>OZ035874.1:75713272-76967284 GCA_964034865.1 Eristalis intricaria
CATCCATGATGTGATATCGTTAGATACGTATGTCGTACAAATGGAGGGCCACTACGGATCGTATCAATGACTCGTCAGTTATTCACTACGGCAAAGACTTCAGACGTGAGCTTTCTCAGCAAAAAGTGTTTTTTTTTTTATTGAGGAACATGTATTAGAGCGATTTTTAACCGTACCCTTCCGCGATCCAATGACGAGCCCATGCATGTCCTTTCTGATGCAGCAGATCGTCGGCCACTCTCTCTCTCATTCAAGAGGATAGCTTCAGTGGCGGTTTGAATTGATTGAGGAAAGGTATAATTTGGATCCCTAGTGCATTATCGCTCAACGCAAGTGCGCCAAGCCTTGGCAGTAAAGCTGTGTCGTTACCGTGACGGCAAATGGCATGACGCTGTCACGGCATATGAGGCATGTCCTCTCTACAGCGAGTGTTCAAATATACACTTTCTTGCTTCTCTCTGAGAGCTTTGTGTTTTGCTTGTGTTTATCCTATAGTACTGTACAAATAAATGTGTAAGAAAATATCAAAGTTCTCCCTTGACCGTCCATTTCATCTGACAGCGGTTTTATACTATTTTTCGTGCCACGTCTGTAACACGTGTGAGCTGTTGTGAACAGCTGATAACCTTCCACAACCGTAGAATTGGGGGTCAACTAGAATACCTAGTTACTTGACTGTTTTTAAAATGTCCGTGTTAAATTTTCAACACAGATTAGAGGGGAAAGCCTGTAATACGTATCATTGTTGTGATCCAAGAATGTCCAAATCATTTTCCATTATCATGATGAGCAAAAGTACTGAGTGTGATAACTTTGGCACCAAGAATTGATAACGGTTTTTTTTTAGAGCAAGCATTAGGATAACTTTAAATGAAAAAAAAGATGAATTGGCTGCCCGGGTACTTTAACTGGAGAATACTGTTGATAAAGGCCACACTTCCATGTGAAAAGCAAATACCCTGATCGAGGCGGAGCCACATGCATTTACCTTAAAGGAAGACCACGTAAATGCCAAAAAGAAAAACCAAAGAATTTGAATTTTTTTCAAAAACTGGAAGACATAAAACCCTTCGGATTTTTGTGTTCGATTCAGAATTGATATAAGTGTTGACTACAAAAAGCTAATATAGCAATTTATATAACAACTTCAAAAAAAAAATTTATACAATTTGTTTTCCCTTTTCCCAAAATCAAAATGTTGAGTCTGTATTTCATGCAAATTTTTGAAGAACTATGAACAAAAATAATTTAATTTGAATTTAGGATTAAAGAACATGTTTCTGGCTTTCAAAAGCGGTATAGTACTTCATTGTTAGTCTTGCCGTTGTTTTTTTGATTTAAATTTTATTGTTCATTTAAAGTATTTTTATCTAAAATCCTCCCTACACGGGTCGAGATAGACCCCCTCCGAAAGCAACAAAAAAAATTTGTTTATGACCCCTCTAAGAAATACCGTTATCAATTTTTGGCGGCAAAGTTATCGTATTCTCCCGGCGCAAAGGCATTTAGCTGTCAATTGATTGAATACATTATGTGGTATAACATTGGAGATAAGATCATCAGTAAGAGATTGTCAATAAGTCCTACAGAACGAAAACAACATACCTCTCTTCGAGTATTAAGAATCAGTTTCACCCCCTGTTGTGCTTACGTGTAAGCTTGATGAAAAAATACTGGAGTTGAGGAAGCATTCAGGCAATATTCTAAGACCACCCAGATTCATGTGTGAATTTCAGGGGGATTTTCAAATCAACACTTCTTTACTCCTCCATCTCTTTTAAGTGCTTTCATAGAAAATGACTTCTTTCTATTACCAGAGCTGAGCATTCACAGAGCAGATTTTGGACAGAAAGTCGATGTGCGGTCTGTACCTTGGGCACAGCCCCTGGTAGGAACTCTTCGTCTAGCTCTGTCCAAGGCTTTATCTTCTATATCTTTCTTTATGCCTGAAACAAAAAAGTGATTTTGCACTGGCGTTGTCTTTCAACGCACACAATTCAATGGCCATGCACAAAATACAGCGTCGGCCTGCGTTAGTGAAAAATGAGAGAGATGTGACAATCGTAATAAAACGTAAAACGTAAGTCCATCCATCCAACATGTTGGATATTTCTGGACAGAGAGGTACGCTTTGAGAGTGATTTTCTCCAAAATTGAGAGTATTTTGTGCCAACTGTCATTTAAGAAATGAAACTTAATTTTATTATTTTATTTTAATTAATTAAAAATAATTTAACGACAAAAGTAATTTTAAATGAGTGTATGCGGCAATATTTTTCATCTGGTAGATGAAAGAGGGAACAGCTGATAAATTAAGTAATCATTTAAGTGCAGCGAGTTAATGCACTCTCTTCGTAACATGAAGTCGGCTGGCGCAAAGAACTACTATGTTTCAGGCATTATGGAGCTGAGCGACTTGTACGCATACAGGACTGCTAGAGATTCACCCAGCTCCCAACACTTCTCCGAGATACTGTCCGCCTCTTAATTTTTTTGGATTCTAGTGGTTTCCGTAGCCAACAGAGGGTCGCCGAATTCACCAAGGATGTCTCAGAGAGCCTTACCAGATTCGATGTGAGAATATATGATGCTATGGTCATTATTGCCGCCGCTGGCTGTAAGAAAACATGGTGATGGATTCAACGTAAGTATTTTTGGTCTCTCAGTGCGAATTACGGCTCGTGTATAGCAGTCTCCTCAGCTTGAAAGAAGTTGCAGTCGTTCCATATTGCGGAGAACTTTTCGATATGGTTCCACTTGTTGCCACTTGTTTCTTCCGTTGTTCCCGGTCCTGAAACCGTTGATAGGAACTCTTCCTCGGGACAAGGGTTGGTGGAAGGTAGTCAGTTTGTCATGTCTTCGTTTAGTTTGACAGCGTGGCCGTTCAATTCTTTCTTCCAAAGTACCGCCTCCCTGAGTATCTGCGCCTAAGATGCTGCACTGGTGTACAGATTATAGGATATATTCAAATGACTAGTCAATAGAATAGTCAACGAACTGCATTTTTTTAACAATGCATTCAAAGGTGACACTATCACAATGAACTATATTCAGTCTATTTTAAGGTTCCAACTCCTTTGCTCAATTGCTGTCACATCTCTCACTTCTCAGCGTTGCATATTTTTTCGCCTTACTTAACCCAACTAATCAGCCATCGCTTGTGCACTGTGTTGAACATCAAGCCAAAATTGGTGCAATTAACACTGCGACCAGTCATTAAGTGTTTGATTGCTATAATCACGTCAATGAATTGCCTTAACGACGTTATTCGTACCAATTATAGCGTCCAGCTGTTGCTGCTGCAACGAGCCACGTTGTTGATCGCAAAGTTGTTTCAGGCCTTGTTCCTGTATATGGAAGCTGTCGGCGAGCGTTGGATGGATTACTTTTGAATCGCTTACACACGATCTTTAGCCTCAAAAGTCGCACTTTGTATGCCACTTTGTAGGGTAAATAATGCGAAATTGGCGATGGGGCTTTTTAATTTTACTACGAGTATATTGAGTTATTCGGGGTCCGACGACCAGGAACGGAGAGTCCGCAGGAGATCCACGAAACACCATTGCATGATCAAAAAGTGACTGTTTGGCTAGACGTTTTCCCAAAAACTTTGAACTATTTTTTGGATTATTTTTGTGCAAAAATAATGTGTAAGGTAAACCGCAGAGCATAGACCAGCGCAAAACGTGTACCTTTCGTACCCTTGATGTCACAAAAAGTACTGAATAAAGGCTGAAAAGGGCTAATATCAGTTTGATCAATAGGTGTGGCCACTTGATTGATGTTGAATGCGAAACCTAGTCAAGAAAGAAGAAAATCGTGTTATTTTTTTAAAGTGAAATACCTATACTCGTATGCCGTTACATAAAACGGCATGACGCTGTCACGGCATCCTAACACTTGTACCATAAGGGTGTCAGCCATCGCTCTCGATGTTTGAAGGTGACGGAGACTGGGTGATGGGGTTACAAAATTCCAAAAAATAGATTTCAAGACCTAGACTGAAGAAGAAGGCTCAGTAGATCGGTCGGTCGTGCATTTATTAGACATTAGCTCTACTCTCCGACCTACACTTAAATGCCAACCGTAAAAACGACAGCTTTTCTTTATGTTTCTACTCTCGAAGCGTTGTTTGTGAAATTGAAAGTTGCCAACCCGGGAATTGAACCACGAACTTTTCCGAAAACCGTATTGCATTTCCACACCGAGTGTTGTTTTGATCCACCACCACAAGGTAGCTTCTCGATTTGTTTTCCAAAGACTCACTCACGTTAAAATGTTGCACAGTCCCTATTTAGAAATTCAGCAGAAGGCAAGCATTTCTCTCTTCTGAGAATTCATCTCGTGATGCAGTTTCTCATGATCTCACGTAGTGACTTTTCGCCTTGAACTTGTTGTGTTACATGCCCACTGATTGATTGGCGAAACCCGATCAGCAAGGCCTTTGAAGTGCCGACAATCGTGTGCGATAAGCTTCACACCGATCGTGCATCAAGAATATATTGACGGCACATTATTCAGCAAATTTAATTAGTTTCACAAATGTGACGACATGATGGGAAAGTTACTTGCAAATATGAGAAAGTGATGAAAGCGAGTTGACGCGGTCGCAGGCTGTCCAGCTTCTCTCGACGTTGTCACACAAGTCATCACAGTCATTCCTAATCCATCATGGAACACTATAGAAAAACAGCTCAAAACCTGTTTCCATAATTTGTTGACATTCCGGCGGAGCACATTGTTCATTTGTCAACTGTTCAGCTGAGAGCTTATGTCAGTGTGACATTTGTTATTCCAGCGCAGATTTCAATCAATCGACGTCGGTTGGCTTGCGAAAGACCGTTAATAACCGCTGTCAAGCAGTGGCTCCCATTCGTGTGTCTGCAATTCAGTCCGCAGAATGACCGCGATCGTTCCTTCCCTTCAGCGCAATCCGCCTTGCACCGAATAAAGACATCTTTCAGCTTACTGCTACCACTCCCTCTTGCAGCTCGGGCCGGCTTCTTTTCCGTCAACAGTCAGTGCAAGACTGGGACCGATCCGTTCGCGCTGGGGCTCTAACACAGCACGAACCAAGTCGCCGTGGAGTGCCACTACTCCTGCCGCCGCCGCCTGTGATGTCTTTCACATCTGCCAGACGTGTGCGGGGAGCGAGGACGCGGTGGAATGTGACATTGAAATACTCCGATGAATTGTGGTGGCCGCCGCAGCGTACGTTTTCACATCAGGGATTATGATCAGTGATCGGATTGACTGCGAGTCTCTTTTGCTGTCAGCGCTGGTCGCGGGACATCGGCAGCCATATGGCCCGACCATGTTCCCCGTCTGTGGTGTGCACACAGCCGCAGGCGATCTCTGCCAGTGTTCGGTCGGTAGTCGTGGTAAAGTGGGTGAAGGTGCTGCTGGATTAAGACACTCGACGCGTACTGGTTTCGGGGGAAAGGCTGATTGGTGGCCGCTCTTGGTGCGTTCGGCACGCACGCGCCCGAGGCTGCTTCCGGCAACAGATTTGTCGGTATAATTGGGCGTGTTTCACGCACTTGGCAGTGGATTACGCGCTGAGAACCTGTTGACGCTTGATAAGGGCAAGTGGTTAATTGATTTTGACAGTCTGTTGAACCTGTTGGATGAGTTGTAATCGTTGATCGGTGTTCGACATGATTTTGAAAGTACGTGACGATAAATGTGTGAAGTCGTGACAGGAACTTGGTGAGGAAGGTGATTATCTTGTGCTTTTGACAGAATGCGGATAATAATCACGCATGTGTGCATTGATGATGATAATGGATCTTGCAGAGTGGCAGAGATCAAGCGCTAGTATGTGGGAATTTTGTCGGTTACGTATAATTTTGAGGGGTGGAGTATGATTTGATAAAGCGACTCGCTATACAGCGTTCAGTAAGACATGGGTGGTCGACGGGATTTGACTTCAGGAATCTTTTGTTGTGAAACTTCTAGACCCACACTTAGGAGTTAATCGATTTCAAATGCTACGAAAACCGAGATTATTTGGGACTGGTGTGCCTCCTATTTTGGGCAAGGGTAGCCCTAATTTCATATGAAATAATAATAATAACAATAATGACAATATGGGTAGCGCCACAGCCCGGAGAGGGCCAGGGCCTAGCTTCTCAGCAACTATTCGTGTTTTGCGTGCAGGGACCTATAGTTAAGTTAGAAAAGCTTTTTCTAGACAGTTACTACCAGGGTCGGATTTCCATGCAAATGCATGTTTTTTTATGGACTTCGATGCAAGGCAACTTATTATTTATACGTAACATGCAATTTGCCGCATTTAACCGCTGGTGCAAATTTTTGCTTATTATACTATAAATGCATTTTTTTGCACATTTTTGTAATAAATTTATATTTTATTTCAAAAATAAACAGTAAAAAAATAAACAGTAAAAATTTATCCTTTTTATGCCAATGCAAACGATGCTTAAAACTATTATCATTTTCTTTTATCCATTACACAATCTTGAACAATATTCCAAAGCCACATTATAATGTAGTATATAAACAAAGCAAAAGCTGAGAAGCGACGCCTACGCAGAGGGTGCCAGGTTCGATACCCGAATTTACCACCTTTCACATTTCACGGCTCCACCTCTTTCGAGTCATTGACAATGCTCAAAGAGTATTTCCTGTCTAGAAAAAGCTTCTCAAGTACGCCGTTCGGAGTCGGCATTAAACTGTAGGTCCGCTGAGATAACAATAGCACGCACAACACAAGTGGTTGCTGAGAAGCTAGGCCCTGGCCCTCTACGGGCTGTAGCGCCACCCATATTATTATTATTATTATATTATATAAACAGAGCTACACATGTGAAACTTAATAGATTGTGCCGGAAAACAGAAACGCGTTGAAATTTTTCAAGACAAATATCCTTTGACCCCTCTTCCGCCTCAGCTTCTTGATAAAAATATGAGGAACTTGGTTGAAGGCTGTTGAGTATTATTACCAAAATTATGAAGCGTTTGAAAGCATTGTCAATGGGTTCGATGACTCCGATGTGACATCATCAGAACAATCAAATTGATTTAATTGAAGATGTTGTTCCAACGATAAACGCGGTTAAGGGACTAACTGGGGCAGTCATTAAAAACAAAACTTCAGTGCGTTCTGGCAAACGATGAATGATTTGCAATAATGCAAAATTTAAGTAAAGATCTTCACATTGGACTGCAATGACGAAATTTACCCAAAAAACCTCACCGTCGATGAGATTTGTTTTTTTTTTTAAATGCTCCACTAACTTCAGTGGAAGTTGAGCTATCTTTTTGGTTGACCAAATCGGAAATGTTTTGATATCGAGAACTTTAAGAAACTTTGTATGGTCTATGCAAATAAAACTTTCCAAAATCAGAACAATTAAGGAATTAAAGACTTTATGTTATTTTGAAGTGAAGAAGTTATTTTGAAATGAAGAAGTTTCTGTTTACGTTATCTGTGTTTTTTAGTTTATTTTATTTTATATTAATTTTGTTGTAAGTTATTATTTTATTAAATAATAAAAATTAAAAATTAAACTTATTATTGAACCGAAATTAAGTTTAAGTGCATATTTTTTGTATTTTCAAGCGCATGAGATTCTTAGTGCTTAGAATATCTGAACTCTATGAATGTTGCCAGTGATTCGAAAGAGGTAGCACCGTGAAAAGAATTTTTGTCGTACCGGGTGGGAATTGGATCCAGGCAGCATGGTTAAGTTCCGTCAGGGTCAACGCACATACTTACTACATCGCATAACATCGTTCATTAATTACCGCGAAATGTCGATGACGATTATTGTATCAATGTCAATAAGGAGTGCTGTCGAGAAAATCTACCCAATGAAATTTAATTGCAAAATGTTTGCTTCTTGTTTTGCATCCAATTTCTTTTTGCGTTGCGATCTGAAACCATTTCTAATTTACAGTGGATGCCATTTATATTCTTCTACTTGAGTATGTTGAAAATTGTAGTTATAGGTTACAACCAAATGGTTTTTAGACAACAATTCCTTTCCCAGTATTATTAGATCATATGTTTTCATGGCCGTTGTTCTCTTCACTTTATGAACTAAAAAATTTGAACATTTCACTTTGTTTGTTGTATGAGAAGACTCAAAATCTTAGAGACCCCTTTGGGTTCATAAGACCGGCTTTTCGAAGAACCCCTTTTTTTCCTTCAAATGATGGGTTCTCTTTATATTTCTTAATAGCAGTGGCAACTGTTGACCTATTAACTCTTAGTTCCTTTGCCATTTTTATATACGTCCTTCCCGGAGCAACTTAGTGACACGGATAGATAAAATCGTTTCTTACATCTAATTCAGATTCCATGTTTATGTTACTACCAAACAGAAATGACATAAGATTTAAAAATAATAGAAACATGCCTAACATTGCAAAAACAGATCATTTGATGGATTTTTCTGTAACTTCTTGGAAGTAAATTCGAAATGAGTGTAGGTAAGTCCTTTTCGATGGCACTCCTTATCAAACATAAAAGAATTCACGAGTTATCTTAGTGTTTTTTTTTTCAATAAACGGGCACTAATATTAACCTTTCATCTTGGACGAAGGACAACATCGTCGATGATCACTTTCCAAGAGCAGCTTCAGAGACTGAGTTTAAACCAATTAATGACAATAGACTGACTTTCCGTTGATTTATTAAGAAGTCGGAGAGGTTCTATAAATTGTCAAAGCCTTGGAGCTCACAAAGATCAATTGTTTTTCCAGACGAGTTTGGATTCAAGTATAATCCCTAGGTATTTTGCTGTCTTTGAGAGTTTGAGTTCAACTCCGTTTAGCCCCTAATCTGTAGAACATAATAGCTTGTAAACACAGAAATATTTAATTCCCATGAACTAACGAGAATAGCATGACTGTACCTTAGCAGTGACAGAAAACTTCAAGTGGCAGCTTGGGTATATGAGTGGTGAGTTCGAGATAGTGCATATGCCTGAGTTCTTGAGAGGCTTACACGATTCAGATACCATAACATCTCTAGAAATTCAATTGCTATGAAGTTTCACTTCTGCCGCATGGCTCTCTGGTTTCTACGAACCATCCTTGTTTTTTGTATGAATCATTTCTTTAAGTATTTTTTACAGAGCTGAGGGCAATGGAATTTATCCCCTATTTATCTATCAACTTGATGCCTTTCGTATGCGGTTTTGTGGTTGGCACGTATCAATCTTGTAAAAACAAAATAAAGTGTATTCAACAAAAAACTTATCAATTTCCAAGAGTTAGATCACCACCCGGACACTCATCTTCTCACGTTTTACCAAGCACCAACTTGAGTTTAAGATGCAAACAACACTGCTTTAAGGACAGTGTCCAGTAATTATTACAGCTGCATGTGAACAACATTCCTAGCATTCGTCCTTCACACAACCTCCCCTACACGTGCCTGTTTCGACATTATGATCCGATTGATTAAACTGCCATCTACTCCGACTTTAATTGGCGGCCAGAGGTATGAATGTCATAAAAGTGAAACCCAACATTCATGTCCTTCCCGAACACAAGAGACCACGGCTCCAATTCAATAAAGCAAAGTGTCCACAACCCACTGACAAAGCAATCAGCACATGATCTGATTTTAATCCCCAAGCCATTCAAGCGGAATACGAAACAAACGGCCTTCAGACACCTTAACGGTTTTATCTCAATTTCGCTGCAAAAATGCAAATCAAACCGCAATATGTCTTCCAATCACTTTCTCAAGCCCTGTGTGCCTTGTGCTCGCAGCGCGGAGTGGAAAATATTTCGTCACAACAGCCATACGCCCCGGAGGCTAACCGACTCCCACCCCACGCACACACACAGAGAGCCCGGCAACAATAATATTTAATAATCCCGTGACAGATTAATGCACGGCCCACCATGCGACAGTATCCAAGCGGCGACCGTTGACACAGCCGATCGCGACACGATTTGCATTGCAAATGTGCCTCTTAGTCGATTTATTGCTGATTCGATCGAATCACCGGCGACTTTGTGTTGAGCCGCTCTGGCTCCTCTGAGCTTCTCCGAGTGGCCTGCGATCTCCATCAGTCAATCCGTCTGACCAAAGTCTGTGCCCCGATCGAGAAGTGACACTGCCTCGAGTAATTAATGGCTGCCTCGGTGAATTGGGACCGAAGCTGGCGGTCTCCCTTCTCGGGACAGACATTGACCAGGGCGTGAACAACCCTGCAGCCGAGTGGGTCCAGCTGTGCCACTCTGTGTTGTCTTTGGTCAACACGGGCGGCGGCTGTTGTTGGACTCCGATGGGAGTTGAAGGCGAACCACATGCAAGAATGGACACAGCGCGGCGATACATGCACTCGGACCTATTAATAGATCCGTTTCGCGGATCGCTGTTCGCTGTTCGCGTTTCGGT
The DNA here is from genome assembly GCA_964034865.1 of Eristalis intricaria. Classification (NCBI taxonomy): domain Eukaryota; kingdom Metazoa; phylum Arthropoda; class Insecta; order Diptera; family Syrphidae; genus Eristalis; species Eristalis intricaria. The sequence continues at coordinate 75,723,654 of OZ035874.1, forward strand.
TACGCAACTGATTGTATATTCATAAGGAAATTAACGGTAACAATGATAATTAATTAGGAACGATTTATGGAGGGGCGAATGGGGCTGCGGCTGCAATTATCGCGGCAATTACGCATTTGTGTGTTTGTTTATGACCCGCTCGACTGGGGAACTTTTTGTGTGACGCTTGCGCTGGGTTTTGCATCCTGTTTGCGGGATTTGCATAATTATGACTTGTCGTTTGTGTTGCCAACAAATTGGCTGCTGCTGTTGTTCTTGTTTCGAATGGGTGCTTCTAGTGGAAGCGTTTCTCGTCAAACCTGGTTTGTGACGAACTATCGTCTGTTCAGAGGCCTGTGTGTGCCACTGATTGACTTTAATTGATAGGTGTTTGCTAAATAAGCGACATGACTCAAGCTTCATTGAGGAGAAGTCACCTGTGGGCTTAGTTTTCTCTTCTAACCACTTTGAGTGGAAAAAAAACTAATTCTGCGGAATTCGGTTGAAGAGAAGGTGTTCTGGAGATAATCCGACATCAGACTGAAGGCTGTCAAGAATAATTTTTGGTAATAGATTTGTATGAAGAAACTTGTAGTAGATTAAATACACTAATTGAACTATTTATTTTCTTTTCAAATAAATTTCTTTTCGATCGACAACGTGTCCTGGTGAAATTGTGTTTCATTAAACCAGCAAATTACGGAAATTTTATCCAAAAATGAATTATGAGGACGTATGGAAATTAATGCATTTTAGAACACTTCTTTGGTTTCTTTAGTGTTGAGCTTAGGCACATTTGAATAAGTCCGTGCCGTAAGTGCACGTCCCTCCAGCGGATATTTTTCTTGACAAATCACAACGGGTCCAACTCGTTGATCTAAATCCCCCATGACTGGAAGCCCAACAATTAGGCAGGAAATTGAATCAGGAACTTAATCTATCCAAAATGTTTCTTGTACTTAAGTTCTCAGATTCTTGGCAGGAAATACAGTTACGGACAAAATAATAAGACCAGTAGCGAAAAAGAGAAACAAATTGGCTTGTATATTGGCGGCAAATTAACTATTAGACCTACTAGCCTGCATATTTTCCGTTGTTGGTAACGATACCTTGTTCTCACCTAAAAATCAAACATGAATATAAAAGGATAATTTTTCGGTAAACGAGATCAGCGTGAAAAATGCTGCATACAAAATTATTAGACCGGGGTAGTAGTTTTTATTTTTAATTGGTGCCGAACTATGTTTTATTTTATTTTTGAAGTGTTTGTATGCAAGAATAAAAATAAAATTAGAACTGTATACTAAGATGCACAGAATCAAGTTAAAAATCTGTACAAGAATGGCACTTCAAGACAGCTGGAGAGATTATGGACGAATTAAACCTCCTAATCTACTCTCAACGAATCAAAAAAAAAGACTTGAAGAACATCATCTCCCCGGCGAAGAAGACCCAGAGTATTCCCGCCGCTGGCATTGTGTTAACAAAGAGCACAAAAAAAAACATCTTAAATTCGCAGAAGAGCACTTGAGCTTAACAGGTGGAGAAAAAGTAAAAGGAATCTGAAAGAGATTCGGTGGTCCTATTGCTTTGTCCGTAACTTTATGGTTTGAACGGAAGAATAATCTTCTGACTTACTTACTTACTTATCAAACATACGAACCGTGGAGGGTCCGAGCCACAGATATAGCTGAGTTCCATCATTGACGGTCTTGGACACGCTGCTTCCAGTCGTCATGACCAAGTTGACTTGCATCCGCGATGACTTGGTCTTTATACCGGAGGTTCGGTCTTCCAATCCTTCTCTAACCAGGAGGTCTAGATTCGAATACCCTCTTAGTCGAAGCATTGCAGTCCATGCGCTCGATGCGACCGAGCCAGTGAAGTCGACAGATTTTTTCCTTCCAGACTACATCCACATCCTGGTATAGCTGGTAGAGTTCGCGATTCTGTCTACACCTTCATTCGCCTTAATCTGGTCTTGCATACGGGACCACATATCCGACGTAGAATTTTTCTTTCGAAGAATCAGTTCTGCAGTCCTGCTTATTACTCAGCTTTCGGCTCCATATAGGAGGACTAGCAAAATAAGAGTTTTGTAGAGCATGATCTTGGTGCTTCAAGTCAGGCGTTTCGGGCCCAGTTGTTTTGATAAACCGAAGTAATAGCGGTGACCAATGGAAATTCTACGTCGGAACTCCACTGTTCGTGAACGTTTGCCGCGAGGCAATAACAATTTCCTTCACTGCCTCAGAATTGTAGCTGTCGATTGTGATGTTTTGCCCTAGGCGGTGTGCGGTGGATCGTTTCTTGCTCGACGGCATATACTTTGTTTCATCCTCATTGACCTCAAGATCAGCTCGTTTCGCCTGTTCCTCAAACGCCGTGAAAGCTTTATCTACAGCAACGGAATCCGACTAACGGCTCGTAAATTCCTTGAGCCGATCTGCACGTTAGCGTGGTGCGACGCAACATCATCATCAGATCAATTTTTTCCCGGGATCCAGAATTCGTCCATCGCTTCGAAAAGTTCCTTACGATGAATGCTGTCGTATGTGACCTTAAAAAGGTTAAAAAGGTAGTGTGCATCGATCTAAAACTCGCACACACTCGCACAAATGCTTGTTGGTTGTACCATACCACACCGTCATCTTCAAATCTCATCGCTATATCCAAATATAACCTTTTTTTTGTTTCAACAAGACGGAAATACGTCTCAGGCAACTCAACTTGTTTTGACTTTGTTACAAGTTGTTGGAAAATGAAAATGTTCGAAAAATGCATGCGAAACGATGGAACAATTGAGAAATGAGTTCGGTGACCAATTTATCTGTCGTTGAATTTGCCGGCGAAATCGCGCAATTCGAAGTCTTTCGGGGTACCTTAAATGCCAGCTTGAATTGCACCATTGGAAGACAACATCACACGTGTTATTAGGGAGATACAAGACAAAATCGGATAAGTGACTGAAAATCGCTCTCACGGCATGGGCTGCTTAAAACGTAGTTGTAGTTGTAGGGGCAGGCCGGCCACCAAACGGTCGTATAATGCTATCATTCAAAGAAGATCTGTTCAGGAAACCAAGTTAGCCAGTATAAGATCGCGCTACTCGTTCGCACCCGGTGATGACTTTATTTCAAAATTTTTTTTTAGAAATAATCTAAACCTATTGCCCAATTCAACATAAACCCTTTCTTTTATTTCTCCAGTTGGTTGTTGGGAAAGCAAGAAGACGACGGCGCCGAAGTACTATGGCGCATCCATGACACGCTCTATGACTTCACTGTGTTCATCGATCGCCATCCCAGAGGATCTTTTTGGATCAGAGAAACTCAGGTCTGATGTGATTTACTAAAGTCAAGAAAATAAAAAATAAATCTTTATCCATTTCAGGGTTGCGACATCACAGAGGCGTTTGAAGCCCATCACATATCGGTGGGCCCCGAAAAGCTACTCCCTAAGTACAGAGTTCGTGAGGCAAAGACACCGAGAATCTATAACTTGACCATTCAAGAGGGTGGGTTCTACAAAACCCTCAAATCCCGTGTTCGCGAGAAACTGAAAACGGTTAACTACGAGCCCGTTCAACACTCACATGTAAGTTAACTCCTCGAGTCACAATATCCCGTCGACAGACATTGGCTTCTTTAGTTAATCCACACGGGCCTGTTGGTTGCCACGTTTGTCTTCACGGTGGCAAGTGCCTGCTTCCAAAGTTTTTTTCTCGGGATCCTGTCAGCCGTAGCTCTGTGCTGGACAACAATCGTCGCGCACAACTTCTTCCATCAGAAGGACAACTGGCAGATGTACACGTTCAACTTGTCTCTGTTGAACTTCAGCACGTGGCGCGTATCACACGCACTCTCGCACCGCAATCTATCCCAATTCCATGCTCGATCTGGAGCTGTCGATGTTCGAGCCACTCCTATGCTGGCTGCCAAGCAAGTACTTCAAGACAGATTTTCAGAGGTATGCTTCGGTCCTCATTTCACCCATTGCGTACATAATGATCTTCCCAGCAGAAATGCTTAAAAGGTAAGAACGAGAACCCCTTTACGATTGGGGGATGAATTGGTCTATAGTTGATTTTCCCGGCCGGAAGTAGCGCTAGTATGTGTCAATTAGTGTGGTCCAAAATGGCTTTACGCTGTACAGGGATATACCTCTGTAGTTGTTGCAAGAGTTAAGATCGTCTTTTTTGTGGATGGAGCTGAGATCCTAGTCGTCTGTCATACTATCGTCTTCCCAAATTCTGCAGATGATCTGGCGCATGCTCCCTACCAGAACATCGCCATCGGCTTAGAAGAGCTCTGATGGTAAGTCTGAGCTGCGGGTTTGTTTTAATCCTCGATTTTCTCTTTCGTATCCTAGGCTGACGTTTAATGCTCGATTTTCTCTTTCGTACCCTAAGCTGACGTGTCTGTAAGTCTGAGCCTGCGGGTTTGTTTTAATCGTCGATTTTCTCTTTCGTACCCTAGGCTGCCGTTTAATCCTCGATTTTCTCTTTCGTACCTTAGGCTGACGTGTCCATGAACGTTTATTGTCATAATTCTTGAGACCAAATAAAGCCAAGACGCTTTAATCCTCACACTGAACAGTAACATTCTCGGAGGGAATTTTTTCGAAGCAAAATTGACTGCTATCGTAGGCTTATCTGCAGAGACGCAAAAAAATAGACCGAATCAAATTGCCAACTTTAATAGACCACGTAGCAATAAAGTTATACGTACATACTCCATATGTAAAACAAGGATAAAAAAAGGCGAGTGACGAACAAATTGTGTTTACATTATTTTTCAATAAATGTTATTTCTAATTAAAAAAAAGACGTTTTTTTTATTTTATTGCGGAATATCTCAATATGAAATCAATTGAAATATATGTATGTATTATTGGGTGGGTCGCCGTGGCGTAGTGGGTTAGTGGGTCGACTCCTACGCAGAGGGTGCCAGGTTCGATACCCGAATTTACCACCCATCATAATTCACGGCTCCACCTCTTTGGAGTCACTGACAATGCTCAAAGAGTATTCCTGCCTACAAAAAGCTTCTCAAATTCGCCGTTCGGAGTCGGCATTAAACTGTAGGTCTCTTCCACTCGTGAAAGAACAATAGCACGCACAACACGAGTGGTTGCTGAGAAGCTAGGCCCAGGTCCGCCTAGGACTATCGCGCCACCCATATTATATATCATATTATTATATTATTTAAAGTTCACGTACATTTATTTTTTTAATCAAACATGTTTTTATATATTTTATTTTATATTATTATATTTTATATATTATAGAAGTCACTGCGCTTCATTGCATAGATCTGAACCTTTGTTTTTGGATCAGTACTCTTAAAGCACTGTGCGCCGCATTTGCAAGCTGCAGAATATCCGAAATTCTATGTACACAGATACATCACATCTGCGGACAAACAGTTAACCATTTCAGAAAAAAAATTCAGCCTTGCCAGCATATTTGTCGATTTTAGGCGTTGAAACCAAAATTTTATTTAAAAAATAAAAAGAATATCTCGTCTTTTTACGCTGTGTCGGTTTAAATGATGTCGTTGTAAAGTATTTGGACTGTACTTGGCCGAGTGCGGAACTAGGAGAAGTAGGGTGCACGATATATGACATGTGCCAAAGTTAATGACTCTATGATCATAAATTCCGTAGGTGCATGCATGATCTTATTACATTTATTGGCTCTACTTTACGGCAAGTGTGTAAGATCCAACATTATGCTCTTTCAGTGAATATTTGTTTCAGTTAAATATACTAGTTCGTGAAACACCAATTTCAAGGGCAGTAGTAAGTAACGATATCCTTGTAATAAGTATTCAGATCGAGAAAAACACGACTTAACCCTACTCTTACACTTACAGATTTTCGGACACTCATAATTCCTGCAGAAAAGAAATATTAACATTCCGGAGAACATTTGTTATTGATAATAATTGTAAATGGAAATTTAATAATAATAAAGTTAATGATTTTCAACTATTCAAGCCTATGTGGACAGGAAAGAGTAAATTCCTCGCCCATTATGAGCTAGACTCCATCCGCTCCAAAAAGGCAATGTCTCTAAAAATGATGAAGAAAAGCAATCTGTTAGATCTGTTAGCTGTTTGTCATCACAGGACAGTGTCTGCTGGCCACTGGATGAACACGTAAGAAAACTTTCTCATTACAATGAATGAGTTCTGTAGAAATTATGTTGTTGATAAGGACATGAACAACTAAAAGTTCCTATTTGGATTTCTGCTAGCCTTCAACTGGTCTGCCGCAATTCCTCTCAACCTAACTATTCAACGTTTAGACAAATAAGTTATTCTGGCAGGCGCCTCTAAATTTTGTGTGGGTTCCGGTTGAAATGAAGACCAGCTCCATTTTGCCGGCATACTTTCAAGCTGTATGACAAGTGAAGGATTTTCTTTTTTTTACACGTTATCGTTCAATGTACTCGCACGAGCAGGCGATTATGTCGGCATTAAAGTAACAAAGCAAAGAACAACTCGGAAGTCAGTTTGGCAATGTAAGCAAGGATCTCTATTGACAGGGCCAATAATCCGATAGCTTAACGTTATAAGAAAATACTTGGCAGTAAAATATCTGAAAAAAGGCTACTCAACCAATTCCTAAGTTTCTGTACGTCTCCCATAGAATAATTTTGGTTTCTGTCTAAACGATTTTGCTGTTGGTTAACATTAATGGACTGTATATGAACTCTTGTGGAACTTCAAACAAGGAAGTGCTTCCTCTCTGGGATGCTCGGTGAATCAGTTCTCTCGCCATAGTTGTCAAGTTCATCCTTTTGCATTTCCTTCGTATTAAGCCTTCCCGCGTCCAAAGAAGTGATTTAAAAACACCTTGTACAACAAATGTCTGGCAAACATCCAACCTGAAACTCTATACGTGCATGCTTAGCTTGATACCTGATCACATCTTGTTTTCTTATTTAATTAACAGCTGCTCTAGAGCGTTCCCGCAAGACCTGGCAAAACACATGACGTTCAATTCAGCCCCAGGCTGGTGTGTAAACGATCAGCAATCAAGCAGCAAAAACAGCAATCACACTTGTTTCACGAAAGCCTGTACGCGCCGGGCGGCCGCGGCTGTAGCCGACAGAGCGACACGCCACGAGAAAACTGCGCACCGGTTGGCATTGATCTTGTGCAAGCGACCAGAACAGTCCAATATGTGGCGCCAAACAGTCCAATATGTGGCCAGTTATTGCTGTCAGAGCGTGTATCATTTCCGATGTCGCAGAGCACTAGGCTCCACCGATCGTGCCGCCAATGTGTGTCCAGCCGAACGGCGGCCGACGATGACGGAATGCAGGTGCAGTGGGTCACGGAACCTCGTATGAGTTATTTATTCGTGGACCGTATGGATCGTGGACGTGCCTAAGTTTGGGCGCTGCGTAGGCGACGCCTTATTTCGGGAAATCGGCGTACTTGCATTTGCATTGCTTGGGATCGCCGAAGCGCGACCTGCCGGCTGCCACCGCCGAGTAAGGCACTTTGCAATTAAGAGAACAAGCCATTTTATGGCGCTCACTGCCTGCGGCTCCGAGTGCATGTGGCCAAAAATAGTTTCGATTCAGATATTTCGCAAGATGGACACTGGTGGTCGATAGGCGGTTGATTTTCAATTTATGTGGTCGTTGGCAAGATAGCCGGTCGGTACGGCGCTGCGGTGGCTGCCACGGGGTGGAGTTGGACATAAAATATAGTGTTGGTCGGAAAATTCATGCTCGGAATGCTGCGATACATTTATTGGCAAAACGTGGGGTGTTGTTGTGCTGAGCTTAGCACAATGTCCGGGTTATGGTGGGAACAACTTGTTTCAAATGGGTTGTAGAAAAATGGTGAAGCCGTTTAGAAATTAATCATTCACTTGGGGATTGTTTAATCTACCAGAGGACGGCATTTAGTGTCGGGGTGGGAAATATTGAGTAAGAAGGACAAGTATTATGTCGAATTGGGGGAAATTGGGCTCGCAAATAAACGATAGAATGTGGTGCCCGAAAATGCCTGGGCAAACTGTTGTGAAAAGACAAATGGCTGTGCAGTAAGCGACTGCGCTAAGACTGTGCTGTGATCGCCTTAGAAATTGGAGCAAATCGTGTCGTCATTTGCATTTAAGATAAGCGGCCATATTTAACATTGGTTGCTGAATAAATTTTTCGGTGACTTATAACCGTATGAATGAATCTGTATTTTAGTTATTTAGGCTTAGGGGAGAGTGCGATAACTTTGGGCCAAGAAATGAGAGCGATATTTTGCAGAGGGGTTAAGAACTAGCATTTTTTTACAATGGGAGGGGGAGGTCCATCTCTCCCGGCTTAGGAGTTAGTGGCAATTTTATTTAAAAATTACTCTAAATGGAAAAAATACAGTAGCTGAGTCGAACTCTCCCTAACTCGAACTTGTTTATCACCACATTTTACATACATTTTCTTCAATTTTCCGTACAAAATCCTCTCTCTAAGTCAAGCTCTCTCTAACTCGAACAAAATTATGGTATCCCGTGACAATTCGACTTAAGGAGAGTCCATAGTATTAAAAAACAACGGCAACACTTACAGTTAAGTACTGTATTAAATTTGAAAGTTAGAAATTTCCTCTTTAATTTAAAATTTACATCAAATTATTCGCGTGAATAGTTTCTGAATTATTCGCAGTCAAACTCAAATTTTTGGGAAAAAAAAATTAAACGAACTAACTCTTAAATCAATCATCCTCATCTTCATATTCTGACCCGCATGGTCCACTAAAGGGGTCGCGGGGGTAAGCTACACACGAGACATCTCCAGGCAGCTCGATCCTCCGCCATCGACTCTAACCCATCAGGGGTTATGCCCAAGCGTAATCCGGCGAGCATATGGACTTGGTCCAACCATCTCATCCTGGGTCTGCCAAGTGGTCGCTTACCTGTTGAAATCGCATTCAAGGCCGTCCTCAGTCGTGATGGTGGAGAGATTCGTGCTACGTGACCAAACCATCAAAGCATAGCTCTTTCCGTTCGAAGAAGCAGCTGCTCAACGCTTAGTTCCTCGCGCACTATCGTGTTTCTCACCCTATCGCGACGAGTAATTCCCACAACAGCACGTAGAAATCTCATCTCAGAGGCTTGTATTCGCGATCTTATTCTTTCGGTCATTTCCCAAATTTCGTGACCATAGGTGAGAGTTTTTGAAATTGTGAGTTGATGCGCTAAATCAACTTTTTATATTCAATACTCATACCAGTTCTGAATCGAACACAAAAAACTGCATGGCCTCATGTCTTCTAGTTTTTGACTACTTTAGCTTCGTTTTTTTTGCATTTATGTAGACTTTCTGTAAAGTGAATGAATGAGTATTAAGTCAAATATCTGGCAGATGCGTATAAATAAAAGTACAGTAAAATCGAAAGTTTTTTTAAAATAAAAGTACCCGGGTGGGATAAAAGTACCCGATACGCGCTTCGCTGCGTTAAGCGATTTATATTCCCTTACCGCAGTCGGGAGGTGCCGCTAACGCAATTTTGTTGCTCCGCTCAGGGTAGGTGCTTTTCGTCTGGCAGGCGACTATGTCATCAATACTTTTGATCCATAGTACACATCCTAAAATTACAAAGTTCACATTAAAAACAAAGTTTCACTAATTGGCATTCTAGGGAATTCACATGCTCGAATTTTACAGCAAATTACTTACTTATGTATGTTTGTACATTCGCAATATATAATGCACTTGATAATGATGAAAAATATATCTTTTATACCGTTGTATAAAATTGTGATAAGGCAAGTGGTTATTGATATTCACAAAGATCATTCTGTGCTCAACCGTAGTAAGAATCAATAGATTTTTTTTGTAAATAAGCAATGACGGCTAAACGTCCTAAATCGAAAATTATAAACGCGGCACACAGTGGTCCCGCAGTGGACATAAATACCCGAAGTAACATATTTTTCCGGCCAAATGGTTTATGTTTTTCGATTCTACAAATATGAGAACCTAGAAAGCCAAAATTTTGTTGACTTTGGATCATCCGTTTGGCTGTACCGTTAGCTCAAAGTTGGGACTTTGAAAATTACAAAAATTGACGTATTTTTTAAGCAAATTTGATGTGCCATATTTCCTAAAATTATGTACATTGGAACCTTAAGTCAATTTTTTTTAAAAGGCCATACATCTTGCTTTCAAACTGCAAACTTTCGGTTTTTTCCTATTGTTTACCAATTTTTTAAACCAGGCTTTTAAGTAAAGGCACATTTTGAGAGGGGCATTTCAATGTTTGATGGACTATAACAGAAATGCTCCAAGAGTCTCCAACGGGAGACCAACTTTTTCTGAAAGCTAAAAGTATTGTCTATCGATGCTGAAAAAACTTTTGATCACGAGGCATTTAAGTGGAGCAATGTCGTGCATTTTTCGGCATTTTCAAACGATTTCCCTTGCAATGCATGTATTGTGCAAACGCGCGAGAGGCCAAGGATGTTTTTATTATTGTGTATTAGAATTCTTTGGGTCATAAAATTGTTATAACTATGAAACTAATTGCTTTTATCTTGCTTTGTTTGCGTTGTCATAAATGCATGTCGCAATGGGGCAAAAAAAGGGGGGGGGGGGGGGGGGGAATTAGAGCTGACTTTGAGGCATAGGGAATTAGTTCGGAATCGGATCAAAGTAGTGAAATTTGGAAAAAATCCTCGACCTTCCTCAACACGTTACTGTAGGCCAGTGAAGCTACAACTTAAAAAAGAAAGTATGGACCTAATACGAGAAGAAAAAACCAGAATTGAAAATGAAATTCAGAATTTGCGGGAATCAATTATAAAAGTGAAATCGACCGTTATTAAAGTAAGGCATGAATTGCACTTTACGATGATAGATGGCAAAGTAGCACAGGCTGAGACAAACACGTCATCTGCAAGTTCATCAGAAATGAATGATTTGAAATTACTTAGAGCAAAACCAAGAAATCAGGAAGCTCCAAGATTAGGAATTTCACCCTTGCACGCTCACATCCGTTTTATGGAAGACTTACTACATGTGGCCTACGATTTGGAGCTTAAAGTTTGGAGAACAACAAAAACGACACAGACCATACACCAGGCAAGGAAGAGTCAAATTCAGCAGAAATTTATACGAAAAATGGGTATTAAAGTAGATATAATAAAGCAAGGATTTGGCACAACCAACGATGGGAACGCATCTAGAAGATTTTTTGACGACCCATTATCAAGGGCAGAAATAACGGAAATAGATGTGCAACTCATAAAAAGATTCAGTGTCATCCTGGAGACAATATGCAGCAATTTTTGGATTGACCCCGACGAGTTTGGAGCTTATTCCCAGGAAACCGCTACAATGGCTACAAATTTATACCCCTGGTATAATATGCCAGCAACAGTGCATAAATAATATCATCAGCATCCTTGCCCTTCGGATCATTGTCAGAGGAGGCGCAGAAAAGACTAAAAGACTATAGGTACTACCGCATTCATAATAGTAGAAAATTTTCTCGTTCGGCAACAAATAAAGATGTTATTCATCAAATGTTGGTATCATCTGATCCCTGGATTGCTTATTTAAGGCCTGAACCAAAAACAAAAGATTCGCTGCCACTTAGTATTGAACCGCAAGCCTTATTATACTGAATTGCTTAGTTTCATTAATTCCAAATAAAGTGTACGTTACCAAAACTTGTCAAATTGAATTTATATTTATAAACAGTGATTACAAATTTGCTTTAAGTTCCAATTTCGAGTCATAGACAATAATAAATAATTATTTTATGTATTTAAACAAAAAAAGTGTTTTGTTTTTAAATTTGTTTAACTTAAGATTACTCCGTTAGCTTATGAGATACATCAACCATTTTTGAAACATCAATATAAGATCACAGTAAGATCTCTCTCAATACTTGCACTATGTTTCAAATTTCATTAAGATCGGTTCACGGGTTCAAAAGTTACAGCTTTATTTCCAACTCTCCCATACAACGGGACCACTGTGCGGCATAAGCTGTATTTTTTTGCAAGCGTATATACGCTTAATTTTGAAGTGCACAAAAAAACGATTATCGGCGCTTAATGATTCATCATAAAATCTTGGCAGCACCGACGACATTTATGACATTTGCTAAGCAGTCAGGGGTGTAGTCTTGGACGGCGATGGTTGTTCTTTGATGGTCACAATCTTCGTTTTGTGACTGTGTACTTTAAACCACGTACGTGAGCATCACTTTAAAAGCAATGACACTTAATAATTATAAAATAAAAAAATTTTCATCAAATGCAAAGAATCGATTACGACACATAAACGCAATGTATAGCAGAGACTCTGGATATACCAAAAATTGCATACTTATGGATGCCAAAAAATTGAAAAATGATCTAATACATCAACCAAACCTGCAGGTGTAAGCCACATACAGCAACCTAAACAATGAATGAATGAATTCAGGAATGAACACACAGAAATTAATGATTGGAAGCATTGTTTTTATCCGCGCTTATTCCTTAAGCGGCGATAGATATGATGAGTAAGTTAAGCGGATATAGGATTCGTTGTTAGTGTATTTTACATTCGTTGTTAGAGTATTTTACAATCGAAATTTAAGCGTATATACGCTTGCAAAAAAAACGCAGCTATAGGCTCCAAAATCAAATCCTGGTTTTATCAGAGGTAAACAGAATGTGGGTTTGCAACTAAAGGAGTTCAACACTTCCACCGTTCACAATGAGCACTTAGAGGATATTTTACCGCCAAAACAACCTAGCCTCTTCACCATCAACGACGAACTCAACGAACTCGACAGTACCACCAGCACGGACTATGACTTCATTGACGAAACTTACATTCCTTTTTTAGTGTGTACATTGAACATTTAATTGACTATTCTCAACTAACTCCTAACCTTACTCACAAACTGACTGACTGACTATAGAACCGGAATGCAACACAAGTCCTCGTGGTGCATCCTGTGTAACGCTAAATGACTTGCTGTACTTTACTTACAAAGTTGAACCTATCATCAACATTGATCGTCAAAGTGAGATCACCATAAATCCCAAAAAAAGATGTATGCAAGAAGCATGACTTCTACCATTCTGATCTTCGGGGCTTACTATCCCAATTATATGTACCATGAGGGGGTGCGCCACAATGACTTTGTTCCACCTGACGCATTCCTTTATTTTGATTCGATCGGCCTGATCCAGGACACGGAAGGATGTCCTCTAATTTACCATGCGGTACGCCGAACAGTTGACAGTCGACTCCTCTACGAATCGGACGATGTCGTCCACGATTACGAGGATCTTCTCCGGTTCAGTAGAGCGATCCCTGCTCGCGACAGGAGAGAGAGAGTGATAAGGAGCGGCACTTCTTTTGGTGGTTACACCAGAACCGGTCTTCGCCTTCGCCGGCATCTGCCTATATGATATGATAGATCGTTTGGTTGGTATAACGGCCCACTTACTCAGTTGTAAGGCAGATTAGGAAAAAAGGAGAAAGAAAGTGGTACACAAGGCGTGTGGATTGTATATGTTATGCATATAAATAAAATACTAGTGTACACGTCCGTAGTGATACGGACATATATTAAGTAAGCTTAAGTTTTCCTAGATAATAGGGTTAAGGCTAAATTTAGGATAGGTAACAATAAGAATGTATAGAGCCCCAAGCTTTTTCTTAGTTTTCGTGGCCAGTAAGACTTAAAAAATAAAGTCTGTCTGTTGTGATCACAACAGATGATATATGACGCCAACTCATATTTCACACAGCACTCAACACACAGCACACAACTGCACATATTCAACTCATATTTCCACTATTATTCTAGTGCACATTTTTCGTTCACCTGTACTCACCTCTTTCGCTTCTTATTTCTTCCTATCAAAAAATGTACATATCTTGTAACATAAGAAAAAATGAAAATGTAGAATAAGCACATTTATACTATTTAAGTAATGATATGCACAAATAAAGTTTAGTTCCATACAAAATCCTGTGTAGTAAGTTGACTTCCCCCCACCAGCGGTAAGGGGTCAATAAATTATTATTCAGATAGCACATTGGTCCTCCAAGCATTCACTGTCCTAAGGACTAAAAAAAATAAGCTCAATAGTTTGGACGCCGAAAGGCAATTAGTAAGTTAGATTAGATTATTTTAGAGTACCAGCGAAGGGTCAGTAAAAGATATTAAAATAGATCCTTATGTCATCTTTGTGCATGTGCATGTCTTGAAAATAAAATAAAAATGAAATACAAAAAAACCAAAAAAAGAATATCTTATACAAAAAGAGTTGTACTAATTTTCAAATTTCTCAAAAACTAGAAGACATAAGGCCAAGCGGTTTTTGTGTTCGAGAGCTGGTAGAAATAGAGAATACAAAAAGCCGATTGAGCTCATTATCTCGGAATTTCGAAAAAAATATTGATTTAAATGTTTTCCTGTTTCCATACTTTCTCAACAATTAGAGTTTGAATGCGAATAATTCAAAAACTATTTGCACGAATATTTTGATGTAAATTTTAAATTAAAGAACAAATTTGTAACTTTAAAATTTGATACAGTACTTTATTGTAAGTGCTGCCACTGTTTTTTAATACTGTGGTCTCTCCCTAAGTCGAACTGCCACGGAATTTCATAATTTTGTTCGATTTAGAGGGAGTTTGACTTAGAGACAGGATTTTGTACGGAAAATTGAGGAATATATAGTGATAAACAAGTTCGAGTTAGGGAGAGTTCGACTCAGCTACTGTATTTTTTTCATTTTATGTCATTTTTAAATAAAATTGCCCCTAACTCCTACACGGGACGAGATGCTTCTCACCCTTCCCATAGTAAAAAAATGCTAGTTGTTAACGCCTCTACAAAATACCGTTATCATTTCTTGGCGCCAAAGTTATCGAACTCTCCTCACGAAAGTGTTCTGCTAACGAAAACTATGGTTATTTAATTGTATGCTTTATTTTTTGCACTAATTTTGTGATCTTTCATATCATATTGCCATTATATGTAAGTTTTCACGTAATTGACAAACAAAAGTAACCATTCATGCCTATCTAAATACCTTATTCAGTTGAATACAACGTTCCTATTTGACGTCCAAAAAATTGGAAGTATCAATTTTAATATAAAAATATCAATGTTGAAAGTAACGAAAGTAACTAGTAACGATATTAAAGTAACGAATGTTCATATTCAAAGTAACGAATACGTACGAGCACTAAATTTGACGTTACTTTTACTGCCCTTTTCTTTAATGTCAATTAGTATTCTTCGTAGACAAACTGTATACTCTGATCATCCTGACAGCAGTCTATGTCACCAATGTGTTTCAAAAAGTCAACATCTTACGTCGCTGCCGTTCCCTGGAAGCCAAATAATAAGACTGAGTCTTATCTGATCTGATATAAACTTCATTCGTCTATCGAAATGGTTCGAGATTGTTGGACATTTAAAACGGTTATGACTTCGATAACATGTTTCTTCCTTGCCCTGGCGCAGGTAAAGCCCCGGATGCTCCAGATTGAATGGTTATTCACTGATTGACTTGTCGTCTACGGAAGCCAAGTCGTTCAATTCGAAGTATTTACCACAGCACCCATCAGTTGCATGTGACAGCTGAGTCAAAGTTCAACTTCGTCCGTTGATTTACCATCAGACACGTAAACATGCGAGATTTGTAAATCCATCAACTTCGCCAATGCCCATCACCACCGCATTCCACCACAAATGCAATTTTCCGGACAGCTTCCTGCAAGTTGCACCCCGGTCTAGATCTCGTTGCGTAACACTTGTCCGCATTAGCCTCAGCAACGTGCTCAGATCCTCCAGTGATAGTGCACGCCAGCGCGCTCCCATGTCCAATCGAGAATTCCCGCGAAACTTATTACAAAAACCAACCAGCTGGGCGTTGGCATGCGCTACGAACTCCTGACATCTGGGGAAACCAAGCCGTTGTCGCCTTATCTTGATGGAATCTCGTTACGAATACCGACGCCAAATCAAAACAATCGAGCATTAGCGTGCACACGGCCCGGCCACCGGCCAAGTAGAACCAACTTCATTCGCCTTAAGTGCGATCGACTCCAACTCGCCGACACTCCGGCAACTCATTCGGTTTATGCGCTGACCTCCCGGCTGCTTATATTGGCTCTCCAAACGGAGATGGCGAGGTGTGGGGCGCCGCCGCATTGTGTGCCAGAGTCGTAGAGGCTCGATACCCACTGCCGCGTGCCGCAGCCAATGTCGCGACGTTGGCGCTGGTCTAGCATGCGCATGCGACCGCAGACAACATCCGCCACCGTGGCCGGTGAAAGGGTGGAGCACAATGCAGTATAAAAGTTGCAGCGCGCCACCGTTTGACTCAGAACATTTTCAAAGCGCCCGCTGAATAGCTGTGATCTCTCACCCCAACAAAACCCCCACAAATCTCCAATTCAACATGAAGGTAAGGACCACTCAGTGCTGTCTCCATTCACTAGCAGCAAGGATAATCGGGTTTTTGTTTGTTTTCAGTTCGCCATCTCCGCCGTAGTCATGTTGGCCCTTGCCATGGGTGTCCAATCCTCCCTCATCGCCGGTCTGCATGGACTCGTCAGCCCCCTCGGCTATGCTGCCACCATTGCGCATCCAGGACCACTGCTAGCCCAGGGACCAGCACTGTTGGGAGCGCACGCTCTGCCAGGTGTGCATGGTCTGCCAGCTGCCGTCAATGTGGTCACTAGCCCCGTGCACGTGCCCGCCGCTGTTGCTGTTGCCCCACATGCCGCCGTCGCTGCCGCCATCCCAGCCATCCCAGCGCATGGTGCCACCTACGTCGCCAAGACCCGCGGCGCTGTGCATACAGCCCCACTGGCCGGCCACATCAACTCGGCCGCCTCCATCAACTTGGCCCCAGCACCAGGCACCTGGTAAATCAGCTGAACACCACCGAGAAGATGCTAACAAACGCGACACTGCCCACCTCTTTAGTTTTACGTTCATTTAAGTAAACGCCATCGATGCCATGCCATGGACACTCTCTTCCCTTCGTCAACACTGACTTTTCTTCCTGTCTAAGTACCGCTTACGCGCAAGTATTTATAAATGTCCTCCTTGTGTTCTCACCTCTGTCTCACTGCCGTTCTTCTTACGCATCCTACATGTACTTCATTTTATTTTTAGTTTTGCAACAATTATAAGATTGAATTGATAAAAAGATATCCAAATGAGTTTTTCATTCTAAAGGGAACTGTGACTGGGTGTGGGAGGGTCTAGAATGAACCACTTAGGAATCTGACACAGCCTGGTATGGTGTACATCCTGTTCGGATTTACAAAAAGGGACAAAGATCTCAAGCTACATCAAAGCATACCTTAGGGAGGCTTAACCTGGGGACTTCTGTTTGGGAAGCCCGGTGACTTAATGTGGAGTCCCAGAAATCTAGAAACAGATAATTAGGGACATGCTACTAAAGAAAATATCAGTTTAGGATGCCCCACCGAAATTACCACGAATTCAAAGCTCATAAGGGCAATGATCTAAATCGGCTTCCTCATATATAGGGTGTCCAAAAATGAATGCAAGAATTGAAGTCATCGACTATTTTCCGGTGTTTCCCGTATTCCATCTGACATTGACTTATAGATTTCTTTGATTCCTGAGTTTTAACTTAAAGGTAGTTAAGGACGTACCTATGTCACAAAGGATTCCGTCATCTGGCAGTGTTGTGGCGATTCTTACGAGTTTGTCAGCTTCACAGTTTCCCTGAATGTCCTGGCACCCAGTAACAGAATTGCTTTGTTAAGGGTGAGATGCTCAGAGAATACAACACTTCCTACTCTGCGTTCCCTTTTGTATCCATCTGTGTAGAAATGTATTGTGTTACCGAATAGGCTATTACCTCCATATCACAGGTCTTTATTTGGTTACTAATTGCTTACCATGAACGCCTAGGGGTAGAACTACTGGATGGCGCAGTTGGTAGAGTGCCTGCCCCTGGTTAGCCAGGTCCCCGGTTCGAATCCCAGTGAAAGCAAAGTTAATACGCTTTTATCTGGTTTTCAAATCTGATTTAGTCACCATTTGCTGTTGGGATCAGATTAACGGCACTATCACTGGAGTGGTCATCAGTGGTGGTAGTCTGCCTAGGGGTATCACAATGTACCAATGTGGACTGTATGGTCGCGCGTTCCTAACGTAGCGTAGCGGAAGCATTTACGGCAATTAAAGAAGAGGCGAAGCGAGCTGGTCTTATGTCCTAGGACAAAATATTACAATGGACAGCTATAATTTCGAGGTAGGAAAAGAGTTTGTCTACCTCGAGGCAAACGTAAACTCCACGAACTACATCACTGTGAAGATCCAACACAGAACCGCCTTTGGTAACCGGTGTTACTTCGGTTTGTGAAAACAACTGGCGTCAAAACTCCTGACTCGTAGGACTAAGATTATGTTCTACAAAACTCTTATTTTGCCAGTCCTGCTGTATGGAGCCGAAAGCTGGACGATAAGCAAAACTGCGGAGCTGATTCTTGGTGCCTTCGAAAGAAAAATTCTACGTCGGCTATATGGACCCGTCTGCGAGGAAGGCGAATGGAGGAGAAGACACAACCGCGAACTCTACCTGCATGGTTCGCCAGGTTGATAAGTGAGTAAGTAAGTAATTTAGAAGGTTTAATATGGTTTCATGTTCGTTCAAGTTCAAGTTCAAGTCGTTGTCTTTTTTAGAATTTTGTCGTGAAAGTGAAAAGCCAGTGTGTCATGAGGGACTTAATGCCCGATGGCTTTTTTGCTCATATATAAGAAAATCGCTTTAACTAGAGGAAATTTTTGGTTGCACCCCAGATCCGCTCCGGACCGCAACCAAGCAGCCAAGCAAGAAAAACTAAGCAAGCGAAGACAAATCGAAGTGATGAGAGTTAAAGCAGAAAGTTACATCATCGAAAAATTTATAACCTCGCAATGGGGAGATATAACTTCGAAGCGCAAGCAACCAAACAACTGTCCTGAGAAAACACGCAGAATAATGCGTTTTCATCACATGAGTTCGCTCTTAGCATTGAGAGCAATCTTAAATTTGCGATGGAAATTATTTTTAGATACTGTGATAAATGGAAGATAAAGTACAATGAATAAAAATTACAAGCGATATTTTTCACACGAAAAAGAAAAGCTTGTTTTCTTCCTAGTTCTAGCTTGAGGGTGAATGGAATCAACGTTGAGTGGAAGAACTCCGTTAGGTACCTTGGTATACATCTTGACAGTAAATTGACTTTTTATGAGCACATCAATCAGACCCTTAAGAAAGTAAATATTGCAAAGAAAATACTTTACCCTTTCATTAACAGAAAATCGTTTTTGTCCCTCCCCAACAAAGTAATCATTCTTAAATCTATATTCCAAGCAATAATTCTTTACGGTTGCCCTGTATGCGGAAATTCCGCTCATTGCCACATTAAAAAAATAACAAATAGCTCAAAACAAAGTTTTAAAAATGATGTTAGACCCACCACGTGATTATTCCACCTTAAAACTTCACAAAAGAGCGGGTGTTGAACTGGTTTATAAAAGAATATTGACTGACACATAATTTTAATTATTCATGTGCTTTTGCTGACAATCCGCTAGTCAATGAGTTAACAAATTGTAATTCCCTAAATGAATAAGGTTCAGTATAAGTATATATTATTATTTATTAATATACTTACAAATTCATATATTTATTTATTTACTGATTTATTTATTTATTTATTTATTTATATATTTATTTATTTATTTATTTATTTATTTACTTATTTATTTATTTATTTAATTATTTATTTATTTATTTGTTTGTTTGTTTGTTTATTTATTTATTTATTTATTTATTTATTTATTTATTTATTCATTCATTTATTCATTTATTTATTTATTGATTTATTTATCTACTTTTAACGTCTTCTTTGTGATACTAATTTACTGATACAACAATTTTCTTTTGCTTTTTTTTTTTATTGTGTGTTTTGTCGTCTTTCCTTCAGTTTGTTTGATTTAATTCTTATCAATTTTATTTATATTCATTTTCCAGTAGTAAGATATATGATGTATCAAATCTCTGTAATAGATACTGTGCGATAACTATAATCAAAGTAAATATTTTATGACGAAATAAATATCTATCTATCTATCTAATGCGTGAAACACAATAGTGCGTTTGTGCTGGCGTTAGCTTTCAACGCACACAATTCAATGGCCATGCTCGAAATACAGCGTCGGCCTGCGTTTGTGAAAAATGAGATCGATGAGAGGATCGTAATAAAATATAAAACGTAAGACCATCACACGTCATTATTGCACATGTTAAATATTTTTTTACAGAGGGATGCGCTGTGAAATGGATTTTCTCCCAAATTGAGAGTTTTCATCCAAATTGAGAGTATTTTGTGTCAACTGTCGTTTGAGAAATGAAAACAGCTGATTAAAAATAATTTAACGACAAAAGGCATTTCAAATGAGTGTTTGTAGGAAGGCGGCAATATTTTCCATCTGATAGATGAGAGAGAGAACAGCTGATAAATCGAGTATTTATTTCAAGGCAGTGCATCATCGCACTCTCTCCGTAACATGAAGTCGGCTGGAGCAGCGCAATATTGTGTTTAAGGCATAACTCCTACCGACTGTCGATTTCTTGGGGCCTCTTATCTCTCTGAACAACATGACTATACAATGCACATTCTGAGAGCAGTTTTAAGTGCGATCTGTGGGACTGGTGCATTGATTAGGGCTGGAGTTAGGGACTCCACCTTGAAATGTACTGCGACATGAGTCAGACGGATTCAGTGTTTATGCTAAGTAGAGCATCTCAATTTAAATGTTATACCTCCATATTTCCTTCTACTCCTAGCGCCAAAACACAAACCTCACAAAATACAAATCATCATTCATATTGTAGATCTATGGTGTCGTAGATACAAGAACAGTAATATGAGGAGACAGCTCTTAACCTCTTCCCCTTACAGTCAATCAAGGCTGAATGCAATCTTTTTTTCTCCGTAAAACAAAGCCTTTGAAAAGATACTATCTGCCCAAATGCAGAGTTTTCTGGATGAACATCGGTTCGATTGGCAATCCGGTTTTAGGAGTCAGCATATGCGAATCTGCTGTCCTATTACTATTCTCTGCTTCTTTCGAAAATGAAAATAACTTGAATTTTTCAAGTTCGTCCCTTCCGTTGTTTAGAGAATATCTGCGAAATCGGGAACAGGCGGTTACTCAAATCCTAAAGCTATTCGAGCGAAGATTTTGCTCTCTTTTTATTAACGATAGCCAAGGGATTGTTGAAAACTGTAAAATGCACTTTTATATATCTTTCGCGTCCTATTGGCTTAATAAAAGCTGGTTAGGATGAATAGCAGATCCATTTGGTCTAAGGACAATAAATTTAACCCCGTTAAGACGGTATCTATTGTATTTTTGTTCCACGACTTTCGCTTTATGATTTGTCGCCTATAGTACTTGATGATTTGTAACCTATAGTACTGTAAAGTATCTTGGGTTTCACATTAACGTCTCTTACATGCTGTAACGGAGTTAAGGATTATTTACGTACTCCGGCGATTTCGACTATTAAACTAAATTTTATCAAAACCTTTATAATGACCAAATCCTCTTTGCCTTCAAAGTCCACCATGCCTACCAATCAATTGGAACAAAATTTACTCTCTCTTGATCATCAACATCTTAGATCCTTTGGCAGAACTAAAGCATAACTTTCTGGCCCTGTAACAAGGTTTTCAGGTGTGAATTGGGCCTTCAGTCTAAAGAGCCTCCGGTAGCTAATCATCTTGTCCCGTAGTTGCATCCTACGTAGAGGAGGCGAAACAAAACAAAAACAGGTACTTGTTCTGCAGAAGAGATCTTACAATCATCCTAGACCTCTCCCCTGGCGACTTATTCATCACAACAGTGTGTGTTCAAATCGAGGGCTTAAATTGCCTACCCATCGCCACACATCAGATCGCCAGATCCAATATAAGTCCCTCGGTCATGCATCATTCACTCGAGTACTCTCAGCTTACCCTCGCTGCTTGCAGTTTCATTCTCTTCCTGCTCAAAGCCACTGTCAATTAACACATTCCCAATCATTCTGAAGGCCAATCGATTGCTAATGAATTGGCACTGCCAACTCTCAAATGACTGCTTCACAGATAATTTGATGGGCTGGGCCGTGTCGCCGGACACAAACATAATTCCAAGGTCCACTGTCGCTGCGCCAAGCCAGCATAACTCAACTCCGACGCAGCCAGGTATCTGCAGCAAGCCATCAGCACCACGTACGTGGGCGGTGAACGCACCAAATGGGTCCCCAAACTGCAGCGCAGTTCGGTTGACGAAAATAATCCAAATTCTATGCGATGTCGTTTCCGACATGCCCACTGCACTGCGGCCACCACGTCAAACCGGCACCACCACGAGCACCACTGGCGGCAATTATTGCTGCAATCAATGGCAATGACTGGGTGTTGTCGACGCCGCGCATGCGCCATGTGCACCACTCTTCGCCAAAACCAGTGAAAGGCTGCATTCGGCGCGATCGAGTATAAAAGTTGCACCGAATTCGGAGATTGAATCAGAATCAGTTCAAATCGTTCATTGAACAGTCAGCCCAACCAACTCCAATCATCAACATGAAGGTAAGTGCTTCACAGTAAGTCGTCCTGCGACGAGGACTAAACGCTTTCCTCTTTTGTGATTTCAGTTCGTCCTTGCAGCCGTAGTCGTGTTGGCCGTCGCCATGGGAGTGCAGTCGTCCATCTACGGAGGATACCCCGGACTTGGCCTGGGCATCAATGGACTCGGTCTCGGCTTGGGAGTACCCGGACTCGGCTGGGGAGTGCCCGGAATCGGTCTTGGAGTTGGACCACTTGTCGCTCCAGGTGTCGGAGTGTGGGGCGCCCCAGGTGCCATCAAAATCGCCTCCCCACTCGTCGTCCCACAACTGCCAGCTGCTGTGAACATCGCCTCTGGTTCAATCGGTGGCATTTCTGTGGCCAAGCAGGCCGCTGTTGCTAGCCCCCTGGTCGCTCCTGGTGCCACTTATGTGGCCAAGACCCGTGGCGCCATCCACACCGCCCCATTGGCCGGACACATCCAATCAGCAGCGTCCATCAATCTGGCTCCAGCTCCAGGCACCTGGTAAGGCTGCCGCCCACAAAGAAGACTCTCATCACCTGTGCCCATTGTCGGCGACTCTGCGATAAGGAAAGATATCTCTCCTCCACCCTGTCACCCTGTATCTAAATAGTTTGCAATACTCAATGAAAGATTGATTCAACTAAACAAAGACGAGTTTTTCTTATTCACTGCAAGCGCAATGAGCGGGCGACCAGTTCGATTGCTTCTTATGGTCATCTCAAGGCCCACGTTAGTCCGCGATCAGTTGTTGCAATCGTGGTTGCGGGAGGAAATTATAGCACTGCGCGGAAGTGCAACTATTCTGGGGCATCAAGAACCGGCTGGTTGCTCGAAAGAGGTGTGATCTGTGAGTCACAGATGCAGTTCTTGGTCTCGTTTGGAAAATATAGTTTCTAAACCGCTTGCTGGAGATTAACAAAGAGGATATAGATCTTGTTGTGCCCGGACGCTGACAAGACATAAGCTTGTGCTGTCGGGCTGGGGGTGTTTCATATAAGGAAGAACAAGCGTGTTCTATTTAATTCACTTTCCAGTATTGACTGCTTCTGTGGTCGAAGAAACTTCGTAGACGTGAGTTGGTTCGGAGGCGCTACGGCTTCAGATTCAAAGCTCTGTGGGAGAACTACTTCATGGGCTGTTGTTGGGATTTCTTGATTCCCTGTCACTCTCTCCTAATCAGGTCCGCTGAGCAGCTGTTTAGACACATCTGATCTTCCCTGTGGGTCAGTAACTAGATTACCTTCCCAATTTTTAAGAGCTTGGGTGCATTTTCTAAAGCCTGAGGCCAGGCTATTGGCTGTTTAATAAAGCCAATAGACTTTTCGAAATCTTTGGGTTGGGTGGCTTTATCTCTTACCGTCTTCTAGTACTCCGGTACTTCGCTTGGGCTGCTTTTGTTGCAGCGCCTTTTCGTATGCCTCGTCGGTTGCACGTTTTCTCTTTCTTCACACTCGCCATCATACCACGGGTTTCTTGTCAGAGGTGGTTGGCAGCCTTAAGTGATTCCCGCTACTTCTTTGATGGCCGAGCGGCAAGGGAACCTCATCGGCTTTCTAACATTGGACAGTCGGGCTCTGAATCTTGCTTATATGTGCAAATGGTCAGAATCGAAGACCACGGAATATTCGCACATCCATGATGTTTAACGCATGGCCTATGTCAATAAGCACACGGTTTATTTTGGTTGGCGGCCGACTGTCGGGAGATCTATTTTTTGCATCATTCTTTCTATCCAGAGTATTTATCGAATAGCAGTAATAACAGCCTTCCACTACGTGAAGATCATTTCTAAGTGGTGAGTGGCTCGCGGAGTTTGGAGTATTCTTACATTGCAGGAGGGCACCCGCAAATCGTAGTCCTGTCCGTATTGTCGTTGTTTTATGTCCGTCCGTTAATCTGAAGCAGGATACTCTTCTAAAACAACACCGCTGCACAACCGGAAATCTGGACGAGGTGGATAGGTCTCAGGTGTTCGCTGCATGCATGGGTCCACCTCACAGCGAGAGTTGTGGAGGCGCCACACCGTATTGCTTGTTTTGGTTGTCAACTTGACCTGAGCAATAGCAGCGATCGTTGCTGACATCCCGGCACGTTTCTGAGCAATTAACAACTTTGCCCAGTCCTGCCCCCACCCTGAATATCCAAATAAGCTTATATTTGAAACCTCTTATAGACTCCAAGATCAATCCTGTTTTTCGCTCAGTCATCGCTGAGTCAAGCTGAAAGCTGATGGAGACATCACCATTCCAAGCTGAAGTTCAAGTTTGAACTGATAGTTAAGCTTAGGTGAGAGAGGCTGATTACTTACTTTTTTTTACTATTTGCACTTACTTGGATTGTCTTGCAAACTTAACTTGGAACCAGTTGGTGCTTGTTAAAGCGGTTAGACTGGTTTATATGGACGCCATTCAGATCGTTGAGGCTACCGAAATTGTAAGTCCCTAGGTGTGAGTACTTACGTCTAGCTAGAACACGAGCAGAGGAGGTGTTTTGAGGTTTCTCCTAGTGATGGGCATAATCGAATGATTTGAAGAATCGAGACTTTAGTTATCGAGATATTTTTATATGATGATCACTCGAGATGGTTGCATTCGAATGATTTCTCGAGTGGTAATCGATTAGTACAACATGTTGATTCTGAATTCTGAAATCATTCGAATGAACACTAACTTATTCCCGTGACTACTAACTCATTTGAATGAGTACTAACAAAAATACTTACTATTAACATCAGTCGATAAACGTCTCACTTCAGCGAGAAATACGTCGGATACAGCGGATTTGAACTCAAGATTTGCTCCACTCCTCGGTTCATTCATAAAAAAGTAGAATTCATTCGAATGATTTTATGAAAGACATTTATCGAATGATCTTGTGTTAGTAGTCCTTCGAATGATTTTAATTCCAGAGATGTCCTCTAGATCTTGCATTAATATTATCACTCGAATTACCAATCGGAAGCGCCCTTCATTAGTTTCTAATCACTTGACACCCATTCTGCGGACAGGTACGCCAGTACCTATGAATGTAGGTAGTTCCGCTTTGTCTGAGCAGACGAGTGATTAAGGGCTGGATATTTCTAATTGTTTAAATGAAGGTCGTGCCTTCTATCCATTTGCGGTTGCTTTTTTTTTAAATATGTGAATCTTAGGAAGATGATAGGCTGTAGCCTGTGCCATAGATGGCAGATCACCTTCTGATGTTAAAGAAAATGTTGTGCTACACCTGGCGAGATAATCGACCTCGTAATTGCCCGGTATGTCATCAGATCACATCAGGCGTATATGTCTTCAAATACCCAGCCATCTTGTTTAGAGGCAGTCGACAATTAATGGATGTCTTTCAGTTGAAAATGACACTGCCCAGACTTGGCCGTCTAAACAGATTGTGATATTTTTTGGGTATTAAATTGATCTTGTCCTGCATGGGCAGTGAAGTTGAAGACTGATAACTTGACAAGTATTTTTTAATTTACGATGATTTCGGAATCTTTCTTCGGGGCTATAAGTGACTTTAATTAAAATTAGTTTATGTTAGACACGAACGAAAAGGAGATAGAAGCATCCTCAAATTTCCAAGTGTCCATAGTTGCTTCTGGTAACTTACACAAAATTCTAACTTAATTTTCATATGGCCCTTCAACGCCTGAGAGGGATAGACCTTGTAGAGCTCATGGACAAATCTGCCCTAGCCCTAAGAGTTCCCGACGGAACCGATGGCGCACACAAGAGGAAGGACATCAACCAACTTGGAGTGTGATATTGAAGGCAGATGGTTAAGAATCGTGCCAGCTTGTTGACTGAGGCCCATGTCTACCCGCCCTAAGAGCATCAAAATTCTTCAAAATTTAACGAACAACAACGAAAAATAAAAGCCGAATGGTCTAAAAGCCTGTTGACTCAAGTCTCCTTGTGTCCAGTATGCTTAAGCCTCAACCCACACACGTTCGAAAGGATTTCTACGTCCGTCTGTCAATGGCATTACCAAATGGTGGGATGCTGATGCGCAGATTTCTGTATCGACTAAGTCATTAAATGTGGATTATTCCTGGATTTAATATGGAGGATTTAATGATAACAATATGGGTGGCGCTACAGCTCATGGAGTGCCAAGGCCTGGCTTCTGCAACAGCCACTCGTGTTATGCGCGCTATTGGGTTTGAATAAAAACTGAGAAAACACTCCGAGTAAGAACACATGGCTCGAGTATTTTCGTTGTGAATAAAAAATTTCCTCAAACTACGTACCCTCCTTTAAGTTGACTAGATTTCTTCTCGTTTAAGGGTGACTGCAAGGTCGAGTAAAGGTGGGTGCAAAGTATATGCAATAATGTTTTTAAACATACAAACGCGAAAAACAAAAAATTATAACTCATATCCTTTCGGGGACACAAGGGATAGTTTCAAGAATGTATATAGATTCGAGTTTGATAACATATAATGGTCAAGTACTCATTTCCTTTCCGATATTCCTGAAGAAACCCATACCTTTGATTGTCTTTTGTACTTTTAATGTAATTGGAAAATTGCCCGTCTTTTGATTTGATCGCCTTTTCATTTGAAGCGGGCCTTCATGTTATCAATTTTTTTCTATATTTGCGAGATGTTCAAATTAAAGCCATGGATTTTTTTATTTCTTCTTCCATAGCTTTCAAGGCAGATTGCCTTTTAGTGTTCCGGAGTTTAGCTTTTTTCCGCCAAGCACTTGATGAAATCATCATCGCCCATTCCAGATTTCCTATTTTTAAGATTAAAGCTTATTCCGTCAAAGCATTCTTATTCCGATGCAGTATTTTCCATTATTTAAAATTATTTTCACTTTTTCCTCTCTTGAAGTTACCTCATATGCACACTCAATTCCTACAAGCGATATCGGAATATATTCCATCTTTATTCACACCAAAACGGAGGTAAGACTCAGCTGTAAGTTAAACTTAACGAAATAAATTTTTATTCACACCAGATGGAGCATTTCCTCCAAAATGCTAAGGAAATGCTCACCACACGCAGTTTTTATTCACACCACCCATTGTTCTTTTACGAGTGGGAGGGACCTACAGTCTTATGCGGACTCAAGTTTGAGAAGCTTTTTCTAAACAGTTTTTAAACTTTAAGCATTGTCAGTGACTCGAAAGAGTTGGGACCGTGAAAATTTGTTTTTTGTCGTACCAACCGGGAATAGAACCCTGGTCGCGAGATTAAGTTGCGTAGGGGCCGACGCATATACTCACAACATTTAAATTAACAATTGATCATCCCTAAACAGGACTGAGTCATATCCCCCTAAACTTTAGACAACTGAGAGAACGATCATGAGAGTTTTCCGATCACCACGGATTTGAAAAGATCATCTTATCTCATTCACGTGGGGTGCACAGTGTATTATATTGCGAAACTAGCTAGCGGAACTTTATTCCTGTGGCACCTTGTATCGATGTACTATCGACATACTATGTTTTTTTTTTGTTCGGAAATAGTATAAATTTGATTCTATGAAGTTTTTAGGATCAATGACCATATGTGGTCAGAGATATATATATTTTTTTATCTTACCGTCACAGGGCAAACACAAAACACTACGTTCTCTTAGTGTATTCCCTAAGTAGCGCTGTACACAACAGATGTTTTCTGCGCGACTTAGGATCATCTACCGATTTTGTATCTCATAGATTACATCAAATAAACATTATTAATTAAAGAATAGTGTATTAATAAATTTTGTAAACTCTAATCGAGACAAGCTAAAATCAATTTCGTTAGAAAATTAAATGTTCTTATACACCTTGTAATAGGTTCATTACAACCATAGTTCTTTCTATGCCTCTTATCGTAGAGTAAATTTCTCACTCGAAGAGATCTTTGTTGAGCATATACATGTATATTCATGAGAAAAAGTAATTCTGGTGAATTTACTCTGTAATTAATAATGTCGCGGATAAACATGGCTGACGCTGCCTTCCGCCTGAAACTTAAAGTATGCAAGCCTATTATTCTACATCTGTCGCCATATTTAGGGAGTTCTTCGAGAGTATATAACTTACAGACATCATACCTCGTGATATTCTTTTGTATTCTTTCGAATCTGAGTTCTTGAGTATTAGCAAAAGATGGACTTAAGACTAGTTATATCCCGAAAATCTGTACTATTTCTTTTCAGAAAACCTAACATCGTTAGACTTCATAATTGTATAATCATAATGTAATAAAAAATTTAATTTAACATCAAAAATTACACCGAGATCTTTAACTTCTCCTAAGCGATTAAGTCTGTGATCGTTTATGAAATAATCATAGACAATCGGGGATGTAATTCGATGTGCAGTAAAGATATTCGGGAATACCCAGCTCTATTCCATTTTATTTTAACCATTGCACTAGTGTATGGATGTCGAATTGGAACTTAATGCAAACTATTTATAGATAAATTTGAAGTCGTCTGCCAATGTTAAAATTTTTCAGTATTTGAAAATTTCATGAACATCGTTTATGAACAAAAGAAATAATAATGGCCCCAAATGGCTACCTTGTGGCACGCCCGATGTAACTTTTATTACCCGAGATGTAGAACTATCGATTTATACCAACTACTTCCTGCCCTTTAAATAATTGGAAAACCACTCTAACATTGAAGAATGGAATCCCAAAGACTTAAGCTTGTTTAAAAGCAAAGTGGGATGTACTAAATCGAAGGCTTTCGACGAATATAATATAATTCGAATATAATTCGAAAATAATGATAAATTAGTTGTACATGACCTGCCCTGCAGAAAGCCATGCTGGTAGGGGGCGTATACCCCACCCAATCCATCATCCATAGAACTAATGGATATAAACGTCCAAAGGATGCCTACCCCATAGGCAGCTGAGGGCAAAAAGTGACCACGGTTCTAAAAGGCAACACAGGAGAACATTTTAAACCTTATCTTCCAGTCGGTACATTTGGGTACATTTGTAAAAACCTATGCAAATTTGCAATATGCAGAAAATTGAAAAACCTCAGGCTGAGGTCGCACAAGATTCAAACTTACCTAAAAGATACTTCAAATAAGAGGCAAGAAATAAAAAAAAAAAAAATCAAAAGGATAGCGTTGCGACTAAAAATGTATGCTGTGTGCGATGTCACAGCAGATTATTAAGACCAGGTTTTACCTGTCGTTTGATACCAATCTTGTGTCGTTCTGATGACTTTGATTTTTGAATTAAGTTCGGCTGGATTTTCAATATAAGACACTGTGCGGTGTGATATAAGCGGCTATCGAAAGCCCCCATGAAAAGAATGATAAATGGTCTCCTCGTCAGAAGTCAAGGCCGTCAGGTCTGGTCAAGTCAGTCAGTCCAACCATGTAATTTCGTTCTTAAGGAACTTTTATACCCGCGAATTTTTCTATTTCCGAACTTTTTCCTTTAAGTCATTTGTTTCTTAGTTCAGTTGATGCGTGGACACGGACGGACAAGAAAAAGTCACTGGATACGTGGACAGTGTACTTGACTGACTTAGGAGTGATCTGCTAATGACGCAATTCTGAACATGTCATTACAAAGTATCCTTCCCATCAAGAGATCTTCCTTGCTCGTACCTTGCGATGAGAACAACACTTTTCCGCAAACAACCTTCTTGTAAAGCACCACAAGCTCCACCAAATCGTTCATCACACAAACACAACGACTTCATTATAAATTAGGACCTCTTTTAATTTCCATTCGTTATTATGCACAATTTTGAAAGAATTTTATGGATGGGCAGCAATCAGTTGTCGGCAGTATCAAACGGTGAGCGGAGTTAACTCAATTTACCAGGTTCCTGGGGCTGGAGCAACGTTCACTGAGGCAGCTGACTGGATGTGTCCTGGCAGAGGGGCGGTGTGCACGGCACCACGGGTCTTGGCAACATAGGTGGCACCAAGAGCTGGGACGGCTGGGACAGCGGCAGCAACGGAAGCGTGTGGGCCAACGGCGACAGCAGCTGGGATACCAGCAGCGGACAAAAGTGGACCACCGGCGATGTTAACAGCAGCTGGCAGGCCAAGACCAAGACCAGGAGCACCCAAGCCCCATACGGCGGGTCCCTGTGCCAACAGAGGTCCTGGGCCAGCAAGTCCAAGTCCAAGACCCCAGCCGGGCACTCCAGCGATGAGCGATGATTCGGCTCCTAAGGCGAGGGCCAACACGACTACGGCGACGACGGCGAACTGTAAGCAGACAAAAGCAACGTTAATCCTTGCACGTCAACCGGACGACAATAATCCACTACCTTCATGTTGAGATTGCTGGTGAGGGTTTGAATAAACTGTTCAGTGAACGCTTTGAGTTGATTCTGAATTGATCGTCGAAATTAGTGCAACTTTTATACCAACGGCAGCCACACCCTTTCACCGGCCGCAGTCAGCCGGTGCATGCGCTGCACTTGGCGGTAATTGCAGTTTTCTTGCAGTCAGCGCGGCGGTGCGCCCCGGCGATAAGCAATTGACTTGACATGCGGCAGTGCGTAAGTGTGGCTTTGACGTTTTAATTACGAGCCTTAAGTGGCTGTGGACAATTATGACTTGGGAATGTTGTAATGGATGTTTTATCTGAGCCCGCATGGAAACAGGGAAATTCTCCATGATCTTGAAATGGACGCTAGTCGGTGACTAGGAACTGCGGGTGTTGTCGGAAATACCATCTGGGTGTGGGGACGGAGGCGTTTGATTGACAGGTTCAGCGAAAGTAGATTAATTCAGTTATAGGCTGGGCTTGGCAGCAGAAGACTGAAGGCCAAAGACTGAAGGCCGAAGACTGAAGACTGAAGACTGAAGACTGAAGACTGAAGACTGAAAACTGAAGACTGAAGACTGAAGACTGAAAACTGAAGACTGAAGACTGAAGACTGAAGACTGAAGACTGAAGACTGAAGACTGAAGACTGAAAACTGAAGACTGAAGACTGAAGACTGAAAACTGAAGACTGAAGACTGAAGACTGAAGACTGAAGACTGAAGACTG
Source organism: Eristalis intricaria (assembly GCA_964034865.1). Lineage (NCBI taxonomy): Eukaryota > Metazoa > Arthropoda > Insecta > Diptera > Syrphidae > Eristalis > Eristalis intricaria. Next base: position 75,755,264 of record OZ035874.1, read on the forward strand.
AAAACTGAAGACTGAAGACTGAAGACTGAAGACTGAAGACTGAAAACTGAAAACTGAAGACTGAAGACTGAAGACTGAAGACTGAAGACTGAAGACTGAAGACTGAAGACTGAAGAATCAAGAATGAAGAATGAAGAATGAAGAATGAAGAATGAAGAATGAAGAATGAAGAATGAAGAATGAAGAATGAAGAATGAAGAATGAAGAATGAAGAATGAAGAATGAAGAATGAAGAATGAAGAATGAAGAATGAAGAATGAAGAATGAAGAATGAAGAATGAAGAATGAAGAATGAAGAATGAAGAATGAAGAATGAAGAATGAAGAATGAAGAATGAAGAATGAAGAATGAAGAATGAAGAATGAAGAATGAAGAATGAAGAATGAAGAATGAAGAATGAAGAATGAAGAATGAAGAATGAAGAATGAAGAATGAAGAATGAAGAATGAAGAATGAAGAATGAAGAATGAAGAATGAAGAATGAAGAATGAAGAATGAAGAATGAAGAATGAAGAATGAAGAATGAAGAATGAAGAATGAAGAATGAAGAATGAAGAATGAAGAATGAAGAATGAAGAATGAAGAATGAAGAATGAAGAATGAAGAATGAAGAATGAAGAATGAAGAATGAAGAATGAAGAATGAAGAATGAAGAATGAAGAATGAAGAATGAAGAATGAAGAATGAAGAATGAAGAATGAAGAATGAAGAATGAAGAATGAAGAATGATGACTGAAGACTGCAGATTGATGACTGAGAATTGAAAACTGATAACTGGACTGAACTAACTGCACTGACTGAACTGACTGAACTGACTGAACTGACTGAACTGACTGAACTGACTGAACGGACTGAACTGACTGAACTGACTGAACTGACTGAACTGACTGAACTGACTGAACTGACTGAACTGACCGAACTGACTGAACTGACTGAACTGACTGAACTGAATGAACTAACTGAAGAGGCTGAACTGACTGAACTCACTGAACTGACTGAACTGATTGAATGACTGAACTGACTGAGGTGAATGTACTGAAACTGAACTAAAGGACTATACTGGCAATGAGTGAACTGGAATCTAATAGAGTTTCAATAGGCTAAAAAACTTGGAGTCACTTTTTAAGGCTTTGGATGATTGAGGCTGCCCTTGGGGACAATCACGGCTTTTGTCGGAATTTATTTGAAGGAAAATCGTAAATGGCAGAAAATTTTCATAATTTAATGAAACAAGAAACATTTTCAAAATGTTCGTGTCCGACACCCTATTCCATCTCAAGGACTGGCAGTCGGAAAACCGCTCTCGGGCAGAACGGAATTCCCGAAAACAACTTTCAGTTGGCCACCAAGTCCAAGCGTCCAGCTCCAAACTTCACTTCCTCGCTCAGCGAATGCAGCTGACGCAAGACCCGCACTCTGTTGCATCATCTCGAACATATCTTCGCAGAATAACCGTATAATCGAATGCACACACAAATTGAGTACGAAATCGATTTGCCGGCACAATGCAGGGGTGTGTCCGTCGCAGGTTACTATAAAAGTTACAACGCGGCGATTGAACAATCACAATTCACTCACATCTCCACCAGTCGGTTAACTCAGATTCTCCACACACAAATCAACATGAAAGTAAGGACCCCAGGAATCGGTTGCGATATTCCCGACAAGGACTAACGATTCCTTTTTATTTCAGTTCGTCATTGCTGCCGTAGTCGTGTTGGCCCTCGCCATGGGAGCCCAGTCCTCCATCATTGCCGGTCTGCCTGGTCTGTTGAGCCCACTCGGCACCACTGTTGTGGCTGGACCCGGACAGGTGCTGGCTCAAGGACCCGGTTTGCTTGGTTTGGGTGTTCATGGTCTGGGTGTTCATGGTCTGGGTGTCCATGGTCTCCCAGCTGCTGTGAACATCGCCGCTAGTCCTTTGCTTGGTCACGGTGCTGCTGTTGCTGCTGCCGTTCCAGCCATCCCAGCGCATGGTGCCAGCTACGTTGCCCAGACCCGCGGTGCTGTGCATACAGCCCCTCTGCCAGGACACATCCAGTCAGCTGCCTCAGTGAACCTTGCTCCAGCCCCAGGAACCTGGTAAATCATAAGGAACGACTAAGGAATGACCACCGATCACAATGAAAGCCCCGCCATTGATTAAGTGATAAGAATTAGTCCTCTTTTGTCAGCTCATTTAAACATCTATTTTTATAAGACCGCAAATATAAAACGAGAATTTTTGTACAAAACAACTAGAGGTTCTTTGGCTTATATCTTCAAAGTAGGCCCGATTTTGAGATCGGCCTTTTGGATTTAGAAGTTTGGATTGCTCAGTTATGGCCTAGAGCCAAGGATAGAGTCTGAAAGGAGGGTTTGAGAATGGATTTGTCCCGAGGTCGCTTCTGGTAACACTGCAGACTTCCACCAATGAGTACGATCTTTTGTTGGATATCTGCAGCTTAGCTCAAGATGTCTATTGAGGTCCTATCACAGAAATTGTGTGAGGTATTCATCTTGTACGTATGCTTCCGCTGTTGCACAGACTTCAACACCTTAAGGGTATAACTCCCTTGACGCCTCAATGTACTCATGTCGCATAGACATGTGATTATGAGCGTGCCAGAATCAACTAGTCGGTGATCAAATTGATGGCTATCGGTGTGGATTACCGAAAATTTCGTGAAACGTCGGTTGGAACACTAGCCTTGTTGTCGTCAATGAAAGAACGAACAACAAGTCTTTCGAAAACACTTAGATCGATGCTGAGTATGCAAACCTTCGTAATAGCAGGCTAGGATGCAACGAGTCACGTGGAAACAAAGGGCATTTCATATGGAAACAGAAAGAACACCAGATGCGCTTCTTATGGCAGAAATGATATGCAAAATCTTCAGTCGAAGGTGGGGTAGGATAATAGGGTAAATTCAGACACTTGTGTCCATATGAACCGCCCGGATCATTTTTGATCTGGACGTTAACAACTAAATGAGCAACAGGTAGCAGAGCCGCAATCGATAAAGCTTGAAGACTTAATTCGCAAACTGTCGTTGCAAACAACGATGAGGGTCTAATTACTGCTCCCAGGTACGTTTCATTTTATCTGGACCGTCACAAATGGGGTTACAATACTCGACCTAGACAAGGTCAGGATAGTTATTGTGATGATGTAGAAAAAAAAAAAAAGTTTTCAGAGAATTATATTAATATATTTTATTATGATAGAAGGATCTAAGACAGTTATGTGTGAAACAAAATATCGGTTAAATGCTCGCCACTACTTCGGTGGCATACTCTATCGGATGGTCCATATTTTCAATGACTCTGAGGCATAATTGAGGTTCAATGTCGTGTCAACTATCTCATCATTTAGCTCTTGCTCTATAATTGTACTTGGCTTGCTGACGTACACTCTTTCTCTTAAATATCCCCAAGGAAAGAAGTCCAACACATGATTGTGGCGGCCAATTACCATCGTCACGACGTGAGATAACACGGTCCTTGAATTTCTCGCGCAAAAGAGTCCTTGTTTCGTTGGCTGTGTAGCAAGTGGCATCATTCTGTTGGGGGCATATGTCATCCAGGTCCATATCCTCAATTTCTGGCCATAAGAAGTCCGTTATCATCTCGCGATAGCGAACAACATTCACGGTAACTACTTGGTCGAGATCATTTTCGAAAAAGTACAGCCCATAAACCGCTTGAAATGGTCAGTAGGCTTCAGGTCTTGAGTCAATTGAACCTTGTTAGCTTGTAAATTCAAATATTTATTCAAAATTCGCATCAGTGATGTTTTGAGATGTTAAATTGTTGAGCACGAAGGACGAGTCGAGGTTGACGGCTCTTGTGGCACACTACCATGAACAACAGCAATGTTTTCCGTAGAGCGAACTGGGAGAGCATGCACAGGTGTTTTCACATTGCCTACAGACCCGGTTTGCTGAAACTTGCGCACAATTCTACCGATTAAGAACACATTTGGTCGATTATGCTGATCAAAAAAGTTACGAAGTGGACGAAATGCATTTTGGTTTTATTGCCCGTTTTCGTAAAAGGCTTCAACAATCTTCACACGCTGCTCAATTGTGTACCTCTCCATGGTTGAATTTGTCAAACTCTGGAACAAAGGAATGTCAAATTAAGTTGGGCAAGAAAACTTGACCTTAACGTGTGACTCACAATTAACATTATGCATTATAATTGGACCACCTTTTAGAAGCTGTATACTTAGGCAGGTCTTGGAAAACACCGAAGAAATTAAGATCGATACTGACGCTTGGATGGCGCAGTTGGTAGGCTGCCTGCACCTGGGTAGCGGGTTACCCGATTCGAATCTCAGTGAAAGCTAAGTTAATACGCTTTTATCTGGTTTTCAGTCACCACATACCGTTGGGATCAAATTAACGACACTATCACTGGAGTAGTCAATCAGTGGGAACCATAAATCTGCATTGTGATACCCAAGTCTCTATGGGTATCACAATGAACCAATATGGTCTAAGTGTGCTGGTGAATGCACTAGCAGCCCCCCTACCTAACCTAACCCAGCTCTAAGATCGATACTGATCACCTTTTGGTCGATTTTAAGGCCGATGGCAACATGTATAAGGACTGGTTAAATTCTCCCTGGACAATCAAGGTCGGTAACGAACATACCGCATGTCGAAATCAGTCAATGTCTCAAATGTCAAACTGATTTTAAAGCAAAGCGAAGCGCTTGTCAGGCACTGTCTTTCTAACTTATGAACGTTAGGACCTTAGGAAATGATATTTTCCATTTATCGTGCCAAAAATTGGCTACTAGAACTCGAGATAGAAGACTTTTAAAAAGAAATTCTAATTAGGGTCACATCTAATTAGGAGGGCATGGGCCTGTGCATCGAGGGTAAAGCTGTTTACTGCTCTCAACTTGGCGAGATGCCAGCACCGATCTCTGTTAATCCACAGATCAAGTTGACATACAGCCAATCTATGCCTCTTTGACCAGGGGTTTAATCAGGACCCAATCCTCCAGGTTCGTTTAAAAAGGACTTAGTTCTGAATGATGACCACCAAGGACAGCGGAATAAGGACAACGGTTCTGCACGTGGAATGTGTACGATGAACTTGCGGTGGCCCTGGTAGCCTTTAAGGCAAATATCACCGCAATCCAATAGGTGTGGTGGGAAGGGCAGGGCAAAAAGAGTATGAAGGCAGCGCTTGTTAGGATGCAGGTTTGTGGTTCGAGGCAGACTTAGGCAAGAAGTCTTAAGCTTTAAATACGTAAGCAAGCGCCTCACAACAATCCGCATCAAGGCAACATCAGCCAGATCTGCGCCTTCGCCCCAACGGAGGATAAAGATGACGACAGCTTTATTACATTTATGATCTCCTAGATAGGACATACGGATACGACCAATGCCCCGGCTACGACATCAAGATCGTTCTAGGAGACTTCAATGAAAATCTGGGCAAGTCAGACAGGAAGCACAGCCTGCACGACAACACGTCCGATAACGGACTCATGCTGTTGGACTTCGTAGCGGGCTGAAACCTCTTTGTAGCCAGTACGCGGTTCCTTCACCTCAACATCCACAAAAGGACATGGCGGTCTCCTGATTAATCAACCGCCAACCAGATCGACGTCAGACACTCCTCCAGCATTCTCGATGCCCGAACATTCCGAGGAGCCAAGAACACGGATATTAATAGGACAACGGGAGTAGAGCAAGGCCAAAACAGTTTGACGTCGGAACGCTACAATCGCAATTGATCGCAAGCAACTTTGCCGATCGAGTCCTCCTGAAGCTCTCGTCCAGGCGAAGCAATTGACGAACTATGGAACCGTTGTCAAAACACCACCAGAGAAGCTGCCTCTGATATGCGGTTTTAAAACGAGTTAGACATTCATCTAAGCAAGCAGCATCAAGGCGACGCTGGACAGAATGAGGAGAGCGGTTTGTGAGCTCTATGAACTTAAAAGAAGGGAAGAGCACCAGCTTCTCAAAAGGAAAAAGAAAGAGCATGAGAAGCGCACGATCGAGGAAATGGAGAGGTGTTGATGATATCGGAAAGATCTACCATCGAGTAAAACCACTATCCTAGGTACAAAGTTCGGACAGAAGACTGTCTTGACGATGAGGGACAGCTCGTAGTAGTTGGTACTGAGAATTTGGAAGGATCACTTCTATAGACTGTTAAACGACGAACGACACCAATACTTCTGTCAGGCACTACACAATGGACGAGATCGACGAGAATTCCGCCCCCGACCTAGACGAAGTCAAGACAGCGATATCGAGAATAAAGGCGTATGACTGTCTGTGGAGCTTGTTAGGGAGAGAAAAGAAACAGAGAAACCAATTGTATCTGATAGCCTGTTGACCGGCTGGACAGCAGTTGGATTTCATCAGTCGAGAGGAACGGAGCACAACACGATCAAGAAACAAAACCAAAATAAAGCAAACGCAATGAACAAGTATAAATTGAAAACTTAAATAAACGTATAATATTCAGCAAAATAAATATACAAATATTTTAAAAGTTGTTGTTTGTTAGTATCCGTCAATTACACAGCTGTTCAAGACAGCTGGAGATGAGCGGGTAAGGTACATGAACCAACTTATCTGTAAGATATGGTCGGAGGAAAGCATGCCCGACAAGTGGAATCTCAGTATCGTTTACCCGATAAACAAGAAAGGTGACCCCTTTGACTGCGCCAACTATAGAGGGATAGGTCTTCTGAACATCGCACATAAGATCTTCTTCGCCGTTTTGTGTACTCGCCTGAAACCGTTTATAAACAACCTGATAGGTCCATATCAGTGTGGCTTCATGCCAGAGAAGTGCACCGTTGACCAGATTTTCACACTACGGCAGATCCTGGAAAAGACACAAGAAAAGCAGTCGATCTGCTTGTCCACCTTTTCCACGATTTCAAGGCCGCATATGATAGCGTTCATAGAGATGAGCTATACAAGGTCACGTCTAATTTTGACATTCTTGCCAAACTCGTCAGGCTGTGCAGTATGACGATGGAGAATTCTCGCTGCTACACCGGTAATGAACTCAACGAGACCTTCAATGTAACAAAAGGATTTAGACAAGGCGATGCGTTGTCATGTGATTTCTTTAACATCATCCTGGAGAGGATCGTGCAAGACTCACACGCCAACACTAGAGCCACGAACTTCCAGAAGTCCGAACAACTGTTAGTATACGCGGATGACACTGATTGGAGGAACACAGCGAGCCGTCAATGAGGCGTTTGCTGGCATTGAGACGGAAGCAGCTAAAATGGGTCTAGCGGTGCAAAATGAAGTATATGAAGTATACATGTCATCAAGAAAGGACACACATTATCGACGGGTTGGACAGAGCGTCATAATTGGCAGCTATAACTTCGTTAGTCAAGGACTTCGTCTACCGCGGCTCCGAGGTAAATAGTACGAATAGCATCAGTACCGAGAACAAGTGCCTCTTGTCAACCGCTGTTTCTATGGGCTCAAGAGGCAATTGATTAGTAGAGCCATCTCTCGAAGGACCAAGCTGACTTTATACAAGACCTTGATCATCCCAGTCCTCCTGTACGGCGCTGTGGCCGGGACAGTCTCTAAAGGTAGGTACAGTCTCTGCTCAATAGAAAAGTTGCGTGCGAACTTTGACTCTGATTGTAAGATTCAACCACGAACTGTATGAGCTGTATAGCGACATGAGCGGCTCGTCAGGCATTTACAGATTCAACGCTTTATTTAAGGCCAAGTAGAGCGTATGGACCACATAGCTCCTGCCCGAAGAGTCTTCGACTTCGAACACGTGGGACAACATAACAAGCGACGCCCGCGTTTAAGGTGGCGCACCCAGGTAGAGAAGGACCTCAACCAACATGACGTGCCACTCGGGAGGCTGCTTGCCAGAGACCGTGCTAGTGGGAGAGTCTTGTTGGTGGAGGCTCGGGTCCACCCCGGACTCTAGCGCCAAATAAAGGAGAAGAAGAACAACAGCCACTAATTTGCAACTGGGATGGTGTCAGAAAAGTCTTTTAAGGCCTTTAATCTTCGGGTACCCTCCTCCTAGCTCGCACAAAACGAGTGCCTGTCTAAGAAGGTGGACCCAATCTCCCCTCTAACTGTATCGCCATCCGTATTATTATGATTATATCTTGTAAATGCATTCACAGTTGCAGCAAACATTTCCCATTAAATTCAGCCTTCCTCTGCCCCTTCACCAAATGAGTCAAAAACAAAAAAAAAACATTTTTGACGACCTTAAACTTGAATTTCAAGTTCACCAGCGAGTTGAACTCGCCAACTGTCAATTCCCCGCCCGTCTGCAACGGCTTCCGAATCCGAACGGACAAATCACTTGTCGAACACGTGTAACTTACCTTCCGTCATTTTGTGTTTGTTAGCCTCGATGGTTAGGCGTGCTGTCAGTTGGTTTTGATTAAAGTCACGCCCTCTGGCTGCTGTTGATTGTTTTTCATGTCTCAGGTGTCTCTAACGAGCGTTTGGGCAAAACTATCTCGCAGCCTTTACGTCGCATTAAGACCTTAATCACAGCGCTAAATAGTTGCTGTACGTTTTTCATTTTACTGCCGATTAATCTGTTAAAAGTGAACTGGTTTCGTTTTAGTTGACTGAAGTGCTTTATTTCTGTTAATTTGTTTTTCTTTTTTTCGAGCGAAGTTTTATGGCTTTGTTTTTTGCTGAGTCCGTTCAACTGTCTGCATTTCAGGCGAAATGCACACGCGATTAACGGATAAGTTAGAGAGTGGGAGCCAGCCAGGCTCCGATAAGCATACTAACGACTCAATTGAATAATTAACGACACTTTTGAACGATTTTTATGAAGGCGCGGTGAACGATTGACATTCCTTATTGACTTATTGAATAAGAGTTCGTAATCGTTTCCATTGATGGCTTGCTTGTGCTTGCATTGTACACTCCTGATCGTGATTAAGGAAGCTTCGGACTTTTCTCTCTCTTTCTTTTTACGTTCACTCTCCGATCCATAACTTTCATTGCACTCACTGGGACTGTGATTTGCAATCAGAGCTCAGGACTGATCTTAAGCCTAGGTATGTGTGTTGAGTCCGAAGTAATGATTCACGAAATGATAAACACTTCTGCTGTGTGACTAGAATGGAAAGTACAGAAATAGGGCCCTATCTATCCACCGTCATCCAGCTGGGTCTGAGTTGTGATTTCGTGCAAGCACGCTGAAGAAGGTGTGAAAAGGCAGTATCACCTCCATTCTTGAGAGGGCATCTTCAGTAGCCAGGACCTGGATGTCAAGCTTCCTCTAGGAACTGATATTTGTAACAAAGTTCGTCTTGTATCTTCGCTTGGAGGCAATACGCGCGTTGTCGTAGCCATAATAATATAATAATATAATATGTGTGGCGCGACAGTCCGAGGTGGACCTGGGCCTAGCATCTCAGCAACCACGTGTGTTGTGCATGCCATTGTTCTTTCACGAGTGGACGGGACCTACAGTTTAATACCGCCTCCGAACGGCGAATTTGAGAAGCTCTTGCTAGACAGGAATACTCTTTGAGCATTGTCAATGGCTCGAAAGAGGTGGAGCCGTGAAATATGAAAGGTGGTAAATTCAGGTATCGAACCTGGCACCCTCTCATTGGCATCGTTGTCGTAGCCATATCAAATTTAAACTCCATTTTCGCAGGCGGCAGGTCCCGCTCACGCAACTTTGTTGTGTGCTTCTCGCCTGTCAGCCGGCCATATCATCAACACTCTCCATCTGCAGTAGGGTGATGGTGCCAGTAGTCGGCCCCTTAACTCATTTTTTTGGTTTAATTTGCTCATCATCATCATCATCATATTCTGACCCGCATGATCTACTAAAGGGGTCACGGGGGTAAGCCACACAGGAGAGATCTGCAGGCACTCGATCCTCCGCCATCGGCTCTAACTCTTCAGGAGTTATGCTCAAGCTTAACCCGGCGAGTTTATTGACTTGGTCCAACCATCTCAACCTGGGTCTGCCAAGTGGTCGCCTACCTGATGGAATCGCATTCAAGGCCCGCCTTGGAAGTCGTGAGGGTGGGGACATTCGTGCCACGTAACTAAACCAACGACGCATAGCTCTTTCCGTTCGGAGAAGCAGCTGCTCAACGTTGAGTTCCTCGCGCACTGTCGTGTTTTTCACCCTATTCCGGCGAGTAATTCCCACAACAGCATGAGGAAATCTCATCTCAGCGGCCTTATTCTTTCGGTCATTACCAAAATTTCATGACCAAATACTGAGTTGAAAACTGCTAACTTGGCTTTCACACTAAGCTCGGCCTACCTGATTATAAATCTCTCAAGCTGCTTCAAAACTGACCCAGCCTGACCCAGCATTACTCCTCCCACCATTCATGAAGAAGACTCCGAGATACTTAAACTTCTCCCCTTGCTTCAATGGGACTCCACAACATGTAGAGCGGATTGAACAGGGGTTCTGGATATTACCATAACCTCTGATTTGTCCACGTAAGCCTTCATTCCAGAATCAGCACATACGGCCACAAACCTATCAAGTGCGCGCTGAAGTTCCGTCTGGGAAGATATGAGGATAACTAAGTCATCGGCAAAAAGAAGATGACTTAGCCTCAACTCTCCCAATGTGAAACATTCCTCGCCTCGGCTGCCCTGCAACATCCAGTGCATATAAACAGTGAAAAGGAGAGGTGACAAGACGCACCCTTGGCATAATCCAACGCCCATGGTGAAAGGTGTTGATTTCGCCCCGTTAACGTGAACTCAGCTGTTACCCTCAAAAGTGGATCCACAATCCCATACTTCTGCAGAACACTCTAGAGTTTACCTCTAGGAACTTGATCATATGTCTTTTCCGAATCTACTTTCCGAAAACAGCTGTAGATGGGTTTGGCATACTCCCAAGCCTTCTCAAGTACCCTTAGAGTGAAAAGATGGTATTTTTAACTTCTGCCGGGACGAAAGCCGTACTGTTCATCCCCATCCTTGGTCCGAACATAGCTCTAGAACGCGCTTCCGAAACCTTAGCGTAGACTTTCGCGGGGACACTTAAGAGGGATATGCCTCTATAGTCGGAGCAGTCTCATTTGTCCCCCTCCTTAAAAAGAGGGACAATCACCCCAGTTTGCCAATCGCCAGGTGTCTTACCGCGTTCCACCTTAATAACACGAGGGAGCCATAAAACTCCGCCTTTACCCATTGCCTCAAGCATTTCTGGCCGGATTTCATCTACACTGGCGGCTTTGCCAAAATGACTTCCTCCACCGTTGGACTATTCTCCGCCCCACTTAAGACGTCGGGTCTCCTCATCGTCATCCCCAGTGCCCAGTTCGGGATTGAACAGCTCCAAAAAGTGCGCGCTCCATCTGCGCAAGATATCCTCCTCACTGGAAAGCAACACACCATCTTTGGATTTGACTCATTCGATGAATTTACATCCTCTGAGTCGGTGAATGGTTTTCCTTTTTCGAAGATCTATGGTCGCTTTCGAACTTCTCGCCGAACTCCTTCCAACTTGCAAGTTCTTCGCGCCTCAATGTACCAGTCACGACAAGCAGAGTCCGCCAAGAGAATCCAGTCTCTGTAGGTCTTCTTTTTCTCTCTGTTGGCTTCTTGAACTCCGGGTGTTTTAAGCCACGCAGTTCTTTTCTCACCACCAGCTGCCACTTCACTCCACAAACATACCGTCTAGAGGCAATGACAGCTGTCCAAAACAGTCGCCATTCTTCTTTTACATGCGATGGAACAGTTGGAATTCGCTCAAACCTTTCAGATATGTGCCGTGCAATATGTAGCCGCAACTCACTGTTATGTAGTTTCTCCCACCGTATGCCTGTAACCACTCTTGGTTTCTGTCTTGGCAGAGGTGGTACTTTATCAGTGAGCGTACACAACGCCAAGAGATGAGCAGTTGACCGTTCAGCCCATCTCATCACAAGAACGTCACAGACCATCCGTTTCCTACACGCTGGTACCACAAAGAGATCTATCAACGATTTCTGTTGAAGACTCTGACGATACCACGTGTATTTATGGATAACTTTCTGTGAAAAGAAGGTGTTCATTTGCACAGCAAAAGTCCATCAGTTTCTCTCCGTTTGTGTTCTGATGAAGATCACAGAGCATCGAAGTCACCCATCAGGATATAGGAATCCATCTCCATCAAGTGCCATCCATCCATCTCCATCATCCACCAGATTAGGTGCATAAACCTGCACCAGAGCTACAGTTGACCTTTCAAGCCTGAGCTTTAAGATCCCGAATCTCCCGCCTAATGAAATCCACTCCAATACCCTGTCTGCCAGCCTGGGACTTGTGAGTATCCCCACTTCCGCCTGTGCAGACATTTGAGGTGCCAGAAGAGTGTCCACCCGTCCGAAAGGTACACAATTCTAGATCCTCTTTGCGAAGATTATCGAAGAGATACCCACGATATCTGACAGCTTCCTTAACTAACTCAATATCCTTTTCTGTGAGCGATGAGACGTTCCATGTGCCAATCCTAATTCGATGCCATTGTTCGTTGCCGTTTGATCCCCGCACGCACTGGTAAGTACATTTTAAATGGAAAAAAATAAAAGTTAGATTTTACTTTAAGTAAATGGGAAACGGTGCTCATTTACTTAACTTTTCTTGAGCACAGCCAACACTAGCGAGCGCTCTACTTCAATTACCAGGAAAATTGATAAAGGAGCGATACACGGTTTATTTTCACTTTACTTCGTTTTTCTCTGATAAGTAGAGATTCTGTAAATTCAAAAGATCCGCTGTGGAACGTGAGCCACTGTGGGACCCAATGTACCCTACCACATTCAAAGTAAGACATGCTAGATCCCAAAGGTTCTACAAAGCTCTTACCTCTTCACAGATCTAGACTTAATAAGACAATGTACACCTAAACTAGTGAGCGGCTAATCAGTGATCATGCAGTTGACTTTTGTGGAACCTGTCGTCACGAGGAGGAAATTGAAGTCTATTCCTGTCCTGAAATGCCTGGCTCTGAAAAACCAAAGGCTTCGCTACCTCGGAGCCTGTTTCTATGATAATCCAAGCGATTTGAAGGACATGTCTTCTATGGTACATCGATATATGTACTAGCTGCTTTCGTCATACGCAATTTGGATCGACTTTCAAGATAATTCGAATTCCGTGGCAGCCAAGCGATCTGGTTAAGTGCACTGTTCCCTTCCCCTGTTCCCACGCTTGAGTTCAAAATCCTTCCTCAGAGTCTTTAACAAATCAACTCACGTTTTAACACCTCTCAAAAACTAGCTGGATCTACTACTCAAACTTAGACGAATATTTGAACATCCTACAGCCTTGATAGGCCCCAGATTGTCTCCGAAAGGACTTCATTCCACAAGTAAAACAAAACAGAATTTTTCATTAATTAAAAACATTTATTAATTCTAAACAAGAGAACATTTCCCGAGCCAACCGAACTCGTTCACCCGCAAAGTGTGGGCGAATTGAAGCTAGTGAGCCGGGAATTGGGACAGAGGGTGAACAGAAAGGACTTTTAGATACCCTAACAGGTGGACGAATGGCGGGAGGGGGTTGTATATTTGTGAAATAACTTCTTGACCAGGTATCATGTGAAAGGTTGTTTTTGGCATTCGCGGTCACTCTTTACCATGTTCCTGGAGCTGGGGCAACATTCACGCTCGACACCGAGTTGATGTGTCCGGCCAATGGGGCGATGTGAGCAGCACCACGGGTCTTGGCCACATAGGTGCCACCGGCAACAGCTGGGGCAACAGCAACAGCGGCTGGGGCAACGGCAACGGCAGCTGGAACGGCAGCTTGAATGGCGATGGCTTGTGGCACAAGTGCTGGTCCAGACACAGCGGTGTATGAGAGTCCGTTTCCGGCGACTTCAATGCGGCTTCCCAAACCAAGACCAATGCCCCATGGAAGGACTGAGGACTGAGCGCCCATGGCGAGGGCCAAGACGACGACGGCAACAATGGCGAACTGAAAGAAAAGCAAAAAAAGAGATCAGTTCACACTGCTCCTCCGTGCAGGTCCTGCTGCTTGCTCACTTTCATGATGAGAATTGAGATTTTCTTGGTGCTTGGAGATCAGCGAAGAACTGTTCAATTGAAGCTAGAAGCTTGACTATGATCAGAACTCGGAATCGCAGCAATTTTTATACGAAATCTGGACCGCGGCGCGACCACTGAGGCGGACAATGCAATCGGACGACTTCAAGCGAACCACACCTACCCCGCCGATGAGGGAAAAAGACGCAAGAGTCCACTACAAAGACGCGTTGCAGCCGCTGACAAGGTAAAGCCCAGCTACTTCTAATGAGCTCTGTCATCAAGACCGCCGCGCAAATAACAAACCAAACGCCCGCCAATGACAGCCGTCGCGATACCGAACAGACACAAGAGCCAATGGACAGACAGTGGCTGGCGCTCTGCGCCCACCTACGTCAGACGCATGGCCGGTCATTTGCATGGCACTTCAGGTTTCCTTAAACGATCAGTGACGCGATTGTGTCAAGTGAAAGTCGGCAATGTACCGAGCGACAGACTGTCCGAACAGGGTCTGTAGGGTCTGTAGCCGAATATTTTGACTTCCCCGTCCCACTAAGGTCAGTCAGAAGGCCGCACAGCACAGCCTCGTGCAAATACTTTGCATTCCTTAAGCCCCACTTCGACTGTGTGTACGTGTGCCCAGCGACTAACTGCGCTCGTTGGCTTGTGTGCTGTTGACACCCATGGTTGCCGTGACATGCGATTGGATCGCGTTCTCGGAAGCTGGCTAACGCAGCTAAGGTGTCGGTTCTTGCACGTTCATCTACCGACCATTGGCTGCCGGCCGCATGACATCGTCACTTATGCATCCATGTGCAGTTGGATGGTGTCGGATAGGTTGCACCTAGTTAGTGCCGTGTCACTGAAGGAAATCTTGACTTGTGCTCCACATACTGTGATGCCAAGGGTAACACGTTTTTAATGCGGTTTTTTCGTTGCAGAGTGTTGTGCACAGTGGGGTCGGTAGGAGTAGTGAGGTTTTTTTTTTACAGTCAATTTCAGGAAAGGGCTTCAAAGCGCGCAACATTGTCCCAGCCATTCGAGGAGTCAACATTGACTCGGATCATTTATTTATTGTAGTCAAAGTTTGAAGTATGATATCGAGAGAACATCAGAGTCGGGGAAAACACCACGGTTTGACGTAACGTCTTTCAAGATCAAGTCTCCCAGAAGTATATTCAGTGAATCTTCTCTTTACGGATACCCCTCTATAAGGGACACCCCTCTTTACGGACGATTCGTCATGGTCCCGGTATAAAGATATTCGTGGACTTCAACCCCTTCAGGACGTACGATAATAATTTTTTTTTTCCTTTTCCATGGAAAAAGGGCCACTGATGCGCTGGGCCTTGAGAGACGAACAAGAAAAAACGCATGGTTGGACAACGAGCGCAAACATCCGCATGTAGTGAAAAGGGAGGTCTGTGAGGCAACGCTGCGAGAGACATAATAGTAAGCGCTGCGAACAAAATCCAAAATAATATATCCGGCTTCTCGGAATAGAAAAGAAAGAGCATGAGAAGTGCTCAACCGGGGACATCATATGGCGGTGCTCATGCACGAAAGTTCAAACAGAGAGTGGTGTACTTATCCAATCCTCGGTAGAAGGTTCTCGACTAACAGATTTCACAGCGTAGAGGTAGGAAAAGGAGTTCGGTGACAGAAGTGCAGAAACTTGTGTCTGCCTCCGTACAATTGTTTGCCGGGAACACTTTACCCATTATGTCCGCTGAGAGACCAGAATTGCATGACCCCTGGCCTAGTCTAGCTCATGTAATCAATGTCTGTCGGTGCGGATCTGGTTGGAAGCATGCATCTGGTGATCACCTGTTAGATCAGGTCGGAGAAGGGTTTAAAAACATCTGTGACCGTCATTAAAGCCTCATTAGTATAGCTTCAGGCCAGGAAGTCAACCCACCATCAACTTGTCTTACAGCCCACCGTCTCCAGTTTTAACATTCCTTCCAAGCTTATCAGGCTGCAGGTATTGTCTCCTCCATCAAGGAACTCACCGAGATCTTCAATGTCAAAGAGAAAAAAGGTGACTTCTTCAACATTCTTCTTGAGAAGATCGAGCCGGACTCACTGGCCAACACCAGAGGTACGATCTTCCAAGAGACAAAAGCTTCGACTCCAAGGCTGAATCGACCTGTTGCCCGATTGAACTGAAGGCTAACAAGAAATCACTTTCATGAATAGGAACGGACTGTTTGTCCGCTGAAATCTATAATGCCGCTGAAGACGAAGACGACGTTTGGGAGCATGGACCAGATCATCTGTAAAATATGGTCGGAGTATTCCCGATAAACAACATAGTATACAACTGATACAACAGATATATGATGGGATTGCCGAGATATGATGATTGACGTGGCGGAACACAGCGAGTCTTCAATGAGGCGCATGTTGAGACGGAAGCTATTCAAATTTTCTCTATCGATTAATAGGGGAAAAACGAGACATATGCTGTCCCCAACTGTATAGTGACATGGTCTGCTAATCAGGAGTCTATACATTCAACGCTTAAGGTAGTAGTTAGTAATAGTAAGGTAGAGCGTATGGACGTCACTGCCCCGACCCGAATAGTCTTCGGCCTCCGCACTTAAGGTGGTGCAACCAGGTGGAGAATGACTTCAACCAATTTGGCGTGCGGCACTGGAGGCAACTAGCTAGTTAGCTAAGGACCAAGTCCACCCCGGACTGTAGCACCAAGAAAATGAGAAGATTCCAGTCACCAGTTCCTGTGAAGGTGAATCGATCCGCAAAATGCATTGAAAAAATGTTTGCAAGTCAGGCCATTTGTTTGGGCAGCAGAGTTTATGTGCTCTTCCAGGCGACGCTTATGCTTACGAAATTTCGTAACTTCATCTTGGTACCAGGGTGCGTTGACGATGGTCCATAGCACCTTATTTTGAAAAGTTTGTAGTATGTTTCTGTTACTTTCTTTGGTACAACCCCATAGTTGTATACCATACGTCCAGGCGGCTTTAGCACTTGCTTGTATATAAGCAATTTGCTGCGAGTACTTAGATTTAAATATTTTCCAATAAGCCAGAACATATCTTTGCATCTTAATTGGAGCTCCTCACGTTTCTTTTTGACGTGCTCCCTCCATTTAAGCTTTACATCGAGAGTCATTCCGAGGTTTTTCGCTTCATTGCCGAAGGTTATTTGAACATTATTTATAAAAACGGGCAAGTTATTCACATTCTTATACGTCAAATTTATATAAACGGATTAAGCTTCGTTAAGCTCAATTCGCTGATCGTTCGTCCATTCGTGTATCCGGTCTAAAGCAATGCATTGCAATTTTCTTGTTGATTCTTCGACCGTTTCGCAGTTACCAAAAGGGCGGTGTCGTCAGCGTATGTGAATAGCACTGTGCCTAAGTCCTGCGGTATATCGCTGCTATACAATAAGTAAAGGAGGGGACCAAGACCACTTCCTTGTGGTACTCCAGCTTGTATAGATTTGAATTGGGAGTATTCTTTCTCATATTTCACACGGAAGATTCTATCCGATAGATAGTTCGATAAAATTGTGCAAAGTTTTCTCGGTAGGAATTGTTGAAGCTTGTGTTTCAAGCTTTCGTGCCAACTCTTTTTTATGGATCTCCTCATGTGAATAGCCTTCACAAGCAATAGCAATAATCAATTTCTTTACCAAACTAAATTTGAAAGAACACTTATTTATTAAGTACGATTCGAACGAGTTCAATCAACCTGGAACGTAGTAGGCAATCGGATTCGACTGAAAAAACAGTGGCGAGCATAACTACATGCACAATTTCACATTAATTTTACGTTGGACTGGAACCTGATGATTTTGACTCTTTTATAGTCGTATCCAGTTCGGTTTTTATGCAATGATGTTGTTCTCAATATTTCGACTTTTTAACTAGAATGTTGCTCCCAATCAGTTTAGTGCTACCCAATAGTTTAGTTAAACCTAACAGTAAATGCACAAAAAAAATATATATTAAAAACGTGACAAACTGCAAAACTGGATAAATGAGATCCGCTTGGTTTGATCCCATTTATTTCAACGATTGTAATTTTGCAATTTCCTTCACTGAATCGTCCATAATTAAATAAGAAATTAAATAGAAAACAACAATGAATGAAAACAATGAATTTCAATCAAATCCGTCGTAAGGAAAGAATTTAATTGATACAGAATGAAAAAAATCAAAATGATGTATCCAGTTTTGCTCGCCACTGAACATGCTGTTTACTCACTTTTGACGGAGACTGTAACATCCCCGTCAGCGAGGACAGCGCAAATTGTTGATGATTGAACAACTTAATGAAAGAAAAAGAAAAATTGCCTATCCTCTTTTCTCGAGTGACAAATCTCGCTTCTTCCTTGAGCGAAAGTAGGCGTGTTTTATTGAAAATTGATACTCAGCTTAGTAACGATTCTCAATAAACGGCTTTTAATCTGTTTGTTTTCACTGTATTTTTTTGTTTCAAAAGCTGGTTCATGACTTTACTTTCATTGTACCAGACTTCGGAATTCAAATAGTTTTGGCGTTTTGTTTCCAATGTTTGTAAAAATATGGTTTTATTCACTAGAAGCGTTTGAATATGAATCCAAAGATGGACTACAAATTGGAATACGTTATCCTTTGTTCAGATTTATAACACCACTGCTGATATTTCTGCTGTATCTTCAATAATTTTTGTCAGCGACATTTATGATTTAGTGATGGTAGTTCAGGCACCACCACAGTTCAACGCGCTATAGTCAGTGTTAACCTCTGTGTACTTTTTGCTCAGTAATTTGTTTTATTCTTGCTTAGCGTGTAAAAGAAAATACTGAGCTGAGTATTGACTCTCAATAAAACACGCCTAGTGAGAGCAGCCAACGATCGGGTGAATCAGGACTACTCTACAGACCCATGAACAGCGGGCACTTAGCCTTGGACCTCAAACATTTGACGCGTTATTGCCGAAATACAGCTTCATGTACCAACATCGTATTCAAACAATCTCTCCTCGCCTATCCCATTTCCGAAACAAAGCGCCTGGAATTCTTTAAAAAAAAATCTCACCTTCAGTGCTCTGACATAAGGATTTAGTAGCGATCAGCACTCGTCAGCAAAAGAAAGAAAAAGCAATCATATTTTAGCCCACTACTCGGAGGAACTTCGGAGGGTGCTGAACGAATAATGTTCTAAAAATAAACTCAGTTCTGTTGAAAAGCCGTTTTTTGTTCCATTAAATCGATGGAATCCCGCACATTGGTGCGCAGTTCCTGATACACTTTTTTGCGTTCAATTTAATTTGTATACCTTAATGCGAACACATTCGACGAAGGTAATTGCTGCCAATTGGTTTCTACAATATGTTTAGTCCCCACCGGTTGAAGTTTATTCAGTCTTATTCGAAACTGTGTAGTGTTCGTTGTTCTTTTGCGATGAAAGTGTTCGTAGTTCTTGGCGTGATCGTCCTAATCACCATCAGTCAAGCCAAATCATCTGGTAGATCCGCAACATCGCGTGTCGACGACTTTTCAACTCTCAGTGAAAAGATACTGTATTTTCAGTGGCCGGGCAAGCACCACGACTTGAAGCCGTATTTCGCCGAATCAACTCTGTATAAGCTTCAGCAGCAGATGAACGCTTACCCAACTCCCGAACGTGTTTCAGAGAGAATCAGAAAAAAACAATTGGCACTAAACAAGCAAATAGATGAGCTGTACGCCGCAGGAAATTACTCATCTGTTCTCACTGCCGAATGTCAACGAGACACAATTGAAGTCTTTGAGGCTGCCTACGAGATGGCCACTAAATTGATGGTACGCGTTTATCCACTCTTGCGTGAATTGATTCGTTTGATAGATACGCTGAATTTGAAAATAGACAACTGCAAGACTATCTCGCCAAGGGAGTTCATGAAGTTCACTGAGTGCTTCCAGGAAATCAGAACCTCTGTTTATCCGGACTTGATGAAGAACACTCCGCTTCCAAGTGATCCAATTTTTGAGAACATTGATGAAGCCTATGAGATGTTTTTACTAAATTATAGAAAACGCTTAGATGAGATTTAAGCAAAGTGGGCGATCAACATCGGAGTCTTCATAAATTGGTTCACAATCCACCGGAAGTTTTTGGAACCGATTCCTGACCTACTTCTGTAACCTTTTAATAATATTTCTCTCTGTTTCACGAGTTGCTTTAACAATTTTCCGAATATCCCTCAGGTTTATTTTTTCATTTTTATAACGTCCAACCATCATTTTTCGGAGCCCAACTGAAGTGTGACGTCGCATTTTGCAAAATATGATACACAACGCACTTTCGCATGACTTTCGAAAAGGAGACAACCAAATCCAAATAATAACAGTGAAAAATTAGAACAAATTGTTGTTTTTTTTTTTATTGTTAGAAAGGTTGTGATAAATCATGGTTTTGTTATATTTTTTGTTGCTATCTTAATTTATTTTATTCGATATTGCTGCAATAAAATTCCGCTTGTTTTTGGCAATAAAAAATTGAAATTTCATTGTTTTATTTTGCCGCATTCTTTGCATGGTTCGTACAGCATTTCCACGAAAAGTAAATATTGACTTATGTGGGCCATTTTCACTGTGAGCCACTGTACTCTCAAAATAACTCACAAGACATTGGACAAGACCAGGATCTTAAGGATTACTGGTGCATATTCGATTACCTTTCCAATGTCCACAAATCCAAGTTCTTTGATTTGATTAGAAAAAACACTGATTCGATTAAACTGAACTTAGTTTTAAAGATTTTAAGTGGATCATGCGGTCGAATTTCGTAATTTTTTTTTACTTATTGATTTTTTTACTTAGCATTAAGCTATTTAATAATATTTCTGTCTAATTCGTCTTAAGAAACAAAAAAGCAAAAATAAAGTTCATCTATAATTCAATTTAATATAACGAACTAACATAGGCTTAAAACTTTTAATATTGCAATCATTCTTGAATTCATTTGTTCAACTATTAAATAATTTCAATCTCTTATTTTAATAACAAGAGCGACGGGCGATATGTACACATTTTAGAGCTAAAATCAAATTATGAATCTTTATAATTTTACTATCAAATCCAATTTCATTAAATTTTTCATATTTAAATTTACATAAATAAATTTTCATTTAAACTTAAAAATAAACTACACCTTGATTTGATTTAATTTTTATATAAATTATAGAAAATTATTATTCTTATAAAATATTCTGATAACAACGATATATAAATTGATTCACAATTTTAAGTAAGATACATCGAGGATTATCGATTATCAAACAAGTTCCTAAAATACCGCCAAATTTTTTAAGTTTCAAGAATATATCTAATACTACTCAATTACAATTTTTTATATATATTTTTGAATTTAAAAAATGCGTCCCCAAGGCTCACTTCTATCTCCGACACTCTTTCTCATTTTTATAAATGATCTCTTGTCTACTTGTTCTAATACAATCCATTCTTTCGCTGGTGACAGCACCCTCAGCTTTTCATATTTGTTTGAAGACTTACGACCCACGAATTGGAACGTAAACGTATGTTAGGCATATTGAATTCTGATCTTGACAGCATAATTAACTGGGGAAAAAACAATAGAGTGGAATTCAATGCTTCAAAAACTCAATGCTGTCTGCTGTCACTAAAGAGAACCCTTGATAATCAGCCGTCATCCATGAATGGCGCTTGTGTCAATGAAACCGGAAAACTTTCCATCCTTGGTATGTGTATCAACACAACACTAAGTTGGAACGATCGCATATTTGAGGTCGCCAAAAATGCTGCGAAATCGTTAGGCTTCCTTAACACGTTGACTGCGAGCTACGAGATAACTCGTAGATTGCGTTCTTTGCTAGGACGCCGACTACGAGTTATCTCGGACTGTGTTTACTTGCCATTTTCGCGCAGCTACGATTGAACTCGTAGCATATCAGTGCTAATATGGATAGATGGCTTCTGGGAAGAGGACAAAAAATCTATGCTGGCTACATGAACAGAAATTTTATTAATAAATAAACAGAAAATATTATTATAAAAAATTTATTCAAAATAAAGAAGAAAAAGAATATTTTTATTGTTTGTGAAACTTTTTAAAACAATCTTCCACACAAAGGGCTGGCTTTTCTTCACAGGCCGGACAAAAATACCGCGTTTCTCAGCGTTTTTTTTTTGCTTGGGTACATACACGACATAGCTTTGTCGGGCGTTGTTTTTTTCAGTAGGTGGCAGCCTCTCTAAATAATGAAGCTCTTGCAATCTCATCTTTTTCGAAACTGGTTGAACCTCTTCTCCAATCAACGCGACTACAAATTCTTCTCTAAACCTTATCAGTTTTATTTTAGAGTAAGTGACTTTTTGAAGAATTTTGTGCGCATTGTATATATATATCTATAATATGTAGTGACACCTTTTTAGGCCATCTAATAGTCTTTCTTAGAGATATGTCGTACGACAGCATTTGATCTGATCGGTCAATTCCAGACATTCCTTTATTGTTATCTCGAATTATATTCGGTTTCATAGAAAGTTTTCCATTGCGATTGGACACCTCTACCATTTCAACAACATGCGTGTTTGAAATCTCGTTTGTCCTTCCATTTGCACACAGTACCAACCAACCAAATGAAAATAACGAAGTAACCACTGGAATCGATTTCGACTCATATTTGAGCGGCAAAACATTACATTATATAGCTTGCTTGTGCTCCAGTAATGTTCAATTGATGGGAAAGAACAAGGCTCCATTTGCAACAAAAGTCCAATAAACACTTTCATCCCTGCAGCACTGAAGTCTGTCCACTTTGATACCCTATTCCATATTTTATTGCTGTGCGTTTTGCAATTTCTTGCGCAGCATATAAATTAGTTTGTTCGACCAGTAATGCAAGCAACGCTTCCGAAAAAAATAAGTCCACCAGCGTTTGCACTGTAAAATTTGACGTATCCAATTTCAAACCAACATTTTTTTGGAAAATAAATAGTTCAGGATTTTGTTGAATTTCTGTCCACAAATTATCATTCGTATTTGATGTTGTTGCTTGGGAGTGATCATCATTATCATCGGGATCGGGAACAACTTCATCTTCAGGTTCGGAGACGACTTCATCGTCACTATCACTTGAATTCTCAGAAGGTGCATAATCGCTACTGTCGTTACCATCCTCGCCGGAAAACTCATCAAATTCTGAATCACTTCGATTAGCGTTGTACTCAAGTTCATTTTCAGTCAGTGGTCTTTTCTTATGCATATTGGTTATAAAACAACACACTCAAGAAAGATGTAAACGTGAAGCACTCGACAATATCTGATATACTACTGACGAATATGGACGCATATATCTGATTCAGCTTTAGCGAAGCGACAGGTCTCCGCGAAGAGATTTCTGTTACATAAGCCAACTACGAGATAATTCGTAAGACCTTTTTTTTTTTAAAAAAAATACATTTTCTATGCTTTTTGAGGATTACTATGTAATATAATTAGAGTTTTTAATAATATAAAATGATTAAATGAAATTGGCTTTTTAGACCGGAATTCTGAAAATGGCCCCCCCTGATTTAGCTTTAATTTATAAGGCTTACATCCGCCCCAAGCTTGAGAATATCGCTCATATCTGGTCTGGTGCCCCCAAGACCACCCTGCGTCTACTAGATAGAATCCAAAAGCAAGCGATAAAACTTATAGGAGACAATAATATCGCAGGGTAATTGGACCCGCTCGAACATCGACGTGCCGTCTCTTCTTTGTCGGTGTTTTATCGCTATCTTAAACAACGATGCACAAGTGAGCTGGCCAACGGCATTCCTACCCTCCATAAGCTCACCCGTTATACCTGTTTCGCCAGGCATGGCCATCAGTATACCCTTAAGCCTAATTTTGAACCAAATCAGCCGCACCTATTCCCAAATCCGCCGGTGGGAATCTTCCACCGATATCGAAAATTTTCGATTCCGAAATCCTATCGAAGTGAATCGGCCCCATGTCGGTAATGTGAATTGAGATTCACTGCATTCATAAATCCGATCGAATCGAATCACTCCATACAAACAGATCTTGGTCAAAATTGAGTAGTTTGCTAGTAAATATGTAAGTTATTTTTATTGAGATTAGCATTACTTAACATACAAAATTGTAGGAAGAAAACTACAAACAGAGAATAATTTAAAGTCCTTATCGATGAAATGAAGAAATGTCCCGACATTGCAAAAAAAAAAAAACATGACGAAAAGAACTCCTGAAGAAGTAGGAAATTTTTGGGAAATTTTGCGGCGAAACTTAAACGAGCTTGGTCCTCCAATAACGGAAGTGATGGAATGGAAGAAGGTAATTCCAATATTGCTCGATCATTAATCTAATATTGGAGCCAGCTTTGGAGTGACCATAAATCCCACCTAAAAATAAAGCTTAGCCTGAACGAAAGGGAATTGAGTGCAACAGGAGGTGGGCCAAATAACCGTAATTGTTTCACACCTGATGAGGAAGATGTGATACAACTTGTTATGTTGAACGAGTCGGTTGAGGGCATAGACACCGCCTTATATTTTGGTGTTCCAAATGAAGCAAATTTTGCGCCTCCAGTTGGGGCACCAGACACAAGTCGTTGTGAAGGAAATAACGATTGCGAGGAGTTGGAAAATAACAACATACGAACTCCTCGAAAAAAGACACTCTCCCAAGGCCAAATGTTGGCAAAGCAACTTGACATACAGGAAAATTTGTGCAAAACTATATCATCACGTTCCATTGCACAGCAGGAGTCCAAATCGCAAAACAATTCTTCCCTAAGAAGAGTGTACCGGTCCCTGGAAAAATTAAATGAACAAAATAAAGAAATTCTCTCTACAATAAGTGCCTGCATCATTGAATCAAAAAGGCATAATCAACGAATGGAGGAATTTATGGACCAGAGACTCAAAAACGAGTCTGAAATGCTGAAAATAAAGCAGGAAAAGTGTGAAATCAAAAAGAAGTTATTAGAACTCGAAATTGAAAAATTATCACAAAAAACCGATGAACTTTAGTTGAAGCTATACTGTAAATAGGAAAAAAGACTGAATTATTTTTGTTTTATGTTTCCATTGAAAGATGCGTATTATGTTTTTGTTTGAAAAAAACGTATTTATTTATTTGTTACTATTACATACTTTCCATTATTTCGGTTCTTATCCGACATGCTGCGTAAGAGTCAGTTTGCTCACTTTCAATTTCTGGCTGGTTTTCTTCTGCATTTGCTTCAAAATGTTCTTCAACGGCATCAACCTTGTAAAACATACAAATGTTGTGGAATGCGCAGCACACAGTCACTATTTGAGATGCTTTTTTCGGCTCATAATGCAGAGCTCTTGCGAAATGTATTGTTTAAGCTCCTATCGTTCTTTCCACGGTGTTTCTACCTTTTGAGTGATATTTGTTGAATACGCTTTCCCGTGAAAGCAAATTTACTGAGCGGTATGGATTTAAAAGCCATGGCTGAAGGGGATACCCAGAATCACCTGAAAATAATTTACATATTCATAAGAAGTAATAACTAATTGAAAGTAATGATGATACTTTCCAAAGAGCCTAGTATTTCGATCTCCTCTTTCATATTCTTGCGCGAAATAAGCGGACGCACTGCCATTATTCCAAAAAAATTAATCGTGATTGGATCTGCAAATCTGAAAAGGATATGAATGCATGTAATTACAATGGCATTCGCTGTTTATAATGAATTTTAATTACACTTATTACCATAGCATTTATACTGTAGAATCCTTTTCTGTTATAGTACTAGTGTGGATTTTTTTTTTTGGAACATTTACAGCAATGTGGAATTTTGCATCTTTCATCTTCTCTCTTTTGTTCTTTAGAACCATTGACCTTGATCCATCTTAGGCATGAAACTTTCTCCAAACTATTCAACACTCGACCCAATATCTTTGAGAATGTGGACTGTGCAATGCAGTTATCAAAATCCTTACCAGCACCATGTTGGTAACTTTTTCTTCTTTATTTGGCGCTACAGTCCGGGGTGGACCTGGGCCTCAACCAACAAGCCTCTCCAGCTAGCACGGTCTCTGGCTAGCTGTCTCCAGTGTCGCACGCCAAGTTGGATGAGGTCCTTCTCCACCTGAGTGCGCCACCTTAAACGCGGGCGTCCTCTGTTGCGTTGTCCCAAGGGTTCGGAGTCAAAGACTCTCCGGGACGGAGCTGAGTTATCCATACGCTCTACATGGGCTAGCCATCTTAGGCGTTGGGTCCGAAGACGCCTGACTAGGCTCATGCCGCTGTACAGCCCGCACAGTTCGTGGTTGAATCTTCTCCTCCAGAAACCGTCAACGCAAACAGGACCAAAGATCGCACGCAGAGCTTTTCTCTCGAAGATACCAAGGACTTCCTTATCCGCTTTTGAGATTGTCCATGCCTCCGCGCCGTACAGCAGGACTGGGATGATCACGGTCTTGTATAAAGTCCTTTAAAGATGACTCTACTACTCAATCGTCTCTTGAATCCATAGAAACAGCGGTTGGCAAAGTCTACTCTGCGTTTGATCTCGGTACTGATGTTGTTTGTACTGTTTACTGCGGAGCCGAGGTAGACGAAGTCCTTGACTACCTCGAAGTTATAGCTGCCCATTGTGACGCTCTGTCCAAGACGTCGATGTTGTGTGTCCTTTCTTGATGACAGCATATACATCGTTTTGCCCCATTCACCGCTAGACCCATTTTAGCCGCCTCCGCCTCAATGCCAGCAAACGCCTCATTGACGGCTCGCTGCGTTCTGCCAATCACGTCAATATCATCCGCGTATGCTAGCAAATGTACGGACTTCTGGAAGATCGTGCCTCTAGTGTTGGCGTGTGAGTCTTGCACGATCTTCTCCAGGATGATGTTAAAGAAATCAGATGACAGCGCGTCGCCTTGTCTAAATCCTTTTTTGACATTGAAGGTCTCGATGAGTTCGTTACCGACCTTGATGGAGCAGCGAGAATTCTCCATCGTCATCCTGCACAACCTGACGAGTTTGGCAGGAATGTCAAAACTAGACATGGCGTTGTATAGCTCGTCCCTATGCACGCTGTCATATGCGGCCTTGAAATCGACAAAAAGGTGGTGGGTGTCGATTTGCATTTCTTGGGTCTTTTCCAGGATCTGCCGTGGTGTGAAAATCTGGTCGATGGTGGACTTCCCTGGCCTGAAGCCACACTGATAAGGACCTATCAGGTTATTTATAAACGGCTTCAGGCGAATACACAAAACGGCAGAGAAGATCTTGTAGGCGATGTTCAGGAGGCTTATCCCTCTATAGTTGGCGCAGTCAAAGGGGTCTCCTTTCTTATGGATCGGGCAAACGATACTGAGATTCCACTCATCGGGCATGCTTTCCTCCGACCATATCTTACAGATGAGCTGGTGCATACGCCCAACCAGATCATCTCCAGCTGCCTTAAAGATTTCAGCGGACAGTCCGTCTGCACCGGCAGCCTTGTTAGACTTCAGTCTTGATATTGCTTTCTTGACCTCGTCTAAGTCGGGTGGACGGAATTCTCGTCGATCATCGTCCATATTGAGTGGAACATTCTGCCTGACAGCGGTATTGGTGTCATCATCGCCGCTTAGCAGTCTGCAGAAGTGGTTCTTCCAAATTTTCAGTATCGACTGCGACTCTACTAATAGTTGTCCATTCTCGTCCCGGCAGGCTTCTGTCCGAACCTTATATCCACTGGATAACTGTTTCACCCTCTGGTAAAACTTTCGGACATCATTCCTGTCGTAGCACCTCTCCATCTCCTCGATCGCGCGCTCCTCGTGCTCTTTCTTCTTTCTCCTATGAAGCCGGATCTCGTCCCTTCGTCTCTGTTCATAAAGCTCACGAACAGTTACTAATAATCTAATATTTGAATTTTTTTAATTAAAAAAAAAAAAATTTAATTAATATTTAAATTCCTTTAACAAACGTCAAATCGACGAACAGCTGATTTCGAAAATGAGAGAAGTGATTTCCGTTCACGTGAATCGAACGAGTGAAGCGAATCTCTGACCCGTCGGATTTGGGAATAAGGCTGAATATTTCCCACAGACTACAACCCGCAGATATTTTAGAACAATGGGATGTGCACAGTTACCTCCTCTACCTTTCTCCCTCTATACCTTCGGCCCGTGCTGAGTCTTGACCCCGGACAAATACGGATATTAGCAATCCCTTGAGCACTCGCAAATTAAAAAAAAATAAAATACTTTTAGATCTATTATTCGAAAAGAAAACCAAGTCTGAAGTCGTCTCTATTTCGCGAGTTATATGGTTGAACTTCCGCTACATAAACAAATTGGGTTAGTGTAAGGCCCTTTTTAACTTAAATATAAATATGTTCATTGATTAATTGTCTTCACTGTTTGCACACTAAAAGGGTATCAATCATTAAACTGCTGCAGATTAGAATCAATCTCATTCCCCTATTTTGCAATTTTTCATTAAATCTGTGTTGACTAAGTAATACAATCGTTGAACAGTATTCGAAGTGCGTTTTTATCATGGCATTATTTACTATCATGGAACTGCTAATAGATGGCTTAGACCTTATTCTTTCGAGGAAACCAATTTTCTGAGCATTTTTTACAAGTGCTGTCTAAATGTTTATCAAATAATAACATTATCAATTATTACTCCGAAATATTTAATTTCTCTTTATTTTTCTACGATAACATTGTAAATAATAATTGTTTATGTGACTCTGCATTTATAATCATTGCTTTAGTTTTTCTCGTATTGAGTCTTAATTTTCGACCGATCCCCGAACTATTTTGAATGGCTTCTGTTTTTGAAATGAACTGATTTTTGAGACGTTCTCTCTTCTTTTTTACCAAAATGTCATCAACATGAATTTCCAGCCACTGACAGCAACAGCGACGCCTCTGTTCACGCGATCAACGTAGCTCGCAGTTTGAACTGCACTTGAATCATTTCCCGATGCAGTTGCTCGTGGACACAAATGCACGACACCATAACTCTGACAGATTGCTGGCCGAGACTTGGTCGCATTTCCTTTAGCCGCACGACCACTGCTCGAACACTGTAGCTATAGCTGTAGCTCCCCCACGGTATGGAATGCGCGCCATAATTGATTGAGGGCACACAGTGCATGGAAATAATAGCGAAACCATTGCAAGAGCACTGCAACCAGATTTGCGCACCATTGTGGGGAAGTGTGGCACTCGCCTGCTCTGCGGCGGCACATGTGTGCAGGTGGCAGTAATTATTGGACCAAGTTTTTGCACCACGTCGCGCGTCGTCGCACTGGGTGTGTAATTAGGTCGGGCGGTTGGCACCAGCGCAGCGGCCATACGAGTGTGTGCGCGGTTTTATATCTTTTCCGGTTCAGTTGAGGCATTAAGTGGTCGTTTTCTTTGTTTTGTTCCACCTTTGGTGACCTGTCTTCGAAAGGAGTTGACATTGAGATCGGTATCCCGGCCCACTGCCTGTCCTGGCCACACTTTCGGTCTGCTGGTGGGATATAAAGCACAGACACTGTGGACGGTGGGCTCCCACTTTGGTAGGAGATCCCGCGATCGGTAAATGTTCTGGCGAACTCGTTTCTTGTTATCGACTCTGCCTGTGCGACATGACAGCACGGGTTGGAATTTACGGTTTGGGCATAACCGGAAATCGCACCGAAATTCGAGAAACAAGATAAAAAGCGCAGCTGATTTATTGTGACCACAAATTGGTTCTATGCTGCGAAAGATGGTCGTGCTTATTGGCGGTGTTTGTGGCTTAAGACATTTCCACGGAATTCGATTGTATCTTCGGCTTTGGATGGTTTAGTGGTGCGGCGCAGTGAAGACCGTGACTAAGTCGGAGGGGATGACTCTCGGAGTGGTTGCCGACAAGCCAGATGAGACTTGACAAGGTCGTGGGGGTTTGCTTCGGAGAATTACATCAGTCTTGTCGATGTGGTCATGCGATTCTTGGCATGTGCTGTCGTTATCGGCAGTGACCACTTGTCACAGTATTTGATGCAATCGAACGATGTTGACTTGCCAGTCATGATTCAGATCAAAATGAGTAAAGCTCTAGATAAGGTTGCTAGTCAGAAAAGTTACCCAGTCGCTTATGATTTCGTTGGTCGTTGATGAACAATTAGTTCAGTATAAGGCCTGATAAAGGGTTCTGAGTTGACCTCAGAAGTTGCATAAGAGAAAAATTGTTGAACACAAATATGAGTACATCGCTTGACGCATGAAGCAACACCGCAACTTCACATCCTAAGCTTGTCTGAGGCCTTTTAGATGCCATTTAGCCGAGGGATCTTTCTTGGCTGACCACTGATGCGAAGGGAAACGTGACGCCATACATATAGATCCCCTCGCAAGCGTCAGAGGCTAAAGTTTTTAAGCTTAAGAACACATCTGCTCAACTCCAGGTCCGAATTTTAGATGGCCTGCGGGAGCGTATGAAATATGAAAATTGCCTGCTAAAGTAGGTACAGTATGTTGACTGCCTGCCCCTGATTAGCGGGGTCCCCGGTTCGAATCCCAGGGAAAGCTAAGTTAATACGCTTTTATCTGGTTTTCAAATCTGGTCCAGTTATCATTTGCCATTGGGATCAAATTAACGGCACTATCACTGCAGTAGTCAATGAGTGGCAGTAGTGTGACTAGGGGTATCACAATGGGCCAATATGGTCTAAGTGTCCTGGTGAATTCACTAACAGCCCAACTACCTAACCAAACCTAGGTACAGTATGTTGGCCTAATCTCAATCCAACACGACCACGCGACCTGATCAGTATAAGAAGAATCGCAGAACCCTCATTTCTATTGCATCGGGGCAGGCAGAAATCATCGTACGTCTTCTATACCTCTCCTGTCGTAGATTTAGTCACTTAGACGCCCTATACTTAAACAACGTGACAGAACTAAGCAGCTTTAGTCTCAGTCATCTTCATCGCTTCATTAAAGGCTCTAAATGGTTTGTGGAATAGTAGCATCTGTGTTCTTGTGGCCCAAGGGTGATTGTCACCCACTGGCATTCACCTATTCTACCTTATCTAGGCTTAACGCGGGTCAGAGTTTAGGACAACTGCATAGTGGAGTCCAAAAACCCAACACTCTTACTCCAACATTTTGAGTATTTTTGTTACGCAGAACGACACTCATATTCTCCAGGCTATCTAAGAAAAGTGAAACACCATAAAACCCAGTCTGCAGCAGGTAACTTTAACGCTCCAAGCCTTCTCTCATTCACGCAAATATCCTTTGCCATCCCAAACCTCCCTTCAATCCCCAACCCAACCCTAAAACCCCACACCCCCCTCATAACATTCCTTGCCCCCCTCAAACACAAACTCAGGCTCTTCCTTTTTCATCAAGTTGGCCAT
The DNA here is from genome assembly GCA_964034865.1 of Eristalis intricaria. NCBI lineage: Eukaryota > Metazoa > Arthropoda > Insecta > Diptera > Syrphidae > Eristalis > Eristalis intricaria. The sequence goes on from OZ035874.1 coordinate 75,786,623, forward strand.
GAGCCAGCCGCCAAAGGCTAAAATTCCAAAGAACCGCTCTCGAGCAGGCCCTAATTAAAATGCAATTAATTCCTCAGAACGCACAATTCAATGCAAGCTAATTGTCAGTTCGCTTAACGTGTCCCGCCTTGCAGTCACGTCCATAGCTTTGCCATTTAAATCGAGATTACGAATTCACCTCGTTTCTGAGCCTTCTGATCAATTTATGCTCTTTACAGCCGGCAATACCCCCCAGAAACAGACAAACACTGAGCCGAGTCTATGCGACCGACGACACGTAGGTCCAGCAGGCGTTTACATTGAGACGTATGCCTCCTGCACGCCTGCCACCCACTGTATGTTGGCATGGAATTCCGGTCACATAGTGCTAATCATTGCAACTCTGACATGTGCAAGATCGAATGGAAGCAAGTCTCATGACGGATCCATGCAGCGATGTAGGAAGCTTGTACGAACAAGAGTCTGACGAAAGAATGCTCGCAGAGACGACTATGCGGGGAGTACCTTCAACGTGACTTGGGAGAGGTCTTGTGCAAGTAATTGTTAACATACTTGGAGAGGGAGTGCCAAATGAACTGCACTTCCTGACCAAATCAATGCAATGAATGACATGCTTTTGCTTGAAAAGGGAATTTGAGGAATATTTAATTCTCGATTAAGTTGCTGGTTCCTACTTGGCAGTAATTGTACCAGTTTTTGAGTCTGATGGGTCCAGTGAAGTGTTGACTAGCGACGAAAAAAGAAAGTTGCTGATGTAAATGGTAACAAGTTGTGGCCTTCATCGATAGGAAGTTGTACATTTGTTATCCCTTGGTTGTCTTAGATTGAGGCAAATAGAGTAGTAGTCCGTAAAAAGATATCAACACCGTTTTTGTGCAATTTTGTGTCTAGATAAAGGGCCCATCGTCAAGCAGAGACAAGCATCGTCGGATGTCAAAGTGCCCATAATCGCTTCTGGGAACTTACGCAAAACTCAAACATCAACTGTCATTAATGTATGCAAAAGCAAGTGAAACTTAACGAAACTCAATTAAACTTAACGAAACTTAAATTAAACTTAACGAAACCTAACGAAACTTAATAAAAATTAACCAAACTTAATGAAACTTAACGAAACTAAAGAACGATCACAGTAAATATACAAGAATGATGAAGGTGTAATAATATTTAAGCTTAGTTCCTGCAAGTGAGGGCACCATAACACATTTGCCTCTTGAGCCCAAAAAAACAACGATTGTCAAGAGGTCTTCTGCGTTCAATCACGGTACTTATGGTGTTCGTACTGTGATCAAGACGTACATTATTTGTGTCCTTTCTTGAAGACAGCATATATTGTGCGTTATTTTTTAGCTCCACACAGTGTGTTATTTTGCGAATCTACGTTAGGTTGAGCTGGCTGACTACCGCGCATACGGACAGCAGACACACTTAGGCCAAGCGAAGGCCCATTGTGTTACCACGCGGATCCTATGCTACCTATTTCGCAAACCAATTAGTGCTTTTGATAAAGCGAAGAAGAAGGCTGATCTGATGCTCAGTTCAGTTCAGCCAGATTAACAAAGAAATGGGTCCCCAGAAGTCTCTAAGATACTCAAATGTTTGTATAAATGTGCCTTTCGGCTTAAACTTCGTTTTTTTTTTAGTCTTTGAAGACAAATTTTATTATTTTTTCGCTTACCAAGAAAACTTATGAAAAACTTGGCCAGACTGAACTTCTTAACCTACTACCTTATACTAACTTACCCTAATATACAACTTAATACTATCTTAACTATGTCCGTAACAGTACGGACACGTGCACCAGGGCATATGTGTTATGTATTTGCCTAACATATATAATTTATACGTCGTGGTGCACCTTTTTTTTTGTTTTATTGGTTTATATTTTTTTTTGGATTTTTTGTTTTTCACCTTAAAAACCTATGTAGGCTGCCCACTATGGTCAACTACCTGATCATTAAGAAAAGCTGGTGTTGGCAGAGACTGGTTTTGCTGTAACCACCAGTAAAATTGCCGTTCTTTGGCAGACTCTTTCCCATCTCGCACGGGGATCGCTCTACTGAATCGAAGAAGATCCTCTTGGGTGCGAGCGATATCCGGTTGATATTGGAGTCGCCTATCCACTGTTCGGCGTACGACATGGAAGATGACAGGACATCCTTGAGTATCCTGTATGTGGCCAATTGTGTCCGAATATAGAAATGCTTCAGGTGGAATAAAGCCGTTGAAGCGCACTCTTTCATGATACATACTATTGGGATAATAAACCCCAAAGATCAGACTGTTGGAAGAAGTCATAGCCCGTGCAATGTGCCTTCTGATTAACTTTATAATAAAATTCAATCCTATTCAAGTTTGCCTCGTTGTACAGGACCTCGACTCGAGTGTGCGATATAACCGGAGACAGATTCGAAGACATTGTCTCTCGAACAGCCTCATCTTTTCCATCTGGGAAGGACTCACTTTGAACCACAGGGGACAGCCGTACGCCATAATTGGCCAGATGAGGGCCATGTAGCAAATTACCTTCACCCTGGTATCAATTTGGCCGCTGTAAAACAACCCTCTTGCCAAAGCAAGGGACTTTTTAGCTTTTGTCAGAGCAATATCTATATGTTTGTCAAAATACAGACATTGATCCAACCAAATGCCAAGATACCTTACTACACTTTTCAAATCCAAAGCCCGTCCCTGCGGGTCAACTATACTGAACTTACGCCAGCTTATGCGTGTATCCCAAGATGCCATGTACAACGGGGTCCTGAAAAGGATTGTTTCACACTTCTGGAAGTTGATAATTGATGGTTTCTTCCTCATCCTCCTTCAATGCAGCTTCTACAGAAATCAGAAGGCCTAGTCTAAAGGCGTAAGTTCCGATTGCACAATGCCCTGTTAAAACGCCAATAAGAGATCTGAGGTTTGGCCTGCTGAAGCTGATCAAGCTAAGCGATCGGATTGGCCTGGATCATAGGCCATAGTTGTTTGGTAATGAGGCATCCTGTGTCAGATATCCAACAGCGGTTTGTTTGAGCAAGCGTTAGCCTTAGCAGATCTTTTATAGTAGCTCATGTAGGGTGGGTCTCCACCAGAACAGAGTTTGTGCCCTTTCTAGCGAGTCCGTCCGCTTCGCAATTCCCTGGAATGTCACAGTGTCCCGGCACCCACATAAGTTGGATGTTAAAATACTTAGTCATCCCTTTAAGATAGGCGGCAAATAAAGAAAGTCTTGGAATTAAAAGTGACTGACTTCAGACATTTGATCTCTGACTGGCTATCGGAACAGATGACGATATCTGTGCGCGATATTACATTGCTTTTAGCCAGGGCAGGGCTGAAAGACGCTACTGTGATTAGGTAGTCGGAAAGATAGCTGGATATTTACATCCTTGAAATAGACGCCAGCACCCACACCTGCATCCATATTCGATCCAGTGGACCTTCCAGCGTCCGGTATACAGACTCCCAGTGAGATATGGGCGGCATGCTGGTTAAGAAATTCTTCTCGAACAGGAGTTTAGGTAGATCTATGGGTATAGAGGCATACCAGCTTAGGATCGTTGAATGTCCAGACAGCAGTTCTTTCCAGCTGCTCAGCGATCCTAATCTGCTCGCCAAACTAACTGCTGTCTGTCTGCCAACCAGTTCTATCGGTGGCAGGTGGAGGAGTATGTTCAGTGCTTCGAAGGGGGTAGTTTTTAGCGCTCCGCTAATGCATACGCAAGCCATCCTCTGCACTCTAGCGAGTAGGGTGATGTTGATTTTCTTATCGAGTGCGGTCCACCGAATTGGGACGCCATACAGCAGTATGGGTCTAACTACTGATGTAAATAGCCAGTGAACCTTTGCGAATCTATCTGAACTTAATCAAAAATCAAAGTCAGTAACAAAAGTTTGGAGTCAAACGACAGATATAGCGAAAGGTATCAACGCAAAAATTGGAAATGGTGTTTACCGTTGTGAGGCATGGCAAACAGCAAAAATATTTGAGCAAGAGAAATGTAGAGCATCTAACAACGATATCCTTGTAATTTTTTTTAACGAATCTTGTCAACTTGTCACAACAATCTTGTACGAAAGTGGTAGTAATTATATTTTTCCTAAATGCCTTAAAATTCCGTATATCCGTATTGTAACTTTGTACAGAGTTTTAAAAATGAATCCTCAACTATCCATTTTGAGGTGTTATTTAATACTTCCTCCGGACTATAATACTTCCAGAATTCGTGCAGACATTTTGCGCCACCATACATTTTTGTTTTGGGTGACACAACACAACAACACTCCCTTCCGTCTATGAAGACCGAAATAGGGGAATTTAGCATGTGACTTTGCTGACTCATAGACTGCGCTCTATGAGTTGGAAAATAATGCATAGTCGGTTCAAAGTAAGCGAGAAATGCTAAGATTTCGGAACGATAATGCGGATTGGTGGGATCAGAAAATTGTCGGTAGAGTTCTGTGTTGAATCCTTGATGACCTTCGAATGCATTTAACAGAATTTACACCCAAAGTGAAAAAACGGAGAAACGTCTTAAATATTTAGTGACAGGAGAGATGCAGCAAATCTGTTAAGGGAGCTTGCATTCAGTTCTTCTGCAAGAGCTACCAATCTGAAAACAGCTCGATCAAGTCAAGAAAAGCTTAAAGAATAAATTAGTCTGGAGGAAGTTCTTTTGCTGCAGGTTAATAAGAAATGATTGCGTTCGATCCAAAGGGCAGGTTAACAAGAAATTATGTCCTTTTCAGTACAAGAGCACGTAGAAGCTGGTTAGAAATATAGGAAATATAAATTCGCGTGCGTATTAAACAGATTTTTCATTTCATCAGATGAATATCTTCCGAGTCTTACCACCGCGCTCCCTAGAAAAAGGAAGCCCACAAACCACTTCCTCAAGAAAGTACTGCCCTGTTAAAGGCTCCCGAAGAATTTCCCTCTTTTAGCATCTCAGGTGAAGACGATAATGAGGGCGACTAATTTTAAATTAAAAAAAAACACATGGATTAAGTTAATTAATAAATAATTGTAAAAATTGATAATAACCCTTTTTTTACGTTTAATTTACAAATATTGTAGTTCATGATGAACGTAGAATGTGTTTTGATTCTGCTAAAAGTGAAATTGCTTGCTGCCAATTCCATATCACCTATTATCTGTAATACATTCTGTTTCCTCATTTTCTTTTATTTGTTACAAGTACTAAAACTGTTAACTTACTTTTTCGGAGTCGTTTTTATAAAACTCGTTTTTATCTTGTGAGGTATTTATGTTAATGGATTTGGTCAAATAGATTCAAAATTTATTTGAATAAAATTGGTCCGGTTTTTTTTTTCTTATTTAGGGACATTTGTATCTCTAAGGATGGATGGCTATTCCCGCCCCTATCACTGACAGAATATAGTTTCCGGTTTTAAAAACTTGATATAATTCCTTTTAATCTGTCAGCGAATAAGCGCAACAGGAAGGAAGTTCCACTCAATGTGCAAGCTAACACACTTTGCGCCGGAGAACTTCAAATTGGCAATATTATTTTCTGCGATAATTCGTTTGACAGTTAGATTTGATTGGACAGTAATGAAGTATTATAGAGTTGGCCGACTTCTTCCTCTCTTGTGCCTTAACATTTTTGACATCCGTTTTTTATATCGTTCACACCGAAATGACCAATCAGAGAACGTTTCGCTCAAACCGAAATGACCAATCAGAGAACGGCATTCACGTTATTTTGTGAATAACCGTCAAAAATTCATGAATATCCAGCAAAAAAGTACTCAAATTCGTGAATGGAGTACGACGCAATCAGCTGTGATGTCGGCGATCTTTGTAGTACTTCATTTCTGGGTTTGGTGTGAAGTTGTCTAGAGTTAACAATTCGTTATGAATAGACTCAATATTTTGCCTGTGCTTTGTAAAACATGGTTCAATTCACGAGACTGAAACTATTGTGTTGAACTATTGTGACGACGCTCTTGATTTGGCGATAAAGCGTCTTTTTGCAGTTTTGTAAATTTGCCAGAATGTTGGTTAAATCCAAATTATCTTAAATTCAACACTCACCTTCAGTGATGTGAGCCCATGTGAGACTGCGTTCGATCCAAATGGCATGGATTGAGATGAAAATATGCCTTTGTATACATTAGGCCTGTCCTTGCGTTATATCATCATTCCACATCAAAGACAAGCAATTGTAATCGGTGTAAAAAAAAAATAACAATGATCAACCACAACACTCGGTAGAACTTCAGACGGTGCTGAACGAATGAAATGTAGACGACGATCTTTACTGTACACACATATCATCTCGAATTTACTGCAGATGCATGAGATCCCATTCAGTTCTGTTATGAAAAGCCGTCTTTTGTTCCACTAACTCGATGGAATCTCGGTCATTGGTGCGCCGTTCCCGGCCCACTTCCATGTGTTCAATTAAATTTGTATACCTTAAAGTGAACACAGTTGACGGAGCTAACTACTGTCAATTGGTTTCTACAATTCGTACAGTCCCCAACGGTTGAAGCCTAATCAGTCTTATTCGAGACTGTGTAGTGTCACGATGAAAGTGTCTGTAGTTCTTGGAGTGTTCCTCCTAATCACCATCAGTCAAGCCAATTTTTTTTCTGGATCCGAAACATCGCGTGCCGACAACTTTTCAACTCTTAATGAGAAGATTCGGCTATTCTACTGGTCGGGCAATTATCGTGAATTGATGCCGTATTTCGCCGAATCTACTCTGTATACGCTGCAGAAACAAATGAACGATTACCCGACTCCCGAGCGCGTTTCCAAGAGAATCAGAGAAAAACAACTGGAACTTAACAAGCAAATAGATGAGCTGTACGCGGGGGAAAATTACGCATCCGTTATCGGTGAAGAGTGTCAACAGGTAACGATTAAGGTCTTTGAGGCTGCCTACGAGAAAGCCCCTAAATTGATGGATCGAGCCGATTCGGCATTGCGTGAGTTGAATCTTCTGATTGATTTGCTGACTCGGAAACTGGACGACTGCAAGAAGATATCGCCAAGGGACTTCATGACGTTCACTGAGTGCTTCCAGGAAATCAGAACCACTGTCTACCCAGGCTTGAGGAAGAACACTCCGCTTCCAAGTGACTCGATTTTTGAGACGATTGATGAAGCCAATGAGATGTTTTTGCCATGCTATAGAAAACGCCTACAAAAGATCTAAACACGATGCGTGCTCGGCATTGCAGTCTTCATAGATTGGTTCATAATGATTGGAAAGCAACTTCCTGGAACTCGATGCTTCTGTATCCTTTTAGTAATATTTGTCATGGTTTCACGATCCACTTTAACAATTTTTCGGAATTTCCGACTTGTTTTCATTTTCATATGTATATTTAACAAAAGTGCACAGAATTAAAATTTTTTGGGAATGTTTGATAATTGGGCCATACTGATTGATGATTTATGTTATATTTTTTTGTTATTGTTGTTTTTGTTAAATTTTGTTTGTTTTTTGAAATAAAAACCTTTGTAATGCGCAATTGGAATTTTTTGTTTTATTTTGCCGCATTCTGTGGAAGATTCACATGAGGTTAATATTGACTGAATTGGGCCATTTTCACTGTGAGTCACTGTATGTATGAATTCAATGGATTCAAAATAAAATCACAGAAGTCACAAAATAGTTTCAATACTTTAAAAATCTCTGCTGTTTTATTTATTGATATTACTTAAGTTCTTGATACAGTGAATCAAGAAGACAGTGAAATTTCTCTTCAGCGGACAGGGTGTGTTAGCGGACAGCTCGCATTAACGGACAAAATCCAAATAGCTGGATTCTATTATTTCCTCTAGAAATAGTTCTCTCAATAACGAACAAACCTGTTTAGCGGACATGGACAGTACTTTTCTTAATGTTCGAAGAAGTGGAGGTCAGTGGCAGTCGCACTTCGAAACAAACCAATGGGGGTGAAGATCCTTGAACTTATCCTGTGGAAAATACAATCGGATGCTCAGCGAATGCCAGTACTTGACCAAAGATCATTCAAATAGATTCTTTCAGTGTGGATATAAAGAGTTTTCCAATAAGGACTTGACCACTTTTTTCTTTTCAAAAACTTTATTATCGGCTTGAAGTACAATCAAGACACTTATAAATGGGACTCTACTTCGTTCAGGCGACCACCGCGGGCAAGTTCGCACCAGTCTATTCGTTTGAGCGAACTTGCAATGGCTCGGCCAGACATTTCGACCGAAACGGCCGCTTTCACGCGTTCAATGTTGAGTTAATAATTTAATGCCACAGAAAATAGTCACGTTGCGTCGCACGAATGAGGCGGACAAACGACTTGCCCATTTCTAGAGATAACACGCTCACCATACTTACTCTTCAATAAATCGATTGCAACATGTGCTTTGTGGCTTGTGGCACCATCCTGTTGAAACCACATGCCGTAAAAGTCAATATCTTTAAATCCGGTCAACAATAATCGGTAATTATCGCACGATAACGCTGACCATTCACAGTAACGTGACGATCGTTACCGTCCACGAAAAAATATGTCCCAATAACGCCGCCGGAATCGAACCGCACCAAAAAGTTATTTTTTGTGGATGAAGAGGTGATTCATGAGGCACATGTAGATTTTCCCTTGTTAACGAACCCATTTAGCCAAAACATAGCTTCGTCGAAAATTTGAGTTAAGGCTCTTAAAGTTGCGGTCATTGACTCCGATATTCGGAAGAAATATTTTAAAATTAGCAGACGTTACTCGTTCGGGTACTTTACCATGATGAAAATGTTGAGTTTACTGAATAAATTGACAGTGACAGTTCGATGATTAGTGAAAGAGAGCGTTCACAAAGTAAATTCAAAGTTGTCAAGTAATTATTGGAAAACCCTTTCTTAGGAATCAAAACAATGCTAATAAAAACATTGATGCAGAAGATGAAATGCTCTTGTTTTGCTTAAGGAATTTGTCTTCGCTTATCAAGCAAATCGATTGCGGCGTACGTACAAACTCCATGGAATATGCACCTTGTGATGACAATGGGTTCAAAGACAAAGGATGGAATAAAGAAAAAAGAAATTAGAAGACTTGGAACCAGAGACTTTATTTTGAATACTGGAGAACAAAAGCCTTAAAGCCCAAACGCATTGAATCCGTTGCGTTTGGAATCCACACGAATCGTAGTTGACGGTGCGCAATCCACTCTTGTTTAAATCTAGAAATTTCCAAGTTCCTAAATTAATAGGAAGTATTAAAAACAATTTTAAATAAAACATAACGTATTCTTTCATTTATGAAATCGTAAAAAAATCACACAAGGTGCACCCGAATGAATTTCCATGGAATCATCTGTCAAAAGCACAGAAAGTTAAAATTTCACCAATTCCATCCGTTGTGGTGAATTCCACTTCTGGGCTGCATTCGTTGTCCCTCTCCCTCTCATAAGGCTTAAAGTGCTGTCAATTTTTTGACGGACGCAACGCACGCCAGGGATTCTATGGGTTTGGGCCTTTAATAATTGCATCCGATCCTCGATCACCTTTTGAAAAAGTCGTGTGTTCTGAAGTTAGTTTACAGCTGAGCCGAATTCAATGCTGTCGTGCAAAACTGGATATGTAAGTAATTTCAGTTTTTTTGGTTTTTCATAAATAAAACTCCCTTAGGACGGGTATGATTGAATTTTTGAGTTTCATTCGGACTGAAACTTTTGGTTATTTTCGTTTATTGTCTTCTGCAGCTCAGCTTTTACTTTCTTCGTAGAAATTTTGTGGCCTATATTGTTTCTTTTTTTTGAAGTGTTGAAAGTGTTTCAAATTCTACCGACTTAAAAGTATTCTCGCATAATGTTCGTGAGGTTTCTTGGCATTAAAAATGTCGGCCCCGCAGGTGTCCACTTATGAGATATTTCACTGCATCTCGGGATGCAAGAATTTCGCTGGTTTGCTTCATATTTTCTGTTATTATTTTCTCAAATGGTAAGTTTGAAATTGTCATCAGTTCTAGAAGGCGAGTCAATACTGGTGTCCATCAGGGTTCTCTTCCGGGGCCAATGCTTTTTCTGGAAATATTTAATGCTTTTATTAAATAAGAAAGATCTCAAAAAATAAATATTATTATTGATACTTGCACGACGGATGGAATTGGGCAACTCTTAACTGCTTTTAACTTTCTTTGCGTTAGACACATGTTTCCATTTCAATTCATTCGGGTGCTCATTATGATTGTTTTTACATTCGAAGCATAAAGAAGGATTTCTATAACAGGTACTGTTTTTTACTGCATTCCTTCAAATGTGACGCATCAAAGTCAGCCTCATCATTTTGGTAGTCCTCGTCACGATTCCGATTTCCGTAAACAGACACGGCGGTGTAGAAGACCATGTTCTCGGCATTATTACTGCGCTTGGGCCAATATAACCGAAAGTGGTTTGAGACATGTATCACAATGAGCAAGAAATACCTCCGTATCCTAATACGATTCCAAATAGGACACTGCAGACTCGGTGAGTAGGGGTATCAAAAGAAGTATCTACAGATTCTATGCAGAATCTAATGGAATTCCAGAGTACGTACTGGGATTTTAAGAAGTACTAGCCGAAAAAATGCAAACATACCTAAGCCAGCTCCTAGAAAGAGGAAGAAATGAAGGTAGTAGAACCATCTCTCCTCATTTTTCTAAGGGAAAACGGCTTACAGAATAGTCTAGAATAGGTCTCGCCCGCCTAGGTTTACAGGTTGCGGTGGAAAATACCATCAACTATAATAATAATAATCAGGGTTAAACAATTTGTTTACAAAATTAAAAAAATCCAAAACATTCCACTTAAAAAGGCATTAATACTTTTAGTTTTACATTGTCGTCGCTATTGCACAATTTATAGAGATTTGGTTAAATAACCTTGCTACTGACAATTTATATATGTATTAACAATCTACATAAGAATTAATTGTTTATGGCAGAGGAAAACCTGAAAATGGACTTAGAATGGGAAGGTGGTGGTGTTCTTCCTTGATTTCAAGTTTCACACTTAGTAAAATAAATATATACATTTTTAATAAAATAAATAAATTTTTCATTAATTAAATAAATAAATAAAGAAATAAATAAATAAATTATTAAACAAATAAATAAATAAACAGATCAGCAAATAAATAAATAAGTAAGTTAATAAATAAATAACAAAAAAGATAAATAAGTATATATATATATATGTTAGTAAATAAATAATTAAATAAATAAATTAATAACAGTATAAATAAAGGCGTATTATGCATCATTATACAAACTTGAAATCAAGTAATTGTCAGATTGATTGCAAGACAATTTATGTCGTTCGAATAACTTCATCAGTCTTATAGAAACTCTTTCAATATTAGAGACTTTATGAAGCTCATCAGTCGAAAAATGCCACGGTAAATTAAGCATCATTTTTAACAGCTTATTCTGTGCGATTTGTAATTTCCTTATGTGGATCTTTGCACAATGGCCCCATACAGGGGAACCATAAAACATGATGGGTTGAAAAATTGTTTTAAAAATAGTGAGCTTATTTTCTATACTCATCTTAGATTTACGACTTATGAAGGGATACAGAATTCGTATGGCTAAGTTGACTTTTTTAATTGTTTCCTGGACATGAATACTGAAGTTTAGTGTTTTATCCAGATGTACCCCAAGATATTTAGCACTTGATTTCCAATCTGATTCAATGTTGTTTAACACTATTCTGTGGCTTGGCAGGAAACATGCTTTTCTTTTTCTAGTAAAAAAGACAGTCTGAGTCTTTGAAGCATTTATCTTAATTTTCCATTTATTAAGATATGTTTATACATCATTTGCGCCAGATTGCAATTTCGTTTCAATGTTGCAACCCAACGTATCTGACGCAAAGATGCATGTGTCGTCCGCAAAGATTGCAGCTTCATAACTGTTGGATAATGGCAAGTAATGAGTAAATATATTATACAGTATTGGTGCAAGAACTAATGCTTGAGGTACACCTGCCTCAACTGGGAAAACTTGTGATCGGCTATTATTCACAGAAACCATGAAATTCCGACCAGTTAAGAAGGATTGGACAATCTTTACCAAGTGGATTGGGAAGTTAAGGATGTGGAGTTTGTGTAATAAACCCTTATGCCACACCGTATCGAATGCTTTTTCAATATCAAGAAGGATTAAACCAGTGCTTTTTCCAGCCTCAAAATTTAGTTTTATGTTCTTTGTAATGCGGTTAATTTGATGAACCGCGGAGTGAAGTGGTCGAAAACCGAATTGTTGTGGGGGGAGTATGTAGAATGTCTCAAGATGATCTACTAATTTGTTTTTTATGACTCTTTCAAAACATTTGCTTATTGAGCTTAATAAACTAATAGGACGGTAACTCCTCGCCAGGGATGGGTCTTTCCCAGGTTTTTGGATTGGTATAATTTTGGATGTTTTCCATTGTCGAGGATAGTAACCTATTTTGAAACAACTGTTAAATAGTAGTTGCAAAAATTTTTTTCCACAAGATGGGAGGTTCTTGAGAAATGTGTTTTTAGCACCGTCTAGGCCTGGGGACTTCGAATTTTTTAAGTTTTTAATGACTACTTCTATATCTTCGATTGAAATAAGATCGTTGTTATCAATGGTTATGACTTGATCATTTATTTCATCTAACGAGTGTTCCACTAAGTTCTTCTCACTACTGATTATGGAGTTACCTATAGAATGACTAGCCACGAAAACCTCGGCTGATGCATTTGATTTTTCTTCATTTGAAAGTAGAATCAAATTGTCCACCTTCAATGCAGGTTTACAGAGATTTCTACATTTAATAACCTTAATTATGTTCCAAAAGGGTTTACTACGATTGTCTAGTTCATGTAGTTTCTTATTCCAATTTTGGTTTCTTATATCCAGAATATGGTATTTTATTCTTCTAGTTAGATCTTTGACTAGAATCATAAACAAATTGTCCCTTGTTCTAATCCATCTAGTCCTTGCATAATTCCTTATTTTGATTAGTACTATAATGTAATGCGGGAGGCAGTAATTAAAATGAACTAGGCAGGTAGGTAGGAAGTTCTGGTAGTGAATTCAACAGCACACTTAGACCATGTTTGTCCATTGTGATACCCAGTCAGTTACTGCTACCACTCCAGAGATCCCAACAGCAAAAGGACCAGATTTTAAAACAAAATGTAAACGTATTAACTGTGCTTTCACTAAGATTCAAACTGGGGCCCCACTAACTAAGGGCAGACACTCAACCAGCAGCGCTATCCAGTCGTTTTAGCATAGAACTAACAAGAGCTTTTTAAAAAATTTGCCGCAAAAGTGTACTTTAAAATTATGTTAGCACGTAACAAAGAGGTTTGATAATTATTGTCAACTTAAAGCCCACTTTATCGTTATCACCTCGTGATAAAGTTAAAGACTCCCAGACATCATTTTGAGTACTTAAAGTGAAATTAAGTTTACAATATCATATCTTTTTTGTAAGAGTAAAAGTCGTAAAAATGTTTTCGTAAGATAAAGATTTTGATATTTTGACTTGATGCGAAATTCTTAAGCTTATAAAAATCGTGCCAGTCCTCTTGAGGAACCTGAAGATGAAGAATTTTACTGCCAATGTATGCAGATTCCGATGCAGATTAGATCGAATGCGAGTGGACCTCGATACGACGAAGAAACTTATTAAACTTATTATAGTCGTTCCCGTGTTGCATAACATAGCCAAGAACAGGCAAAACGGCTCCATCGAGTCTTCCGGTGCAATTACATAATTCATTTTGAAAAGGAATACACCATTTAAGTGTCTGTCAATTTTAGGTGTGTTTGATTGAATATTCTTATAGGCACGTTGTAAAGTACAAACCAGTTATCGGTGTTAAAAAGTGATTAAACCAAAAAGTTACAACCTTTATGCATGCTTTAAGGTTTCAAGTTGCGTGTAACTAGTTCGGAGATAAACTCTTAAATTGGAGTCAACCATAATTTTGCGCTCATGCTATTTTTGAATATTCGAAAATTCTTTTTTTTTTCTGGGTTTACTTAAAACGCAAAAGTTTGTTTGGCCGTGGCGAAGTGGGATGTTGGTTGAGTGACAGGTTCGATCCATGAATTTTCCAGTCTTATTTTGATTTTTCCGTCTACGGATTATGGCATGCGTATTAAGTAGTTCGCACAGATATACACAGATTTATACGCTAATATTTCTTTCTTTGTCAAAATAAGCCAAGAATCAGAAAAAGGCAAAAACAAAATTCATACACAGTGCCGAGCAAAACTGGATACATAATTTTAGTTTTTGTGGTTTTTCATCAATAAAATTGTTCTTTTACGGCGGATTTGATTGAAATGTTCAGTTTCCGTTGGACTGTAATCCGTTGATTTTGACTTGTTTATAGTGGTCTGCAGTTCAGTTGAAGAAATTTGATCGGGGCTTTATTTTTTTCTATATTCTTATATATTATTTCGTACAATGTTGTTTTTTTATTTTTTAAAGCGGACACCAGCCCTTTTTTACCTAGTGTCAGTTCAATAGTCCTCTAGCTTAATGTTCGCAATTGCTTTTGGTGTCTTGGCATCCGATTTTGGGATACCGATCTCAATAAGGTGAGGATAAACAGTTTTGGGCACGAGTCTTTAATATGCACTGTCTCAATTTGCTTTCCCTTTTTGTACCATAAGTACGGTGCTGTAGCATGGACCAAATTTCTGTCCCATTCATTAAAGACTTTTTGAGATGACAAACCGATGTGGTTCTGAGTATTGTCTACATCAGCCATGCACAACAAGCGGCCGCATGCGGCCCTAAACTATTATAATTTGCTTACATCTTTAAGAAAAATAAATATTTTGTTTATATATTTTTTATAATAAATTATTTACTCTACTAAGAAAAAAATAAATAAGTTTTTCAAATAACATAAAGGAATAAGTATAAAGTCCAGGTCGAGGTGGACCTGGGCCTGGGCTTCTCAGCAAGCACTCGTGTTGTGCGTGCTATTTTTCTCTCACGCGTGGAAGGGACCGAAAGTTTTATGCCGACTCCCAACGGCAAAGTTGAGAAGCTTTTTCTAGACATAAATACTCTTTGAGCATTGTCAGTGACTCGAAAGAGTTGGAAGACGTGAATTATGAAAGTTGGTATATTGGGGATTTGAACCTGGCACCCTCTGCGTAGGAGTCGACGCACTAACCCACTATGCCACGGCGACACACTGTATAAATATAATTAATTATGAAATTATAGAAATACATTCCCTTAATTCTCATATTCACTTGTTTAAATTTATTTACTTGTTTAAGTGTTTAAATTTGAATCTCAGCATGCCATGGACCACAAGATGGCCTCAAAATTAACCTTTGAATTATTTTGAATATGAATTTTCTTGTTTCTGTAATAAAGTATATATGTAATAATAACTGTTTTTAGAGTTTAAGTTTTTGTGATTGCCCAATTAGTAATTTTCTAATGCGGCCCCCATTCAATTATTAACTTTCTAATGCGGCCCACAGCGATGAAAAGGTTATGCATGACTGGTCTACATATTTTTAAGATTTAAATTTTGAAAAATTTAGAAATAAAAACTTGATTTTTTAACTAGAATGTCGCTGTTACCGCTAACTACGATGCCAAGATGATAATGCCGAAATATATCATACAGTAAGAAACGCCAAGTTAAGACCTAACAGTCAATGCAAAAAAAAGAAAAGACAATTGAAACCGTGCAATACTGGATATATGGGATCCTCGATTTTTAGCCGTTGCAATTGTTCGATTTCTTTCAAAGATCCCTCTATCTTTTAGTAATTAAATAAGAACAGCTCTGAAAATTGTTATTGATGCAAAACCTCAGAAACTAAAATAATCTATCCTGTTTTCCTCGCCACTGTAAACGTGTCATGAACACTGTAATCATGAAACGTGTTTGTGCATAGTCGATACTATCTTCTGCTTCACAAAAAGAGACGTGTGTGCGTCGTTAGCAAAATCCTAATACAACCTACTCTAAAATCCTGCCTTCATAGAGATTCAATTGCGGCTGTGCTATAGTTGCATGCCACCGGCCCTACCATAATCTGAATTTAATCTAAATCGAAAAATGCATACATTCACCATACAAGTTGCTGCTGAATAAACTATGGACAGGGGATTTCTGCGTCTGCTGCTTTTTGTTTTCTTTAAAGAATTTCCATTGTTCAACTCAATTGCCTTTGAACTGATTCGCGGACGGTGTCGTTGACTGCCTAGACCTAAAAATATCCCCAGACCGATCGATGATGGATCTCTTCTCCAAAGTCAATCAACGAGTGCATCTTCTTGCACGAAGTGGAAAGATCCGACGCCGAGGACAATGAGGACAGTGAAACGCAATCAATCTGTGCGACGATTAATCTCCATCCGACAAGCAATTGCTGACAGACAATGTAACACATTCCAAGGCTCTCATCTATTCGAGTCTAAAATGCGTCATTGTGTGTGGCAAGAGGCGTAACAATAGACAACTTCTCGTTCTCCTTGGCACTCAAACCGATTGCGACCGTCCACCTTCTGCTGCTAAGGAATGTGACACATTTTCAACTGTACGTGCGTCGCAGGAGCACATTCCCCGCCCAAGCTGCATTGAGTGACGTGAGTTCATCCCCAACTAGAGGCGGTATTTTATAATCTGCCATAAGGTCAATCGTAACAGTTTTATTAGCGCCCAGTGTCCAGTCCAAGTCCAAGCGCGCAAGGTGAAAGCAATTAAATTCCGAGGGGGGAAACAAAGAAGACACATGCTTAAGCAGACACGACAAAATCCCCGAGTCAACAAGAGAACAACGAGCTCTATTTGAGAACCAGCCAGAGAGCCGAACAAAAGATCCCCAGCCCACACCGGGGTGCAGCCTCTTCAATTCGCAAATACCCATCAAACGCCAGCGCGCGCAGTGCAAACACAAGTCACAAAGCACACAAGCGACGCAGAAGCGTTTATCTGCGACTGCGACCAAAACAAAACACTAAACAACACAAAATTTCGCCCGCTAATTGCTTTGTTTGCATCAACCGCACACTCGGACACAACACAACAGTCCGTCGTCGATATCGAATGAAATTCCTTTAAGGGGGGACGTGGTGCTGGCAGCGTCTCCCATCTTCTGGCAACCCCCTCTAGAGCTTATCGATTGACATTGCATTCGTTATCAGCTCAATCGCCTCTTAATCTCACGAGTGCAGAGATACGGCGTGAATAATGAGTTATTTTCGGCGAATGTACGCCCGAGTCTCGCACTCACCTTGACTATCGGCGGCGGCGGCGGCGATAAATCTCCAGCTGGACTTTGATAGCCCCACCGCCCGGGCCGGAGGGCCAGTCATCATACCGGTTACCGGCTATCACACGGCACACGTCAATCATCCCCCCGCAAGTGGGCATAGGCTAAACAACAACGACGACTGACGCGACGTGTGTGCGTCGTTAATTGACGAACCAGTGACATAATTACGCTGACCTTTTGGCAGGAAATGTGCTCTAGGTGGAGTGGGTGTGCGTGTGTAGATATGCAACTCCACCCGTTTGTCATCGTGAATCACTGACCTGGAGCTTCGACTACAGCTTTTCGGTTGTATCTAGACGCATATCTATGGTGTGACAACAAAGAGCAAGCTCGGAGTCGCTCGGCTCCTCATGAAGGCGTCGCGGCCCGTGTCTGCGTCAACGTCTATGTCGGACCATATCGCCGGATCGATAGATGTGTGTTCGCCCAGTTTTGGAATTCTGTGAGAGAATCGAGATTCGTGCGAGAAATGCGATTAAAATGTGAAATAAAACAAAAGATTCAGGCAGAGGCATTAATTAGCAGCGAACGACGCGACGCATTGCCAGCGCGAGAGAATGCCAAGCGAACAAGTGGAAACGAAAGAATTCCAAAACCGCGTCGTCGTCGTCGTGAGTGTGAGTGAGTGTGAGAGAAGAAGACCAGCACGGGTACCGGAGGAGAAGGAGGAGCACGAATTGAATGAAGATTATGTACTCTCGTACACGTCGTCGCAGCACTTGACGTTGAATATATCCGAACTCCGAACACAAATAATCAGACTACCCACCGGACAAGTCGCGTTGTTGCGAGCGACGACGGGCACGGACGGACATACACAGCACGACACACGGGCAGACCCATAGACTGGACGGACTAGAGTGAAACTCTTTCGTAGCAAAAAGATGACACAGTTCGTCGGGAGAAGACGTTCGTTTGATAATCTCTCACAACCGGATCCGTGAATAGCAAGCAGTAAGAAGCAAGAAGCAAAGCACCTCCAGACGCGACGCGACAGTGGGTTCCTTTCGATTTCGGCTTTCGGCGATTCGATTCTATTAATCGTTCACATAAGGTGCGCGCTGAACGTCGCTCGGTTGTGTCGTTTCGGTCGGCGGCGGTGTTGGATGGGCTCCATTTGTGTGTTACTCTTGCGGGCTCGAGTATGATTAACCAGTTTTTGGGATTCTTTTATGAACAGGTCGACGACGTTCTGTGATATTTTTAGTGATTGTGGGCGGCTGTGTAGCTGCGCGCGTGTGTTTGTGTGTGTGCGTGATTAGATAGTGTGAGAAAAAAAAAAGAATAGAAAAAGAAGAAAGTGACGCAATGACGTCGGTGGATAATCACCGTCATGTATCGTCCTATGACATTGGGGCGAAGCCGTTCCGGCATGATCCGAAACGGGGAAAGTGGTCGTCACGAATGGACTTCTACTTAGTTTGTTTATGTCAGTGCTTTGGATGGGAGGCGTTGTGCGATATCCCAGTTTACATATTCTTCACTGGAGGAGGTAAGAAGAATGCGAAAAAAAAAATTCCATGTCTGTCTGATGGGGTGCTGGGTGATGGGTGAGGGGGTGGTTGGTTTTGTTTTGACTCTGTGTCGGTTGGAGGTTTCCAAGAAGGGTTGTCGGAGCTTTTGACACCTCTGAGAGATGTGCAAGAGTTGAGCTTTTGATGCACATTCGATGGAGAGCTTTCGACAAGGGGGTGCGTCAGACGTGTATGATGCAACAGCTTCGGCGGACAACAAAAGGAATATGCGAATGGCTGGGCAATTTTTCGATTACACAATGAGAACAAAGAACGGTTGCGCCCATGGTCTCTTCGGGGAGAAAAATAAACAATTCCAGAATGTACTTCAGACAGTTTCAGTTGAAAGTCAAGAGAGTTTGATGAAAAAGAAAAAAAAAACCCACACGCACTTGTAGATAAGCCAGATAACAGGCAAAGATTTATGACAAAGAATGATGAGGCAGGGATTAGCTCATTGTGCGGAGCATTGTCAGTCTTAGAGCACTCAATTGGCGGAGCCAGACATTGTTGCTGGCGCAGATTTAAGTGTCACTTAATTCAAGGCTAATCGGCGGAGATGTCTCTTCTTCGAGCCATCGACACATCCGCTCGGCTTCAGTTCAATTGTCCGAATATTAAAGTTACAAATTAAGACGGACGAGTAGGGCAGAGCAGTGAGTGAGAAGACTACATGAGCAATCAGTCACGAAGAGGAACCAATTAAAAAGTTTCACATGCACAGAAAATTAAGGAAGTACCTACAATGATTTCGGGTGTAGTCGATCCGTGAGAAAATTGAGTTTAGTTCAGTGTGGGTGTTTGTCATGGTTTTCTCTCGCAAGAGAGCTTATATGGCAAGCCTAAATAATGTACGGGCCACTTCTGGTTCCCAACCAGTCTGTTTGTATTTTGTTTGTCAAAGCGAAAGAAGCTGCTCTTCGCTGAAGGTGATTATCGATCTCGTCTGCATAGATGGTAAGTGCAGGAGAAGGCAACCAAGTGTATGAGCTGTTCAGCGGAATCGCCATAAGAGTGAAGATCCAACGATTGAGATGGCTAGGTCATGTAGAGCAGATGGAAACCACTGCTCCAGCCCGGAAAGTCTTCGAAGCAACCCCCGAGGGATGGTGTGGTAGAGGAAGACCTGGACTCAGGTGGCGCATGTGAAAAGGCTTCAACCAACTATACATGCAAAATTGGGGGCAACTGACAAAAGATCGAGCTGGTTAGAGACGCTTGTCTGTTAAGGCGTAGGCCCACCCCGGACTACAGCTACAGTCCTTAAGATTTTCATAGATATTTGCAAAGGCACACTGATTGAGAGCCCCATAACGTTCTAGAAAATCAGGAAAAGAGGCTAATCGTGCACTGAAAATTACCACTGATAAAGATTTTTTTGACATTCACCATCTACATGGATCAAGGCTGCAGCTTTCTATCCGAGATTCCGAGATGTGATAGGTTGATACAGATCTGTAAATGCTAGGGATTAGGGATTCGGTTTCAATTTCAGCTTTCTGGTTAAGATGGCCTTGAAAAGCATATATTTATCTCTCGAGTAGGTGAATGGAGCCATTAACGGCTTGCCTTCCGTGTTAACATCACCCGATAACACGATCAGTAGCGACATTTCTTTGACGTTAGGCAAAAAGGTCTTAAGTCGGAAACTGAAAGACAGAGAGACAGACTCTTAAGAGGTTAATACCAAGCCACGTATGCAGTTTTCTGATTTATTATAAAGCCTAAATAATTACCGCGGGAAGCAGTTGTCCTAGTATTAAGTCGTTTATACCAAAAAACCATTTTTTTCCGATTTTTGAGAGAGAAAAATTGGGTTTAAACCAATGAAGAACCCCACCTCAATTTCTTGACTTAAGACCTTATTGTTCAACGTCAAAGATTGGTCAATAAGTCGAGGCAGATCTACAAGCAGTATGTACATGTTCCATCGCATCTAGGTGACGCATTTGCTTGGGGAGTGTGAAAGTCTATCTTAGCCATGCATGATGCATGTAATCACTTAGGAAATATCCATGGGCCTACAATTCGAGGTGAAATTGAGCCTTAGCTCTTACAGTTGTGACAAGTGTTTTGCGTGGCAGTAGTAGTTTTATCCCGACTACGAACGGTAAAGTTTTTTCTATACAGCCATTGTCTCTGATCACTGTAACTCAAGAATGGAAAACCGTGAATTATGAATGTTGTCTGTGCTGGGAATCTAATGTAGACAATCATGACTGCCTCAAGGTTTACTTTAGAAATGTGTAAAGCTCCCTAGGTGGGATACTTTGGCAGACATTTCCTTGGTTAAATTGGTTCGTGTTAATTTTAACGAATTGAATATTGAATGTGCACTGGACGAGTAGGTTCTCTATGCCTGCGTGAGTAAGTGCATCGCATTCTAACCATAAATTACCATCATGTTCTTTTTAATATACATTGCAATGTTCTCATATCCCATGTTTTTAAATTGAAATAAAACAAAAAATAGACATATATAGTGAACTCCCTCTTAATGGACACCCTCTTAAGCGGACAGGATGCACTGTAATGGTTGGATGGTAGATATGATTTTGGTGTTTTTTTCCTCTTAAACATAAGTACGCCATTTTCGGGGACGAAAAACTCCGATTCGTGGCTGTCCACTTAAGAGAGAGTACACTGTACACATGCCTGCGTATACAATAATCTGTTGGCCTGATTTCTACAATACTCTTCGCAGCACTAATTTGCTTATCAGACCAAAAAACCATTGAGGGTCTGAGCCTATGCAATCGCTGTCTTCCATCTTTAACGTCCCGGGCATACTGCTTCCAGTCCTTAAAATCAAGCTGTCTTATGTTGGAGATAACTTTTATATTGGAGGTTAGGTCTTCCTCCTCTTCTCGAACCAGGAGTCTCGGGTTTGAGGACCCTCTTAGCTAGAGCATTGATGTCCATGCGCCCGATGTGGCAAAGTAAAGCGACGGATCTTTGCCTTCCGGACTACATCCACCAATTCAGCTTCCTCACAGAGGCACGATACATCTGACGTAGAATTTTTCTTTCGAAGGCACCAAGAATCAGTTTTACTGCATATAGTTCGCAGAGCATAATTTTGGCCCTTCGAGTTAAAAGTTTTGAAAACAGTTGTTCGACGAATCGAAGTTGCATGCTTTGCTAAGGGCGATAGTACGAGAGATCTCCACTATGAAGTCGTTTGTGGAGTTAACGTATGCCCGCATCCCCGGGGGCTTCGCGTCGAAGGTTGGCTTCCAAGTCCGAGTGTTGCACGACCAGTATCTGTACCACTCACTGTTACTGTAACGTTTTGACAATCACATTAATTGAAGTCAAATAGACCAATAATTCCATCGGCCCATAAAGTGCTGTTTTCTGGAAGCTAAGGTGTTTCGACAATGGCTTTAGTTTTGTCAGAATAAAATTTGACTGATTTACAGACGTTTCCCCGGCGTGCTAAATTAAACAAACCTCAAAACAACTAAAGAACTGTCAAATTAGCTATCACAGAAAATAATAGCTTCGTTTTTTTGCAAGCGTATATACGCCTAAATTTCACTTTGCATGTAAAATACACTAACAACGAGTCCTATATCCGCTTAACTTACTCATCATATCTATCGCCGCTTAAGGAATAAGCGCGGATAAAAACTATGCGACCAATCTTTATTTTCTGTGTGTTCATTCCTGAATTCATTCATTCATTGTTTAGGTTGCTGTATGTGGCTTACATCTGCAGGTTTGGTTGATGTATTAGATCATTTTTCAATTTTTTGGCATCCATAAGTATGCAATTTTTGGTATATCCAGAGTCTCTGCTATACATTGCGTTTATGTGTCGTAATCGATTCTTTTCATTTGATGAACATTTTTTTTACTTTATAATTATTAAGTATTTTTGCTTTTAAAGTGATGGTCACGTACGTGGTTTAAAGTACACAGCCACAAAACGAAGATTGTGACCATCAAAGATCAAAAATCACCTTCCACGACTACACCACTGAATGCTTAGCAAATGTCATAAATGTCTTCGGTGCTGCCAAGATTTTATGATGAATCCTTAAGCGCCGATCTTTTTTTTGTGCACTTCAAAATTAAGCGTATATACGCTTGCAAAAAAAACACAGCTAATGTTGACTAGTTAAGGTTCCCCGCGTCTAAGAAATACCCTTTTCAACCCTTAGAAGAAGTGTTGATAGCTACGCCGGCAGTTTGATAAGTCAGAGACTACTTTAGTGAAACCTTAACAGGGGTTCATACAGGAAAACAACCCGCACTGGCATGGCCTGACAGCCTCAAATTTGATCATGTGAACGCAAGAAACGGCGCAGGGTTGGACAGATATGTCGAGTGGTCGGATGTGCGTCTGTCCAACCTAAAGGACATTCTGTTTCCGAAACATATTGCAAGGTGTATTTTGCAAGTAATTCGGGGAGGATTAATAATAATAATATGGGTGGCGGTACAGTCCGAGGCGGACCTGGGCTTAGCTTCTCAGCAACCACTCGTGTTGTGCGTGCTATTGTTCTCTCACGCGTGGAAGGGACCGACAGTTTAATGCTGACTCCGAACGGCGAAGTTGAGAAGCTTTTTCTAGACAGGAATACTCTTTGAGCATTGTCAGTGACTCGAAAGAGGTGAAGCCGTGAATTATCAAAGGTGGTAAATTCGGGTATCGAACCTGGCACCCTCTGCGTAGGAGTCGACGCACTAACCCACCACACCACGGCGACCCACTGCGGGGAGGTTTAAGTTACTTTAAAATGGCTGCTGAAAAAGTACATGAATCCATTGCAAATCATTGCCTGTGTCCTCGTCCATCCTGAAAAAAAAATTATGATAGTCCGCTGGAGAGCTCAGTTTTGATTCTGTTAGAAAATTAACAGAAGAGAAATTTTGATCGCTTTTGAATTCACTCTTTCTCTTCCTTTCTTTCTTCGAGTTATTTTCTTCGAAAATGTTCACCATTACATGAGCCGGAATTAAGTACGCCCCCTAATCTTTGTTAATTTTTAACAAAATTTGGTATTTTTTTCTTACTCTGGAACTTTTAGTAATATGGTAATTTTGTATCTCGTTTTGGTAAATAAAAACGGATTAAGAATAATTGTCAGTCAAAAATTTTGTGAAATTCATTAATTTGCCTGCCAAAGTCGTTGAATAAGAACATCATCTTACGTAAATGATGTGTAAACGTATTATACTACCATTCCACCAAAACGAAATCGAGTTAATTGGATGAATTCTTATTTCAACTTCTATAGGCCGTTCCCACAGAGTTGAAGTGATGTCAAATGAAATTAGCTCTAAATTTTCAAGTCACTCTTAATTTATACATGCTCGTCAGGACAAATGTATATTGGTCCCAACTTTTAAATGGCCGCTATAGCAGTTGTCTTAAAACCTCAAAGTAGAGACCGTTAGAATGAGAATTTTAAAACCAACATTACCAAAATTAACTGAAACTCACTCTGTTGGATTGTTCGGTAAGACAACCTCTCACAGGCGGATGAACTCAAGGAGGACATAACTAAATTTCGATGAAATCGATGGATTTCAAAGCCGGGTATTTTAAGGCGTAATCTAGTAGATTTGGAGATATTTAAATCTATTGATTTCGTTCGGTAGATACGTGGTGTAACCAAATAAAGCAAATATAGATGCACTTAACATAGCTAAAACTTGTTTTCTTCTTCATTACTCACAATTTCGAATTTCTCCAAACCTTTTAAGGAAATGCTGTGCAGAGTCCCAAGTTGCAAAATAAATTATTTTAATGCAGCGAGACGAAGGTAACTCAATGCTTGAACTTTAGAAATCAAAGCAAAACAAAGAATTGTTTTGTTACCGTGCCATTCGGGAAAAAAGGTTTTCGCTTAGGAAAGCTGAACTGAAAATATCGAAACCTGTTAGTATCAAAAAGCCCTAAAAGTCATTGGTATTGGTCATTAGATAAGTCGATACAATTTCAAACATTATTTATTATTTGTATCGATCAGATATAAGTCACAATCAAAGCGGAACTGCATCATTCTGTTTTTTATGCATTAATGTTTCCACTTTGAATTATTTGGTAATTTATTACTTCGTGTGGTAACATTTTTCCAATTTTGGTATCAAATTTATTTCAGAAGCTTACAACATTAAAACTCACTGGAAGTGGAAGTCCTTTTACTATCACTGTGTTTGTAATGCGAGTTCTCATGTTCTGACAACGATTCGATTCAGTCTTTCTATTTTCTTTGTTTGGTTCTGTATGTGTTCAATTTAAAGTAAGACGGACAGGCAAATCAACAAAGACCCTTAAGAAGTTATAATTCAGATAGAACTTAATCTATTTTAAAAAAATTCATGTATATTCGATGTAGTGACGGGTGCAAGCCAATGATAGTTCTATTCGAGTGAATCATTCGAATGACTACTAACGAATTACTAACTACTAACTTGTAACACGAGGAAACTCGATAAATGGCTGTCATCAAATAATTCCGAAGTTTTTATTAATAAACTGTGAAATTAACCATTCAATTCGAGAAAAACTTTTTTCTTTTGAAGTTTCTCTTTCATTCTGGTCATGTCCCTGATTTGGATTCCTCGAAGAGAACTTGGTATTTGTTTGTGTTCTTGTAATTCTCGCGCTGATGTGAGACATTTATTGAGAGTTCTTCTTGTGGTCTTCTTATTTATTTGGTGCAGTCCGGGGTGGACATGGGCTTCAACCAAAAAGCTAGCTGGCTAGCTGTCTCCAGAGTCGCACGCCAAGTTGGTTGAGGTCCTCCTCCGCCTGGATGTGCCACCTTTAACGCGGGCGTCCCCTGTTAACTTGGGTTCCGAGTCGAAGACTTTTGTCTTCTTGTGTTAGTGGCTAGTAATTGGTCAGTAGTGGTTCGCATGAGTTATTTTTCATTCGAATGAGTTCGATTTAATTCGAATGATTTTGAGAATAGAGATTTAATAATCGATTACCACTCGAATAACTATTCGAATGTGCGCCACTCATGATCACTCGAGTGGTTTATTAAAATACAGTCAAAACCGGTTATAATGACCTTCAGAGGATTCACGAATTTGGTCGTTGCAACCGATACCAGGTATGTATTTTTATCTGATGGGTATACTATACTGGAACTTCTCAGTATCTTAAACCATATGAGCATAGACTTTTCAACCTCAGTGTACAATGACCCCTTTATATTTTTTCTTAAATATTGAGGATATAGTGGATGTTGGGTCGCTGTGGCGTAGTGGGTAAGTGCGTCGACTCCTACGCAGAGGGTCCCAGGTTCGATACCCGAATTTACCACATTTGATAGTTCACGGCCCCGCCTCTTTAGAGTCACTGACAATGCTCAAAGAGTATTCCTGTCTAGAAAAAAGCTTCTCAACTTCGCCGTTCGGAGTCGGCATCAAACTGTAGGTCACTTCCACGCGTGAAAGAACAATAGCACGCACAACACGAGTGGTTGCTGAGAAGCTAGCCCCTGGTCCGCCTCGGACTGTCGCGCCACCCATATTATATATATTTTATTATCTCTTATTCTACTCGTTACAGAGAAAAATGTTGACTATGTTGAACAAACTCGAAGCGAATAATAAGCACAAAACAAAACAAAAACAGCCAAATTCGATGTTCATGAGTTTATCGTTTTAGAAAAAAAATCCAGTCTCACCCGGCGCTGCCTCGATTTTAGCCGTTGAAACCAATATTTTATTTTAAAATTTAAAAAACATGAAAAAATCGGTCGTTGTAAGCGATATTTCGTTTTAAGTGATGTCGTTGCAAGCGATATGTTGTTACATAGGATCATAATGGACCTCAGCCGGGATCAAAGAATTTGGCCGTTGTAAACGATAAGTCGTTTTAACCTATGTCCATTTACTGAAGACACGGTTCGATAATGTTAGGTAGGGGGGCAGCTAGTGCATACATCAGTACACTTAGACCATATTGGTCCATTGTGATACCCCTAGTCAGGCTACAACCACTGATTGACTACTCCAGTGATACCGTCGATAATTTGATTCGATGGTGACTGGACCAGATTTGAAAACCAGATAAAAGATAACTTTGATTTCACTGGGATTCGAACTGGAGACCCCGCTAACCAGGCAGGCATTCTACCAACTGCGCCATCCAGTCGTCTCATGCCCATCACTAAGTCGAAGGTCCACTGGGATCTGGGAATGTGGAATGCATGAAAATGACATAAGTGTCAGAGTTGCCGTATGTCTATTCCACGACATCTGTTGGTTAGAGGGCGCAATTAACTGATTCACATCGAATTCGATAAAAACCTCGGTTTCTTCTGAGTACAATACATTGCCCGGAGAAGCGAAGCTAAGAATCATTTGATTATTGGATACCATTACCGAGTGGATCCAACATTTGTATCAACAATTTTATACAATCTACCGAAATGTACTTGAAAAACTATAATCTCTATCTCGAAAACAGATAAAGCCCCATTGTTGTGGTAAATCGCCACCACTCATGTTTAGACGCCATCGTGATTCATTTGATAGTTGCAATCTAAATTTAACACAAAACTGACTAAAAATAAACAACAAGGCATATTTTAGTTTCTTTATGTCGATAAGAAATGGCCATTAAGGTCAGTCGTAAAAGAAACCATAAAAATGGCTCGAAGAATGTGTCACTGCTGCTGAGAGCCCTCCTCCTGATACATATTGTTAGTGACTAATTCCTTTTGAAGTTTTGATTTGAATTTGATAAAGTATACTAAAATATGAGGAATTACTCAGCTTTCAAATTCCG
The DNA here is from genome assembly GCA_964034865.1 of Eristalis intricaria. Taxonomy (NCBI): domain Eukaryota; kingdom Metazoa; phylum Arthropoda; class Insecta; order Diptera; family Syrphidae; genus Eristalis; species Eristalis intricaria. The sequence continues at coordinate 75,814,181 of OZ035874.1, forward strand.
CATGCCAACGTGAGTGTGATACAAGGGGTATGCGATGTTGAGTGGATACTTTGATGTGTAGAGTGCATTCCTTGGCTATCTTTGTTTTACTTTGTTCCACACTTGTGGCTCGTCTACTATTCGGCTTCAACTTTGACTGAACTGAATATCTATCCGAAGAAAAGTCTGTCTATCGATCGAAATCAAAATCATTTCCGATGTCTGTACATTCAGCTTCTTGTCGGCAATTTTAGTCGTCTGTCTGATTGATTTGAGATACGAACTATATACAAGATGTACTGACTCGACAAGACCTGTACATCTTGACGAGTGAATGGCAAAAATGGACCGGGGGCTATCACTGGTCTAGCAAGGACGGTAAATAAGTCAGCATCGGTCTTCGAAAAATCGGGCAAAACTCACTGAGTATACAGAAGTCCGTTCAGCAGTCAACATTTGTCAGCATTTGATACGCTAACGGCGGAAAAGGGACGACGTGCTCAAAAAAGTCAGCTGTCCACAAAAAAGCGATTAGAAATTGCAGAAACGTTACTTTTTTGGAATTACTAAATTTGCTACGCCTGCCACTCATTGGGGTAGTTAATGTTGTATACGTAACTTTATGTAGTAGACGTAGCAAAAGCGTCAAAATGGGGATGTTCTATCAATTTAACGTCGTTTCAATTCGGAGTTGTCAGAGGGTGCCTATGTGATAAACTTAAAAATAAAACAAATGGTGCGCACAGTTTATTGGAATAACTACTCGAATTTAATCGAGTAGATTACCTCATGTAGTAACCTGGAGAGGACACACAACATCAACGATTTTGGCAGAGGCCCACAATGCGCATCTATAACTTTGAGTCAGACAAGGACTACGTGTGTTTCAGCTACGCTGTAAGCAGTTCTACCAACGAGGTAATTGGGTAATGAAGTCCTCTCTGGATGGATCCAGCCGACTTTATACAAGACACTGATCATCATAGCACAAAGCACAGTGGGAAATGCTCTGCTTACGGTTTTTCCTAGAGGTAGAAGCGGTCCTCAATTCAGTTCAATAGCCGCTCTCAGCGCAAACCCTAGCGATCTCGAGGCACTTGCAACCTCGCACCTGCAAATAGGAGGCAAGCTGCGAGCATTTCCACCAGGGCAAACGAGCTGCTCAAGAAGATGGCTTGTATGCTGTCTCCAGTGGCGGAAGTGGTCAAATTACTGCCGGCTGAGCCGTCAAGCTTGCAGCAATTGGGTACAAGAGCAGCCCAACCTCGTCATCAGAAAACTCGTCGTCATCCACAGAGACAACAGTCCATCGCAACAGTGAACAGTAGAACGAGTCGTCGCAGTCGTCGAAGGAGACGGCAAGGTTAGGGTGGCGGACGTAAGGACGCGAAACGTCCCATAGTGACTCTAACGGTTCTGCCTGAAGACGCGATGCCTGTACCCCTTCAACACGGCCGGTGTTTCGACGAAAGTACATTTATAACAAAACAATAACAAAATTACATAAATACATGAGTTCTTGAAAAATAAATAAGTAAACTATTGCAATCGTAATGAAGTACATTATTATAATTGTGAACTTGAGTTAAACTAAATGATTAACTTAATTAAATAATGAAACTTAATGAATTTGAATTATATGTTAAAAATTTAAAAGTACAGCAAGTAAACTCTTACTTGTACACGAATCTGCTCCTGAAACTCACGTTTTTTATTTCGTCACCGAAAACACGAAATTTATTATTTTCAGTTAAGAATTCCGCAGTAACTAAGCGCATTTAATTGTGCAGAATTACAAAAAAGCTTGTAATATATTTCAACTCCTCCACGGTGAAAACAGCATGGATACTTTCAAATGTGGATGAAGAAGTCACTCGATAGAGGTAGGTTCTTAATGAAATTATTGGTTCTATTTACGTTTCTGATATCTGGCAGAGATATCATGGATGAAACCACGAACTAACTAATGTGATTGCCACAATTGAAGCAGTTCTGGCCCACCTAGATCCTGATTGGATCCATTGTGATATCACTAATCGGCAGCTAAAGTGCTGGTTCCTCTTGGGGTACTAACTAAATCAAACACCTGAGGATACCTACTGGTATGCTAGTGGCATATCCTGGATGATGCACTCCTTTCCTGGGTTACAGCCAATAAGTATTTTTTATAAATTTTGCTGTCCTGAATTTTATTCCCAGACATTTCCTCAAGGCTATTGAATGAATTGCTGCCTATCGTGTTTTTCCTTATCCTTGCGACTGCTGAGCAGGTGCCGAGGTAGTGAAGTATAGTTTCTTCTTCCCCTTCGTCCCTACAGCTCCTACGAAACTCATTGTAGGGGGTTCCCATTGCGTGTGTGCCGAATAGGCCCAAATATAATGTGACCAAATATAATGCCAACTACATTGCTGATTGCCTTTCTATTAGGATTTAGGAGTGTGCCTGGTTTTTTGGGATTGATTGAAGGTGGTATTAACCTTGAAATCCAGCAAGCATCTAATTCCATCCACCTTCGATTGGGGTTCATTACTTTACTTTATTTAAGTTTATTTAAGATTGGGGTTTATAACTTGAAGTAAGTGTTTATTACTTGTAAGTAACTAAGTCTAAGAGAGGGGTATGAGGTTTCCTGATTACTAGCCATTGGCAAGCCCACCCCTGTTCTAGCTAGCTCGTCGGCCCATTCGTTGCCTGGAATACCACTATGCTCCGGGACCCAGCATAGGGTAAAGTTGCATCTGACCGCTAACTCCCTAAGAGATCGACGGCAAAGTTTCACCATCTTTAGTTTGATTGATGGTCTATCAAGAGCTTTGATGGCCGCCTGAGTGTCTATGTATGATAGCCCGTCCATCGGGTTCATTAACAATAAGCGGGAAGCCTCTTGGATAGCTTTTACTTCTGCCTGGAATATACTACTGTGGTTGGAGAATCAACGGGACAGAGAGAAGGATATTTCTTGCGATGACGCAAATACTCCTAGTCCAGTGCCTTCTTCCGTTTTGGATCCGTCTGTGTACACTTCCAGTTGGGTAGCTTTTCTGACTACGTCTGATAACCAGCCTTCTCTATTTGGGATGAGTGTTTTATAATCAAATTCAATGTCTAAAACGGGCGCAATATAATCTGTATGCTTTGTGATGTTCGCATTCTTTATTATTTCCATGTGACCTCAACTGTATTTTGCACCAGCGGTTGCATTCCCCCAACTTGATCACTGCCTTGGTAGCTGCTACCTTTCAGTAAATATCCATGGGAAGTAGCTGTAGCATTGTTTCCATTACGGCTAAAGGTATGGAGCGGAGGGGTGTAAAACGGGGTGAGTCTGTCCAGTCTTCTACGGATACTCCGCTTAAGATGGGTCTGTCAAGTAAAATGCATAGATCACGTAGTTCGTAGCATTGTTTCCATGGCGGCTGAAGGTGTGGAGCGAAGGGCTGTAACACGGGGGGAGTCTGTCCAGGCATCTACAGATACCCCGCTTAAGGTGGTTCTGTCAAGTAAAATGCATAGACCACGTAGTTCCGTTCCATCGAGACTTTGATTCCAAGACTGTGGGAACACCCAACAGAGCATGCCCGGATCTGAGATGGCGCATAGTAGTGGAGAATGTCCTCAATCAACTTAGAGCGTGCAATTGTAAGCAGCTATATTGAGAGGCTTTTTGGTTGAGGCCCAACTTCACTCCCAACAACGGTCACAGGAAGAAGAGAACAGCAAAACCTTGACTTTTCGTTCCTATTTCCGTCGTTTGAGAATTATCCTAGTTTCGAAGCAGCGTTCTTTTTATTTCAGTTTACGTCGTTCACAAAATTTTAAGATTTCTAAGTTGCGTTAATATTATTTCGGTTTTTGTTTTTGTTATTCCTTTTTTCATTTTTTGTAAGTACACACAGTCAGTGTCAAAAGTAAGTGTAATGAGGGTATGGAAATATTCGACAACATTGATCTTTCAGGTAGCATCAATAAATGGATGTGTCTTGTTATTTGATCTATCTACAGAGTAACCTAAGCCAAAGGCTTGTGCAGACAAAACTCAGAAGGGTAATTTATTGTTGATTAATGTTTTTGAGATAGCCTTATATTTTCATGTTTTAAGTACATAACTAATTGCTTTAGAAAACTGCATTTCAGATTTTTTTCCTTGCAGTCGTGTTCGAATTAAGGATTAATTAAAACTTAGAACACCTTTCTGCTGTACACTCACTTTTGACGCTGACTGTATGTACGCGAAGTCAGTCAGTTTGGAGAAATATTTCCAAAAGTGAAGTTTTTACTTTTTTCCAGTGAACATCAAAATAATCCAAAAATGAAAACGGATGAATGGTTATTTTAATCGTTTATTCGATTGGAGTCATTTCGGTTTGCGTCCTATTGTTCTAGTCCTAATTAGCGACGTAGCCGAAGCCAACATCTTTTCCGAGTCAATGACAATGCCTGAAAAGTAGAACTGTCTAGTAAAACTTCGCCGTTCGGTGTCGCCTTATGCATCTCTCCAACTTGCGAGAGGTTGTAATAGTACGCATAATGCTAGTGGTTTTTTTTTGTTGAAGCTAGTCCCAGGTCCACTCTGACTGTAGCACCACCTATGTAATTATATTATTAAAGCCACATAAATTGCTGCCGCCGTATGGTCGTTAAATCGACTCTCATGCAGATGGATCCTCGACGGAATCCGAAACAGCATTGCATTTTAATGACAAGAAGTTGGCAATAATGTATAATTGTAAGACAATCTTCTTAAGCATCCCCGTTTGGAGCCAGCACAAAACAGGGATCCTGGGAGAGACCATTGCACGCACATTACGAGTGGTTGCTGCAGAAGCTGAGACAAGTCCACTCCACAGACCAGATATACTGAGTGGAAGACGCATGCTCACTGCCGGTCCTCTGCAACAACAACCACTCTTCTCATCACACAACGTCATAAGCATTCCCAAGACAATGTATGCTTTTAACTAAACTCCACTCTTACAAAGAATGCCTCTAATTGTTAATCAAGGTTCGGGGCCTTTATTTATGAGTATAAAGGGGACGTTTTAAGTTTATTTACAAGGCCATACGGCCGACAATCAGTCTAATCGATTAAGATAACGCGTTCACCACTAACTTGGCGGTAGACTCGCCCACCCACTAGATCAAACAAGTCACGGCACTTTTTTAATGACCCGCTGACTTCGATTCATGAGTCAATAAAATCTTCCAGGTACACCGATTAGATCTTCCGCCAAATTGTGCGGCGTCTAGCCACATGAAAGCAATGATGGCGAAAGGAGGTTTCTTCGATTCTCATTTACATCGTGACTCAGTGCGATGATATTTCTGTGTTTTATGGTAAATGATTAATTGATCGATTTGGGTTCAAAGTATTGCTTAGTGGCTGTGGAGGTGGACACTGTGGAAAGAAGATTGGTGAGCTCTGTCCACTTTCCAAGAAGTTTCATCACTTTATATATAATATTTTAATTTGTCATAAACACCAGCAAAATTTTCGTCACTCAATGGATCGTGGTTTGAAGAGAACGGCAATTGTTGGTTGACTCCATAAGTTCCAAACAGCTTCGTTGCTCAATTCCGATTCCGAACCGATATTCGTTTTGAAGTTATTTTAACTTGCCATTAGTTTATCTAATAGTCTTGATGAGTGTAGTGGTATTTCGTGTACCAACATCGTCACACCACATAACTTCCTGACTTATCAGGCCGGCGCATGGGACGCATACAGGCTCTGAGTCGGGGCATTCGTTGCCTTGGTCTGGGCACGCTGCTTTCAGTCATCAAGACCAAGCTGTCTTGCATCTGCAATAATTCGGATGCCAAGACCGTCTATTTTTGAAGCATAGGTGTTGTGAGCCAGTCGACGTATTTTTTCTTTCCGGATTACAGCCACATCCTGGTACAGCACGGGACCACATACCCTCTTTCGAAGACACCAAGAATTGGGTTCAGCTTCTATAGCCAACACTACTGCTGTGCGTAATATTGCTTCTTCACAAGTAAAGGGCACCAACATACAGTGGGGTTCAGAGAATTAGCACACAGTGCTTTAATTTTAGTAATTGTCATACAAAACGGTCGCACGGGCATTGTATTTGAAAAAGTGACACATTTCCTTAAAGTGTGGTGTATTACCCTTTTAAACTGGAAAAATACCGTTAGAAATGCCTGTGGTTAAAGAGACTCCGAATGTGGACTAATCGTGTGTGCTCCTGGTGAGTGAACAGAGAACTAGCACAAGGATATTTTTCATACATATTTCGATTAGTACTTGCTTTAAACTTAGTCAAATTCCAAAGTAAGTTTTGGTTTTTCATTTGCACTGAATGCAATAAACTATTTCAAAAAAAATAGTTCTTGCGACGCTATTCCCCTCGAAAGACAAGTGCTGTTGAAGTCTATCTTTTCGCGGCTTGCGCCAAAAAAAAACCCATTTATCACTTTACCAGAGATAAAACAGTGAGTGAATACAGTAAGTACATCGAATATCAGTTGTTGCTTAATCGTACACGTAGCCCAGCACAAGTCACTGGTTTCCAAAAAATATATTTCAGCCAGCTTCCAGTTCGCAAGAGTATATGGAAGTAAGCCTCTTTCATTCTGAAAAATGTCTTGTGGAGTGATGAATCGAAATTTAATCGCTTCGGATCTAATTCGAAAGCGTCATTTGCGGCAGATCCACCGAAGTAGGAAGTTAATACACGCCACACTATAAAAACGGCATTGTGTGGGTCCCATTATAAAAAATTGACGCCAGAATGGATCATAACCAGTGCACGCGAATATTGGAAGAGCATATAGAACTGTTTTCTTATGACTATTTGCCATTGGCATGGACTTTTACGCACTATAACCACCCCAAGCACACTTCAGGCAGGGTTCTCAAAGGTTGGATTAATAGCCGAAATTAATATTTTACCTGCGCCAGCACAAAATCCGGATCTAAATCTAAATGAGCAACTCTGGAACGACGTGCAATGTCTTGAAGAAACCCAAACACTTATCAAAGGTGGTAAATTCGGGTATTAAACCTGGTATCCCCTGCGTAGGAGTCGACGTAAGTTTGCGTAAGTTTGAGTACGTTGGAGTGTCGAAAATTTTACATTAGCATCAAGTGAATTTCACAACTATAAAATACTCTGGCTAGTATGTTTCTGAGACGTTAACTAGTCGCACACCAGCGACAAATGTCATTCCCCTAAATATGTCACCGGAACAAAATCGGGATCTACATCAGAAATGGCCACAATTACACTTCATTGACAAATTTTGTTGGACCGAGCAATTGGCCTCCTATAAACCTAGCTTCGTCTGATTGAACTCAGGCAACAATAATCCATTGAGGCATACTTTTGGACACCGCCGCTGAAAAGATTGGTGGTGGATGAACAAACGAGTGGCAGTACCCCGTTGCGCTTATGTGTTTCCCATATTATGAAGAGACTTGAAAATGTTTATGATAATGGTTAACTCATGAGTGTAATGCTTTCTCCAAACAGGGTTTTCTCACTGTCATCAATTGGAGTCCCCTTTGACAGAATTTCAAGCAAGCTTCTATATTTGCGCCCTCGTATGCGTCTAATTGAAGTTGGTCATGTGCATTTTGGCGCCGTCCTGGGTCTACGCCTCCTGGGCAGCACACCAACCCACAATCAATCAATTCTAGCTTTATTGAATTTATACTGAAGTCTTGAAGTAATTTGATGCCTGTTGTGGCCATTTTAACGATCGGTACTGTGTTGAAAGTCATTAAATTGTCCAACCTAAAAGAATAGAAAAAGCCTATACAAGAAACTGCGACAATCTTTCCAGCCTACCCTCAATTTCCAAGACCTCCGCCATGGATGATTGAAATAATTTTGAAAATTCGTAATCTAAGCTCGACAACCAGTGCATTCAAAACCAAAACAGTCGCCTGCAAAGTCTATAATCGCTTTGGCACGCACTAGGCGTGCGCTATTACGTGCGATGTCTCAAAGTCGATTCGTGCGCGGAACGTCAATTGCGTACTTTGCTTGCAAGTCACTGACTTAAATTGACAGGAGAAAGCTTTGAAATTGCCGTTCGCAGTCGTAAAACTTTGGAATCATCAATTCGTGTGAGAACTGTGACAATCATTTCATGGGTAATTACGGGAAGTGCGTTAAGAGCTCCGAGTGGATTTGTGGGCTGCACGTCACTGGACACTGGGGTCAGTGAGGAAGACTGATCTGCTTGTTACGCGGTTTTCTTTCTAAGTTCTTTGCACAGTCACAAGTTGGTGTAGAACGACGATAGTGGAACATGCAGACGGGGGACTTATTCCCACCGTCCAGGAACCCAGGAGGTGACGATGGCAAATTTGCAGACCTGATTCTTCGTCGGACGTAAGTTGATGGCCCATCCCACCTTTGGGGAACATCCTGTGCCTGTCATGTAAAGCTGAATCATTCCGCAAGAAGCACGCAGTCATTTATAAAGACCGAATTACCAGCCATAATATTTCCCTTTTGAGCATTCTTTTTAAGCTCCAAACACCAAACGACGCCATCATTAAATTCCAAATTAAGTAAAATTTGTGTCTCAATAAAAGAGTTTACACGCCTCTGGTGATAAAAAAAATGTGCTTCTCTACCGCCATGAGGAAATCATTATCAGCCAGCAGGCCGTTGAATTCCCACGAACTGCCATAAAACCATCACACTCGTAACGCCAGCCATCAAATCGCGAACTGAGTTCGATTCTTGTTATTTTTACTGGCGTCATAGTTTTGCGGGAAGTACGGTATTTATAATTGAATTGACTGCCGACGGAGTTATTGTTTTGATTTGTGTAACAAAGCAGGCCATCACAGTGACCCGTCGCTTATCGCAGAACAAAGGCAATTAATTTGATAAGCCAGTCGAGCCGGACTGGAATTTAGGGTGAAAACAATCCAAAGTTCGATGACGATTGTGTGGAGTCTATCACTTCGAGGGGTGCCCTTGAAATAGTCGTCGCAAAAGGGGAGATCTTTTGGAGGCGCCATTGCGTGTGAACTGAAGTGACCTCTGTCGTCAGGGAAGTGGTAATTTCGGGGTGACCCATTTTCGACTGTTATTGGATGACACTAAAATCTGGGCTAATCGGTCGACTTACATGCGTAATCTAGATAAGGCTGTGGTCGGTTGGGGAAGGATGATCCTCGAAGTGGACGCATTCCAGCATAACCCAATTGACATCGGTATTTAGATGACTCGACGTCTGAACCGGATAAGCTCTGACTTAGATTTCGATTTTCGAAGGTCTCGTTGGTGGATTTGATGAAAATTCGAAGAAGGTGCATACGCGACTTTTTTTGGTACCCTGTGCAAGCTCAGCACAGCACATTTTTTCAAAAATGACAACGATTACAATTAAAAAAATGGAATATGAAAAATAAGAAAGCTTACATTATGCTGCTAGTTGTGCAAAAACGTTTGCAATTTGGCACATTACGACATGTTATTTAATTGGGCAGAATGTTCATCATGAACCAAGTTGTATTAAACGACATAATGAATTTAATATATTGAAGAACTTGCATAGCATGAGGGGATGACATTGCAGGAAAATAATAAGGCTGGGAGAGTCTTTGAATGGAGGGGAGTGGGTTAGTGTTGTGTTACTCATACAAGATGCGTTACAAATGTCCCACCAATACAGAAATGTCGCAACACTTCCAAAAAAAAATATTTTCCCCAATTAAATTTTTATCATACATCAGAAATACTTTGTTCCTTTGTGTAGTATCATCAAACTTTAAAGTGTGTGCTGGTTCATTGACTACAACTGTCATACTGGTTTGTAGTTGGGACATTTAGGTTTCCTTCGTCATTTATGGGACGAAAATCATCAGCGCAAAACGGGTTAAGGATTGAACGCAGAACTTTTCTCTCGAAAAGACCAAGGGCTTCTTCATCTGCTTTTAAGATTGTTGAGCCTTTCGCGCCATAGAGCAGGGCAGGAATAATAAAAGTGTCATTTTAGCTTTGTGTCACACCGATTTTTCCACCTCCGCGCGATCTCGTCCGGGAGGGTTACTGACCAGCTACGGAGAAATGCCGTGGTCTTGTTATTTTATTTTCTTCTAATATGGGCGCCACGCGATTAAGATCCCGTGCGTCGGCCTAATATTGTTCCTTCGATAGAGGGTTCTATTAGACAATTTCCTCTTGAGCCCATATAAAACGCGGTGGCAAGAGTTATTCTACGTTCGATCTCGGTACTGATGTTTTTCGTACTGTTTACGTTGGTCGCCATGGCGTAGTGGGTAAGTGCGTCGACTCCTACGCAGATGGTGCCAGATTCGATACACAAATTTGCCACCTTTGACAATTCACGGTTCACCTCTTTCGAGTCACTGACAATGCTCGAAGGGTATTCCTGTCTAGAAAAAGCTTCTCACCTTCGCCGTTCGGAGTCGGTTTTAAACTGTAGGTCCCTTGCATTCGTGAGAGAACAATTGCACGCACAACTCGAGTGGTTGCTAGGCCCATATTTTTATTATATTACTTGGGAACCGAGTTAGACCAATTCCTTCACTATCTCGAAGTTCTGGTGACGTTCTGACCAAGTCGTCAATGTTCTTCTATACTTCGTTTTGCGCTTGTTTACCCCTAAGCCCATGTTTACCGCTTCGTTTCAATGCCTGAAAACGTTTCATTGACGGCTCGCCGTGTTTGACGTGGTTAGTCAATCGTCGTTCGCATCTGCTAGCAGTTGTACAAACTTTTTTCAAGAATTATGTTGAAAAGGTCAGATGACAGCTCGTCGCCTTATCTTAAACTTTTTTTGACATTGAAGACCTCGGTGAGTCTGTTTCCGACTTTGATTGAGAGAATCATCATTCTGAACAACGTGACGAGTTTGGCAGCAGTGTCAAAACTAGAGAAGAAGTTGTCACACAGTCATATTCGGCCATGAAATCGACGTGGGCGTTGATCGGCATCTACGGGATCCGCCGTAATGTGAAGATTTGGTCGATGGTAGACTTCCCCGGCCCGAAACCGCACGCTCTGAAATCGACTGTAGCTAAATGTATGTATTCGTTACTGAGCAAGGAGTTCTTAATAAAGTACCACATAGCGAAACGTTACTCCTCAATGTAAATGGTTACTATTAAGGTTTAGTTTCCCTTTTTGCCTACATATACTATCGACAACCCACATCGGTGTGTTCACTTTCTTCTCTTCTAGTATACCCCATCTCTATACTGTTTTCGAGGGGAAGTGCTACTTCACGCATCGATATGGTCTGATGGTATACCCGTTTCGTCCTGTGTGTATGTTATATCTCTCTTGACAAAGTATTTAGAATTTTCGTGTGGAACACGATCGTAAGGCTATGTAACTAGTATCCTCGGTTAGGTATGTTTGGGATAGTATACGGTAAGATTTATTAACTTGTAACGATAGATATCGGTGTGATATAGTAACGTTTCTATACATTTGTTTGGTAAAGGCTACTCTTGAAAATGCAAATACTTTGTGGACGTTTGTTTTTATTTAGTAGAGTAAATCCATTGTGCTTTTTAAAGAGGCGGGTACAATGAAAAGTGTTCCACTAACAGAAACTTTGGTTATTTGTATGGTTAATTTTTGTGCGAATTTTGTGATCGTTCATATGATCGTACTACTATAATTATGAGTGTTTGTTTCATGTTATCAAAAAAAGGAGGTCTCATAAATACTTTATTCAGTTGAAAACAACGTTCCTATTTGCGGATCAGTAGCTTCAATTTTAACATCAAGGAGGTAACGAAAGTAACTAGTAACGGTATGAAAGTAACGAGTATTCAGATGAAAGAGAAAACGTGTACTCAATTTGTCGTTACTCTTACAGCCCTAATAGGGACCTATCAGGTTAACATTGAATGCTTTCAGGCGCTCACACAAAACGACAAAGAAGATCTTCTAAGCGATGATTAGGAGACTTAACCGTCGGTAGTTGGCGTTGGCGAGTTGAAGGGGTCTCCTTTCTTGTGGATCGAAAAAGCGATATTGAGGTTCCACTCGTCGGGTATGCTTTCCTTCGATCTTATCTTACAGAAGAGTTGGTGCATGTACCCCACCAGCTTATAGCCAACTGCCTTCCTCAGATAGTCCTTCTGTACCAGCAGCTTTATTCAACTTCAGTCTCGATATCGGTACCTTGATTTCGTCTACGTCCTGCGGTGGGAATACGTTTCTCATCGCCCATTGTATGGAGTCGAATATTCTGCCGCTTGGATTTGGGCAAGGATTTGTAGGGAATTTTGAAATTAGCACCTTTGTGCACCACTGTCGTAAACGTTCAACTCATATTCTGAGTCAGTTATTTAGCTACAAATTAATTATGTATGTTCGATCATCCGATCAGGTCAACGGCCTGAGAACTCTCCACTCATTCGAACATAACAAGCGCGTACAAAATCTGCCAACTCAGGAGCAGTGCTCATTAAACGGATTACCATACACTCGAATATGTTTTATTTTCTCCACATACCCCTACAGATTCCAGTGCAGAAACAAGATCTCAGCTTCAAAATATATGAAGACTTTGTCTGTGTCCGTAAACCTCATCTTTTGTTCCAACAAGTTACTCGAACGCGATGCCTGACCTACATACCAGTTGCTCTCTTTCCATGGACATATCTTATTGTTATCGCCCGTAAAATTACTTCTAACACCTCCTTCTCTTCTTCTCTTTCCAGCTTTATCGCTGATCTCGTTTCTGCTTTCAGTTCTACTTGTTGGCATTCCTATTTTCTTCATTCAGTCATTCTTGGGTCAGTTCTCGAGCACAGGGCTGATATCGTCCTTCCGCGTGGCTCCACTGTTCAAAGGTAAGTCTTGCAATCCCACTCACTCAGCTCAACCTAACATTTGTATCCATTTCCAGGTGTTGGCTACCTCATAGTGGTCTCCAATGTAGTCTCCCTCACCTACTACAGCCTGTTCGCCGCTGTGCCATTGTTCTACTTCGCAGAATCCCTGCGGCCGACTCCGCCGTGGATGAGCTGCAACAACACATGGAACTCACCGAATTGTTCCACCCGCAACGACTTCGACTTCACGGTATGACTCGAGACTTCTGCCAGTAGGCGGGGCTTTCATTTTATTCCTTCTCATTCCAGGACGACTCAGTGGATCCTCACGCCACCGTGGAGTTCTTCCAGTAAGTCAGAGGCCCCGTCTCTCTACCAATCTGAGCTTCTCCTCTTTTCAGTTCGAAGGTGCGCGGTCTGGACGATGACAAAAGTCCCTTGACGGTGTCGCTCACCCTGCTGGGGTGCACCCTCGCCATTTGGGTGGTCGTCGGCGCGATCTTCATGCAGAAAGTTTCACTTGTAATGCCCTCACTCTCTAGCTCGTAGCCACTTTCATATTTAGCCCCTAATCAGTTCTCTTCCAAAGATTGGAAAACTTTTTAGGCTCACCACCGTAACGATGGTCGTCGCCTTTCTGGTCGTCTTTGTGCGGTTGTTTGTCCACGCCGGCTTCAGGGAGGCCATCGCAGGGTTCACCTTCGATATGCCAGAGCTGCATTACCTGCACCCGCACGTGGGCGCCAACCTTGTGATGCTATTCTTCCGGCCTGGATGGGGCAACATCGTCAACCTGGCCAGCCACAACACCTTCAAGACTGATATAATGAAGATGTCGTTCATGGTGTGCCTGAGCGGATTCGGGATGATGCTGCTGGCTGCCGCCTCTGGACGGATCGTCTGGGACCACTTCGAGGACCACGTCGGCGGACTGCACTACCACGTGGAGGAGGATCACTCTCTGCAGTTTATCTACTTGTGCTACGCCTTCCTGTTGGGCGAGCTGCCGTACGCCAACGTCTGGTGCGCCCTCTTCTTTGGCGCCCTCTGCCTCGTGGAGGTCAGCAAGTTGGTAAGGGTTCTCAGCCGACTCTACGTGCGCATCGACTGATCTTGCGTTTCCAGGTGATCTTGCTGATGACTGTGCACACTGCTCTCTGTGATGAGTTTGAAGTCCTACGACCCCACAGGCGACGCCTGAAGCTGGGCTTGGTTGCAGTTCTCGCAGCTACATCAGTCTACTTCTGCACGCAGGTAAGTGGCATCCGCACGGAAGGGGGTTACATCTAAACGATCTCGCTTTGATTTCAGCAAGGATTCCACTTCCTCAGCGTTCTGGACTTCCAGACAGTCCTCTCGCAGACGTTCGTCCTCTTCCTGATTCTCCTGGTGGTGCTGTGGGTGTATGGGAAGCTGCGCTTCCAGCGCGACGCTCAGTTCATGATCGGCCGCACCATGTCTGACTGGACGATCTACATCCTGCGATATGTCGCCCCGATCGTCCTTTGCTTTCAAATAGTATGTCGTCTCCTCCTTGCTTAGAGTCGAACGCTGGCTAATCGTTCTGTCTTTCAGCCCATGGCCGAGGTGCAGATGAGTTACCACGATGATCTCTTCAAGACGGTGGCATTTGTGATCAAAACCCTCCCGTGGATCATAGTGCCGGTGTATATGCTGTACTCGCTGTCAAAGTCCCGCCGGAGATCACTTTCGGCGAAGATGAAGGAGTGCATCCAGCCCAGCGACTGGTATCCCGCCGATCCGGGCGATTGCCGCCGGTACGAACGGGCCATCGGCGTGCCCGATCATGCACATCAACTATTAGAAATCCATCTAGATACCGATCAACAGTTGTAGCTTTAGGTGTTTGAATAAATGTAAGACAAGAAGAATACAGTCACGGAGTCACGTTTTGCCTTTTGATCGAGGAGAGCAAGATCAGCAAACATGTGACTCATCTCATATCGCGTATTCTGTTGGAGGTGTTTATTTTGGGAGCACGGTGATCGTGAGGAGAGGCACGAGTTTGTGGGGGGAAATTGCGCCATGCGATGTTGTCGGCGCAATGCTCTGGAAGTGATCGTGGGTGTCAGTGACTTTGGATATGATATGAGTTTCCTGGTGATCAGAGATAAGATAAGCTTCAGTTTGTTGTCAACGGTTACGGGGAGATAGGAAGAGGCACAGGCAACTCGGACTGAGAGTCATTACCTTCTCAAGCACGTGGCCACAGCACACACCTGCTTATCGGTGGAGCTGAATGTGTGGACGTTCGTATGTTTCACGACATGCGAGTGGCTTGTACCAGCCAGTTGTGAGATTCTTACTCGATTTTTCTGACCGGCCAGCTGAGAGTAAGAATTCTGTGGCCGCTGGTTGTATCGGTTTCTTGGTCTGGTCTTACAAAAAAGGATATTTTTAATTTACATTTTGGTCAACGCTGTTCAAAATTTATGACACTTATTTCTAAGAACTCCTTAAAATTATTTACAGAGACTTAAATCGCGATTCTCCAGCCGCTGCGTCTGGTCCTCTTCAACATTTTACACCGCATTTGTTGCCAGTGACTGAGTGGCTTCCTTGCTGCCGAACGTCTCATCATACCGCTGCTTCTCCTCAGGATCAACAGGATACCAATCAGTTGTCTTAACGCACCGACTCAGCCTCAGTTTCCAGTGGCCAGTGGCCTGCCTCAGCGTGTACACGCAATATGTTGGCAGAGCAATCCATGGCAAGTACGACACCACGAAGGTAACCAGAATATCGATTTGCTCCAAGTGCATATAATGCATGATGTTGTTGACGAACACGATGAACTGTGAGGACAGAAGAATGAATAATACACATTGTGTGATGCGATGTTCCACTTACCAGCACGAAGCAGAGGAAGATAGGTGCCACTAGTCTGATGCAATGGTACATCCAGTTCGGCAGCACCTGACTGGTCATGAATTCCAAATCGCGCTGGAAGCGATCACGGCCGTACACCCAGAGCACGACAACGATTAGGATGATGTTGAGAACGCACTGACTGAATTGATTCATGTCGACCACCATTTCGATGACACTAAGACCGACCTGAAGGGGGAAAGGTGGATCAGTGATTTGTATTGGTGGCAGTTGGAACTTACTGGGGTGCAAAAGAATGCGGAGATGAGAGCCAACGCAGCGGCACATCCGAAGATCAGCTCCTTTCTGAATGGGCGCAGCCTTTCGAATTCGTCAAAGACGGCTGTTTGAACGGACAGCATTTGTATCAGCTATGGAAAGATGGAAAGAAATATTTATTAGTTCTTGTGTCAGGTTTTGCAATAAACACGATCCGTGTGAAGTTTTAGCGATCTATCTGCGATCAGACAATGACGCTTTCGGTTATTAAGCTGATTCATAGGGAACTCGCATCTGATTTTGACGTTTTCGGAGAAGAAGATCATGGCCATTCGCAAGGCACTATGGTGCCTTAAATGGAATGAATGTAATATGCACGCGCGATTTTTCGAATTGTCATCGACAGTCACGAAGCTATAAAGACACTGGTATCAGCCAACAGATGTATTAAATGTCCGCCGTTCATCTCTTGAAGGAATAGCCACCCGGTGAAGCAAACAAACTAGCCAACAACCTTTTCCTCAAGAAGAGCACCTCCGCCACCTGCTATGCTACAAGATTGCCAAGAAGGGAAAGAACCGAAATGAGTTAGGTTAGGGTTAACGACTGGATGGCGCAGTTGGTAGAGCGCCTGCCACTGGAAAGCGGGGTCCTCGGTTCGAATCCCAGTGAAAGCAAAGTCAATACGCTTTTACATGGTTTTCAAATCTGGTTTAGTCACCATTTGCCGTTGGGATCATATTGAGGGCACTATCACTGCAGTAGTCAATCAGTGGTTGTAGCCTGACTAGGGGTATAATAATGGACCAATATGGTCTAAGTGTGTTGGTGAATGCACTAGCAGCCCGCCTAACTAACCTAGATTAGGGTTCTAGGTTAGGTTAGGTTGAAAGTGGCATTAATGCACTTAGGCCAAAGAAGGTTCGTTGTTCCGTCGCGTGGGTGTTCAAATTATAAAGGGTTGCCGTAATTTATGACAGCCGGCCAGTTTTATTAACAAATCTTACTTGACCGGTATTTTGCTGAAGTCATTTAGACCGTCGTAGAAGCAGAAGCCTGTAGTGGCCTGTGAAAAGAGCAGTGCAGTTATAGAGGCTGTGTGGGATTATTCCTCCTCCTCTTCGTCTAGGCAACTTCCACAGAAGTGGTTGGAGAATATGACTAGCCTTTTTGCGTGAGGGTCAAGTGATGATGATCATGATCGGGCTACTTGAACCACTTCAATCTCAGCTCCGAATGAATCCCCACCAGCTAACATCGAAGATGATAATGTTTGATTCGATTCACGATTGGTAACAATTGCATTGGAGTGTATAACCAAATAAGATTCCATACATCCCTCATGCAATGTTTAGCTATAATCCCCATTAATATCCGATGGGTGCCAGTGTATAACAGTTCGGCTTAAGGAAAGTGACGTTCTTGATGGAAAACGGAAGTTTTTCAAATTCAAACTGAAGAGTAAGTGTACGATTAGTGTCGTGTTCAAGTCCTTGTATGACCAAATGTTCGACTCCGAATTTATTCAAGGCATCCGCGTCTAGGGTGACGAACACAATTGGATAGTGCTCTGGTGCGCGAAAATGGAAACAGCTAGCGAGACGTCGCCTCAGCTGAGGATGCTTGTGAGTAGAGGTTAAGGTTCAGCCTAAACAAAAAAGAAGAGGCCTTAAAATATTTATCTGAATTTGAATATCACGCTCTTAGAGTAAAGTTAAGTAAGGGAAACTTCCAGAAAGAAAGTAATTGATTGGATTGTAGTATAATTCTAGGCGCAGCGGCCAAGGTCGATGTAATGATTATATGGCAATTAGGGTAAAAGCTTTTAGTAGTAATGTTAGCAAAGCTATGGTAAAGGAAATATTACGATAACGGATAACATACAAGCAGACAAAGCCAACAAAGTTGGAATCTGTAATGCAGGTGTACAAAGCAGAAGGCGAACTCAGTGCAATAAGTTCTTAGTTTTGTAGCAAAGATGAGAGATTGAGTGAAACTATGAACTTTGAATTTTGTCTTATGAAGAATTTGCGGTGGATAAAGGGAAAGTTGAACTAATTTATAGGGATAGGTGTTGTACTACGAATCCGCATAGCTGCTTGCGAAAAGATATCACAATCAGCCTAATCGTGAATCTCGCCCGAACACCATTTCATCCGAAATATCTCCCTTTTTTCAGTTTCCCTTATCACGAACTGCAAATCCGGCCGAAAACCAATCAAGCTTTTTACAGGCGAACATTAGGCGAATCGGAATGAATCCACGAATAAATACAAAAATTAGAACCCAAGTGGGTCAGAAGTTCAGCAATGATTAACCAGCGCGATCGTACAATATTGTACATCTGCTACTACTAGTCCTCTAGCCTAGATTTGAAGAAGTCGGCACAGCCATTAAAAGGCTGAATAAAAACAAAACCGCATGCTCATATGGCTTACCATCAGAGCTCTTCAAGGCCGGTGGCGATGTTCTGGTAAGGAGCATGCCCCAGACCATCTGCAGAATTGGGAAGGACGAAAGCATTCCCGACTACTGGAATATCTGCTCCATATGCCCCATCCACAATAAAAGGCGATCCTAACTCTTGCAACAACTATAGAGGTATATCCCTGCTCAACGTCGCCTACAAGAACGTGTGAACGTCTAAACCGTTTAGAAGCGCACTAATCGGCACGTACCAGTGCGGTTCCCGGCCCGGCAAATCAACAATTGACCAAATCTTCACACTAAGGGAAATCCTGGAAAAGACCAGTTAGTTTCAAATCGATACGCACCACCTTTTTACCGATTTTAAAGCCGCATACGACAGCATTCAAGGAGTTATTCGGTGCGATGGCCGAATTCGGGAACTCGGGAAAACTGATCCGGTTGTGTCGCAATACGCTAATAAATACGAGATGCACCGTGCAGTTCGGCTCGAGGACTTCGGAGTCTTTTGAAACCTGCACCGGATTTCGGCAAAGAGATGAACTGTCGTGTGGTACTGGAGAAGTGCGGCAGGCACCTGTAAACACGGAAGCCACTAACAAGTCAGTCCAACTGTTGGGATATGCAGACGACATCGGCATCATCGCGTGTTCCCAACGTGACGTAGTGGAAGCATTTACGGCAATTGAAGAAGAGGCGAAGAGAGCTGGTCATAAGGTCAATGAGGATAAAACGAAGTATATGCTGTCGACCGAAAACCATCCGTCGTTCACCACCTAGGAAAAAATATAACAATCGATAGTTACAATTTCGAGGTAGTAAAGGAGTTTGTATACCTTGAGGCAAACGTAAACTCCACAAACGACATCACTGTGGAGATCCGACGTAAAACCGCCTTTGGCAACCGGTGTTACCTCGGCTTATCAAAACAACTGCCGTCAAAACTGCAGACTTTCAGGACTAAGATCATGCTCTACAAAACTCTTATTTTGCCAGTCCTTCTATCTGGAGCCGAAAGCTCGACTCTAAGCCAAGCTGCGGAGCTGATTCTTGGTGCTTCGATAGAAAAATTCTACGTCGGATATATGGTCCCGTCTGTAATGGAGGAATGTAGGAGACAACACAACCGCGAACTCTACGAGCTGTACCGAGATGTGGATGTAATCCGGAAAACAAAGATCCGTCGACTGGACTGGCTCGGCACGATGCTCCAGCTCAGAGGGTCTTCGAATCCGAGCCTCCTGGTTCGAGAAGAAGGAGAGGAAGACCGAATCTCCGGTATAAAGACCAACTAATCGCGGACGCAAGTCAACTTGGTCTTGATGACTGGAACCTTCGTGCCCAGGACCGTCAACAATGAAAAGCAGCTATCGCTCACGCTCGGACCCTGCATAGGTCGACAGCCTGATAAGTAAGTCAGTAAGTAAAATATCAACAATAATAAGTTTAAGTATCCTTATTGACGACTTTAAATTTCTTTCTCCACGAATCAAATGTCAAAATGACATTAATTCGAAATGTCACAGCTAATTCGAAGTGGAATTTTGTTCGGGCGAAATTCATGAAAACCTTTTTGTGGTTCGGGCGCAAAATTTGTATTTGGGGCGAAAAAAAATAATTCGGGTGAGATTCATGATTATGCTGAATAAGAATGCAGAGATATCGTAGAGAACCAGTAAACAGACTGTATCTCAGTTTTTGTTGCGAGGAGGAGTCGAATATATTATTTTTTTAGTTTGTGTGGTCAGCATTGATGTTATAAACTTCAAAATAGAACAACGTTATCTTTCTCAACACGCATCGAATGAGGCAAACACGGAAAATTAGCTGTCCTTTCACAATGTGTATCACGGAGAATTCTGTGAAATCAGACATGATTTTTTATAACGGAATAGTGTGGCTTCCCTGATAATCGTTGACTTATAAGCTAAATAAAAAAATATTCCCAATAAGCATTTTTTCTGTCATATTTGTAGGAGGAAGTCCTCTCCGACACGGAACATATTTCCTTTTCTCATCATCATCACCCATATCTACACACAAAATCTATTTGAAATCATATTAACAGTGAATTCCAACAATATAAGGTATACAGCACGAAAGTAGACACCTTTCAAGCGGAATGTTTCCAAGCACATGATTTCTGTGCATTACATCTCTATCCTATCTTATCTTCCTGATTCTTACTTTCTTTGGGCTCTATTCTCGTCCTTGCTCAAAGAATAAAAGGTTCTAACAGCGTCTTCGAAGGTAACAGAGAAACAATCAAGTTTTTAGAATTTTTTTTTATTTATCGGCTGCAACACAAGCCGTCATTTGGATCACGGTAGGAGGAGATTTTCGACCGAAAGAGCTGAGAGTGAATTACCAGGTTCCTGGAGCTGGGGCAACGTTGATGGAAGCAGCGGACTTGATGTGTCCTGGCAGAGGGGCGGTGTGGATGGCACCACGGTTCTTGGCGACGTATGTAGCACCATAGGCGGCGACTGGAGCAACGGCGATTTGTGGGACATATGCTTGTTGAGCGTACACTTGTGGGGCGACAACGTTGACGGCAGCTGGGATTTGAGCGGCGGAGATGATTCCAGCACCATAGGCACCATAAGCTGGTCCTTGCACCAGGCTCTGGCCGGCAAGTCCGAGTCCCAGGTTGTTGTATGCCAATCCATTGTATCCAAGACCAAGTCCATTGACTCCGAGTCCGTTAACTCCAAGACCCAAAGCTGGGACACCGGAGATGAGGGATGATTGGACTCCCATGGCGACGGCCAGCAAGACTACGGCGGCAATGACGAACTGAAAAAGGAGATAATTTGTCACACTCCGAGGCTCCAAGAGCACTGCAAGTCCTTCTTACCTTCATGTTGTTGATTGTTTGAATTGAATAACTCTTCTGATTCTGTGACTCCAATTGGGGAACTTTTATACAAATTGTAGCACTCGGCTGTTTGCTTCGTACTTTCACTTTGACTTTGACAGCGATTTGGACTGATTCATGCGGTCGCCGCGGTCGTCAGGGACAGAGCAATTCGTTTGTTGCACTCTGAGCCCAGGCATTTGGACACATTTCTTATCGTGCATGCAGACACACAAACACTCGCCAGTCCATACCTCGGAATGGGTGGTTTTGTTGTCCAGACCGGCTTCTGAAGTGTGCAAATGCCGAGCATTGTTCGTGCGTTTGACGTCTGTCCTTGAACTCAGTTTATGTGAACCGTGGATCGAGGTGACTTTTCGTGAGTACAAACACAAATTGACATCAACAGCTGGCCCAAATTCATGACATTTTATGAATTTTTGACAATGGTTGATGTCTCGACACAAGCAGTTGCATTTCTTAGTTGACGAAGTCTTCCAGAATGACTGGCGCGTGCAAGACTAAGATGTTATCGCATTCCCGGAGAAGAGCACAAACTTGGGAGTCCACATTCAATGCAGGTTTTAAATTGGATTTGCAATAAGTACCGCAATGCGGTGGATAATCAAATGTAATACTGGTTAGTTATTGCTTTTGACTCAATCGCTCGTACGCCCATTAAACTGTAATCAATGCCAAAGTCAAAGTGAAAGTCTCGCACCACCTGGTCGAGAGCTGCGTTTTGTATAAAAGTTCACTGAATTCGGACGATTAAATCAGAAGAGTTATTCAATTCAAACAATCAACAACATGAAGGTAAGGACTTCCAGGCTTTCCCGGACTGTTATATTGTCATAATTTGTCTTCGCTTTTAGTTCGTCATTGCCGCCGTAGTCTTGTTGGCCGTCGCCATGGGAGTCCAATCATCCCTCATCTCCGGTGTCCCAGCTTTGGGTCTTGGAGTTAACGGACTTGCAGTCAATGGACTTGGTCTTGGTCTTGGATACAATGGATTGGCATACAACAACCTGGGACTCGGACTTGCCGGCCAGAGCTTGGTGCAAGGACCAGCTTACGGTGCCTATGGTGCTGGAATCATCTCCGCCGCTCAAATCCCAGCTGCCGTCAACATTGTCGCCCCACAAGTGTACGCTCAACAAGCATATGTCCCACAAATCGCCGTTGCTCCAGTCGCCGCCTATGGTGCTACATACGTCGCCAAGAACCGTGGTGCCATCCACACCGCCCCTCTGCCAGGACACATCAAGTCCGCTGCTTCCATCAACGTTGCCCCAGCTCCAGGAACCTGGTAATTCACTCTCAGCTCTTTCGCTCGAAAGTCTCCTCCCACCGTGATTCAAATGGAAACTTGTGTTGCAGCCGGAAAATAAATAATAAAAAATAAACAAAATTGCATTGTCCTTGCTTATTAATTGTTCGTTATTGCAGCATGTTCTTAGGCTGACAAAGAACAATACTTTTCTGTTAAATTTGAGTGGCACTCAGGAGTAGTCAGAAGAGTATCCAGTGGGGTGCTACTTGAAAAATACAAGGAACGATATTACCGAAAAACTTAAAAAGGTAATGCCTTATTTTTGATTTGATTAAGATTTGTTCATTAAACAATATGCACTCTACAACAGAGAATCAAACCAGGGACAGGGGACATTCACCCGTGTGAAATTTGAAAAGAGCAAATTATTCCTGATAATGTTGCATAATTTTCTTATAATTCTTACATTTTGATTTATAAAAATGTTCCTTTTGTTTTTTTGGTCTAAAATGTTGTCCATGTTTATCCAAAAGGTGGTATTTTCGATTGCATCGGAATGTGCAATGTTAAACGTAGATAAAGAATAACGGTTACACTACTTCCCGGTTAAAAGCACATAGAGTAAGTTCGGCAAATATGGCCCAGCCCCCTCATAAGACTGCCCCCTGGACAAAATGCATAATGTTACGTATACGCCACAGTCTCCACACAAGACAGCTCTTAAGACTACCTCTGGGCAAAATGCAACATGTTACGTATACACCACCGTGACTAGAATTTGATCATCATGTCGAGTATGAAACCTCACTGTACATGGCATCACGGGATGTGCAAAGTTGCTGTGGCAAGTTCGGCAATATTGATCAAGGGACATTCAAATAGGATGTGTTCAGTCATGATATCCAATCCCCTATAAGTCGACTTATTTCAAATAAATTCATGTAAAAGAGCTGTGTGGCCAACAGCTTCGGATCTTATACGAACATACAGTGGTTTGAGCTGCTTCAGACTGTTACGTTGAAAGCCAATCCCACTTGACACTGGAATTTCCTCAAATCTCAGTCTTTGACCCACTAAAGGACGACTTGACAAGCAAAGTCTTACACAACTCACCGTCAAATTGAAGGCGCCCAGGATGATCATAATCAGAAACATCCACGTCCACAGATGCGGCAAATCCATCGTGGCCAGAGTGCTGGGAATGGTCAAGAAACTCATCCACTGGTGTTCGAACAACGGCTGGACAATGGACTGATTCTCTGAAAACCAAGCGATTAATCAAACTTTACATGAGGCTCATCGACTTACTGATGAGGTGCATTTCAGCGCAGAAGGACACCATGCCGAGCAGCATCAGGATCACCAGCTGGCAGAGTGGAATCTGCCAGCTGTACTTCACGATGTCCGTCTTGAACTTGTTGTAGCTGGCCAGCGTCACCACGGAGCCGCATCCCGGTCCGAAAGTCATGAACGTCGCCATCGCAGGTAATATCAATCCCAGGGCCAACGAGTTGGGATTGAAGAACGGCAGCGCCAGAGCCATGTGCTTCGTGATATCCGGTAGAAAGAGCATGCGGATGAAGAGTACGACCAGCAGCGAGAGCACTACAATCGTGCATTTCCGGAAGAAGACTCCAATCTGGAACGGAGAACCAAACGTTAATTCAATGTGATGACGTGCGTGGAACGCTCGTACCTTCTCGAAGCCCTGATAGGCGGTATATGCCACCGCTGCCCATACAACCAGCACACACGCGAAGATGTCTATGTTGAAGTCGCTTAGTTGGTGCCTGAAAGAGCACAGTTCAGAAGTCATCACTATCAGCAAATGGACGAGAAGCTTACCGGAAGAATTCCACCGAAGGCACCAAGAGCTCAACGTACTCGTCCTCTGTCGAAGAGTAGTTTAGGTTGCAATGTGACTTGAAAATCTCCACGTCGTAGGAAGAATCGTTTGTGGGAATGGTAAGATGAAGTTGCCTGTCCCAAGGATGAGGCGCTTCGCAGCTCCACGGCAGAGTGGGCTGCAGGGAGTGAATGAAAAACATCATCGGAATGGCAATCAAGACGCCATGAAACGTCAACGAAATAACATTCAATGCCAATGCAACTAGACCGATACCTGCTTGAAGACAGTTTAAAATTCAATGGTTTGTCCCAATGGGAAACGGGCGTGAAGTTACCCTTAAAGAGCGGCGAGATCCTGAGGGCTGATAGGTACCCCGAGCTGGAGAACTGTCCCAAGAAGGATTGTATCAAAAAAATTGGGACGGCGTACAGCAGGCCGTTGAAGAACAACAAGATGACGTAGAAAACTGTGGGGAATGAAATGACATTTGATGTATTTCGTCCTGTCAATGCAAGAATTTCACAGTTGTTATGTGTTCTATGGAGTGTTCATTGCTACGTAGGACGAAGGCGCTCTCTTTGCTATGAAGGTTAAGTGAAGTGAAGAGCTAGGTGGATCGCCAGAAGTAAGAGTGGCGGGCTTTATTTATTCGAGCCACGACGTAGGTTTCTGCCTCTCAATCTTTGCACAAAGTGCTGTCGAGGTACTCGAATTTATTGACGTCCTCAATTGGGATCCTGCCTAGCAAGAGAGGTGTAATTCACATTTCACCTATCACAGAGGTTAGGTTAGGTAATGGGGATGCTAGTGAATTCACCAGCACACTTAGAGCATATTGGTCCCTTGTGAGACCCCTAGTCAGACTACTACCACTGATTGACTACTCCATTAAAAGCGTATTAACTTTGCTCTCACTGGGATTCGAACCGGGACCCCGCTAACCAGGGGCAGGCTCTCTACCAACTGCGCCATCCGGTCGTGGTAGGTACCACATAGTGTCTTGACAATTGTGCACTCTGTGCTATTCAAAACAATTAAAACCAAAACCAGAAATGAAGTATTACAGAGATAGCCGACTTCACAGCTGATTGCCCCCTAGTCCATCGACGAATTTGAGTACTTTTTTGACAGATATTCATGAATTTTTGACGATTATTCACGAAATAACGTAAATGCCGTTCTCTGATTGGTCAATTTGGTTTATGAACACGTTGTGAAAAACAGTTGCCAAAAATCTTAAGGAGCAAGAGAGGTAGAAGTCGGGCATCTCTGTAATACTTCATTTCGGACCAAAACTGCGTGGAACTCAAAATTGATGAGGAAGCTTTGCGTCAATGTTTCTTTTTTTTCGAGCTGATTTAAAATGTTCTATTTCGAGCTTAATAAACAAATGAGTTCTAGTTATTCAAAATAAATTGTTGCATTCCTCAATATACAAAACAGAAAGAAAATGAAGAATGGGATAAACGATGCTTTGGAAAGGGGATCAATATGTTTTTGCATACAAAGGAAAGAAGAATAAGCTGGACTGCACTATCTCTGCTCCTGCCCCAGGATTGCAGAGACAAGAAGAATATTACTAGGTAGTTATTTCTTTTACAACCTCGACGATATGACAAACGCAAACATCAAGGACATCCTAAGATATAAGACACTCTCACAAAACAAAATGGGTGCGAACAGCCAGACGTTAGGTCAGCGTTCCAAGATAAGCAAAATGTGGGACCAGGCACAGCGATGAAAACCGATACCACCGTGTGAGCGTCGCCGATCATCCACAGTGGGACGGAAACGAGTGAAGGCCATTGCTCATCGACATCGAGCAATTAGGATAAGTAGAAGTTAGTTTTTAGAGAACTGCGATCGCTGCAAGCTTTGTGTTCAAATAAAGTCTCTCATAGGAGAAAGTAAAATAAAACGACCGACTTTAATTTATTATATTACATCAATCACGATTGTTTATTTTAGTAATATAGGTTAATTATTATATTATAATTATCACCAATTGTTTATAAGATAGTCAAAGGTCGGCGGGTAGTCAGGGCTGGTAGCCGAAAGTGGATTGTCTACAGCAAACGCTAGACCCCTACCTACCACATTCAAAAACACGCTCTTTTAGTTTTGAACACAAGTGTTTGGCGTACAATTAAAAAAGATAGATATTAAGAATAACCCATTACTTGTAAGGAGGGATTTTACTTCATGTAAACGTTGACAGCGACTACGTTTAAATTGATCCTTACGAAGTATCTAATTCTCAGTCCTATTTCCAAATCCAACGGATCAGAGATTCGCTTCACTCGTTCGATTCACTTGAACGGATTCATGCTATAATTGAATCCGTCGGATGCACTATATTATCGACATCACTTCTCTCTTTTTCGAAATAAGCTGTTCCAAGACGTCTGACGTCTGATTTAAGAAATTTAAACATTGAAATTTTAGTTTTTCTTTCCAAATTGTTTGTTTAATGAACATAATGGATAGTATTGCTCGCTTTCTTGATGACACAAAACAAAAGTGAACAAATAAACAGTGCGATCAAATCCAAGGAGAACTGTTGGCCAGCCAATAAATGAAAGTTAGCAAGCAGACTCATATAAAGCAAGTTGGATACATACATATGTACGAACATACGTACGTAGGAGCGAATAAATAAAACTGTATTTTTTTCAACGAAAACAAAACAAGCGTATTTCAATGACAAAAATACGGATTCAGGCTTTATCGTTCAAACTTCATCGCAAATTTTCTAAAAAAATCGTTTACTTCTTCATGGCATATTTTTGTCATGTTTGTCGCTATGCCCGTATTTTTTTCTTTGCTGCCCTCTACCTTGTTCAGTGTTTGTAGTTTTCTTCTTCTACAAATAACCTATTTTTTTTACCAGCAATCTACTTAAACTCAAAGGAATCCGCAACGATTTTGATGGGGATCTGTTTGTATGGGGTGATTTGATTCGATCGGATTTAAGAATGCAGTGAATCTCAATTCAAATTACCGACATGCAGACGATTCACTTCGATAGGATTTCGGAATCGAAAATGTTCGATATCGGTTGACGATTCCCGCCGGCGGATTTGGGAATAGAGGTGTCTGATTAAGTTTTTCGAGAATATTTACTAGTACACTATTAATGTAAGTTAGTAATGGACAGCGTTCGTTAAAGTCATTTTCGTTGCCTCAACGAACACTTTCATTGGCTCAATGAACTATTCGTTAATATTTCGAATAAATTTACAAACAGATGAACCTAGTTTATTGTACAATTCGTTGACTCAATGAACTAGCGTTCATTAAAAGTTATAATTTTCTTTAAGTATTTCCCAACGCAATCGTACGTTGAGACAACGAAAGTGTTTGTTGAGTCAATAAAATGGTTCGTTGAGCCAATGAAAGTTTTCATTGCTCTTAAGCGCGCGACAGCAAAAAAAAAGCTCGTGTGTACCCTTTCTTTATTCAATATTGGGGAATATTGATATTTGAACACACAATAGGAAAAAGATATGACGACACAGGAAGCAACTGTGTACTATAGTTTATTCAAATACTAGAAAACATTTATCTTTTATTGAAACTATTTTTTTAGAAAGAAGATTAATCGATTTGACTACTGCTGAAATGAATGCAGTCAATGGCGGCTCAATCAAAGGTTGATAATTAACGTACTTATAAAACGTACCTTTTAAGGTACATGTTAAATCAAATCCCTTATTTTCCTAAATTGATATAGAGCCATTAAATTGGCTACTCAAAATGAATGTACGTACCATTTATAAATCCCCCCTCAAAATATATATCTAAAAATGAGAATTATCTTATACCGATTGTCGAGACGCAGCGATTTCGCGGTCGTTGCATGAGTACCTGATTTCAACAAAAGCTGTCCGGAAGGACGTGAACGGGAAAAAATACATCTTCTTTTTATATTTCATCCAGTTTCCAATAAAAATTCAATTTCAAATGTAAAAGGGGTAAAGTGGCTATTTTTTTTTAATGAAGTCATTCGTTGAGGGAATGTATATGTTCGTTGGGTTAATGTACAGGTTCGTTGGATAGATGTACTATGTACATTGAATTACCGAACAGACAATCGTTGACTCATTGAACAAGTTCATCTGAAAAGAATAAATGAACTTTTCGTTGGCTCAATGAAAATATTCGTTGTATTTACGTACCTTTTTGGTTCAGTGTACCTCGCTACACGTCTATTATGGTTTTTCAGAATATACAATTTCGGCATAGACGAGTAATTTGACGCATCCCCAGAAAAAGAAACATCTTTACGCACAATTTAGGCGGTCGATTCCCCAGTTCACACCAACGGATACATTGCTCCCCGAACTGTTTTGTCAATTAATACATAAGATGGAGTTACATGCCACACAGCAGGTATCGAAAGTCGCGCCATCTTGCTTGAGCAACCTTTTAAACACGTACAGTCAATCACAAAAGTATGTACACGGCATAAATTTTTCTGTGTTTTCAACATAAAATAATCTTAAACGGGGCTCTAAGAAAATATCTTAAATGCAGTTTTTTTTTATGTAATTAGTAACGTACAAAAAAATATATCAAGATATCTCAAAAACTGTAGACACAGTGAGTCATAAAACAAAACTGAAGCAAAATTCACATCACAAAAGTAAGTAACCGCACGTGTAAATCACATATGGAAATCTGCCCTTATACGGGTTTTTCAAGTAGCAGCTGATGTGGTCAATTTAGTGTCCACTGGTAAAAGAATGGATGTGTTTGGTTATTTAAACTATCTAAAGACTAACTTGTGCCGAAAGCGTTTGAAAGCAAAAAATTAGAAGCGCCATTTATTGTTGATCTAAATTTCGTTAAAAATTTCGCTCTGTTTGTTTTTGTTTATCCTCAAGTTCCCAAGTTTTTGAGGTATCCTCATGTAAGTACTTTAATAACTGCTTTAGAAAACTGCATTTAAGATTTTTTCTTTGAGTCCCGCTTGAGATTATTTTTTGCTTAAAACAGTAAAGACAGCTTTATGCTTTTTAGTTACTTTTGTGATTGACTGTATTTTCTTAAGAAAAAATAAATCGAAGTCATTGAACGACAACTGGTGCAAATGCTGCCAACAGCAGCGAATGGACAAATCACTGTTTTCACTAACATTGCGGATACAGCATATATTATTTGTCTCTGAGTAGAAACTCTCAACGCAGACGGATTGGTATTATATTATTATGACTCCTGTAAGATGGTTGAAATCCACGAATGAGCATTGACAAAACCAACATACAATTTTTGAATATTAAACGTTGGGTCACGGTGTAACATCAATTGGGTGTTCATTTCAATCAACTACAGTGAAACTTTTCTATTGTGAAAAGCAGCGGGACCATCATGATTGTCCGTTATATATGTGTCCCCGTTCTGAAGGGGTTATCTTCATACCGGGAATATCTTCATACCGGGACAATGACGAATTGTCCGTAAAGAGAGGTGTCCTTTATAGAGGGGTGGTCGTAACGAGAAGTTTCACTGTGCAAGGAAACGAACATTGATAGCATTGGAAGAAATAAGTATGACAAGTACTTGTCACAACATCACATTTGACAGATTTAATTTTGAGGCAGTCAAAGACCTCGTCCATTTCAGCTCGCAAGCAAACATCAGAGACGAGATGTAACGCAGAATAACTCTTGTCAATCGCTGTTCCTTTGGGCTCAATAGGCGACTTCACAATTCATCATTATAATAGTAACTTTATCCGCCCCACGGTAGAGCAACTAAGTGAATTCACAAAAACCCATCTCCTTTTTTGATTAACAAAAATTGCGAACGCGCTGTTAATCGGTTTACTGTTCACCAAGATCAACTGAACAACACTTCACCCAAAATCACTGATCACTCAACCACCCATCCAAATGAGGTCATTATCACAAGCCCTGGCCTGCTATTCACTTACATCCCTTCTTCACGAGCATTGGCACAATTGCGATCCCGTATATGTTGTCAACGCGCATTGCGTTGTTCAGACACGCCAAGGCAAAGTCGTGGGGATTCGACCAGAAGCCACGATCCTTGTTTGGCCTGAATGGCCCACCACCGATGCCATGAAAGGTCTGATACGACATTCTGTGAGCACTAGCGAAAACTGAACTTCAACCGATTGCGGATAGAGAATGACTGGAGTTCGATGCGGTTAGAAAACTAGAAATGCATCTGTTATCGGTTGTTAGTCGAAACTATTGCATTCTATTGTCTGGTTTCATCGCGGGATGGAAACTCAACTTCACCGGTTAGCGCATCTTTGTGCAAAAATGATGTAGTGGTTGTATAGAGCGCAAAGTTTTTCTTAGTTTTCTTGGCTAGTAAGTCTGAAATAATAAAGTCTGTCCTGAGGACTAGAAAAAAACAGAAACAATAGTTAAGACGCCGAACAGCAAATAGTAAATGAGATTAGAATATTTCCGAGTGCCTGCGAAGGGTCAGTAAATTAGAATTAATGACATGAATTTTTAGATAGTAAGATAGATTTTTATGTCATTTTTGTCTAGTATAAGCTGTCCTGGCAATTCAATAAAAATGAAATATAAAAAAAAATAATATCATGGCTATCTTAGCGGCTGCTAGTCAGAAGAGGTTCAGATTCCTTTCATCTAATGCAAATTCGGAGACTTCATATGGTATTACAGACATTTTGATGAATGCGAAAAAGACGTTGAGGCTGTGAAGATTCCAAATTCAGTCTTCATTGAAAGTCCCGTACGAATGCAGAAAAAGCGGAATAATCATTCAAATGTTAGGTAGCTTCGCAAAAATTCAGAAACGCTGTCTTCGAGGATGGACACACAACAAACTGAACGGGGTTGAAGGCGCCATGAATCTGGACAGACAATATTATTAGATCAAATGGACAACTGACTTGACATGGAGGACTATGAGTCCACTTTGCTGTAGCGCCTACTTTTAGGATGACCCGCATAAACAAAAAAACACCTAAGTCAAAATGGTGCGACTCTGCTGTTAGACTATTGATTTTCTTATAGAATGCCCTTAAATTCAGGGCGTCCCTAGCTTCTTACGTATTCTTGACCTGTGACCTAAAAGTGAAGTTTCTCCTTCCGTTGACCAGCCTGATTATAGTCCTGATTTTTGCTTGCACCGCCTTTTAGTATTTCCACTCACGCTCTGTACTCCTTTCTGATCGGATGGGCTTGGGAGCAAATACTACCGTAGTCCCACAGCTGTGTGACAGTGAAAATTAGTGGAAAAGAGTGTCAGGGAATTCATGGGTACACCTCTTTCGAGACACTGACAATACTCAAATTCCACCGGGCTGGCTATGGCCGCTTTTACACACAAAAATTTCGTCTGCGATTTTCAATTGCAGATACTGAAAGATTTCCTGTGTGAAAGTGGCTTGCGATCACAAAAGGGAATTGAAAGAATCGGCGAAGAATCTTAGCGATTGTACAGCCTATTTTGTTTAAGGATTCGTCCTCTGTAAACGTTTGTTCCCCTCATCTCTTCGCATCTTAGTTACGACGCATGCTCCGTTAAAGGGGTAGCCGTCCGAAGAAGCAGCTGCTCAACATAGGGTGCCCTGCCTGCTGCAGTGGTTTTCATCTTATCCCGGTGTGGCGAGTTTGGCAAGAATTTCGTGACGTCAACACCAAGCTCGGCCATCCTGATGACAGATCTTTCACGGCGTTTTAAAACTAACCCAACTTGACCGTTCCTGCAGAAATGCGAAGAAAAACCTTAAGCTTCTCTACCTACCACTTTTCGGATTTGTAAACGTTAAAATTCACCCCAGCATCTCCACAATTTTATGTAAGGCTCGCTGGAGTTACGACTTGGAGGGTATGGGAACAACTTAAAATAATAATAATTTGGGTGGCGCGAAAGTCCGAGGCGGACCTGGGCCTAGCTTCTCAGCAACCACTCGCGTTGTGCGTGCTATTGTTGAGAAGCTTTTTCTAGACAGGAATAGTCTTTGAGCATTGTCAGTGACTCGATAGAAGTGGAATTGAATTATCAAAGGTGGTAAATCCTGGCACCCTCTGCGTAGGAGTCGACGCACTTACTCACTACGCCACAGCGACGGAACAACTAAGTCATCAAAAGAAGCTGGCTTAACATCAACTCCAATGTGAAACATTCCTCAAGCGAAAAATTCCGTTCATATGTCGACGTAGGTTGATTTGCCATTGAAATTCAGTCGAACTTCGATAATTCGAACCACCACTTGCTATAAACGAATTTCGATTTATCAAGACTTGGAGTTACATACTTATCAGGCTGCCGACCCATGCAGGGACCGATCCTAAGCGATAGCTGCTTTCAATTCTTGACGGTCCTGGGCACGCTGCTTCCAGTCATCAAGACCAAGCTGTCTTGCATCCGCGATTACTTGGTTTTTGTAACGGAGATTCGGTCATCGCTCTTTCTCGAACCAGGAGGCTCGGATTCGAAGACCCTCTTAGCTGGAGCATCGTTGTCCATGCGCTCGATGTGGCCGAGCCAGTGCAGTCAACGGATTTTTGCCTTCCGGACTAGATCCATATCATGGTACAGGTCGTAGAGTTCGCGGTAGTGTCTTCTCCTACATTCGCCTTCCTCGCAAACGGGTACATATATCCGACGTAGAATTTTTCTTTCGAAGGCACTAAGAATTTTAGAATTTGGCTTAGCGTCGAGCTATCGGCTCCAGATAGAAGGACTGGCAAAATAAGAGTTTTGTAGAGCATGATCTTAGTCCTGAAAGTCTGCAGTTTTGACGGCAGTTGTTTTGATAAGCCGAGGTAACACCGTTTGCCAAAGGCGGTTCTACGTTGGATCTCCACAGTGATGTCGTTTGTGGAGTTTACGTTTGCCCCAAGGTAGACAAACTCCTTTACTACCTCGAAATTGTAACTATCGATTGTTATATTTTTTCCTAGGTGGTGAACGACGGATGGTTTTCGGTCGACAGCATATACTTCGTTTTATCCTCATTGACCTTATGACCAGCTCTCTTCGCCTCTTCTTCAATTGCCGTAAATGCTTCCACTACGTCACGTTGGAAACGCGCGATGATGTCGATGTCGTCTGCAATATCCCAACAGTTGGACTGACTTGTTAGTGCCTTCCGTGTTTTCAGGTGTCCGCCGCACTTCTCCAGTACCAAATTGAAGAAATCACACGACAGCGCATCTCTTTGCCGAAATCCGGTGCAGGTTTCAAAAGACTCCGAAGTCCTCGACCCGCACTGCACGGTGCATCGCGTATTTGTTACCGTATTGCGACATAACCGGATCAGTTTTCCCGAGTTCCCGAATTCGGCCATCGCACCGAATAACTCGTTGCGATGAATGCTGTCGTATGCGGCTTTAAAATCGGTAAAAAGGTAGTGCGTATCAATTTGAAACTCGCTGGTTTTTTTTCAGGATTTGCCTCAATGTGAAGATTTGGTCTGTTGTCGAGCACACTCGCAAATAATTGTCCTTTTTCGCGCCGTGTCGTCGTTGTAGGTCCGTCCGTATATCCGAGGCAGCTTGCTCTCCCATAACGATTGTTTGTTTTTATGTGGGCGGGTTGTTAGCCCTCCGCACAACCACAAGGGGATCGTTGCATACATTGGTTCACATCACAGCGGGTGTTGTGCAGGCTATCTAGGGGGCGCCGCGAAGAGGCTGTATCTTAACTTGATCTGTGCATCGACAAGGATCGTTGCTGGTATTCCGCCAAGTTGGGAGATCAACAGCTTTGCCATGTGTACACAGGCTCTGTTCTCAGACTTCGAGGTATGAAGTAAAACACAAAATTGATATAAATTTATTTTTATTTGAAAAAATAAACTGTTACACATCTTTATAAAAACTTCAATGGAATCTAAGCCATTGTAGGTAGGTTAGTAGGTACACAGAATCGTTTGGTGTTTCTTGATATAAACGCAAAATGAACAATGAATTTGCAACCAAGGTGGTTGCCTCAAATCATCTTCGATTATCGCCTAGTCATTCCTTAGTGCATCACTGCCATAATCGTCTGTATTGTCGAGCTGAGAAGATTCGAGTTCACATCTAAATATCTCAAAAATATCTTCAACTGTGGGAAACTCCAAAGTAACAATATCGCCATACACCTGCAGAAAATAGTCATACGGGTATTTTCTCAAGCTTCAGAATTCTCCCTCATATCTTTTCTCTTTCGTTTGGGAGTTCATTTCTTAAAATCAGAGGAATTTCATGCTCTTCTCCACGCTCAGAATATTCAGCAGAAGCACGATTTCGTTCATACTAGGTCAAATGATCACACAAACGTAGTTCCCCGAAAGCGAGTCCTTATGAAACGAACTGGTTGAATTCGCAGAATATGGGATTCTCTCGACTTATCGAAGGTGACGCCAAATAATCGATCAACGCCAATAAATCGAGTCATCAGGACATTCGAGTAATTCTAGTTCGAGCTATCGAAGTTCGACTTCATACAGTGGCGAGAAAAACTGGAACACCACTTTAGTTGTGGTTGCTGTCAATAAAATTCTATCATTACGGCGAATTTGATTGAAATATCTAGATCCGTTTTCTTATTTAATTATTAAAAGATAAAATTGTCAGTGAAAGAAATCGTACAAGTACAACGTCGGAAACCAAGACAAAAATCAAGCAGGCCCCATGTATTCAGTATTGCACAAAGGGAAACCAAATTGAGGACGTTTCATTGTCGGTAGGTGGTGTGTGGCCCAAAACGTTTGATCCTCACCTTCATGAGATCGGTGTAGGCAAACCTGATGGCCAAAATCAACTACAAAGGCCGAGCTTGGTGTGACAGCCAAGTTAGCGGCTTACAACTCAGTTTTTGTTACAACTCTTACATATGGAAATGACATTTGGGTTATGACCGAAAAAATAAGATCGGGAATACAAGCTGCTAAGATGAGATTTGGGGGAATTACTCGCCAGCATAGGGTGAGAAACACGGCAGTACGAGAGGAACTTAACGGTGGGCAGCTACTTCTTCGAACGAAAAGAGCTATACTTCAAAGGTTTGGTCACGTGGCACAAATGTCGCCACCATCACAACTTCCAAGGCGAACGTTGAATGCGATCCCATCAGGAAGGAGACCACAAGGCAGACCCAGGATGAGGTAGTTGGACCAAGTCCATAAGCTCGCCTGGTTACCCTGATGAAGTAGAGTCGATGGCGGAGGATCGAGTCGCCTGTAAATATCTCGCGCGTGCATTACTCCCGTGGATCATGCGGGTCAGAAGAAGATGATGATGATGACGTATGAAAACAATATGGACTTTCCGGAGTTATGTTCCTCTAGTGTGAACAATTTCTTTCAATCCCTCAAAAAGACATGACAGTATAATGACACTAGAGAGCCATAAAACTCCGTCGGATACGAATTCTGAGAAAAATTCTAAAGTTAAGGTTACAATTCTTCTTGACGTCTTCATCTTTCTTGCACTATTGGTACCTGTAGTCATATGTCTTTGACGTTAGGCAAAAAGGTCTTCAGTCAGAATCTGAAAAACAGGAAACTAAGATGCTAGTACCAAGCCTCTTATGCATTTTCCTGACTTATCCTAAAGCCTACATTATGACGATGGGAAGCATTTCTGCTATTATTTAATCGTTAATACGAAACGAACGATTTCTGAGAGAGAAAAATTGAGTTTAAACTAACCCAAGACCCAAACTCAATTTCTTGACTTAACCCTTTTTAGCTAACGTCAAAGATATAAATGCAGAAGAATGATCAATCGATTATTGACAGACATCAGCCTACAAAAGCCAACGAGATACACACTGGCCTTGTACTCATTGTTAATTGTCTGGCTGCGATTAAAATGTTCCACAGGGACTGATACCCTATCTTTCATGTGACCTGTTCCACTCCCATAAAGGAGGAGTTCCACGATTGATTCATTATGTCACCATCGCAAGGCTAACGCAATGACATAACTGAATAGTAAATTGCCAACAGCTTCAGAATCTATACGCCCCTTTCAGTTTATCGCTGCTCGCAGATGTCGCAACGTTAACGCGAATTGTTACAAGGTAACTTCCGGTGGTGGGTAATGTTTCGGAGATGCGATAAACTGCCTCACAGAACTGAGATAAATGCTATTCGATTTTTTTTAATTATTAAAGCGGTTTGACATGTTGGTCCCCATTATCAGTTTAGAGCTACCAAAGTTGTTCATAGGCAGATGTAACATCTTTTGAGCGCTTCACTGTCTTCAGACAGAGGGTGCTCCCCTCCTCCAGACCATCACACTCGTCAGACCAATCAACTGAAACGCATTCTAACTCTTTCTTCACATTTTATTTCCTTAAACTATGACAAGTCCTAAACTACAGTTCAAAGCACAATTGTGAGTGCTTGAGAGGTGTCCTGTTCGCCAAACGTTTCATCATACTGCTGCCTGTCCTCAGGATCAACAGGAAACCAATCAGTTGGTCTGAGGCATCGACTCAGTCGTAGTTTCCAGTCGCCACTAGCCTGCCTCAGCTTGTACACAAAATAGGTGGGCAGAGCAATCCACGGCAGTACCGTCACGAGGATGGAGTGAATCCTGTATTCTGGTGAACTGCTGTGATAGTGAAGTCCAATCGTTGACGTGATGAACTGCAGGAGAGAAGATTAAGACTTCGGTCGAAAACGCCATTGATCTACTTACCGCAATGAGGACGATGAAGACAGGCCCCACAAACCGGACGTAGTTAAGGTTCCAATTTGACACCAGCTCGTTGGTCATGAATTTCAGGTCTCGCTGGAAGCGAGCATGCCCATACACCCAGAGCACGACAGCGACCAAAATCAGATTCAAAATGCACTGACTGAGGATATTCATGTCCACCACCATTTCGATGACATTTAGGCCGTCCTGTGGGAAGAAGAGGGTAGCAATGAGTGAACTTGTATGCACTGGTAACAGTTGAGCCTTACCAAGGTACAAAATAATGCGGAAATCAGAGCCAAGACTGCGGCGGATCCTAAGAGCAACTCCGTTTTGAATGGACGCATCTGCTCGAATTCATCTAGGATGGCCGTTTGCACGGAGAACATTTGTATCAGCTGTGGAGAAAGAGGAAACGCAAATTAGTTGCAATTTGTGACGGAAGAAGTTTTAAGGGTAAGTGATTTTTTCCCGCTCAGTTTTACTTTGGTTTAGAAAGGGACGGCGTTTTTAGGTAAAACTGCACCAAAAGTTGTTGACAATAATGAGCGAAGACAAAAATGATCGTCGACTTGTACTGAAAATGGCCACAACCTCATGGCTTTCTTGGAATTTCTAAGGGGGGTCTTAGGTTAAGTTACTTACAGCCGTAAGTGAACTCAACAGCACACTAAGACTATGGTCCACTGTGATACCCACAGTCTGACTACTACAACTGATTGACCACTCCAGTGGTAGTCCCGTTAATTTGATCCCAACGGCAAATGGTGTCTGGACCAGATTTTAAAACCAGATAAAAGCGTATTAACTTTGCTTTCACTGGGATTCGAACCGGGGACCCCGCTAACAGCAGGTCTTCCAAAAGGGACTTCCAAACTTTGACAGTTGATCTACATCTGCTACATCTATCAAATTGGTTGTAATTTTTTCGGTCTCTTTTACCAAACTACCATGGGCAGACATAGATAATGTTCACAAACACGTGCAAGTGATAAAATTGTCTTCGTTCCCGTTCCGCGCGCTTTGCCCCTTTTACAGTAACCATAATCGTCATTATAATAAGGCTCATTTCTGGGTATGAAAATTTACCCCATTTATTCAGAAATGGGTCTCTGGACGTGCTGCACAGGCCGCGCCACATTGGAACTGTGCACGAAAAAGCCAGAAGAGCACAAGGCCAAGTCTACCTCCAGAGTAGCAAGGAGGAGCTTAATTTCACCGCCAGTGCCAAATGCAAGTAAAAACCAAAACATGTGCAGTTCTATCTTGTGAATATCCATGGGAGATGCTGTGTGACGGTGACAGGAAAATCTTGGCGTCCTCGCCATGGTAACTGAAGCAGCCCTAGGATGGGAACATATTCTCAAATTCCAGGGCACCCATTTCAAGCACTGTTTCCTACACGTAGACTGCGAAACCTTGCAGGCAAAAGAGTGGACGCAAGTGGTACAATCCACCGATCCATCCACAAAATTTGGGAATCAAATACCACGAGCCTTCTCCATTAGAATTACATTCCCAAAAAGCGTTGGTTAGGAGAACAAGACCCCACATGCTCTCCTCGAGGCGCAATGTGAGGGAATAATAAATAATTGTGAAAAGTGCTGTATGGTCAAGACGAGGGAACCAGGCACTGGGCCTGGGAATAGCCCAACAGTCCTTCGATGGCATAAAGCGTTAAAGCGATTCCCTGTGTTAGAAGTTCGGCAGGGTTACAGTGTCTGGACTCAAGAAGTCGGAAGAGGAGATGAGTCATTCGCCCATTCCGAACCCAAACTCGAGGTGAACAGAGCATGTAAAAGGCTGAAACTGGCTTACGCCGTTGAACATTCACCTGAGGGAGACTGACTCAGTCGGAGGACTGACTCTCTGAGGGAGAGCATGAAACGACGGTAGTCGGGATGCAGATGGAGGATAGCCTATTCGATCAGAGCGAGCCACCAGTTCCCAACGAGCCCAAACAAACTTAAGGTGGCCTAGGTGAACATCCACCAGGCTATATCAGCATCTTCTCCAAACACCATCCATTTTTCTCGGACTTACTCGTTTTCAAATTCTGCGTAACTCATGTTATTAAAGCACTTTGCTTCGACCATCGTCACGAAATGTCGTCGGATTGCGTCTGCCTGAACATCTCCAAGGTTAGGCTTATGGTCGATTGAGAGCAATCGAAGGCTCGATAGGTGCCGGTGTACGGAGTGTGATCGACCATATTTGTGTCCAGAATGCGTGGACTATCCTGGCCTGAGAGTGTGACTGCTGCGTGCTGCCAGTCAACTTGCTAAACCTAAATTACCCCGAAAGGCGAATTCGATAACATTTCTGACAGCTTTAAAGCCGAACCATAATGGGCAAACGGAGACTTAAATCAGCTGAACAAATACACAGAAATAACGAATATACAGAAATGAGACAAAAATAACAACTCCACTCAGCTTTCCTTAAGTTTCGTCAAATTTCGATGAGTTTCGTTAAGTTTCGTTCACTTAAATTAAGTGATCAATGGAATTCAATTTAATCAATCGCTCTCTGAATGTAACTCCTGAAGTAATTTTCAATGCTTTCAAACTCGACGATGGTCTTGGCTACATTTCGTTCAGTTTTGACATAAGCTTAAATTTACTGAATTCAGTTGTGGTCAGAACTTTACCCCTCAGAATGACACCAAAGAAATCGTGCGATGAAAATTAAAGTTATCGACAAAACATTAGTAGACATTCAGCGCACTACATGCTACTTACGCCACATTTGAAGTTTAAAATCCAACCCAAATGCATAGTTTTGTATACAGCACTTCAGTCGATATTAATATATGCATTAACTGAGGCATACTTTTAGGTGTTATGAGTGAAGGAGACCCACAGGTTAATGTCGACTCCAAACGTCGATTTAAGCCAGACTACCCTCGT
Organism: Eristalis intricaria; assembly: GCA_964034865.1. Lineage (NCBI taxonomy): Eukaryota > Metazoa > Arthropoda > Insecta > Diptera > Syrphidae > Eristalis > Eristalis intricaria. The sequence goes on from OZ035874.1 coordinate 75,854,033, forward strand.
AGCAGTCGTCGCAATTACTACCCAGTAAACCAGAGCGGCCGCTTCTTCAAGCCTTCATGCGATGAAAGACTGAAGTCCACAACTCACCGTTGAATTGAAGCATGTCAGAATGATCATGAGCAGGTACATCCATGTCCACATGTGCGGCAAATCTATCGAAGCCAAAGTGCTTGGAATTGTCATAAACTGCATCCACTGCAGATCCGTAGAACTTGTGAGCAGGTTCAGCCTATCCTCTGGAAATTGGAAACAATTTCAGTCACTACGAATGAAGCTTGATTCTTTTTCGTTGAACTTACTCGTGATGTGAACTTCCGACATTTCGTTCACCATTCCGAGCAGTACCAGGATCCCCACCTGACTGATTGGAATCTGCCAGCTGTACTTCGTAATGTTCGTCTTGAATTTATTGTGGCTGGCCAGACTCAGCACAGAACCCCATCCAGCCCCGAATGTCATGAAAGCCGTAACGGCAGACAGACACAAACAGAATATCCACGAAACGGGTGGGTAGAATGGCTTCCGTACCCCGACGTTGTCCATGACCCCTGGCAGGAAAAGCATTCGGATGAAGACAATAACCAGCATGGATATCGCCGCCATAGTGCAGTACCGCAAGAAGACGCCAATCTGTGGAGAGGAACCTGTGGTAAGCTTAGGTGTGTTGACCTGCGTGGCGCGACTCATACCTTCTCGATGCCTTGATGTGCTCCATACACCACTGCCACCCAAACAAGCAGCACACATCCGTAAATGTCAAAGTTGAAATCGGCTACCTTATGCCTGAAAGGACACTTGGAAGTTATCATCTCCAACCGGGTGGTTGCGTGGTCAAACTTACCGAAAGAATTCAACGGACGGTATTGTCAGTATCATGATGGTTTCGTTTCTCTCGGCAGATTGATTGAAGTCGCAGTGAGATCTTAACACATCGAATCCAAAGAATCTGTGTGGAACCTCGCTGGTGTTCTCGTTCCATGGATGATGAGCATCGCAGCTCCACGGCAGTGTCGGTTGCAGCGAATGAATGAAGAACATCATGGGAACGGCAATTAAGACGCCATGGAATGCCAATGAAATAAGATTGATCGCTAAGCCGATGTAGCCTACACCTGGAAGGAGAAAGTTCAGTAGCTTGTTTCAAAGGGAGCCAGAAGTCAACTTACCCTTGAAGAGAGGAGCTATCCTGAGGGCTGATATGTACCCCGAGCTGGAAAACTGTCCAAGGAACGAGAGAATGAAGAATATTGGAACGGCGTACAGAATAGTGCTGAAGAGCCACAAGCCGATGGAAAAAACTGCGGGAAATTGAGATTCATATTAGATTACAGGCTGTTCTTGTTTGTCGTCGCTTGAGGTGAAGGTGGCTTGGAAGTTGTCAAGACGTCGTGGCAACGACTGGTGTCGAAGTGCGTGGTACGGAACCATGAACAACTGTCGTTTCCTTGTACACTGCATTTCATCACTCATCATGAAAGGAAGAGACTAGCAGTCGACCATCTTGACAAGCTAACGAGGTCATTGTCACATTAGCTGACATTTGAGGCTTCATGTCAACAGCGCTTAAGGAACAAAAGTGAATTGAAATCCCAGAGACGCAATAGGCTGACTGATCTCTCTGCTCACAGAACATCAACCTCATCAGCGGATGATAAGCTGTTTTTGTTTGTCACCGAAAGTCAAAACGAAACGCCCATTTTGAAATGGGAAACACACCGCCCTGGGACAGCAGAAACCTCTAGAATTTCATTGCCATGGACTGACATCGTCTATGCAAGTGGACTCGATCGGACTCGGTGCGAGATACCGCACTTGCGACTCAAGATCGATCTAGATCCGTGACACACTTCAGTGACTGACTCAGATTAAGATGCGACGGTCAACCTGAATCCCAATTCAACTTGCAAATGTCAAGAAGATGACGTGCATCACACAGACCACAATCACATCTTAATTATAAGCACTTCACTCGACTTATCACTTACAGTCTGCCGAGAGGATCACAGGGATAATGACTATTCCGTACATGTTATCAGCACGGAATGCGTTGTTCAGGCATGCCAAGGCGAAGTCGTGCGGACCTGACCAAACACCACGGTCTTTATTCGCCCTAAACGGCCCACCACCGACGTCGTGTGACGTTTGATATGACATATTGTCAGCACTCGATACACAGCAGACACACTTGACCGGAACAGAACTTCTGAATGACTGCAGTTTCAGTTTGTCGAAAATAAAAAATACGAATGCCCCTTGTTATCAATCCATTATCAGCCTTCAATTTCTCTCCATGAAACAGCAGATATCAGTGGAACATAAGAGGGGCGCCTTGCACATCTCGCAGTGACCCGGCTCGCTTCGGATGATTTCATTTGAGCGAGTGTACATTATCAGCTTTTTCCAGTGTTCATGATATTTTCTCGCTTGTGAGTGTTCGGATGGTACAATCTCCCGCAATTGTCATCGGCGTGATGTAGGCACTCAAGTCCTAGTTTATTGAGGAAGTGTTCGACTGCCAGAGTGTAAATGAAAATAAAGGCGTAACCATAATTGATGAGGGGAGTGCAAAGGGAAGTTCAAAAGGCAAAGGATGTAATTTTGAATGCCAATATAAATTGGGACTTAGTTACTGTATAAGATTATTTCGAGGATAAAGTAGTAAATTCACTGCACACCAAAAGCTCATTTTCAAAGAAAATCTGGGTGCAGCATTTAGTGACTTATACGTGGGCTTATGTCAGAACCCAGTGAAAAGTAGCCTTAAGTTGAAAAAGAGCAATTCGTTGCGCTTCTCATCTAAAAGAACTTAAAGAAACTTAACGAAACTTTTCCAAACTCATCGAAAGTTAACAAAACTCAAAGATTTTTTTTTCCGCTTTAAAAGAACTTAATAAAACTTAACAATACTTAACAAGACTTAACAAAACTTATCGAAAGTTAACGAAACTTAACGACTTCTTAGCTCGGTTTTATATCTGACGATGGAGACATGATACACCCTGCGTTTGGAATGAAATATGAATTGAAAGGGTAAGTTTGAACCATCCACAAAAAGACGATCGAAGGTGACACCCTGTACCGAAATTTAACACTGTGTACCGTGTACAGAAGAAAAGCCTCGGTTCGCAAAAATACTTATACCGAAATCAAATTATTATACCAAAAAAAATGATAAAAAAAACTGAATAGGGTGTAAGCACACCCTTTAAAATTTCATTACATGAACACAACTTAAGTGCTTGGCTTGTCTATGATTTATTTTCTTTTCACCGTATTGCGTAGTTTACGTAAAGATTTCCGCGAGTGCCTTTGTAAAAATTAAACTAAACCGAAAAAATGCTAAGCAAGCAAGCGTCGCTTTAAAGTGCGATCAATAAAAATTTAAAAGGAAAATACAATTTAATCAGGAAAACAAAAAGCGAAAGTGTTGTTCGGTGCAATGTTTGCTCACCGAACTGAATAATTCGCACGGCGGAAATTCTGAAATTGCGAAGATGTGCTTACGTGTGACGTCTTATATTTTGGCACTGGAGCTGGATTGTGGTGCGGGCAGCTGTAAACACGGAAGGCACTCTGTACACTGTTAGGATACTCAGATGGCGTCGACATAGTCACGCGTTCATTAAGGGCCGCAGCACGTCGATTAAAAAACGGGCGAAACGAGCTGGTCTTAAAGATAACGTGGAAAAAATGAAGTATATGCTGTCGAGAGAGAACCGATCCATCACACACCAACGATCTACAGCTATACGGAAGAGAGCTGTCAACATGAGTGCCTGTCATCTTCATCCACTGGTGTACAGAGTAACGCGTGGGCTATGCTGGCTTAACTGTTGCGTGCCGCCAGTCAGATACCTGAGCCTAACTTACCCCAAAAGACGAATTCAATAATATTTCAGACAGCTATAAAGCCGAACCATACTGGACTAAACATACGGAGACATAGTTTAACTTAAGAAATACACAGAAATTAGGAATATGCAGAAAAGAGACACTAATAACAACTCCACTCAGTTTAGTTAAGTTTCGTTAATTTTGCTTAAGTAATCAATGGAAATCGAATCAATACCTCGATTTCTGTACGTAAATGACAGTTGCTGTTAGAATTTCGCTCAACTCCCTGAAGTAAATCACGGAAATCACTCCGAAAGTCGTTTTAGTAAGCCGACATAAGGTGTTTTAAGAGTCGAGTCGCCTTGCATCCATTACAAAGCTGACTGTCCCTTTGAAAGTTCAACTTGTTATTCGGGGTAATTTTCATAAATCATGCCGGAATAAATATTCTAGAATCGTTGTTTTGAGTTATTTGTGCTTGTTTAATAAAATGACTAAGTGTAATTTATGTGTTTAAGTAAATTTACACACCACTTTTCTGACAGCTATCTCTTTCCAGTCAGTTTCGGTTGCATACTTTCGAGGCACAACTCTTTCATATTCTTTGCCTAAATTCATGTTTTTCTCCATCAGTTCAACCAGTTATTTGTTATGGGGTGGAAATCTTAATGCTTAAGATAATCAATAATTAATACTAAATACATTTTAGACCATTCGAGTTGAAACACAAAATAAATTCACATTTTTACTTGTTTTTCCATTTAAGGCATTCACAAAATTAAAATAGCCTTCTTTTGTCGCTTGGCGTTTAAGTATAGAAAATCGACTTTCAGAATACCGACACACGGCAACTGTCACACAAAAAATATGTTCCACATGAGCTTAAAGCCAGATGTCGATTTATGATTTAATACGACTACCTTATCGACAATCGCCATACCTACATGCCAGAGGCGTTTCGACACAAGGCGTTCAATGACTTTCGAAATTTTACGATGACCCTGGGTACATTTCATTAATTTTGACAAAGTGGAGGAGTTCGTCTACCTCGGTTGGAAAATAAACTCGTACGACATCTTAGTCGAGATCGTACGTTGAATTTCCCTTGGCAACCAGGTTTATTTCTGTTTATCGCAATAAACGGGCTCAAAACTCCTCACATGATGGGCCGAAGTCAGTCTCTTCAAATCTTTTATTTTTCCAGTCCTTCTATACGGTGCTATCTGATTCTTTGTGCCATGGTTCCTAAGCCTGCTAGAAAGGAAGAATAGGAAACTTCACGTGAAAAGGTTCCTATTGATTAGTGTTTATGAAAGTTATATTTTATTTCTACATCTTTAAATGGGGATTATCTACGGAACTGAAAGAGTTGGTAGTTCTTGGTTTGCAAGGATTCTTTAGCATGCTACATTTGGACCGTTCCGATGAATTGAAAGCAATGGAATGCATCTTGAAGGTCTAATCTCAACACGGAGACGAAAAATCGGAATTCGGATGTATCTCCTCTTTGAAATAGAAAATAGCCCCGAATTTCGAAATTCTGACGGATTTCCGTACTTCATGGCAAACGGACAAATGTATAGTGGTTTCATTTCACTCTTGCTCATCTCGTAAAATATATTCAAATCAATCAAGGTAGCCTTTGTTCCTAGTCAAAATTCCAATTGTGGGTCAAGAAAGTACAAAGGATCCAAAAAGCCTTTTTGCGGATATTCTAGGTTCCTATCTAATATCTCCGCTGTTCTGAGTCGCAGGATTCACTTGTCGGATCATACTTTCACCAGATATCCAGCATTCAAACACGTCCACAAGGAATCGTAGATGTGCTCTTTAATGATGTTTTAAACATCCAACTCATCCCACCATGCTTTACCAAAGTGTCCTAGTGGATATGTGCGCCGGATACCTAGGTTCAATACGCAACATGAACTATTCAATCCAAACCAGTAATTCAAAGAGCATTACTGGCTAGAAAACGCATTCTAAGCAACGCCGCGCAGTGGTCCCGCAGTGGAAATAAATACCCGAAGTGACATATCTTTCCCGGCCTAATGGTTTATGTTTTTCGATTTTACAAATATGAGAACCTAGACAGCCAACATTTTGTTGACTTTGGATCATCCGTTTGGCTGTACCGTTAGCTCAAAGTTGTGACTTTGAAAATTACAAAAATTGACGTATTTTTTAAGCAAATTTGATGTGCCATATTTCCTAAAACTATGTACATTGGAAACTAAAGTAAATTTTTTTTAAAAGGCCATACATCTTGCTTTCAAACTGCGTTTTCAGTTTGGTAGCATATTGCTTACCAATTTTTTAAACCAGGCTTTTAAGTAAAGGCACATTTTGAGAGGGGCATTTCAATGTTTGATGGACTACAATAAAAATGCTCCAAGAGTCTCCAACGGGAGACCAAATTTTTCTGAAAGCTAAAAGTATTGTCTATCGATGCTAAAAAAACTAGAGACCTTTTGATCACTTTGGGGGTACGAGGCATTTAAGTGGAGCAATGTCGTGCATTTTTCGGCGTTTTCAAACGATTTCCCTTGCAATGCATGTATTGTGCAAACGCTATGCGAGATGCCGAGAGTTAGAATTCTTTGGGTCATAAAATTGTTATAATTATGAAACTGATTGCTTTTATCTTGTTTTGTTTGCGGTGTCATAAATGCATGTCGCAATGGGGCAAAAAGGGCGGTAATTAGAGCATTATTGGCGAATATCTATTTCTGACTTTGAGGCATCGGGAATTAGTTTATGATTTCGAAAATATTGAAGATTTCAATTAGGAAGATGACGTTTTGCTTTATATAGATATCGAAAAATTGCAGTTGCATTCCAGCATTTGTTGTGCAAATAGATGTGCAACTCATAAAAAGATTCAGTGTTATCCTGGAGACAATATGCAGCAATTTTTAGATTGACCCCGACAAGTTTGGAGCTTATGCCCAGGCAATCGCTACAATGGCTACAAATTTATATCTCTGGTATTAAATGCAAGCAACAGTGCATAACATTCTGTTCCGCGGGGCAGAAATAATATCATCAGCAGCCTTGCCCGTCGGATCATTGTCCGAGGAGGCGCAGAAAAGTCGGAATAAAGACTATAGGTACTATCGCATTAATAATAGTAGACGATTTTCTCGTCCGGCAACAAATGAAGATGTTATTCATCAAATGTTGGTATCATCTGATCCCTGGATTGCGTATTTAAGGCCTGAACCAAAAACAAAAGATTCGCTGCCACTAAGTACTGAAGCGCAAGCCTTATTATACTGAATTGCTTAGTTTCTTTAATTCCAAATAAAGTGTACGTTACCAAAACTTGTAAAATTGAATTTATATATGTAAATAGTGATTACAAATTTGCTTTAAGTCCCAATTGCGAGTCATCGACAATAATAAATAATAATTCTATGCATTTAAACAAAAAAAAGTGTTTTTATTATTTTTTTAACTTAAGATTACTCCGTTAGCTTATGAGATACACCATTTTTGAAATAAGATCTTGTAGTACTTGCACTATGTTTCAAATTTCATTAAGATCGGTTCAAAAAGTTACAGATTTATTTCCAACTCTCCCATACAACGGGACCACTGTGCGCCGCCTTGCGCGAGAACAACAAGAGTAGCTGCGTTGGCGGCTAGGGCTCAGTCTGCCTCGAACTGAAGTACCAAGCGTATTATAATTATTATTATAAACACGATGATTCCGTAGAAGAGAGGACATTGAACGGTCAACGGCACCAATAATTTCACCTCAGTTCAGTGTTCTCAGCTATAGTCAGGAAGACGCTATATTCAGAGACACGCATCTAACTTCTGCAAAAGTTTGTTCTTCTACCATCCCGTTACGTCTTGCCAATACAATCTAAACTCTCTAGGAGAGTATTATATTCAGCTGTTCCAGGGCTTTCCAACTCTCTTCCTAAAAAGACGACAAACCTTTCCCGATTGCAAGGACCACAAATATGCAGGTCGAACATTTTAGCCGATAGATTTCGATAAAAAGAAACTAATTGGAGATGGTCTCTGTTTCAAGACTTGTTAGATACATTAATTACCCTGTCTGCAAAAGTATAAACCATTGAATGGGACCACAGACAATTTCGTTCCGCAAAACTCTTGAAATCGGCATCCATTCGTTTAAAATTTCTCGACAATATCATCGTGTAGAGCATTAAATAAAACCTCGTTTCTTATTCGTTTTTTATTTCCATATACAGTGAAACTTCTCTCTTGCTATAAGGGACACCTTTCTTTACGGACAATTCGTCATGGTCCCATAATTCAACTCTTTCAGATCGAACACCAATACGAAACGGACAAGTATGATGGCGCCGCTGCTGTCCGCTATAGAAGAGCTTCACTGTACTATGTCAACTCAATGTTTAAAGCATCACTGTCGTGAGTCCCGGCATGTCCTCCTGCTTGCCAAATGTCTCGTCATACCGCTGCTTGTCTTCATCGTCAACAGGATACCAGTCAGTTGGCGTAGTGCAACGGCTCAGCCTCAACCTGCAGCCGCCCCTAGTCCGACTCAGCCTGTACACACAATATATCGGCAGAGCCAACCACGGCAAGAACAGCATGCAGGAACTGACAACTCCAATCACTCCAAACATAAGCCGGTAATCGCTGAAAACGAATGCGAACAGCTGGAAAAGAGGGAAGATTGAAATCTCATAAGTGCACTAATTGTCATCACTTACCATTAAACCGAGGAGGCTAGGCGCAACAAATCGAAAGTAGTACAACTTATAATTCGCCAGCACATGGTTGGTCATGAATTCCACATCGCGCTTGAGGCGCTGATGCCCGTAGGCGCAGAGCACAACGATGATCAGGATCAGGTTGAGGAAGCACTGACTGAGCATGCTCATGTTGAGTACTGGCGCAATAATCTCAAGACGATCCTTTGGGAGAAGGGAATAAATCAATGAATTTACCGGGGGTTAACTTGGAACTTACCACTTTGCAGACGGGGACTGAGAGGAGGGCCAGGACAGCAGCACAAACGATTGGCACAGCCTTTTTGAACTTACGTAGGTATTCGAATTCGTCCAACAGGGCTGTTTGGATTGAGAACAACTGCGTCAGCTGTGGGGGCGAGAAAAATTAAGCCTATTGTAAGTATTGCGTGGGAAATGTGAACAAATTTTGGGGAAAATGGTTTTGGATTTCAAGGCAAAGGGTGAGAACATAGCATCAATGGCCAAGTTCACCATTCATGAATAGCTGGTATCGTCTCCTTTGCAAATTTGGAAACCGGAATTGTTGCATTATTTTTGTATGGATATATACCTGACCTAAATTATTTTATTTCATTTTAAGGGCTTACAAAGCAATTTGCAAAAATTATGGCATGGCCGTCTGCTGGAGAGACATTGAAAACACATACAGTCAATCAAACTCATATTCGTACAGCAGATGAGGAATAAAACTTTTTCGATTTATGCAAGAACCACGCAAACTTTGAATGTTACTTGGTTGCAATATTAATGATCTGGAAAAGGTCTGTTGTCAAACACAAAAAAGCCACCCCTTAACAAAAACAGAAAAAACAAAAAACCCAAAAAAAAAAACAACTAACTGACAAAAAATTCATATTCATAAACCTAACAATTTTTGGTAATAGACAAGAAATTTAACAAATGGTAATATTTGGAGCCATATCCCTTAATTTTAATCCCATGCTTAAACCTATTTGCTATAGCTTAGACAAGTTTCATTGTAGTTTCAGCCGAAATTTTGTCGTCTTTCATATCTGTTGCATTTCTAATTGTAAATTTTCTTAGTTGCTGGCCTAAATGGTCCCATACATTTTCGATTATCACCGTCATAATTTCCGGTGACTGAGGAGGAGTTTCTATCACTTTAGGGCAACTATAAAGGGGGAACAGTCGGGTATTATAAGCTTTATACTTTGGGTCGTTGTCCTAGTAAAACATGAATTGGTTGTCAAGATCCAATTTCGATTTATTTCTTTTATTCGGTTATATGAAGCTTTTCTAATCCAGCTACCGAAAAACAACCCCAAACCATCACTGATCCACGACCAAACAGTTGCAGTTGCGATCGTATTTTCAGGAAGATGCTTCTTATTTTGTTTCCGCCATACCATTTGCCGTCCATCCGATCCAGAGATTCAATTTTGATTCGATTGATTCGCCTTTCTGTCTCTATTTTATTATTTCGAACCTACTGTACGAATATGAATTTGATTGACTGTACATAAATCTACATACATATGTATGTATATAAAAATTGAGCGTCAAATGTTTGTCGCCGGTTGACGCCTTAACGCATTTACCGATTTCAACCAAACTTTCACACATCTTTGGCATTGCTCTATAGATGGTTTGTGTGAAGTTTGGTTAAACTCGGTAAGCGTATATGTGCGTGAAGAAACACATGGTCTTCAGTACATTTTGGATTATCTTTACACATTTGCCATAATTTTTGGAATCGGTATATGCAGAAATGAAGAATTACAGAGATGCCTTTTATAACTGTTTTCTTATAACGTTTTTTTAAACCAATTTGACCAATCAGAGGACGGCATTTACGTTTTTTCGTAAATAACCGTCAAAAATTCATGAATATCCGTCAAAAAGGCACTCAAATTCGTCAATTGACTAGGGGGCAATCAGCTGTGAAGTCGGATATCTCTGTAATACTTTATTTTTGGAGTATATGTATATGTAGAAATGTCACAAGTTTTTAAAAAAGCGATTCGAAGTTGCTTTGATTTAAAAAAAACACTTAAATATCGCAAGTGTTTTTTTCCAAAATGATCCGAGAGACGCCTCAGCGTTTTCAATTAAAGGTGACATTATTATTCTTCTTCAGAATGTAAATCAGCTTCGATTGTGCAACGGACCAAGATTAGCAGTCAATAAGGTAGGAAATGATAGGAAATGAAGCAACGATTTAAAGGGAAATTAAATGAAAAAATGAGGTCCGCTGTATACGCTTAGTTCATGGATTCTGAAAACTCTTGAATTCAATCTAAACAAATTGATAAGAACAATGGCAAGATGTTCAAATGGGCTTTTAGTGACCTGACTTCATGAACATAAGCTTTGTTCGTTCGTTTACCCCTCCATACTGTGTTGAAATTTTAACACCGAAATTTGAAAAAAAAAACGTTCAAATAACGAGCGAATTTTCAAATAATAGAGTCCTTATTTCTCTTTTTTTTTCACCCCATTACTAAGGTGGGGAAGGGTATCACCTTTACCACTCGTATTCACAGACACGGGACAAAAAGCGTATAAAAAACGCTGTCTGATGAAATCAAGGGGCAAGGGAAATAGAAGTCGGATATCTCTATTATCCCTTATCCCTCCTTTTAAGTGCAACAATATGTTGACCACAGGCGCAAGTCACATAATGTGCAAATGTTGTATTTTTATTCGAAATATTTATGATTATAAATTGGGATGTTTTGATCTTTTGTTTATTGTGCTATTAGTATATAGAAGATTTCTGGAAAACTGTCTGGCCAACGGCGGCATCCGAAACTCCAGTCAGAAGGAGCTACCTGGTGCGCTGTCCTTCTAGAGCTACTTCGACATTTTCGGAGCGCAGGTCTAGAAGGTTCTTGGAATGGAGATGGTGACGGAAGATCCCTATAGTTTTAGGGACAACGGCGGCGCTCACAGCCTCAGCGAGGTTACCTACACCGGATAAACCCGGACCCTCCGCCCGAGGGTTAAAGAATAGGGCCTGGCCTGCCAGTTGGGCGTTGTGCGTGAGGTTAACTCCCTCAGTTCAGAGACAACCAAATGCCTCGGATATGGACGGAATTAATGTTGACGACCCCAGTAAACGATACAAGGACAACGATTTTCGGTTCTGCACGTGGATTGTTAGGTCCCTTAACAGACCACGTGCAGCCGAAGAACTCGCGGTGGCCCTGGACTGCTACAAAGCAGACATTACCGCAATTCAGGAAGTGCGGTGGAATGGGCAGGGCAAGAAGAGGATGAGAAACTGCGACATCTAGTACGGTGATTGCAACAGGGAGAGGCGCTTATTTGGATGTGGATTTGTTGTTCGAGGCAGACTTAGGCAAAAAGTCTTAAGCTTTGTCTGTAAAAGCTTGTCATAACAATCCGCATCAAGGCTAAATTCGGGAACATCAGCCTGATTTGCGCCCACGCCCCGAAAGAGGACAAAGATGAAAACAGCAAGGATGACTTCTATGATCTCCTAGAAAGGACTTACGATCAGTGGCCCAGCTACGACACCAAGATCGTTCTAGGTTCAATGCAAAGCTGGGTAAGGAAGACATCTTTGCCAAAGTCATCGGGAAACACAGCCTGCACGACACCACATCCGATGATGGACTTTGTCACGGGACCACCTCAACATCCATAAAGGGACCTGGCGATCCCCCGATCAATCAACCGTCAACCAGATTGATCATGTTGCGATCGACGTCAGGCACTCCTCCAGCATTCTTGATGTCCGAACGTTCCGAGGAGCCAACATCGACTCGGACCATTTCCTTGTTGTAGCTAAGGCAAGAACTCGGATATCAAGAGATCAACGGAGTCGAGAAAGGACACCACGGTTTGACGTCGGAAAACTACAATCACAACAGACTGCTAGGATCCTTGCCGATCGAGTCTCCCGGAATCTCTCTCTAAGTTCGTCGCCACCTGCGCAATCAATCGAAGAAGATTGGAGGAGTTGTCAAGAAGCCATCGAAGATGCTGCTACTGATGCCAGCGCACCACCTAGACAAAACCCATGGTTAGACAACGAGTGTAGGCTGGCACATGCAGCGAAGCTGGAAGCCTACAAAGCAACGCTGCAACGAACGACAAGAGCTGTTCGTGAGCTTTACGAGAGCTTTAGAGACGAAGGGACGAGACCTGCCTTCTCAGGAGAAAGAAGAAAGAGCACGAGAAGCGCGCGATCGAGGAGATGGAGAGGTGCTATGGCAGGAACGGTGCCCGAAAATTTTACCAGAGGGTGAAACAGTTATCCAGTGGATATAAGGTTCGGACCGAAGCCTGCCGGGACGAGTATGGACAACTAGCAGTAGAGGCGCAGTCGATACTGAGAATTTGGAAGAACCATTTCTGCAGACTGCTAAACGGCGATGATGACACCAATACCGCTGTCAGGCAGAATGTTCCACTCAATATGGACGATGATCGACGAGAATTCCGTCCCCCTGACTTAGACGAGGCCAAGATAGCAATATTAAGACTGAAAAACATAGCGGACAACTGTGGGCCGGTGCTCAAGTTCGGAGTGTCCGTTTTGTGCTTTTCTGTGCGGAGGCCCTACTCCTACCTACCCTCATTATGCCGACTCCGTACGCCGAGCATTGAGAAGTTATTCTCGGTGCAAACATCGAGTCTTAACATTTTCTGTGGACCTGAAGGTAACTTCAGTGATGGAGTGAAAATGAGAGTTGGTGTCACCGGGATCGAACCATAAGCTTCTGGCGCGGGAGGGCAGAAATCAAAAATGTAATGACAGGAATGTAAAGCGAGATGATATTGTTATACTTACCATCAAATTAAAGGATCCTAGAATAATCATGATCAGAAACATCCATGTCCAGAAATGGGGATAATCAATCGAGGACAAAGTGCTCGGAATGGCCAGCAAATTCATCCAGTGCATGAGTTGCGATGATGGGATGACGTGATGGTAATCAACTGGAAACACAAACAAACGGTGGTTGATACAGCAGTCGTCTTCGTCACATATGTAATAAGGCTTCAAACTTACTGGTCAAATGAACTTCAGCGAACACCGCCAGCGTGCCGAGCAGCAGCAGGATCACTAGCTGGCAGAGTGGAATTGTCCAACTGTGTTTCACAATGTCCGTCTTGAACTTGTTGTAGCTCGCCAGGCTCAGCACCGAACCCCAGCCAGGTCCGAAGGTCATAAACGTCATAAAAGCTGGCATTGTTAACCACATTATCGGCGACTTGCCGGTGTGGTATAGCTTTGCCACCCCCAGGTGGTCCAAGACACCCGGCAGGAAGAGCATTCGGAGGAGGACAATCACTAGCAGGGCTACCACTATGATCGTCGTGTACCGGATGAATACCCCAATCTGTGGAAAAGAACGCTTGGAATTAATTCACTGGGTCAAGCTGTTTTGGAAGAGTCGTACCTTCTCGGAGCGTTGGTAGACTGCAAACGCCACTCCCGCCCAGGCAACCATCAAGTATCCAACAATTTCAAAGCTGAAGTTGCTTAGTTTATGCCTTAAACAAAACATAACAAGTCATCATATCGACGAAAACCTGCCCCCCCCCGTACTTACTCAAAGAACTCCACCGATGGTACCGAGAGCATCACAAAGTCGATGTCCTCTTCTGTGGAATAATTGAAGCTGCAGTGGGACGTATACGTAAAGACACTCTCTGGCTTTTGTTTGACAGGACCCCATGGATGAGGAGCATCACAACTCCACGGCAGAGTGGGTTGCAGCGAGTGAATGAAGTACATCACGGGGATGGCAATCAATACGCCGTGAAGTGCCAACGAAATAAAATTAATCGCTAAGCCGATGTACCCTAGGCCTGAAAGAAGACAGTTCAATAGCGAACTCCAATATACAACAGATGTGGTATTACCCTTAAAGAGAGGCGATATCCTGAGAGCTGATATGTATCCCGAGCTGGAGAACTGTCCCAGGAAAGACTGAATGAAGAATATCGGAACGGCGTACAGAAGTGCGTTGAAGAACCACCAGAGAACAGGGAAGACTGTGGATGGAAGAAATGTTCACGTTTCGTTGGAATTTGTTTTAAATAAAATACAGAATTTGTTCCTAAAACAAACTGTTGTAAGAACGCAGAGCCACGACAGAATCCGGAGGTGGTAGGTGCTAGGTGGAGATGATGATCTAGGAATTAACTCAGACACATAAATGTGGGCTAATTACGGAATTCAGAAGACTACTAGTGGAAAACCAGCATATCCTGCTAACGTAGCGGCGTAGTCTCTCCTAAGGGCTTTTGCTCAAGTCATAGAGAATAAAAAACAGAAGGCTCCAGAGAGGCTCCTATCGTGTATCTGAATGCCAAAAGCATCAGACAATGGTACAGAAGATATGAGATGCTCTCAACCTCCTCTTCCTTTTCCATGCAATTATTGTAGAAATATTCGTTAGGGGTTTAGCAAGCTCTCTAAGTATACGACTGGATGGCGCAGTTGGTGAGATGCCTGACCCTGATTAGCGGGGTCCCCGGTTCGAATCCCAGTGAAAGCAAAGTTAATACGCTTTTACATGGTTTTCAAATCTGGTCCAGTCACCATTTGCTTGGCGGGATCAAATTAACGGCACTATCACGTGGAGTGGTCAATCAGTGGTATCACAATGGACCAAAATGGTCTAAGTGTGCTGATGAATGGACTAGCAGCCTCCATACCTAACCTAACCTAAGCCCCCTCGTGTTTATTCATGACGCCAATCTTGATCCTTGTAATGGTTCTCTTCTAGAGCGTTGGAAGTTGACCACTTCATTATAATTGAAGAAATACTGAAGAAGTGAGGAGGGACCAGGCAAGTCTGACAAAGTCTGTTAAAAGGAAAAAAATTCACTGAGAAGGACTCGACAAAAGCCTCGACCTGAAGAGATCTATTGTATCGTAAGGTTAAAATTAATCCAGGAGATGCCCTTTCTAGTAGATTTCTGTAATTTTACTGTAGTGAGCGGGAAATACGTTTCCTTCGCCAGAGTGGTGACGGACATTCACTTAAAGTGTTTACGAATGAGTCCCTCATCATCTTAAGTGCAATGCTGACATGCCGTGTCTTGAGAAACTCCTTAAGGCGGCAAGTGCCCAAACTCATTATTAATCTCGTACTTTCCTTGTTGTAGTAAGGGATTACCTAACAACAATCAGGCCTGCTTAATAATTTAGATTGCCTAAGACCATCCCGATTGGTCCAGGCGGTTTGTCATCTAGGCGAGGTTATTTTTTTGCCATTCGTTAATCAGCATTGAACTTGCTCTCCAGTTGAGATTACAGTATGGCTCAGGACCTATGAAAGCAGATTCCGAGCCAGCCCCAGGGAGTTCACTGGCGGATTCGTTGCCTACAATCCCATTGCGACCAGTGAGAGATTTACTTCGTTGTGTCTTAGCGTCGTCGGAGCAATTTTTGACCGTTTTCGAATCCATTAGGTGGGACAATAATGCCGTAGATGGTGCCTGACTGTCTAAAAAGATTTGAATTATAACGCCCTTAATAATTCTAATGAGATTGTGATTGGTGAATAGGTAAGTTGTGGTAGAGCTGGACCCGATAGGTACGGAAATGATTGTACTTCCTCCAAAGACTTCAGCCAGAGTCAAGTAACCGAAACAATGCTGCCTGACAATATAATCAAGCACCTTCCAAAACATATCTCTTTCAGGGATTGAGTTGTGTATCTTAAAGTGACCCATTAAGTCAAGTGTTTTGACAATCGAAAGCTTATTAAACGAGATATTTCAATATTCATATCGTGTGTCACTTGAGTCTCTACATTACATCTACTCTCCCCAAATGCTGGAAAATTGCTCGGATAATACCAATTGCCAAACAAATACTCCTATGTCTCTATCTGATTTAAGACCAATAAGTATCCTGCCTTGTTTGTTTAAAGTCTTTGAGAAACTTTTTGCTAAGCAGACTCTGCAACATCTATCAAATCACTAGAATTTACTGCATGCTGGACAATCTGGTTTCAGAACTCATCACAGCTGCTCCACTGCAATGGTAAATTAACATAAGACATCAATTTCATAAAGAGTATATAGCGCTACTATGTCTGCTAGACTTTTCAAAGGCTTTTGACAAAGTCAACCACAAAATTCTCTGTGGGAAACTAAAACATATTTTTCGTATTGGCGATTTTGCAATGAAGCTTCTTGAAAGCTTCCTTTCTGATAGGTTTCAAAAGTCGTAACCTGTGATTCATCGTCGGTTTTTCTACCGGTGAAGCAGGGTGTGCCGAACGAATAGGTTACATCTGTCTGTCTGTCAATACTTGGCAAAGCCATTAATAAATACTGATGAACTGGTCTATAATTTAGATGAGGACCATTGCAGCGTTTTTTTCCTGGTCTATGCCCAATGGATTGATTTTAAATCCTAGAAAATCGGAGGTTATTCCCATTTTCAATTAAAGCCTAAGCTTCCACAACTTACCTAAAGTCGTTATTTCCGGTAATAAACTTAATGTTGTAGTGGTCGCCGTGGCGTAGTGGGTAAGTGCGTCGACTCTCGAACATTGTGCTTCGCCATATTCCCCCCGAAGCGGTCCAAATTTACACAACCTTGTTCAACAATGCGCTGAGTAATGCACATCACCCCACGCACTGGGAAACAGCTGTTGTTCAACCGATCCCTAAACGGGACAGAGATAAGTCCCTTCCGACAAATCTTCGGTCGATCAGTCTTCTTCCCTGGATAAGCAAGGTTTTTGAAAAGATAGTCATTCGAGTTCTGAAGCAATGGGTTGATGAAAAGAAAATCATACCGGACAACCAGTTCGGATTCCGAGCGGGGCATGATACCATTATTGCCGCGTCAAAACTGGTGTCCGACATAAAATGGAATAAAAACAAAAATCAGTGCACGGGTGCCTGTCTGATTGACTTGGAGAAGGCGTTCGACACCGTTTGGTTGGAGGGCCTCTTCCTCAAGTTGGTCAGGCTTGGCATAAGTAAACCATTGCTATACATGGTCTATGACATGATAACAGGTAGAAAGTTCGTGTTGAAAAATGGTGACGTAACTTTCACTAACGGTCTGCAACAGGGGGCCATCGGTTCCCCGATCTTGTTTTCTATATTCACTGCAGATTTTATAGGTTCCATGCGCCACTTAATTGCGTGAGCCAACGACCTAGTTGCGTACAGATCAGGTCCGAAGGTCGAGGTAATAAACATCTTGTTGCAGCGTGACTTCGAGAAAATCCAGCGATTTTGCGACGACTGGAAACTGCTTATCAACTCCCAGAAGTGCGAAACTAGTCTTTTCCGGACCCTGTTGGACAGGGCAATGCGGGATAAGCGCTAAAACTGGCGTAAGTTCGGCATAGTTGACCCGCATGGTCGGCCGTTAGCTGTAAAAAGTGTAGTTAGATATCTAGGCACCCACGAGGATCTTCTCCGGTTCAGTAGAGCGATCCCCGCTCGAGATAGGAAAGAGTCTGCCAAAGAACGGCAATTTTACTGGTGGTTACACCAAAACCAGCCTCCGCCACCGCTAGCTTTTCCACAGGTTCCGGTATACATAGTTTTTAAGGTAGTTTTAAAAAAAAAATATATATATAAAACAAAAAATCTAAAAAATCTAAAAATATAAAACAAAAAATCCAAAAAAATAAAAAATAATAATACTAATAAAAAATCCAAAAAATATATATATATGAAACAAAAACAAAAAAAAGGTGCATCACGGCGTATAAATTATATATGTTAGACACAACATATACGCCATGGTGCATGTGTCCGTACTGTTACGGACATAGTTAAGATAGTATTAAGTTTTATGTTAGGTTAACTTAGAATAAGGTAGTTTAAGTAGATAGGTTTAGCCAAGTTTTTCACAAGTTTTCTTGGCAAATAAAAAAGTAATAAAAGATTGTCATAAAAACAAAAAAACGTAGATCAAGCCGAAAGGCACATTTAGAAAGTAGATCAGATTAGATTAGAGTACCCGCATAGGGTCAGTAGGTTAGTATTAACAACATTTGTAATTCTTAAGATAGTTTAGCTAGTTTTAAGTAATTGTGCCTAGCAAGTAAGTAAAAATAGAATGAATTGAATAAAATTACGTTAAAAAAAAAATTGCATCGACTCCTACGCAGAAGGTACCAGGTTCGATACCTGAATTTACCACCTTTCATATTTCACGGCTCCACCTCTTTCGAGTCACTGACAATGCTCAATGAGTATTCCTGTCTAGAAAAAGCTTCTCAACTTCGCCGTTCGGAGTCGGCATTAAGCTGTAGGTCCCTTCTCCTCGTGAAAGAACAATAGCGCGCACAAGACGAGTGGTTGCTGAGAAGCTAGGCCCAAGTCCAGCTCGGAATGTCGCGCCACCCATATTTTATTATTATTATACACTTAATGTTGTACAGACGGTGACTAGTTTTGGCTTTGTCATTAATTCAAACCTATCAGGATATGACCACATAAGCTACGTGATCCGAGGAATATAAGGGCTTGCTAAAGCCCTAACGAATATTTCTACAATAGGTGTTTGGAAAAGGATGAGGAGGTTGAGAGCATCTGATATCTTCTGTACTATTGTCCGACACCTTCGTAAACTATGGATAACTGCAAGTTTCACTGCCGTCGAAAGCAGGCGTAAGCTCGTTACTACTCTCATTTTACCTTTAATTACATTATTATAAGGTTATGCAACAATACTGTCTCTTTTTCGTTTCGCAAACTTCAAGTAGCATTCAATGACACTGTTAGATGTATGAACGGCCTACGCAGATATGATCATATCTAGTACTGAACACCACTCTGAAACATTTCCTAGAAGCCATAATTTATATTTTCTTACATAGAATAATAATAGCTAAGACTACTGTGTGTTTATATGAAAAAATAAATTTTGCTCGGTCTCTTAGAACCCTATGTTTGATTCCATCTCGCCAGCACTATTTGAATTAGTCACGTCTATTTTTTTATCTTGCCGTTAAACTGTGGAACTCGCTTCCAATAACAATCAGAAATATTCATCTGCCACACGGTCTAAAATGCAATTTTTAATTATTTTTCACAATTACCATAAATACTGAACTATTGTATTATTTTTAACCCTATTTGCTTTCATTTGTCTGGTATCTTTCTTTTTATTGCTTCAAGTTAAATATTCATCTAATAAATAATCGCTAAAAAACCGCTAATCGTAGTACTATAAAATATATTCATCTTAATGTACCTGTGATAAACTAAAATAAAATTGAATTGAATAATGGTCACTCGAGATATAAGCTCTAATAAGTAGTTATGTGCACATTAAAATTATAATTGGAGTGATAATCGGTACAAAATCATTCGAATGAATCATCATCATCATCATCTTCTGACCCGCATGATCCACTAAAAGGGTTGCGGGGGTATACCACGCACGAGAGATCTCCAAGCCAGTCGATCCTCCACCATCGAATCTAACTCATCAGGGGTTATGCCCAAGCGTAACCAGAAGAACTTATGGACTTGGTCCAACCATCTCATCCTGGGTCTGCCAAGTGGTCGCCTACCTGATGGAATCGCATTCAAGGCTCGCCTCAGAAGGTGAGTGGGGACATACGTGCTACGTGATCAAACCAACGAAGCATAGCTCTCTATCTTCGGAGAAGCAGCTGCTCAACGTTGAGCTCCTCGGGCACTGTCGTGTTTCTCACCCACTACAGCACTAAGAAATCCCATCTCAGCAGCTTGTATTCGCGATCTTATTCTTTCGGTCATTACCCAAATTTCGTGGCCATAGGTGAGAGTTGGAACAAAAACTGAGTTGAAAACTGCTAACTTGGCTTTCACACTAAGTTCGGCCTTCCTGATTACAGATCCCCCAAGCTGTGTCAAAACTGACCCAGCTTGACCCAGCATTACTCCTCCCATCACGAGTGAAGAAAACACCGACATATTTAAACTAACACTTACATGTAGAGTGCATTGAACAGGCGTTCTGGAAATTACCATAACCTCTAATTTGTCCACGTTAACCTTCATCCCAGAATCAGCACATACGGCCACAAACCTATCGAGTGCGCGCTGGAGTTACGTCTGGGAAGATGTGCGGATGACTAGGTCATCCGCAAAAAGAAGATGACTTACATTCAACTGTCCCAATGTGAAATATTCCTCGCCTCGGTGACAAGACGCACCCTTGGCGAAGTCCAACGCCCACGGTGAAAGGTGTTGGTTTTGCACCGTTTACCCGAACACAGCTGCTACAGATTGTGTATAGAGATTGAATGGCCCTCAAAAGAGGACCCTCAATCCCATACTCCTGCAGGACACTCCAGAGTTTACCTCGAGGAACTCGGTCATATGCCTTTTCCAAATCTACAAAACAGCTGTAGATGGGTTTGGCATATTCCCAAGCCTTCTCAAGTACCATTCTTAAACTAAAAACTCGAAGAATAATAACCGCAAGTACTCGAAAACTTGACAAATAGTTCTAGTCCATAACTAGAACTAATCAGAAGTGTAAAGAGAATTAAACAAAAACGCAAAGGAAAAAAAAACTCCACTCACTCAACAAAAAATTAATAAAAATTCGCAACGAATACAGGCAGAACTTGTCAAGTTGGCCACCTGACCAATTTGGCTAGTTTATAGTAAATACAGTCAAACCTGCTTAAGTGAAAAACCCGCTTAAGAGAGAAGAGATTCAAAAATCCCCGTGAATTATTTAATTTTATGTTCACCTCCACTTCTCTTCTACTATTCACAAGAATGCGTATCACGAAATTTCGATAAATTTCTTCGTATACGATATATCTACATAAGAGCAAATAATTGAGTGAAACCAAAAGCAAACTGAGAATGAACTAATGAACCGAGAAGTGTAGTAATATTTGAATTATTTGCCTTTGTGTGTTTCTTTCGCTCTCGACTCTGCTTATGATCGTTGTCAGTAGTTCTCTAGATTTGTTGGTACTTTTGGTAATTGTAAAAACTAACCTGAATGAAAACTACATTTTCAAGAATAATGATTTCATTCATCATGAGGCTGGACTTACTTCCAGACCATCAAAACATTCAACGAGGCATATAAGAAAGGAAGTGTAGCTATAGACCGGGTAGTATGTCCTTCATTTATGCAGTCTTTCAGGGAAACCGGAAAGTAAGCGTGGTGAAGGGGAGGAATCCGTAAACAAAGGTGCGAGTCAACATATTCTATTTTCGAATCCGTAACATGATGATTTTATTTAGCTATTTTCATCCCGAATTGAATTGGAGGAAGGACTCTGCTAACATCAGAACTTTTCAATTTTGTAACATGAGCAGACCGCTGTGGCGCAGTGGATGATGGGTCAAATCCTACACCGGGAGTGATAGGATCAATCCCAACTAACCTCATTCACGGGTCCACCTCATTCGAGTCTCTGACAAAGCGTGTGCTTGTATAGAAAAAGCTTCTCACACACCGCCGTTCGGAGTTGGCAATAATGTAGGTGGCACATGAGCGGTTGCTGTATGCGTATGAGCTTTGACCAGGTCCACCTCGGATTGTCGCCCGAGATATCATATCATGCCCCTAGTTCGGCTGCCAGTAGTTATCAACAAACGATCAAATAAACGCCAGCATTAGCAATGAAAGTGAATTGATGCTCACATACAAACCGATTTGATTCTAAATGCAATTTGATAACTTATTCAGCACTAACGCTTGACGTCTGAATGATGTCATTCCAGGCGGAAGCATATCGAAATATTTCAAAAACACAGACCACACTCTAATCACATATGGTAACCCATTTAAGCACTGTCCGCCCCCCGGTTGGACGATGACTCACGCCTATGCTACTTAATCACTTACAGCCATTGGTCACGATCATGGGAATAATTGCTATCCCGTAAATGTTATCAATACGAAAAGCATTATTCAGGCACGCGAAGACGAAATCGTGCGGATTTGACCAGACACCGCGTTCTTTGTTTGGCCTAAACGACCCACTCCCTACGCTGTATGACATTCTGTAGACACTCGAAATTGCCGACTCGACGAGAACGCGTATTTCAAACGACTGCGGATGGCTTGTGTTGGAAACATAAAATACAAAATTAGAACCTATGTATTAATTCGTCTATTATGGAACGGAAAAAATTTGGTGGTGATTCGCTCGCTGAAATGCTGCCCGGCTGGTGCTTATCAGCTGTCAACGCAGAGTTGATGTCATTTGGTTGGTTTCAATTAATTCAATCTCTGTCTGTTTCTCTCTTGCTCTCTTCTTCGTCGAATCTCTAGTGAAGTCCAAGGGGATGGAAATGGAGGAACGAATTGAGATTCCAAGGAATAATAATCATCGATATGTTTTGGCTTACTTAGGAATTGTATGCAAAGTGAATATGAATTTGTCAGACAGTGACCTCATACACACCCGAACTTTACACTTATCCGACTCAATGGCGTGGCAATCTTTATTTATAAATTTTACTGACTGGGAGAGTCCCATTGAGAACCATGAAATTCGAAACTAGTCTTCCAACCTAGCTTTGATGCAGTTCCTGTAAGGAGCTGCCCAGTGTATTGTGTGACCGTATAAAGTCCCCTTTCACCTTACTAATCGGCACATACCAATGTGGCTTGCCCGGAATTTCAAATCTTCACAATGAGGCAAATCATGGAGAATAATAACTATTTTCAAATCGATCTGCAACATCTTTTTCATCGATTTTGACTCCAGTTGTGTCGCACCACGCTAATACATACGCCGTGCTCCGTCGAAATCGAGACCTACCTGCGCTAATTGTCAAGCCACAAGTTTTTCCTTGGTGGTGTCGTAAAACCCGGCCCGTTGGAAACAGCTTCCTAAATAAGCATCCAATGTTTCAGGTCAGTCAGGTTCGGCAAAGGTTCCAATAGCGGACAATGGTTCGAGGACTTCAGCGCCATTTGAAACCTGTATCGGATTTTCGCAAGGATCTATATCTTCTACAATTACAAAAAAAAAATAAAAATATCTTCAAATATATAACATCTTCAAAAATAGGTATTAAAAAAACGTTTGATGAGTACTCTTTGAGTTTCAAAAATATCGAATCCAATGTACGCTTCATAATTTTAGGTTGCAGCATGGAACAAATTACCTGCCACTTCTTGCAACCTTCGCAGCTATGTTCAAACTTGTTTCACTGTATCGGATTTCAAAAACTCGGTTTTGACATCGCTCATGTTACAAAAGTCACAATTTCTTAGCTAATTATGGTTGGAATGAATGCAACTAGGTTAGGTTAGGTTAGGAGGCTGCTAGTGCATTCATCAGCACACTTAGACCATTTCGGCCCATTGTGATACCACTGATTGACCACTCCACGTGATAGTGTAGTTAATTTGATCCCAAAGGCAAACGTTGACTGGACCAGATTTGAAAACCAGATAAAAGCGTATTAACTTTGCTTTCACTGTAATTCGAACCGGGGACCCCGATAACCAGGGACAGTCACTCTACCAGTCGCAACTATGATTTTATTTGTACAAAAAATATAAGCCATTATTTAAAAAAAAAAAAAAGATGCATGAACGGAGGTCTGACATATTCAATTTCTTAAAATACAATCTTTATTTAGCATAAATTTGCAGGGAGCGTGTTTTATCGTTTGTTGGACTGTATTTGTCTACAAGCTCCAAGAGACTCCAACAGGAGACTTTGTTTATTTGAAAGCTGAAATCGTACTCTATTAATGTTGTATCATCCACATACCGACCACTTTAGCCGCAAGGTGGAGCAATACGTTGGCCTCAGCTGCAAATAATAGCTGCGTTTTTTTGCAAGCGTATATACGCCTAAATTTCAAATTGCATGTAAAATCCACTAACAACGAGTCCTATATCCGCTTAACTTACTCATCATATCTATCGCCGCTTAAGGAATAAGCGCGGATAAAAACAATGCTTCCAATCATTAATTTCTGTGTGTTCATTCCTGAATTCATTCATTCATTGTTTAGGTTGCTGTATGTGGCTTACACCTGCAGGTGTGGTTGATGTATTAGGTCATTTTTCAATTTTTTGGCATCTATAAGTATGCAATTTTTGTATGCTCAGAGTGTCTCTGCTATACATTTCGTTTTGGCTTCGTAAGCGATTCTTTTCATTTCACGAAATTTCTTTTTATTTTATAATTATTAAGTATTTTTGCTTTTAAATTTATGGTCACGCTACACAGTCACAAAACGAAGATTGTGACCATCAAAGATCAAGCATCACCTTCCACGATTACACCCCTGACTGCTTAGCAAAAGTCATAAATGATGAATCATTAAGCGCCGATGATCGTTTTTTTGTGCACTTCAAGATTGCTTGCAAAAAAACACAGCTAATGTAAGTTTTTTAATTACCAAACATAATTATTTTTTCGGCTTGTAACTTGCATACATTTATTTGAAGACTTTAAAAAGAAGAAAAAAATTGAACATCATTTTTCTTGTTGTTGTTTTGTGTGATCAAGCAAAAGCCCTTCTTTTCTGGGGTGCCTGTGATTTCCGCTCACTGAAACATCTGAAACCAAAAATTCCAACGGGATTAGAAAGAGTACATGTTTGACTCTGGTATGAACAAGCATTATTAATTTCGCACAAAAGTTAAGAAAATGTCGGAAATTTTTTTTTTGAAAATCGCTTTTTTCGGCCACAAATCAAGTTGAAAAGCAAAGAAAATCTTCGCCGGTTTGATTTAAAATTTTGTTGTATTAAAATTTGGAACCTATTGGCACAAAAGTTTTTGAGTAAACTCATGCGGCAGTCGTAAAAACATAGTTTCGAGAAAAACGCGTTTAAAGTTTTAAGAAGCAAATTCTTGAGTTTAAAACCTACAAATTTTCGAGACACAATTGTTGAACGACTCGTTGTTGCTCTGCGTATTATTCCCCAGATATCGGCGAAGAAGTTCATCTTATATGCCTTAGAAAGTTTTTCAGCGGATGTGCCCGCATAACTTTGGCCTACTTCCAGAGACCCTCCGTTAACGACATACACTGGGCCTAGTTTACCATGTTTACCATGTTTCCTATCCATTTTCCACAGCGTATTTTTGAATATGCTACTCTTGCAAGAGACGCAGTGAGACTGAGCATGGCAACGTATTCTATATCCCTGTCCTTCTTGCCTAAATCTTATATCTCATCTAGCTGTGTATTCTCTTTACAACTCTTTATCTCGGTAAGTACGGGGGAATAGGAGTAGATGTTTCAAGCAGGGAATCACAAAATATGCCGAAGGGGAACCCATGAAGGGACAGGGGCACTAATGAGAGCTAGGTACCTGGGCTCGCTCTCGTCGTCGCCTGACGCTTCTAACATAAATCGGCTATATCTTCAAGAGCTTTTGAAAGTTTCACTTGAAATTTTAAAGGAACATTGTTGCGTAATTATAGGTTCGAATACAATAAAAAAAATGTTGATACCGAGAATGGGGGAGTCCTCTGAAAAAGATGATGTTTTTATATTTTTTCGCACTTAAGTTTACTCCGTTAATTCGTAATCCGTTTGAACTGCTTCTACCATTTTCGCACGTGTACTATGTTTCAAATTTCATTACAATCGATCCACTCGTTCAAAAGTGACATATTAATTTCCGCGCACCCATACAAAGCGAACCACTGTACGGCGGTGTAAAGCTCATCGTTATGCCCACTTTCATTGACGAATAGATGGTGAGTGGACTATTTGGTCTGAAGCTACACCGATGAGACCTTAAAGGCGGGCTCACGAAACTGCAGACACGATCTTGAACGTAATGTAAAGCGATCTCATGTAAAGCGATCTCAACCAGCATCAGGATTTCAAACCGATAACCTCAATTTTCCTCGTGATCGGTTTTTTTTCCCGCAAATATCATTTTGAAATGGAACGCCGATATATAATAATAATAATAATAATATGGGTGGCGCGAGAGTCCGAGTTGAACCTGGGCCTAGCTTCTCAGCAACCACTCGTGTTGTGCGTGCTATTGTTCTTTTACGAGTGGAAGGGACCTACAGTTTAATGCCGACTTCGAACGGCTAATTTGAGAAGCTTTTTCTAGACAGGAATACTCTTTGAGCATTGTCAGTGACTCGAAAGAGGTGGAGCCGTGAATTATGATAGGTGGTAAATTCGGGTAAATTCGCACTTACCCACTACGCCACGGCGACCCATATATAAGAATGCCTATATATACCCCATTTTTATGTTAAACAGATGAATTGATTCGGGGCATTTTCATTTTCTACTCGCTCCACTCCGTATCTGACCACAAAATAAGTGAAAATTTCTCTCGACAATTGGCACAGTTATTGGTGTCTCCTCTGTTGTGAATCGGACAGAGGACGCGACGTTGAGATTGCACTCAGTCGGTCAGTCGAACACACTTTCTTCCAACCAGATCTTCCAGATGAGCTGATGCGTTCAACCAGATCAATCTCTCAACAGCCGTGAGCACCGTCAGACATTGCTACCTTTAGGAAACCCCCCGGGACCACCCCACATCATGGTTTAAGAAAAGGATTTTTGTTTTTAAGCCTATAACTATTCAAGAACATTTCTTGAAAAATTCAAAAACTCTTGAAGATAAAGCCGATTTATGGTAGTACGAAGGTAGGTTTTATACCCAAGAAATTGCTTCTCAAAACTTTCAGCGCGTTTTTCTAGAAACCGTGTTTTTACGACTGGAGCATGAGGTTACTCAAAAACTTTTAATCCAATTGGTTCCAAATTTTAATACTTTATTCTATATATATATATATATAGTTTGGTATGAACTAGGATAAATCAAATTGGTGAAGATCTTTACTTTTTAACTTGATTTGTGGCTGGAAAAAAGTCGATTTTCAAAAAAACAAATTTAAAGGTCCGCCATTTTGTTAATTCTTGTGCGAAATTAATAATGCTACTTCATACCAGAGTAAAACGTGTGCATTCCGTTTCCCGTTGGAATTTTTGGTTTCAGATGTTCCAGTGAGCGGAAATCACATGCGGCGCCAGAAAGAAGGGCCTTTGTTTGATCACACAAAATAACAACAAAAAAAAAAATTATGTAAAATCTGTTTTAGGGAAAGGTACAAGCCTAAAAAATAATTTATGTTAATTTCCCAGCAGATTGAGAATGAAAATTTCGGGAGGGGGTCCCCTTTAGCTCGACTATGCCTGGGTTGAAGGAACCCTCGTCGATCATCGTTCAGATTGAGTGAAGTTTTCGTACTGCGATTTCCCACAAAACCGCTGCTCGGATTTCAGACCATTCTGACCACACCATTTTACGGAGGCAGCAGCACAAGCTCTGGGCTTAGCCCCTATGTATTAGCGTATTTTTACACTCTGCCGCGAGGACGGAAGATTGGATAGTTGGTTCACTCTCTGGAAGACTTTCGGACATGGACTTTCCTGCCGAAGCACCTCTCCATATCCCGGTCGCCAGCTTCTCATGTGCTCTTCCCATCCTTCTCGAGATCAGTTCCCAAGAGACATCACATCCAAAGTGCAGAACCGAAAGCTGTGGCCCGTATTCCATTTATTGGTATCGTCAGCAGGAGACTAGCCAAGGACTATCGTCCTCTTCGATGATATCGTCGATGATTTGCTTAACGTAAGACACTCACTATCGTCTCGCCTATCTTTACAGTTTGAGTGCTCTGAAACTATTAACTCTCACGTAAAAATGACATCTGTGCTCTCATTCCTCTCAAATTTCACTAACTCATTCTCATTTCAGTTTGCGAACAAAACTAATACAAATGCGACCTATCACTCTAAAAATGTCTCAAAAATGTAGAACAAGATATGTATACACAATTTGTTCTCATTAAATATCAGACGATACTAAAATAGGTATCGCAAAAATCAGTCTGCGAGACGATAGTTAATGGCAGTTTTCAGTCTACGCGACAAAACGATATCTCAGACGCTATCGTTTTTTATGCTTACATGAAGAGAAACTATGGTCGAAGCGTTATCGCGAGACGATTGTCGCCTTACGCGATTAGAGCCCTAGTCTTGATGACTATAAGCAGCGTGGCCAGGACCAATGGAAAGCAGCTGTAACTCAGGCTCGGATCCTCCAAGGGTGGTCGGCCTAATAAGTAAGGAAGTATGTCAGTGGGCAATGGCCAATTTTTAAGTCTGAGTACTCTAGTGAAGTGTATAAAAACCTCAGACAAAAAAGTAGGTCAGCAGGAAATCCGTCCGTAAACTAGTCTAATGAAGAACTTTCTTTGTCCCGTTCCGGGTGCATCAACTATCGGCTGCCGCTGAGGCTGCGAGCAGCTCCAGCAGTCTTAGGAGGATGGCACTTGTTATCGCTGACTGTATTCCAGGGCCTCTAGATGGCTTTAAGAGAAACATGTTAGGCCTGAGCTGCGACCATGTCGAAGAACCTCTAACAGAAATGTGAACGAAGTAGCCCTGGCTGACTATAGGACTGGACGGCACGCATTTCATCAGCGCCTCCGGCGCCATCCATAAAATGGGATGAGCACTTGTACTGGCTCTCTCGTTTTGAGTTGCCATCGACTTCCAATGGATGTTGCTTACGCAAAAATGTCCACCTACTCTGACAGATCCGAAGCCATTCCAAGATGTTGCAAGTCACAAAAAACGCCCCCATTTCCATGAAAAAAGTCAACTTTATTCCATCACAACCATTATTCCCACGCCCTAGCGGGCATTTTCCAGATGTGACATCTCCGCACTGTAGAACATGTCTTCATAGCGCTGCCGATCGTTGGGATCAGCTGGCTGCCAGTCTGCTGGCTTGGTCCACTTCCGCAGGCCACTGGCCACAGCGCCCTGCGTCTTCATCACCCTGTACACACACACCCCGGGGATGAGTAGCCACGGTGTCATGATGATCACGGCGACGATGTAGACCACAATCCTTGAGAAGGTGTAATCCATTGCCACCGGCACCAGCAGTCCAACAACCTAGGAAAAACCAAGTATCAGAGTCGCTCTCCGTCTAAACCCGTTGTAGTACTTACGAATCCCAGGACAAGAAATAGCGGCGTGATGAACCTCACCACGTACACCATCCACGTCGCGTACATGCGGCTCGTCATGAATTGAAGGTCGCGCTGCAGGCGCACCCTGCCGTAAATCCAGAGGACGACCAGCAGGAGCAGGAGATTCAAGAGCATCTGCGTGAGGACAGAGAACTCTGTGAGGACCTCGAAGACCATGATGCCGTGCTGGAAGGAGAACATTTAGAACACGCTAGGACGTCAAATTGCCGTCTTACATTGGAGCAGAAGTACACCGAGACGAGGGACAGAGCGCCCACGGTCATCCAGGTGACCTCCCTCTTCATGGCCCTCAGATGCGCGAACTCGTCGAACAGCGACGTGAGCACTGAAAAGAGTTGCACAACCTAGGAATCAATTAGTCCCGCCATGGGCTGGGGAAGTACTCGAGGTCTACCACAAGATTCATTGCTCCCAGGATCAGCATCGCGAAGTAGAGCAGCGACCACAGGTTGGGCAGCTCAAGCAGCGTCAGCGCCGTCGGAATGGACAGGAACTCCAGCCACTGCCTGCCGTCTGACCGGAAGACAATGTTCTTTGGATGGGAATCTGAAATGAAATTAGTTTATCCTCTTTTTCGGCAACATGTCCTTCCCTGCTTACTCTTCAGATGGTTCGTGACCAGTATGTGTAGGAAGGCTGTGCCCATGACGACGGCGAATTGCGCCAGTCCCAGCAGCCAGCTGTACTTTGAGATGTTGGTCTTGAACTTATTGTAGCTGGCCATGGACAGGATCGATCCCCACCCAGGCCCGAGGCTGGAGAGGGCCAGCATTCCCATGAGCAGCCACGAATTGGTCTCCTTCAAGTGCTGGGGGCGAAAGAACGTGTGCACTCCTTCGAAAGCGCCGGGCAGGAACAGAAACCGCACGAGGCAGAGGCCCATGATGCTCAGCATAGCCATGCAGGTGTATCGGACGCATCTTCCAATCTGCGGACGCGATGGTTTAGCAAGTCCTTCATCGGGACGCGGAGTTAACTCACCATCTCTGTTGGCTTGCTGATAATGGCCCCGACAATGATCCAAACGAAGAACGTGAACACGACCAGCGACCAGGAGAACGTCGTGGGCGGTTCAGGCTTCAAGTAGTGGATGATGTTCATGTGCTGGCTGAAGAACTCCAGGGATGGGACGCGCATGAGGATTACGTCGTTGGTCTTGACCACCGCCTCGGCTATGTTGCATGGCTGCAGAGGAGACGGATAATGACTGGGATCCCACGCGGAGGAGGCCGAACATACTCACTGTTGTGACAGTTTCGTTTGGGTCCATCCAATAAATGCTGCCCTCGCAGCTCCACGGCAGGGTGGGCCGCAGCGAGTGCAGGAAGTAGAACAGTGGTATCGCCGTGAACACACTGTAGTAGGTCAGCTGGGTGAGGTTGAGCACCAGGGACACATAGCCAATGCCTGAAATAAGACTGGGTTGTATGAGGGGCTCAGTTAGCCGGACGGCTTACAGACCTTTGAACAGAGGCGCTATCCGAAAGACCGATATGAAGCCAGAGCTGGAGAACTGTCCAAGGAATGACTGAATGAAGACGATTGGAACCACGCAGAGGGCCATTATTGCGAAGTAGGGAATGATGAGGAAAACTGAAAAGAAAAATATTGTATGTATAAAATTAGATGTGAGGTGAAAAGTTGTTAGCCACGTGGAGTGTGCTTCCGCGATTAATAAGTGTCACGTGTAGAGTAATTGTGTAATAATTCATTTGTCATAATTCATTTGTCTTTAGCTTCAAGTAAGCCGTTGGTGGCTAGAGGTAATATCGAATAGGCATCAAATACACGAGGTATCCGTTCATTAAGAGGCATTAACTAGAGTTCCAGATTCACGTGAATATGTTTTTTTCCGACTCACGCCCCTCTACGCTGCTTGTCGCCCTGACAGCATGAAGGCAGCATGGATTCTGCTATAGATTGTTGCCTAAATTTACATTCCATTAGTCGGATTGGAGTAGACGGGCACACGGATACGCGGGTGTACAGATACACCGATATAAACGGATAAACGTACGTACGTACAGGCGTGACCCGCATCCTCTTCATCTTTCTTCTGGTGGCGCTACAGTCCGGGGTGGACCTGGGCCTCATCCAGTAAGCCTTTCCAGCCGGCACGATCTTTAGCCAGCTGTCTCCAACTGCGCACACCAAGTTGGTTGAGGTCCTTCTCCACCTGGGTGCGCCATCGGTTCCGTGGGCGTCCCCTATTGCGTTGTCCCACTGGTTCGGAGTCGAAGATTCTTCGGGCTGGAGCAGTGCTGTCCATGCGCTCTACATGGCCCAGCCATCTTAGGCGTTGAATCCGTAGACGCCTGACTAGGCTCATGCCGCAGTTCGTGGTTAAATCTTCTTCTCCAATAACCATCAACGCAAACAGAACCAAAGATTGAACGCAGAACTTTTCTCTCGAAAAGACCAAGTGCTTCTTCATCCGCTTTTGAGATTGTCCATGCTTCCGCACCATGGAGCAGGGCAGGGATGATCAAGGTGTTATATAATGTTGGCTTGGTCCTTCGAGAGAGGACTCTCCTACTCAATTGCCTCTTGAGCCCAAAGAAACAGCGATTGACAAGAGTAATTCTGCGTTTAATCTCGGCACTGGTGTTGTTCGTACTGTTCACTTGCGAGCCGAAGTAGACGAAGTCCTTCACTACCTCGAAGTTATAGCTGCCTATGGTGACGTTTTGGCCAAGTCGTCGATGTTGTGCGTCCTTTCTCGATGACAGCATATACTTCGTATTGCCCTCGTTCACCGCTAAACTCACTAGTGTGTCCCACTAGTTCAACGTTAACCTAGGCGATATTGATTAGCCGCCGTATGCATGTCGCCGTGGAACACAGTTTGTCACAACAGTCACAATACACGTGAATTCACGTCGATTAGAAAGCTTTACTAGAAACTAAGGATTTCACAAAACCTGCATGCCTCGTCTTTAAAATCAAGAGCCACAATGGGAGTAAGGAATAGGGTCCTGGTGCTCAATTGTACAATCAAGACTTGAACGGGGTGTAGAGCGATGAGCCAGTAACATGGCCGAGCGCTAGATGCAACTCCATTACTAGATGGAGCCTAGATAGAACTCCGTGAGGATCCCGAAGATCATGGTGCAGTGCTGGAAGAGTGCTATATTACGATGAAGAGGGAATACAAGCCAAAGACTAGGGACAGAGCGCCAGGACAAGAGAATCAAGATTTAAGAGCAGAGAGCGGGAACAATCCCAAGAGTGATTATTCCATAGTGATTCAAAAACCATTAATCAGCAGTCCAAGCAAACCTAAGAATAATAACTGTACGGACGAGTGTTTAATCTATGCCAAGTTTCAGAAGGTCTGACCAAAGGAAGAGTTGGAAGCCATGAGCTATGAGTTGAGAGCTTGGAAATAAATGCCAAAGTATTAGACCTCGGAGTATAGTATATGTGCCCCAAATTTCAAGAAATATGAGCTTAAGTTCGGACCAAAGACCGGAGCTTCAGAAAGGTCTCCGAAAGAATGCCTCCAATACTTTTGAACAACACTCGAGCAAATGCCTTTGAACTCGCAGAGAGTCGATTCCTACACAGTCGGTTGTGCAGTATTTGCCATCAAGTCAACATCCGTTGGCCGTTTACCCAACACTGTGGAAGAAGGCTAAGATAATCCCAGTACCAAAGAAAACTAATCCACCTGAATTCCGACCCATTGCAATCCTTCCGTTTCTTTCAAAAGTGTTTGAATCTATTGTTAGCCGAAACATCAAAGATAACATTGAGCGAAACAAGCTTCTAAACCCCCTGCAATCAGGTTTACGGAAAGGACATAGCTGTGTCACAGCCTTATTAAAAGTAACAGACGATATACGAAGAGCTATCGACGAAGACAAAACGACCATACTAACTAGCATTTGACTGCGTAGACCCAACAATACTTTGTCATAAACTGTCCACCCAATTCAATTTCTGTAATCCTACTAATAAATTAATTCTCTCGTATTTTACTAACCGAGTCCAAGCAGTTTTTCATAACTCTAAACTGTCATCCTTTTGTGACGTACGCTATGGTGTTCCTCAAGGTTCCATTCTCGGTCCTTTATTATTTTCAATGTTTATCAATGACCTTCTACTAGTCTTATCCTATTGTAAATTCCATATCTATGCAGACGATGTCCAAATCTACCTAAGTTTCCCTCTTGGTATGGTTGAAGACTCAGTTGCTAAAATAAACGAGGATTTGGGCTCTATTGCAAACTGGGCTACACAAAATGGTCTAATGCTCAATCCTAACAAAACCAAAGCCATCCCGTTCTCGAAACAACCGTGTTCCTTGTCAAATTTCCCGCTAATAGAACTGAACTCGACCGCAATTGAATATGTAACATGTGTAAAAAAAAAACCTTGGTATAATGTGCAATAGTGAACTGACGTGAACTGACCACATTGATAGCGTAGTATCAAAGGTGTACACATCCCTAAGAGGCTTATCAATCAGCAAATACATTCTCCCTGTGAACATCAAATTAAAACTTGCCAGAGCACTCATAGTGCCAATCTTGACATATGGATCTGAGTTGTTCGCTGACTGTGATTATTCTTCCTCCCTAAAATTGACAAAAGCAATTAACGCGGCTGCACGGTATGTTTTTACCCTTTGCAGATTTGATCACGTCTCGGAACAACGTCGCATTCTCCTAGGATGCGAACTGGACGCATTCTTATGCTACCGATCGTGCTTATTACTCTTAAAAATTATTCACAAGAAAGAAACAGCCAAAATATTTATGTGAAAAGATCACCTTCTGTCGATCAAGTCGTAATATTACCTTGAAACCCTCCAATCTTCTTCTTCTTCTTCTTCATTTGGCGCTACAGTCCGGGGTGGACCTGGGCCTCAACCAACAAGCCTCTCCAGCTAGCACGGTCTCTGGCTAGCTGTCTCCAGTGTCGCACGCCAAGTTGATTGAGGTCCTTCTCCACCTGGGTGCGCCACCTTAAACGCGGGCGTCCTCTGTTGCGTTGTCCCACGGGTTCGGAGTCGAAGACTCTCCGGGCCGGAGCTGAGTTGTCCATACGCTCTACATGGCCTAGCCATCTTAGGCGTTGGATCCGAAGACGCCTGACTAGACTCTGTACGGCTGTACAGCCCGTACAGTTCGTGGTTGAATCTTCTCCTCCAAAAACCGTCAACGCAAACAGGACCAAAGATCGCACGCAGAGCTTTTCTCTCGAAAATACCAAGGACTTCCTCATCCGCTTTTGAGATTGTCCATGCCTCCGCGCCGTACAGCAGGACTGGGATGATCAAGGTCTTGTATAGGGTCAGCTTGGTCCTTCGAGAGATGGCTCTACTACTCAATTGCCTCTTGAGCCCATAAAAACAGCGGTTGGCAAGAATTACTCTGCGTTTGATCTCGGTACTGATGTTGTTTGTACTGTTTACTGCGGAGCCGAGGTAGACGAAGTCCTTGACTACCTCGAAGTTATAGCTGCCCATTGTGACGCTCTGTCCAAGACGTCGATGTTGTGTGTCCTTTCTTGATGACAGCATATACTTCGTTTTGCCCTCATTCACCGCTAGACCCATTTTAGCCGCCTCCGCCTCAATGCCAGCAAACGCCTCATTGACGGCTCGCTGTGTTCTGCCAATCACGTCAATGTCATCCGCGTATGCTAGCAGTTGTACGGACTTCTGGAAGATCGTGCCTCTAGTATTGGCGTGTGAGTCTTGCACGATCTTCTCCAGGATGATGTTAAAGAAATCACATGACAGCGCGTCGCCTTGTCTAAATCCTTTTTTGACATTGAAGGTCTCGGTGAGTTCGTTACCGACCTTGATGGAGCAGCGAGAATTCTCCATCGTCATCCTGCACAACCTGACGAGTTTGGCAGGAATGTCAAAACTAGACATGGCGTTGTATAGCTCGTCCCTATGCACGCTGTCATATGCGGCCTTGAAATCGACAAAAAGGTGGTGGGTGGCGATTTGCATTTATTGGGTCTTTTCCAGGATCTGCCGTAGTGTGAAAATCTGGTCGATGGTGGACTTCCCTGGCCTGAAGCCACACTGATAAGGACCTATCAGGTTATTTATAAACGGCTTCAGGCGAGTACACAAAACGGCAGAGAAGATCTTGTAGGCGATGTTCAGGAGGCTTATCCCTCTATAGTTGGCGCAGTCAAAGGGGTCTCCATTCTTATGGATCGGGCAAACGATACTGAGATTCCACTCATCGGGCATGCTCTCCTCCGACCATATCTTACAGATGAGCTGGTGCATGCGCCCAACCAGATCATCTCCAGCTGCCTTAAAGATTTCAGCGGACAGTCCGTCCGCACCGGCAGCTTTGTTAGACTTCAGTCTTGATATTGCTATCTTGACCTCGTCTAAGTCGGGGGGACGGAATTCTCATCGATCATCGTCCATACTGAGTGGAACATTCTGCCTGACAGCGGTATTGGTGTCATCGTCGCCGTTTAGCAGTCTGCAGAAGTGGTTCTTCCAAATTCTCAGTATCGACTGCGACTCTACTACTAGTTGTCCATTCTCGTCCCGGCAGGCTTCTGTCCGAACCTTATATCCACTGGATAACTGTTTCACCCTCTGGTAAAACTTTCGGACATCGTTCCTACCGTAGCACCTCTCCATCTCCTCGATCGCGCGCTTCTCGTGCTCTTTCTTCTTTCTTCTGAGAAGCCGGGTCTCATCCCTTCGTCTCTGTTCGTAGAGCTCACGAACAGCTCTCGTCGTTCGTTGCAGCGTTGCTTTGTAGGCTTCCAGCTTCGCTGCATGTGCCAGCCTACACTCGTTGTCAAACCATGGGTTTTTTCTAGGTGGTGCCGTAAAACCCAGCACATCAGTGGCAGCATCTTTGATGGCTTCTTGACAACGCCTCCAATCTTCTTCGATTGTTTGCGCAGGTGGCGACGAACTTAGAGAGAGATTCCGGGAGACTCGATCGGCAAAGATCCTACCATCATCCAAACCCTCCAATCATACCTGTTTAATGTCACGTAGGAACTTTTTCATTCATCCTGTTCATTTATGGAATCACCTACCTTCACAGGTACGGTCTTAGACCAAGTACAGACAATTTTGTAACGCTTGTTTCTCATATTTCTCCCGCTCGAACTGAAATAATTCCTAGAAACTTCAGTCTTAACTATTTCTCTACACATATGTATTCTAATAACATTAAATTTTAAAACCAGAAATCTACACTCTGAAATTATAATTGAAGTAACTTGAAATCACTAATCTCAATCATGTCACACAAAATTATATTTTATGTTATAATGTTCCTGTACCAGTAAAAGATCATATGATTCTTGAAGTACAGCGATAGATATTACAAATAAGTAAATGAAAAAGGCCAGAGTTAGAATTTAGTGCCATAAACACTGAGTTATGAGCTAACAATAACAAATTTGTTATGTCTTAAAATAGAGGCACATAGATGCAAGATTAAAAATGGAAAAGCAAAGGGGTATAAGGCAATGGAAGTTTACAAATTGATATGACAGATTCTCTCTAAGCGCGAGATGTCACGAACCCCGAGTAGATAGGCGAGAACATTGAACCATGGCCCAAGACCTGGAATCTGGTCTGGAAAGAGTCAACAGCGGTGTGCTTACAGCATGGATTCTCGAAATAAGAAACAAGCAAGTGGCCAGTATATTTAAGATTGCAAAAAAGGCTGTGACCTGCCTGGGTTTTTCTCATTATTCACAATGATGTGTCAAAACTATTTCAATTTAACGAAGTAGAGACTGTCATCTGGAAGCCACTTCAAGGATATGTCACAGTAAGCTGTGCTTCAATAGACACGGGAGAAAACAGCCACCTAAAATCATCAACTCATGTTAAACTGAAGAATAACGAGAATCTATGAAAGATTGGTCAGATGCAGAGTGATACAGGCTGATGACGACGAAGTACTGAGACTCACGCTACCAGATGGAGTCAAGGTGATCGGTTTTGCCGACGACATCGCGGTCGTGACAGTAGCCAAAAACATCCACCAAACGAAGCGATCGCCAGGATCAAGGATTGGATGGAATCCGCCGACCTAGAACTAGCTGACCACAAGACTGAGGCTGTCTTAATAACCAGTCGAAAGACGGTGGAATACGCCACCTTCCGGGTTGGTTCCCAGATAATTCGATCGAAGATGGCTCTGAAATACCTAGGGGTAATGCTCGACAACCGGCTTAACTTTAAAACTCACGTCGAGTACTGCAGCAAAAAGGCAGCAAGGATGCAGTCAGCGCTCTCAGGAATGCTGCCCAACATCGGAGGACCTGGATACGAGAGAAGGATCCTGCTTTCCACAGTGGTAACCTCAATCCTCCTATATGCTGCACCAGTAGGGGCGGGGGCCCTGGCGAACACGGAAGCAGCAAGGAAGCTCAGCAATCAGCGGTTTCCGAACAATTTCGTACGAAGCAGCCTGCGTCATTGCGGGTATGGTCCCAATCGACATTCTCGCCACCGAAATGCAAAGGATCTACCTACGGGGATCTGCAAATCACTCGGAGACTAGCGCAAGAGGTCTAAAAAAAGAAGAAAGGGCAACATCAATGGCACTGTGGCAAACCAGGTGGGACACCACAACCAAAGGCAGATGGACCAATAAATTGATACCCATTATAGAAGCCTGGACAACGAGGGCTCACGAGAACTGCAACTACCACCTCACGCAGTTCTTGTCGGGCCATGGGGGTTACCGAAAATACCTCCACAGATTCGGTCACGACAGCTCACCCACTTGTCCAGAATGCGCGCGCGAAGACGAAGACGCAGAGCACGTAATATTTCATTGCAGACGCTTTGCCGTGGCGAGAGGAAGTCTACCAACTCCCGAGATCCTAGTTAGCCATATGATGGAGTCAGCTGACAAATGGCTGGTGACATGTTCCTTTATTACAAGGGTGCAGATCGAGCTAAGAAGGCTGGAAAGAGAAAGATAGGCAAATATAGATCACATAGCGTGCTAACCAGCCCCGCGAAGTAATACCTAACGGCAGTTCTGTGGGGAGAGTGGTAGAAGTGTGAAGAGGTGTGGTTTATAATGTAGGCGCGAGGAAAAAGGAGAATAATATCCCGTGAATCGTTCATGCTGGTAACTCGGGTTACCAGTATCTTGAAGAAGATTCCACATCCATTGGCGCAAACCATAAAAAAAAAAAACAGTCTGAGGACTGATATCAGTTTGGTCATCAATCCAAGCAGATAACTCAGAACAGAGAATTTGACCTCCTTGTCAGGGTTCGTTTTAAACAGGCGATGAACCAAGAGCCAAGGGTTGGAAGCCAGTTCACATTCGACTGTCGGCGGTGGACAGGAGAAGGAGAGGACGCGGACATAATGGTTCGGTAGGTTTCACTCTTAGAGTGGAGGATAAAAGATTCTGTGTACGGTGCATTCAGATATAATGATTGTGCTGATTTGTGCATTATTCCAGTTGCTTGTCGTTGAATAACAGACTTACTACCCCCAAAAATGAATACGTACTCACATCGATAACGATTGCATGTTTCACGGTTAATGGTCAGTTGGATTGACTGGATGCATGAAGACCTATACCTGCTCAGAGCCTAGCATCTGACTGTTTTTTAATTGTTTGCCAATCTTAAGAGATTAAAAGCACATTCGTCACAAGTCCCTGACCGGACTGGTTCAGTCAAGGCAATATTTTTTTGCGAATTATTTCATCACCCGCCCGTAACTCAACAAACTTGACGCTCCAGAACTGTCATGCTGTTTGCATTCGTAATCGCTGCTGAAGGTGGCTTAAGAGATTTTGCTGTGTGCAAGGAAACATTAAGCAACGTTTTGTCATCGCAATCCGCCAACAAAAGAGATGTAAACATATTCTGAGTCAAGAACCGAGGTACAGGGCATGACTCTGACTTCACCAAGTGACCATCCAAGCTTTGGAAAGGAATTACTTCACTTATGTAAGTGTTTAATGAGTTTATATGTTTTTGGGCCATTTTTGGTTCCTTAATTTTGTCTCTCCACTTAGCGGTCAGATGTTGAAAACATGTGTAGCTCGGTGGGGGCAGCGTCTTGTTAGGATGAAAAGACTATGTGATGAGCCCTACGGTAATTCTATGTTCCGACGGTAGCGCAATGTTCCAATTTGGTTGCCAAATGAGCAAAAATAATTTTTAAAAAAATGCTATCGGAATTCTGGCTCAGTCAGTCGTGAGTCGATGTTGCAAACATAGATGTGTCGTTTACATCCCTAGCCACAGCTACTAGAGGACCTGGACCTAGCTGCAACAGCAAACATTCACATTGTGAGCGCCATCAAAGTTTGATAAGAAAAGAAAATCTTGTCCAGAATTGAGCCTATGCTCCCACCATAAACGGTTGTCCACAGATTTAATAAGTATAATATAATAATAATATGAGTGGCGCTACAGCCCGTAGAGGGGCCAGGGCCTAGCTTCTCAGCAACCACTCGTGTTGTGCGTGCATTGTTCTCTCACGCGTGGAAGGGACCTACAGTTTACGGCGAAGTTGAGAAGCTTTTTCTAGGCAGGAAATACTCTTTGAGCATTGTCAGTGACTCGAAAGAGGTGGAGCCGTGAAATATGAAAGGGTGGGTCGCCGTGGCGTAGTGGGTTAGTGCGTCGACTCCTACGCAGAGGGTGCCAGGTTCAATACCCGAATTTTTAGATTTAATAAGTAGAATAGTCAATAAGTAGAACCTTCACTCTGTTCAAAATAAGAATTGGGACTCAACTGGGCATTAAAGAGCACTTAATATGGCATTTTCAGACAGCTTCTGCATACATTATATTCTGGCTGGAACTTAAGTCTAGCTTCTCCAGCCTTAGGCAAGCATTACACATGCGTTTTCAATTGCACAACTATTCAGTCCCAAAAGGAGAACACATAACTTTCATCGTGAACGAGCTCACATGACACCTCACAACCGCAACGATTAAAAGTCTGCAATTTGTCACATTTTCGTTTCGACGCGATTGTATCAAGATTATATGAATCATACGTACTGACAACAGTATGCACAAACTTGCGATTTTCCATCCAATCATAACTAAGTCGCAATCAATTAAACGTACTGTTTTATACATGAATGCATCCATATGAACCTAAGTAATCGCAGCGATTAAAAAAATAGCAACAAGCTCGATATTGTAAATGATTTCTTCCCGAAAATAAATATGCGACACATGGATTAGCATGTAGTATAGCACACTTGAGACTTTGATAGAAGCCTTGTTAGTAAACAAATTCATTACGTATTTGCAGCGAACGTTCAGTCAAATTTCTTTCCTCGATGTACCTCACAGATAGCCTGAGCTCATTGAACTTGGTGCGAGTGACGAACTGTCTAAGGACCGTGTTAACTAGTGAGGCTTCTTGGCTGAGAAAATGGGAAGTCTGTCCTTTACAAAGCAAAAGAAGTAAACGCTGCCTTCCAGCGTCCTAGTGACTTCTTCTTTAAACCAGTTTCTCTCTCACAGAATGCTACGTTTTGAAACTGCTGCTTGCCAGGGGATCTCTCCTTAGAAGCTCCGCACGACCAACACTCAACCTTCCACACACACTATCCAGAGTTTTGGGCTACATTTCTTCTTCTCCACTTACCAACACCGCACACCATCGCAGACGAGACCAAAAGCACTTACCATCCACAAAACAGACACTCTACTTTGCATCCACTTACAGAGCAGAGGAATGCGATTACCAACATCGATAAGCAAAGTTTATGAACGGAAGCAAAGCAGAGACCAGATTTGCTCTGAATTTAGTTTCGGAAGAATCAGTTTTCTCCCAATTTTCTCGTCTGCGAGATTTTGGTTTCATATCCTTGCCACTGAAAGCCTCAAAACAGACGTCACTTCAGTTTCACATCAGAGATGACTTGTCATGACAATTGCTCGAAGCACCATCGTTCCTTGGCGGCGAATGTTCAAAGAAATCCCTCTGCAAACAGATGCCAGCTATAAATAGGCACAAACACGGTCTTTAATGCATCTTTTATTGCCCCACAGCGATCGTCAATACCCAGTGAATATTGGCGACAGCGCCATAAAGGCTATCATTTAATCGCGCGTCCATTTGGCAACCAAAAGTTCACGAGCAAATTAATCATCCTCAGCCTCGTGGGTGCTCGAGGCGAGACTGACCATATTTTGTTCACTTTTCCGATTTGAAAAGAAAATAATTCACTTGACTTTCATTCACTCACTCACCTCCCAGGTCCCTGAACACAACGGATGGCAACACAATCATGGCATCAATCTTGAACGCGTGCCCGAGGCACGCGTAGAAGAAGTCCGTCGGTGACTCCCATTTACCGCGTTTCCTGTCCGGACTAAACGGCTTCGAACCGACCTCGTACGACCATTCCTGCGACATTTCGCGGCTCATCACAACACCGAACCGAACCTCGTTCCGTTTCTCAGCACGAAATAAAACCGAATCGCAGCAGCAAACGCGATTCGTGTGAAATATCTAAAAATACAACTACTTAACCGAAATAGACACGAAAGTGTTAAAACGCTCGCCACCAACACCGCCAGAACGTGCGCTGCGACGAGCACAGTTCGAATGGGCGTCCAGCGAAAGGAGACCAATTGTGAGTCGCATCTTTGGAGGCGCTACGCTACGCGATGGGACAGACGACGCAGGGCGTGCGGGGCCGGCTCCCGAAATAAATAAAAGGCCCGCGCGCAAACGACGAAGCAAATAAAGCGAATTGTAAATGTGAACGTACATACTTGGAAAATAAACAAAGCAATCACAGAATTTCATTTACTGCAGTCCATCCAGTTGCCGCTGGTGTGGGACGTCAGTGCGTCGCGCTGGCGGAAGCTGGATATCAAAGGAATGCGGGGAATTCACCAAAGAAACATATACACTCGATTGGGTGATCCGGGGAAGGTGGCCACCGGCCACTGGCCACGATAGTTCAATGCCGTCATGTAAGACATTGTGTTGGGGATTATTTTGACGTGTGTGTCCGGATTTGTCGGGCGGATTTGTGAGCCTCTTGGAGTGCTGGCTGCCAAATTCGTTGACACTTGATAGAACGTCTAGTGGATCAAA
Source organism: Eristalis intricaria (assembly GCA_964034865.1). Lineage (NCBI taxonomy): Eukaryota > Metazoa > Arthropoda > Insecta > Diptera > Syrphidae > Eristalis > Eristalis intricaria. The sequence goes on from OZ035874.1 coordinate 75,896,649, forward strand.
TAGAGCAGTCTGTGTGATCAAAGGAAAGGCAATTGGTTGGATGCGGGGCCTTTGGTCAGCTAGGCTAGAGATAGCTTCAACATTCGATGCCCGCAAAAAGACCCAAGGCCAATAAACATGAATGTAAACAAGAATGGAAAGAAAAATAAACACGATCGAGGAAATTAATGTGATGCCCATGCTGCAAGAAGGCTACCATTCCGTTAAACGTACTATACTGTTGCCAGGGCTTGGTGATGGTGGCCATGAGACGATAAGGGGAAGTATCGGTTTTCATGTGACTCGATCGACATCCGGCTACGAGTCAAAATTGTTGCAACCATTCAGCAACCTTCCAGCATCCGGTCCACATCCAAGCATTTCACGTGGGGACAACATCCGCTATAACATTTCGACCGCCTTCAGGCGCCACAACGATGCTAAAAATAATGCAAACAATTCGTCACTGTTTTTTCTCTCATTTCCTTTCGCGTAGCCAAAGATCGGATCTTCGGGCGAAGACCGTGGGATTTTGAGAGTAAAAATTCCATTGCTTTGAGTTGCTGTGCTCAGTAAGGCTGAACTTTGTAAATTCGTATGACCGTCAGTCTGAACCAGACTGGGACGTGAAATGAAGTCGCGCAGTTGCTCGATACAACAGCAAAGATTTTTTCCAGTAACAGCGTATTTTAATTAATTGCATTCTGACTGAAATCCATATCACGCTGGTTTTGAATGCGAAATACGGTCAATATTGAGTGTGAAGACAAATAGGAGAAAAAGGAAGCTATCGCCCTTGTTGCTGTCACATGTCAGAGTGACAAAATTATATTCAATTTGTCACTTAAATGTCACATAAAGTGAAGAAGTAGGACTGCAGTCTTTAAGTTTTCACTCTTTTAGTAAAGTGACTAAGACTGTAGCAAGGTGACTGAGACAGTACAAAATTGTCACTGTGACAAGTGACACGACAGGGAATGAGGGTGAATTACTTATTTCGTCACCGAAAGTACTTCTACTCCCTCGACAATTAAGACAAGCTACTCGTTCGCCATTATAACCGCTTCATCATAGAACAAGCAGCGATGAAGTATCCGGTCTTGGTGGTTACACAAAGGGTTTATGTTAGTTTAAGTGTGACTGCTCGCTGCAGTTAGAAGCTTGTACCCCACCTACCTAACAACTAGCTAATTTTACTATCTTGATGCACATATTTTTTACATCGATGATTTTACTTTGGGTAAGTTTAGAACCCCGAAACAGACAAATAAAGCGCTGTGAGTCAAATGCCCTGATTACGAGGGTGGTCCGATAAGTACTTAGCCTGCAAAAGAAGAACGAACATTTTGAAAAATTACCAATTAATTTCTCGAAATAGTTACCGTTTGTTCGATTCAATTGCCCAACGGTGCTCCAAGTTTTAACCCGTCCAAAAAAAACGTGCCGGCGACAACCCCCTCATTCGATTCATATCTCTTTCAGCGAGTGACTTTTTCAAGTTCGGAAACATAAAAAGTACTGGACAATACGATGAAAGGGGCAGCAGTTCGTAGCCTCAGTCGACCGATTTGGCCGTGGGACGGCGGTGGTCTTACGGTTGGACTTGTTGTCCAGTATAAGCAAACGCGGTATATTTATAATATTTCATGCAAGATTCACGCGGTCTTTGGAGATGCCTGCTGACTCAGCTAACTCACGCAATTTCAAACGGCGGTCTGCCAATACGAGATCCTTGATCTTGGATTTTTATCACGTTATCCTCCGCGGTTGTGGCGGCCATGACTTTGTGTGTAAGTTCGTCGTCACTTGTACAACCGAACCTCTCTATCAAGGTTCGATTTGGCATAAAACTGTAGGTCTCTTCCACTCGTGAGAGAATATTACGACACGTGTTTGCTGGAGAAAACATGCGAGCTGTAGCGAAACATTTAAATATTATTTTTATATTTTATCCTTCGTGGTAGCGGTTTTCGGGTAACCTGGGCGGGGCTCATCAACCGATGTGAGACCACGTTAAAATTCTTTAAATGTTGAAACTTGTGAAACAAAAACAAGCGCTCTTGAATTTTGCTGCGCGATTTCTCTCCCAAAAAAACGGATCGAATTACCGACCGGTGTTGCTCTTTTTCACTTTTCGCGGCCGACCCCGATCCACGATCCCGATTTGGCTGAAATGTTTGATGGTAGCGGCCTACGAAAATGTAAAGGGTTTTCCAATAAGGTGTTGACAACTTTTTGAATAAAACGCAAACCATTTGAGATAATGCAAAAACTTTATTATCGGTTTGAAGTACAATCAAAACATTTATGAATGGAACTCGACTTTGTTCATATGGCCACCGCGGGCACGTTTGCAGCTGTCGATTCGTTGCCCCAATTTTCAAGGAATCGGCCACACGTTTCGCCGGAAAATGCCGCTATTTCGAGTTTAATATTGACTCTGAGTTCGTCGTCTGAGTCGTCGGCTTGTTGGCTTAAACCAATGACTTAACGTAGCCTCACAGAAAATAGTCAAACAGCGTTAAATCGCACGAACGAGGCGGCCAATAGACTGGCCCATTTCTTGAGATAACAAGCTCACCATACTTACTCTTCAATAAATCGATTGTAACGTGTGCTCTGTGGCACCATCCTGTTTAAACCAAATGTCGTCCAAGTTTATATCTTCCATTTCGGGTCAAAAATAATCGGTAATCATGGAGCGATAACGCTGACCATTCACAGTAACGTGACCCAACCGCACCAAACAGTTATTTTTGTGTATGAAGTGGCGATTCATGAAGAACATGTGGATTTTCACCCGACCAAAACTTATTGACCGTAAAACCATTGAGGCAAAAATGAGCTTCGTCGAAAATTGGAGTTAATGATCTTAAAGCTGCGGTCACCGACTCCGTATTTCGGTAGAACATTTTTATTATTTGTAGACGTTGCTCGTTCTTGTGTATATAAATAAATTGACAGTGAAAGTTTAATGATTAGTGAAAGAGTGCGTTCACAAATTAAATTCAAAGTTGTCAAGTCCCTTCTGGAAAAACCCCTTACTACATACAAATTTCACTTGCGATAGTGGCGCCATCAGAGGTAAGAACTTATCGGACCACTCTCGTATTTCGCGGCTGGATGGTTATCAACAGCTTCTACACAGTCTACAGAAATTATCTTTCCAGATTCTCAGTATCTGCTGCGTATCTACTACGAGTTGTCCCTCTGCGTCACGACAGGCTTCTGTATGAATTTTGTATCCATTGGATAGCTGTTTTACCCGTTTTTAGAACTTTCGGACATCATTTCTGCCCCTAACACCTCTCCATTTCCTCGACCGCGCGCTTCTTATGGTTTTTCTTTTTCTTTTTGAGAAGCCGGTAGTCTTCCCTTTTTTTAAGTTCATAGAGCCCATGAACCGCTCTCGTCCTTCTGTCCAGCGTCGCCTTGTATGCTGCTTGCTTCGCTGAATGGGCCCGACTGCACTCGTTGTCAAATCAGGGGTTTTTGTTGGGTGGTGTCTTAAATCATCAGCAGCTTAGACTTCAGGTATATTGCCGACACTGTAGTAGAATCTCTGTAGGAATGGTAAGAACAGCTTGTAGTACGTGTATTTATTGGCAATCAATCTGGATGATTTTCAAACCTCCTCGTTCTAACTCAAAACTGCAGATCCCCTGTTCATATAGGAATGCTGCGCTGTCTATTCAAGAATGGCGGACATCCCCCTGGGAGCAACATGACCTTACTAAAGTCTTTCGCCTTAGATTACTCACATTACTTCAATGCTCAAATGCTGTCGTTCCTCAAGGAACAGCTCTAGGACCAGTTCCTTTTCTAGTTTATTTTACACCGGATTTAGTTGCCTTCAAGTGGGTGGGTCTTGGACTTGGCATGGTACTTCTAAATGACACAAATGTCATTTTCTGCTTTTGTAACGTATTTATGAAAAAATCAGACAACTCGCTTGACCAACCACGCTAGGCTTCACTCATTCAAAAAAAAATTACATCATTTTTTCAAAACTGATAAATAAAATTGATTGATTACAAAAAGGTTGCATTAATATGATTTCTTACGATTATACCTTCATTCATACGATTTGAATAAAAAATATAACGATTTTTGAAAAGTTTCAAAAAAATGCTCTCGTTAATTTGAAATGACTCTTTTTCCCTTGATAACCACAACCTTTGTTAAATAAAACTCCCAATAATTTGAATTTTTTGCCAGGTGTCGAGATTCGAATTTATCTGTATTTCAATTGGTCCCATCTCAGTCGTGTCCTCGTCCAGTGAACATTTTTGAGAAGCCATCACTTTTTCGCTTCTAACAGTCCTACGTGATCCACGGACTAAGCGGTGTTCCGAAATTGTTAGATTTCATTCCACTTAGACAGCATGCCGCAGATGTTTATTGCTTTGATAGCTGAACTCGCAGAGTCCAACCTTGACATTGACAGTAAAATCAAGATAATCTTTGTTTGTCATAAACCGTCCTTGATGAGCGTCCGTGAGCTTCTGACAAGGCGTGTGAGCACACACTCGCACAGCATCAAGTCGCAGTTCAAACAGCACCACCGATTTACTGGACTGTGCGCAAATGTGACTTCATCCGAGTACACTGCCTGCAGCTGACACACATTCCGATGTACTCGCGAAACGATTAAGTATCTCGACAATAGAGTTCATCAACACTTTGCATCGACGAGTGTAGACACAACAAGCGTTGGCTTCTGTTCAAATTTATCCGCCCCAAACGTTGGCAGATAAAAATAGGTACCCCCGAGAAGCGGGGACACACACAGCAAGCGGGAGCGCGTCGCGATGCGAAAGCAGATTTTAATGGCCTCATCGTGGAGTGGAATTAAACAAATATAAAAGAGAAATGGAAAAAGAAAGAAATTAGCGATGACCTCTGATTGAGAAAACAATCTGAATGTGGACACGAATCGTATGAGATGTGGTTTTCAACGCGCAAATGTGTCTTCTCGACATTGGGACGGGTTGCTCTTGAAAACTCAAACATTTTTCAAGCACAAGGCTTACGAAAATCGAATACGCTGGTGTTCAGATAAGGTGACTAGAATGGGGACTGTGGATAGGGACGAAGTGATGGAGTAAGTAGACTGAGATGACATAAATGACATAAGCCGACGGGGTGTACTGAGGGCCGACAACGTGATTGCGACAGAGTGGTTGAGGAGCTGTCGAAGTGCTAGAGACAATTCTTATGGCTGGAAGGATGGCGAAACACTTAAGAGTATCTAGATGGTTTCGGGGCAAAGGAAGCGGTGGAGACAAGTGTTGGGCAAATAATGACCTTCATTTTTATTCTTGTTTCGCTTGCCATATATTTTAGCAAGTGGTTTTTTAATCAAGGCTGCTTTTACACGGCCGAACTACTTCAATTTCCGTCGAATCAAATGCAAGGTTTGTGGACAATTCAGAAGGCTCCAGCTTTTCAGTGAGTTTTCGCTCTCTTTGGAGTGGTCTTATTCTCAGGGTTGGGTATCGGATGCAAGTTGCACGAGGAATAAAAAAGATAGCTTTGCTTTCCCCAATCGACTAAACCAGATTAACTACCTTCTTGAATGAAAGAGGGAGAGTCCAACGAACGGGTGAATGAAAGAGGAAGTACATTGGCAATCGTCCTTCGATCGCGAAAGCGTGCTGTCATCGGTCTGCTTGTGAAGAAATTCGCCTTTAATCGTCACCTGAAATCTGATAATTTCATCGTGTGAAATCCGGGGCAGCCGCATTACCCAGGCATTACACAGGTTCTTGTCGAAACGGGTAACATCAAGAGCACTAGTATCTACGGCCGGACTATAAACTCATTCAAAAAATTGTACAGTTAGATTCTCACTATAAATCTAATTACACGTGAATGCGTGTCACGTGCGTACGTAACACACTACGTCAAATCTACCAGATCATTTGCGTACCCTAAACATAACTGAAATTAATTCAAGTAGTCACGTGAACGTCCTAAATGGACGTAAACGGGTTCATGATCGCATTGTTTTGTCAATATCATATTGGAAGCGAGAGTTATGACTGAAATGGGATTTGTTTGCTATTTATATGGACACCTGAATAGAATAACCTGAATAGAATATTTTTATTATACATTTAAGAAGAATTTGAGATCTGGTTAAAGTGGAATATACCCGTGTATTTAGAATCGCGTGAAATTAAATCGTGGATTACGTGCCATGCACCGTTTCAATTTGACAATTACACGTGAATAATGTTCTGACGAATTGTAGTTTTAAGAAAAGTTATTTTGTACTTGGAATCTGGTCCAAATAGGCAAAAATTTAAATTCAAATCATGACGCAAACATGCTCATTTTCATTTTATTCGTGGCCATGTTCCTCACCCAACTAGCTTCCAAATTTCGCACACCAGGTCCTTCTCCTTCTCATCTCCATTGTTCTTTAGGCTCGATGAGCAAATAGTTATGAATGTTCCAAGGCCGTCCAATTTTGTACTTTTACTTTTAGGAACCGTTAAAATTGGGTGCTAATTTTGTTGTACGCTTTTTTAAACCAATGTACCTATTGACAAAAAAAATGTACGCTGTTTATACATAGAATAGTTTTTGCTGTAGCTGTTATTACTTGAATGGAGTTTTTGAGAGAAGTCTCCTGAACACACTGGATTGGAACACATTGCATATGTTGTATAACTATTTATGATAGAAGAACCTTTCCGAAACACGATATGGCCAATTCTGTGCTGCGCATCGTATCGTGAGCATCTCACGCAATGGCTGGCAAGAACTTAATGCTACTCCCAGCACTTACAAATTTGTCTCTTCGTTAATTCGATGTAAAATATATGTACACATACGCCTATCATACAGACCTATAACGACTAAACTAAAATTAACAGTTCAACATTTAATTACTGTCGAAAATTGTCATCTATATACTTAGTCCCAAAAATTTAAAAATAACAAAAAATTTCAAAGAAGTGGTCGCTGTTAAAGTTGTTTATGGCTATGCCCACTAAAAGTAACTATGCCAAATTTCGAGTTCATAGCTTTACTGATGAGTTTAATGCCAACTTCTTGGGTATTCTGTTCCACTGTGCGCCTGGGCATCGTCAAGTGAACATCCTGAATGTGAATGCCTGTCTACGAGGAGACCTTTTCGGCGGATTCCACAATTGCAGTCAAATGTGAAAGGCAAACGACTGGGTGAAGTGAAATTCAATCCCGACGGATTCCACGATAGGGGTGTATGTACAGCATTGGCATAGCTCGTGCCCTCCGCAGGTTTGGGGGCCTGTGCGTTGACTCAAACGTACTTGAACCTGTGTTATCTAGGTTCTCATGCTCAAAGATAATTAGAGAAATAATTATGCCGTGTGGAGTCGGCATAAGACTGTACGTCCCTTCCACTCGTCGGAAGCCGAGTGGTTGATGTAGAAACCCGGCTCTCTAAGTGACCCTCTAAGGGAACTAGCGCCACCCATATTAATATTGTACGAAATCTTGTCTTGAATCTCTGTATTTCATTAAATCTGCACAACATCAATTTACACTTAATTCAGAAAGCTGTGGTGATTTAGGAACTAGAAATCCAAAAACATCCAAGCATCAAATCCGTCAAAATATATACATACATATGTATTTATGATATGTGCATATAAGGAAAAACACGTTCTTCATCAACTACAGGTGGAAGTTGGCATCAAATTAATGGACCAACATTATGTAAGTGTGATGTTGAATTTACTAGTCTGCCAACCTACAGTTGGTGCAAGATCGACTACTCTCGTTAAAGCTGACAAATAATCTGCAGATCCATTTTCTAAACTTACATACTTACTTATCAGGGCGGCGACCCATGGAGGGTCTGAGCCTGAGCAATTGCTGAATTCCGTTGTTGACGTTCCTGGGCACGCTGCTTCCAGTCATCAAGACCAAGCTGTCTTGCATCTGCGAAGAGTTGGTCTTTGTACCTTAGATTCGGTCTTCCTCTCCTTATCGAACTTGAAGGCTCGGCTTCGAAGATCCTCTTAGCTGGAGCGTTGGTGTCCACGCACTCGATGTTGCCAAACCAGTGTAATCCTCGTGTAGCTCGTAGAGTTCTTCTGTCTTATCCCTCATTCGCCTTCCTCGCAAGCGGGACCGTATACGCGACGTAGAATTTTTTTTAGAATTTTTCACCAAGAACCAGCTCTGCAGTCTTGCTTATTGTCTAGCAACCGAAGTAACACCGGTTGCCAAGAGCGGTTCTACGCTGGATCTCCACTGTGATGTTGCTTGTGGAGCTTAAATTTGCCCTGTCGCCCTCCTGTCGATCGCTTCGACTCTTCTTCAAATGCCGTGCAAGCTTCCTCTATGGCATCGTCGCACGACGATGTCATCTGCGTATCCCCACAGTTGGACTGACTTGTAGAAGATAGTTCCTTCCGTGCTTACAGCTGCTCGCCGCACTATTTTCTCCAGTACCAGCTTGAAGAAGTCACACGCCAGCGCATTTTCGTGCCAAAAACCGGTGCAGGTTTGAAACGGCTCGAAAGTCTTTGAGCCGAACTGCATGGTCGCGTATGTGTTAGCGTGGGGGGACATAACCGCATTACTCGATGATGAAAAGGTCTGGATTTGAAACTCGGCGGTCTTCTCCCGGATCTGGTACGTTCCAATTAGTGCTGTGCAAAACGGCTTAAGACGTTCATACAGTACCCTGGGATCTTGTATGAGCAGGTAATACCTTTGAAGTTGAAGCAAGAGGAATATAATAATAATATGGGTGGCGCGACAGTCCGAGGTGGACCTGGGCCTATCTTCTCAGCAACCACGTGTGTTGTGCGTGCTATTGTTCTTTCACGCGTGGAAGGGACCTACAATTTAATGCCGACTCCGAACGGCGAAGTTGTGAAGCTTTTTCTAGACAGGAATACTCTTTGAGCATTGTCAGTGACTCGAAAGAGGTGGAGCCGTGAATTATGATAGGTGGTAAATTCGGGTATCGAACCTGGCACCCCCTGCGTAGGAGTCGACGCACTTACGCACTACGCCACGGCGACTACAAGAGGAAGGATCGGCTTTTTTGTGGATGTGGATGGAGCTGATATTCCACTCGTCGAGCATATTGTCCCAACTGGTCGTGTTTAATCCGTGTGCACTGTTTTCTATGCGAAATACTGCATTCAGCCTCAGGAAATAGCCCCGATAAGCGCATGTTGCAGGATGTCCACTATGTGCGCTATGCAGTGACTTCCTAATGTTCATCAGACTGTTCAGCAAACATGATGTCATCTCTGACATAAGAAAATAAATGCTTTAAAGACAGAGTATTCTGTACAAGGCACTTCAACATTTCCTGGTGGCCATTATGTCATCATCTCAAGTCAAATAAATACAATCGACAAGAACAACCTCTCTTGGAAGTCAACAGATGGATGGTTTTCCTTTCACAAGGCTTCAAGTTCTCAGAAGTCGTCATCACCAACCCTCAAATCTGGCAAAGAACTGTACAAATAATGAGATCATCATCAACTCCATCTGAACGTTGTAACTCACATCAAATCAAAGCCAGTTAAGCCCGCCGCCGCGCCGTGGCATATGAAGGCGATCAGCGTGGATGATAAGAAATTTGTTCAAATATTTTCTCGCTTCTCTTATTGTTCTGGCTCGAGATCTGTCAATGAACGATCAATGTCACAACCAAAGCGTCAGAGGGAACTTCATCTCATTCACTTCGTATAAGTAAGCTTCCCGCCTTGAGTGAAATATCAGAGTTATCCAAAATCTCAAACCAACCAGGTTTCCGTGTCAGAAATTCAAAATGAGAGTAAGTAGCAATATTTCCTTATGTTTTCCCCAAACGATCATGGTTCCGTTTTGATTTCAGTTCGCCCTTTTGCTTGTGACGCTGTTCATGTTCGCTGTCGGAGTTCAATCAAACAATGTAACCCGTCCCTCTCGTATTCGTCTTGCGCTCAAAGCACCCCTTATTGGAAGGAAGGGCGTTAGTATTGGAGTCTCCAATCTTGTGATTGTCAAGAATGTCAACATGGGCTACAACAACCTCGGTCTTCAGCAAGACAACGTAGACGGACCAGTTTATGCGGCTGGAATCGCCACAGCTGCTCAAGTCCCAGCCTCGGTTAACGTCGACTTGAGTCCAAATGTGGCCTCAGACCTTGTGTGCAGCTCGAGTGAGAAAGGAAATGAAAATGTCCCCCAAGCTGTTGACGCTATTCCACCAGCTGGAGCTAAAGAGACGTTAGTGGCTTAAATCACCGGGACAACTGCCACCGGGGACTGGACTCCAATTACTCATAATAACTTAAACTCACATATTAAAAACATAAAATATCATTTGTCCAACTGTTTTTTAAACCTTGGTTATGGGCTTGAGCATTCGATTTCTTTTACACTGACAGCCCTGCTGTCTGAACTGAAGTTCAGCCTTCAACTGATGTCATTCGACTTCTCGATTATTATGATGCCGTAGGACTCATAAATCTCAATGAAGGCATTAAAAATGGTGTCTTCCAAACACCGACCATAAAATGGGCAGTTAATTTGTTTTACTGTAAGAACGATGTCCGAAAGTTTTACCAGAGGGTGAAACAGTTATCCAGTGGATATAAGGTTCGGACAGAAGCCTGCCGGGACGAGAATGGACAACTAGTAGTAGAGTCGCAGTCGATACTGAGAATTTGGAAGAACCACTTCTGCAGACTGCTAAACGGCGACGATGACACCAATACCGCTGTCAGGCAGAATGTTCCACTCAGTATGGACGATGATCGATGAGAATTCCGTCCCCCCGACTTAGACGAGGTCAAGATAGCAATATCAAGACTGAAGTCTAACAAAGCTGCCGGTGCGGACGGACTGTCCGATGAAATCTTTAAGGCAGCTGGAGATGATCTGGTTGGGCGCATGCACCAGCTCATCTGTAAGATATGGTCGGAGGAGAGTATGCCCGATGAGTGGAATCTCAGTATCGTTTGCCCGATCCATAAGAATGGAGACCCCTTTGACTGCGCCAACTATAGAGGGATAAGCCTCCTGAACATCGCCTACAAGATCTTCTCTGCCGTTTTGTGTACTCGCCTGAAGCCGTTTATAAATAACCTGATAGGTCCTTATCAGTGTGGCTTCAGGCCAGGGAAGTCCACCATCGACCAGATTTTCACACTACGGCAGATCCTGGAAAAGACCCAAGAAATGCAAATCGACACCCACCACCTTTTTGTCGATTTCAAGGCCGCATATGACAGCGTGCATAGGGACGAGCTATACAACGCCATGTCTAGTTTTGACATTCCTGCCAAACTCGTCAGGTTGTGCAGGATGACGATGGAGAATTCTCGCTGCTCCATCAAGGTCTTAAGCGAACTCACCGAGACCTTCAATGTCAAAAAAGGTTTTAGACAAGGTGACGCGCTGTCATGTGATTTCTTTAACATCATTCTGGAGAAGATCGTGCAAGACTCACACGCCAATACTAGAGGCATTATCTTCCAGAAGTCCGTACAACTGCTAGCATACGCGGATGACATTGACGTGATTGGCAGAACACAGCGAGCCGTCAATGAGGCGTTTGCTGGCATTGAGGCGGAGGCGGCTAAAATGGGTCTAGCGGTGAATGAGGGCAAAACGAAGTATATGCTGTCATCAAGAAAGGACACACAACATCGACGTCTTGGACAGAGCGTCACAATGGGCAGCTATAACTTCGAGGTAGTCAAGGACTTCGTCTACCTCGGCTCCGCAGTAAACAGTACAAACAACATCAGTACCGAGATCAAACGCAGAGTAGACTTTGCCAACCGCTGTTTCTATGGGCTCATGAGGCAATTGAGTAGTAGAGCCATCTCTCGAAGGACCAAGCTGACCCTATACAAGACCTTGAACATCCCAGTCCTGCTGTACGGCGCGGAGGCATGGACAATCTCAAAAGCGGATGAGGAAGTCCTTGGTATTTTCGAGAGAAAAGCTCTGCGTGCGATCTTTGGTCCTGTTTGCGTTGACGGTTTTTGGAGGAGAAGATTCAACCACGAACTGTACGGGCTGTACAGCGACATGAGTCTAGTCAGGCGTCTTCGGATCCAACGCCTAAGATGGCTAGGCCATGTAGAGCGTATGGACAACTCAGCTCCGGCCCGGATAATCTTCGACTCCGAACCCGTGGGACAACGCAACAGAGGACGCCCGCGCTTAAGGTGGCGCACCCAGGTGGAGAAGGACCTCAACCAACTTGGCGTGCGACACTGGAGACAGCTAGCCAGAGACCGTGCTAGCTGGAGAGGCTTGTTGGTTGAGGCCCAGGTCCACCCCGGACTGTAGCGCCAAATGAAGAAGAAGAAGAATTTGTTTTACTACTTAAAATCTTCATAGAGAAAGGCTCAAAGACCGTAGTATATGCAGATGATCTAGTTATATTGATAAAAAGTATGTTTATACCAACCGCTAGCGAACTAGTTGAATCTGCGTTGAAGGACTCTCCTCAAGGGCAAGACAGAACGGTCTGGTCTGGTCTGGATATAAACCCCCAGAAATCTGAGCTGGTATTGTTCACCAGGAATAGAAAATCCCATACAGTCAATCAATTCCATATTTGTACAATAGGTTCTATATTTTAACCAAAACTGTCCTTTTTTTCACAAAATCAAGGACAAGTAACTGTTAAAAAATATCAATAAGTCGATGTCTTGAATTAAAAAAAAAATTACAAAATAGGAAGGAAACAGTGTGACATGTCCATTGATATTAAAAAAAATTATTGTTAAGTACCATACCGATGGCAAGCCCTTAAAGGAAATATCAGACATAATTGGCAGACCACGTTCAATAACTAATTCGAAGGTATCATGGACCACAAAAAATATTTTGATATTTTGAAACAAAACTTGGGAAAAAGTGCAAACAAATTTGGTCTACAAAACCAAGACAATGGCCCAAAGCATAAAGCTTAGAATACCCGGATGTGGCTCCTTTATAATTGTCCTAAAGTGATGGAAACTCCACCACAGTCAGCAGATATTAACCCAATAGAACATTTTTTAGGGAACATTTAGACCAGCAACTAAGGAAATTGGACATAAGAAATGCAAGAGACATGATGGAGAAGATAATTCAAGAATGGGAAAAAATTGCAGGGGACACAACAAAAAAACTTGTCCAATCCATGCCAAACACACCCAAAAATGTTTTCTAATGACAAGGATATGCAAAAAATGACATCAAAGGATATGCCAAAAAATATTAATTTTTTTCTTAAATTGAAGTTTGTACCATGAAATGTTATATGCACGAATATGAATTTGTTGCCTGTTCATTGTTTTTGTTTGGTTTTTGTTGAAGAATGATGCTTTTTTTGTGTTTGGCAGTAGATATACATTAGAGCTTTGATTTCACAACCAAATAACACTAAAAGCTTTTGTGGTTCTTGAAAAATCGAAAAAGTTACTTTTTATCTACTGTATGAATATGAGATTGATTGACTGTATATATATTCCTCCTAAGTTAGATGGAACTCCACTTAAAATCACAACGGAGGCTAAGTATCTAGGCATCATTCTTGACTCCAAACTTTTCTGGAAGAGGAACGTAGAGGAAAGGATGAAGAAAGGATTAATTGCCTTCGGTACAGTGCATCATTCATTGCATGTAGACAGCAATCATCAGACCCATTATAACTTATGTGGCCGTAGTTTAGTAGACTGCTAGCAATACAAAGGCTATTTGAGCATGCTCAACAAAGTACAAATGTCAGCATCTGTTTGTACAACGGGAGCTATAAGTAGCAAGCCGCAAGCTGGGTGGGATACGTTACTTCATCTGCTTCCTCTGGACCTATTCTTAAAAGGCTGCGCAGGAAAAGCTATCTCGGACTCTAAAGAGTGCTCTCTGTTTAAACAAGCCAACAATGTACATAATCATCACATGATATGAGAAAGGTACATGGTTCCAGCAGCCTCGTAGCTACAACTGCCTATATATGCATCTCCCCATAATAACTTATCCCTCACAATCTTTCGAACGCTGTTATCAACGACCACGAGATTACCCTTTTCGCAGACGGGTCAAAAATGGACACAGGTACTGGGGTCGGATTCTACTTGGACCCCTTGCACAAACAGAAATCATTTAGACTCCCTGATATGGACTAGAGAAATCAGGCAAACACAGACAAGGAGCCGATATCCGACCATCAGATATCACCATCTTTGTTGACATCCAGGCTGTGCTTATATCAATGGGATCATATACAACGTTATCAAAGGCTGTTATTAACTGAGGTGACTCACTAAGGTCCATCAGTCACCACTGGCACAAGGTCTACTGGGTCCAGGGCCACAACTAAATAGCAGGGAACCAGAGAGCTAATGAATTGGGCAACAAGGGTCTGAAATAGACATCAGCGAAGCGGACACATCACTGCAATCACCGACCAGTGATTTGTACCGGACCATAAGCGAAACAATAAGAACAATTCCAGTTAAACATCTGACTATACTCACACTTCCAGAAATTCCTGAAGAACAGCCAGACAAGGCTGAAAAGGATCACCATTCCCATCTGGCTCAAGCACACCAACCACTGAGAGCTTCACTGAATGCGTCGAATGATGAGTCCGATCTGTGGATAAAGCAGGCGCAAAAGCTTTTGTGGACTTCTCTTGATCGACTTACAATTGCGTCTATTCAAAACAAGCCAAACAACCGCAGATTTCATTTTCTGGTGGCGCTACAGTCCGGGGTGGACCTGGGCCTCAACCAGTAAGCCAAACCGCAGATTTGGTCAGGTTAAACATATCGTCGTTACTAAAAAGACTAAGACGGACAATGGACCCAACGAAGTGAGCCACGGCCGCAATGTTGTAAACCCATATATGTACCAACCTGCATAGGTAACATTTTTACTCAGTCTACTGTGGATTGGAGAACCACGAGATACACAATTTCAGTTGGTGAAGCATATTTCTAGGCGCAAATAGAATATCTACACAAATTATAACTTGCATGGACTTCGGTTTCAGCGACTATTAACAATTTATTATGTTCAAAGTGTCCTTTAACACAAAAACTGTGGAGGACGAGCAGAGAAGTCCACCTCCACTTACAAGAACTTGTTGGTTTCATCCAACGATAGATCTTGGGTATTTAAAAAAAAATAAAAATCTGGTAGCTGCCAACACATTTTTTAGACTATGCCCCAACTTTGTTAGCCAAAGGCAATAGTGGTCTATCTCTTACCATATTAGCGTCTATAAAGAACAAATAAACAAACATTGATTTTTATATATGTAGATTATTGCAAGGTCAAAGCCAGAATACACATTTCTTCAAAACTCCACTTATGCTTCATTCTCAACAGTTGTCAATTGATGTGAGAGGTCTGTGGTGCCGAAGTGTTCCTCGTACCGCTGCCTGTCATCAGGATCAGCGGGATACCAGTCCATCGGGCGTACACATCGCTTGAACCGCGTCACAAGGTATCCCGTGACTTGGGATATTTTAAGGCAGCAATATCCCGGAAGAATAAGCCACGGGACAACCACCACAATGGACACCAACTGGAACATGGTCGAACTATGCCAAGACATGAATATGGTTAATAACAGTCCGACATACTGAAAACAAAATAGCGGAGTGAACAAGTGACAACTGAATTGCTATATTTCGTATTTACGAAGGAGAGAAACAGGATGATTGGGGCCACAAACCGCACCACGTTCACCATCCACGTGTAGTACGTGCGGCCAGTCATGAAGAAGAGATCCCTCTGGAAGCGCTCCCGTCCATACACCCACAGCACAACAAGCAGCAGCATGAGGTTGAGTAGGACTTGCGTGAGGATGGTGTAGTTGGTCAGGAATTCGAATGAAGGCAAACCGCGCTGAAAGAATGAAGACGTGCGCGAAAAGTCCCTCAAGCTAATCCGGAGGACATAAACTTACATTTGAGCAGAACTGCATGGAACATATGCACAGCACAGCGGCGGAAAGGGTAATCAGCACCCGACGTGATCTCCTGAGGACCTCGAATTCATCGAACAAGGACGTCAGGACTGAGAGCAGTTGTACTATCTAAAGCCAACTAGAGGGTACATCCTTAAAATCAAACGCCACTCCGATCTTACCACGAGATTGGTGGCCCCCGCTGCCATCATTCCGAAGAAGAGAAGCGACCAAAAGTGCGGCATCTCCATCGTCGACAGAGCCGACGGCACTGTCACGAACTGCATCCAGTGTGTTTGGTCGCTGTACAAGTGCAAGTAATGAGAGCCCATCGCTGGAAACCAACGTTTAAGCAGACCTTCTCAATCATCAGGCTATACTTACACGACCAGAAGTTCCTGACGAACAGCCAAACAAGGCTGGCGAGGACCATCAGCCCCGTCTGACCCAAGCACACCAACCACGAGTACTTGGTGATATCGGTCTTGAACTTGTTGTAGCTGGCCATGCTCAGAATCGATCCCCAGCCCGGTCCCAGGCCGCCCAGACTCAAGAGCGGCATCAATACGTGGTAATCTATACTTTGAGTTCCTAATTTGTAAGATTTGGTGAACTTCAGCGCGTTTAATGCTCCCGGTAGGAACCCCAGGCGGATGACGCATACGGCCATGATGGCGACAACTGCCGTTGTTGAATAGCGAATGATGCGGCCGACCTGCGGAGAGAGCAGGCTTGAGGCATGCGTGTATATATTTCTGATGACTAACTTACCATTTCGGTGCGTTTGGTCAGGACAAACCAGACAACGGCCCAGACGCAGATGCTGCAGAACATTAAAGGCCAAGAATACTGAAGCGAGGGAATGCTGGAGTAGAGATATTCAGGATCAAGCTTCATGTGATTGCTGTGGAAATGAAATGCGTGAGTCTTCGATGGAGTTTGACTTGTGAGAGGGATAGTACAGGAAAAACTTCTGAGATGGAAGCTGCAGATAGTCGTGATGATTGAGATTTATCCTGCCATCGGTCAGATTGCACGGCTAAATGGGAGAGATAAGAGGTATTTTTTTTATTACGAAAGGAGTGCGAGTTGGGAGGAAGGGGCAGTTCAATGAGGCTGAGGTAGGGAGTCTTTGAGAGTTCACCTCATATGCTACACCACCACACGAGTAAATATGGATGAGCTTAATGGTTATTGCCGCCCTTCACCTGCGAGCATTTTTCCCCAGAACCCTTTTACCGCAACGTATAAACATAATAAATAAAATATAGATTAAACAAGTAGATCATCAATCAAAGAACTGACCCACCATAAGAGTGACCATAAGACATCTCCGCCTTCACTTACCAGAGTAAGGTTCGCATGATCCAGCCAACGAGTGCTCCCCTCACAGCTCCACGGCAAGACTGGCCTCAACGAGTGGAAGAAGTAGAAGAGTGGTATCGCCGCGTAAATGCTGTAAAATGTCAGTACCAACAGGTTGACCGCCAGCGAAACGTAGCCAATGCCTTAAGGGTGAAGTTCAAAAGAGAATTCAATTTTGAAAATGTGGCTCCGGACTTACCTTTAAAGAGCGGCGCGATTCGAAACGCCGAAATGAATCCTGTGCTCGAGAACTGTCCCATGAAAGACTGAATTAAGGTGATCGGCAACGTGCACAGCATCACCAAGATGACGTAGGGTATGAGGGCGACAACTGAAAAAGAGGACAAGTTGAATCGAATTTGTTATATTTAAGGGGACCTGTGAGCTGAACCTTTGTCGTTAGAGGCTAGCAACGTACTTTGTTTCATTTTATCACAAATAGTTGACAAGTTTGGTCGAAAAAGGCGATCTGTTTGGAAGGTGTTTGCTGGCCATGAGAAGGGGCGGACCCATTTTCACGAGATATCAAAATGAGTTCGCCTTAGTCTAGACTGTGCATCATTTCATCTTTTCAATCAAAATACCATTTACATACAAGAGACTAATTCAAATAAAGTAAAAATAAAGGTTAGAAAACACACAAAGTTTATCCAGGGGAATTTCATGTACAATAACTCAAGATGGCGCTAAACGTAGGCTTGCACAGGGAACTCATATTGCTCAAACCGGCCCTCGCCATGAAACGATAGCAGCTAAATTGGGTCTGGTGGTAGACATAGGAAAAATAGAATCCAAATCTGTTGTGTCTTCGAGAAAGGAAACCTGGGGATAATGGACGCCATTACTACAGAACCAAGTAAAAAATAAAAACGCCAACAATTCCAATTAACTCCTACTTTCCACACCAGACATGCAGTAGACTTTCAGAGAAGAAAGATCAATTTGAACTGACCCCATGACTTTTTTTTATTTAAGAAAGATAGTAAGAGTCAAAATAACTTAGAGAATACAATTTTTTGTTGAATTAGTTCGGGACATTCTGTTGTCAGACGGACGAGATTTGAATGCACCATCAGCAATAAAACAGAAAAAATGAACATATTATAATAAATAAAAGATGGGGAATGTATGTAGAGTGAAAGCAAGATTTGAAATACATATTTTAAAAGAATTTAAATAGAAACATGATGTTACAATAGTGGGCTAATTAGGTCTTCAATAGTATGATGATTAGAAGATAAAAGCTGAAGTCGGACATGCTTTTGAAAAAACAACTGGATGGAGCAGTTGGTAGAGTGCCTGCCCCCGGTTCAAATCCCAGTGAAAGCAATGTCAATACGCTTTTATCTGGTTTGCAAATCTGCTCCAGTCAGCATTTGCCGTTGGGATCAAATTAAGGGCGCTATCACTTTATTGGTCAGTCAGTGGTAGTAGGCTGACTGTGGGTATCACAATGGACCAATATGGTCTAAGTGTGCTGGTGAGCAGCCCGCCTACCTAACCCCTTAATAATCTAAGATGCGGTAAAAAATGATTCGATCTTTTCACATCTAACTCTCTCTGGAAGCTTGTAAAGGGTTTCTCAACAGGAACTTTGAATTTGATTTGCGAACGCATTCTTTCACCAATCATTAAAATGTCACTGTAAATTTATTCAGTAAGCTAAACATTTTTACCAAAGTAAAGTACACGAACGAGCAACGTCTGTTCATTATAACAATTTTCTAACGAAATACGGAGTCAGTTCCCGCAAGTTTGAGAGCGTTAACTCCAATTTTCGACTAAGCTCATTTTTGTCTCAATGGGTTCGTCAATAAGCCATTGGTCGGGTGAAAATCCACATGTTCTTCATGAATCACCACTTCATCCACAAAAAATAACTGTTTGGTGCGGTTTGCATGCTGGCGGCGTTATTGGGTCATATTTTTTCGTCGACGATAACGATCGTCACGTTACTGTGAATGGTAAGCGTTATCGCGCCATGATCGCCGATTATTTTTGGCCCGAATTTGAAGATAAGGACTTGGATGACATGGGGTTTCAACAGGGTGCTCCCACAAGTCACACAGCACACGTTACAATCGATTTATTAAAGAGTAAGTATGGTGAGTGTATTATCTCGAGAATTGGGCCATTCAATTGGCTGTCTCCTTCGTGCGATTTAACGCCCCTTGACTATTCTCTGCGGGGCTACGTTAAGTCTGAACAGCAGACGCTTGAAGGTCCACTGCGAATCTTCACAGATGGATCGAAGATGGATGCAGGTGTGGGTGCTGGTGTCTATTCCAAGGATCCAAATATCCAGCTATCTTATCGACAACCTAATCATTGCAGCGTCTTTCAGGCTGAAACTATAGCGGTTAAGGAAGCCCTGTCCTAGCTAAAAAAAACAATGTAATATCGCGTACAGATATCGTCATCTGTTCCGAAAGCCAGGCAGCGATCAATTCTCTGGATTCAGTCACTTTTAATTCCAAGACTTTCCTTAATTGCCGCCTATCTCTTAACGAAATGACCAAGTACGTTAACATCCAACTTATGTGGCTGCCAGGACACTGTGACATTCCAGAGAATTGTGAAGCGGACAGACTGGCTAGAAAGGGCACAAGCTTTGTACTGGTGGAGACCCACCCTCCATTTCTATCGCTACTATAAAACAATTGCTAAAGCTTGAAACGCCTGCTCCAACAAACAGTGAATGGATATCTGGCACAGGATGCCTTATTACCAAACAACTATAACCTATGATCGATCCCAAGCGATAGCTTAGCTTGATCAGATTAAGCAGGCCAAACCTCAGATCTCTTATTGGCGTTTAACCTGGGAATTGTGCTATCGGAACTCACGCCTCTAGACTAGGCCTTCCGAATAATGATTTCTGTAGAAACTGCCTGGACGAGGATGAGGAATAAACCATCGAACACTTGCTATGTAGCTGCAGTGCTCCCTCATCCCGTAGATTCAGACTTCTGGGGCCCATTTCTTTGTTAATCTGGCTAAACTGAGCAGCATCAGAATCAGCCCTCTTCCTCGCTTTATCAAAAGCACAAATAGGTTTGCGGAATAGGTAGCCTAAGATTCGAGAGGTAACACAATGGGCCTATGCTTGGCCTAAGTGTGTCTGCTGTCCGCATGCGCGGCAGTCAGCTACCTCAACCTAACCTAACCTAACCTACGTTAAGTCATTGCTTTATGCTAACAAGCCGACGACGTTGGAAGAACTCAGAGTCAACATTGAACAAAATAGCGGCCGTTTTGGGAGAAATGTGTGGCCGAGTTGTTTATTATTGGGTCCAACGAATGGATCCTGTAAGCATAGATGTTTTGATTGTACTTCAAGCCGATGATCGAGTTTCTGAAATATCTCAAATATTTAAAAAAAACGTTGTCAAGTCCTTATTGGAAAACCCTTTAGAAACAACAAGTTTAGCACAAGAAAGTTATAGATAGATAGATTTATTTCCAGTATGAATTTCATACATTATAAAGTGTGTGTGCAGAGATTTGATACATATATCTTGTTTCTGGAATATTATTATTAAGGTTTACAATTTTTAGTAGCTCGTGAATATTTTTGAAGGAAAAAAATGAAAAAAAAACCTTCATGCAAATTGTATTGTATATATATATTACAATTAATAATAAGTAAGTAAAAAATTAATAAATCAATAAGCAAATAAGAAAATAAATAAATAAATAAAGAAAATACATAAGTAAATAAATAAATAGATAGATAATAAAAAAATAAAGGAATAGATAAATAAACAAAAAAATAAATAAATATAAAAACAGATAAACAAATAAGTAAATAAATAGATGAATAAATAAATAACAAACAAAAAAAAAGAAAAATAACAGTCAAACAAGAATAAATATAAAGCTACTATGAACATGGCTAGTCATATAATGATACTGTGCTATGGTGGTGCCACCTCCGTTGCTAGATTAAGTTCTTTTATGAGTGGGTTATCGGCAAGTTCACATCTAGATAAAAATCTAAGACATAGTTTTTGAGCTTTTTGAAAAACGTATTCAACATTCGCCCTTCTGTGCAAATCTTGTGTTGAGTGATGCCAGGGAGGATTTAGCATCATCTTTAGCAGTGTTTTTTGTGATATTTGCAATTTCTTAATGTGACATTGCGCGCAACGTCCCCATACTTGACATCCATATAAGATTATGGCTTGGAAAATTAGCTTATGAATTAGAACTTTATTATGTATAGACAGCCTTGATTTTCGGTTTATAAAGGGGTAGAGCATTTTAATTGCAATGTTCAATTTTTTCACTGTTCTTGTAACATGTTCCTGAAAAGTTTGGTATCATGTATATGCCAAAATATTTAACAGACTTTTCCCAATTAACTAGTGTACCGTTGATCAGAAAATTACTACTCAGTAGATGACAAGGTTTTTTTCATACTTCACAAGAAAGTTATATGTTGTTTGTACTTTTACAAAATTTGAGTTATTGAGACGGAGATTGTAGCTGCTATATAATCTGACAGCAGCATAACCGGCTTTCTGAAAATATATCTTAAGAACTTTGTAAAAATATAGATGCCGCAAGACAAGAATTTTAAGATTTCTGAATAGATCAAAGGTGGAAGTCCTACGATTTACTTTGTAAATTATATGCACTGCATGTTTCTGTTTTAGAAATAATGGTTAAATTTTAGGAAAGTGCATCCCACCCCACATGAATTTCCATACTGAAGTCGTGATTTGAGCAAACTATTATATTCTAAAGTAAGAATTGTGGAATTGCAGTTGATGGGAAGATGGTACGTCTGCCTCACAAGGACATCAAATGATGTGTAATCTTTCCAACTCAGTTTGTGATTCAGAATTACTGGATTAATGTACATAAAGCACATTACATGTACAACAATGAAATAATTATCAGAACAAGAAGCAACATTTTTACATTAAACGTAGGTTACTGCTGGAATAAGGTAGTGCGGGGTCATCGGCAAGTGCTGTTATTTTAACTTTTAAGAGTTGATTGTAGAGGGAATTGACATATATGAGAAATAATATTGGTCCTAGGAGGGATCCTTGAGGGACGCCTATATTGGTAAAGGATGTTGAGCTCAAATAAGATCCATTTTTTACCCCATGTCTCCGATTACTGAGATAAGATGCAAGCGAAGAATATGCAGAACCTTTAAAACCCGAATTATATAATTCAGTGAGTAAAAGTCCATGGTCAACCGTATCAAATGCTTCAGTAATGTCGATAAATAGAGCGGCAGGCAATTCGTGTACATTAACTCATTGTACCGCACAGTTTGAGTAATGCGTTTTACTTTCTGACCTCAGATTAACCATCTCGCGGCCGCTGATAACTTCCAATGATCTCAATTTCAATTAACACCCATTTGTTTACCGTCTATTGAAAGTGGCAGCCTGACTTCATCGGAATGCTGTGTCTTGAATTCATTGTATTCACTTGGGTTTCAATTGAGATCATCGGGTTCGCGCCATGTATCCCACTTGACTTGGCGCACACCAGCAACAACGCGCAGCTGACATAATTGTGGATCAACATAGAGGCAGTGCTAATTTCCTTATTACCCCGCTATCCAGTTTTTCTGTCTGCAATAATTGTTTCTCCAAAAATTTCTAAAAAATGTAGTGACAATAGTCTTCTGAAAAATAGACTTCAATGACTTTAGAAGTTAATATCTTTCAATCCCCAGGGAGAAGTAAATATTTTGAAATAACACGGAAACGCGAACAAATTAACCGTTCCCAACCGTTTCCAATCTGTCAACACTTCGCGCCACGACATGAGGGAATGAAATCGAATAGAATCACTAAACAAACTCATCAATGCCAACAGCACTGAGCACCAGTAACCAAGCGTTTGTTTGATTGGGGATTTAGTTTTGGCACATGATCACAGTCACGCACACGATCAGAAATGACCTTCGAATCGAGTCAAAACATCGCCAGGTTATCAATCGCCAGCCAATGTCGGCCAGCACAGTCTGCCGTCCAACTGCGCTGGGCACTTGCTAGCCTCTTTTAACTGGAACGTGAGCGAACACTTACACCCGGTGCCTCCGAAGACCATCGACGGCACAACGAACATCGCGTCATACTTGAACGCATGTCCGAGGCACGCGAAGAAGAAGTCCATCGGCGACGACCATCTGCCGCGGTTCTTGTCGTGGATGAACGGCTTCAGGCCGACGTCGTATGACGTCTCGTAAGCTGAGTTCATTACAATTCACTTCACTTTCACTGGAAACCCGTTCGAACGTCACCTCAAATCGCTTGGCACAGATGAGACGAAAACAGATGCTTTTGGAATGAATTCGTCAGCCAGACTGACCCGCTGAAGCAGAACTCTCGAAATAGATTGGGACAGAAACAAAACAAAGCACAATCAGAGAGGAGATGATATTTTTGGTATTCCTCGCCACATTCATGCCGGCTCACGTTGGTTGTGGCTGTGGTTGAGGTATCAGTCGTTATAGAGGGACTGGTGGTTGGGGGCCTTGACGTTATTCTCATTTACATGCCACATGATTTAATATCTATTCATCAGACGAACTGGTCGCCGTGGCGTAGTGGGTAAGTGCGTCGACTCCTACGCAGAGGGTGCCAGGTTCGATACCCGAATTCTTCACTTTTGATAATTCACCACCTCTTTCGAGTCACTGACAATGCTCAAAGAGTGTTCCTGTCTAAAACAACTTCTCAAATTCGCCGTTCGAAGTCGGCATTAAACTGTAGGTCCCTTCCACGCGTGAAAGAACAATAGCACGCACAACACGAGTGCCTGCTCTCCGGGAGCTGAGTTGTCCATACGCTCCACATGGCCTAGCCATCTTAGGCGTTGAATCCGTAGACGCCGGACTAGGCTCATGCCGCAGTTCGTGGTTGAATCTTCTTCTCCAATAACCATCAACGCAAACAGAACCAAAGATTGAACGCAGAACTTTTCTCTCGAAAAGACCAAGTGCTTCTTCATCCGCTTTTGAGATTGTCCATGCTTCCGCACCATAGAGCAGGGCAGGGATGATCAACGTGTTATATAATGTTGGCTTGGTGCTTCGAGAGAGGACTCTACTACTCCATTGCCTCTTGAGCCCATAGAAACAGCGGTTGGCAAGAGTAACTCTGCGTTTGATCTCGGTACTGATGTTGTTTGTACTGTTTACTGCGGAGCCGAGATAGACGAAGTCCTTGACCTCGAAGTTATAGCTGTCCATTGTGACGCTCTGTCCAAGACGTCGATGTTGTGTGTCCTTTCTTGATGACAGCATATACTTCGTTTTGCCCTCATTCACCGCTAGACCCATTTTAGCCGCCTCCGCCTCAATGCCAGCAAACGCCTCATTGACGGCTCGCTGTGTTCTGCCAATCACGTCAATGTCATCCGCGTATGCTAGCAGTTGTACGGACTTCTGGAAGATCGTGCCTCTAGTGTTGGCGTGTGAGTCTTGCACGATCTTCTCCAGGATGATGTTAAAGAAATCACATGACAGCGCGTCGCCTTGTCTAAATCCTTTTTTGACATTGAAGGTCTCGGTGAGTTCGTTCCCGACCTTGATGGAGCAGCGAGAATTCTCCATCGTCATCCTGCACAACCTGACGAGTTTGGCAGGAATGTCAAAACTAGACATGGCCTTGTATAGCTCGTCCCTATGCACGCTGTCATATGCGGCCTTGAAATCGACGAATAGGTGGCGGGTGTCGATCTGCATTTCTTGGGTTTTTTCCAGGATCTGCCGTAGTGTGAAAATCTGGTCGACGGTGGACTTCCCTGGGAAGGGAAGGGAAATAAATATTAATTATTAACAGAAAAAACAAAAAATAAATAAATGCAGAACTAATATACACATCTTAAATATAAAGCAGAAAGTGTGTGTGTCTGACCGACAAAGGCTCCGAAACTACACGTCGCAGAGCTCTGAAATTTTCAACAAAAATAATTCTTAAATTTAGATGCCAAATTTTGATGACAATTTTTAAGTCGGTATGACATACGGTTCGGAAGTTACGAGCACTATTTAAACGGGAATAAAATTCTCAAAATAAAGGTGGTTGCATCAATCCGGTATGAAACCATTTCAAGTTGCGTAGTCGTGGATATCAACCATCCCCCAGTGTGTTGTAACTTCCATATATACACACACACATTTTTCATATTTTGCTTTGGTGCAACCATTCATTTGTTTCTACCTCTCAATCGAACATATACGAACGACAGCCTGAGTCACCAAACGAAAAGGAAACAATAAACATTTTCGCACTTTTCTTATTTTGTCATACCCAAACTATCTATGCATGTACATATAGACAGCTACACACAAATCATTCACTTTTGCTGAAATTGTGAATATTGAACTTCTGAACGGATTAGATACAATTTCAGAGCTAGACTAATTACATAATGTGTTACAAGATAGGCTAATTTTGTTCATGGTTCATGAAGTTTGACTTCAATTTGCACAACAAGTGAGAATCGCGCGCAGGTACATAGATGGGATTTCCAAGAATCGCTTGATATCCCTCCACGTTGTGTGTAAATGGTTGAGAAAAAACCGTAATTTCCGTCCGTTTTGCTGCAGCACACATTGATAATTCACTTCAACATGTATGCACACAGCCAACGAATTATGAGTAGGGATGTGAATGAGAGATTGGAATGGGCATCAATGACAAAAGAAAATTCAAATTCTTCTCTGAGTTCTGGTTCGAGCAGTCTTATTATTGTTTTAAATTAAATATTGCGGAGTAAACTTTTATCCAAAATCGTTTTCAGTCCATCTACAACGGAACACTTTTCTCCACATTTTTCTTAATAATCACATTATCGCAAAAATGCCGAGGAAAAGGAAAGCTGTTTTTGATCCTCAGCAAGCATGTGTGAAAAGACGCTTAATTTTCTTGGCGTTTTATGCCTGAAACACAATAGTGCGCTGCGCTAGCCGACTTCACGTTACGAAGGGAGGGTGATGACGCACTGCATCAATCAGCTGTTCCCTCTCTCTCTCAAATACCTGATGAAAAATATTGCGCCAACTGTTTTCATTTCAAATGTCAAATCAAAAAATATTCTGCTCAATATTCTCGTACACGTTAAAGCTATTACGGAAAATTAATGCTAAAAAGGTTAAAAAAATTAAAAAAGTGCTTCTTGTTGCTAATTTGGCGTATTCGTGCTACCAAGCATTTGAGATGTAGCAACAAATTAGCTCTCGATCACATAAAAGGTGGTGGGTTCGTGAGCTCAATCTTTGCAGAGATTCAAATGGATTCTACTCCACAAACTTCAAGCAAATGATGGAAAATGATCCAGAACATTTCATTAAAATAACCAGAATGTCCCCGCAAACGTTTTAAGTACTCCGAGTGATGATTTAACCTCACTTAGAAAAGTCTTCATGGAGGAAACCAATTGAACCCAGTGCTAGATTGTTTTTGGTTCTTCTGTAAGTATACTACAGTATAGCTTAATTTCATTTGTTTCTATCAAGTAATAAATATATTTATTTAGATATTTATCACAAGGAGTACCCAAACAAGTGTTGGCGTGGATGTTTCGTATGGGACTTTCAACAGTCTCAAGCATAATCTACGAAACGTGTGACATTTTTTGTAAAACGTTGATGCATTTTTACATGTCACCACCAAACGATACCGACTGGAGCACCATTGCAACAGAATTCGCAGTTCTTTGGAATCTGCCGAACTGTGTGGGAGCTATTGACGGCAAGCACATCAACATACGTTGTCCACCTGGAGCTGGGTCGGAATACTATATTTATAAAGGTCATCACTCCATAGTTCTGCTAGCTGTTTGCGATGCGAACTACACCTTTACTGCTGTTGACATCGGAGCGTATGGAAGTCAAAGTGATGGTGGTGTGTTTTCCAACTCATCATTCGGGTATAAGGTAATGAATGGCCAATTACATATTCCTCCACCAAAGTTATTGCACAATACAAATTACAACTGCAATCATTACCTGGTTGGAGACGCAGCATTCCCGCTAAAGCCATACTTGCTGCGGAATTATCCAGGAAGGATGCTGGATACTGAAATTTACTTTAACAAGACTCTCCCGAGACCGTAGAGTTATCGAAAATGCTTTTGGCATCTTAGTAGGGAAGTGGCGAATACTTGGAACAACACTCCATATGTTGCCTTCAAACGCAGACAAAATGGTGAAGGCAGCCACAATACTCCACAATTTTGTCAAGTTAAACGACGCTGCATACTGCACATATGAATTCGTTGATGCATGTGATGAGAATGGTGACATCATTACAAGGGACCTTTGGAGAAATGAACTAACACCGCTTACTCAAAGTTCCCTTGCTGTATCTCATCACTCATCTAAAGTGGCTTTCTCAATGAGAGAAGAGATAAAAACATATCTAAATGCCAACAAAATATGATGTAAACCAAATAAACCAATACCTGTAAACCAAAACATGACAACTATTATAATAAAAGGCATATATATATATATACATATTTTAATTATATTTTATTTCATCATATACACAGTTAAATAACATAGTATGTATTTTATTTTGGGCTGCTTCTGGCAGTGGCTCAATCAGTGCGACTAGAGCTGCCTCTTCGATACTACTTTCGAACGTTTCCCGAATGTCGTTTAAAAATTCGGAAAACGACTCGTTCGCTAACTTTGTGGGGATCTTTGAGCGCTTGGGAGTTGGAGTTGTTGGCTCAACTCCTTCCTCAAACAGGAACTGTCCGCACTGCATCGGGGAAAGGGAGTCCTCTGTGTTGGCGAAGTTCCCAATTTGTCTGTAAAGAAATACAAAACAATACTTAGATCCTTTCACATACATATATACTATATTTTCATGGATAGAATATACTTACGTTCTTGGTTCCAGCGATGTGTTCAGGAACTGCAGAGAGTCATAGAACTCCCACGGCTGCAGTGCAGACGATCCACTGCCTGAGGGCTGCTCCATTTTTTTTCTTTTCCCTCACAAATCGGTCTCTGAGACTCCTCCAGCGCATCTTACATTATTTGTCTGAAAATTATACAGTTAGTGTGTGCATATTTGAACTTATCTATTTAATAAATTACCTGTTTTGTTCAGCTCTTTAGCTATGGCGACCCATTTCGAATCCCTTTTCAGAACGTTTTTGTACGCCTTCGACTTTGTGTCGTACAAAAAGGATTCCTCCCGCACCAAGCTTATTTATAAGTTTTTCTTCAAACGACATTCTAATATATTATTATATCTATATTATTATATCTATATTATTATATAAGGTAGAATAGACTTACTTAATATTTGTTGAGATTTTATCCAAATTATCAAGCTGCATTCACCGATTTCAAATGACTTTTGTCGTTAAATTATTTTTAATCAGCTGTTTTCGTCTCTTAAATGACAGTTGGTAAAAAATACTCTCAATTTGGAAGAAAACTCTGAATCTGGGAGAAAATTCCTCTCACAGCGCACCCCATTGTCAAAAATTATTCAACATGTTGAATAATGACATGCGATGGACTTACGTTTTACGTTTTATTACAATCCTCTAAATCTCTCTCATTATTCACTGACGCAGGTCGACGCTGTGCGTGTTGAAAGCCAACGCCAGTGCAAACGCACTATTGTGTTTCAGCCATTACTATTTTAAGCACATTTCTTCAGGATATTTTGAAAAACTATATTTTCACTACAGGTAAAGTACCAGTTGAAGAAACAAAGCCGGGTACGAAATCTAGTTGTTATATATGTACAATGACAAACAGATTACAATTGCAATAGTCAGTCAATCAATTAAAAAAATAAATTAATAAGGATTTGTGTAGAATTCGTATTTCAACTTAAGCTAGGTGACATTTAACTCATTAACAAGGGGATTTTCAGGTGGACTACACTTTATAAGAAAAGAGTATGTTATCTTTTCTTCTTTCTATTCTATCAGATATCAATTCAACACTAACTTGTCGCTGAAACTGAGAGATACAATAGAACCAAGGAAGGTTAAGCATCATTTTTAATAATTTATTTTGCTGAATCGGTAATTTTTTGATATAAGCACAATTTCCCCACATAGGCCAACCATATACCATATATATAACCGGATAAATGAGATTTTCTGTTTATAAATTGGTATAAGATTTTTATAGCGATGCTTATTTTGTGCAAGGTTTTGCTTCTATGATATTGAAATTTCAGTTCTGATGTATACCCAAGTATCTAACTGTGTTTTTCCAAGGAATCGGCTGCCCAATGGTCATTATTTGGTTAGATGGGAGAAAACAATGTTTTTTTTTTCTGGAGATAGCTGTATTTTTTCCCACGTACAATTTGATTTTCCACTTTTTGCAATAGTCATTGAATATCTCCGCCGCATTTTTGAGATTCGTCTCAATGTTAAGACCGAACTTGTGCGACGAAAATATCGGAAATAATCGGGACCCCAGCGGGCACACATAACAAATTAGACGGGCTTTTATTCACAAACACTATGCAATTACGGTTTGGCAAGAAACTTTGGATGATTTTGCACAGAAAAGGATCAAGATTAAAGTTAAGCATTTTGAATATAAGTCTGTTGTGCCAGACGGAATCAAATGCCGTCTCTATGTCGAAGCATGCCCGTCGACTTTCCTACACATCAATTTTTTAATGAGATTGGTGATTCGCAGTACTTGATGGCTGGTACTGTGAAATCTTCGAAACCAGAATTGTTCATTGGGAATTAATTTGTGCACAGCAATTATACTTAGCAGCTTCTCCTTGAGAACTTTTTCGAAAATCTTACTTAGGCTGCTTAGCAAGCTAATTAGTATATAGCTCTCCGGACTGTCTGTTGGTGTTCCTGCTTTCGGAATTGGAGTTACTTTTGCTGTTTTCCAGACAGTTGGAAAGTATTCAACCTTGAGGCAAGCATTTATTATAAAAGTCAAATATTTAATTCCAATCTTAGGCAGATGTTTTAGATAAGTATCAAAAACGTGTATATATTCTAATTTAATAACATGGAATGGTTAAGTTATTAGCTACTGTGGCAATTCTAGGAACAATGTACAGAAATCAAAAGAGAGACATAATGCTGCCAGTAAAAGAGTAGATAGAAATGATTCATTGTAAAGTAGGAAGTCAAACGGAGTGCACCTAATTTGGAAGGAAATAAATAATAATTAAAAATGAAGGAGAGTTGTTTTGTTTTAATAACGTAGCTTACAAATCAGAAGTGGGATTTGAACTAAAAAGAAAAATAAAAAATTGATTGAAGTTTGAAAAAAAAAAATTAAAATTACTTTGAAAAAAAAAAATATATAATTTAAAAGTTATACGTATAATAATGGACACAATTGGATCGTTGAAGAAATATACAGCAGCTTAGTTACGAGCATGACTTTTTGCGTTGGACAAGGAAACCAGTGGTAACAAGGGTGATTTAATCTTACGTCTTTTAGAATTATCCGAGGCAGAAGGCGGAAAAACTTACCCAGTTCCAAAAAGCAGCCAACGCGAACATTACCGAGAACGAAAAAGATGGTAGCTCCGAAAACAACAGCGACGACGATTCAGAGGAAAATTGTCCATCCGTTGGAATAGAAAACGAGAGCGAAGGGGAAGCAACCATGACGCAGGGGCCGAAGAGCGACTAAAATGAGAGTAGTGGTAGCCGACAAAGGGTTGCAAGTATGAGTGGTGACGATGATCTTCCAAAGAGCGTGCGGGGATTAAGGAGTGCCAATAAAAATAATGAAGGTGATATACGAAAGAGCAACAAAAAGGAAAGAACTACAGATGAATGTCATCTGATAAAAAGAGTTGACACAGGGTGAATTGAAACTACAACGAAAGGAAAACGAAATATTGCAAAGAGAGAACGATCTATTGAAAAATAAGGAGAAAATGAGTGAAGTGTCAAAAGAAAACGTTGAACAGAGTCAATACAAAAATGTGAATTTCTCTCACGTATAGGAATTTGTATCAGACTTTTCAGGAAACGGGGATTATTTTCAACTGTGGGATGCTCAGCTAAAGAGTGTTCAAAAAGCATACGCTCTGGATGATAGTAATATGAGAGCATTAATATTTGCAAAAGCCAAAGGAAAAGCTCTTAAATGGTTAACTCATCAAGCAGGACATCGGGACGACTGTCGGTCAGAGTGGCCGAGTTGTGGCAATTCTAGGAACAATGTACAGAAATCAAAAGAGAGACATAATGCTGCAAGTAAAAGAGTAGATAGAAACGATTCATTGTAAAGTAGGAAGTCAAACGTAGTGCAACTAATTTGGAAGGAAATAAATAATAATTTAAAATGAAGAAGAGTTGTTTTGTTTTAATAACGTTGCTTACACTACTTAATTATTTACTTCCCAATATTAATGAAGAAACCAGAGATACTGCCGTACCACGAATTGATAAGATGAAAATATGCTTCCGAGGACAAGGGGATTCATAGATCCACGGTTTAGCAAGAGTTATGCTACATAACGAAAAGCAAATCTATGGAATTTTTTCTCCCACAGCTTCCAGCGCAACATGCCCGCAGTTAGAGTTTTTCCAGCAATCAAAGATAGAATTTTAAAAATTGCATAAAATCGTCTACTTCCATTCCTGATTTCCTTTTTTTTTGAAGGTTTTTAACTTAATCCGTCAAATTATTCCTCTTTTTCTAAAACTCTTTTCCCTGTTGAAGTTACCTCCAATGCACACTCACACTTCTTCCAGAGTTCACTCAACATTTCATCTTTAATCACACCAAAATAGAGGCAACACTCATCTGTCAAAATATGTGAGTGGAGGGTTTTCGTTAAATTTAACGAAATTTACTTTTATTCACGCCAAATGGAGTGTTCTCTCCTAAATGCTTAGCAAACACTTACACTAAATTTTTATTCACAACACCCACTGTCAGAGGTGAAAGAAATTTTGAAGAGAAAAATGATCAGTGCTGATACAGAATGAGCGGGAATATGTGGCAATATCGATTACAGGAATAAGGATAGTAAAGAATGGGGTCGAAATGAATGATTTCTTAATAAATAAAATCAAAGAAAACAGTTGGGGTCAAGGAGACTTCCCTGTGGGACTTCAG
The DNA here is from genome assembly GCA_964034865.1 of Eristalis intricaria. Classification (NCBI taxonomy): domain Eukaryota; kingdom Metazoa; phylum Arthropoda; class Insecta; order Diptera; family Syrphidae; genus Eristalis; species Eristalis intricaria. Next base: position 75,928,988 of record OZ035874.1, read on the forward strand.
GTAAGCTATAAACATTCTGCCACCCTCTTGCATGCAATCGAATCCGGTAAACCGGGTGACATCACACACATTCCAGAGATTATTTAGGAAGACGAACTACAGTCACACGAAAAAGACAGTAGTACAGTAAGCAGCCCTGCGGAATCCCAATAATTCCTTCGTGTTCTGGTGCATTTTTGAAGAATGGAACTAACTTTATGTTGGTAACCGCATTCCAGGGACTGACTTGGAAGCTGCGTTGAGGAAAACGATGGGAACTGAACCTGCTCTTGAAGGAACTGAACCTGCTGCTCCTACCCGGTGTCATGATGGGAAGCCAGTAAAGCAAGCTATTATGGATCAAGAATAAGTACATAAGTAAACTTTGTTTCGTATACAGTGCATATTTATTGTTAAAAACACATTTTTTCAAACTCCACTTATGCTCCACCCTCAACGGCTGTCAACTGATGTGAGAGATCTGTGGTGCCGAAGGCTTCCTCGTACCGCTGCCTGTCCTCTGGATCAGCGGGATACCAGTCCGTCGGCCGTAAACATCGCTTGAACCGCATCACAAAGTATCCCGTGACCTGGGACACCTTAAAACAGCAATATCCCGGAATAATAACCCACGGAAAGATCACCATAACGGATACCAACTGGAACAGCAGCATAGTATACCGAGTTGTGAATATGATCAAAATCAGTCCGATTATCTGAAACGAAAAAGTGGATTCAATAAGGGACGCCAGACTTGGCATATTTTGAGCTTACGAGGGCGCAGAGGAGGATGACTGGAGCGACGAACCGCACCACATTCACCATCCACGTGTAGTACGTGCGGCCAGTCATGAAGAAGAGATCCCTCTGGAAGCGCTCCCGTCCGTACACCCACAGCACAACAAGCAGCAGCAAGAGGTTGAGTAGCACTTGCGTGAGGATGGTGTATTTGGACAACAATTCGAATGAAAGCAAACCGTGCTACAAGAAAGAAGGTCCATCAACCAGAGCAAACTTAGAGGATATGAACTTACATTTGAGCAAAACAGCATGGAACATATGCACAGGACCACCGCTGCCAGCGTAATCAGCTGTCTCCGAGACCTCCTGAGGACCTCGAATTCATCGAACAAGGACGTCAGGACTGAGAGCAATTGTACTATCTAAAGCCAACTAGGGGGTATATTCTTAAAATTAAGCGACATTCCCATCTTACCACGAGATTTATGGCTCCCGCTGCCATCATTCCGAAGAAGAGAAGCGACCAAAAGTGTGGCACCTCCATCGTCGACAGAGCCGATGGCACTGTCACGAACTGCATCCATTGAGTTCTGGTCCGTTGTAAGAGCAAGTGATTAGGGCCCATTGCTGGAAAACAAGGTTCGGACAGTTCCCCAAAAACAACGCATCATACTTACACAACCAGAAATTCCTGACGAATAGCCAAACAAGGCTGGCGAGGACCATCAGCCCCGTCTGACCGAAGCACACCAACCACGAGTACTTGGTGATGTCAGTCTTGAACTTGTTGTAGCTGGCCATGCTCAGAATCGACCCCCAGCCCGGTCCCAGGCCGCCCAGACTCAAGAGCGGTATCAAAGCGTAGTCTTCCACACGTCGAGCGAGTGTGCTTTTCGTACCGAAGAACTTGAGCGCGTACAATGATCCCGGAAGGAATCCCAGACGGATGACACATACGGTCATGAGGCCAACAACAGCCAGCGTCGAGTAGCGAATGATGCGGCCAATCTGTGGAAGAGCAGGCGTGTGGCAAGCAGGTATGGATTTTTGATGACCAACTTACCATATCGGTGCGTTTGGTCAAGACAAACCAGACCACAGCCCAGACGCAGATGCTGCAGAACATCAAAGGCCAAGAGTACCGGATCGATAGGGAAGCGGGGGAATTGTATTCAGGATCGAGGTTCATGTGATTGCTGTGGAAATGAAATGAATGAGTCTTCGGTTGAGTTTGACGTGTGAGAGGGACAGTACAGGAAGAACTTCTGAGATGGCAGCTGCAGATATTCGAAGCTTTCGATATATATCCTCCCGTCCGTCAGGTTGCAGGGCTTAAAAGGAGAGTTGAAATGATTTTCGATTACGAAAGGAGTCTTATGGGAGTCCACCTATGGTCTTATTCTCAAGCAATTTGTTTTTGTCTCTTGTAAAGCGTTCTAAAAATCTCTTACGCAGTTTTCGGGGACTTGTACACGCCTTCACTTACCAGAGTAAGATTGGTATGATCCAGCCAACGAGTGCTCCCCTCACAGCTCCACGGCAAGACTGGCCTCAACGAGTGGAAGAAGTAGAAGAGTGGTATCGCCGCGTAAATGCTGTAAAATGTCAGTACCAACAGGTTGACCGCCAGCGAAACGTAGCCAATGCCTTAAGGGTGAAGTTCAAAAGAGAATTCAATTTTGAAAATGTGGCTCCGGACTTACCTTTAAAGAGCGGCGCGATTCGAAACGCCGAAATGAATCCTGTGCTCGAGAACTGTCCCATGAAAGACTGAATTAAGGTGATCGGCAACGTGCACAGCATCACCAGGATGACGTAGGGTATGAGGGCGACAACTGAAAAAGAGGACAAGTTGAATCGAATTTGTTATGTTTGAGGGGACCTGTGAGCTGAACCTTAGTCGTTAGAGGCTAGCAATGAACTTTGTTTCATTTTATCACAAATAGTTGACAAGTTTGGTCGAAAAAGGCGATCTGTTTGGAAGGTGTTTGCTGGCCATGAGAAGGGGCGGACCCATTTTCACGAGATATCAAAATGAGTTCGCCTTAGTCTAGACTGTGCATCATTTCATCTTTTCAATCAAAATACCATTTACAGACAAGAGACTAATTCAAATAAAGTCACAATAAAAATTAGAAAACACACGAAGCCTATGCAGAGTAATTTCATGTACAATAACTCAAGATGGCGCTAAACGTAGGCTTGTACAGGGCACCCGTATTGTTCAAACCGGCCCTGGCTATGAGACGATAGCAGCTAAATTGAGTCTGGTGGTAGACAGAGGAAAAACAAAATGCAAATATGTTGTGTCTTCAAGAAAGGAAACCTGGGGATAATGGATGCCATTACTTCAGAACCAAGAAAAATAATAAAAACGTCAACAATTCCAATTAACTCCCACTTTCCCAATCAGACATGCAGTAGACTTCCAGAGTAGAAAGATCAATTTGAACTAACCCCAAGAAGTGACTCTTTCTGACCCCAGTTTAACCATCTCGCGGCCGCTGAGAACTTTCAGTGATCACAATTTCAATTAGAATCTATTTGTTTACCATTTGTTGAAATGTCACTAATGGGTGGAATGATGTGTCTCCAATTCATTGCTCCCACTTGTCTTCGAATTGAGATCATCGGGTTCATCCTCGCGCCATGTATCCCAATTGACTTAGCGCACATTAGCATCAAGAAGCAACTAAGATAATTGAGGCATCGTAAAGCTTGCATCTGACACGATGTTAATTTCCAGAGCGACTGCATGGCAGAGTGATGGCCTTGAGGATGATTGTCTGGCGTGGGAGTAATTTAATTGCGACACTTGACGTCCAGATGTTGTGCACATATGTATTAAGATTGCAATATATTCTCTTATAACTCCTGGATACAATGACTATTCGAAGTTTTCGCTGTTTAAGCGTTTCTTCACCAAGTTCATTACGGTGTGCCACAAGGCTCTGTTCTTTGACCGACATTATTAATCCATGGTAAATTTATGAGCATTCCAGCCGTAATGCAAATGCTTAGCTCTGTCGAACTTCGTTTGGTAAAATAGAGGTAAACGAAAGTGCACGAAGGAAAAGCAGCCCTTGTTAAAAGGCCATTTCGGAATAACGGGAAAACAATTTTGCATTTCGCAATCTGTACCAAAGCATGTACAAGACTCACAGCTCAGCAGGCCTATTTAATAATAATAATATGGGTGGCGCTACAGCCCGTAGAGGGCCAGGGCCTAGCTTCTCAGCAACCACTCGTATTGTACGTGCTATTTTTCTCTCACGCAGGCCTATTTATTGATTTTAAAAAGGCCTTCGACACTCTGAATCGCAACCAAATCCTGAGACAGTTTAATAAAATTAAAATTCGCGGTCGCATATTAGCACGGTTCGAAAACTACCTCAGAAACAGAACTTTCTTGGTGAAAATTGGTGATCATGTCAATGACGACGAAACAGTTGAATACGGAGCCCCGCAGGGAACACAGTTGGGCCAACTTTTCTTTATTATTTAGGTCAAAGATCTATTGCCAGTGCTTAAGTACGGTACTAGGTATGCGTAAGCGAACGACACAGCAATCGTAGTTAGCCATAAGATCGTAACGGAAGTAGAAAAAACGTAAGCAAAACAATTGCATCTGAGTGACGCCTTGGTGTCCGGAATATGTTTTAGTTCTCAACGCATTTAAGACTCGTACATAGATAGACACATAGATTGTTTGCACACAACAACAGGCCGTAACGACACATTAAATGAAGACGATGACTCTAGATATATAGGTAACATTTCAACATATAAACATCTGGAACTCGTGGTTATTTACAACTTCAAATGGGAGTACCAAATTGAGTTTTCATTAAAAAATTAAATTAAAATAAAAGGTGTCATCAGCTTTCGCTCTTTTCCATATGAGCAATCTTGGTACATATGTGTGCTAAAACAGTGCTACTTGGACTTGTGGAATCGCATTTAAGGCACGGCATATTAGAATGGGATAGAGCTTCATGCATGCAACAATAACTCCTAAGGTTGTCGACTGCAGTAGTGGCCATTCCTCTCAGTAAGCTAGTTTGGCGGCGCTAAACTAAGACTTTCAATGAATAAAAAATGCAATGAATGATATCAGTGCCATAAATAACAAATCTACATACTTGCATAAAATACAGTGGACTCCCCCTAAGTCGAACTCTCCCTAAGTCGAAACTCTCTCTAACTCGAACTTTTTTGCCATATTTTACACACATTTTACCCTTAATTTTCCATACAAAAACCTTTTTCTAAGTCAAACTCGCTCTAACTCGAGCAAATTATGGTATCCCTTAACAATTTGACTTAGGGAGAGTCCACTGTGGATACAAACATAATAACTAACATACACCAAGCTCGCTTTAATGCCATGAAGAGAATGTGTTTCTTTACTCAGGTGTCTATTTTCAAAGTATTTTCAACCACAAGACAAAACTCCCATACAATAGATGCCCCTTGTAACAAAGCTTAACCGCAAAAATTTGCGCTACAAAATCCCCATACAATCTATGTATTTATGTTTGATATAAGCAAAGCCCAGCGCAAAAATATGCAACTTCGCCGCTTTCACACAAGAAACTTTTGTCCGCGATTTTTAATCTTACCGGTGAGGGAGGTGAGGTTGAGACGTGCTAGGGGTAGCCCGCGTCTAGTGTGCTATGGGTTTGCTTTTGGATTTTACGTATTGTCTTTTATCTCCCTTCGTTTTTTCTTCGTGTTCCTTTATTCTTACGTCTCAATGTTGGGTATTGGAAGCATGCTGTATGTATGCATGTGTAAGAACAGATGGGAAATAGGAAAAGTTCAGAATGGAGATCTCAATTGCAGAGACTGAAAGATCACACGTATGAAAGTGGCTTGAGATCACAAAAGGGAATTTGAAAAAATCGCCGACGAATTTTAGGGAGTGCGAAAGCCGCCTAAGCATTTTGCTTGTGTGTTGCTTGATAAATATATCTAGGCACAGAAATAAATTTTCAAATTTCCACAAATTTCCATTGAGTGTTGAGTCGCCGTGTCGTTCAACTTATGTGCAATGCCGCGTGGGGTTATACTGAAGAGAACAAACTTAACCGTTTGATCCTATTATTTCGTTTGGCAACTATAGCTGTGTTTTTTTGAGAGCGTATATATGCACGCCTAATTTTGAAGTGCACAAAAAAACGATCATCGGCGCTTAATGATTCATCATGAAATCTTGGCAGCACCGACGACATTTATGACATTTGCTAAGCAGTCAGGGGTGTAATCGTGGCGTGACCATCAACTTAATAATTATAAAATAAAAAAAATAAAATCGTGAAATGAAAAGAATCGTTTACGAAGCCAAAACGAAATGTATACCAGAGACACTCTAAGTATACCAAAAATTGCATACTTATGTATGCCAACAAAATTAAAAGTGATCCAATTCATCAACCAAACCTGCAGGTGTAAGCCACATACAGCAACCTAAACAATGAATGAATGAATTCAGGAATGAACACACAGAAAATAATGATTGGACGCATTGTTTTTATCCGCGATTATTCCTTAAGCGGCGATAGATATGATGAGTAAGTTAAGCGGATATAGGACTCGTTGTTAGTGTATTTTACATGCAAAGTGAAATTTAAGCGTATATACGCTTGCAAAAAAACGCAGCTTATAAAAGAGCGCTTTCGATTTAGAGAATATAATTCACATAATTATTTTCGTAGCTTGGTATGCTATGTATTTGTGAACACATAGCTAAACCAATTTTTAGAACCAGGAATTGCCACTGGAATACAAAACTTTCAGGACTGCAAAATATTGTAACAGTTTGCTGAAATGCCCTGAAATCTATGAATTGGGGATAATAGCAAGGCGCACAACGTGACAATTTCAACTGTATTCAATAAACTCCCAAGAGAGCCTCAAAACATTTCAAGAAAATGATTTTTAAAAAAGCCAACGATTTTTTTAATGCTTTCACAAAAGACAGAAATACTGTGTAAATGTACATTTTAATTTTGTAATTATTTTTAAATTCAAACGATGCCAAGCTTTGTTCATTTGTGTTTACTTTTTGGAATTTTATGAACAAAATAATGATAAAATATAGTAAACAGTATTCTGCAGACAAGACCCTCCGGCCTTGCAGATAAGCCAATGCTAAAAAGTTAAACTGATACGAATTAAATAAAAATTGTATTAAATTGAAGTTGAAATGTCATTCAAGTGATTAAAGCTGACAAGTTTGATGCGATAGATAGATAGATAGATAGTTTATTTCCGTATAAAAAGTTTACATTTGATTTAGTTTATCGCACAATATATATTACAGAGATGTGATGAATTATGCATCTTTCTTCTGAAAAACGTTTATATTTATATTTTAAGTTATTTATATTTGATGCGATATTTGTGATTCAAAAAAAGTCTATGGAGTGGTGCCTAGTACGTTTCATATTTCTCTCGGACTGGGTTAGTAAACAAAACATAATAATATACTATAAATACAGTCGGACTTCGATAACTCGAATATTTGATAAATCGAATGAAAGTGGTTGGTAATAGCCCCAAGACTGAAATGTACATGTAATTTGACTTCGATAACTCGAACTTCTATCAATCGAGTGTCTTGTTAACTCGAACAGATTATTTGCAAAATTCCCAAATTGGACACTGCGTTTGTATGTTCCTTTAATCTAGTATAAACAAAATCGTGGTTTTTGTTGAATATTCTGACCGAGGGGAAGAGGATGGAATTCCGGTGACTTTCAGAACTCAGGGAGAAATTCAACTGAAATATGCAAGGTTTTACTAAGATGGTTTTCTGCAGCTGGTTGGATTGTTAATTAGTAGTTTCCCAAAGAAGAAGATAATGTTGAGGTATTTAGATGTGAATCCGAATCTTCTCAGCTCTACAATAACTATGACAGCGGCAGTAATGTAATAGGGAATGACTTGGGGATATTGAGGTTGATTTGATTCAACCACCTTCAAACGAGTTGGTTGCAAATTCATTACTCATTTTGCGTTTATATTAAAAGACTCATGAAACAACAAATTATAAACAAAATAAAAAAAATCCGCTCTTGAATCATGTTTAACAGACTACTTTAAATTGTAATTATGCTCCTGTACGTTTTATGTATTTTAAGTATTTATATCAATTTTGAATTTTACTTGATAACTCCAAGTCTTGATAACTCGAACTTTTTCTGTAGCAAGTGGTGGTTGGATTTATCGAAGTTCGACTGTATAAAGATATTTGATAATGAGGTTTCAAAATTTTGTGTTATTTTTAAGAATTTATTTTACATCTTGAACAGTATCTTTTGTTAATTGTAGACGCTGTACGACGATAAATATAAATATTAAATCAGAAGTAAAATAATATATATAATTTTATTATATTACAATCAAAATCAATTATAACGACCTTCAACGTACTGATTAATTTAGTTGTTATAACCGATACGTAGTTGTAACCATTGTTGTTTTTCAAAAAAATGGGAAAATTTGTCGTTGTAAGCGATATGTCGTTTTGAGTGACGAAGTTGTAAGCGATGTCATTCAATGGGATAATATAGGACTTCGGCCGGAACCTACGAATTTGGTCGTCATAACCGATATGTCTACAGTTCTAACTGTTCATATTTTTGTTTTTCTTAACATTTTAACGAAATCAAGCATTTTTAAGGTTCTGAAACGCAGTTACCAGTGTGGAGGAAACAAGTTAACCGAAATATATTTCGCTGGTTAATAAGAACTTTGAAACAAAATTGGTTTATGTTGAGAGTTTCCTAAAGAATAAAAACTTAATGTGGAGAAGCGCACCTTCTATTCGAACAAAAGTTATGTCTCGCTTCTTAGTCGAACGAAAATATACTTTTTTTAAATATCCTTTTTTGTTGGACGCTCATCGATTGCTTTTCAAACAAGTGATTAATCAAAGCGCAACCGCACCGCCGACCTAAGGAATACGGTGCCGATATGTGAGCTCAAACGAGTTTACGAACGGGTCAGAAACAGCAACAGATATTGTACATGAAGCAATGTCATCGGCAATCTCAAAGTTTTGAGGAACAACAAAAAAAAAAAAATACCTTGTGTAATAAGAAGCTTTGCAAAAAACGAAATGAAATGTAAAGAAGAATTATAGAAACTTTTGCCGAGGTTTCAATAAAAAAAAACCCTTGTAGAACACACATCCTGGCATCCTTCGAATCCGACACCAACATTATTGACAAGATGGGGCTTCGATTGGAATTCAGTGCTTTGTCAGTACTATCAACATGACTCGAGGCTATTGCCGTTTACTCTAAATTGATTTTTAAAAGAGAGTGATGAATTTCTTATTCGTGAAATTTACAACAGTAAAATATTTGTTTAATATCTGTCTGTATAGGTCGTGTGTCATGACATAATTAATAAGATAAGATGATGAATTAATAAGATTTCATAAAATGTTTTCTTTATGTAGTCATAACGGTCTGCTGAATGTTAACATTATCGTTGAGTAAACATTTCGAACAAGTCAATATCTCTCGATCCCCAGGGAGAAGTAAATATTTTGAAATAACACGGAAACGCGAACAAATTAACCGTTCCCAACCGTTTCCAATCTGTCAACACTTCGCGCCACGACATGGGGGAATGAAATCGAATGGAATCACTAAACAAACTCATCAACTGGAACTGAGCACCAGTGACCAAGTGTTTGTCTGATTGTGGATTTAGTTTTGGCCCATGATCACGGCCACGCACACGATCAGAAATGACCTTCGAATCGAGTCAAAACTTCGCCAGGTTATCAACCGCCTGCCACCGTCGGCCAGCACAGTCTCCCGTCCAACTGCGCTGGGCACTTGCTAGCCTCTTTTGACTAGAACGTGAGACAATACTTACACCCGGTGCCTCCGAAGACCATCGACGGCACAACGAACATCGCGTCATACTTGAACGCATGTCCGAGGCACGCGAAGAAGAAGTCCATCGGCGACGACCATCTGCCGCGGTTCTTGTCGTGGATGAACGGCTTCAGGCCGACGTCGTATGACGTCTCGTAAGCTGAGTTCATTACAATTCACTTCACTTTCACTGGAAACCCGTTCGAACGTCACCTCAAATCGCTTGGCACAGATGAGACGAAAACAGATGCTTTTGGAATGAATTCGTCAGCCAGACTGACCCGCTGAAGCAGAACTCTCGAAATAGATTGGGACAGAAACAAAACAAAGCACAATCAGAGAGGAGATGATATTTTTGGTATTCCTCGCCACATTCATGCCGGCTCACGTTGGTTGTGGCTGTGGTTGAGGTATCAGTCGTTATAGAGGGACTGGTGGTTGCGGGCCTTGACTTTATTCTCATTTTCAAGCCACATGATTTAATCTCTATTGATCAGACGAACTAAAAAAAATTATTTTATCATAATTCGTTGCCAGAAACTAAGAGCGAAACACGTAAAAAATAAAAATAAATGGAATTTATTATCCATATGCTTTAGTAGAAAACTGAATCAAAGAGCATTATTTCTATATGGAACAACTTTTATAGCAAAGCTTAGATTTAATATATTGAAATGGTTTTATTATTGTATTTATTATTACAATACGTGATAATTGCATAAGAACAATAATTGTAAATGTTCGTATGTAATAAAAAACCCATCTACATAAATGCCGGTTCGCTGATTTTTTGTTTCCAAAATTACAATTACTTGTTGGGGGACAATCTCTTTCTTTTAACTTAACATAGTAGGTCGTTCCGGGCCTGGGTTAAAGAGTGTACCCCAAAAAGAGGACGCATGGCAACCCTACATGCATATACACAGACATGGGGTTTTAGTGTACCTTATCATAATAAATTAGATTCCTTTGAAGAACTCCTTAAATATGACTATAGATGTAAGTTAACACGCTCTCACATTACAAATGTGAGCGAACAGCCAGACGCCGGAAGGTGTAAGAGCAGGCAGACAACAAAAGGTGTGCAAACAGCCAGGCGCTAGGTCAGCGTTTCAAGCCAAGCAAACCGTGGGACCAACCACAGCGATGCAAGCCGACACCACCATGTGAGCGTCGCCGATCATCCATCGTGGGACGCAACTGTGTCAAGGCCATTGCTCATCGACATCGAGCAATTAGGATATGTTAAGGAAAGTAGTTTAGTTTTAAGAAAGCAGTGTTCGAAGCAAAATCGGATTTGAATTCAAATAAATTCCCTCATAGAGGGAAAATAAAATAAAAAACGGTCTTTGTCTTTAATTTGTGTAATGTGTAATTTGTGTGCGAGTAAAATCACCAGAATTACTTTTTCTCGTTCTAATATATGTTCTACAAATATCTCTCCGACGGCAAGGAGCTCAGTACAAATTTCGTATCCCATACTCCTTCTAGCGATCCTTGCTTTGCTTCACATAATAGCACAACTTCATATGCTCCACCGCTTTCTGACCAATCCTTCGATTTTTTTACGTATCCAACTAGCTAACCTAAATAATCACTTCTTTTCTTAGGGCGCTACAGTCTGGGGTGGACCTGAGCCTCACCCAGCTGTCTCCAGTTTCACACACCAAACCGGCTGAAGTGCCCTTTGACTTGTATGCGCAGGTTCAGAGTCGAAGATTTTTCTGGCTGGAGTTGTCTATACGCTCTACATGGCCTTACCATCTTAGGCGTTGTATCCGTAGACGCCTGGCTAGACTCATGTGGCTGTACAGCCCATACACTTCGTGGTACAATCTTCTTCTCCAAATGCCATCAACGCAAAAGGGACCGAAGATCGAGTGCAAAACTTTTCTCTCGAAAAGACGATGTCTCTGCGCCATGCCTCTCCGCCGTAGATCGGGATGGGGATGCTTAAGGTCTTATACAGAGTCAACTTAGTGTTCCGAGAGAGGGCTCTATTCCTCAATTGCCTCTTGAGCCCAAGTGTTATTCTCCGTCTGATCTCGATACTGATGTTATTTGAACTGCTTACTGCGGAGCCTAGTCAGACGAAGTCCTTTACCACCTCAAAGTTATATCTGCCTACAGTGACGTTCTGGGCGAATTATGCATTTGCCTTCAATTAAATCCAACGTTATTGGAGTTTACGTAGTCCATCCCAAGTTTCCAGTACTCTTCCCATTCATTGCTCATATTATCAATCGAATCCTGACCACCAGTGTGTTTCCTTCAGTCCAATGTGTCTGGCTCGTTCTCCCTTAGCATTGTTTCTCGGAGGATAAAATCGTAGACATTAGGGAAAACCCTGGTATAGGCCTTCTCTTGCCTCTGATACTTCTCGATTTTTCCAACACGTTTGACACGTATGTGCCCAATTTACAGTGAACTTAAGTTCAGCAGAACCTTAAACCTTGTTCAAATTTTCGGTTTAAATCGTCCAGTTTCAGGGTGAAACCTGAACTTCGGTTCAATTGAACTTCGTGCGTGCCATCGAACAAAAAATACCAACCCAACAACTGGTTCGTGTACTTACTGCAATTCTTATTGGATTGTTGATGTATTAGCTATATCTTGAAGCTTTAAAATGTTTTTGGTTCAGTCCATTGAAACTTTTGTAACGAAGGTTATTTCTGATCGTAGATATAACAAAACAATAAAAATACAAAATCACTTCAGACAATCCAAACCTGAGTACGAGCAGTGAAAGAAAAATGATAAAAAAAAGGAAGTAAAAAACTACCAAGTCGCTGTGCACAAAAAGAGGCAAATAATCTGAAAAAGTAAGGAAGGGATGGTTCCCATTATCGAACATCAGTTGTATTGAAAGCAAAATGCTTTCTAAAATTTAACTGGGCATTAATCATTACAGGATGTACAATTTTTCAAGTACCCAGTCCGTCTACTATCCTCTACTTGGATGATCAAGAAGCGGCTTCTAGTAAAAATTCATTGTGGCATTTTCTTCCCAATCTGTGTGGCTTACCTCAGGAATCCATTCAAGGGCCTCTTCTTTTTTATTATTTCTTAATGAATTATCAGACATCGTCTTGTGTTGTTCAGTGGAAATGTACGCCGATAAGATGCAACCACACATAAGCCAGTCACCTAAATTGGTAAACAAAAATGTTGGTTAAATTTACTTTCAGGAGCCATGAGCCTGTACGAGAAAACGACCATCACTTCAACCCAGCATTATCACATCTGTGTTTTGATTTGCATCAGAATTTGATGCCACCAACATCATAAGCAGAAACTGTATCCACAATCGATAACCTCCGTGGCGGTCGGCACTGTGAGGGTTCAGCCTTGCATCGATGAGATAATCAAGAATAGATGCACATTGCATGGATCAAGAATAGATGCACATTGCATGGACTGATTTAGAACACAACCACAAACGAATGCATTACGATGCAATATGACGTTAGCACCGAAGTTGCTCTCTGAGCGAACTGCAGCGATTCTGAAGGCTGCACATCAGTATCGTCGCGAACACTGGAAAGTGCGAACGGAGCCATTAATTGGTGTCCAGGAGTGTATTTGTTGGCGCTCAAAGAGGGAACGAGGTGTTTGTTATCTACTTTCCAGTTATCGATCGAGTTGTTGACGGAGTCGGAGGTCAAGTATGGCTACAGACGTGACCGAATTGAATGTGTTCAATCACGACAGGAGTCGGGGCAAGTGGTCCTCGTCGTCGGACTTTCTCTTCGCGTGCATCGGACAGGCATTCAGAGTGGATGCGGTGCTCATACTGCCATCGGGGATGTTTGAGGAACTTGGTCGTAAGTGACTGTGTTGCGCTGTGACCAGGGACTGTGTCTATCTCCATTTCAGTCTACGGCATCATTCTCTACTTCATACTCCTGGGGATGTGTGTGGTTCCAGTTGTCTTCATCCAGGCCTTCCTTGGGCAGTTCTCCAGCACTGGGTTCATCTCCGTTTTCAGGATATCGCCGCTTTCCAAGGGTAAGTGTCCGCCATCGTTTATCGCCCGCTCATCTGTCTGTGCAATCTTCCCCATGTAGGCATTGGATATGTTGGACTATTCGTGAACTTGACCGTCCTGACGTACTTCTCTGTGTTCGGAGCAATACCGCTGTTCCACCTTTTCCACAGCCTCAGGCCGAACCTTCCGTGGAGTTGCGAGGGCTCCAAGGAGTGGATGGAACTCATGAGCGACCACATTTCGGTGAGTAGGAGCGATTGCACGACGAAGGAATGTCTGGTCTAGAAGACACTGTTCCACGTTTCAGCCATGCTCTCGGAACATCACCATCGAGTGGGCGGTCCTCATGCAGATCCCATCCGTGGATTTCCTCAGGTAGCCCTTTTCCAAATAGACTCTGTATCTTCAATTTTACCGAGGTATCCCTAGGGTCCACTTGAAGGAGCAATCCGGTCTCTCCGTACCGCTAGCGCGGTGCACCTTCATCGTCTGGATGGTTGTTGGAGCTGTGGTCATCCAGCCCGTGGAAAGGGTAAGTCACTGCACTCGATTCTGATTCGAATCCGAAGCAAGTCAACGCTCTCGACTAGATCGGGAAGTTTCTGCGATACTCATGCTCCAGTGTGCTCGTGATTATGTGGGTCTGTGTGGTGCGTCTAGCTTTTCTTCCTGGGGCCTATTCATGGGCCATGAACACTCTAACCGATGCAAACGCAGTGGACAGATGGAGGCACTCATGGAAGTTTATGCCTCTCTTACTGGCATCGGCGCTCGGGCCTGGTTGGGGCAACATTCTCACCATGGCCAGCTTCAACAAGTTCAAGGGGGACACCCTGAAGTCCAGTTGGCAACTGTGCTTGGCGCAGTTCGGAGTGACATGTGCCTTGGTATTGATGGCACTCTTCGTCAAGGGCTTCCTTCGAAGTCGGTAAACGGTGATGGAGGTGGAAATGAGAGTTAATGCTTGCGCCTTTCAGACATCGACCCCGTCCGGATATTCTTTCACTTCAAGGGCTCCCAGTGGAATGAGTTCCTGTTCACACCCACCGTCCTGTCGTTCATGGAGTTGCCTCGGTTCTGGACCTGGATTTTCTTCACCATGATCCTCCTGGGAGCGCTGAATCTCTTGGTATGTCTGCACTGTACAAGACTGGAGTCTCTGTGGGAGTAACCGAGTCCGCCCTCAGACCGTTCAACTACTTTCAGTGCTGACCTCATTGTTCGACGAATTCGAGAGTCTGCGGGGAAAGAAGACGAAGGTTACCCTGACTGCCATTGGCGCCCTGGCTTTGTGCTCCATTCCATTCTGTTCCAACGTGAGTCTGAGAAAGCATTGCGTCCAAAGTCTAGAACGTCTCATTCGTAGTCCGGCTTAATCGCATCGAAACTTCTGTCGGTGTACTTAATATTTACTCAACTGCTGCTGAACCTGCTGCTGGTGGTGGTGGTCCTTTGGGTTCTTCGACGGCAGCGGCTCCAGCGAGACATCACTTTCACGACCGACATGACGTACGCCACTTGGAAATTGGTGACGATGAGATTTGTGACACCCACCTTCTTCTTGCTCGCTATGGTAAGTCCTTGACATCGAATGACTACATGATTCATTATTCATTGCATTTTGCATAAAGTATGGCGCTTATAAGCTGTCTATAATGATGAGATTCAATGACCCAACTCTGGTACTTGTTGCTGGTGCTATTACACTTACTTGCTGGCTGTTTATTCCGGGTTACTGTGTCTTCAATTTGGGTCGTGTGGGGCAATCCCTTCAGCCTGTTGATTGGTATCCCGCCGACCCGGGTGACAGGCAGAGGTACGACGAACATCAGCATGGGGCTCCGAATGCCTTGACACCAATGACAACTGCTGCTGCAGAATGAGCTGGGGTATACGGCCGTTTTGATGGCAGAAATAAAGTATATAAAGAATCGAGTTCAAGTGAAGGAATTTTCAATAAATAAGATTTTAGAAAGCACTCCAGGTCAAGTAGACACGCCTGTGGGACACCGGGTAAGCTATAAAATTGGCACTATTGCAATTTGCTTGTACGTCGTTAAAGCGGGAGGGATCGTGGAGAAGATGCCACGAAGCTACGTGGGCAGCCTGAGGAATACCAATAATTCTTTTATCTTCTGGTCTGTTTTGGAAGAATCGAACGACAGACGACGTCGTCTCAGGGTCTGATTTGGAAACTTTGTAAAATGCAGCACAAGCTATCTTATCTTCGTGAGATTGAACAGCTATCTTATGGCATGGAACAGGGGCCTTGTAGCATCTTTGTTAAGTTAGGTTGGTTGATTGGTTGGTTAGTACTTAGAAATTTGATTATGTTTTCGTCATGCTTTGATTAGCGACGTCGAAGAGGTTACTAAGGAAAGGTTCGCCGAACGCGATACATCAATGTTTGGCTAGTGTCGGACAGTTACATAGAAAGTGAGCCAGACTTTCCTCTGAGAGAGTATCGAGGCAGCTGTGACAGTGCTAGCGGACCGGTAATTCGAGTCAAGCCTCGTGGATGTGCTTACCGAATCTTTTTAAGAGGTCATTAGTCCTGCTTTTCATGTAGGAGCGCTAAGTCTTCTTAGAGAATTTATCCTTGGATGTCCTAGTCCAGATTCTTCTAACTAAGGATAGGAAGCTTTTGTAGATGATGTTTTTGAGGTGGTTGGTGGGGCCCACCATTTCAGTCGGTCGTTGCCAGAAGCTCATTGCTGGGCCAGTTCGTCGGGAGTTTCACTTCCGTTTGTATTGCTCTGGGGCCCACAGGAGAGTGATTTGACACCCTTTACTGGCCTGTTTGAATTCTTCCTTGCACTGTTGCGCCAATCTAGAGGAAGTGTTTACTGGGGCGATGGGCCTTATGGCTGCTTAGCTGTCGCGGGAGATACCAGATCGCTAGCAATTCAGCCTAAAAGATACTCGAGTGATCTGGGAGACCGTTTGAATTGGAGGTGTTGAAGTCACTCGAAAAGGCCGCTGAGCCTCCACAGTGGTCTAGCTTAGACCCGTCTGTGTAGATCAGAAATTGGTATTCCACGGTGGATGTAATGTAGTCCGTGCAGGTTTTAGGTTCTCAGGCAGGAGTTGCAGAGTTCGGCTATGGCCTACGAGATAACATTCTACCGAAAGTTTTACCGCAGGCGTAGAAAGCTGTTTTCTTGCTTGCAGTTTTCCACATTAGACTTCCAGTGGAACTTAGGATCCAGAATGACGACTAGGTACTTGGCGCTGGAGGAAAGGGAGAGAGTGATATTGTTGAGCCATGGAAGCTAAAAGGTTGGCATATTGGTCGTCAAGGTAAACAGCATCAGTTCTGTTTTTGTAGGATTCACGTTCAGGCCACTGTCCAAGAATGGGTTTTCCAATAAGGACATGAAAACTTTCTTTAAATACAACGCAAACCATTTGAGGTATTTAAAAAACTTTATTAACGGCTTTAAGTAAAATCAAAACACTCGACTTGGTTCATATGGCCACCTCGGGCACGTTTGTAGCGGTCGATTCGTTGGACCCTATTTTCAACAACTCGGCTACCCATTTCAACCGATACGGCCGCTATTTCGCATTCAATGTTGACTCTGAATTCTTCTCACGTCGTTGGCTTGTTAGCAAAAACCAGAAATAGTCAAGCGGCGTTAAATCGCACAAACGACGCGGCCAATCGAGTGGCCCATTTCTCCAGATAACACGCTCACCATACTTACTCTTCAATAAATCGATTGTAACGTGTGCTGTGTGGCTTGTGACACCATCCTGTTTAAACCACATGTCCTCCAAGTCCATATATTCCAATTCGAGCCAAAAATAATCGGCAATCATGGCGCGATAACGCTGACCATTCACAGTAACGTGACGATCGTTATCGTCGACGAAAAAATATGGCCCAATAACGCCGCCGGGATGCAAACCGCACTAAACAGTTATTTTTTGTGGATGAAGTGGTGATCTATGAAGCTCTTGTGGATTTTCACCCGACCCGAATAACGCATATTTTACTTATTTAAAAATAAAAAGCTTTGATAAATAGCTGTGAGAGCGGATGGGGAGGGAGAGTTTTGTCTTATTTATAGTCTTTGGGAGCATCTCTATAATAATGCCATCAAGCCCAGTTGATTTGAAGGGTGCCCAGGAAACCTTTTTTTCGGTAATTTTGAATGTAATTTGTTCCCATGTTTCCTTCTGAGAGCCCTGTATCAGAAGTAAGCTGTCAGGCACAGAATATGCGCAACCCAGGAAATTTGTGAGAGTCAATAGTTCCAAGATTCTTTGGATGCACCCGTCCAAGTTCCATACTGTCGTTAAATAAACGAAGGGCAGGAATGACCTTTGACTAGAATCTTACTCAGTCTAGCTGAGTCTTTAAAGTTAAGTAGAATAATTGACTGCTGGTAGTAGTGGACATTAAACTATCGTGCTGACTGTATTACTCCTGCTCCTGGAGCCAGTACGTTTTTTTTTTGCTAAGGGCTGTCAAAAAAACGCAGACTCCGTAAATCAGTGCCGGTCTCAAGTGACTCCGGTATCCACTTTGGGACTACAAACTTATTGCCACTCGATGTCTGTTTTACAGCAGTTTAGGTCCTTGCAGGCTTTCCCGACCCTATCCTGCATGATTATATGCATGCAGGTAGAAGAGTCTTTGATTCTGCCTCTGCAAGCACGCCCGTTTTGGCTTCAAGACTAGGTGCGCACAATTGGAAGCATTTAGCCGAAAATCGTGCTAACTTGAAAGGCTTCTTGTTGATGGTCCCAGCTCCATCTTACACTGTTGCACCACCACCTGAATAAAGTTCAGAGGGATGCATATAAAAGGGACGACGTTCCTGCCCGACCGAGTACCGACACTTAACAGCTGCCGTCGTCATTCAACTGCTACCGTCAAAAAAGCTACCATGCGAACACTGAACTCGCCACCAGAATAATTTAATTCCTACTTCTAGATCTTTGAAAAAGGTTTGCTCAAGGTTATCTGCAATTAATGTACAGCCAAAGGGAAACGATGACAGCATCGCCTCATTTGCAATCGAATTTGATAGTCTCGACACTCGCGCTTAATCTATTGAGGTTAGTTTCCAAAGGGGAAATAAATGCCATCGTATCAATTTGGCACCCGATAACCGGCATCGACACTATCAGTTTCATTAAGAACCGCTGCACGCCCGTCTCCGTCCTCTCCAGCGATTCTACGTTCTCATTCACTAGGCATTCTCCCTTTTTCACGTAACCGAATAGATCGTTGCATAGTGCATTTGGTGTGCTCCATCCCCGGTGTCTGTCAGATAATCAGCACGAAAGCACAACGAACGAAATCCGTGGGACTAGCAGCGCTCAACTGAGAGAGCGGTTTCGACCGGCGCGATTCGTGAATGTGAATTCCGCCTCAGTATCGTCGTGATCACCGAAAAGTCGTCTGCTGCCGTCCGTGCGTTTGTTCAGTGCTAGTCTAATTTGTTGACAAAGAAAATTTCGCTGCATCTCAAAGTGGGCGTTTGTACTGCGGGTGGCTTTTTTTCGCGTTTTCTGCAGTCAATAATCGAGTGAATATGGCCACAGAGGTGGCTTACGATACTGGGTTGAATATTTTCAATCACGACAGGAGTCGCGGCAAGTGGCCCTCGTCGTCGGATTTTCTCTTCGCGTGCATAGGGCATGCGTTCAAGGTGGATGCCGTGTTTTTCCTACCGGCCCTGCTGCTCGAGGATCTGGGAAGTGAGTGAAATGTGATTGGGTGTTGAATTGGTGCGGAAATGATTGTGAACTGCCAGACACACAGGAGTGGCAGGAGGTTTTTCTGGATTTTGTGAAGTGGTCGTGAATGAGTGATTTTGAGGATGATCGGTAGCACTGTCGGCCATAATTTGAAGGTTCTGTTTTTGGTCTATATACTTGACTAGTCTGCCTTTCGAGCCTGATTTTCATGAATCGTCTATTTATCTACGCTCTAACATTAGTGCTTCAATTTCTGTTGATGGTAGACAGCTTATCGCTGTCAATTCGCTTTCCAATGAAATTGTTTAGAATACCCTCTGTTTTCAGTGAACCATATAACGTGTGTTCTGCTCTCCAAACACGACCGAGCAAACCAAAGACCTTCAAAGGAACTTCCCTAAGCAGAGCTCTAAAAGTTCTAAAACTTGAGTTGGGTAACCCCACACTGTCCATCAGATAACGCGATACGAAAATATCGTTACTAGTTACTCTCGTTACTTTTTGTTAAAATCATGATCTTCAGGTGGGTAAATGGCTCTTAAATGCGAACCCGATGGCAAAATAGTGAGTCTCAAGCAACTGGTATATTTACCTACCCAGCTGGACATGGAGGATGGGAACATGAGCTAATACTACCTTCCGTTGTTGACGGTCCTCGAGACCAGCTAACCTGTATCTTATACCGGAAGCTTCGGCAAATAGAATATTTTACTTGCGTAGCACCAATGCATCCGTTCACGGTGAAGGACCTGACGCAAGGGTATGACACAGTGAATACTTGAAAGCACAGCTGATTGCATTTGACAGTTTCAATTGAAAATGCAAGTTGATTTGTTTTATAAATGCAAAAATAAAATATGTATTTTATTATTAAGACTCAATTACAAACATTTATTTATATTTTTGTGTATCTTGAACCTTGCTTCGGCGAGAACCAACTCCCAAACTTTAACAAAAAATTCAAATTCAATAGAAATGTCACAATCTGATGATTGTCAACGCTGATGGAAAGAGAAAAGTTAAACGTTAAGTAACTACATCCGTCGCATCAGCGTTGGTCTATGTGTCACCTCCCTTTAGAACACATGTATTTAAGTATCTGACATAGTACCGCTGACGCTGACGCAAGTAAAGCATTCCATGTGGCGGAGTCTTTAAGGGCAATTCGTTTGAGGTCACTACGAATCGCGAACTTCGCAAGCTCTGACACTTCATTCATGTGGATTTTTCTCATTTCCAGAGAGCAATGTGAGCAAAAACACACATTATCGCAAATTTTTTGGTCGTGCATTTGTGGATCGCGTATGTATTTATCTTGAATGATTGATTCGTAGAGAAAAAAAATTGAAATCGTTAATAAGGATACTTAAACTAATTATTTTTAAGATTTTAGTAGATAAAAAAAAAGCCCGATAATTCAGTCCACTTCTTTTTGTATACCAAGAAGTATAACATTTGGTTATGTTTTCCTGGAAATTGGTTGTATCCAAAAGTTTGCGTTCGCAGTTTGCTGGCGTATGAAAGGCACTTTAAACTTCAGTCTCCTTATCAAACAAAAAGGTTCGGCTTCGAAAACTTCTTTAAATAGAGCAATAGTGTCCTTGCTCTAGTTGTGGCTGAGTCAGTGGCTAGTCAACGGATGTACACCTCGTACAGTAGTGTCTCATCTAGTCTCCTTGTCTCAGAAAAGACCGTATATCTGAGGCATAATTTTTCTTCTAAAGGCACCAAAAATCGGCTCTGCTGTTTAGCTTTGCGTTTAGCTTTTAGCTCCATATTGACAAGATTCGCAAGATAAGAGTTTTGATTTTTATTCTTCAAGTGAGAAGTTCCAAAGGCAATCCGAAGTAGAACTAACTCCTTCATCACCACAAAATTAAAGGTGTCGATCGTGAAGGAGTTGTTCCTGCTGGATAACATATATTTTATTTTATCCTCGTTGGCCTTAGAAATTTCCTAGTTTCTACCACGACACGTAGGGAACGCGCCAGAATATCGATGTCATCTTCCTAAGCTATCAGTTGGACTGATTTCTAGAACATTTCACTGACCTGAATTGGTTTCTTGAATACCAGTTTGAAGAAATCACACGACAGCGCATCCCCTAGTTTAAGTCGAATTTTGTTTTCGAAAGGCTCTGAAATCCTTGAACCGAATTACAAAATGAATCGAGTGTGTGCTAGCTTGAGGGGACGGGCCACAACAAAAGATCTTCACCGTGCACGGTTTTTGGCCGTCTGCTCCCCAGGTGGTGGCTTCATCGTTAATCTCATTTTCAACGGACTTCTTAAAAGTTGTCTTAGGCTTCCCTATTTTCCTGTTTTCTTTGGGATTTCACTCTAGGACCTGATGGCAGATGCTTTTGTTTGGTCTCCTCAGGGTGTGGCCTATCCATTGAATACTTCTCTAATATGGTCGTCATTCTCTCTGTTCTCAGTAGATCTCCGGTTGTTACTCTATGTGGGACTATATGTTTCTGACGAGACATTAATTTACAAACACCTATGTACATCTCTTTGTCTAGTTAAATTTCCGTGTCTGGGAGCCATAAAGAAATACGGATTTGACATTTGTTTCAAGCATCCGAAGTTTGGTATTATTCCATATTAGGTTTGACCGGGTTAGTTGCACCACAGTAAGCCTCATAGTATGCTATATATTATTTCCCTCATTACTTTATCGGGGACCATCAGAAATAACATGGGTAACACTAAACAGCCTTGTTACCCATATCGCAACGGCGCGTTCAGGCGTTCGGGCTTTGACATTTTCAGTAGGATACATGTAAATCATATGTTAAAGTCGAATTGGGGCGGTCGCGCGTTGAATTTTCACAGACCGTAATATCGTAAGCGCGAGCACACAATTTCTGGGATAGTAAGTATCCAGTCACTCCGGCTTTTTGGCATTTGTGAAACAATTTTTTTAAATTTATTTCTCAATTTGAATTTTTGGAAAAACTGAGACAATTATTTCCGCAATTAATTATTTCTAGGAATTTTATTTACAGTAATTTCGTATTTTTCTTGAAATTTATATTTCAAACCATTTGAGTAGGGTAAACGCGCGTTCATTTAGATATGGAAAACTGAGGCTGCCGCGTGGCAGCGCTTATCAAAGACCAACCGCCTGAATGTGCCTTTGCGATTCGTCTTAGATCAAGTTTTTCCGATTTCAAAAAGTTCTGACGGTTTCACTTCGTGGATTATCTGACATCTGTAATTTCTGTAGAATTCCTTGTTGAGGTCGAATTCATATTTTAATTCAGCCACCATTTTACATTTGCGCCCATCAGTCTTTTGTGTGAAAACCTACCTTTATGGTTGCTGATGAACATTTTTCGGTAATCAGTAACGACAACTCCTGCAACCTGCAACTCGGAGCACTTGGTTATCATCTATTAACCACTTCTGGGGCTCCATTCCGAGCTAAGGCTCAAATAGAGTAGGTTTACAAAAGGAGTGGGTCGCCGTGGCGTTAGTGCGCCGACTCCTACGCAGAGGGTGCCAGGTTCGATACCCGAATTTACCACCTATCATAATTCACGGCTCCACCTCTTTCGAGTCACTGACAATGCTCAAAGAGTATTCCTGTCTAGAAAAAGCTTCACAACTTCGCCGTTCGGAGTCGGCACTGAACTGTAGGTCCCTTCCACGCGTGAAAGAACAATAGCACGCACAACACGATTGGTTGCTGAGAAGCTAGGCCCAGGTCTGCCTCGGATTGTAGCGCCACCCATATTATTATTATTTTTATTACAAAAGGAGTTTCACTTAAATCCTATGATTTGTTGAAAAAGTGAGCGCTGACAGATTTGATCAGCTGAGTGAATGGTGCTGTACGCTTTCTTTCTTGTCTTCATCCATGGAGCGTGAGTTTAAGTCTTTTGTGCGTGATCGACGAAACACCTGATTCAGAAAGAGAGCAGGTCCATAGAGGGATCGGGATCTATGTTTTTTTTTTTTTTTTTTAGGTTGGGTAGGGTGGCTGCTAGTGCATTCACCAGCACATTTAGACCATGTTCGTCCATTGTGATACCCACAGTCAAACTACTACCACTGATTGACCACTAAAGTGATAATGCCGTTAATTTGATCCCGCTGGCAAATGACTAGACCAGATTTGAAAACCATATAAAAGCGTATTAACTTTGCTTTCACTGGGACTCGAACTGGGGACCCCGCTAACCAGGGGCAGGCACTCAACCAACAACGCCATCCAATCGTCGGGGATCGGAATCTAGTCTTCGTCAAATCAACCTCGATGTTTTGCTTGCAGCGATTGTCAGCAATATCGTTCTAATTTGTTCGGTTACTCTCCTTCGTAGAGAGAGTTTGGCTTTTCTTCAATTAAGTAGTAGTTGCAAAGCTATTGCCTGTTGTCTACTGCACAGTTTCCTGAAACAACTCTGTGCCATCGCCTCTACCGCTGAACTGCAGTGTGATGCAAGTTTTGAGTTGAGGGAGATGCATTTCTGTGCCTTATTAGATGTCTGAATGTCCGTGGAGATGTTAATAAGGTGGGGCAACTCTACACCCTTTAATAAGCCAAGCCATAGGACGGGCCAGAATGTTGCGATTCTGAGAACTTCCTCTTTGTACCGTCGTGTCAATGCGATAATTACCACATGCCTGGGATCGTGAGTGCATTTATTAAGTGCGTACAGACACCTCTCAATCCGTATGTTAGTTTTTGGAGTTGCCTGCCTTGTATCAGGGTCTGAGGAACATTTGTTGCGAAAATACTGGCCATGTGATTTTTGATTCTACTTCTTCTTTGTTTAGCTACAGTCCTGCATGTGCTTGGGCCCCAACCAATAAGACTCTGCAACTAACTTCAGCTCTGGCTAACTGCCTTCAATGGCGCACACCAAGTTGGTTGAGATGCTTCTCCACTTGTGTGTACCACAATGCGTCCGTCCTGAGCTCCGTTCTCTTGCTGGCTCATAGTTGAAGACTCTTCCGGCGGAAGCCAAGTTGTCTATTGCACTTAGCTGTTGCATTAGCCCATACAGTTCAAGGATGAATCTCCTCCAGATGACATTAGTGCATTTATATAGATTGTGTTCCTTTATAAATTAAGAGGAGTGAAGCTGAACAGCCACAGTAGCGACCATTGTTCGTCAAATGACCTGTGAACGAACTGCAGCCTCTTATTTTTTACTCCTGATCAGAACGAGAATTTTATTATTGATAGTTGTCTAATTAATAGAAAGCTTAAAAAGCAAATGATTATACCAATCTAACGCATAGCTTCATAAAAATCTTCTTCTTCTTGCCCGCATAAGCCACTAAAGGGATCGCAGGGGTTAAGGCATGCACGAGAGATATCCAGGCAGTTCGATCCGCTGCAACCCCATAGCAAAGCTTTAATGCTGATTTTATTTAGAAACGACACCACTGTAGACATCTTCAAAGACCACGAAGTGTGTCTAATCGATTTCCAGTCAGCTGATGAAAGTCTCTTCTCTTTTTGTGCGCATTTGGGGCACAAACAAATTTTACGTTTAGTTCAACGGCAGGCGTTTCTCGAAAATCCCGCTGACGTCGAATGACCTCCTATCGGCAGTTGTTCATCGTTGGCAAGTGTCCATAGAATGTTTGCATATCTTCGCATACAAAAAAGATTGCAGTAAATTGGAGGCTGTCTAGAAAAAGCTTCTCAACTACGCCGTTCGGAGTCGTCATTAAACTGTAGGTCCCTTCCACGCGTGAGAGAACAATAGCACGCACAACACGAGTGGTTGCTGAGAAGCTAGGCCCTGACCGTCTACGGGTTGTAGCGCCAACCATATTATTATTATATTAAATTGGAGGCAGTGGATTCCTTACGAAGTCACTAAGGTGTGGACCAGCATAGTCAGTCTCCACTTTGCTTCACTAAGCTCCGAAGCAACGAATACCTGAGAACATGCCTATGAGAGTGCCACAAAATCGCTGTCATCTATAATTGTGTGAAAATCATTTGCCAATTCCATATTTCTTGATGCCTCAGTCGCTCTCTTTATTTATAAATCTCCGTGATCTCTCCTCCATATTCCATTAATTTACTCGGTGAGTGCAAATGTTTTTGCATTTTTGTCAACAATTTTGCAACGAATTTATATTCTTCGCATTTATTTTCGGAGCTGAATTAGTAAATACAGCGGACATCGAGAAACTCGTACATCAGGCTAAGAAATTAGCGCGTGAACTGGATTCTGACTCGCTAAATATTCGCTTGACTTTTAATGTTTGTTTTAAGTACGATGTTGCTTTTGTTGTCTCAGCGATAATCTTGGGTAGAGTGTGAAGCTTTTGTAGGAATTCTATGTGACAAACAGATTTACTGTTCTATAAGGAGAGCTGTTTGATAATTGTGACTTTTTGAATAAAAAATGTTTTTACGTTTAACATGGTCTTCTCCTTGTTATATACAAGGATGGAGAAGTTCCAGCCTTTTTCCAACTAAAAGGTTTTGTAAAAAGCCCTAAGAATTGGCGCTTGTTTCATTAATCATTATCCGACGGTCTCTTATCTCCCGACCTTTTCTTTAGGCATGGAAACAGGATATAGTCACATTGCAGCGGGCTAGATATGGAGAACATGTAAGAAGTGGTAACATTCAGAGATCATCCCTGAAACAATGGGTGGTGTGAATAAAAGCTGAGGCGACACTGCCAGTGAACACTCATGAGTGAAGTTTTTTCGTTAAAGGAAACACTCAGTCTGGTGTGAATAAAATGTTCCGCAAAGTAGTTTCTTTCCCTCAAGTTGATGTTTGGAAACTTGTGTGCATAAATGAAGTACTATAGAGATGGTCAACTGGCCTTGCCAATCGACGAATTTGAGTAACATTTTGACAGCTATTCATGAAATTTTGAGGGTATTCACGAAATAATTTAAATGCCGTTTTTTGATTAGTCAATTTGTTGTCAAAAGTGTTAAGGGGCAAGAGAGGTAGAAGCCGAGCATTTACAGAGATGCCCGACTAACTCTCTTACTTCATTTCTGCGTATTCAAAATCGGTTGTCAAACATTTTAAGTGTCTGCTAGTTTGGAGAGCTTTCAAATTTGAAATTCAAATTTAAGGGTGGGTGTCAGTGTATGTAATAATGTTTTTAAACATACACCCACGAAAAACAAAGAACTATATTTCTCGGCGTTTCGGGGAAAGAGGACATAATTTCAAGAACCTGTACAGATTCATTAACATGGATTGGTTAAAAAATCAGTCCCATAGAAAGCCGTGGTGGTGCCATACCTACCAACAATTGAGAAGATGAAAATATTCCTTCGATGCATTCACAACACGGGATTCCATTTTGGATTTGGTAAGGACATTGGGATTCATAGATCCACGGTATGGCAAGGCTTATGTTACATGTGGAAAAAAGCAAATTTATGAAATTTGTTCTTCCAACGCAACATTCTTGGAGCTTGTGTTTTTTTCCCAATTGTAAAAATTGCATGAAATTGTCTTCTAGGTTTCCCCTTTTTTGAGGGTTTTCCATTTACTCCGCCAAAGTATTCCTCTTCCGAAACAGTAATTTCCATTTTTGTGACACTTTTTTCTCTGTTGGAGTTACCTCCAATGCACATCCTTCAAGTATACACTCAATACATTCCATCTTTACCAAAATGGAGGGAACCGCCAAGATATGTGAGTGGAGGGTTTTCACTGAAAGAAACGAAATTAACTTTTATTCCCACAAAATGGAGTTCTTGCTACAAAATGCTGAGATGAAAGACTCACACTTTTATTCACACCACCCAATTTATGCATTGGGCAGTGATCAAACACGTATGCTCTCGAGCATTGCCTTAATGGAACAGCACTACTTTCTCTGGGGAGCACTAAGAAGAGGAATGAAGTCATTAAAACCCCAGGGCAAAAATAAGAGAGCAAGGAGATGTTCAACTTCGGCTAGAATAACCCCATATTCACCACCACGAAAAATAATAGAGTAGTAAGATTGCCCTGTATTTCACACATGCTTTTACAAAATCCTTACGTGCACCTTCCCCAAGTGGAGGTCTTCACTTCAGCTCATACGTTTTGACAGACACATCGCATAAGAAACGCTGTCAGATGAAATCACAGGGCAGTGGTTCCAATTAAAATGCAGGCTTACCTTATCATTGAACTTGCCAACCCAAGGCTTAACAGGCTGAGGTGTAATAAGAACGAGAGTCAAACTAGGTATCAATGTACAATACGCGACAATCTAGTGGTGATGTGTGTTTATAAGACGCATTTTGATTCATGACGTTCTTTCTTACAGGAAGCGTAGTCCTGACCTGTTTCTTTCCACTAAATTGGCCTCCAATTGGGGCTCCTGTCAACCATAAGGCCCTAGATGAATTGTTTTTGTTTCCGAAGCATATGCATGTGCATTGCTTTAAACTTGTCATACAAATCCTCTTCGTGAGAGTTATTGTAAATTTCGATAACCCAATTACAATTATCGGTTTTTGACGCGGCATCAACTTGGCACATTTTCAAAGCTTCAAGAGTTTGCGGATTGTGTGCATTGAAATGATAGATTTTGCTCAGACCCTTTAGTCACAAGATGTTTTTTGGCCGGTTCAAATCAAACCAATGAAATTTGCTTCCGTCAAAAACAGCCCTGTCATGGGACATCGTTATCTTTAAAACAAGCCCTTAAATTCAGTTAGGCTGTCAATTTGATCACATTTTTTTCCTCAAGAATTTCCAGCATGAACCAGTGGCACCAGTCTTTTCTTGTGGATGCAATGTTCGTTGAATATTTCGTACGTTCTACGCACACCGTGGTCAGCTGGCTTCCATTGCTGAGTGAATTTAACTCTTAAGCCAAATATGTCATAACTCTCCGTAAGACAAGGTGGAATACTGCCATAACTACTTGCAGACGAATCTTAAGACAATTGTAGCACATCCAGTTTCTTTTTTTTTGTTTTTTTTTTTCGTGGGTAGGTGGAAACGTTGCATAGGCACCAATGGTCCGATGTCCATTGGTAGCGTCAGATTCTTACTGCCTAAGACCACGCCCCGTGGAATCTTTCCGTTTGTTCCCTTGCGGAACTATGTCTAGGTATTACTTCGCGAGGGGCGGATTTGAGGTTTTTGCTTCGTCACGTGTCATTTAGAGAATTCGCCGCTGTTCTAAATTCCTTAGATCGCACTGCTACATGATTCACAGCAGCCCAAAAGTCTTCAGAGTCCAATCAAGAATTGTCTAAGATAATAGTTCAGTTCGCCGTGTTTTCGATTTACCCAACATTGAATCCGTGGGACTAGTCGGTATGTCCATCTCCCTTTTTGGGTGTCGTTCCATTGCTGTTGCCACGCTTCAATACCGCGGCTTCTTTCGAGTTTCTTCGTATTATTTGTGTTTGGCACGTTTTGCACGCGATTGTCATAGAGTCGTCTAGCTTCTAAAGCTAGTATATCGATTGGTACCATGGAGGATAGTACCAATATCGCTTTTGACGATTTCTCGCATTAGCATACGAGGTGATGCTTCAAATTTAGCCGAGCATCAAGGATCATTCCCATGTATTTTACAAATGGACTCGAAATACTTGTGCGCTCTCCGACTCTTATCGTTATAGTCTCTAACGCTTTTCTACTCGTAATGAAAACTCCGTTTTGTGATCCGCGAGGTCTAAATTCATATTGTGTAGCCAGTTTTTTATCAGTGCTATACGTCGTTGCTATACATCTCGATTTCAAGCCGTTTCGCCACCACCACAACAGAAATGTCAATAATATAATAATAATATGGGTGGCGCGACAGTCCGAGGTGGACCTGGGCCTAGCTTCTCAGCAACCAATCGTGTTGTGCGTGCTATTGTTCTTTCACGCGTGGAAGGGACCTACAGTTTAATGCCGACTCCGAACGGCGAAGTTGAGAAGCTTTTTCTAGACAGGAATACTCTTTGAGCATTGTCTGTGACTCGAAAGAGGCCGTGAATTATGATAGGTGGTTAATTCGGGTATAGAACCTGGCACCCTCTACGTAGGAGTCGACGCACTAACCCACTACGCCACGGCGACAACAATGTCAATGTCGTCTGCAAAACCTACGATGGATACTTCCCTGGCTACTGGGAGTCGTAAAATCCAGTCTCTCAGATGGACAGTCATGTACTAATAAACAATCTTCTCGTAATGCGCAAAATGCACCTACTGCAGAATCACTATCCTTGTTGGAAATTTTCATAATTTAAACGCATTCAATTCCATGAACTCTCTTAGTGATTACTGTGATTTTATTGATTAGTGTTTTTTCGAACAAAACTGCGTCGACCTGTAGAACTTTTGAAGCAGGAAGGCTGAACGCCCTCAAAATGTAGGATAAATCTGCACCCTTCCGCATATGGAATAATCTGAAGTTAGCCTTCCCTTTTGATCAGTTTCTTCGAATAAACACAGACATTCATCATCATAACCCGGTTCTCTAGTAAAGAACCCAGGACCAAAAAGACACTCTTGCGGCTTTCCTACAGAAAAAGACCTGATGATCACTCAACTGTGTAAGGAATCGGTAAAAGCACTATCATCTGCGTTCTTCCACAAAATTTCAGAAAACAAATCACAACATGCAACACAATGATTGAACTTCCGGGAAGTGAAGTAAAGGTTGTTGCAAGCCGCGGCTCTCTTATCTACTTTTTTCCCCATTCTTCCGCTGCAGCAACAGCAACTTACCGAACTTTGTGCCTGTCTGTAACCCGCATTCCTCTCTCTTTTTTTTCAGTCTACGGAATCATTCCCTTCTTCATACTCCTTGCGATATGTGTGGTTCCAGTTGTGTTCATCCAATCCTTCCTGGGACAGTTCTCCAGCACCGGTTTCATCTCCGTCTTCAGGATATCGCCTCTCTTCAAAAGTAAGTTTCCGTCCGTACGCACCGTAGGCCATTCCCATCAATAATACCGTTTGTCATTTGCAGGCATTGGATATGTTGCACTTGCCGTCAACGTAGTTGTCCTGATGTATTTCTCTGTCTATGCTGCGATACCGCTGTTCTATCTCTTCCACTCGTTGAGACCGACGCTTCCGTGGAGTTGTGAGGGTTCCAAGGAGTGGATGAAAATCAAGAACAACACTATCTCGGTGAGTCAACAGCCTTCCTCGCAGCTGACCTCAGTCCTTAAGTGTCTCATTTCAGCCATGCTTTGAGAACTACACAGTGGAAGAGGAAATTCTCATGGAGGTTCCCTCACTGGAGTTCTTCAAGTAAGCCTTCTCCATCTAGATTGCCGCAGATTTTACATGTCTCTCCATAGGAGCCACTTGAAGACAATGGACATGCACGAGAGCGAACATCCCGAGGGGACGTTTTCCTTCTCGCTGATGCTATGCGCGTTCCTCGTGTGGATCATCGTAGGCGGAGTGCTCATCCAGCCCTTTGAAATAGTAAGTTAACTACCCTTCGGGAAATAATTAACTCAACCTTCTCGAGTAGATTGCCAAGTTCCTGCGGTACACGTGCATTGGACTGATGGCCATTTTGGGACTGTGTGTGGTGCGGTTCGCGTTCCTTCCTGGAGCCTTCCCCATCGCCGTGGATACACTGCTCGACGGAAAGGGAGTGATGTGGGACTCATGGGCGTGGATTCCCTTAATAGCGCTGACGGCATTGGGGCCGGGTTGGGGCAACATTCTCACCATGGCCAGCTTCAAAAAGTTCAAGGGGGACACGCTGAAGACCAGTTGGCATTTGTGCTTGGCGCAATCCGGAGTGATGTTGGGTTTGGGCCTGATGGCGGTCTTCGTGATGGGCTTCCTTCAAAGTTGGTAGACGCCGATGGACGTGGGAATTAAAGTTAATGTTTGCGCCTTTCAGAGATCGATCCCGGTCAGATTCACTTTCACTACAAGCACACCCAGTGGATGGAGTTCCTGATTACACCCACTGCCCTGTCGTTTTTGGAGCTGTCTCGGATCTGGTCCTGGCTCTTCTTCATCATGTTGCTCCTGGGTTCGCTGAATCTCTTGGTAAGTCACACGTTCATCTGAAGCCTCTGCCAGACTAACAGATTCCGCCCTCAGGTCGTTCAACTCCTTTCAGTGCTGACCTCATTGTTTGACGAATTCGAGAGTCTCCGAGCCGACAAGAGGAGGGTTACCCTGATTTTCGCAGGCGCTTTGGCGTTGACCACCATTCCCTTCTGTTCCAACGTAAGTATGGCCAGCCATTGTGTCCAAGGTCTGAAGACAACATCTTGTTCTTAGTACGGCTTCACCTTCTCGGAACTGGTGTCCACATTCTTGATAGCTACACAGATGCTGCTGAACCTGCTGCTGCTGCTGGTTGTCCTTTGGGTCTTTGGACGGGAGCGGTTCCAGCGTGACATCACATTCATGACCGACATGGTGTACGCCACATGGAAAGTGCACCTTATGAGGTTTGTGACGCCATTCTTCTTGCTGATGTCCATGGTAAGTACTCGACGTTGTATGTAATCAAATCTGGTCAAATCTGGCAATGCGTTTTTATATAGATTATTGCTTTGAGCCTTACGGGAATTGTGCATGCCACCGCAGCAACAATGACTATGGTTCTACTTTTCACTCTGGCGGCTTGGCTGTTCATTCCGGGATACTGTGTCTTCACCATAAGCCGTGTGAAACAATGCAAGCGATCCGTTCAGCCGGTTGACTGGTTTCCTGCCGATCCTGTGGACAGGCAAAAGTACGAGGAATCTTTAGCTGGGGCGCCCAACGTCATGACGCCGATGGCAAATGTTGAAGAATGAGCTGACATTCATAATGTTTCCTGTATATTTTTGCTTATTTTTTGTAATAAAAGTTGATTTTATTGAAACTTAAAAATTGTATTTTTCTTTTTTGTGGAGTCCTAAAATGGCCTGGATAACCGGTCGTAAGGGAGTCATCATATCCACTTTACTGGCTGATGTTACAACGAAGGAAAAGGATGGGTTACCAGTCGACAACCCTGTGGGATCTCATTTTGATCACGCCCCTGGACAAGGTCCAACAATCACGGACAAATCCACACCAGCAGTCATCTGTCAAATTGATCACTTCCTGACTTTAACGCACAATAGAAACATCATAAAAGTCACCAAAACCTAAAGAACTGAAAAAAACACAGCATTTGTACTATTCCACGCTGAATATTAAGACGCACAAACGACATGCTTCATTCGAAAAAATACACAACGCCCTCCGACATTGTCCCTCGCAAGATTAAACTTCCTAATTCCTTCATCCGCTTCGTCAATACCGTTGCACCGCCATGCCTCGTTGAGGTATTCGTCAATGTATTCTCTAGCTGCACACAAAGACCCTCCAATAATTTATGTGCATGTTTGTGAACGTGGCCGCGGCCCAGTCAGTGAGCGACCTTGACTGGCAGTAATATTTATGTTTTTCTCGAAAATCATCGTTGTAGTGACGCTTGTTCTCTAAATTTAGTGCGAACGCATTTCCAAGATATTCTATCGCTTGCATCTGAATTCGAAAACAATGAATAAGATCTCTGTATTTTGGCACGCTGCCATGGACAGCGGTCTTTAGACAGACGAGACAGACTCGCAAAATCATTGGATTTGCCTGAATACATGCGAGAGGTGCGTGTCATTTTGCTCTTTCTTGCCAAATTTTGAATCTACGTTTTTTAGTTATTTTTCTTTAGACGCAAAGCTCTGAGAAGTCTGCATTTTTGAAAAAGTGTTGACTTTGCGTGAGCACACTGGAACAATGGATTTTGGTAGCTTAGACAGTAGTCCCCTGAACGACCACTCGCATGTGACTTAGTAGGTAGATTCCTTATGATCTGGGCTGGGACATGACCCACTTATATGAAATCTAATTCTGAAAACCGCTTTACGGAAACACCAGACACAACTGAAAATCTGTCTGCGACCCGTGCCACTACCGTATCAGTGTGTGAGTTGTTGTCGTTCACATGCATATGAGTTGACGCGAGATTGTAGAGATCGATATATGAGATCCTTGATTTTACCAAGATGGAGACTGGGTCATCTGGCGGCGGCGCACAGTGGTCCCATTGTATGGGAGAGTTGGAAATAAATCTGTAACTTTTGAACCCGTGAACCGATGATCAATTTTTATCTATTGGACTTCATCAAGTCCTTAGTTTACGTTAGTAAAACAAACATTTTGGGAGATCTCGAGACCAATGTTCCAGACACAATTGCCGGAAAAACCTCGCACATATTGCAACGAATCAACACAAATTGGACCAAGGGCTTGAAAAAAGCGAATCCGATGCGGCCTTTTAAGTGATGTAAATCTACTTAATGATGAATGAACGTAGGTTCAAAATAAGGCTAAAATAGATTCAATACCTCACAAAATTGTTCCCATCCTGGACAACCAGTGGAGTGTGGATGCCATGTCAATTCCCATTCAAGTCATCTTCCCAGTGGCAAGATACAAAGGGCTGTATGACTGCCTTGTACCAAAAATTGTTCGTAATATTAATGAACCGCGTTCGTTAAAGTTATTTTCGTTGGCTCAATGAACTACTCGTTAAAATAACGAATACAAAATTCACAAATAGATGAACGTAGTTTCCTCTACGGTTCGTTGACTTAATGAACTAGCGTTCATTAAAAGTTAAAATTGTCAATAAGCATTTCCCAACGAAATCATACGTTGCATCAATGAAAGTGTTCGTTGAGTCAATGAAAGAGTTTGTTGAGCCAACGAAATTTTCGATTGCTTCTAAGCGCGAGACAGTGTATATAAGCGTTCTTCTTCAGTTGTAATTTGTTGTGAATGGTGTTGTGACGTTAACATCACCATACTTTTTTTAAAAGAAAAAAAAGCTGGGTTGAACACTTTTCTTTATTTTTCAATACACTAGGAATATTGATTTTTCCAACCTTAAATAGATCTCTGACAGATGATCGAAAGGTGCCATCGGCTTATAAGAGTCTCTAGCTTTACTCCCTACTCGTGTTGTGTATGCTATTGATCGCTCACGTGAGGAAATATTGGACATAGTAGTAGATATTAGTAAATGCTCCAAAAGTGGGCTCTGAAGAGAATTTCTTGTGGTGTCTCGTTCTTTTGACACCAACTAAATTTCCCTCGAACGTCACCAAAGCCGCTGCATGAAATTAAATGAAATAACTCACTTTATATACATCCAATATGTCACTTTAATACATACATGTATGTACATACGTATATAATGGAAGAGTGTGTGTTTGAATTAAATGAAGTACTGAAATATGATGCAAGACATGGAATAAATATTAAGAACAACAAATGAAAATGTGAATGGTAAAAATGGAGTATTTTTATTCGTTACGAAGTTACAACAAGAAGTTGAGATGGGCGATTAAAATAATAGGACAACTGCACTGGAGTGCGATTGGAAACAGAGTGGAAGCAGCGAAAGGAGTTGAACAAAGGAAAAGGAACAATCTAGAAGGTGTTGGAAGAAATTCGAGCTAGCTAGTATTAAATAATGCTTTAATTGATTCTTTGGTTGGTATTATTGCAGTTATTGATCTGTAGAGGCCAGACTGTCGACATAATGTCGCTACTCTCTAGTGCTGTGTCCAGCACACTACTAACTTCCCAGAGGGAAAACGAAGGCCGAAGCTTGCCATTAAGTCCGACTTAGTCTGACTATCAGATCAACGAAGAATTCGATTGTAAGCAGAAAAGGACTGTGAAAGGTCGGTTGACCAGTCTTAAGGTTGTATGCCTGCTAGTAAGGCTCATTGCCAAGCACCACGCTTTGCACGCATTCATTGTGGCTCGGCATTCCTCACAGTGATTTTTGCAAAAATTTGCAGAGACAAAGAAGAAATATCTTTGCTCTCTCTCTGTTCGGGCCAAACCTTAGCAAACTTCTCTTTCCACCTAATTAAAGTTTTCATTAGAACTGGGAAACCTTCTCGAATCTTGGCTTTCGCAAATTATTATTTGAACAGCAAATATATAGCTACGGAAAATTTACCCGAGATAATAGTTACCATAAACTTTGCGCTGCCTCTGAAAGAGGTTACTGTGAAAAGTGAACCATTCATCCAGAATTGGTATCATCATACAAACTCATCAATTCCAAAATTTTAAATTTATGAAACTTTCAAATAAATAAAGAATAATATGGGACCCAGAATGGATCCTTGTGGTACACCATTGTATGTGCATCAAGTTTCTTTCTGTGCTTAAATTAAATACGTCAAGTGTAAAATCTGTAAAATGATCAACCATCTCACAAGCCTGTTTCAATAACGATAACTACCGAGTATGGTGTAGCGGCAGGATTAACGTTTTTGTGTCGAATAACAAATCTGCATCCAAGGGCGCTACCTTTGGTCTCTGTAGTGATCACCATAAGAGAAATAGTATTTTTTTCTTTTCATTTTCCGCCCCATCCCTACAAAACATAACGGGATTGTGGTGATGTCTGGTCTGTGACTGTTGAATGACTCCATGTTCCACGAACAATAAATGTCTCTGATTCGGTTGCTGGGCTCGTCAACAGAAAGTCCGACACTACTAGAAGTAGTTGGTTGTCTCATTTCAGGAGAAATTTGACATGGTGAGAGAGTTGGTCTCACAATTGGAAGGTGAGTGTCTTTTCTTGGTCCTTTGGGCTTCGGACACAACAAGCCAACACTGGCCAAAGGGTGATGCTGCTTAATTTCAATAGCTACTTTAGCCTTAACCCACGGATTAAGAGTTTGTTTCGCTGTCAGCAGTATCGATAGCTACTCTAGCCTTAACCCACGGATTAAGGGTTTGTATCGCTGTCAGCACTGCCACCACTGAAGAGGACTAATGTGTGCCCCATTTCTCTTCCAAAGCCTCGTAGTTGTTTTTGAGAACCTCTTTTAGGCCTGGACTCCGATTTATCTACAGCAGGAGCAGTTTTAAAAAGGAAGGTTCAGCAAGTACTTTACTTCGGCCGACTACAGCTCTGGCCGCGAAAGTTGGTCCTCCCCTACCACTCAAAGTCAAAAGGGAGATGCTAGACTTGTTATACAATATAGATAGATAGATTTCACACTGGGATTCGGCTTCACATTCCCAATCGACTGTGCTCGACTCTTTCATTTTACCACGTAGAACTGGCAGTAGGTTATGTACGGACGTAGACTTGTGTTGAGCGATATTGCTGGAAAAAAACTGATCTCTTTCCCCAATCAACTCAACCAGCGACCTAAGCTACCCTCTTGAGTGAAAGAGAGGGTGGCCAATGATGGGGTGAATCAGAGAGGACATGCTTTGGCAATCGTCTTTGGATCGCGATAGGGTGCGGTCGTTGGACAACTAGTTGTAGAAATTCCTGGTGTCTGCATCGATCATATCTCCCAAGTAACCAGTTTTATATACAGGACGTACTTAAAACCGTTGGTTCAGCCACTCCGAACTACACTCTTCACTGCTTCAAGTGGAGGCGTGATGAGAATCTCAAGACCTTGTCAACTTGCAAGAGATGACTCCACTTTCTCACAGACAATTGAAACGATCCACTTGAAGGATAAGCAAGTCAATAGGTTAATAGAATCCAACTAGCTGCAACATAGTAGCACCCACTTCCCGAGAGAAATACGAAAAAGTATGCCAAGCAAACAATCCCATTGAACTAATTTATTCGCATTGCTATCAACCAGACCCGTGTCCGATTTCAAACATGTGCAAAAACATTCACGATACTCTGCGATAAATTGGCCACCGCCCAACCTCGATGATGATATGCACGGCACACATGTTCCCGCATGTGTTGCGCACAACTCGGCCCAAAAATCTACCCAGACGATCGCTGTTCACAAGCGATCATCATTAATTTATGGAATGCAATTGAATTAGAATTCACATGCGCGACACGACAAACAACTTAAGCGAGCTGTGCCATTGCTGACGGAATCGTCTTATCTGATGAACTTGGACTGCCGGCAGATGAGCGATGTACTCAAAATAACAGAATTTAGATCATTCGAATCACTCTCATTGCGGGATGCTTGCCTCCCCGTTCAGACCTCATTCAACTAATTACCCCAGCCGCAGATTAAATCTGACGTGATGGCCGTTGAGTTTGATAAGAGATGTGTGCGAGTTTGTGTTTGTTTCGATTTATTCGGCAGACGAAGATCATTGCAAGTTCTCTTCTAGAGTCTGGCCTTGAATGTGATGTGCTTTTTGACATCGCGCCATACAACACGTCGTGTCACTTTCATTTTTCACTTGCAATTGAAATGCATTTACGATTGGCACCACACTAAGCGTGTCATCGACTTTCCTTGTTGAAACCAGAAGTGAATGTGATGTGGGACGGCTGGGTGCCGGCAATGTCATTAAATTACAGCATTTGTTCTTATAAATTATGCAAAGTGAGTAGCAATTGGTAGGCGTACCTGGTAGCCGCCTATTAGCATTGCAAGTGAACAGACTTTGAAAAGAATTCATAAACAAATCGACGCAGATGACAACAGAACATTTTTGCGATGAAGGTAGAGTTGAAGAGACCAGGGGGGAGTAAGATCCTTCAAATCTAAATCTTTCTAGATCCAGGCTATGTATTTAAACTGATGGCAGGGAAATGTTCGCGTGTCAAGCCAAATACCTTAGACCCATAAACTCATTATCCCTTCGACTAAACACATTAGAAAAATCGATTGACATAAGTGCCTATGAACTAGACAAGGATCAGATGAGATATTCTCAGGAATTGAACCTGCAAACAAAAAAAAATCTTAAGAGAAAACCACTCTATCTAGCATACCTATCAACTTGTAAGGGTATTATGTAAGATACAGAACTCAACCTTACTGTTTTTCTTTTCATCGAACACCAAGCAGTAAGCTTAGCACTCAACAGGCTCGTCATCGCAAAGTCCACAGTGGTCTCTGGGAAATGCATTTCCACGATCAGGGATATTATGCAGTCGCTCTCTCCTACAGGAAACTAACCTATAATGTCGCAACCAAACGGCGTCCACCGAGAATACTACGAGAGCACAAACGACCATCGTTGCCGGAAGTACTCTTCTAGGAGTATCCACGATGTGCTGTATGCTCGATTAGTGGAATTTAATCATACCTCGATCCACAAGAAAGGAGACTGCGCCAACTATCGAGGGATAAGTCCCTGAACATCGCATATACATAAGATCTTCTCTGCGTTATGAGTACCCGCCTGAAGCCATTTACAAACAATCTGATATCATATCAATATTTTATTTGAGTTTATTTGAGTGCAGAATGCAACTCGTAATAGGTTCCCGTAATGACCTGCTTTACCGTTCAGAGGGATGAACAAATACAAACGGGTCGTACAATTTAAAAATGAACAAATTTATTTTGACTTTTGATTTCATTGACAACTTCAACCTCAACTTCACTCCTCAGTGGCTATGGTGAGTTGGTGGGAGGATTCCGGATTGCTGAACGTCTCCTCGTAGCGCTGCTTGTACAGCGGATCCGCAGGATACCAGTCCGTGGGTCTGACACATCTCCTGAACCGCTGTCCGATCACTCCACTCGTCTGTAGGAGTCTAAAGATGCAATACCATGGAATCAAGCACCATGGTATAATGGTCACCGCCGCACCAATCAGCACCATCAATGATGTGTAGCCTTCCACGATCATATGATCCACTCCTATGAATATGCCTATGAACTACGGAAAATTGAAGTCATACAAAGTACTCGACAACTCAAGGATTCGCCTTACCAGGCAAAGCAACAGAAACAATGGCGTGAGGAAGCGAACGATGGTTGTCATGAACCGTGAATAAAGGTGACTGATCATGAAATCCACGTCTCTCTGGAATCGTTCCCGTCCGTAGACCCAAAGGACGACCAGAATCAGAAGGAGGTTGAGCAACATCTGCGTCATGAGCGAGCTTTTCGCGAGGAACTCCATGAAGTCGATGCCGTGCTAGAAGGGCAAAGACAATTTAAGATGGGCAAAAATAAAAACATCTAAGATTCCTTACATTCGAGGAGAAATAAATGGAGAACACCGCCAAGCATCCCACAGTCCCTATCGTGATGTCCCTCTTCCTAGCCCTCAGACTCTCGAACTCATCGAAGACCGACGTGAGCACTGAAAGCAGCTGCACAACCTAGAAAAGACACACTACCCTCAGTACCTCGCAAAATGTGTCTTGCCACATACCATCAGACTCAGCGATCCCAACAGCAACATGAGGAAGTAGATCACAGACCAGAAGTGCGGCACCTCCAGTAACGTCAGTCCTGTTGGTATGACCATGAGTTCGGGGTTATGCTGATAATAGTAGTGCACAATTACGAGGTCAAGTAGTTCTTTGGGCTCTGAAACGATCGCACATATCAAACACGTTCCAACATTGGCGCTATTCACTTACGCAACAGGAAACTCCACAACATCATCGAAATAAAAGTCATTCCCAGCATCAAACCTAGCTGCGCGAAAGCCATGATCCAACTGTAGCTGTAAATGTTGGTCTTGAAATTGTTGAAGCTGGACATGGTGAGGATGGAGCCCCACCCAGGACCGAGGATTGACAGTGCTACCCAGGGTAAGGAGACCCACGCATCAATCTGCCCGCTGCTAAAGGGCTTGAAGAACTCAGTCAATCCAACGAGAGCGTGCGGAAGAAACAGACATCGGACGAAGATCAGCGACATAATTCCGATGATCACGAAGCAGAAGTACCTTATAAGCCGTCCCATCTACAGAACGAGGTGTCAGCGATCGTTGTGTTCAAGATCAATGAAGATTTTCTTACAGTTTCGACGGGTTTCAGATTGACCAAGAGTACCACTATCCAAACGAGAAACGTGCACACCATCAGCAGCCAAGAGAACTGGACCTGCTCATGCTTCTGACCAATATTTAAATGCGTTCTAAGCCACACAATGAACATCAGTCACAAGTGAGGATCAAGATCGCGTTGCAGCATGCTTACCTGAAGTACTCGGCGGAAGGCATTTCGATTTCCGTGGTGTGATCTTTAAGCGTTTCATTTCTGGAGCAAATCTGTAAGAAGATGGGACGAGTGATGGGCATGTTCCCACTGTGAATTTCTTCCACTTACCGATGATGAGTTGTCAGCCAGAACCATCCACTCCTTAGCTCCCTCGCAACTCCAGGGGATCGTGGGCTGCAGAGTGTGGAGCAGTTGAAACAACTGGGTGCCTCCGAATGTGCTGTAGCAAGTTAGTACTACGAGATTTAGACCAAGAGAGACGAAGCCAATTCCTGAAATGAGAAGTGCGATGGAAATTTGTGTGCTTGTTGGGTCCATACTGACCTTTAAAGAGCGGTGCAATCCGGAAGACCGATATAAAACCTGTCCCCGAGAACTGTCCCATGAAGGACTGCATGAAGACGATGGGGATGGCGCAAACCGCCATTATCAAAACGTATGGTATTATTGAATAAACTGGAA
The DNA here is from genome assembly GCA_964034865.1 of Eristalis intricaria. Taxonomy (NCBI): domain Eukaryota; kingdom Metazoa; phylum Arthropoda; class Insecta; order Diptera; family Syrphidae; genus Eristalis; species Eristalis intricaria. The sequence goes on from OZ035874.1 coordinate 75,969,666, forward strand.
AGAAAGAATATCTTGTTAGATCTCTGGTGGACTTTTCAGAAAGAACAAATCCAGTCGGCAGTCATGAGGGCAAAGTTGATTACGCCGATGTCACCTCTCTCGAGGTACTGACATTGACCAGACTGTATAACTGCCAAGAAGGAAAATCTAGTTAATTATAAGCGCGATTTTCAAAAAATAATTTAAAATCTGGTGGAGCAACACAAGTTGTATCTGAGTCGGCTTGGTGGTACGGTGAAACTTCTCTTTACGGATACCCCTCTATAAGGGACACATGGGGGGAGTTCATCATGATCCGGGAATGAAAGGGCATATTCGTACATTTCAACGCCTTCAGAATGCACACCTTTACATAAAAGACAAATGGTGGTCCCGAAAGTGTCTGCTATAGAGAAGTTTCACTGTACCTGGGTCCATGAATATTCATATCCTTCTCAGCCATATTCATCTTCAAAGCAGTACATAAATATTCACCTCTATCTGAGCAGATAAAATATTTCTTCATCCAAATACGCTTACATATTTCAATATTTCGCTGTTTTTTTTTATGGTATAACAGGTTTTAGTACAAGTTTTTAGTACTTGTTCTTAGTACACATTCTTAGTACTTGTACTTAGTACACATTTTTAGTACTTGTTCTTAGTACAAGTTTTTCGTACCTGTACTTAACACACATTTTTAGTACTTCTTCTTAGTACATGTTTTTAGTACAAGTTTTTAGTTAAAGTGCAATAATTGGCGTACAAAAAGGGAACTTTTACGCAGACCACTTGTAAAAAATTAATATTGTACCAACTTGCTGGAGCGGATGGATACTTCAAGCATGATGCCACAAACACTCGTTTGCTTCAATTTACGGCAATTGCAATCGTGTTTGGGTTGCCTGTTTGGTTAGTTGGGTCGTCCTTCTCAGTTCCTTCTGGAGGAAGTTCCACAAGCGGAGAGCCTTAACCGAGGACTAGTATTACGTGTCCCATCTACGCTAGTTTTATATACTTCAACTATTGATTTTAGATTCGGGTGTAGGTAGAAGCTATTGACATGTACCCGGATAAGAATATTTTAGAGTCGAAATTTGAGTGAAATAAATACAATAATACATCCTCAGCACACCCATGATACTAGCAGTGTTGTCCAATATGAGAAAGCTCGTTCAAGTAAACTGAAAAAGCAGCAGGACCAAGAACTGACCCCTGCTGTAATCCATTTTAAGTTCTTAAATGCACAAGTTCTTTCTTGAAAAGAAACCAGATCCCCCGAAATTAGACAACCTTCTAGATTCCACTATCCCATATAACGCCTGAGCCATTGGCATGCGATGAGGTAAGGACGAAGAGACAAAAAGAGGAAACAAAAAAAAACTCACATCCAAGCTGTCGAAATACCATCATCGGCAAATAGAGAAGGGAATCCGCCCTGATCGCATGACCGATGCACGCAAAAAGAAAGTCCGTCGGATATGACCACTTGCCGCGCTGCTTGTCGTGAATGAACGGCTTAAAGCCGGTGTCGTATGACGTCTCGTACGACATTTCTCTGTTTCACTTCACTCTTCGATCGGCCCACACAACAATATCAACGATTTTGCGCGACAAAGACACTCAATATCGTAGCTTAAAGTGACACGACGCACTGCTCCCGATTGGTAGATGCTCCTTGAACGAGAGCAACCGATCAAGTGCCGTTGAGAAACACAAATTTTTTGTTCTAAAAATAATCCAGAATTTGGTTTGTTTTCAAGGAAAAAAAAACAGAACAAATTGCAGTTGATAATGTGGTGCGCGTTTTGTGCGATCTGTCTGCCGCCGCTCATAGCCGCGGAGCTTCTACATGTCTTATCTGACCGTTCCGTCGGCTTCGTGTGTCAGTCTGTGAGATGAGGCAATTGGGTAAGACTTGCGTACTAGTCTGGCCTCAGCTTGGCTTCAGATCTGGCTGACCGGTCTATAAATTGGAAGCAATCTATGCTGCGTTCACACTTGTGCGGGCTTGAGACCACTAGCGTTGTTGTTGAGAGAATTGAATCTCTCAAGAATGAACTTAACTCTCAAGTATATTGTCAGATTCTCTTTTGGTCATGTATAACTCTCGGTGCGAGTGACGGGCTGGAAAAGCAGAGGCTCTTGGTCGCTGTTGCATCGTTGGTGAATTTGTGCTTGAATCTATGTGTGTTATCTTTCGCATGCATTCTTGATATCATCTCCAAATATATCGCCTGCTTAAGACTCGATGTTTTAGCAGTCCTGTCTGAATATTTTATGGGTATTTAGTTTTTTTATTTTGACGACTTTGAACACGAATTCGTTTGAAAGCAATTAAACGTTTAATGGCTCTGTGATATAATGTCTTTCAGAGAGTGGGACAGAGGCGAAATATATCGCGGTTCTCTAGCACGTCTGGACGACCTTCAGCTATGCCGGAGGATGACACATCATTCAAAACCAGCGTTGAAAGCGATTTGATAATAATTCACAAACGACGAAACCGTATTATCTGCTGAACTTGACCGACCAAGCGATGATGTCTGGAGCCAGCGTCTCAGCTGGTCATGTACTCGTGGCTCGATGCTCTGCTGATGAATTAATTACCTCAGCCGCACGTTCAATGCGTCGTTCCATCCCTTTTTCCATGATAAAGAACGCGAAAAATCGTTATGGCCGGCGGACATTGTTTTCGCTTGCGTTAGCCATGCATTCAAGATGGGCAGCGTAATAATCGTGACGTCGTATGTTCTGATCGGAAGTCGGTTTTTACTTAACAAGGAGTTAATTTAAGTCTGTGGAGAAATTCGCAGAGGAAAGGAAAAATACGAATGACATAATCAAACTCAATTCGCTGACAATTTTTTTTTTCCTATCTTTCATATACACGTTATCTTTTGCTCACACACTTGCTTTGTGGCTCATACAGTTTCAGTGATCATAGCGGTGATCCATCATCGCACATAGGTAGGCATCATGGCTGCCGAATTTACTACTAAGGGAGTATCTGTACTCCTTTCCTGTTCAGTGTATTCTCCTACATTTCCGCAAGTATTTGTTTAATATTTTTATGCTGTAACACCAGTCGTTCAGAATTCATTCATTTTTTTAACCTGTATGTCGACACCGTAAATACTACATTGCACTATGCCAAGAAATCAGGTCTAGGATCGGTTTTAACGAGGCAGACTTGAAGGCAATACACATTATAGAGCAAAAAACCAATAATAATTCTCTTCTTCCTCTCATTAAGATTTTTTCAAGTCTCATAACAGATGATAAGGTTGAAAAGCTGGATGAGGAAAATAGCCTCTTAATTAATAATAATTCGTTCAACAGGGAGTTCAGTTTGGAAAAGCTTTGGTGTAATGTATTCGCGCTATCAAAAGGACTAGGCCTGGAGCCTATGTTCAAGGAATTGAACAAATTTATAAGGTCTTTAAGTTATCTCAGCAGTGCGAATGCTGAAGGCAGTCTTTTAATTAAGATTTAGATTAAGACTAAAACTAGAAATTGTTTAGCCGTTCCGATAGTAAATGCAATTTTGATGTCAAAATCTTTGTTATAAAACCAATGGACACCTTCAAAAGAACTGTTGGATAATTACTCGAAATCAAAAATGAAGTGCGAAATAAATATTTTGAAACTTTTTGAACTATTTGATGATTCGAATTCAATTTTAAATTTTATATATTTATTTATTTAATAATACACAAAGTATATAACCTTTACTAAAGCAATAGTAATATAATTTGATGGCCTTTTTAAATATTGATTTATCGGTATTGATGATGATTCAAATTGGAAGGATATATATTTTTTTTTAATTAGTGTTTTTTTTATTGCCAATCAAATTCAAGATACGTTTTTTTTACCGATTTTAAAACGATGTGATAAATTTAACAAATATGTATTGCGATGAATAAACTGAAGTACACTTATGTTACAAATTATATTATTATAGATATTATCATAATAAACTAGTACTAAAAATAAACTTGGTGTTCTCCGATCGATAGTAAACATTTTCGCTGAGTTTTTGAAAGGTAACTCCCCTCTAGACCTTTCAAAATTTGAAAGTTTGAAACGGTCCCCTAAAACTTGAAATAAAACATTTGAAGTAAAAAAAAATTTTTTTGGAAATGATGGTTGTTGCATTTAAAAACAATTTTTCACATATATTTCATACGATTTTTCTAAATATATATAAATTGGAAAATGGCGTCACAGTATGGTGGCCCATACTCAACGTCGACACACACCTACGCAATTAAGGAAGGTACAAAGCCAAGCGAAAAGAGACCTGTGATATGGCGGCAATACACCACTCGGTAACGCCATACATTTCTATACAGACGGATCCAAGACGGAGTAGGTAGTGAAATTTTCTCTGAACATCTTAATCTCAACATGTCAATCCATCTACCTAATAACTGCATCGTTTTCCAAGTGGAGATAATGGCGATCAGCGAAGCCTTGTCCTGGCTGGGATGGAACGTGATACCCGCCCGTGATATTTTACGTCTTTACGGATGGCCAGGCAGCAATTAAATCTCTAACATCGTTCTCTATAAACACAAAAATAATCATAAACTATCGCACATCTCTTGAAGAGATAGCCGAACAGTTTCGAATTCGCCTGTGTTGGGTACCGGGCCATAGAGAAATTATGGGAAACTGTGAATCTGACAAACTTGCAGGAATCGCCATCACACTGCCAGATGACGGAACCTTCTGTAGGTTAGGTACTCCTCTAGCTTCCTTTAAGTTAAAACTCATTAACCAAAGCAAACTAAAAGTCAATTCCAGATGAAATTACGTTCCAAATAACTAAACAAATCAGGCCCAGTCTTGACCCTTAAAGATCTGATAGTTTGATCTCCTTAAAAAGACCTGAAGCCAACACAGCAGTGGGAATAATCACTGCCTTTTGAGGCTACACGCGAAAATACTAAGACTATTTTCTGACGATTTCTCCAGAAGTTGCCGAGACGAGGAGCAAGAAGAAAGTGTGCAACACCTTCTTTGCAACTGCCATGCACTTGCCTCAGCTAGGAAAGCCCCTCTAGGCTCATACTTCTTCGATAATCTAAGCGATCTAAGAGAAATATCAATCAAATCGCTATTAGACTTCATTGACAGATCGCAATAAACACGCCGGCCCTGCCCCTCTTTTTTAGGCAAGCCCACGTGGCAGTACAACGGGCCTACTTTGACCTGAGAAATGTAAACAATCGAACAGCGATATCCTTGTAATTTTTTTTGTTTAATTTCTTGCTGTTCCCAAAAAGTGGTAGTAGTTATTTTTTTGCTTGAGTGCCTTAATATTCCTTATTTCTATGAATATTGTAACTTTGTACAGAGTATTCAAAATGTAGCTGCAGATGAGCTTGCATTCAGTTCATCTGCAAGGGTTACCAATCTGACAACAAATCGGTCAAATCAAGAAAACCATGTTACTCTGGAGGAAGCTCCTTTGCTGCAGGTTAACATAAAATGAAGCCCTTTTCAGTACAAGAGAATGTAGAAATATAAATTCGAGTGTGAATGGCTGTACGCATTAAATAGATTTTTAATTTCATCAGATCCGTATCTTCCGAGTCATAGCACCTCGCTTCCTAGAAAATGGAAGCCCACAAGCCACTTCCTCAAGAAAGTATTGCCCAGTTAAAGGCTGCCGAAGAATTTCCATCTAATAGCAGCTCAGATTAAGACTGTATCCTCTGTAAGAACCATTTTTAAAGTTTCCCATTAAAATACTTTATTAGCCTTTGACAATGATTTTTTGAGGCAACATTGGATCAGAACTCAAAATCAGCTAATTGAATACATAAAGAACTTCTGTGCGTAATTTAGTCGGTAGAGTCTACATTTAAACGTCTGCATTATATTTGGTAAGAATAATTTTTTTAAAGATTGTAAAACAAAAGGTTTATACATACAAAAGCTTATATATTTCTAGCGTCTGCCGATTCATTATATTCAGAATTCGAAAGCGCTTTCAATTGTAAAATTACAATGATTTTATGTAATGTGGGAGTCATTGGATACCATGAGTATAACTCAATACAAAGATGTATTCTATCCAAAGGAAATAATTCAAATTTCAATATATTAATTTTGCATCCACTTGAAATAGTACTAGTTTAGGTTCTTCTATCTCGCCCAGGATTGGCTCAAGAGATGCGAATTTTGAACGACACATCTAAACATGATGTCCTAAAACAGTAACTTTCTTGTACCTGGATTTAACACATTTTTGTGTCAAAATCCTGCAAAAGCCTAGAAACCTTAGGCACATCATTCTAAAGTTGTTCTTGCAAAGAAGGAGCAAAAAGTAAAAATCTTTTATATACTAAAACAAAAATTATATTCCCGCTACAATTTTCTTGCATAATATTAAAATGATAGCTTTTGGTTTTTGGTCTATTTAACCAAGCTTCAAATTTGTATCTGTGATTCAGAATTACAAATTTGTAGCTTCTTCTTTTGCTACACAAATTAAAAATCTGTCTGTGAAAATTTGTGATAATGCAAAATAATTCTGAGAAAATTTGGTGACAAATGTCGTTGCACTGGATTTGTGATGGGCACGTGAAGTTTGTTGAAAGTTGAGCCGATAAGTGCATCATTTCGTGTTCGCGGCAAGATTGAAATTTTTCTCGGGCAGTTTTGAAATGGATTGAACCATGATATGAAAATGTGCATGGACAAATATTTTTTGTTCCTTTTCAAATTATGGCATTATGTTATACAGAATGGGCCGAAGTTTCTATTTAACTCTTTCGAAATGTTTATTCTTTATATTTCGTCTTCACCATTAAAAAGCACAAAGCCGACCGAATCGAAGCTGCCGATATTTTTTTTTATTTTACTGCGCTTCCAATGAAGGTGTACAATTCAAAAGTAAGCAAAATATTTAATTGACCCATGAGTGGGACACGTGAGAAACGCAAAACCCATGATGCCATATGCACTCGATACTGAAAAGTTTAAGAATAAAATAAAATGAATTAAATTTGTTCCATGTTTTTATGTAAGAACAATCATTCGCAGTAGCGCATTCAGCTTGAATCGTGTTCGAATTGCTTGGCATAACGATCCTTCAAGGTAACCCACAAAAAATAAATGTCCAAAGGGTCAAACCGCAGCTCCGAGGCGGCCAAATAACATCGGTAAGACGGCCGATAACACGATTCAGGAATTTGGTGCGCAAAAGACTAATTGTGACGTGGACTGTGTAGCATGGTGCGCCATATTGCATGAACCAGAGCTCGTCTCAATCCACTTCTCCAATTTCAGTAAAAAAAAAAGTCGGGCTTTGTAACGCCCACAGTTAACCGAAACCTTGCTCCCAGCCTAATTTTCGAAGATAAATGGTCGAATGATACTCTCGGCCACTGCTGCCACATTCTCATCAGTGCTACGGCAATGGTGATTATGAGCGTTGTCCAATAGCATACCAGTCTCACGAACTTTTAAAAATACTCACTGGTGGGCTACACAGTACTCACTTTTGAAATAAGTTTTCAATATTTCTCAGCGTTGTTCAAGCATAAAGCGACTCATTCGTTTCAAGGAGGTATGATACTGACTTTCAGTCAAGATTTCGGGATGAAAACAACTGACAGTGTCAGTGACCTACAGTTTTATGCCGACTCCGCACGGCCAAGTTAGAGAAGCTTTTCCTTGACAGTTATTAGACTTTGAGAATTGTCCGTGACTCGAAAGAGGTGTAAATCCCACAACACTGCGGCCACCCACGTATAAGAACTAACCTATGATTAAAAAAAAAAAAACTACTCGATAGCCCGAACCGCGCAGACATATTTTCAATTATAATGAATAAGAATTTTGATTTTTTGAATTTTTCATGCTTATATTTATAACAGAAGTAACAGAGCAACTTTTTTGTGGTATACCATATTCTCACCATACCATATCTTCTCCATATTTTAAAAATCGGTATATTTGGACTAATACAAATAAACTGTTCTCCAAATCACCCAAAAACAATTTAATAGCATGCTTAGCACATAATAATTTGAAAATAAATGCATGGCGTATGAGTGATTTTTTTTAAGTGTTCAGTTCGCACATAATTTTATTACTAGCAAATGCCCCGAAACAAATCTTTAAAGATGAACTTTTTTATGCATCGTCGACGTTCAATGAAGATATAATGTGTACGAATTTTATGTGACGTGTGTGGTGGAAAGCGATCTGCACACGAAAGTGCGCGCTTATGTGTGCTGTATATGGGCCGCTTTACATGCTTCCATCACCCAACGCTGATAATAAGAATACAAAGAGACTTTATTTGTGATTTAATCATCAAAGGACACGGCTAAAGAATTACTTTTGGAAAGAAAAGTTCTCGGACGATCTCAGACTCTAACCCCAAGCAAGGATGAAAGAAAAAAGAGGATAGTGGTGGAGTGCCCACAGCAAAAGTAACAAAATTACGGCCAATCGATGACATAAAACTAATGCAATAATTTATTTTGACTTCTGATCTGACTGACAACTTCAACCTCAACTTCACTCCTCAGTGGCTATGGTGAGTTGGTGGGAGGATTCCGGATTGCTGAACGTCTCCTCGTAGCGCTGCTTGTACAGTGGATCCGCAGGATACCAGTCCGTGGGTCTGACACATCTCCTGAACCGCTGTCCGATCACTCCACTCGTCTGTAGGAGTCTAAACATGCAATACCATGGAATCAAGCACCATGGTATAATGGTCACCGCCGCAGCAATCAGCACCATGATTGAAGTGTAGCCCTCCGCCATCGGATGTTCCACTCCCATGAATATGCCTATCAGCTATGGAAAAACTGAATATATATCGAGGAGTCGATGGTTCGAAGAATCGCCTTACCAGGGCAAGCAACAGGAATAATGGCGTGAGGAAGCGAACGATGGTTATCATGAACCACGAATAAATGTGGCTGATCATGAAATTCACATCTCTCTGGAACCGTTCCCGTCCGTAGACCCAAAGGACGACCAGAATTAAAATGAGGTTGAGCAACATCTGCGTTATGAGCGAGCTCTTCGCGAGGAATTCCATGAAGTCGATGCCGTGCTGGAAGGGGCAACGAAAATCTGAGATGGGACAGCATTCAAACATCTAAAGTTCCTTACATTCGAGGAGAAATAAATGGAGAACACCGCCAAGCACCCCACAGTCCCCATCGTGATGTCCCTCTTCCTAGCCCTCAGACTCTCGAACTCATCGAAGACCGACGTGAGCACTGAAAGCAGCTGCACAACCTAGAAAAGACACACTACCCTCAGTACCTCGCAAAATGTGTCTTGCCACATACCATCAGACTCAGCGATCCCAACAGCAACATGACGAAGTAGATCACAGACCAGAAATGCGGCACCTCCAGTAAGGTCAGTCCTGTCGGTATGACTAGGAGTTCAAAGTCATGCCGATGATAGTAGTGAGCTGTTGCGACGTCCACAACTTCGTCGGCCTCTGAAACGATCGGACATATCAAATACGTTCCAACGTCTCCCCAATCCACTCACGCAACAGGAAACTCCACAAGAGCATCGAAATGAAGGTTATTCCCAGCATCAAACCCATCTGTGCGAGGCTCATGATCCAACTGTAGGTGTAAATGTTGGTCTTGAAGTTGTTGAAGCTGGACATGGTGAGAATAGAGCCCCACCCAGGACCGAGGATAGATAGTGCTACCCAGGGTAACGTAAGCCAAGCATCAATCTGCCCGAAATTGAAGGGCGTGAAAAACTCAGTCAGACCAACGAGGGCGTGCGGAAGAAACAGACATCGGACGAAGATCAGCGACATGATTCCGATGATCACGAAGCAGGAATACTTTACAAGCCGCCCCATCTACGGAATGGGATGTCAACGATCATTATGTTTGAAGCTAAATGAAGATTTTCCTACCGTTTCGACTGGTCTCAGATTTACCAAGAGCACCACGATCCAAACGACAAAGGTGCACACCATCAGCAGCCAAGAGAACTGGATCTCCTCATGCTTCAGATCAGCATCTAGATGTGTTCTAAGTCACACAACGAACATTAGTTACAAGTGAGGATCCAGATCCCGTTGAAGAATGCTTACCTGAAGTACTCTACGGAAGGTATCTCCATGTAGTCGATGTGTTCTCCAATCGATTCATTTCTGGAGCAGATCTGTGAGATGAAGGGGCGAGTGATGGCTGTCATAAAGCGAATCCCTTCCACTTACCGATGATGAGTTGTCAGCCAGAACCATCCATTCCTTGGCTCCCTCGCAACTCCAGGGGATCGTGGGCTGCAGAGTGTGGATGAGTTGAAACAAATGGATGCCTCCGAAGGTGCTGTAGTAAGTCAGGACTAAGAGATTTAGGCCAAGAGAGACAAAGCCAATTCCTGAAATGAGAAGTGCGATGGAAATTTGTGTGCTTGTTGGTTCCATACTGACCTTTGAAGAGCGGTGCAATCCGGAAGACCGATATAAAACCTGTCCCCGAGAACTGTCCCAGGAAGGACTGCATGAAGATGATGGGGATCGCGCATACCGCCATTATCAACACGTAGGGTATTATTGCATAAACTGGAAGGAAAGAAAATGTATCGGTGATTATCGGTTATTGGTTCATAAACCAAATTCAGGTCTTTTGTTCTTCCAATATCCTTACAAAACTTTCGAATCCGATATCAAACTCATAAATAAAGTCTATAACGCCTGCAAATGCTACTAAATTTCCATTTGAGCAACACAGGGTTAAGATCTGTATCCTGTGGTACACAATTTCTTAAGATTCGAGACTCACTGAAGTTTCCATTTAACTATAAGCTGTTTGCTTTCTACCTTTCAGAAAAAATAAATAAATCAATTGTGAATAACTCCCCCAAAACCAGCATTTCATAATCAGAAATCAACCAAATGTTTGCATACTTTAATACGGAGTAGGCAAATAGACATGTACTTCGACATCGTTACGTTATTCCCTTCCATCGACAGAAAACTTATCCATGCACAGCCTTTGTCCTTTTGTTGCGTGTTTGTGATGAGTAATGTGTATAAATTGATAATAATTAAGTATTGTTGCATATAGATTAGTATTAAAAAACTATAATGCTGTCGTCCGAAATATGCATACAAATTAATTGCTATTTCCCTTGGTTACGCCATAACTTGAGGAAGGCTTTACCGATTTCATTCATCTTTTCTTTCTAAGTTTTCTAATGCTTTGTAGACAGTTCTTACGGAAAGAGAATTGATAATTTCAGAAAACCACTATTTCAACTTCGATGAATCTTAATTGATCAGGAGGCTGTTTTTTAATCAAAGAAACTAATATCCATCAGTTTGAAGAGAAGTATTCGGCATGTGAGTACTGTTGGCTTGAAATTGTAATAAAATCCAAACAACGTAACCTACATTCTTTTTCTGTGCATATTACAGATATTTACAACAGACTGTACACATTGAAGACAGTCATCTTAATCTCATCGTATACCTCTTAGATATTTTAGGTAGAAGCTTAGAAACATAATAAGTTAAGAGCTCTGGCTCTGGCTGAAGAGTGGCGTAAGCTAACTATCGGAGATATAAAAGCACAGCTAAATTCCATTCATATCCGATTGCAAGATGTTATCAAGAAAAAAGGAAACCAAAGGAAATTTTCTAAATATAAGAAGTATTTTTAGATTTTGACGAATACTTTTTTCCATAAAATACTGGAGTTGCTTAAGCTTTGTTATTTTTATCTTTTTTGACTTAGACTGTGGTAGCTGGAGAAAATGGGTTGTTTAATTTAAACACAATCATAGCTTTAAATGAACAAACAAAATTAATTAAATCGGTTGGGCCGTCTAGATTTTATTAACGTTTTAAGCCGAATGCATCCATATGCCGAATACTTTTTTTCAGCAGTGTACATAAATACAAATGAATCCCTGTTTCCCTTGGTTACGCGATAACTTCAGAACGTTTCAATAATTTTTAATTCTTAAGTTTTTTTTTTAAGTTTTATATTTGTTTATGTAGTTTATGCGCAACCCGTAGTGGACAGAAATACGAAAAGAACTATTTCCTGGTGTTAAAAAAACATAGCATCACTCATGGATTTAATTGTTAAGCACCGGGTGTCCGGCGAGAGCAGCTGTAGAATGTATTCAGTCGAGTGGCAAAAACGCGGATTGCCGCATGCATGTGCATAAATGTGCTATGACTCTACAACGGTATTAAACAAAGAGAAGGACGGCTGAACACAAGGGGATTGTAGGCAACAAATCCGCAGACTAGGACTGGCTCGGACAGCGATGATTAAGGAATGGAAAAGCAAACTTCTCATAGACCTCTGAACTAGTTGCAGAAACCAGTTACGTCTTTGTAATGGCACACGGCTTGCGGTGAAGATATTATTGAAAAACGTTCACAATTTTGAAAGGAAAGATTGATTCTACACATGGCTATGATTCCGAACGACATGCCATTCACGGTTACAATTTCCTGTACGGCTAATATGAGAAACAAAATCTAATAATGTGTAAACCGTATGTTTTTCGCTATTCTTTATTTCAGTCCGAATTGAATATTTATAGCTAAGATAGGATAACGTCTATTTGGTCAGCTAGCATTGACTAAACATACTTAGGTTAGGTAGGCGGGCTGCTAGTGCATTCACCAGCACACTTAGACCATATTGGTCCACTGTGATACCCCTAGTCAGGCTACTACCACAGATTGACTATCATTGATAGTGCTGTTAATTTGATCCCAACGGCAAATGGTGACTGGACCAGATTTGAAAACCAGATAAAAGCGTATTAACTTTGCTTTCACTGGGGTTCGAACCGGGGACCCCGCTAACCAGGGTTAGGCACTCTACCAACTACGCCATCCAGTTGTTCATAAGCTTACTTGAAATTTATACCAATTTAGCCATCACATAAAATCGATGCCAAATTTGCGACTCTTTAATAGACAATCATATTACGCACAGCAAAAAGCACGAATGCTATCGTAAATCGCCTTAGGGTAATTTTTTTCAATAAAAGTTAAACACAACTTTGGGATTTTTCATCCACTCGAACTTTATGGTGTCAACTTTCAATTTACAACTCTTGAGTTTAGCAACGCCCCATTTTTTCAACTTACGCAAATAGCAGAAGTTAAGGGATCAGCGATTTCTCTCTCTCTGTCTTCCAGTGGCTTGAATGTGTGTTAAACAAGATGAGGATGATTGTGATTCCATCTATCGATTTCTTCTCTCCAAGTGGACAAAAATAATGGTGATGGGGCTGATACATGATTCATTACAATGAAACGAAAGAAGATACTGACCCTTTCCATTTGATTTAAAAGAATGAAATATTTGATTTATTCTTTTTCATTTGTTAAGAGACCCCGTGAATTACCGGCGGTTACACACTGACCAATCGTTTAACAATCTTATACGCTCGGATCAATTCAATAGTCGCATACAGACTTTATTAGTGTAAGCATTACAAATGTACATACTCTCATGTGCTGTTCTAAATAATGTGCAGGCAGCAACTGAAAACCATGAAAACGTTCTCTCTCAATTCTCCTTCTCATAGCGCACACGAACAGCATACGCTGTAAATTTCAAGATAGAAATGACATTGAATGTGTGACTTGTCAAAAATATCCCAGAAGAAATTTAAAAAGAGAATGTTGGACAACTTCTCGATTTTAAATTTCAGACTGCGAATTGAAATAGTGATCAAAACTAATTTTCAACCTCGAGTTAAGACCAACACCGCAGTTGATCAACTCCCCAGTTTCAGGCAAGTTGAACAAAGTTGAAGAAAACGACCTTTTGCCGATTCCAACCCGGAGTTGATGTATCCCATCAGGGTGATGATGGACTGATTTATGTACATACATTTTCCTTTTTTGTGTGTCTCGATTTGAGGACTAGTCAGGCACTTTAAACCAGTGGTACAAGCTCGAGAAATAGGACGTACAACACGAATAGTTGTTACACAAGTTAGGCCTACAACCAGAGATACTGGATGATAGAGATATCCAACTTCGGCCATTTTTACCCCTAGCGCACAACGAAGATGTAGTGGTAACCCCTTGTATTTCACTTATACATTTACAACGCTCGTCAATTCACCACAATATGGCGGCCGATTCGTGAATTTTGTGGGAAAAAGCGGCAGATTCATGAATTTAGTGGGAATCCATGTACTTTAATGTAACGTACATGGGTATGTTGTTCGGAGGGTGTTCAAAAGTTGACTAGTATTTTTAAGGGAATTTTCTCAAATTGTTACATGGACTTTCGTGAATAAAAATGTATTGCAATGTCCATTTAACTGGAACTATTTGACCTAAAATAAATTCTTAAGTGTGTATATAGCCTATTCATAAACCATACCTAACAAATTAACTCAAGAAATCAAGTTCGCTTTATACGCTTAATTCATGAATTCAATTTAAACAATTTGATAAGAACAATGGCAAGATATTGCAACTTTTACTAATGCTAAAAAATGGTTGTCAAAACATCTTATTTGTGATTCACGCTTCAATAATATTTTTATTACTGGTTAACTGAACGTGTGAATGTATTATTAATTTTTATTCATATGAAAAAATTCACACTATGTTGTGCATTCATTAATTATGTCCAAGTATTTCAGAATGTAAATAACTCAAAGTTTTAATGAATCGACTTCATGAACATAAGCTTTGTTCGTTCGTTTACCCCTCCATACTGTGTTGAAAATTGAACCCCGAAATTTGAAAAAACGTTCAAATAACGAGCGAATTTTCAAATAAGAACTCTAATTCACCCCATTACTAAGGTGGGGAAGGGTACCAGCTGTCTCCACTGCAGTTCTCAAGAGCTCACACGTATTCACAGACAGGGGACAAATAGCGTATAAAAAACGCTGTCAGATGAAATCAAGGGGCAAGGAAGGTAGAAGTTGGATATCTCTATTATAGGTTATCTCTGCCTACAACCAAGATTCAGGAACAGTACATCACCTCCTTTTAGCCCCTTACAATTAATAGAGTTCCTAACCGCAAAGAAGGGTTTATTAAAGATCAACACTCCGAGTCGGTACTTCCTTCCACTGGTAAAAAAGCAACCGAGGGACAAATAATCTTATAGGCCTATGACCTCACAGAAGGAGAATACGGTACCGCAACTTCCGGCATAAGGGAAGTTTTATTAGTAAAACGGCCTCAAGGCGGACCATAAGAGCCAATTATTCGATCCAACCAACACCCTACAAAACAAATAACTAGACGTCACACTCATACGATTCAAACAGTCCCTCAAATCGGACAATCTGTAAGATTCCACAATCCCGACGTAGGCACGCGCGGAAGATCGAAGGGATAGAAACGATGTGATAAAAACTCACATCCAAGCTGTCGAAACACCACCAGCGGCAAATACAGAAGGGAATCCGCCCTGATCGCATGACCGATACACGCGAACAGAAAGTCCGTCGGATGTGACCACTTGCCGCGCTGCTTGTCGTGAATGAACGGCTTGAAGCCGGTGTCGTATGACGTCTCATACGACATTTCTCTGTTTCACTTCACTTCTCAATTCGTCCCCACAACGATTTTACGCGAGAAAAAAACACTCAATATCGTTCACAACAAACTGCTTAAAGTGACGCGACGCACTGTTCCCGATTGGCAGATGCTCGGTGAACGAGAGCAACCGATCGCGTGCTTTTGAGATACACAAATTTGTTGTTCTAAAAATAATCCAGAATTTTGTTTGTTTTCTTGGAAAATAAAACCAAAACAAATTGCAGTTGATAATGTGGTGCGCGTTTTGTGCGATCCGTCTGCCGCCGCCTATAACCGCGGATCTTCTACATGTCTTATCATCGTGTGTCCATCTGTGCCAATTGACTGAGGCTTGCTGTGGTTGCGGGCAAGACTTGCGTACTAGCTGTGGACGCGTCTGTGGCTTTGATCTCTGATGAGCTCACACGTGTGCGGGCTTGTGAACGCTCCTCGTGGTTTTTGTTATTCAATTCTCTCAAGACTGAACGTAGCTCTCTAGTACTTTGTCAGATTCTCTTTGGGTTTTCATGTACGACTCTCGGTGCGATTAACTTAATGGAAAACCAGAGGCGCTTGCTCGCTGACATTACTTGTCCTCGTGTGTGGCGACATTGTTGGGGAATTTGTCCTTGAATCTGAGTGTGTTATCCATTCGCATGCACTTTTGATTTTATTTCCAAATATATCGCGTGCGCGATGTCCTCTATGAATGTTTTTTGTGTATGACCTCGAACACACTGATTCGTTTAACGCAATTAAAGTTTCTCAATGAGTGGGACAGAGGCGACATATATCGTGGTTCTCTAGATTATCTAGACGACTGCTTGTGGATGACACATCATTCATACTCAAAATTAAGTTGAATGCGATTTGATTGTAATTTACATATAATTTGCCTGGCTGACGGAATCGTCTTATCTGCTGCACTTCCAGGCGATGATGTCTGGGGCAGACAGGGCCGGACCCAACAAATGTGCAGGTTGGCAAAAAAATGCACAAGCCGCTAAGCGCTTAGGGGCGCACTGAGCTGTCGACTGGCTGCTGAAGTGCTATTATTTGCAGTTACTATTAAATACATGATTTCATCTGTTCACAAAACAATAGTTCCAATTCGAAAGAAGCCAAAGTAAAAAATCCCACCTGGACGTTGAATGGAGCGACCTGAAATAAAATCATTATGCTTCGCTTTTGGGTACTCTGGAAATGCTTTAGACTGCCAAAACTGAAGAAGGAGGCGCCAAATGTAGGTCTTGCAAAGGGCCCTCATTTTCCTCGGGCTGGCCCTGGGGACTATCATCTTAGCCGGCCATGTACACAATGTGCCTATATTCAAATAGTACAAAATCCACTTTCTACATATGTACAGTATATGTACAGCCGCCCCTTTTTGTGTCCTGTTCGCTCCAGACCTCTGTTCAATTAAATACCCTACCTTCAGTGCGACGAGGTTGCTACTTGATGTGATAACAGATGCATCGCAGTGTGTGCGAGTGCGCCTGTGTCTGTTTTCACATTTGCATCAATTGATAGCGAATCCGATGTGTGTTCACTTCCAGTTTCGTGTGACACACTCGATGACGTGCACCGTGTTATCCGTTCGGCAGGCAAAGTGACAAGTTTATCGATAATAACCTGATCTTCTGTGCGTTGTGTCCCCGGCAAAATGCCATATGAGACATCTTACGACACGGGATTGCATCCCTTTGCCCATGACAAGGCACGCGAAAAGTGGTCACGTCCGATGGACTTTATTTTCGTCTGCATTGGCCATGCATTCAAGATGGACAGCATATTCATTGTGACGTCGCATATTCTAATCGGATGCGGAAGTGAGTTTTTCTTCAACAAGAGACGTTAATTTAAGTCTTCTTAGTATAATTGAATGTTGTTGCTGTGAAATGACGGAATGATTTGAATGTCATCCAGCGTAAGGATGATTTTTTTTTATCAGTCGAGACATAGTTTGTTCTTCTGGGAAGTGGTGATGTTTTGTATCGTGCAATTCAACAAGAGATGTGATTTTAAATGGCTTAATGTGACTTCCTTTCCACAACATCTGTGTTTAGTAGAAATGTTCTCCCGATGAACCAGATGCTTTAAATGTCTGCCAGACAGAAAGTTGACGATATGGGTAGCGAAGGTCGGTGGTGAAGATGGGCCGAAGATCTGTGCAACGTGTATATAAAGTCAGGGTCGGGACTGTTTTTTTTTCTTTCTTGATATATTAACGTAATAAAGAACGTTGGAAAAATGTGTGATTTATCCGGGCACCTGACGTGAATCTAATTACACGTGAAATTACGATATTCAAATTAAAAGTCAATAATATTGAAATCACACTTCTGAACTGTATTTTGCGTAGGTAGGAGCAAATTGCAATCATTGCCATTTTAATATAATACACGCACTGATGACGGTTGTGTCATCACGTGTATTAATCTCACCTGATTTGACACGTGATCTCGGGAAGTTGATGTAGTGCGGTAGATACCTACGTACGTGATCACGTGTAATTTGATGTACTCTCAGTATATGAGATTTTCCGTACACCTTGATACTAGCATGCACTAATCGAATGATTTTGTTCTCCCGTCCCTACCCAGTAAACCGCAGCGATGCCCACACCGGGTACACTTCCCGTAGAACAGCAGTTAGTTATTATTTCACAGAAAAGGGCAGTTAGTTGGAAAAAACCCTATTTTAAAGGAAGCTGCCTTTTGTCATTTATAGTGTATTGCCAACACTTTGGCAGGGGTGGTTTAGCCCCTTTCTCTGCAGAGAATTCCACCCGTGATGCAAATGCACGCAGAGCTCTGTGTACTAGCTATCTTTTTAAGTTTAACTTTGTTAGAATTGGTCTAACGACTGCTGTATACATCTTGTGTGGTATTCTCCGTTTTAATCCCCATTTGGGGCTGAGAAACGCCCTGCATAAAAGTATAAATAGTACCGAGGCCGACGGTCCGAATATTTGGTTTCCAGCTTAGCTTACTGTCTAGCAGGGCATCGAAGGACCGAACTGTGTTAGTAAGTTCCTGAGCTTATATGTATATGCAACTCATCGATGTTCGAAAACATTGGAAAAAAAATCGATACTTTCTTGTTTCCGCATAAAAATGTGTCTGAAAGCCTGTTATCAGTATTTTCAAACTCCAAAGTACTTCACCGCCTGATTCAATTGTACATATTGTCTGGTTCCGTACCTGCAAGCCTGCGTGTTTTTTTTTATTTTCTTTTCTTTAAGGACAGCTAGTAGGCAGTTGGACCTCAGAATGAGTGAATATTAGTGTTCCTACTGTGGGTCGGTTGATGAGTTGACGGATCATACTCAGTCGTCAGGAGCTTTGTATACCTCTCTGCATCTCACAGGCGGACATCGTATGAGCGCGGATAGAATTAAATTGGAACTAGACAACAGTCACAATGGTCAAATGAACATGAAAACGAGAAATGAACTGCCTATTAATACCAAGAAGTAAGATATTGTCAAGATGAATGAGTAAATCTATATAAATAAAAATCGTTCGTTGGTTTTTAAAGATCCGCATTTCTCAAACAGTTCTTAAGCGAATGAGTTGAAACAAGACTGATACAAGACTAGTGGCGTGGCGTCCAAATAGCCCGATTCCTACCGAGTTACCTTTGAAAACTCCACTCTTCAACATTGTATCGATACAATAAGCAATATGAATCTTAATATGTGCATATAAGCATAATATTTGTCTGTTTCCTACAGCTGCACATGCAAGAGACAAATTTTACTAACATACGATACCCATAACCTGCTTGTAATTCGTTTTTATACCGTTCTACTGCTTTACGTAAAAATACACTATACCAGTGATGGAACTTCTACCACTTAAGTGGTATTATTAATACATATTTCTACCACTTTTTGAAATGTTGAAAAACCTACCAACCTTAACTCTAAGTCTACCACATTTTGCCCATCACTCATCATATTCATATAATTGTTCGGTATATACAGTCAAAAGATCTTAAATGCAGTTCTTTAAGCAATTAGTAATGTACTTAAAAAATTGCTATCAATGAAGATATCTCAGAAACTATGAGTACGGCGGGCATAAACCAAAAACGTAATGAAATTTAGAACACCAATAAAAAGCCAATGGAAAACAAGAGCAATGCAAGAGGAGTGACTTTCAAGATGAGAGGAGAAGAAATGTCTACGCCAGAAGAAATGGTCCCTCGCAACCACACAAGTGAAGGATGTCGAAAAGTCTTGGGATAGAAGTTATATCAGAAAACGCAAAACCAAATGTAATATAGCTCACACAGCATATTCACTGTGACTGTTGCGACATAGAGAACCAGAACAGTGCTCGCCAAAAGGCTGACATTGTAAACATACACAAAATACTGAAAACAGGCGTGTGTCCCACATTGCCCTATATAAGACATAAAACACGCAAGCACAAAATACTAAATGACTGACCCAACACCACGCATTACAACGTCGTCACAGTGAATCAATCCAATATATAAATCGAAGCGGAACTCCCCATCGGTGTGTTGTGTGCTCCCAAATCCCAATCCGTAAAGACACTAGTGAGTTCCTAATAAAAATATATATAAACGGAAAATCTAGTTTTCATTATTGATAAACAGAAAATTCGGGCCTTTTATAAAAAAAAACCAGGAGTTTCGCTGTTGGCTTTAGGAAAAGCAGCCAGGCTCTTCGGAACAGTGACGACAACCCTGTTACTGACCCGCAAAGAATAGTGGATGAGTTTAAGCAGCACTTCCAAAAGCTGCTTAGCGGTCTGGAGTGATAGGGATGATTCTGATTCTTGGAACCTCAATGGAGACAAAGACATAACTGCGAATTGTACGAGCTGTACCAAAATCTGGATGTACCCAGGAAGAGAATGGAGCGTATGGTCGAGAGGAAGAAAGACAAAATCATCACAGACGCAGGGCAGCTTGGTCTTGATGACTGGAAGCAACGTGCTCAGGCCCGTCAGTAATCGAAAGCAGCTATTGCTCAGGCTTGGACCCCTCATTGGTCACCTGATCAAGTAGGTATGGAAAACTATCAAAAACAAGCAGATTAAAATGAGAAAGGAAAAGGATTCATAGGACCTTAATAGCCAAAGAACTTTTGGTAAAAGAGGAAGATTTTTATCCCTATCTCTAGTTGAATACGCAACTAGATTCATCTTGTCACATTATTGTCAAAAAGGGAAATAATTTTATTCAATTATGTAAAACCGAAAAATATGTTCATGCATTCATATTCAATAATATAAAAATATTATAGATGTGATGATAATATACCAATAAACTGATTTTAATTTACAGTGCATTCTAGATTATAGCAACTAATAGAAACTGTGGTAGTTGCAATCATCGAGTATCTGTCTATTTGAAAAATTGCGATTACTGCGTCAGCAATGATAAAAAATTTAATCTAGCTGTTGCGAAAATCGAGAACGTACTGTATTTACTTTTCTGCTTTTTTTCATAAGTGATTGTTACTTTGTTTTTAAGTTATTCTTGTTTAAACCTTTTTTGTCTTTGCTACCACTTTTCTACCAACTTTTTTTCTGGTTATCTACCACCATTATTCATTTCCCAAGTCCCATCACTGCACTATGCACATCATTGCATGCCTCTTCTCCAAAATCACATCTCTCCATAGCCCATAAGAGAACAACAACAAAGCGGCAGCAAAATAAAGAAAAATCATAGTAACCCGAAAAATCTCGGGTTATCAACAACTGGTGTTTAGAACAAATTGGTTCTCTGTCCTTGTTTTGCCTTCATCGACTTATTTGCTGATTTTGTATTTTTTTTTCCCTTAGATGTTTTCTTTCTCTTTTTGCTTTTGCATCCGCCAAAAAGGTTTCTTTCCAAGCCACTTGCTTAACTTAAGGTTAATTGTAAATTTTACCTTTAAGGACTTGAAGTATACAAAATTGACTTGAATTGATCTACCTGTATATGATTAGCAAAATAGAAATACACAATACAATTACAGTAAGCGTTTGCAGTTGAATATTTTTACGCACTTCTTCTTCTTCTCCAGGTGGAGCTACAGTCCGGGGGGGAGCTGGGCCTCAACCAGTAAGTCTCTCCAGCCGGCACGATCTTTTGCCAGCTGTCTCCAACTGCGCACACCAAGTTGGTTGAGGTCCTTCTCCACCTGGGTGCGCCATCGGTTCCGTGGGCGTCCTCTATTGCGTTGTCCCAGTGGTGCGGAGTCGAAGACGCACTTACCTTTCCAAATTTTCACGCCACGCCACTGCACAACACCTCCCTGACTCTCTATGGAAATGTGCTGCGCTTTTATATTGTGCGAGATGCGCTTTCGTTGAAAGGAAACAGGTCATGTACCGTTCTGTGTTGCGGATAAAGCTTTCTGAGTGAAAGGATCCCACTGTATAATTTCAGTTATTTACTTGGATGGGTGATGCCAATTTATAATGTTAATCATTTTTGTATATATTTTTATTTCTAAAATATTGTGGTGCTTCAAGCTCTTATTCTTTAACTGCTTTAACCGATAGAAAATAGAAATAATAAAACACTTAACGATCAACTTTATTACTTTATTATAAGTACGTCCGTATCTCTTCGCAAACTACACAAGAGTGATCTTTATTCATTTTCACTGCTCTTACACCGTTAAACCCTTTTACATGTTTGTTTTTCTTAGAAGAGTGCCTAAATTCGCTATAAGGACTGCTACAACTCGGCCTTCCTGACTTCAAATCGTTCCGATTCCTTTGTAAATTACATTTTTTTGTCAATAACCCAGTATTACTTTTTCATGAAAATATTGCTGGAATGTTTCTTGCTTCTACCGCTCGCTTCATAGTCAACCGACTTTTACTGTCTCCGAACATTTCCCGCATTTCTTCCAACAGTTTCTTTATTTCTATAGTGGTCACATGCGTCCGAGAGTGAAACCACTTTAAAGCCTTCCTCTTCAACCTGCACGATATAAGGACTCTTACATTATTATCATCTAATGTATATGCTGCCCTCAAATTAATAAGTTGTTCTTCCCAGTGAGAGAACAATTCGGCCTCCCCTGAGAATTCTGCTAGTAAATACTTGAAATTTTCGATCACCTGGCTACTGCTGTCATTACGTGTGTTGTCCTGTCCTTGACTCTGTTTCAGTAGCAACTCGTTCTCTCTTCTTAGGAGATCATTTTCGCGTTTATGTAAAGTTATTTCCTTACGCAGTACTTCCACCTCTCTCTTCATAAGTTCCCACTCATTATCCTTACCACTCATCATCGCTCTCTTCTTACTTTTCTCTTTATCCCCGCACTCATCATGTCACTCGTCATTGATCTGCTCTCTTCGTTCGTTGCACTGCTTCGCTCATTTTCGATCTGCTGTTCCTCATCTTCTTCAATACTGCTGCTCTCTTCTTCACACTCGTCTTCTTCATGAACGTCCTCGTATTCTTACTGGGATTCTCCGTCTGCTGTCAGCACATCGATGAGGCCGTCGCTACACAATTCGGCGGAAATTCGTTCGTTTTCCGGAATCGACAAAAGAAGCAAAATCAACTCACTCTTATTGCACTCTTATATGTGATTTTTTTTCTTTAATTTCGCGAGCCACTGTTTTAGCTGAAACGCCGTATATTTTTTATATTGTTCAAGATCCATTATTACGAGTTAATCCCACTTCTGAAATTTTAACCGATAGAAGTAGCAATAATAAAACACTTGGATGTATTTTTCGAAGGTACTTCCGTATCGCTTCGCAAACTACACAAGAGTGATCTTTATTCATGTTCACTGCTCTTACACCGTTAATCCCTTTTACATGTTTATTTTTCTTAGAAGAGTGCCTGAATTCGCTATAAGGGCTGCTACACTGCCACCTTCTTCGATGCGTTTGCCTACTGTGACAACAGCGATATCGTTAGCTTTGCTAACCATTGTCTTCTACATTTTAACAATAATGTTCCGGGGACCGATCCTTGTGGAACTCCGCAGTTATAATGGAGTATTTGACGCCATCATCGATTGGTGTGATACCAATGATAGTGTGGGCTTAGCGATGCCCAAGTTCTTGCAAAGGCAGTTCTTGCGATGGACGCTCAAACGGCAGCAATATTCTGCACATTTTGACGAACGCGTTGTGCGTTCACAGAGAAAGTTCAAAGTTGTCACGTTCCATTCAAAAAGCCATTTACAATTGCTACAGGTTAATTATGCAAAGTGTGTTAGGATAGAGAATTGCCTTTTAAGTGCCTGTTTGCAGTGCAAGGAAACACGTTGTCAAGATATATGAAAAACGAGTTGATGCCGATAACAACACAGGCACTTACATAGAAATGTTCTGATTTTGAGTATTTGTGCATTTCCAGTTCACGGAATCGTCGTGTACTTGCTGGTGGCAGCAACATGTGTCATGCCAATTATCTTTCTGCAGTCATTCCTCGGCCAGTTCTCCGGCACAGGATTCATTTCCGTCTTCCGAATAGCGCCGCTCTGCAAAGGTGAGTCGCCTCTGCACCCTGCTATGCTGTCTGCCTTCTCACTTCTTTGCCAACAGGGATTGGTTTTGTGTCACTGATCCTCAACCTCGTCACTCTGACCTACTACAGCATCTGCGCAGCCGTGCCGTTATTGTTCGTCTTCAATACCCTGCGACCCACAATACCCTGGAGCTGTGAGGGCATCCAGTCGTGGATGGATACTGAAGAGAATATTACAACGGTAAGCCACGATCCATGGTGTTCCCTATTGCTCCATATTTCTCATCTTTCAGCCGTGTGAGGAACACACCAACCTGACAGAGTACACCATGATGTACATCCCCTCGATAGAGTTCATCAAGTAAGTCGAAGCTTCGCGTGGAATCGAGTGATCATTGTTCTCATTTCAGGTATCACGTCAACACGTACGAGTTCAGGCATGACCCCATCCTCGACGGGCACTTCTCTTGGCCGCTGTTGATGTGCACCGCTATAGTCTGGATACTGGTGGGAGTTGTGATGACTAGGAGTTTTGACGTGGTAATACAATCTCTGCTCCTCGTCGAGACCATTCATATTGACTCGTGTTTTCCGCAGATATCAAAGTTTCTGCGGTACTCTTGCATCGCCGTGTGCAGCGTAATTGGTTTGTTCCTGCTTGGGTTCGCCTTCCTACCGGGTGCCCTCATTAAAATGGAATCCTTGCTTACGCCTCACTCAAACAGCCTCAGCATTGCTTCTTATACGATCCCCGTCGTGGCGCTTGCGACTCTCGGTCCCGGGTGGGGATCAGTTCTCACGATGTCCAGCTTTAACAAGTTCAAAGCGAACATCTTCGACGCCAGTTGGATTATATGCCTGGCCCATCTTGGCATTGTCGTTGGACTGGCGCTGACAACGGTACTCGCTCTGACGTTTCTGCGCAGTGAGTGCTCGATGGTTGGAATGCTTGAGAATGTGCTAAGCTCCTCTGTTCTACAGGGGACAATCCACGTTTCTTGTACATGGATAACTTCCCTTCCCAGTGGATTGAGATCATGGCGATTCCAAGCGCGTTGGTGTTCATCGGGCTGACACGCATTTTAACGTTGATCTTCGTCAGCATGCTGGTCTTGGGATCCATGAATCTCATTGTAAGGTGGTGGTGTTTTCATCCTCAAACTCTGATGCTCGTCTCTGCCTCCACAGGTTGTGCAACTTCTGTCCGTGCTGACGTCCCTGTTCGACGAGTACCCCCGGCTGAGGTCACTGAAGACGGAGGTGACCCTGGGCTCGATTGGGTTGCTCGCCTTGTTCTCCATCTACTCCTGCCACAATGTAACTTAAAGGCGACTCACCTCGAATGCTGCTAGTGACTCTGTCTGCTTTCAGCACGGACTTCATTTCTTCATTCTGCTCCCGCAGTTCTCAGTTCTGACCCAAATGGTTCTCAACCTGCTGCTGCTGCTGGTGGTTCTCTGCATCTACGGACGGGAGAAATTCCAAAGGGATCTGCAGTTCATGACGCAACGCACGTACCCCACATGGATGGTGAACGTTGTGAGGTTTGTTGCACCACTCTCGCTGGGTATGGTGTTGGTGAGTTTATTTTAGGTTGAGACCGACTGCGTATCACTGATGCTTTGATCCACAGCTCGATGCAGTGTATGTGGCTGTTATCGCGTACGACCGCGACAAGGACAATCACATAGCACTGGCGGTTTTGGTTCTCATCACTGTTACACCGTGGTTACTGATTCCAGGATATTGTGCCTTTAAAATATTACAAACCCAAGGGGTAATCAAGATGCGAATACAACGAGGCCTGCGGCCGACCGATTGGTACCCAGCCGATCCAGAGGACAAGCAAAACTATGACGAACTCTTCAATAAGACGGAGACTGCTCATCAGCTGACAACAAACATGGAGTGACATGTCTAACAAATGTTTTAGATGTAAATTAACTTTTAATAAATTTGTGCCCATATTTGAATCTTCAATTGCTTGTAGTTTTTTTGGGAGTGTGTGCCTTCCGCAGCTACTACAGACTCTTCTTTCTTATTTATTTAATAACTGCCATTTTCATGTTGTGGTTGTCAAGTGGACATTCAAGATGGTATCCAAACTCATTCTTAAGGCTATGTCACCAAGCGGAGCATTTATAATTTCGGTCTGTCTGTCCGTCCGTCCGCCATGTGGGTCACACATTCACAGTTCTTTTAAGAGCGGTTTAACTGAAATCCTAGGATATGAAACCTTGCGTGTGGATAATAATTTATATGCACAAACATTTCAAATAGGAAAAAAATTAGGGATGTGGTGACAGTATTGTTCTGGGACTAAGCAACGGCTCATACGCGCTTGAGCTAAGATGCTTGGGTTGGATCTGTGGATCTCCTGGATCTCTCTTTCGAGTCACTGACAATGCTTGTTATACCTGTCTAGGAAAAACTTCTCAAACGTGGCCGTTGACATAAAAATATAGGTCCGCTCCACTCGTGATAGAAAAAAAGCACGTACAACACGTGTGGTCGCTGTAGAAGCTTGTCCCTGGCCCCTCTACAGACTTTAGAGTGTTCCCTAACGGTGCAAAAATATCAACAAACAAAGAGGTTAAGTATCTTGGCTTTAATTTCACGATGAAGATCAACAGCCATTCCAAACAAACCCATCAGAAGGGCTTGAGAACATAGGCCTACATCGCATCTTACCCTTAATGTACAAGCAAAATAGATTAAGAAAGAGCACAAATCTGCTGGGGCCTATTTCACTTACCATACATCACATACATTTCATACAACATACAACACTGTCATACATCATACATATCATACAATTTTCTGTTTCTCAGATTCCACTGGAAGTGTTGTATGATATTTGCTTTGTTGTATGAAGTGTATTATTTTGACGTTTAATTTTGAATGACAAGTTTCATTGAAAACTAACTAGTGACGTGAATTTAACCCAGACACCATATCAGTGGATTACAATCACAAAAGGAACTAAATAACGGAGTTCCCCATTAATGAAGAAAAATATGTTTTCAAAATTATTGAGATCAATTCAACTGTGCTTAAAAATGGCATCTACAGCATTCGTTGTTCCTTACATGTCTTCTTTTTTATTTGGCGCTACAGTCCGGGGTGGACCTGGGCCTCAACCAACAAGCCTCTCCAGCTAGTATGTTCTCTGGCTAGCTGTCTTCAGTGTCGCACGCCAAGTTGGTTGATGTCCTTCTACACCTGGGTGCGCCACCTTAAACGCGGGCGTCCTCTGTTGCGTTGTCCCACGGGTTCGGAGTCGAAGATTCTCCGGCCCGGAGCTGAGTTGTCCATAC
This sequence comes from Eristalis intricaria, assembly GCA_964034865.1. Taxonomy (NCBI): domain Eukaryota; kingdom Metazoa; phylum Arthropoda; class Insecta; order Diptera; family Syrphidae; genus Eristalis; species Eristalis intricaria. Next base: position 75,996,969 of record OZ035874.1, read on the forward strand.
GCTCTACATGGCCTAGCCATCTTAGGCGTTGGATCCGAAGACGCCTGACTAGCCTCATGTCGCAACAGTTCGTGGTTGAATCTTCTCCTCCAGAAACCGTCAACGCAAACAGGACCAAAGATCGCACGCAGAGCTTTTCTCTCAAAGAGACCAAGGACTTCCTCATCCGCTTTTGAGATTGTCCATGCCTCCGCGCCGTACAGCAGGACTGGGATGATCAAGGTCTTGTATAAAGTCCTTTGAGAGATGGCTCTACTACTCAATTGCCTCTTGAGCCCATAGAAACAGCGGTTGGCAAGAGTTACTCTGCGTTTGATCTCGGTACTGATGTTGTTTGTACTGTTTACTCCGGAGCCGAGGTAGACGAAGTCCTTGACTACCTCGAAGTTATAGCTGCCCATTGTGACGCTCTGTCCAAGACGTCGATGTTGTGTGTCCTTTCTTGATGACAGCATATACTTTGTTTTCCTCTCATTCACCGCTAGACTATGTACATGTCTTATTTTAAAAAAAATAGATGAATAAAAATGCGTTATTCCGAAGTCATAAACAAAAAATTCTTAATTTTGTGTTAATTTTTTTTGAAAACTCATTTTTGTAGTGGCTACACTTTGAAGTGCTGTATGAAATGTATGATAAATTTCTAATAAAACTGTTATACGATGTGTAAGATGTTTTTCTGTGAAACTGAATCATACAACTTTCCCATATTCCCGATGTAAGCTTAAGGTTATACATGTTGTATTACAGCGGTTCGTACAACAAATCTGAGAAACATAAATCATACAGCAGAAGTGTCAGAATCATACAGTGTCTGTGATGTATGATTTGTGAAATAGGCCCCTTTTCTGCAAGCAACTAAAACGGAATTTCTAGGAGAAGCTCCCTATTTTCGAAAAGAAAGTCCTGTGAATATGTACCGACTAGGAGCGTCGAATTTACCACCTCAACTAGAAGATTAACGACTAGCACGCATCATCCCCTTGCAACAGTACATTGTGACTCTGTTCAGAAGGCAGCAACATAGGCATCAACAGCTATCCTAATGAAACACACACACACACCGGACCTCCATAAACCGCCTGAACATGATAGGCCGCAGCAGAATTTCCCAACGCCATCGAAAAAACGAGATGTATGGCAGCCAACGTGGTAAATGCAGTGTCCTCGCCTTTGTGGTTTATTTTATGTAAAAGTGAGAAAAATATTGTGCCTTGGCCGCACATTGTTAGAAGATCCAGCCTTATTGACATTATTATTATTTTTTGTAAAATAAACGGTCCAGACTTGTTAATTGAATCACCAGTTGGAAGAAGGAAATAATTGCTTAATTCTGAGCTTACTTTTGGGAAAACGCAAACTTCTTTATTCAACGGCTCTCAAATTATTGTCATCTGTATAACGTAATGTTCTTAATGTTTTGAGTCAAATGAGATATATTTTTTCTTTCTATCGCTCCCTAGCAGCTAGTTTTTATTTCCTTCCTCGAACTGTAAATGAATTTCAAAATAAAATACAAGGCTATCCGAAAAAGTCTGAGTCGCTATACGTTTATCACTATCATTCAGGGTTGCACTATTTATTTTTGCACTCAGATCCTCTCATGTAGATCAAACGTCAACTTGTGGCCTCCCCAATCGATGTGATTTGTTTCTATGGAAAAAGTTTTGGTTGGGATCAGGCATGGCCATGCTTACTGCAGAATAGATCACGCATTACTTGAATTTTGAGTGAAGCATCCATGGTATTTGCTGCTATCCTTCTTTCAGTGAGATGGATCGGATATGCTCATTGATTGCTACGATTACATTGACAGACAAAGAATTTCCACGCGTAAGGTGTTTTACTCTTCCTTCAGCAACGAGTGATGATAACCGGAAAATAGGTTTACTTGACACAGTGTACAGAATGGAGAAAACTTGCCAGCAAACTATTTTCGTTTCATTTACAAACAAGTCGTAATGCCCTTTAGTCGGGCTGATTATGAGACCGTCTTCCAACCATGTTCTATAAGCCCCATTAAAAATGAGTCCAAGTCATTCATACGTTCTTGAGTTGTTCTTGTTTTTTTGTTGTAAGTCTAATTTTCTTGTTAAGTTCAGCTTAAATGAACAATCGCGCCCTCTATTTAACCTAGGCTCAATGAGTCTTTGAAAAGTAACAATTTCTTAAACGACTGGATGGCGCAGTTGTTTGAGTGCCTACCCCTAGTTAGCGATGTCCCCTTTGCCTATTAACATGAAGGCAAAGTTAATAGGCTTTTATCTGGTTTTCAAATCTGGACCAGTCACCATTTGCCGTTGGGATCAAATGCCGTTGGCAAAGTTAATAGGCTTTTATCTGGTTTTCAAATCTGGACCAGTCACCATTTGCCATTGGGATCAAATGCCGTATTTCTAAGACCTGGTGAATTCACTAGCAGACCCTCTACCTAACCTAACACTTTTTTAGGGCTTCCCACGTAAGCGATGCTGGTTTTGCACTTCCTTTGGATACAAATGTGTATTTCTATAACCACTTTCCTCTTTTTCCTTGTAGATTCTGCATCTCCGTTTCTCGAATCCGAGTTCCTGGACATTATCTCGTCCAAAATATGCCGACCACACACTTTTGCCTAAAAATGTACCGTTACACCGATCAGAGCAGACCTAAAACATGAGTTTAATCTACCATCTTGCTTATACGAATTTTAAAGATTGACACCTTTCAAACAAGTTATTTCTCACTGAGTGTACAAATAAAACTGAGTATATCTAGAAATTCACGGGTAATATTTGAAAAAAAAACATTACTCGACCTAACAGATGTGTGTACATACGCATGGAGATGACATTTGCATCAAAATGACGGTTTTGGAAATTTTGGGAATTATGACTTTCTTCCAACTATTGATTCCTCTATCATCCTTTTCGAGAAAGTGTCTGGCAGACCACATTTAGTTCTCCACTTAGGAATGTATGCTGTGGGATCTCTTGTCGATCCCGCACAAGAGGTCAAACAGCGCAGACGACGCATTAACCCAAGAAAAAAGCGAGTAAATTTTGAAAATTAAAACTTCAAAGTCAGGTTAAATGCAATTTATTTTCAGTTTCATTTTCCAATCAAATACTATCCTCAGTGGCCATTGTCAACTGGTGAGACGCTTCCGGATTACTGAACGTCTCCTCGTAGCGCTGCTTGTACAGTGGATCCGCAGGATACCAGTCCGTAGGTCTTGCACATCTCCTGAACCGCTGTCCGATCACTCCACTCGTCTGCATGAGTTTGAAAATGCAATACCACGGAATCAGACACCACGGTAAAACAACTATCGCAATACCAAATATGGCAAAGGCCAATGAGTATCCTGATGCGAAGATGTGTTCACCTCCAAAAAGGAAACCTGTGAGCTAAGAGACGCCATCAAAGAGTTGGTCTAAACTCGACTCAACTCACCAGTCCAACTAACAGGAACAATGGCGTGACGAAGCGAACGATGGTTGTCATGAACCGCGAATACAGGTGGCTGATCATAAAATTCACGTCCCTCTGGAACCGTTCCCGACCGTAGACCCAAAGGACAACAAGAATCAGAAGGAGGTTGAGCAACATCTGCGTCATGGTTGAGCTCTTCGCGAGAAATTCCATGAAGTCAATGCCATGCTGAAAGGGCAACGACAATCTGAGATGGAAAAACATACAAACTTCTTCATTTGCTTACATTCGAGCAGAAGTAAATGGAGAACACGGCCAAGCAGCCGACAGTCCCCATCGTGACGTCCCTCTTCCTCTCCCTCAAAATCTCGAACTCATCGAAGACCGACGTGAGCACTGAAAGCAGCTGCACGATCTAGAAATACAATAAATTCAGTAAACTTCGAGGCCAGTGGTGACACTTACCAGCAAATTCATCGATCCCAGCAGCAGCATGACGAAGAAGATCACAGACCAGAAGTGGGGCAGCTCCAAGAGTGTCAATGCCGTCGGAATTATCATGAACTCGTTGTACTGTGAGTGATACAAGTGAGCATGTGTGACGTCGTTCATCTCTTGTGCCTCTGAAAATAAATAAACATGTCTAGCGCGATCGGAAACGTTACACACCACTTACGCAACAGGAAACCCCACATGAGCATGGATATAAAGTTCATTCCCAGAATGATACCGAGCTGCGCGAAAGCCATGATCCAACTGTAGCTGTAAATGTTGGCCTTAAACTTGTTGAAGCTGGCCATGGTGAGGATGGAACCCCATCCAGGACCAAGAGTGCCCAAGCCCATCCAAGGAATCATGAACCAGGAGTCGATGCTGTTGAGATGACAGGGAACAAAGAACTCAGCCAAACCGAAGAGGGCGCTCGGCAGAAACATGCACCGTACCAAGATGAGCATCAATAATCCGATGATGACGAAGTAGGAATACCTCATAAGCCGTCCTATCTACGGAATGGAATATCAACGATCCTTCTGGTGGGAAAAGAATAGTTGATACCCTACCGTTTCGACGGGCTTCAGATTGACCAAGAGCACCATGATCCACACCAGGAACGCGCACACCATCAGCAGCCAGGAGAATTGGGTCTCCTCGTGCATCATCCCGGCATCTATGTGAGTACTGATCGGCACGTCAAGCAAGAATTAAGTGCGGGCGAAGAGGTGCGGCATGCTTACCTGAAAAACTCCACGGAAGGGATCTCGATGCTGTATATGTGGTCGTCAGTCATTTTATTCCTCGCGCAGATCTGTGAGAGGAACTAAGTCGAATTTGTAGCGCGAGTCAATTTCACTTACCGTCGATGTGTTGTCTTTTTCAACCATCCACTCCTTGGATCCCTCGCAGCTCCAGGGAATCGTTGGTCGTAGAGTGTAGAAGAGTTGAAACAACTGGAGGGCACTGAAGATGCTGTAGTAAGCCAGAGTTAAGACATTTAGTCCAAGAGAGACGAAGCCAATTCCTGAAATGGGACGTGGGATTGACTCTTGTATGATTGTCGTTTCCATTCTAACCTTTGAAAAGCGGTGCAATCCGGAAGACTGATATGAAGCCTGTCCCGGAGAACTGCCCTAGGAAGGACTGCATGAAAACGATGGGGATCACGCATACCGCCAAGATCGCAAGGTAGGGAAATAGCGCGTAAACTGAAATGAAAGATGAGGAGGTTCGATTTCTCGAATTATTGAGTTTGTTGAGCCAGATCTGCCGTTTGAAGTTCGAAAACTCAAATAAACATTAAATTTTTTGACCGACCAAATGTCCATCGTTTAGATAGGCAACGAATGCCAGCGAATGTACCCCTTCTGATCCAGCGAGTTGACTGAAAGTTAGTTGCCAATATGTGTTTGTCGAATGACGAGCGAGTTGTTGATGTGCGAGAGGGCAATGACTGGCGGTTAGGGGCAACGAAACACAATTGGTAAACCACTTCAAAAAAGGTTGGACGACGTCCAAAGGAATCGATTGTTAAGCTGTGACGCTGATTGTCCTTGATGACGCTGCTGTTGAACTAGGAGCGACTCGGTAATTATTTTATTTTCAGGAAAAATTTGCTTCAACACAGGCAACATAGCGTGAACGTGTAGAGCAAGTTGGCAAAAATGAATGCATTTTCATGCCAATATCTTGTGACGATGAAAGAAAACAAGTGAACGTGTAACAACTTTGAAGGTTAACACAAGCAAAACAAAAGAAAGGCTGATGTTAAACTACCACTCACCCTAAAAAATGCAAAATTTGGCTTCATCGAAAACATCCGCAGATCCGTAAGCAAAATGGATTACACCAGATATGACACATATCACTGAAAACACAGGGTATCACGACACATTGTGGAAGATCTTAAAATTCGGTCGTTAGATGTTAGGAAGGTTGGGGCTAGTTGCAACACGGGTAAGAAGTAACAGCCAAAACAGCCTCTCACAATTGAGAAACGTGTAAGAGAGATGAGCTTCAGTTGTTCATTGAAAGTTTAGGACGAAAGATCTGCGGTGGGTGGCATAAAAAGGCAGGTTTGTAACTCTTCTTTTTTCCATTCTCCAGACAAAAGAAAAACGGTGCAAATTGTATTTTTTTCATGTTGTTTTGATTTTTTTTTATTTTAATTGTGTGAATATGAAAAATTGTAACATATTTTTGGTGTAAGCTGCAGCCTTTTTTGAACACCCCTTTTTTAACCGATTGCTATGAGCATGAACATAGGGGCCACAATCAGCTTCTTACAAACCCCAGGAAATAATGTCTTATCCGAAGGCGGAACAATAAAAGAAGCACATTACGAAATCAAGATAATCAGCTATATAATTCGATAGAGATGGAAGAACTCTTAGAGGGGAAAATAAATACCTTACAAAAAAATTGTTATATACAAAAAACAACAATCATTCAAAATATGGTTTTATATTCCTCATCCGAGGTCGAAGATGAGCACTCTCACTGCACCATCTGCTGCAACCCATTTTCTCAAAGTTTGCCATTTGAGAAATGGGTGCTGTGTGCATCATGCAAAAAGTGGGTGGAAACCAAATCCACTAAAGGATCCATATGTTAATATGTCTTCGTTAACAGGTGTTCAAAACTTAATTACTTTTTAATTTCTTGTTACAACGTACCCCGCCCCGCCGGGACTTTTTTTCAACGGTGCATCCTGAGAAAATCTTATCATATATCTCTGATCTTGTTTTGATAAATTCGTAGATGAAACACTTTTTTTCAATTAAGAATAGGCTTGGCTGAAGCATCTCAAAAACTGGAGCAGCATCGATTTTAGAAAAAATGTATACTTTACCTCCACTTCCTTCTACCCATTCAAAATTCAAATTGTGGAAACGATGGACCTGTTGCATGGCATTTTATGAGAATCTTTTGAATTCAAAAAAATTCTGCCTGGAGTTACTTGTAGCCAACTTTTCTATGGCAATATTGAGACCACAATAGCACGCACTACACAATATGTGCTGATAGAAGCTGGGCCCTGGCTCTTTGCTTGTTTTGGCGCCATCCATATTATTATCGTATTTAACAGACAAAGTATATGTTAATAAACTACAGACTATTAGAGAGCTGAAGCAGAATATTCGACACGAAATACGAAGTCAGTCAAGAAACATTAAGAGGTTTTCCGTTTTCCATTACGCGCTAATGACCAATGTCTGTATCGGACAAAATGGAGCAAATTTGTCTCATGTACTATTTAAAATATGAATATCCATTTAATGTGTTTCATACAAAATTTTAAGAAAATCATTACTTTTTCAACAGGTGGCTTAAGTAATCTAAATCCGTGTTTTTTTCATCACTGTCGATAGAGAAGTAAAGTAAGCTTCCAAAAAAACGAATCGCAGTGCCTTTGATTTTTATCTGCCAAAATATATGAAAAAGAAATTTATTTGTTCGAAATTGATGTCAAAATGTACATATACAAAAACTTCGATGTCGAAATTTTATCGGCAGCCACTTTTTGCTGCCGATATTATAGGTAGTGATAGACAGTATGTTGTTGTATATATGTACTCTACGTGCAAAATCCTACTTCACTGTTTATCCGTCGGACCAAACTAAATGAGAGGTAATATTTCGTATCAGAAAGAAGGGGAATACGCCACAAATTATAGTTTATCTTCGATCATGCCGAAAAATCAAGCCAGGCCCTAGAAAACTTATATATATATCTAGTTCTTTTTTATATACATACATATATGTATATAATATTTACGGTCCTGATAACGCAGCAGTAAATCATGAGCAGTTATGGTTCCAGTAATTACGATGTCAAAGATTCAAAGATGCACCACGCTCTGGAAGGCCAGTAGTCGAAAATGTCGATAAGAGCATGGCAATCGTCGAATCTGAGTGTCATGTTTCGATTGCCCAGACACTGAACATTGCACAGAAGAAATCTGGATACAAAAAGAAATTTGACGAAAACTCCACCCGAGTTAACACCAACTAACCTCATGGACCGAATTTCCATTTGGGAAACACTGTTAAATCGCATCAACAACGACCCATTTTTGAAGCTGATGGTGGCTGGTGTCGAAAAGTGGATCCCTTACGACAACGTCAAGCGAAAGCGGATCGCGGATAGAATGATTGACGGAAGAAGGTCTTGCTGTATGTTTGTCTAGGAATCATATACTATTAGCTAATCTACAATTGGACAAGGATGCAATCGCTCAGATGCGTTCAACTATGGTCCATACAAAAGGAATTGTTTCGATCAGGACGACGCCAAGGCTCTGGGACCTTGGTTGGAAGATCCGTATGCACTTCCAACTTATTGTCCCGACCTAGCACCAAGTAATTACCACCTGTTCCTGTCCATGGCGAACGATTTCGATGGTGAAGAGCCTGCCTCAATGTTGATGACTGGAAGCAGCACTGTTGGCAAACTAGATCGATATAGCAGTATTCAGGTGTTTGCTGAAGAACATTACTTAGATTTCAGATATTACTGATGATTGAAAAAATAGCCCGTTAGCGTTCTATGCCATAGAGCTGTTAAGTGGCAAAGAAGATGGGACATGTCTGTGATTTCAGTCACTTAAATCGTGTACCTTCTACCACCACTGATAGGCGGCACCGTCGCTCGCATTTATTCCAAGGGGAGAAAGTAACAAAATATTCCTCATCTTTATTCCAAGTGCTCTAATTTCATTCTTGTTGAATCTCGAAGTTCTGGTCTTGCACTTAGGATGATGAACTGATTGGGGCACCAAGATTAGGGGCGGACCAAATTCTGGTGATTGTAAAAGCATCCGACTTTTGACCCAATTCGAATGAATCGGGGGTGGAATCGTGCACCACTTCTGTTTGGATTAAGCACAAGAGTGATAAGAAAATTCATGAATTGGAATTCGGTTGCTCAATTGTATTCCTCTTATCGTTTCCTCGCTTTTCCCCATAGTAAATACTCAATCCAATACACAAACGTTCTTGGGACCCCCTGCTCATTTACCTTCCATGTGGCAAAAGAAAGCATAGACAAGTAGAAAGCATAGACACACTTAAACGAAAATTCACTCCATTTAAACGTGTTTGAAACACACGATATCTTCAGAAAAACAACTTCAGCAACAACTCTTCCCGTTTGGATCACAGCCAATCCTGAAGTCTCGTTCTCCTATTTCACATTCAAATGTTGTCTTCAAACTGTCTTCAAACAAGCGCCATATTTACTTCATTATTTCACAAATCAGATAACAACGAATCGCGTTGATTATGCAATAAATCCACCCGTCAAGCCTCTGGCTGTCGTCATAACAAGCGCATATCTTTGCATCTCATTTGCCGTCGGACCTGCAACATGAAGTAGGCCAACTAAAGTAGGATACACTCAATCTAAAGAATGTCACTGGCGAAGCATTGAAAATAAGATTCCTCTCTTTCGTCGACACTCACATATACGGGCGCGGACAGACAAAGAGTCAATCGGAATATGTAGATTCTTTTCTCAAAAGAATCTCAGAAATCACTTGTCACCAAAAAAACTCACATCCAAGCTCCCGAAACAGCACCACTGGCAAAACGAAAACCGAGTCCGCTTTGAAGGCATGGCCAATGCACGCGAACAGAAAATCGGTCGGATGTGCCCACTTGCCGCGGTATTTGTCATGATTGAATGGCTTCAATCCAATATCGTATGACGTCTCGTATGACATTTTTTCGCACTTCAACTTCCCAGTTCGCAACCGCACTAATCACACAGAACTTCGAATGAATTTTCCGAAACTTTTCCGACACCCAAGACCGTCCGCGAGAAAACACTAAATGCGATCCGACGCAGTGGGGTGGTTTTGAACGAATGCAGTCGATTGCGCATATCAGCACTACACATACTACAAATAATCCAAAACAGACACTAAACAAATCTAGTTGATGTTGATAATCTAGTGTGTGTTGTGTGCTTATCGGCAATGAATGTGGCGCATCTACATCAGATGACTGTGTGGGTCTGCGAGGTGTAGGAATTAATTGAAACTGCATATGGTTGCGGACAATAATACAAATCTACAACGAAACGTTCAACTTTCCAATCGCAAACGAAGTGATTATGGCGAAGTACACAAGTTACTGTATTATAGAACTACTTTGCAAATGAACATCGCCGAGAGGCATCTTTAAACATATTTAAATAAGAACATAGGAAAACATCGAAATTAATTTTAAATTTAAAACCAAACAGAAGAATAAAATAAATAAATATAAGAACACTGAAAATTTGCCACCAAAACTGTTAAGAATATACGAGTATTTGACAGCAATAGCACATTATAAGACCTTTGTCACTCCTCTTGGAAACATAGGGCTTCCACTTGGCATCTCCATCTTACCTGGATAGTTCTAGCTGCCTTAACACTATTTCAAGTGAGGTTGCATCCTCCTAGTTCCAGGAGTATCGACCGTCTCCTGGTGTTCTTGGGACGGCATCTGACTCGTTTGCCTTGAGGGTTCCAATCTAACGCCATTCTGGTAAAGTCTGTCGGTTTTTTTTCCTGATGGTATGTCCGATCCATTTCCATTTGCGTCTCTCTTAGTCGGTATCAAAATTGGTTCCTCTCTTATCATTTCCTGCAGACCCACGTTCCTGATGGTGTTTGGCCAGAATATTCGACGGCACGGAGTCATTTTGCACTGCAATTTGCACTATTTAGTTTTCCAGCTATTGGCATCTTTTCCGGAGATCTGGAAACCAGTGAACCTCTGCTAAATAGGTTGGTTAGTGTATTTAGCACCTCCTCTCCTTGACTAATATTTTTTTTTTTGATTTTCTTTATTTTTTGTTGTTGTTTTTTCTGGGGTTTTATTGTGGTGTATCATTTCATTTGGGTCCGCACTCAAAGCCGCTATCTCCGTCCGGATGTGTGTTCACCTTTACGATCTCATGGTTATCTGTGCAAGAAGGGAGGCCATGTGTGGGTTGACACCGAACCTTATGAGTATTTGTGCCAGAGTCAGAACGGTGCTAAGCAGGAATGTTACATCTAAGCTTACAACACCAATTTAACGGCGACGTGACGGAGAACGTACTTTGAGGCCTGCTAGGGTCTTAACGGAACGGGGGCGGTTGCACAATTGGCCTGAGAGCAATTTCAACCATATTCCACTCTTGCTTACTGAGGTAATAGAATGCATACCGTAATTAAGACCTTACCGGACGGCTAGTCGCACTCCGATGCCACTCCTTGGAGTGGGTGGCACTAATTTCTGGACTGCAGCGACTCGTCCTGAACAAAGAGTTCACAGGGTTCTTGAGCCGTTTTCAGTCCCACCCTCCTTCACTGAGGACCTTGGCCTTTCTAAAGGCCGTTCGACGATCCGCCACCTGTCGACCCCCTGGTAGCCTAAGCTCAGCCCCAGGCTTGGGGCTTGTTAGCTTGGATGTCGCTGAACTTGTGGGAGAGTAGACAAATATCGTCGGCATAATCTTAGTACTCGAGTTGTCGTGTGGGACTCCAAGTTCCGCGTCCCCGTACGCAGACTTCAGAACAATTGTGAACAGTTGGGGTGAGAGTGGCCATCCTTGCTTTACTCCTTTATTTGTAGTGAAAGAGTCTCTGATGTTTCCGTAATGCATTACCGCGAGATCCGAATCTTCGTACATTGCTCTAATGATGTTAATTATATTCTGTGGTTCTCCTTTCTTATTTAAAGCTCTCCACATCGTAACACTTTTGATGGTGTCACAGGCCTTCTGGAAATCGATAAAGTGCAAGTATGTTAAATGTTAGCTTAAATGGAATTTATTTTAAGTTTCATTTTCATTTTCATTTCTTTCATTGTTAACTGGCACAGTCGGACCCAACGTATGTGCAAATGCACAGGGCGACAAGCTCTTAGGGGTGCATTCTGAAGCCTACATTAAGAAAAATAGATATACTCCCATTTTAATTCGTTCAGCTACATATGCGTGTCTAAACGCTGTCTGAACGCAATTATTTTCTGATAATACAAATAATACACCATTTCATCTGTTCGCACAAGAAACCATGCACACACAAGAAAATTGTCCAAGGAAAGCCAACAGAGAAAATCCCACCAAGACTGTGCAGAGATTTTTTTCTCAAGCTAAGAACTTCCATGAGAATAAATTTTATAGTAATAAAATCAATTCATAATTCCTATGAAATCATTTGAGTAAAACGTGCAGATTTTATTTAGGCGCGTACACACATATTTATACTCGTTTGACATATTTGATATTTGATTGAAAAAGGAATGATTAAGATGGGCATCGTCCTACTCGTTCTCGCATTCACACACATGAATCCCGAGCGAAAAGAGCCAAAATAAGAAAAAAAAACACCAAGAAGTTGAGTGGAACATGCAGGAATAAAATCTAAATTTAATTCCTATCTGCACATGACTTCTTCTGGCGAGGATTACGCTAACCGGGGCTACTTCAGTAACATAAAAGGCATTGAAAGTTTACCTCTTGAGTAATCTTGAAACGACTTATGCCAGCAAAACTCGACGCCATACTTAGGGCTTGCATAGGTCACCCCTTTTGCTTGGGCCGGCCCTGTTAGCTGGTTGGGAGTCTTCAAATTGCTGAATTTCTCTTCGTAGGGATGCTTGTCCAGGGGATCCCCATTATCACAGTTCTAATAGCGGCTTGTGAACTAAAGGACACCATCAAAGAGTTGGGCACCGGCAGGTTGAGCTGAGCATTCTAATTAACATTAACAATCAGTGATGCCAGATCAAATTTTGCTTAGGTCGTGAAAAATCGTAATTGATACCATTGCTCCATCTTTCATACGTGCCTTAGTATTTCAAAATTAAAAACCAGGTTATCTCAAAGTTAAATGAAATTTAAGAGGTATTTAGTAAGAAGTACAACCTCAACCCAAGGTCTATTTCCAGTTTTTTTTCTTTTTTAAATTTGTTCCACACTTTCCAATGAAGTCGTTAAGCTTAATATTTCAAAGAAAAATTTGACTAACAACGGATAGGCTTGAGTTTGGTCTCCTCGTTTTACATTATCTATCTATTGTTTTCCAGTCATTCAAATTAGAATTTCTCATATCTCTAAATTGAGTGTCTGAACATCACCTTCGGACACTAAATTCGAAAACTGTTAAATAAGTGTAAACATGAAACTAAAATCTTTGCTAACAATTTTGAACGGGTCGATTAAGGAAAGCGAATTTAAAACACTGTTTTCAAAATCGAATCATTTAAACACTTGATCACAAAGCTTAACATAATATTAAAAACATTTATATTTATTTAAAGTTTCATACTTCATCTGAATTAATATTACGCAGCTGAGCATCAACTTCAACGAATAGTTAGACAACATTTTTAGCATGTTATCACGATTTTTAAAATCGATATACTTGAGGTCGTTTACTTATTAAATAAATAAAACTAGGCTCGCTCATCGTCGAAACTCGACGACCATCAGGGATAACGTAAACAGAACATTTGTCAGGGGTTGCGTGAAATGTGAATATATATATACCAAGGAGTTACATTACAATTAATATAGTTACATATATATCGCACTCAGAGTAAAAAAATGTCACTTTGCAGTCAAATGGAACGCACTACTACGTCCCAGTTTGATCTAACTCATTTGAATCGCGCGAGTTAAGTATTGGTCGTAATTCTTAAAAATAAAAATATACAATGTGTCACCATACTTGCTTGTGTTTGCATTCTTCAATTGCACACCATAAATTCTTATCGTCATCACTTTTATGTGACCCATAAAAGTAACGATGACCGAAAGAGTAAACAAGGAAAGTGAACCAATGCATTCGGTTAACCTATTGAGAAATAGGGAGAATAAAACCAATGCATTCGGCTGACCTCTTGAAGAATGTAAGCCCAATCAAGTCAATTGGGGGACCGTGTTGAAATATTAAAAATAACAAAACCTTCTTCGGGCATTCGATTCGATCTGAGTAGTAGTTCATAGTAAACTCTCATCCGGATAGTACGGTGCAGCCCTGCTTAAGACAGCGGCCGTATTATTAATAGTAAATAAAGAACTAAAACCGTAATTATAATAGAATATATATAATAAAGAGAATATATTAAAAAAAAATTACGAAGTTCAGTTATTTATTTGGCGCAGTCGGTAGGATCAGGTACAACTATCCTGATCCACATTGAGAAAGTTCAATTCGCATTTCCTTAACCGCAATTTTCGACGAACGAAAAAAAAAAAAAAAAAAAAAACACGGGAAAAGATTGTGTATAGTGAAACCCTTCTAAAACCGTAGTGGAAGTTGTTGGCATATAGTAATAGTGAAACGGGAAATATGGCAGAAAATCCAAACGTCATCCCTGAGGTATCCAACCGGGATATCCTAAATAGTATAATGGCTATAGTGGCGAGAATACCACAGCCGAGTCATGGGAGCAACGTGTTACGGGAAATTCAATACTTACCCGAATTCGATGGGGATAGCGAATCCCTAATGCACTTCATCGTAATGATAGAGAACCACCTTCGGAATACTATTGGAGATTACCAAGCCACCTGGAACATCATACAACAAGTGAAAATCAAAGGTCGAGCTATGGACCTACTGATCATCAATGGAGTCACTTCGTGGGAACAGGCGAAGGAGTTATTTAAACAACACTATCGACCGGTCATCAGCAGCAGCGATCTTACGAAGGAAATCAGCAATATGAAAGTGAGATCAATATATGATTTGACCAATAAATTAGAATACCTTTTAAGCAAAGTAAATACATATGTAGTATTCTGTGACAATCAGGAACAAGAAAAACTATTGTACTATAATATTATAATAAACAAAATACGAGAATTAACAATAGGGAATTTAGCCAGAGAAATTAGGAATCTGTATGATTTACATGAAATAAAGAGTATTTTATTCTCCTACATAGGATACGATAATGGAAATTTAAGGAATAGTGAAATAGTTAGAACCACGGCAAATTACAATAACCAAAACAAAAATCATAGGTTTAGTCTCCCCGACAAGGAACGACGACCCAGTTACAATAATGGTCACAATAATAATTTTGGTGGACAAAATCATTCGGGAAGGTTTAGACAAAATGAGTATCGTTACCAAAATCACACTACTTCACAGAGACCTTTCCAGAACCACTCCATACAGAATAGACAGAATAGACTAGAACCAATGGATACCAATAATATCCAAACAAGTCAGGAACCGATCCGTCAGGACATTAACTCAGTAGAACCGCCGGTTTTTCTGAACTGAGCCTCGGACAATTAATGACAGTCGCCACTGAAATTCAGAACCAACGACACTATATTTTAGTAGACACTGGCAGTGCTATGACTATCATAAATACTAGTAAACTCGACATGACACCGTATAAAATTCTAGACACCCGACAGCTAGAGATAAAGACCATTAATAGTAGCGTAATCAGGAATACTGCAATAATTCAGTTTCCAATACCAAAAGAATTCGGTTACAGCGATAATACTTTTATTAAAGCTTACGCTCAGGCTTTAGAAAATAAAAACTATACGATACTCCTAGGAATGGATGTCCTTAAAAATATCATTGAAACCATTGATTTTGAGAAAGGAACTATAACTTTAAAAAATCAGACCATTCTAAAGATAGAACGAGGACACGAGTTGGCATGCAACTACCTAGAGGAAGGCAATCCTGACTTCGGCAGCCTTAATCGCGAAGAAACGACAGCATTGACCTCACTGCTAGACGAATTTAGAAACATCCAATATAAGGAAGGCGACATGTTAACTCATACCTCGGAAATAAAACATGAAATTCACCTTAAAGAAGACAAACCACTACATGCAAAAAGTTACCGATTACCAAAGAAACACGAAGAAGAAGTAGCTAAGCAAATCAAAGAGATGGAAAAACAAGGTATCATAAGAAGAAGCATGAGTAGACATGCTTCTCCGATCGTTGTAGTTGCTAAAAAGCCAGACAAAGATGGTCAAGTACAGTACCGCATTTGTGTTGACTATAGGGCTTTAAATGAAATTACTGAAGATGACAGATTTCCTCTGCCAAATATAGAAAACCTCTTCGATAAGTTAGGAAAAGCGGTCTATTTCTCGACGCTTGACTTAGCAAAAGGTTACCATCAAATTTTGATGCACCCAGCTGACATAGCGAAAACTGCGTTTATTACTCCACAAGGATTATACGAGTATGTCCGTATGCCTTTTGGACTTAAAAATGCACCAGCCACTTTTCAGCGACTAATGAACCACATACTAAGAGAATATATAAACAAAATTTGTGTCGTTTATTTAGATGACATTTTGATATTCTCCACGTCCCTAAAAGAACATATGAAAAACCTCAGAGACATCCTTCGAGTTTTGCAGAAACATAATTTAAAACTACAAATTAGCAAATGTTCATTCCTCAAGAAGGAAACCGAATTCCTAGGTCACATATTAACACCAAAGGGAATAATGCCTAATGGTAATAAGATCAGTATAATCAGAAACCTCCCACTACCCCACACAGAAAAACAACTTAGAAGTTTTTTAGGAGCCTCTGGCTACTACAGGAAATTCATTCAGGATTATGCAAAAATTGCATATCCAATGACTAGGTATCTCAAAAAGGACACCAAAATAAATATTAGTGATCCTGAATACGTGAATGCGTTTGAAACACTCCGAAACAAATTGATAACACAACCAATCCTAAAATTTCCAGAATTCGAAAAACCATTTCATTTATACACCGATGCCAGTAACTTTGCCATCGGATCTGTCCTAACACAGGACAAACAACCGGTTTGCTATATCTCTAGGACTCTGAACGAGCATGAAAGAAATTATTCCGTAACCGATAAAGAATTTCTAGCCATTGTCTGGAGTGTATCCAAACTAAGACCCTATCTGTGGGGAAATAAATTCAAGATCACAACTGATCATCTCCCCATAAAATATTTGAATAAAAAATATAATGGTGCAGAGTTCTCACAACGCAACCAACGATGGTTACTTAAATTACAAGAATTTGATTACGATATTGAATATCTCAAAGGTCAAGAAAATCGAGTGGCCGACTTTTTAAGTAGAATTGAGAAAGAAAACAATGAAGTGAATCAAATTTCTGATAGCAGAACGGGTCAATCGACAGCGGAAGGACAATCTGATCACATACCTATTAAAGAAGGTATTGTCAATATATATAAACAACAAATTATTGTGAGTTATGACAAAGAACCAAAAGTGGAAACACTAAATGGTAAAAGAATTTTATATATCAGAGCCTCGGACCCTATTGAGACGATAACAGAACAACTCAAAGAAATTGCCCCAGGAGTTAGCGGTATTTATTCTGAAGTACAAGAATCTGACTTTAACAAAATTCAACGGTTACTCATGAACTTGCAGTCAGGAAATAGAAAGGTTAAATTGATTAAACTAACACGGAGAGTTAGAGACTTAAGGACGGAGGAGGAAGTTAGGAAACAGGTCTCCATATACCATATCAGGGAAAGTCAACACTCAGGAATCATAGAGACCTACAATACGTTAAAACAACAGATTTACTACCCTAAACTTACAAGGATAATTACACAAATTATAAACAATTGCGACGTATGTCAAAAGGCTAAATACGAGAGGAAACCTATTCAAGGGAAATTCAAAGTAACAGAAACACCTAGTAAACCTAACGAAATAGTTCACATAGATATCTACCATTTTCATAAACACATTTTTTTGACAATGATTGACAAGCTGACAAAGAAAGGGTATGTATACAGACTTGAAAGTAAAAATCACATTCACAAAACAGACGCTATCACAGAACATTTAACTAGAGAAGGTCCACCCTATAAAATAATTACGGATAACGAGTTTAATACAACATACATCAGAGAATTTCTTAGGGAACGAAATATCGAAGTGCATTTCACTAAACCGAACTCACATACAGGCAATGCAGACGTTGAACGCTTACATAGTACTATAGCTGAGATACTACTTAGCATGAACCAGGCAGAATCAGTAAATACCAAAATGTTTAGAGCTTTTCAAATCTATAACAAAAGGTATCATACTACGATAGGTATGTCACCAGAACAGGCTCAACATACAAATATAGAAGCATTAGTAACCAAGCTAAAAATGAAAAAAACCAAGGTTATAAACAAAAGGAACCAAGATAGGGAAGATTATATAGAAAGAAGATCATTTGGTTATATAAAGAATTATAAACATGTGAGACACAAAAATGAACCCAATTTTCGATTTAAAAACCTAGATAGAGTACATACATCAAATATTAAACGACCAAGACAATTTGTAGGTACTCACACTGATGCTGCTACTCCTGATGACACCAATGAACCTAGTACAAGCAGCACTTGTAATAACACCAATCGAAAGTGACAACGGATTCACAACGATAAGCATGGGTGAAGGAGAAATCATCAACCAAACCCAAACCATCATCCACATAGTAAAAATAAAAATGTTGATAGACACCTTACAGGAAATAAAAAAATTTGAAATTGTAGGACAAGACTCAGAAATAAGAAAGGAATGTAATACAATTTTTACAAAAATACATAGTATCATGCCTCATAAGACAAGATCAAAAAGAGGTCTCGTAAATATAGTAGGAACGGCTCAGAAATGGTTGTTCGGTACTATGGACAACTCAGATAGGGAAGAAATAGAAGAACACATAAAAGCTACTGACACTAACAATCAGAATGCAATTCAGGAACTAAACAAGCAAATCAAAATTAATACTCAATTAAACGGAAACATAAAAAACATAAGAGACTTAGTTTTGAGAGATAGGGAAGAAATAGAACGCTATCAGAATGAAAACCAACAGTTACAAAATACGATACTTAAACGCCTACAACGAACCGAAATACTAACTAGATTACAGATGTTAGAAAGAGTAATTGATAATTTGTTAGACACGATAGCTGCAGCGAAAATGGGAATAACCCACCCTAGCTTACTCACTAAGGACGAACTAATCATGACAGATATGAATTGGAGCAAATTAAGAAATATTAAGTCAGGGGTAATGAAATATACAGATGATGCCATTATTATAGCTTTGAAAATACCAGAAGAGATTATAACACGTCCAATTAAAATAATCGTACCAATACCAAATCGAGAAAAACAAGAAGTTGACTTAGAACCCTTTGTTGTAATTGTAAACGAAGGAAAAGAGTATAAATATAACGAGGAGAAAATTAATGTTAACGAATTAAAAGAGAGAAATGATTGTATTAGTAAGCAAAATTGTTTAATGAGGATCAATAATAATTTTGAAATTATTAATCTGAACGAAAGAACTTATATTATTAAAAACGCTAAAAATGTAACCGTACAAAATAATTGTGACTCTAGAAATTTAACTTTTGCTGGAAATCTTATTGTTAATATTCAGAATTGTAATATTAAAATCAATGACGCTATAATTAAGAACAAAGAAACTAATTATACATTTCAATTCTATTATGAAGAAATAATGAAAGAAAATGCCACCATCAATACGGTGTTTACAAAATTTAAGGAACTACAAGAAATTGAAAATAGACATAACCTAGAATTAGTTCAATACCACAAAGTAAAAACCTATTTAATCTCTGGTACATCCATGTTAATAATTATTATTGGTATAAGTATCATTGGAATCGTAATGTACAAGAATGTCAGAAGTACCGGTAAAATTAAAATTAAAATTGATAGCTTAACAGAAGAGCAAGGAAAAAAACAAACGAAACCCTCAAATCAAAATTTCCAGGAGAAAACTTTCTCTAAGGAAGGAGGAGTTAAGTATTGGTCGTAATTCTTAAAAATAAAAATATACAATGTGTCACCATACTTGCTTGTGTTTGCATTCTTCAATTGCACACCATAAATTCTTATCGTCATCACTTTTATGTGACCCATAAAAGTAACGATGACCGAAAGAGTAAACAAGGAAAGTGAACCAATGCATTCGGTTAACCTATTGAGAAATAGGGAGAATAAAACCAATGCATTCGGCTGACCTCTTGAAGAATGTAAGCCCAATCAAGTCAATTGGGGGACCGTGTTGAAATATTAAAAATAACAAAACCTTCTTCGGGCATTCGATTCGATCTGAGTAGTAGTTCATAGTAAACTCTCATCCGGATAGTACGGTGCAGCCCTGCTTAAGACAGCGGCCGTATTATTAATAGTAAATAAAGAACTAAAACCGTAATTATAATAGAATATATATAATAAAGAGAATATATTAAAAAAAAATTACGAAGTTCAGTTATTTATTTCGCGTAATACTTACATTGATATTTCTAAAGCATTTAACAGAGTTTGGCATTAAGCTCTCGTGTCGAAAATACGTGCCTATTGTATCGATGAATCTCTTCTTCTACGGATTAGAAATTACCTTTCGAACCGTTCAATTCAAGTTGTTTTCGATGGGTTCAAGTCTGATATCCTCCAAATAAATGCTGGTGTTCTCCAAGGCTCTGTTCTGTCTCCGACACTGTTAATTTTTATAAATGATCTCTCGTCTGCTGCTTCTAATCATATCTATTCCTTCGCTGGTGACAGCGCCCTTAGCTTCTCATTTTCGTTCCAAGACTCACGATCCCGCCCTTCGGCCGTATGTTAAGTACATTTAATTGAAATTGAATGAAATAGAGGGGAATTCAATGCTTCAAAAACTCAATGCTGTCTGCTGTCACTAAAGCTAACCCTTGATAATCAGCCATTATCCATGCCTGGCGCTTGTGTCGATGAAACCGAAAAACTTTCCATCCTTGGGATGTGTTTCAACACAACACTTAGTTGAAACGATCACGTACATATTTGAGGTCGCCAAAAATTCTGCGAAATGTTTAGGTATCCTTAATCGATTCAAGAAATGATTCTTCTTTATTTGCTTACATCCGCCCCAAGCTTAAGTGCAACGCTCATATCTGGTCTGGTGCCCCCAAGACCATCCTGCATCTACTAGATCCAAAAGCGAGCTATAAAACTTATAGGGGACAATAATATCGGAGAAATTAGATTCGCTCGAACACCGACGTACCGACTCTTGTTTGTCCGTATTTTATCTTTATTTCAACCAATGGTGCTTAAGTGAGCTAGCCAACTGCATTCGTCCTCTCCATGAATTCACCCTCAATACCCTCAAATACGAATGCCCATCAGTATACCCTTAAGCTTGTTTTCGGACGCACTGTTAAATTCAGAGACTAGTTCCTGAGCTGCACTACACGAATATTGAATGCTCTTCCCAGCCTAATATTTCCCACAGACTACAACCCGCAGTTATTTGAGACCAATGTGCACAGGTACCTCTTCTCCATTTCTTCCTCCATACCTTCGCCCCGTGCTGAGTCTTGATCCCGGACACAATCCCTTGACCGCGCGCAAAAAATAAAAAAAATATGATGTTCTGTCAAATTTTGCCAGCACATTTCAAAAATGGACAGTACGCATTTATTTATAGACTCACATTTTCGTACATTTCGTTTACTTTGGAACAATTAGTTTAAGTTATTCATCAGTAGTAAAATATATTTAAGACATACATAATATAAAATAGAGTTACATTATGGTTTATTCAAGTAGGACACCGTTATAATGTTGTCAATTTAATTTTATTAACGGAAAACAAATTCTTTTGTAAATACCTTTTATAATTCACTTTAAGCTCCAATAACAATGGCTGATTGTGAAATCCACGTCCCGTTTGAAGCCTTATAGTCAGTCGCCCCCAAAGGATAACCAAAACCAAAATGAGGTACAGCAACATCTCGGTCATGAACGAGCCCCTCTCGAGGAAGCAACGCCATCTACCAGCAAAAAATGAACATGAATGTAAGGACCACCAACTTGACCTTTCCGGAGAACTACCAAATTCGAGAATGACCTGACTACCCGGGAAATGCGGGCAATACCAAAGTCGGCGGATACCCGGGTACTCGCGCTTAGTCCGAGTATCTGTCATTATAGGATAACAGGTAGTACTCTAATTCAATACAAAAATTTATAAAGTACACCTGTTGTGGTGAATATTATATCACAGCGAAAGAGGAGAAAACAACTGAGAAAACTTGGTTGAGTGCCGACCAAAAGTAGTAATATATTTTTTATCACGCATCGACATGCAATGTACGGGAACCAGAAATAAATGCGGCCTCCCGGGTGTACGAGTTTCGAGATGAAAAACAATATAGTTGGTCTGGTGTTAAAATATTTCACAGATTTTTGACTCGAAAATAGAAGTTAAGACCATGAGAGGTAGACGCACTCTCAATTAAAGAAGCGAAGGTCCGGAATCACTGTGATCGCATTTACCTGCTGGCAGTTGTCTACCGTAAAACGACGTAACGACAACAGGTTAGGGACTAAGCACCGTCCCACATATACTCACTCTCACCGGGCGAGTGTCAAAACATGAACGAAAGTGAATCAAAACAAATCAAAAATGAACCGAAATGAATACAGGACCGACGAGTTACTTGTCAAGCTGTTGCGTCATTATTTCATGGACTGACAAGAGATCATGTCTGTGACGTTTTGAAACTTGTTTTTGTTGGGTTTTTAGACACATATTCGATGTAGTGAATAACGAGCTGATAAAATTCGTCTGGTTTCTTCATAGACCCATTCTCCAGCGAAGAGATCTGTGGGTCATGTCAAAAGAGTTTCGGTTCTCGCCAGTGCCGCATCGTGTTTGTTTTTCCCTGCGTTGTTTTATTTTCCTAAACAGAAGAAACAAATAGTTTGTAAATAAAATGTCGGATGAGAGGTTCAACGACACTGGATTGAAGGCATCCAATGACGGCCAGAGTCGTGGAAAGTGGTCGCGCCCGACGGACTTCATCTTCGCGTGTGTTGGACATGCGTTCAAGGCTGACACAATTTTGTTCATGCCGGTGATTGCGTTTCAATTTCTTGGATGTGAGTCATTAAGTCATGATAAACGGAATACAAGGTGATATGTTCTCGCGGCTTATTGTTTTCATTTGTTGTGCATGTGACGTCACACATTCAGAAAAACATTGACAGCTGTTTTGATGAATTCAGTTTCGCACAGTGTTGCGGCGAACAAAGGGGGTCTCTGTGAACACCCAAGCTCATTGTAGTTCAAATATCTTATTTGATTGGTCGGTAGGAATGAAAGATTAAGACAAGATAAGAACAATTTTATTATTTTTTTACAGAAACAAGCGCTTTTCATTTGCAATAGTCATCATTGTTATTGAGAAGCACATTAAAATAAGAGTCAAATTATTCTCTCTCGCAGAGTTCTCAATGTGTGAAGTTACACATGAATATAATACCTTCTATTCTGTGTATCGTGAGTTTAAGTGATGATGTTAAGTGGGAAAGGTCTTGATATCGTCGCGATGTTTGTGTGTTAATGACTTTCCTTTTTCTTTATCTTTGATTGTGTGGTTTCATTGTGTGTTCCAAATTGTTTGGTGTTTGAAATTGTTTCTTTGAGAAGTGTACTTGGCAGTGTTGATACAGGCGCACAGTGATATGAAATAAATATGTATCTTTCGAACGCGTGAAAAAATCTTATTGATTATTGAAACATAGTACATGTGTCACGAGATCTGTTTGTGGATAAAACAGATGATGATGTCGCTCAAACGGATTACCCATTAACGGAGGAAACTTAAGTGTAAACAAATATAAAAGTATCACTTTTTTGAACCACAAAAAGGTTTTTTGGCACTTGTACTATGTTTAAAATTTTATCATTCATTAAAATCAGTCAACGGGTTGAAGAGTTACATATTTATTACTTCGCAGAACTAGTATTCGTCACAGCTTGGTAATTCCAAAAAAATTGCATTTTTTGTAGATTAGGTAAACGTATTGCTACACTTAAAAGGCTCCCACGGCCAAAGTGGTCGGTAGGTGGATATGATGTTTACTATGTCAATAGAGCACGTCTTCAGCTTTCAGAAAAACTAGGTTTCCCTAGGAGCCACTTCTGGCTTTGTGTTTACAGTCCAACCACCGGTAAGACACACCCCCTACAAATTTGTGCAAAATTGAGAGTCTACTATAAGAAATTGAATATCTCCGAGCCCCGTTCATGGATCCATTTAATGTTTTAAAATGTTTTATATTTCTTCCAAAAATAAAGTCCTAATTTCATTCATTCCAACCATTATTTTAACCAAGAAATTTGGACTTTTGTTACATGACCACAGTTAAAACCGTGTTTTTTTTAAATCTGATACAGCGAAATAAATTTGAACAGATTTGTCTCCGAAGGTTGCAAGAAGTTGCAGAAAATTTTTTTTCGTGCTGCAACTTGAAAGTATGAAGCACACTTCGATGTAAGTAGCTACTCGTAGATTTTTTTAAACTCAAAGAGTATTCATTAAAAGTTTTTTTTAACACCTATGTTTGAAGCTACTTATCGAAGGTATATTTGACGTCTATTTTAATATTTTTTTTTCTTATTTTAAATAGACAAGAACAGACCAATAGAATGATGTATAAGGATACAGGATTTATTTTATGAGGCTTGGGATAAAGACTTTTGTTGAAAATATGGCTCGCAACTTGAATAACTATTTTTTGACTTTGAGGACATGTAAATAAGTTCATAGTATATACATTTTAAAAAAGGCTTTTAGACCATAAGCCCAGGTTATAGAAGAAAACGTAGACATGAAACTAAGAAGGCTACAGACGACTTTCTCCAAAGATCTTTTTTTCGCTATTAACCCACCGTGTGGCGTCCATATAGCAGGAATGGCAAAATATGAGTCTTGTGGATTAGTTCTGTCTTCTCGAATGCCAGATTGAAGAAATTAACGACTTCGCATCACCTTGTCGTAACCTAGTGCAAATTGACTCGTGGAGTCTTAAACTTATTACAAAATCGAGATATCTGATACCAAAATGTGGACAGATTCGTCGGCAAATTTCTATTTATTTCTGGGAGGTTACAATACAAAGTATTCATCTTCTGTATAAAGAGAGTGATTGAACGAAA
Organism: Eristalis intricaria; assembly: GCA_964034865.1. Lineage (NCBI taxonomy): Eukaryota > Metazoa > Arthropoda > Insecta > Diptera > Syrphidae > Eristalis > Eristalis intricaria. The sequence continues at coordinate 76,021,901 of OZ035874.1, forward strand.
CTGAACAGAAAAGTTATCATTATCACAGTGGATCTTGGTCTGCTTACGTCTAAATTAGTAAGACCTTTATTAACGTTGACAAGAACCCATCCAATAAGTAACGCAGGGAGTGTTAAATAACCTCTATAAATACTGATCATTTGTCGTTTTCACCCAAGACTCAAATCTTTCCATTTCCCCTTCAGTCTATGCGATCATAGCTTATTTGTTGGTTGCGGCGGTATGCGTTGTCCCGATTGCATTCATTCAATCCTACCTGGGGCAGTTCTCTGGCACAGGCTTCATAACAGCCTTTCGGATCACACCGCTCTTCAGAGGTAAGTGCGCAGTCTCGTCTGCCTTCGTAGCCTCACGTCATTTATCCTTTCAGGTATCGGCTATGCCTCTCTGGCCCTGAATGTCATCAGCCTGGCTTACTCCAGCATCTTCTGTGCCATACCGCTTATTGCAATCTCTTACGTCTTGCGAACCACGATCCTTTGGAGCTGTGAGGGAGCCAAGGAGTGGATGGGACCACTAAATGGCAGAATTTCGGTAAGATAACAGAACGAAGCTTGAGGAGCTTGGTGATCCCAAGAGTGTACTTTCAGCCCTGTGAAGTGAATGCAACTTTTATCCAAAGGCCATTTAAATTCATGGTGCCTTCTATGGAATTTTTTGAGTAAGCAAATAAACCGACCTTCAACAGCTCTTTCACCTCATGTAATTTCTTTCAGAACCAACATGAGTTTAACAAAGCACATGCAAGAGCCGGGATTCTCTTGGTCGATGTTCCTGTGCACCACTCTCATTTGGATAGCCGTGGTCTTCATTTCCATGAGGTCCATCAAGACGGTAAGGCATGGATCTTGTGTCTAGATTCTTCACTTGACATATATTTCTTCAGATAGGAAGTTTTGTGAGTTACTCCTGCGGTGCAGTGATTATCGCGATGTGCCTTCTTTTGGTCCGCTTCCTGCTGCTTCCCGGAGCTCTCAATGGAATCATGCACATCTTCAAGCCCACTAGAATGTCGTACCCAGAGGGATGGCTAGCGGTTATTTATTCGGCGCTCTCCACTTTCGGCCCAGGGTGGGGGTCCATCATCACGATGGCGAGCTTCAATGACTTCAAGACGAACATTTACAAGTTCGCGTGGATTGTGTCCTTCGTGCAGTTGGCCATCTTTCTGGGAGTGGCGTGCTTGGCGATGCTTATGTCCGGCTTTCTGTTTAGTAAGTGCAAACAGCTTTTGAGTGGGTCTCTGACTGTTTCGTGTGTTCTTTTCAGCCCCATTTGGGGAAGACGTGGTTGAGAACGCGAATAGCAACATTCCTTATCTGTTCCTCGTCATACCAACGGCACTGACTCTCATGGACATACCACGCTTCTGGTCGCTAATCTTCTTTGCGATGTTCTTCGTGGGGTCATTGAATCTGTTGGTGGGTATGCGTGTTTACGCACTTGACTGCAGATTAATTAAAATTTGAAACCCTTCCTAGGTGATGCAACTGTTCTCAGTTCTGACAGCTCTGTTCGACGAGTACGCGGCTCTGTGGTCTAACAAGCGGAGAGTCACTCTGTGGTTTGGGGTCCTTTTAGCCGTGACCTCTTCCTACTTCTGCTCGAACGTAAGTGAGCCAAAGGCACAGCCTTCTTAGTTTTTATCCCTTCTGGTTTTCAGCACGGCCTCGGTCTCCTGACATTGCTCTCGAAATCCGCGATCATCACACAGATGCTGCTTAATCTGCTGCTGCTCTGGGTTGTCCTGTGGGTGTATGGACGCGAACGCTTTCAGAGAGATGTGCTATTCATGACCGGCCGAGTGTATTCGACTCTCATGGTGAACCTGGACAGGTTTGTTTCGCCACTGTTCCTGATCATTGGAATCGTAAGGAAGCAACTGAATATCACCGCACTTTGCTAACTTCTATCTTCTTCCAGATTATCGGACTGTTACTCACGGCGGATCACATTTTCCGTTATTTCTCATTTACGATCATCTTAACTCTGATTGCCTTGACAGTGGTTCCATGGTGTCTAGTTCCACTCTGTGGTATTTACAAAGTCATGCAGGTAAATGGCGGGATTTCCTTACGCTTCAAAAAGTGTTTGCAGCCAAATGACTGGTACCCAGCGGGTCCTCTGCATAAGCAACGCTACGAGGAGAACTTCAGCAATCCGGAAACCTCCCACCAGCTAACAATGGCCACTGAGGATTGAATTGACTTGAAATAAAGTGCATCTAAGGGTACATTCACATTTGTTCTCGGTCTGACTATTGCTCTGAAATATGTTTCTTATGTCCGATTTCACGGTGTAGGCTTAAGGGTCGATCCATCGCTAAACTCAGAATCAATAGAAAGCTCGTTTCTACAATGGAAGTTAAGCGATAGATTCCACTTAAATAGTGGTTTAACTTAAGCCACCGATTGGCACGGCTTAAGTGTCAATACAGAGAGTACATAATTGCAAATTTTATTCAAATAATTTCAAACGCAAAGTACAAAGAGAAAACCCTCATAAGCAACCAATTATTTTGTCTGGCAATGCTCCCGAAGAGAACAGGAAGCACACAAATTACTAGATGCATGGATATTATAACAATATCCTTACATGCATGTACATCCGCTTGTTAACTTAGTATGTTCTCTTTTCCTTTTTTTAGCAGTGTGCTGTTCATGTCCAATCACAATCACTATTTTGTTCATTGTTCAGATGGTTGGTAGATTTAGTAATTCACAATGCCAGACAATCCATGACTTACCTAAACCACCCCTAAATACTGAGTGTGAAAAAGAAATATTCTTGGGTGAAGTTTAAGTTCGATCCTACACTTAGTTAAACCAGCAGATACGGTTGCACTGTGAAATCGTAATTACTATGAAAACGAAATTTGTCTATTGATTGATTCTGAGCTTAGCGCTGGATCGACTCGTAAGCTCACTCTGTGAAATCGAGAATTAGTGTCCTAGGGATAAGGTAGAAGCGATCTCCGCCTACCCGAAGTTCTTTAGATCCCTGCAGCCGTTTGTCTGCGATCACATCATCTGCAAGATGGTTTCCATAGATAGGAAGACTACGAGCGCGACATCATCCTGGACGCCATCATAGAGAAGGAAACCACTGGCTCCAAGCAGCACCCGACCACCATCTCTGTGCATTTGTTAGACTGATTTGCATTAGTTCAGGGATCGGTACAGCATCAAAACCATTCGCACGACGAACTATTATATTCCCGGTGTGTCGTTCGAGGTAATGGTCAAGATTGTGAGGAACGACAGCAGCGCGCTGAAGGATTTCAGTCCATACATCGCCGCCTATCTGACAAACGCCTACGAAAGCAACGAGATGTACAACGCCACGAAGTACAGGCTCGACGGAAATAGAATAGTTAACCAGAAGTTCACAGTTCCCTAGAAAGATAACGACGCTTGTCATTCGGTCATTTTGAGTCGGAATAGTGAGGAGGGAGATTGATTTGTGTTTTGGATTGTTTCAGTCCAACTATATGGACGTGTGAAGTGACAATAATCACGGACAGATAAGAGAGTGATTAATAGCTGTGGACATCGGGGGATAGCTGCAGAGTGCTTATAAGTCTCTTTCAAGGCAACAGTGAACCAGGAAGTGAGCGCTGTTGTAGAGGCCAATTAAACTTTAACCAGATTGTGGAACGCGGCGCGATCTGTGAACACAAGTGTAAATGAAACTTCTTAATATTCTGACAATGAATAGGCTGTTTGACTGGAGGATGGTTGAAACTTAGTTCTGAACAGCCTCTTTGACTGGATGGATGGTTGACACTTCAGTTCAATTGCTTGAGGTAGCATGACCTCTTGCCGCCTTCTAGTTGCTGAGGCACAGCCCTTTTTATCAGAGGCCACAAAGACGAAGTCATAAGAAAAAGGGTGGCAACGGGAGTGTTGTGCGTGCTTTGGCGTCCCACCTTACCTTTCCCTTGTCTAAGCGAAATTCTTGGATCATCCAGAAAGGTCCATGATTAAACTGCTAGTCTTCAACTGGGGTCGGTATTGGTTTCGTCATCTATCCTTACAAAGATTCACACCTATGGCCACATACTTGCCGACACACTGACACCTAAGATTTTTCCTCCTCTAATGGCGCTACAATCTCGGGTGGACCTGGGCCAAGACCAACAAACCTCTCCAGCTGGTTCCATCCATAGCCAGCTGCCTTCAATTTCGCAGGCCAAGTTGCTTGGGGTCTTTGTCCAGTTGGGGGCGGTTCCGTGGGCGTACTGTGTTGGGCTGTCCGACAGCCGAAGCTGAGTTGTCCTTAAGCTCTACCTACGACCTAATCATCCTAGGCGTTGGATCCGAAGACGTCTAACTAGGCTCTTGTCGCTCTACAGACCATAAATTTCATGGTCGAATCTTCTCCATCAAATACCGTCAACGCAAAAAGGACCAAAATTGCATGCGGAACTTTTCTCTCGATGAGACCAAGGGCATCTTTATCTGCTTCTGAGATTGCCCAAGCTGCCGCCCCAAAGAGCGGGACAGGGATGATGAAGGTGCTATATAATGATGGCTTGGTGCTTCGAGAGTGGGCTCTTCTACTTAATTGCCTCCTGAGCCCAAAGAAATTGCGATTGGGAAGAGTTATTCTGCGTTTGATGTCGGTATTGATGTTTTTCGTACTGATTACTTGAGAGCCGATGTAGACGAAGTCCTGCCTACGGTGACGTTCTGGCCAAGTCGTCAATATTGTGCGTCGTTTCTCGACAACAGCATATACTTCGTTTTGCACTCGTTCACCGGTAAACCCATTGTGGGCACCTGTTATAATATCGTTATAATACCAGCAAAGCCTTCATCGACGTCACGCTTTGTTCCAACAATCACGTCAATTTCGTGCGCGTCTGCTAACAGTTGTACGGACTTTTGGAAGGTTAATGGAACAGCGGGAATTCCCCATCGTCATCCTGCACAACCTGACGAGTTTGGAAGGAATGTCAAAACTAAACATGGAATTGTATATTTCGTTTCTACGCACGCTGCCGTATGCGGACTTGAAATTGACGAATAGGTGGTAAACGTCTCTTGGGTTTTTTTTTTTTTCCAGGATCTGCCGTAATATGGACTTCCCCGGCCCGTCCCGTTGTGGTACCTAAGACACAGTTACCGTATCTCAAAGAACAGAAATTGTAAAATCAAACAAAGGTCGAAGCTTGACGTAATTTATTGTGCAACAAAATAAAACAAGCGTGCAGCTTAGTTTCTGCCTAATTACCGGCGTTCTTCTTGTTGGTGATGTCCTCCATCGTATTCAGGAACATAAAGTACGAAATCGATGAGCTGACCGCCTGTAAAAAATCACATCACTCATTCTTGCCTCCGATGGAGATACCTATCCAAGCGCACATACCGATCCAATGCTGTTCAACGACAAGTTGAAGAACTTCAGTCCATCGACGTGAACGGACTTCTGGGAGCGATAAATCGCAAAGCTGATGTTCTTTATGAGCCGCGAGTTGGCCTCTGCGCTGCCGTGGGGCAGCAGCGACTCCCAGTTGCACATGTAGTAACTATTCGCCATCTGGGAGGCCTGCGCGAGAGAATAGCTGAAGTGAGCTTGAGGCTCCTCAGACGCGGCCTTACCCCGTCAGTGTATCGCTGAGCCAGGGATCCGATTAGCATGAACTCACAGTTCTGACACATCAACCAGACGAAGTACTTGAACGTTCCCATGCTGAGGTCGGTCTGAAATGAGTCTTCAGGCAGATGAGGGTCTTCGAGTCGTCGCGACAAGCACTTACCTTAGACAGCATGAATGCGATGACGCAGAGTAGGAACACCCCGAAGGTGACCAGAGCAAAGACGATGGTGCTTACAAAATCGTGCATCTCGGTTGAGAATCTAGATCAGAACACCCGGGGTGTCAATCTTCGTCGAGTTCACAAGTCCCGCCTACGTACCTGTCGAGCAGTTGCTGCTTCCTAACGATCGCCCCCAGCTTGGTGATGAAGATCCTATGCAAGGCATTCGACGGCGGAGGCTGTGGCATCGACGCCAACGCCTGCAGCGAGTTCTCGTACAAGTTGTCAAGTTCTTTGTGCAACAGCTCATAGCGCACAGCGGAGTAACACAGCAAAGTCCCCAAGAAGGAGTCCTCGGCGCACATCAAAGTCGCCGACGAGCAGCCCACCCACCCAGTGTACAGGGTGGTCAGGAAGTACATCCACGGATCCTGAGCGTCGTAGAAGAACCACATTCGGTAGAAGAATGGCTTAGAGCGGGAAGCTGGATCCTGGATCACGGCCACCACCACTCCCATGAACATGAAAATCAGCGGCACCAGGAAACTCGATGTGGTGACATACAGCCAAAGCAAGGTCCTCTGGCATCTGTCATGCAGCTTCTTGTCCTCGGAACTGGACTAAAGTGTCAGAATAGGCTTGGCTTGAGTTGGAAAGGTACCCACCTGTCGACGAAGATATCCCTGTAGAATGTGCTGAGGACATCTCTGAACTGATGCCTGCAGGTGATCAGGTGATAGATCCTAACGACGCACTGCATTCCCACTAGAGTGGTGCACAGGCCTTCCGAAATGGTGATGACGTCACTCCCGCTTGTCGTTATGGCTATAGACTCAGCGACGATTGTCGGCAGGTAGTTGAGGTAGAGCAGCACTGACAGACAAGTGATGAAGTACTCGTGGCACCGGGGACTGTCGTAGGACAGTGGCCAGACGCAGTTGAGTTTGTACGGCCAGAACTGCTTCGGCAGGTTCACTTTCCTTCCATTGGCGGTAGTTGGAGCGAACAGTTCCATTGCTTTGATCGAGTGGGTGGTCTGGCTTGAAGTACTGACTCGGATGACTGTGCTGGGTTTTTATACAGATTGCTGAGCCTTGGGAGTCACATCGATTTTATGACCGGCGATGAATGTTTAATCCCGTCGCGGGTTGGAATGAATTTTTAATCAAAAAGGGTTAACCCTGAGACGGCGAAGGGATGCGATGGACTTGTGTCTACTGCGGTGAGGATGGGCATTCCCACACTCAGAGGGATGAATGTGTAGACTGAGCAGTTTGGGGCAACTGATAACTTCTGGCAATAAGGGGGAATGTTGAACGCCTGTCCTTACCTACAAAGTGCGTAAAGAAAGAGGTTCTTGTTTTCTGACGTTGACTGAGTTGTCAATTGGCGAGGACCAACAATTATATGTCTTCATTCGTGGATCACAGGTCTGGAACCACAGTGTTGTTCTTCTGAGGTGTCAATCGATTGATGATAAACCAGTGACACTGGCTGAACGGTTGTGGCGCTCGAAGGCATGTAAGTAAGGACCGGAATCGGACCATTGGCAGCTGTACAATAGTTGCTTTTGCTTTCGAATTACTCAAGAGGAATGGATGAAAAAGTTTGTTTTTTTCCTTGGTTTGCTAGGACGATAGACAATCACAGTAGCCCATGCAGGGTACTTTGGAACACGAATCGTATCAAATGTTTTTCTGTTTCTAATAATTTTTTTACTGGGGTCGCCGTGGCGTAGTGGGTTACTGCGTCGACTCCTACGCAGAGGGTGCCAGGTTTGATACCCGAATTTACCACCTTTAATATTTCACGGCTCCACCTCTTTCGAGTCACTGACAATGCTCAAAGAGTATTTCCTGTCTATAAAAAGCTTCCTCAACTTCGCCGTTCGGAGTCGGCATTAAACTGTAGGTTCCTTCCACGCATAAAAGAACAATAGCACGCACAGCACGAGTGGTTGCTGAGAAGCTAGGCCCCAGGTCCGCCTCGGACTGTAGCGCCACCCATATTATTATTATATATTATTAATAATTTTTTACTGGCATGAGACCCAAACCATGCATCGCAGCTTAGGGTAAACTACCCAGTAGCAAGCCCCATTAAGGAAAGTTTTGACTTCGTTGCTCTCTCAAAATTAATTACTTAGATATATGAAAACTATTTTATCTTTTAAGGAAAGCTTGATCTATTACTGTTTGATATAAACAATAACATTTTGTAAGTATTGGACTCAAATTTAATAAATTTGAATAAAGTATAAAACGAGACATGAGCCAGTACCGAGCAACCTCTCCCCCATCCCCTCCCCCGCCCGCCATCCCCCCCTTTTCCTAATTCGAGCCCTTAGCGTTCCAGTAACGAGCCCCCTATAAAAAATCATAACATACAAATGAAATCATCGTTATTTTATAGTTCATTTATTTAAAAGGTAAAAAAAATGTATTTAATAATATTCACGACAAAAATTAGTCAAAAACATAAGAAATTAACAAAAATAAATAACCTTTCTCCAACCATTCTCCGTCCATTATTTTCTTGTTGATAGACCAATGAATTTTTAATTAATAATCAACGGATGGAATGAACAAGCTCCTAAACATAATTTTTTTTGAAATGTTAATAATGAAAATATTTATATATATGTATTTACAAGTTAAAAATGTATAACATAAAAACATAATTATAAAGTATCCAAAAAGCTTGGTAGTTTGTCCTACGAAACAACAACAAATAGGACAGTTAAAATTCGGAAACATAAAGGTTTTCATATGTCAACATCAAAAGTATGTGTGCCCGTTGGTGTTTATAAATATCTAATTTGATCTTGAATCTAGGACGGTCGGACAAAAATTGCATTGTCTGTGTTGTGAAAACATACCTAATCGGACTCCTACAGTTCAACTGGCAATATTTCTATATGTTACTGCTTTTATAGCAGATCTTGGAATTAGTATAATTAAATACTTATCAAATATTGCATAAAAACTTTAATAACAAATGCACTTAGTAAAAAGTCAACCTACATAAAATGGCGTATTTTAAATATTGCAATTATATACCTGCAAAATGAATTAAACGATTCAAAGAAAAGATATGATTTGTTCTGTTAAAATACCGTTATTTTCTGAAAAGGAGGGGCTTAGCTTTTGGCCCATATTCATGAAGGGGGCTCGCTTTTGGGGTGGTGGAGGGGGGGGGGGGTCTGTGGCTCTCGAATTAGGGTAGTTGACCCTATTTGGAATAAAACGAGACTATGTTAACGAAAACGTGTTGAAGGAGGCCTTAGAAGATGTTAACAAACGGAATGTCTCAAAGAAAAGAGTTTTCCAAGAGTCTTCTGGCGATGATGATATATAGCTCCCACTTCCCTCAGCACTGAAACATCGGCTGGTGAAAGACGTAATAAGCCAGCAATTGATAGAGCGATGGAAATTTTAGTGGAGCTGACGAGTTGACAGTGAACGAATTCTACAAAATGACGGATTCAATTAAGTTTTAAAATATGACCCTGTTTTAGGTATTTTCTTATAAACATAATTAAACAAATTTAGAATGATTAACTCATTTTGTTAAATAAATAAATAGTTTACATTTGTCACATAATTTCCTACTTTTCTCAAAGTTCTAAGGCACTTTGCGCCGAGGTATACTATCTTCGTATTCTTATTCATAATTAAAACGTAAACAAATATAGACTCATCCGATGAAATCATTGCATTTTTCGAAAGGAAACACCACACTCTTGCTAAATACGTAACTCTCTAATAATAGCTGCGTTTTTTTGCAAGCGTATAGACGCTTAATTTTCAATTTGCATGTAAAATACACTAACAACGAATCCTATATCCGCTTAACTTACTCATCATATCTATCGCCGCTTAAGAAATAAGCGCGGATAAAAGCAATGCTTCCAATCATTATTTTCTGTGTGTTCATTCCTTAATTCATTCATTCATTTTTTAGGTTGCTGTATGTGGCTTACACATGCAGGTTTGGTTGATGTATTAGATCATTTTTCAATTTTTTGGCATCCATAAGTATGCAATTTTTGGTACATCCAGAGTCTCTGCTTTACATTGCGTTTATGTGTCGTAATCGATTCTTTTCACTTGTTGAAAATTTTTTTATTTTATAATTATTAAGTGTTTTTGCTTTTAAAGTGATGGTCACGTACGTGGTTTAAAGTACACAGTCACAAAATGAACATTGTGACCAACAAAGATCAGAAATCACCTTCCACGACTACACCCCTGAATGCTTAGCAAATGTCATAAATGTCGTCGGTGCTGCCAAGATTTTATGATGAATCATTAAGCGCCGATGATCGTTTTTTTTGTGTACTTCAAAATTAAGCGTATATACGCTTGCAAAAAAAACACAGCTACTGTTGCTATATCGTTTTTATTGTGAGTCAAAATATGACAGTTTTTTTTTAAGAATATGTTAAAATCGGTTCAAGGTACACTACCTTCCCCTACTTATTTTTCAATGAAATTGCTGACTATATTTTACTTCATATTATTTCATCTAATAATTCCTGCGTTTCATTGATTAATAGAAGTAAATTTTGTTTGTGCTGAGCTTAAATAACGCTTGCACGGGTAACACATCACTATGATCTTTTACAAAACTTGCTAGGAACTTTCCTTGAGCTTCTTGGTTCGATAAGGAAGACTGAATCTCCGGCACAAGCACCAAATCATCGCGATGCAATATAATAATAATAATAATGGCGCTACAGCCCGTAGTGGGCCAGGGCCTAGCTTCTCAGCAGCCGCTCGTGTTGTGCGCGCTATTGTTCTCTCACGAGTGGAAGGAACCTGCAGTTTTATGCCGGCTCGGAACGGTCAAGTTTGAGAAGATTTGTCGAGAAAGTTATTACTCCTTTAGCATTGTAAATGACTCGTTATATGGGGGCACCGTGAAAATCATTTTTGGTCGTACCGGCACCGAGGTTAAGTTACGTAGGGGCACTGGTAGTGGACTCACTTACCCACAACGCCACGGGCGCCCACAAAAAAAATTTCAAGGATACCCTAATCTTGCAAGCGTTTAGCGACATGCTTAACTTCACCAGATTTCTCGAAGATATTATTAAACTTATTTCGTAAGTTCACATCACATTATCCTTTCGTCTCGTATGTTAATGCAAGATCTTCTCGCTAAACATTTCGTGTCAGGCTTAAAGGTCCATAGCAATAAATCGCCGGGTGTTACTGCTGATTTCTCTCTCTCTCTGTCTACCTTATATACCTTTAAAAAAAATAACGCCATCACACATGCCTTGAACACGAGCACACAAGCTCACATCTGTAGTATTATCGAAAAGCCTGCAGTACTGATGAATCAGAAAAACCATTCTATATCCGTCAATGCACAAAGCACTTCAACGACCTTGATCTCGACTCCCGAGCCGGAATTTTCTTTGATACGTTGCCTGCTTGTGGCACATTTTCCAATTGCAGCACTGTGTTCATTCAAGAGTCATTAAAACCGGCCACTTGCCATTTTAATCACTCGTGTTTCATGTAAAACGAATTTCCGTGGACCAGACCAGTAGGTCGCAAATACCGGTTCTTTGAAAACAGGCGTGGTTCTTTTTGGCAACACATTTATTCTATGCATTCAGTTACACTGTACATACAACTAAAACTATAGGAAGCGTGGAGTCCATGAGGTGGGTTGACGTTGTTCTAATGAAGCGATTTACCAGGTTCCTGGTGCTGGAGCGACGTTGATGGAGGCGGTGGACTTGATGTGTCCTGGCAGAGGGGCGGTGTGGACGGCACCACGGTTCTTGGCGACGTATGAAGCTCCGTGAGCGGCGATCACAGCTGGTTGAGCAACGGCGACCTGGTGGGACACAACTTGTTGGGCAACTGGAGCAACAGCGATCTGTTGGGCATAAGCTTGTGGAGCATACACTTGTGGAGCATAAGCTTGTTGAGCGACGGCAACATTGACGGCAGCTGGGATTTGAGCAGCGGAGATGATTCCAGCGCCATAGGCACCATAGGCTGGTCCTTGCACCAAGCTCTGTCCGGCGAGTCCGAGACCCAGGTTGTTGTATCCCAATCCGTTGACTCCAAGACCAAGCTTGTTGACTCCAAGACCGAGTCCATTAACTCCAAGACCGAGGTTGTTATAACCCAGTCCATTGATTCCCAGACCCAGTCCATTGACTCCAAGGCCCAAAGCGGGGACACCTGAGATGAGGGATGATTCGACTCCCATAGCGACGGCCAACAAGACTACGGCGGCAACGGCGAACTGAAATGCAACAAGAATTTTTATCCTTCAGGGATCCTTGTGAGGACAGGTGTTGGTCCTTACCTTCATGTTGATTGATTGGAGGTAGACGGTTAACTGTTCAATGAACGAAGTGAGTTAATTCTGATCTAATCTATGGATTCGGTCGAACTTTTATACAAACAGCGCAGCGGCATGTCTGGTATCTTTCACTTAAGATTTGACATTGATTACAGTTGGGCGCTGGTGATGGCGGGGGACATGCAGATAGTCGTTTAAACGGCATGCACATGGTCGTAGAGCACACTTTTGACTTGTTGCCAAGACCGGCTTCTTTTTACGACCAGATAACGCATGGTGTCGTGTGAGTCTAAGTTCTCCAAGTGGAAGTTTTGTTTATGTGATGTCGGAAGTATGCGGTTATTTGTAGCCAGGTCTTACTTGCTCAAAAAAATTGTGGAAGAATGACCTTACTGAAGCATTCAATCTAAATGCTTTCTATAAACCAATTTTGGCTGAACGCATTTTATTGGTGTATAGTATGGAATTAATAAAAATTGAAGGAAAGCAAATTGAAAGCGAATGCAGACGTAAATAGTTGTCAAGAGTCAAAGGAGCTTATTGTCATCAGTGTTTGTTATAGAGATCCTTAAAAGAAGAATTTCTTTTTACTTAATTCTTAATTCATAACATGTTTTATGCCAATTTCATGATGTAATAGTGATGACAACCAGTTCAAAATTCTGGCTATCCTGTCGCTTTTCACACATTATTTTTTAAAGGGAAGTTTCCTTAATAAAAGTGACTTCTGAAGATTGACAGTTGACAACGCCATATTGTTGGAGATACAGCTGTCAAATAGGCTGTTATTTATTCTGTTTGTCTTGCCGAATCACCATGGATGGACATAGCAACAAAGAAGCCCTTGGGAACGTTCCGCGAGCTTTTTCCATTTTACTCTTACGCTGGTCTTACCACTGGTTCAGCCAATGATATGCCAACACCCGCACGTCGACGAAACGCAAGATCTAACAAAAATATTGGTCCTGTCCGTGAGAGTGTTCACGAAAATCCAAGGCGTGAATGGTGAGCGTTATAGATCGATGATTGTCAGCTTTTTTCTTTGTCCTGAATTGGCGGATAGGGACATTAACGACTTGTGGTTTCAACAGGACGGCCGTACACAGCTGAAGCCTAGTGAATATTCTGCACTAGCGATTGGATGGTATGGTTATCTCATGTCATGACATTCTGGGATCCGCCCTTCTATGAGAAGTCCCGGCGGACTGTTGAACGATGTTATATTCCATACATAATAAGGTGTCAAAAACACACACATACACTTTGTTTCATTAAATTTTAAAGTCAGGATGTGCTCAATGGATCGCCTTTTATTTGACAATGGAGAGTCACTACCTTCCATGCCTGTTCCCAGAGAAAAATGTTTGATCTTCAATCATATGATCTCGAATTCGTCGAGTGAGGCTTTATTTATTTGGCTTATCTAACATCATCTACAACTTTGGGGAACATTCCTGTGGCTACACTTCCTCACTTCTCCGGCCGACGATCTTAATAATAATAATATGGGTGGCGCGACAGCCGAGGCGGACCTGGGCCTAGCTTCTCAGCAACCACTCGTGATGTGCGTGCTATTGTTCATTCACGCGTGGAAGGGACCTACAGTTTAATGCCGACTCCGAACGGCGAAGTTGAGAAGCTTTTTCTAGACTGGACTACTCATTGAGCATTTTCAGTGACTCGAAAGAGCCGCCTCTTTCCGTGAATTACCAAAGGTGATAAATTCGGGTATCGAACCTGGCACCCTCTGCGTAGCAGTCGACGCACTTACCAACTACGCCACGGCGACCACGAACGACGCCGATGATCTTACTTTCTGTTTTGATTTCTTATATTTTGTTGTTCTTATATAAATTTCACTCGCTCTTAATTTTTAAATGGCCGCCAGAACAGGTGTCTGTTGGCAGGAAATATTAAGAAAATAGACAAAGGTAAAATGAGAAAATGAACACTAAAACGAACAAAATAACCTAACGCTCTCGCTGTAGACTTGTCCGGTTTGACAACCTCTCACGGACGGATGAATTTAAGGGGGTTGCAACTAGGCTTCTCATAAACATATTATAGCTCCCCAAAAAATAGTAGAACGGTGTTCCGCAAGGTTCAGTTTTAGGTCCCATTCTGTTTTTGATCTACGTTACCTCACTGTTCGCTCAAGTAACTGCATTTGCTGACGATACCGCTCTTTCATACTCAAACAAAAGTTTGTTAAAGGGATTCTTAGAGGCAAATCATGATCTTGATTTACTGAGAAAGTGGTTTTCAGTTCATGAGCTCATTATCAGTGAGAAAACAAAATTCATGGTATTTAACTCTAATAACACTAATGATGATGAATTGCCTCTATACTATCTTCCTCCGGATTGTAGCTGTTTTCGACTGTGGAATGAAGATGAATGTTTTTCTTTTACTTATAATTCATCCTATAGCAGCAACTGCTTTAAGATAGAATGTGTTGAAAGCTTTATATAAAAAGCTACACACACTTTATCTAAGACAATATTAAAATAAAGTAGTAAGACAATTGTATCACGTCGGTCTTTACTGTCCTTTCTCAACGTTAAAACTAGTGTACAATGGGTTATTCAAATTCAAATTGGAATATGGTACCACTTGTTGGGGTGGTGATAACTTTAATACAACCGAGCCCTTATTAATAAATCAAAAGCATGCTATCAGAAACTTGTTTAAGGTTAACCACATAACTTTAATCTGTTCATGTGCCTTAAAACTCCTGCATTGTCTTAAAATATTTTTTCCAAAATTCGGGTTTTTACACATTCCGAAACACTGATACTTATTATTTGCGAGTGAATTCCAGAAATTATGTAGAAGTTCCACCAGTACATAAAGCTCATTCTGGACGATTTTACTATGCTACAGCACACCGTCTGTTTAATTTGCTTCCAGATTCACTAAGATGTGAAAAAGTGAAAAATGTATTTTTGAATAGTATCAAAATATGGCTCTTCTCTCTCGACTATTCAAGTATTAACAGTTTGAACACCAAATATATTGAATTCTCCCCTCAACAACGATGTTTTTGCAATAGTTCTTATCTTCCACTTACCTTTATGGCAACAGATTGTACTTAACTATATCATATTTTTTCATTAAAATAAATTATTGTAAATTGTAATAACTAGAAATTGTAGTTGTTACTTAAAAGAAAAAACTTGAAATAAAGCTTTATTTAAAAAAAAGTATACATCTTTTCTTAGTTTCGAGTTTACCTTTCGCCGATGAAGACTTTTTCTTAAAGTGGTAGTGTAATAAAAGGGATCATATATATTTGCAGCAAATATGTCAGAATATCATATTGGTTAGTATTTTTATTAATATAGTAACTACGACTTAGTCGCTATGAACTAAAGTGGTGATATATTTTTTACCAGAGGCAAACTAACCTTTTTCCATTTGATGGTCTATAAAAAAATGTACAACAGAGTACAACCGTAAGACTTTGGTAATTTGAAGATTGGACACGCAGCGCAACATTCTTTCTTCTTCTCTTAAAGGTATCAATCGGCCCTTTACAGGGCAACACCTCCCTTTAGGTGAAGTCAATATTTTCATTCATACAGGGTGAATATCTTCTAAATCATCAGTTGTGCAACTACTGTTTTCTTCCGAAAATGATTTTAAACACACATTTCTAATCGAACAAAATAAAAAACACACTCAATTAAGTCCAGTAATGACTCTAAATTGACCACTGTGCGCCGGTTTGTATGCATAGACCATAATTTAGTAATTAACCATACTTTAAAGTTCAATCACACGATCTTATTCGATTGTAACACCTGCTGTGTGGCTTTTGGTATTGTCTTGTTGAAGCCACATATCATTCATGTTTAATCCAGGTGTTTGACCAAAGAAAGAACTTTGCAACATGATTCTGTATAATCAATGGCTCAATCTGAACGTGACTTTGTCTCATAGTTCTCTCTAAACATAAATTCTCGATGCGAGAGCATAGTTGGACCGTTTTAAGGAACGACTTGTGAAGTTATCGTATTCTAACCAATGCCTCATAAGTTGTAAAAATAACAAGAAGTGTCAAAGAGGACGTTCATACATCCTTGCCAGAAAACTATAAAAATACATTTTTTTCCTTTTAACAAATTTATTAAACTCAACTTCCTTAACTGAACAGACTAAGTCGTCACTGGGTGGGAACAAGATCCCATTTTGATGTGCTTGCGGTGGTGTCTTGAGTTATTTACCAGGTTCCTGGAGCTGGAGCGACGTTGATGGAGGCGGTGGACTTGATGTGTCCTGGCAGAGGGGCGGTGTGGACGGCACCACGGTTCTTGGCGACGTATGAAGCTCCGTGAGCGGCCCAAGGAGCAGCAATCACAGCTGGTTGAGCAACGGCGACCTGACGGGACACAACTTGTTGGGCAACTGGAGCAACAGCGATCTGTTGGGCATAAGCTTGTGGAGCATACACTTGTGGAGCATAAGCTTGTTGAGCGACGACCTGTGGGACGGCAACGTTGACGGCAGCTGGGATTTGAGCAGCGGAGATGATTCCAGCGCCATAGGCACCATAGGCTGGTCCTTGCACCAAGCTCTGTCCGGCGAGTCCGAGACCCAGGTTGTTGTATCCCAATCCGTTGACTCCAAGACCAAGCTTGTTGACTCCAAGACCGAGTCCATTAACTCCAAGGGCGAGGTTGTTATAACCCAATCCATTGATTCCCAGACCAAGTCCATTAACTCCAAGACCCAAAGCGGGGACACCGGAGATGAGGGATGATTCGACTCTCATGGCGACGGCCAACAAGACTACAGCGGCAACGGCGAACTGAAATGCAACAAGAATTGTTATCCTTCAGGCATCCTTGTGACAGGTGGTGATCCTTACCTTCATGTTGATTGATTGGAGGTAGTTGGTTAACTGTTCAGTGAACGAAGTGAGTTAATTCTGATTTGATTGCTGGACTTCGTTGATCATTTATAGTCATTAGCTACTCGCCAGTTGTGTGTTGTTACTTTCACTCTCTGACATTGAATTGCAGGTTACTGGCCGCCCGTGCCATAATATGTTTTGCTGCAGTGGTACATGTCCATTGATTCTGTCTGATAGTTGGTCAAGGTCTCCACGTATGCGACATATGGTTTCTTTGTTTAACGCGAATTCGGGCCAGGAAAAGTTTTGAAACTAATAGTTACGGAAATGTAGGTCAAATTCTTGTCTGGCTAGACTGGAAATTCTTGGCAGCCACCAGAGTATTTGACCTTGATATTCAATTGTTGAAGTGCTTCAATGATTGAAAACAAAAAGACATCATTGCATGAATATTATATGCCATAAAAGAGAGTACTTCTTGGGCAATGTAGAGAGGATACCAAAAAAAAGATGTATGAATTCATTGTGAGATGAGGTTCGCTCAGATGTTCCACACGGAGAATAGCTCGCAACTCTACTTCCAACAAATCGAGTTCATTCTTTCTTCCGTGGATCGCGCAGACTACCAATGGCTATCAATATCGACTTAGAGGGTTTTGAAAATAGTGGATAATATAAGGCTACTCAAAAGGAAACTGCTTTGCAGATCGATAACATAAAGCTAAGTTATTTTCAGTACAAAAACATGTACCAGCAGCTTATAAGTATAAATCCCAATGTGTAAGGATGTATTAAACAGATTTTTCATATCATCAGATGGCGATCCCTAGAAAAATGTACCCACTTTCTCAAGAAAGTATTGCCCTGTTAAAGGCTCCAGAAGTACTTCTATCTAGTAGCATTTCTGATAAAGACGATGATGAAAGTGACTTATTTCAAATATAAAAGCATAAATTAAGTCAACAAATAACCTTATCCTTATAAATGACGAATGTGATGATGGACAATGGGTTAGTTTCATCAAAATTTTTTGGAGTAAAAGAAACGAAATGTCCACTATCTTTTCTGAACACATTTGTGCAGATTTGAAAAAAATCGGTGCAGTGTTCTTTTAGTTAGAGACGTTTGTATCCATGAGGTATATGGAGAATGGCTTGTGCTATAGGCCCCGATCGATGACCACATATGGCTATAGGTTTAAATAACTTGATGGAACTACTTTCTTTCCGTCACCCAATAGTAATATTCATAGTTCAGATATACCAAGCGTAACAGGAATAACGTGCCACTAGATGTGCAAAATAACACACTGTGCGACGTTTGGTCTGACAGAATCCAGTCAGAGTCATGCCACCCCCGATTGTGTGAGGCCCAACTTTCGATGGAATTGCTAAATAAGGACGTTGGTAGTCCCAGCGCAGGACCCAGACAAGTGTTAGTGACCGATCGGACTACCATTAAAAATTCAGAGAGGATTTGCATTTTGAGCTTTCCTGGATGTGGTTTCAGGGTTGAACAAGGCCTTAACACAGCTTGGCTGTTACTGCAGACACATATATCTCGCCGCTTCCACTTGTTCTCCACAATATATAGGTACCTAATAATAAACGCATAGGTTACGTAACTAAAGAGCAAATTTACCTAATGAGGTATGCAGTCTAATGTTGTCGCCCTCCACGAAGGCACCGTCGCCAGTTACTCCATTGGTTTGGAGCCAGCCGTAAAGACGTTACTGCATTCCTTTCCTGGCTCACATTCTGACCATATCGAGTATTGATTGCAGAGAGAGTCGACTTTGGAGTACTCATATCCATGCGTCAGATGGCTTATCCATAATCAATATGACTGGGGCCCGATGGGACCTTATCATAGCAGGTGAATATTTTTAGTGTTAAGACCCAAGACTTACCGAGAATTCAGTGTTAGTAGTTGGTTAGTAGTCATTTGAATAATTTTGATAATCGAGATGATATCGTGATGCTTTATTAATCGATTACATCAGTCGTCTGGCACGGTAGGCTAGGCACGGTCCGATGGACAGAATAGCAACTCCATCCCCATAGGCCTGGGCGTTGATGTTAGAGCAAAGGAGTCAAGACGTCGCCATGTGGGCAACCCATATTTATATTTACCCCTGTCTTCACATATTGGCCACAGTCCGCATCCAATTATTGTTCCATTCATGAACATTGTTTTGATCCACAACACTAATGATTCATCAACTCCGTGTTTTCTGCTCGCATCATCTATATCGATTAAAATGCGTATTCTTTCCTGTCGAGTTCGCGCTCAGATCTGCGATCGTGATTGTGCATCACACGATTTTCCGCGCTGACAAGCATGTTGGATCTGAGACAGACGATGAATTTGCAAAGCAGTTCTGCTCACATGAAGTTCAAGCTCTTCCATGCCTTTCAGCAGGATTTTACTTACTCTCCGCTGTTCATCGGGCTATATTTCGGCAATAACACGTCGAATATTGAATTCCAAGCTCACATTGCAAAGTTAGCAATGAATTGACCTCCATCATTTTTGTAGACATATGTGCAACAACAAAATTAATTTCATCAATTCGTAAATGCACTCGGGCGTGAGTACATTCCAAACCAAAAATCAAACAGAGAAAAACTGTCAAATTAGCTGTTACAGAAGCTATGAAGACAATTTAAAGTTATCTGCCTCTTAAAAAACACCCTTTACATGTCTTACCGGGTCCTTGACCTTGAAAACGGAGGCTAAGCGACAAGTCTAAGGATGCTTTATAGTATTCACCGACGCAGCTGCAGGAAGGGAATTTCTTATTCGGTTCTTGTTGCTGATGTAATTGCGTATTCTTGACAAAGCACTTTTCATAGACCATAGTAAGATTTTTAACCCGCTCTCTGCAGTGAAATTATGTTTTTGTATCTAACAAGCGAATTATGATTTCCATAAAATCGAATTTTAGTCAAACTGCCAAAGACGATCAGGCCAAGTGAAAATACTGCCACACTTCACTAAGGCATGCCCACATCGATACTTTAATCGTCCGTAATGCTACACGTGATCATACGAAGGAGCGAACCTGATACAATTATCCACTTAAAACATAGCTCAGTCCTTGAATGGGAAAATCAAGTCAACTTTGTCTGCCACACCGAATCGGAAACGAGTCGAGATATAATGACTCAACGGAATGTGTACGAAATGACGTTTGACACAGCGCCACCTCCATCTACAATCGATAATTAGTAGCACATTACGGACTCGGAAATTTGAATAAACCACCGGACAAAATGCTAATTACTCTGTGCACAGATCTTGCAGCCTCATGCCGAACCAGAAACCAGAATATGACTCAAATCATACGACTGCAACCAATGTCAAGTCTCAAGTGAAAGCCACGCACAGCTGCGAGTAGATTGTATAAAAGTAAAACCAAGTCCGCTGATTGAATCAGAATTAACTCACTTCGTTCACAGAACAGTTAACCAACTACCTCCAATCAATCAACATGAAGGTAAGGACCAACATCTGTCACAAGGATGCCTGAAGGATAACAATTCTTGTTGCATTTCAGTTCGCCGTTGCCGCCGTAGTCTTGTTGGCCGTCGCCATGGGAGTCGAATCATCCCTCATTTCCGGTGTCCCCGCTTTGGGTCTTGGAGTCAATGGACTGGGTCTGGGAATCAATGGACTGGGTTATAACAACCTCGCGCTTGGAGTTAATGGACTCGGTCTTGGAGTCAACAAGCTTGGTCTTGGAGTCAACGGATTGGGATACAACAACCTGGGTCTCGGACTCGCCGGACAGAGCTTGGTGCAAGGACCAGCCTATGGTGCCTATGGCGCTGGAATCATCTCCGCTGCTCAAATCCCAGCTGCCGTCAACGTTGCCGTCCCACAGGTCGTCGCTCAACAAGCTTATGCTCCACAAGTGTATGCTCCACAAGCTTATGCCCAACAGATCGCTGTTGCCCCAGTTGCCCAACAAGTTGTGTCCCACCAGGTCGCCGTTGCTCAACCAGCTGTGATCGCCGCTCCTTTGGCCGCTCACGGAGCTTCATACGTCGCCAAGAACCGTGGTGCCGTCCACACCGCCCCTCTGCCAGGACACATCAAGTCCACCGCCTCCATCAACGTCGCCCCAGCTCCAGGAACCTGGTAAATAACTTAAGACCCACCGCAAGCACATCAAAATGGGAGCTTGTGCCCACTCAATGACGACTTATTCTGTTCAGTTAAGGAAGTTGAGTTTAATAAATTTGTTAACAGGAAAAAATGTATTCTTGTAGTTTTCTGCCAAAAATATAACTGTGGATGAAGGTACTCTTTGACAGTTCATTTGATTCTCACATCTTATGAGGCATTGGTTGGAATACGATAACCTCACAAATTGTTCCTTAGCACGTTCTAACTGTATGCTCTCGCATAGACTATTTGTTTAAAGGGTTTTTCATAAAGGGCACTACATTTGTTTTTAAATGAAACGGGTTGAGATGTCGAACATTATTATGTGATCAAGAACATTTATTGGCATTTATGTATGAAATTCAGTGTCCTTCGCATGACCACCACGGGCACGTTTGCCGAAATCCAGTCGTTGAACCAATTTTTCGACCACTTTTTCGCATAAATTAGCCGAAATTCAAGCTATTTCACGTTCAGTATTGGGTCTGAGCTCATCTATCGGTACCGGCTCGTTGGTATAGACCAAGGACTTCGCGCAGCCCCAAAGAAAATAATCTAAAGCCGTTAAATGACATGAACGAGGCGATGACGTCACAGAGATGCCCAAATGTTGAGAACGTCGTATGAGTGATTGATTTGGGTCCTCTCGAACGGAACCGGCGGCGATATTTTCTTCACTGCAGGCACTGCTTTGTCTCTGGTAGTGAATTGTTGATTCAATTTTTGTTCACTAGATGTTTAATTGTTGATGTGGCAGGCATGTGGCGACTAAAATATGGTCTTACTACTCTTTAAAGATGCGGTGACAGAACCCGAATTTTGGTAATAAATTTGAATAGTTGCAAACGTTTTTCAACTGTGTACTGCTGCATGATGATTTGACAACCAAACATGAGTAAAAATGACAAAAAAACTTAAAAAAAAATGGCGTCTGTTACCGCTCGTATCGAAAAAAATTTTGAGCGTCCCTATTGATAAACACTGCATAAACGGAACTACGTTTCAAAGTCCATCAATGAAGAGGGAAGGGAATTTTTTTTATTTTGTTGTTCTTTATTTTGTCGTGGAGAAGTAGACCACAGGAAGAGAGTGGATTCTTGGTGTAATCGAAAGACAAATTCCGCGTATGTATAGTCCCGCCTGTGAGAAATGGAGGAGATTGGGTATTATTTTTTTTCTTTCGGACTTTTGGAAAATGGCTAATTTTCATTTCGTGTTGGAAATAAAAAATCCAACTAAGAATTGTCAGTCAAACATGTATGTGGTTGGAACTTAGGAAATAAAGCAAACCGAAAAATTGTTTCACAACCAAAACATCGGAATATTCGCTTATTACGTACAAGACAACTGATCCATCCTTTGGGTTTTTCTTTCCTTCAGGTTATGTTCCTGATTAGCATTTCTCGACGAGAAGTATTTGTTACTTGTTTTCACGCTGAACGGAGACATTTATCGATTTATCCTGTGCATTGAATCGATCATCATTCGAATGCGCCCATCTCTAAGTATTCGATTATTCAAACCACTCGATTATGCCCATCACTACATTGAAAGTATCGTTAATTTTTTTTCTAAAAAAAAAAAATACAGTGGACTCTCTCTAAGTCGAACTTTCCTTAAGTCGAAACTGTCCCTTACTCGAACTTTTTTCCCATATTTTACATACAATTCCCTCAACTTTCCATACAAAAACCTCTCTCTAAGTCAAACTCTCTCTACCTCGAACAAATTTTGGTATCCCGTGACAATTGGTCTTACAGTGGACTCCCCACTGTACCTTAATAATAAAAAAATAAATTCCTAAATAAGCAATTTGATTTTTTTTAACTAAAGTGGAATTCTTTCAATTGGTCGATGATGGTGGAAAACAAACCTAAAAAGTGAGTTTTAAACTTTTAGGTTTGTTTTCCACCATCAGCTGCTATATTTCTTTGAAGCTAAATGTTTGCAGATGCCTGCTGCTATTATATTCAAATCAATATAAGATCACAATCAAAGCGAATCGTATCATTTTGTTTTTATTGATGTATCCAGCTTTGGAATTTATTTGTTTTTTTTTTTTTTCTTCGCCTGTTAACTTTTTTTCCCAATTTTGGTTTTTAATTTTGAAGTGGCGACCATGGACACAACACAACCACGAATGGATGTAGTCCGGAAGGCAAAAACTTTCTCGACCAAATCGAGCGAAAGGATATTTTACGATAAAATGATATTTTACTCTCAGCATTCCTCCAGGCATTCCTCCTATTTCCACAAGTAAGCCGAGCCTCCTGTAAAAAGACCTATATGGTGGGGCTTTCATACTGGTGCAGTTATTTGGCTCACATTTCAATGGAGATTGTTACAGAACATGGTCGGCAATATTATTTGAAATCGATATTAATGATATGTGTTCTTAACAAAATAGTACCACAAGCCACACAGCAGGTATAACAATCGACTACGATCACAAGATGTGAAGCTCTTTCACCAAATGGTATATAATGAAAAGTTTAACCAATTCTGTACGCTTTGTAACATGAAATCGATGGAAGACAGCTTTCATATCATAAGTCCATGCGAAATATTCAGACCACAAAGGATAACCTTCTTTGGTCAGTCATTGACAATGCTCGACATTAGAACTTTTAAACGAATGTGACTGCAAAATTTTAACCAGTTATTTTTAAATCAATTTAAATATATATTGAATTGAATATGTTTCAATAGTTACTTATTCTTTCTAAGTTTGAAATTGAATTTAAAATTCAAATACAAAAATGCACATCTAGAATTCTGCTAAACTTAGCTCTTAAATTCGTATATTATAATTATCTCTTTGTCATGAATTATTAATAAATGAATTTCAAGCTTACTTACTTAATTACAATTATCAATGAATAACAAACTCATTTAATTAAGTGTATGCACTTATTTAATTTTTTGTAAGCAGACTTAGCATACAAGTTGGCGGCGTCGTTAGAGAAGATCATTAAATTATAAGTCTCCGTCGAAATATGTGTCCGTGTCTTTGTTCGCGCTCAAATCATAGCTCGCGAAACGTTGCCCGAGCAGAACACCAATTTTGATAAAACATTTATCAATTCCACCTGTTGCTTTGTTGGAATTTGCTATGTTCATGATTTGGCAAAATAGACTGAATAAATGATAGCCAAGGTAGCCAGAACTTTAAATAGTTTAGCGTCAATGCTACGTCATGAAGATTGACATAAGAAAAGGAATTTTCCATCTAGGAATTCCTTAAACAAACAGTTCCAAGCAAAGTCTATGCGGTCGATTGATGACAATGCACATCTTTGACTCTCGGCATATGAGTCGCAGCACCACCAGAGAAAAACAGCCAATTATTTAATTCACACGTTAAACAAATCAAGATATTGAACGCTTTAAATGCTTTCATCCAAAAATAGTTTATATCGTCAACAATTTTGAATATTTCCTTCAAATTCTTCAATAAGGTCACAAATCCACTCGTCCATATTTTTTTTAGCAAGAAAGACCCGGCTAAATTTATTCGCATACTTCTGACACAACATAAAGAAAAGTTCCACATGTGGAACTGAGACTGACACGTTATCTCGTCGTAAAGAAAAGCCGGTCTTGGCAACAAGTCAAAAGTGTGCTCTACGACCATGTGCATGTCGTTTAAACGACTATCTGCATGTCCCCCGCCATCACCAGCGCCCAACTGTAATCAATGTCAAATCTTAAGTGAAAGATACCAGACATGCCGCTGCGCTGTTTGTATAAAAGTTCGACCGAATCCATAGATTAGATCAGAATTAACTCACTTCGTTCATTGAACAGTTAACCGTCTACCTCCAATCAATCAACATGAAGGTAAGGACCAACACCTGTCCTCACAAGGCTCCCTGAAGGATAACAATTCTTGTTGCATTTCAGTTCGCCGTTGCCGCCGTAGTCTTGTTGGCCGTCGCCATGGGAGTCGAATCATCCCTCATTTCCGGTGTCCCCGCTTTGGGCCTTGGAGTCAATGGACTTGGTCTGGGAATCAATGGATTGGGTTATAACAACCTCGCCCTTGGAGTTAATGGACTCGGTCTTGGAGTCAACAAGCTTGGTCTTGGAGTCAACGGATTGGGATACAACAACCTGGCTCTCGGACTCGCCGGACAGAGCTTGGTGCAAGGACCAGCCTATGGTGCCTATGGCGCTGGAATCATCTCCGCTGCTCAAATCCCAGCTGCCGTCAATGTTGCCGTCCCACAGGTCGTCGCTCAACAAGCTTATGCTCCACAAGTGTACGCTCCACAAGCTTATGCCCAACAGATCGCTGTTGCTCCAGCTGCCCAACAAGTTGTGTCCCACCAGGTCGCCGTTGCTCAACCAGCTGTGATCGCCGCTCCTTTGGCCGCTCACGGAGCTTCATACGTCGCCAAGAACCGTGGTGCCGTCCACACCGCCCCTCTGCCAGGACACACCAAGTCCACCGCCTCCATCAACGTCGCCCCAGCTCCAGGAACCTGGTAAATAACATAAGACCCTCCGCACGCACATAAAAATGGGAGCAAGTACCCATTGTACTCATCTAATGACGATTTAGTTTGTTTAGTTAAGGAATGTTAAGTTAAATAAATTTGTTAACAGGAAGAAAAATGTCGTTTTGTTGTTCTTGTAATGATTTTCTTATTTCTTCTTAAATGTCTTTAAGTCGATTAACTAGAATAATGACTTCCGATTGGTTAGTGATCACGAATTCTGCAAGGTGGAAAACGCTCTCTGGCTGTGCGCATAGTCGAGATCATGATCTTATTATTCTTCTAATTATGTAAGCCTTTGCCTCATCCACAAAAAAGGCGATCCTACCTCTCGCACCACCTATAAAGGTAAATTCCTGCTCAACAGCGCCTACAAGATCCTGCATCACACTCGGTACGTACCAGAGCGGCTTAAGGCCCGAAAATCGGCTATAGACCAAATCTTCTACACTAAGGCAAGTCCTGTGTAAGATCTGCGACTTTCAAATCGATACGCATCACCTTTTTAGCGATTTTGAAACCGAAACGATCCTCTGACCTCTGACATGTCAGATAAAGGATAAGGCGCTTCCTATCCCAACAACATTATTAATTTGTTTGAAAGGCCTATCGATGCTATTATGGATGGAATGTCGGCCGCGACTTCTGTTGGTGGCGCGGATCTGAATTGTCTGGTCATAAATTGTTTTCATGTCTCTGCCAGATAAGTTAGCTCCTATTTGACCGATAACATATCTTATGTTGGCCTTGAGAGCCGCCAAGCCGTGGTTCATGGCTAATTCGCATTGCAACTTCAGACAACCCTACAAGAAAAAGTCTAACACATGGTCTCGGTGGTCAGTTAACATTCCCTCCACGTGAGATGACCATGACCTCGAATCGGTCATACAGAATTTTCAATAAAGTTGAAACCTCATGACGTTGCTGTCCATGTTGATCCAATTCAAGCCAAAAGAATTTAATAATCGTTGACCTATAGTGCTCGCCGTTCACACCTTAGATTCTCCTGAACCCTCCTCACTGACAGTGGCGATAATTTCGTCAGATCTAACATTTCGTAGATGTACACACCACGCTGCCAATAATCCTCTAGTTACTTTCCTCTAGTATCCGCTATCCTCTGGTTGGCAACTGCAAAATGAATGAAGCGTGCGGAACGTTGCTTGAACAGAACAACCATTTCCATAAAACAAATCATTTGCATGTATTACTTTGTTTCTATGTCCATCCATGATGATTTGGCAAGACGTACTTAATAAGTGACAGCAGATTTGACTGATGTAATTTCAACAATATGGGCGCTATCCACTGATAATATAATATAATAATATGGGTGGCGCTACAGTCCGAGGCGGACCTGGGGCCTACCTTCTCAGCAACCACTCGTGTTGTGCGTGCTATTGTTCTCTCACGGGTGGAAGGGACCTACAGTTTAATGCCGACTCCGAACGGAGAAGTTGAGAAGCTTTTTCTAGACAGGAAATAATCTTTGAGCATTGTCAGTGACTCGAAAGAGGTGGAGCCGTGAAATATGAAAGTTGGTAAATTCGGGTATCGAACCTGGCACCCTCTGCGTAGGAGTCGACGCACTAACCCACTACGCCACGGCGACCCACAAGCTATCCACTGATAGCTGATAGATAATCCCTGAACCATCTGGAGCTTTCAATAAAGGGATGAAAATGGCTAATGCTAATATCGCTTAGTTCTGTCAAGTCTTAGAAAAATGGGGCGTCCAAATGACAAAATCTGAGAGATGAATGGGTTTTCTCCCTCTTCATCACTTATAAGGGATACCTAGACCGGAGACGAAAATTTCAATAGGACAGTGCCCGGTTATGATGCCGATTAGTGTTCTAAGATTCGGCCTATTTATTCAGACCATGTCGCCAGAGCGGCATATGCTGTCATCAAGACAGGATGCACAACATCGACGTTTTGGACAGAGCGTCACAATGGGCAGCTATAGCTTCGAGGCAGCCAAGGACTTCGTCTACATCGGCTACCAAGTAAACAGTACGAACAACAACAGTACCGAGATCAAACGCAGAGGAACTCTTGCCAACCGCTGTTTCTATGGGCTCAAGAGGCAATTGAGAAGTAGAGCCATCTCTCAAAGGACTTTATACAAGACCTTGATCATCCCAGTCCTGCTGTACGGCGCGGAGGCATGGACAATCTCAAGAGCGGATGAGGAAGTCCTTGGTCTCTTCGAGAGAAAAGCTCTGGGCGCGATCTTTGGTCCTGTCTGCGTTGACGGTTTCTGGAGGAGAAGATTCAACCACGAACTGTGCGGGCTGTACAGCTACATGAGTCTAGTCAGGCATCTTCGGATCCAACGCCTAAGATGGCTAGGCTATGTAGAGCGTATGGACAACCCAGTTCCGGCCCGAAGAGTCTTCGACTCCGAACCAGTGGGACAACGTAACAAAGAACGCCCGCGTTTAAGGTGGCGCACCCAGGTGGAGAAGGATATCAACCAACTTGGCGTGCGACACTGGCGACTGCTAGCCAAAGAACCTGCTAGTTGGAAAGGCTTGTTGGTTGAGGCCCAGGTCCAACCCGGACTATAGCGCCAAATATACAAGAAGAAGAAGAAGATGTCGCTAGAGCATTTTGGATCGATAGTAGGCAATTATTGCTTATTTTATTGCCAGTGCCAGGAGACAATCTACGTTTGGTGAGTAACTGTTTCAAGCTTTTATAGAAGATGTTTTGTAGTAGGGATAGTCATGGCAGTTCGCCGTCCGGAAAGGGTCTCAAAGAGAAGACCTATTATAAAAATGTATGGAAAGTGGTAGTTAGTACTTTAAATAGGTTCCCATCACTGTTACGCCATGAAAGTGACATAAAACACGCTATGCTCTAAATATTAGGTGAATAGAAATCTTTCATCTCAGGATCATTTAAAGAAATGGTCCGTCGATGCGGTCGACTGGTGACACAGCACAACTAGAGAAAAATAGTCAATATTTACGTCTGTATTCACCATCAATTAGTTTTACTTCCATTCAATCAAGTCCATACGATAAACAAATGAAGATATTGATCGCTTTGAATGGCTTGAGCAAAAATAGATTATATCTTACCGACAAGGAAATCAAACATTTTGAGTTTTTCCCTCAAGTCCTTCAATAAGGTCCCAAGCTCACTCTACCACAATTTTTTTGAAAAAGAATGTTCCGGCTAAATGTCTCCGCATAATTCCGACACCACATAAACAACACTTCCATATGTGGAACTTAGAGTCACACGACACCATGCGTTATCTGGTCGTAAAAAGAAGCCGGTCTTGGCAACAAGTCAAAAGTGTGCTCTACGACCATGTGCATGCCGTTTAAACGACTATCTGCATGTCCCCCGCCATCACCAGCGCCCAACTGTAATCAATGTCAAATCTTAAGTGAAAGATACCAGACATGCCGCTGCGCTGTTTGTATAAAAGTTCGACCGAATCCATAGATTAGATCAGAATTAACTCACTTCGTTCATTGAACAGTTAACCGTCTACCTCCAATCAATCAACATGAAGGTAAGGACCAACACCTGTCCTCACAAGGCTCCCTGAAGGATAACAATTCTTGTTGCATTTCAGTTCGCCGTTGCCGCCGTAGTCTTGTTGGCCGTCGCCATGGGAGTCGAATCATCCCTCATCTCAGGTGTCCCCGCTTTGGGTCTTGGAGTCAATGGACTGGGTCTGGGAATCAATGGATTGGGTTATAACAACCTCGCCCTTGGAGTTAATGGACTCGGTCTTGGAGTCAACAAGCTTGGTCTTGGAGTCAACGGATTGGGATACAACAACCTCGGTCTTGGACTCGCCGGACAGAGCTTGGTGCAAGGACACGCCTATGGTGCCTATGGCGCTGGAATCATCTCCGCCGCTCAAATCCCAGCTGCCGTCAATGTTGCCGTCGCTCAACAAGCTTATGCTCCACAAGTGTATGCTCCACAAGCTTATGCCCAACAGATCGCTGTTGCCCCAGTTGCCCAACAAGTTGTGTCCCTCCAGGTCGCCGTTGCTCAACCAGCTGTGATTGCTGCTCCTTTGGCCGCTCACGGAGCTTCATACGTCGCCAAGAACCGTGGTGCCGTCCACACCGCCCCTCTGCCAGGACACATCAAGTCCACCGCCTCCATCAACGTCGCCCCAGCACCAGGAACCTGGTAAATCGCTTCATAAGAACAACGTCAACCCACCTCATGGACTCCACGCTTCCTATAGTTTTAGTTGTATGTACAGTGTAACTGAATGCATAGAATAAATGTGTTGCCAAAAAGAACCACGCCTGTTTTCAAAGAACCGGTATTTGCGACCTACTGGTCTGGTCCACGGAAATTCGTTTAACACGAAACACTAGTGATTAAAGTCGCAAGTGACCGATTTTAATGACTCTCTCTTGAATGTACACAGCGCTGCATTTAGAAAATGTGTCTGCTTGTGGGCTGGAGCCGGTGAAGGAACATTCCGGTTCGCGAGTCTAGATCAAGGTCGTTGAAGTGCTTTGTGCATTGGCGGGTGCTTAGTGGTTTGACTGATTCGTCAATGTGTGCAAGATGTTCGATACTGTCTCAGAACAGGGTTAGTCATCGCCTGGAGTTCGATGAATGGGTGAGGGCGTAGTATCGCTGTTGCAGTTTTCAACTGGTTATTGAAGGTTTTCTTGGGAAAGTTGACCATTATTAACCATGATTAACATTCAAACAGGCGTATTATTAATAATTGACTTCATTTCTTTGTCGCAACTGACGCATATGAGGCTATGAATTAGTCTAGGCGCTGGCGCAGGCAGTCGTAGCTGCCATAGGAGTGGCTTTCTTTTTAATACATATCAAGCAATTGCCTTCGCTTTTTCTGTGCTTTCTTTGTCCATAATCACACATCGGTGCAAGTTTTTAATTTTATGGAAAAGTGGGCAGGTTTTGTCAGCCGGAATCTGCAAGCGTGAAAGAGTGTGCGCCGGTTATTCTTAGTGGCAACGTGGAAATCCGTCATGTTTTTAGGCACGCTTTTAAGGAATTACTTCACTCTGTTGCCTACTGTGTAAAACGACAATCCAATGCAAAAAAAGAGTGTCACTCTGATTTTATGATTTTAATCTGCTTTTAATCTCTCTATCCTTGTCGTTAGTGTCGACCAAACGTGATAGTTGGCTGATATTCAGTGGTTACTATCAATGTCATGAGATAATTAACGCAAGCAAGGCACAACAACTCAAATTAGAACTAGTTTTACGTATGGGTACGTAGTCTGTTGTCGCTGTTGTCTACTAACTAGAAATGAGTCTAATAAATTAATGAGATCGTATCTGTAAAGCTTGCCTGTAACTTGTGCTGCATCTCTGGACACAAGAGTGTTTCGGGCAACGAAAGGCAACGATCAATTAGAAACCAGCCTCTGGTGAAACTCCTTCCCTCAATGAAAGCAATTAAACGATTGCTACTGACAAGTGGCATAATCGACATGAATCGTAGGCAGGCAGAAATGGATGATGGCACATAATCTAAAGAAAACCAATTATAAAGTTCTCCTCAAGTTAGATCGGAATCAGGAATTTGGTAAGCCTAATTACTGGACTACAATGACCTCTGCAGAAGCTGCAGGGGTCAGGTGTATGAGGAAAGAAAAACTGCACTACCTCAGTATTTGCACCGTCATTGCAGAAACCACAAGATGATTCCTAGGTACTTATTCTTTTAACGGCCTCAAGGATTTCCCGCGACTTCGTCCGCCTGGATATAAGCTATGGCGGCTGGATATACAATATTACTTTCGAAGAAATCAAGTCAATCTGAAAAGATAAATATGCTGTCACGGATTTTTTTTTTAAAATCTTAACTTTTAAAAAGGAGCAATTCCGTCATACGTGATTTTTCAACTTGAACCGTTTATGCGTTAAAGCGCATGCAGCGGAAGCTCTCAAAAAGTAATAATTTGTTTTCCCACATTTTTTATTGATGTTTCACTCCTATTGGTCGTAGCGTGAAGTTAACAAGCCTAAAGCCTTAATCGATTAATGGACTATCCAACACAAAAAGAATTTTATTAATTGAAACCAGTAGTTCATGATATTAGCGCGTTCAACCAAACAAGCTCTCCAGCTTTAGCGGCGTAGAGGCATTGGAAAGGTTTCGACGAACATACCCACAACGCCACAGCCACCCAAAAATATCAAGGATATCGCAAACAAAATCCCAAAATAACATACATCTATGTATGAAAAATGTTTAGGATAACTGGACTAAAGAAAATGAGGAGCTAATTAACCAAACATTAATGTTATCCTGAACTGCTTGTGTGTATTTATTACGGAAAGATCTTTTTAGCGAGATTCTAAAAACTTATCTCGCTAAACACTTCCAATCTTGTCTGCAGTTTATCCTTCTCGACAGGGTATGGGAGAGTATGTATTAGATTCGAGAGCCTAGATCAACTACAAATTGAAACTCAATTCAGTAAATATTCAGAGAAACATGTTCACTCTGCACATTAAAAAGCGTAACATTTTCCAGAATCGCATAGAATGGTGTGGTAGGGTACACGGGCAAAGAGAGTTCGTAGTGTTGCTTTTGTAATCTGATTGCTGTGCGCTAGATAGGCACTGCATATACTTTAACTATGAACGGTGAAAGATGCTACCAAACATATCATCAGCACACGAGCACAGTGATCAAGCGCAGAATGACTCCTTTCAGCCGCTGGTGTTTCCTTCGGCTCAAGAAGGAATTGAGTATACAATAGTAACATTTATGGTGCTGAAGGATCAAGTTCACTGAACGAGACACTAACCATACCAACTCAGTTCCTCGTCACAGAGTCATGTAGAGAGATGAGGAAGTCATATGGAGGTGGATCACTGGATGTGGCCAGAGACTGTGGTTTGAGAGACTTGTTAGTTGAGATTGGGTTCTTCCGAGAATGTGTGCCTCATAGAAAAAAAGCTAATTTCTGGCTGAATGCGCCCCCAGATATCAATTCTAGACGAGTAAACATTTAGTTCTCCCCAAGCATGTCGCTTTGGGAAGTTGTGCCGGATGCAGCGTAATACTTTACGGGAAAGCTTGTGTCAGGCTTAAAGGTCCATAGCAATTATCGCCGGGTGCTACTGCAGATTTCTATTTCATTCTCTGTTTATCTCAGATACCTTTAAAAAATAACGCCCTCACACAGCTAGCTCACAACTGAGGTATTATC
This sequence comes from Eristalis intricaria, assembly GCA_964034865.1. Taxonomy (NCBI): domain Eukaryota; kingdom Metazoa; phylum Arthropoda; class Insecta; order Diptera; family Syrphidae; genus Eristalis; species Eristalis intricaria. The sequence goes on from OZ035874.1 coordinate 76,054,711, forward strand.
GACAAGCAGTAATAATGATTCAGAAAAACCACTCCACATCCGCCAATGCACAAAGCACTTCAACGACCTTGATCTAGACTCGCGAACCGGAATGTTCCTTCACCAGCTCCAGCCTACAAGCACACACATTTTCTAAATGCAGCGCTGTGTACATTCAAGAGAGAGTCATTAAAATCGGTCACTTGCCACTTTAATCACTAGTGTTTCGTGTTAAACGAATTTCCGTGGACCAGACCAGTAGGTCGCAAATACCGGTTCTTTGAAAACAGGCGTGGTTCTTTTTGGCAACACATTTATTCTATGCATTCAGTTACACTGTTCATACAACTAAAACTATAGGAAGCGTGGAGTCCAGGTTGGCGTTGTTCTGATGAAGCGATTTACCAGGTTCCTGGAGCTGGAGCGACGTTGATGGAAGCGGTGGACTTGATGTGTCCTGGCAGAGGGGCGGTGTGGACGGCACCACGGTTCTTGGCGACGTATGAAGCTCCGTGAGCGGCCAAAGGAGCAGCAATCACAGCTGGTTGAGCAACGGCGACCTGGTGGGACACAACTTGTTGGGCAACTGGAGCAACAGCGATCTGTTGGGCATAAGCTTGTGGAGCATACACTTGTGGAGCATAAGCTTGTTGAGCGACGGCAACATTGACGGCAGCTGGGATTTGAGCGGCGGAGATGATTCCAGCGCCATAGGCACCATAGGCTGGTCCTTGCACCAAGCTCTGTCCGGCGAGTCCGAGACCCAGGTTGTTGTATCCCAATCCGTTGACTCCAAGACCAAGCTTGTTGACTCCAAGACCGAGTCCGTTGACTCCAAGACCGAGGTTGTTATATCCCAATCCATTGATTCCCAGACCAAGTCCATTGACTCCAAGACCCAAAGCGGGGACACCGGAGATGAGGGATGATTCGACTCCCATAGCGACGGCCAACAAGACTACGGCGGCAACGGCGAACTGAAATGCAACAAGAATTATTATCCTTCAGGGAGCCTTGTGAGGACAGGTGTTGGTCCTTACCTTCATGTTAATTGATTGGAGGTAGACGGTTGACTGTTCAATGAACGAAGTGAGTTAATCTGATTTAATCTGCGGATTTGGTTGAACTTTTATACAAACAGCGCGGCGGCGTGTCTGGGTATCTTTCACTTAGATTTGACATTGATTGCAGTTGGAGAGCAAGGTGGGGTGGCCGCTTGTGGTAAACGGCAAGCAGATATCCATCGTACAAGCGTGCTCTTGTTCGCAGGGCACACTTTTTTCGTGCTCCCAAGACCGGCTTCTTTTTTCAGCGAGATAATAAATGCTGTCCGTATCATTTGTATTGCCCCATGTGGAAGTGCTCTTTATTCGTGAACGGAAACGTACGGACGTGTGATAAATTAATGTGAAGGTGTAGACTTATGATCTTATTGAGGTATTTGGAGGAAATGCCTTCAGCGGAGTTTATAGCTGCCCTCACATTTTAATTTCACCTCTCGTAGGAAACAAATCCCATTCGTGGCTCAATGGCGTTTATTGTATAGCCATTTATAGCCGATTTAATTAAATAAAATTAAATGTGAGATGAAAACCCAGCATGAAAATGCGGTCAACCTCAATGTGAACGAAAATTCGTTAATTTTTTGGAGGCCTGGACTTGGTGTACTTTCTAGTGTACATCAAGTCTTCGAGGAGCGTTTATCTTTTAAGGGTCGATGTTGTAGGAAATGATATATTATAATAATATGGGTGGCGGGTCAACCCGGAGTGGACCTAGGTCTATCTTCTGCCGCAACCGCTCATAATATGCCTGCGCTAATGTTCTTGGTATTTTCGGGAGAAAAGTTCTGCTTTCAATACTTATTCCTGTTTGGGTTAATGATGCTGTATAGCGCCATAGGTCTAGCCAGGAGTCTACGGACTCAACGCCCAAGATGGCGTGTCCATGTAGAGCGCATGGACAACACCTTCAGCTTGAATAGTCTTCGACTTCGGACGAGTGGGACAACGCAATAGAGAACGGACCCGATGGCGCACGCAAGGGGAGAAGGATCTCAATCAACTCGGTGTGCGAAAGTGAAGGCAGCTAGCTAAAAATGGAACCAGCTGGTAAAGCTTGTTGGCTGAAACCAAGGTCCACTCCGGACTGTAGAGCCATTAGAAGAAGAAGAACTTGTCATATGTTCGTTTTTAATACACAATACCAAAATAGATTTCAATCGTTAGATTCGTGGATCATCGATTCAATCTATAATCGGCATTCGCAATCGGGGATTGTTTGACAAATCATCATAGGAAGAGTCACTGAACAACAACATATGTCTGTGCGTCGACTCCTAGGCAGTTGACCTACGATGCCTGGGTTCGATTCCCGGTATGACCAAAATAATGTTTGCAACTCCACCTCTTTCGAGTCATTGGCAATGGTCAAAGAGTATTCCTGTCTAGGAAAACCTTCGCAAATTCTCAAATTCCACTGCTCAAAGTCGGTAAAAGACTGAACGTTCCACACCCTCATGGTAGAACAATTGCGTAAGCTTCTCCGTCTGCTCTTGTGATTCTCCAGACGTCAACGCTATAGAACGGGACAGGGATGATCAAGGTGTTATGTAATGTTAACTGGTCCTTCGTCCTTCGGGAGAGGGCTCTACTACTCAATTGCCTCTTGAGCCCAAAGAAACAGCGATTGACAAGAGTTACTCTACGTTTGATCTCGGTACTGATGTTGTTCGTACAGTTTACTTGGGAGCTGAGATATACGAAGTCTTTCACTACCTCGAAGTTTTAGCTGCCTACGGCGACGTTCTGGAATCGTCGATTTTGCAACTCTTTTCTTGATGACAGCATATACTTCGTTTTGTCCTCATTCACTGCTAAACCCATTTAAGCCGCCCCCTTTTCAATACCAGCAAACTTGTTGGCTGTTTTCGACCAATCACGTCAACGTCATGTGCGTATGCTAGCAATTGTGGGGACTTTTGGAAGTTAATGCCTCTTGTGCTGGGGAGTGAGTCCTGCACGACCTTGCCAAGAATGATGTTGAAGAAGGCACATGACAGAGCGTCGCCTTGTCTGAGACCTTTTTTGACATTGAAGGTATTGGTGAGTTTGTTACCCACATTTATCATCATCATCACCTTCTGACCCGCATTGATCCACTAAAGGGATCGCGGGGGGGACAAGGCATCTCCAACCAACAACTCTAACTCAGAGGGGGTGATGCCCAAGCGTAACCAGACGAGTTTACGGGCTTGGTCCAACCACCTCATCTTGGGTCTGCCAAGCGGTCGCCTACCTGATGGAATCGCATTCAAAGCCCGCCTCGGAACTCGTACACTATACACAGACATATTATCCCGCAATACTTGCTAGTGAATTATGAACAGTGGTAGTCCGTTTGGATTGATATTTTATTAACATTCTCGTCTAAAAACATAAGGCTACTAACTCAACTAGCCTATTGGCTAAAGCTTTGATTTGTCCAATTGAAGCGTCATCCAAAATAGATCAAATGGGTTCAGATATATGGCTTCGTACAGATTCACTACTTGATCGAAAAAATGTCTCAACGGTGTATTTAAAACTAACCAGCAGATGGCGCCATTGTCCGCGGCGGACATGGACCTACTTTCTACAGCAACTACTCGAGTCGCATTTGTTATTCCTCTCACAGGAGAGAACAACAATCTGTGTCGACTTTGAACGAAGCAGTTTAAGAATGTTTATCTTGACAGACGGGCCTTTTATGCACTGTGGCTTATTGGAGAGAATTATGAATGGTGTGTAGTGTAAATGAATTGCTCATAATCACCCAACACCAACGGGGCATATACCTGGGAAAAGAGCCTGGAAATGCATGCCCACTCAAGACATGGGCATGAAACGAATGCCTACCTACTCAAGTATCAAGAATGGTGCAGCTTGATTATCTACTGGCGACTCAACGTTCTGATTAAACCATAAAACCAACGGTATTGACTCATATCCAGACGATTTAAAAATCAATTTTTTTTTGTTCACAAATTTATTAAACTAAGCATCCTACTATCGACTTAAGCACTATTCTGGTGAGGTTGTCATCAATTGGTCCGAACTATAGCATTACACTATTTACCAGGTTCCTGGAGCTGGAGCAAGATTGACGGAAGCAGCAGAGTTGATGTGTCCTGGCAGAGGGGCGGTATGGATGGCGCCACGGTTCTTGGCGACGTATGAAGCACCATGCGAAACAGCCAGTGGGGTGGCAATAGCAGCACCGTGGTGTGCAACACCGATATGTGATGCCAAACCGAGGTGCGCTGGGCTAGCAATCAGATTCACAGCAGCGGGCAAATGAGCATGCGACACAACTCCAAGTCCCAAATGCGCTGGTCCTTGAACCAGACTTTGTCCAACAAGTCCCAATCCGTGGTGTGAAACGCCATGTTCAAGAGCGATTCCATGTCCGTGCAAGCCAAGTCCAAGTCCATGGTCGGCGATGACTGATGATTGGACTCCTGATGCAACAGCAATCAAGGCAACGGCAGCAATGACGAACTGAATTTGAAGGAAAGTCCTTATTTATGTTTTCCTGCAAGGCGTGCGGTAACTTACTTTCATGTTGATGGTGTTTGGGGTTGTGGTTGAATAACTGAGTTAATTCTGATTTGACTAACGGTTTCCGCAGAGCTTTTATAGGAATTTGTTTTGATGGAAGAAAACCCACCGTTGGACACGTGGTGTCCGTTCCTTTCACTTGGAACAACGCATTCCACTTAGATTTTACTGCACAAACGCTGAATGACGTACAGCCAACTATCGAACGTCATAGCATTGGAAAGACAATGTAACAGTTCAACTGAATTGCATCATCCGTCAAATTGGATCTAATTACTCGTTTAGAGCAACTAAATGTGGCCAAAAGTTGTAGTTGGTGTTGATTTCCAGATTTTTGTTTCGCAAAACTTCAGGAATTCGAAGTGATTGTTTATTAAATTATGAGCTTCCGCAGAGCTTAATACTTTGAGAGGAGTTCCCGATTTGTTTACGGATCGAAGAGAGCTGTGATGAAAGCCGCGTAGTTCGGTGTACTAGCCATTGTTTTCAATCAAGCTACAAACGAGTAAAATATTAAAATGTTCACTCAAAAGTGTGGACACCATATCAAAACAGCCAACTTTAAAAACAGGATAAGGGATAGGTTAAATACAATAAGACACACTTACAATTTAAATTCGAGATATTAGCAGGACCGGCTAACTTTGAGTCTAACTTTCGTGACTCTTTCTGAGCAGGATTTCATGCCGAGAAGAAACTTCCTGCAAACGAGGGTCAGCACGCTCACTTCTAAAATATGTTTCAAGTGTGTATGTAATCACCTCTCTCTTCCTTATGTGCTGTTATACAATCCTCAACCCTAGTGACCAAAACCTTCTGAATATTCAACAGATCTACAATTTAGAATTGCTTGCGCACACTTCTACAACGACGATGCATACAGAACTCTGACGCAACAAGCAGTAAATACCAGAAGAAGACAACAGCAGGTCTATGAAGTCCCGAGGTATTGGAACGAGTACGGCAGAAGGACGCTTAGTGTTGCAGTTCCATCAGTGCTTAACGAACTTCCAAGAGAATTTCGCAACCTAACAAAATCTGAAATTTTAAGAAAAACTAAAGAAATCTACTTATCTTCCAGTGTGTAAAATATACATGTTTTCATTTTTATAGTGTAAATTATTGTTTTTTTATATTGTATTATTTTATTAATATTTTTTATATTATTTATATTTTTTGTATAATTTTAAGTAAATTCAAATAATAGAGAAATTTAACGTTTAAACTTAACTTAACTTAATATATATGATCGAAACCAGTCTTCTGCAGACTTGCCTTTAAGGCTTTGCAGATAAAAATCTATGTGAACAATGTAATAATGAATAAAATAAAAATTTAAAAAATGAAAAAAAAAATGAAAGTAAGCGGGCAGCCTCTTGGATAGCTTTTACTTCTGCCTGGAATATACTACAGTGCTCGGAGAATCGACGGGACAGAGAGAAGGATATTTCCTGCGATGAAGCAAATACTCCTAGTCCAGTGCCTTCTTCCGTTTTGGATCCGTCTGTGTATACTTCCAGATGGGTAGCTTCTCTGACTACGTCTGATGCCCTGTCGTCTCTATTTGGGAAGAGTGTTTTATACCCAAATTCAAAGTCTACAACGGGCACAATATAATCTGTATGCTTCCTCAACCTGATCGCAGCCTTGGCAGCCGCCAACTTCTCGTAAATGTCCACGGGAAGTAGCTGTAGCATTGTTTCCATGGTGGCTGAAGGTGTGGAGCGAAGTGCACCCGGAATGCAAATGCACGCAGATTTTTGTATACTGCTTATTTTTCTAAGATTGAATTTATTTCGCAATGCTGGCCACCAAACAAGGATACCATATGTTAGAATTGGTCTGACGACTGCTGTATATACCCAGTGTGTCATTTTCGGATTGAGCCCTATTTGGAACCGAGGATCCTCTTACAAGTAAACATAGCTACCGCCGCCTAATACGGCCCTGAATGTCTGGTTTTCAGCTTAGCTTACTGTCTTATATTTATAGTATTTGGCCTGACTAGTAAAACTTATTTCCTTGTTCTTCAACTTTGGTGGGATTAAAGGAGGTATTATGTATATTTTTGTGAACAGTACGAGTTCCGTCTTGGATGGGTTTACATTTAGACTAGCTCTCTTCCCGTCCACCTTTCTAGCTTCTTTAGAGAGGTTTTTTATAATGTCTCTAATGGTTTGGGGAGAGATTCGGCCTTTTCCGTCTAAGGCTATGTCGTCCGTGTAGGTTATTGGCTTGCAGGCGACATGACTAAGTTCATTAAGAATTTCGTCTACCACTAGTATCCAGAGAAGAAGGGAAAATACTCCCCTTGTGGGGTGCCCCTGAAAACTTGTCTGGTTATGCTGTGATTTCCAAGTTCTGATTGGATACTTCTACGGGATAAGACATTCTTTATCCAGTCACTAATACTTACAGTTACTTTTTGTCTAGTTAGGGCGTTAGTTATCGCTCAATTTTTGACGTTGTTAAAAGCCCCCTCTATATCAGAGAAGCAACATGTTGGTATATCTACGAGCAAATGTTTTGTTGGCGCTTTGTGAACAACACATGTACATACAAAATATTGAGAAGTTTGTACATTTGTCTGTACGCATGTCTGTATAAACTTCGATTGTTTCATACGTCCTACAAAAATGCCTTCATTCTCAGCCATTTCATTTTGGCGGTGTTTTTCTTTTCTTTTGTCATCAGAAACAAGTGAAAAAATTACAAGAAATCAAGGAAAATGATATTGATTGCAACACTATTCAATTCAAACAGGGTGAGTTTGTCGCGTGGTATGAATGCACCACAAGAGCTCATCGTCATCGGAGGCATTCAATAGTACAATGAAGGCTAAGAGAGGAAATCAACGGCTATTTGTTGGCGCTTTAATATTATATGCTGGTGATTTCTGGCAAACTTTTCCAGTAATTCCTCGATCCACAGCTAATGAAGTTTAATGCGTTTTAATTTCATCCACTTTGTGGAGAAATCTGAGAACATTCACATTAATCACAAATGTGCGTGACCAATTATAAAATGATCCATCAGCCAATGAGCTTTTGAAGCAGTTGTTGAATATTGGAGATTGACTTTGTAACGCTACCAACCAATTTTTGCGACGTAGTTTCACTGGAAGAAGAATTGATTCGAAAAGTTTTGCCAAACATTGTACAACAATACAAGACACATGTTTGGCTGAGCGAAAGGCTTTAGTAGCGGCAAAAAACAAAGACGTTAGGGATAGATACCAGAAGGGTTAACATTCTAGTCAGTCGACACAATTATGAATGAAGGTGAGGTTGTCCATTATCCTAAAAAATGTTTAAATTCATTGAATCTACCGGGCCTGCCACCAATTGCCACCAAGTTTCAGCACCAATCATCAGCTTCGTTACATCAACTAACCAAAATTCTGCAATGGCACGAGACATGCGGTTAATAAGGCAATGACCAACGTCATTAAAGCCACTAATTTAAATGGTAAAAGTAAACACCATCCATAAAGAGCAAGGATAATCTTTCCAAGCTTGTGGTATGAATTTGGAAAATAATTGTGGCTCACATGGACAAGTGTATATAGCCTGTACACGGTTAGGGAAACCTGGTCATTTGTTTGTGTTCGCTCAAGAAGTAAAAACCAAAAATAAGAAAAAATAAATGTTTTCTAACGTAGCAAACAAATACAGGAAGCGTCTAGCTAAGCGCATTCACCAGCCTTCTTAGACCATGTTCGTCCATTGTGATACCCACAGTCTGACTACTACCACTCCGGTGATAGTGCCGTTAATTTGATCCCAACGGCAAATGGTGACTGGACCAGATTTGAAAACCATATAAAAGCATATTAACTTTGCTTTTACTGGGATTCGAACCGGAGACTCCGCAGGCAGTCAACCAACTGCGCCATCCAGTCGTTAAGCGTACAGAGTAACCCTAATATTCCATATATCATGGATCTTAAGAATTTGTTATGAAATCCTTGGTCATTGCCTGAAGCGAATCGAGAGACTAAACAAATTGGTCAGAATTACTTACCTGTAGCAGATCTGCTCCGACAGAAAGGCAATCGATTAAAAATGAGGCCTATACGCAGAGTTGAATAGAAACGCAAGGAACGCAGCCGAATAATAGATACGTACCGCGAAAAAAAAATATTATGACACATTTTCAAACTTAATCGCTAATGATTAATTCGTTGTCGACCTTATGTTAATTGGAACAATCTAATCAGAAGAAGTTGTGACAATATGTTCCTATGAAGATCATAAATCCGTCACTTTTTGGCATGACGATAGGGCGTTCAAAATGATCAATTAGGAAACATAATGTGATCATTATCTCCCCCTTAAGAATTCTATTATTATATATACACGTGTTTCAATTGTTATGTCTACTCTCTTCAAATGAGTGGTTGAGATTACATTGAATCAACTAGAAGTGTGTTTAATATCTGCACATTTGCACAGACGTATTTTTGAGTTTGATTTTAGTTTAATCTCTCCCAGTGGTTGGGTAAGTTATCCGTCACAAGTGCCGCCAACGTCCTCATCACTTTCCATTTAGACACTGTTTAGTACGGTCACGACTACTGAGTGAATCCATAAAATAAACCATTTCTAATATTAAGCCTTCAAAAATGGAAAATTACATGAAAAAGGAAAAAATCGGCATAGTGGGCAGGTGAGTCGACTTTAAATGTGTTCACCAAATTTTATGTGCGTTTTTCTCCATTGGTATTAGCGGCTTGATTGGACGTTCATGGGCAATGCTGTTTGCCTCCGTCGGTTATCAAGTAATGTTATATGACATTCTTGAAGATCAGATACATTCAGCCTTGCGGGAGACAGAGAAGGAACTATCTCTTTTGGAATCAAAAGGATTGCTGCGTGGCAACTTGAATGCTGCACAACAGTTCAAGTGCATTTCGGCCACGACCGAAATAAAGGTCCTGGCTAAGAACGCAGTGTTCATTCAGGAATGCATTCCTGAGAGACTTGATATGAAGAACAGTTTGTATACACAGTTGGATGAAGTTGTTGAACCCAAAACAATTCTATCCAGCTCGACAAGTACGTTCCTGCCGTCGTTATTTAGCAAGGATCTGGTGCATAAGGAGAATGTGAGTATGAATGTGGTTTCAAGTACAATTTATATGAATTGCCTTATAGTTTTCAATCAGAAGTAAATACAGAAAGAGTAAACCTAGGTTAGAATGACTGGCTGCCTTAAAGGTAGCCACACTTTGGCCAAAATTAGATCCGTGGTGTAACCAGAAAGATCCATCACAAGATCAACAATTGATTTGTGGAGTTATGACCCACCTAAGTGGGACATAAGTTCATAAAATTCGATGGATCGACATAGAGAATCACCCGCATTTTTTAGCTAAGCTAAAGTAACTAAGCTCGGTCTCCCATGTTGTGATCTCTCGCGTCATCGTTGAAGATCCTCTGAAATCGTTGATCATCCTCAATGATCCCCAGTAATGATGGCTAAAGATCTCCAGAGATCATCGGTGATTTTGAGTGATCGCTAAAGTTCCTTAGAAAAAATCGGAGTAAAGACACATCACGTCTAGAGCTTTAAGACCATAAAAACAAATGAGAAGGAGGGAACTCCTCCCCAACTTCGCCATAATCACACATTCCGAGATATTGCTTGAGTTCCAGACCATCATGTAGGTGACTGCTTGTCAGGCCTAGGACGAGGTGGTTGAACCAATATATATATATATATATATATATATATATATATATATATATATATATATATATATATATAGAATATCTCATGATGAGATAGTGGAGAATAGGAAATGGTGGGTGCTTTGCCCCCTGCGAACCTTGAGTGTATTATTCGGGTCACTGAAGATCAGATGGCTACGCCATGCAGAGCGTATGGACAACTCAGCTCCGGCCCGGAGAGTCTGGGACAACGCAACAGAGGACGCCCGCGTTTAAGGTGGCGCACCCAGGTGGAGAAGAACCTCAACCAACTTGGCGTGCGACACTGGAGACAGCTAGCCAGAGACCGTGTTAGCTGGAGAGGCTTGTTGGTTGAGGCCCAGGTCCACAACGGACTGTAGCGCCAAATGAAGAAGAAGAAGAAGATCAGATGAGATTAGATTTAATAAATTGAAATTAAAATGAATTCTTTGTTTCAATTGCAGGTCATCGTTTCGCATCCAGTTAATCCCCCGTACTATGTCCCATTGGTTGAAATTGTTCCCGCTCCGTGGACATGGCCAGAGGTCGTTCAGAAAACAAGCGCGTTGATGGCTGAAATCGGACAAAAGCCCGTCGCATTGAGCCGTGAAATCGAAGGTTTCGCCTTGAATCGCATTCAGTATGCAATTCTCAATGAAACCTGGCGTCTTGTCCAAGACGGCATACTCAATGTCTGTGACATGGACAGCGTGATGTGCGATGGACTTGGAATGCGTTATGCATTTTTGGGACCGTTGGAGACGGCTCATCTAAACGCACAAGGTATGACAGACTACTTCGAGCGGTATTCACCAACAATCTACGCTGTCAGTGAGACAATGGGTCCAACTCCCAAAATGGAAGGACCAACTGCCGTGGATATTGCCAAGCAATTGGAGGAAATGGTACCACTGGACAAATTGTCTGAAAGACGAGCATACCGAGACAATTGCCTCACCAAATTAAGTGCGCTCAAGAATCAATTGAATAAGCAGAATTAATAAATGAGGGAAAGGGTTTAATTCGACTTTTATTTAAAAAGCTTTGATATGTGTAAAAGTGAAGTAGACTATATACTTAAGTTTAGAACACTTAATTACTTATCAGGTCAACGGCCCTTGGAAGCTAAAAGTGCCTTCCATCGTTGACAGTCCTGGGCACGCTGCTTCCAGTCATAAAGACCAAACTGTTTTGCGTCCGCGATGACTCTAAAGCGGAATAGAAGACGCTCTATGTGGCCGAGCCAGTTGACCGGTTGTTGCCTTCCAGAATACATAAGCATCCTGGTAAGATTCGTAATGTTCGCGATTAAGTTTAGGAAAGAGAGGAACCAATTTTTTGGAAGTTGTCCTAAAGGGGGGGATAGTGGTTGGGTTTATGTGTGAATGCAGATAAAAAGGCTTCTGGACGTCCTAATTTTCAGTCTATGGTAAAGAGTTGCTGAGCGGCGAGTCGTACTCCATATATGATGGTCTTAGTCAAGCTACCATGAATGATTACAAGCGATAACATCGAATTGTCAATTGAACATAATTTGTGAACTACTTTCGTTAAGTGTTTAGTCGCCTGAAGGCTGACAACATTATCACGATATTGGGCCGGTTTGTGTCCTTGATACGTTCATCTCACCCAATGGTCTTCGAAAAATTGCATATATGCAGGCGAAATTTAAATCGAAGTCGTTACCACTGCATTTCAAACAGTGAGACTGGGGCTCACTTGGTTCTCAATGACTAGCAGCATCTCGCCGGAACGAAGCTTGAAAATAACATGTCTTCTTGCAGTTAAGGTGGATTGAGGTGAAAGTGATCAGTTCAGACTAAACAGTTTTGTTGGCGATATGGAAAAGAAATATCATCACACAATAGTATGCCACTTCTTTAATTTGGAATCAATACGGGAACCTTACGTAGAAGTCCACTTGAGTATTCATAGACGGATACGGGAGATTTGCTGCAGGTCACAGTAGATCCCTGGGCTCATGTTTAGTATTAGCAGTAAAGATCGACTGACGACAGTTGTGTGGGTTCTGATCAACCAGAGATGCGATTGATCGTTTAACCGAGAAACCTGGCAATCAATTTAATCAGTCTGAAACCGACCAATATTCCCTATCTTCATCAAAGTTGGTCAGTGATCGACGCTGTTGAAGATCTTTGGAAATCGTCTATGGTCCTCAATGATCACCAAGATTCATAACTATGAGTGATCGCTAAAGTAAAAACATATTCACATCTAGCGCTCGAAGCCCAGTAAAACAAAGGAACTAACCATTTTATATTCATGTTACATAGAAGAGAACTCCTCCTCATCCTCCCTAATGGTCGGCAGTGAACAACGCCTCGGATAAACCTCGTCTTTTCTAGTCAGCTCTTTCATTACCTGGGATGTTTTGTGCACGGGAGCGCAGATAATGGTTACATTGAATGCTAAACTATCAAGTTATTCTCGGCAAACTTGAACTATTTTCGAGGATACAGTGGTAGATATTGTCGCTTTAATGGATGCAAAATGACACACTTCTTTAATGGCGAAGGTTTCTGCCTGAAAGATATTGGCGTCATTAGACAGTCTCAAGGCTGTATGGGGGTTCAAGTCTTCTGAAAAGATACCTTGAGTACACCAGCAACTGTCGAGAAGGAGGTAGAAGTACAACCGACCAATACACCCTGTACTGATCAATTACCTAAAAGGTTGCAATCCATTAAGAAAATGTTTCACCGAGACCAAAAGCATGAATCGTGTGAGCCTTGAAAGCTTTTGAGATTTGAAGGGCAACTGTTTTGCTTTCGCTCCTTTTATGGGAGCATTGGTCATCTCTCAAACAGCAACCTTCTTCAAACAATACTGACCCGCGTTGCCTACAGTCTTCCTGTGTTGATACGGTATATTCAGTCCACACTTTTTACTTAAATTTTCGACAAAAAGTTAACATTTTGATATTTTACTCTTTGGTTAGCTTGTTTGAAGATAACGGCAGGTTCATCGAACTCCACGGACTCTCATCATCGCTCTCTTCGATCGGTAAACAAATCGGGAACTTCTCTTAAAGTGTTAAGCTCTGCGGAAGCTCATAATTTAATAAACAATCACTTCGAATTCCTGAAGTTTTGCAAAACAAAAATCTGGAAATCAGCACCAACTACAACTTTAGGCCACATTTAGTTGCTCTAAACGAGTAATTAGATCCAATTTGACGGATGATGCAATTCAGTTGAACTGTTACATTGTCTTTCCAAGATAGTTGGCTGTACGTCATTCAGCGCTTGTGCAGTAAAATCTAAGTGGAATGCGTTGTTCCAAGTGAAAGGAACGGACACCACGTGTCCAACGGTGGGTTTTCTTCCATCAAAACAAATTCCTATAAAAGCTCTGCGGAAACCGTTAGTCAAATCAGAATTAACTCAGTTATTCAACCACAACCCCAAACACCATCAACATGAAAGTAAGTTACCGCACGCCTTGCAGGAAAACATAAATAAGGACTTTCCTTCAAATTCAGTTCGTCATTGCTGCCGTTGTCTTGATTGCTGTTGCATCAGGAGTCCAATCATCAGTCATCGCCGACCATGGACTTGGACTTGGACTTGGCTTGCACGGACATGGAATCGCTCTTGAACATGGCGTTTCACACCACGGATTGGGACTTGTTGGACAAAGTCTGGTTCAAGGACCAGCGCATTTGGGACTTGGAGTTGTGTCGCATGCTCATTTGCCCGCTGCTGTGAATGTGATTGCTAGCCCAGCGCACCTCGGTTTGGCATCACATATCGGTGTTGCACACCACGGTGCTGCTATTGCCACCCCACTAGCTGTTTCGCATGGTGCTTCATACGTCGCCAAGAACCGTGGCGCCATCCATACCGCCCCTCTTCCAGGACACATCAACTCTGCTGCTTCCGTCAATCTTGCTCCAGCTCCAGGAACCTGGTAAATAGTGCAATGCTATAGTTCGGACCAATTGATGACAACCTCTCCAGAATAGCGCTTAAGTCGATAGTAGGATGCTTAGTTTAATAAATTTGTTAAGAAAAATAAAAATTGATTTTTAATTCGTCTGAGTGTGGATATGAGTCAATACCGTTGGTTTTATGGTTTAATCAGAACGTTGAGTCGCCAGTGAATAACCAAGCTGTGTTATTCTTGATTCTTGAACAGGTAGGCATTTGTTTCATGCCCATGTCTTGAGTGGGCATGTATTTCCAGGCTCTTTAAGACTTGTACCAATTTCCAGGAGGAATATGCCCCGTTGGTGTTGGGTGATTAGGCGCAATTCATTGACACTACAAACCATTCATAATTCTCTCCAATAAGTGACAGTGCATAACACACGACAGGGCCTGTCTATCAAGATAAACATGCTTAAACTGCTTCGTTCAAAGTCGACACAGATTGTTGTTCTCTCCCGTGAGAGGAATAACAAATACGACTCGAGTGGTTGCTGTAGGAAGTAGGCCCATGTCCGCTTCGAACAATAGCGCCATCTGCTGGTTAATTTTAAATACACCGTTGAGACATTTTTTCGATCAAGAAGTGAATCTGTACGAAGCCATATATCTAAACTCATACGTTTTAACTTGGATGACGCTTCAATTGAGGACAAATCAAAGCCTCACCCAATGTATAGCCTTCTGTTCTTAGACGCAAAGGTTAATAAAATCCCCAATGACTATGCTTGACTAGACATGTTTACCTTGTCAGGATTTCGACTGAATTCGCTATCAATGTACATCAGTCCAGACTGAAGCATCCTGGCGAACTATCTCTTTTCATAATTCACTTGCAGATATAGTGGAATATTAGATCTGTGTATAGCTGAGTTGGAATCAATCATATCCTGTCGTCATCACTTCCAATCGAACGGAACGAGTAGTAGTCGAGATATTGATCCATATATTGATGATGAATGTTTTCTACATTTTTTTTTTTTTGCTGTTGTTATTGGCAAGGACTGGGATATACAATTATTTGTGCAAAAGTTACAGTGGCGATTGTGGAGGGGTACATGCAATTCACTTTGGGGCCTTAGAATTAGAATAATAATGGTTGTGGCGTGTAGGAGGAGATCGCCTGATCAGTACGGCCTCTGATGGGCCTAATATGATTTCCTCCATTTAGAGACCACGCAGGAAACCTGAGTTCATAATGAATCTGAGTGTGTTTTTGAGTGAACTAGCGGCAATTTTGTCCGCTTCAAGATAGTATCCGCCTAGGTGTCCATAGCGTGTCCATTAAGATATCCTGTGGTTATACGAATCTGACTTCTGTTGAGTCTAACACAACATTTAAGCCTGCCTGTTTCCTTCCGTGTACGTCCAGTAATTAATGGCCATGTCCCTGAGTCAATTATTTATATAGCTCTTAGCGGTGGTGATGGGTAAGCCGCACAATGGTGGTGGCAACATGAATGGTGATGCGTATCCGTTTCTGGCTAGTAGGTTTGATAATATATAATAATACAATATGGGTGTCGCGACAGTCCGAGGTGGACCTGGGCCTAGCTTCTCAGCAACCACTTGTGGTGTGCGTGCTATTGTCCTTTCACGCGTTGAAGGGACCTACAGTTTAATGCCGACTCCGAAGGGCGAAGTTGAGAACTTTTTTCTAGACAGAAATACTCTTTGAGCATTGTCAGTGACTCGAAAGATATGGAGCCGTGAATTATCACAGGTGGTAAATTCGGGTATCGAACCTGGCACCCTCTGCGTAGGAGTCGACGCACTTACCCACAACGACCGGGGACCCTAGTAGGCTTACTCTTTCGTTTTTTGTGTGACCGCTGTGATCTGGTATCCAAATGAGGTGGCCTCTGTTTGTGTTGTCCAGCTGGTGTAACAGCTGTAGGCAGTCTCATACTAGCTGTGAAGTGACCTTGTAGCTTTTGAAGCCTAGAAGAGCAGCTTTGCTGTCAGAGAGAATATAGATGTGTTAGTTAGCTCTGCTCATATTTTTTCTGAGGTAGAGTTCGATTGCGAATACTTCTGCTTGAAATACGGAGTTGTAAATGTCCATGCTGTGTTATATATATGAATATTGGTAGCTGTGTTTTTTTGCAAGCGTATATACGCTTAATTTTCAATTTGCATGTAAAATACACTAACAACAAGTCCTATATCCGCTTAAGTTACTCATCATATCTATCGGCGCTTAAGAAATAAGCGCGGATAAAAACAATGCTTCCAATCATTAATTTCTGTGTGTTCATTCTTGAATTCATTGTTTAGGTTGCTGTATGTGGCTTACACACATCAACTGTGGTTGATGTATTAGATCATTTGTCAATTTTTTGGCATCCATAAGTATGCAATTTTTGGTATATCCAGAGTCTCTGCTATACATTCCGTTTATGTTTCTTAATCGATTCTTTTCATTTGATGAACATTTTTTTATTTTATAATTATTAAGTGTTTTTGCTTTTAAAGTGACAAAACGAAGATTGGGACCATCAAAGATCAAAAATCACCTTCCACGACTACACTGCTGACTGCTTAGCAAATGTCATAAATGTCGTCGATGCTGCCAAGAATTTATGTTGAATCATTAACCGCCGATGATCGTTTTTTTTGTGCACTTCAAAATTAGGCGTATATCGGCTTGCAAAAAAAGCTGGTGTTGAATCCGTATACGCCTTCGTCTGTTTTGAGCCATCTGTGTACCAGATGTAAGACTCGCGGTTGAAGCTGGGTCTATTTTGTTCCCAAGTGTGTCGTAAGGGGAAAGTGACTTTATAGATCTGGCTGAAGTTGTATCTGGGGCGACAGATATTTTAGGGCTTAATGCCCGTTCAGTTCGTTAAGAATGTCAGGGTATATGAGGCTGAAGTTAGAGCATCCTCTGTGATGAGCTTGTAGGCGTTGACCATAGCTTCTTTCTTTATTTTTAGGCGGAGAGGTGGAATGTTTGTGATGACTTTTAGTACTGCTGTAGGGGTTGTTTTCATTGCCCCTGCAATGAGGACACAAGCTAATCCTTGCAGTTTTTCGAGCTTGGTTTGTGCTTTTGTTTGTTTTTGGGGGTATTTTGGGGTTCACGAGAGAGACTTTTGCTGGCCCATAAGGTGTTCCTGGATATGTCAATGGTTGAGGATTCCTGGTGAGTTTTTCGTCTAGTTTTCTTCTTCTCGTGAATGTGACTATGGTGCTCTTTTTGGAACTGACATTTAGTTCCACCTTTAAGCAGCAGTTTGTGACAAGGTTGAATACTCTTTGTAGTAGATTGTAGTAGACTGTGATTTTGAATTCGCCCTTAATAAGAATCATCCTTGGACGTAAAAGCCCTCGTTGCTGAGGATAACAATCAGTTCATTCACTGCTATAGACCATAGGAGGAGAAAGTACTCAGCCCTGAGGGCATCCTTTTGCTCTGATACAGATTTAGTCATTGCCCAGTGTAGCACTGATTTTCCTGTTACTGAGCATATGTTGTATCCATTTGCATGTGGTATTATCTACTCCTTGTGCTGAGGATGCAACGTTGTATTTCAATAAGCCCGGTGTTGTCGAAAGTACCTTCAATGTCAAGAAAGCACCCGATCGTAACCTCTTCGTTGAGGAGAGATTTATTGAGGGATATATGTGGGGTCTTACTCCTACGACAAAATCAGCAAAGTGAGCTATATAGCGTCACCACCACCCATCCAAATGGCTTGATATGCAAAAGTTCCCACTCCACTAAAGAAGAAGTCTCAACAACCTATTCCAGACCCTTTGGCACGGCACCACATTTAACAGACAAGATACATTTTTTCAAACTTTGAAGTCGGGAGCAATCTGTTGGACCCATCCACTCGTGAGGGAACTGTAGCACAAACCTAGTGACTTCCTGTACAATCAAAACTTTGGAGTGAAGTGTCACTGGAAGAAGAAGTTCCTGATTCAACTGCTTGCTATTTTTGAAATGTTTGCCTATAAGATAGTTGCTCGCAGTTTCAGCATATTGGAGGTCGTCGAATCGAGTTTTCACATTTTCCTTAGTCTCCCAAAAATAGTCTACATGGGTTCAATTGAAGACATCGAGAATATTTTAGTTTGACTTTGACATAAGATCTTCTCTTCTTGGCACATGTATACATGCAACCTGACAGATTGACCCACAAATTCCAGAGAACCCACACACTACCATACACCGGAGAGTCCTCATGAACTGTCACAAAAATAATCCCCCTCGAGGGCATAATTGTACTCTTACCTTCCGTTCCCAATTAGCTCATCAGTTGCCCCTTTCGAACGCGTACCCTCATCAAGCCACGCGACCGCAATCGACTGACAAATCAGTTTGGTATGCGTCCATTCATCCCTGATTGAATAGCGGCAGTATCCGTGCATCGCAGCGATTGTTATCTGAACTAAAAACAAATGCAGATGCATGTTTCGATGCCACCGAGTACTGGCCGAACCTCCCAAGACCTCACCACTTCCAGTGCAGTGCTTCACTAATCATCGGGGAACACTGTAATTTCCTTATTAACAACTATGTATTTTTATCTTGTTGGCGTTAATTAAATTTTTATTCAGCTCGAGTCATTGTTGCTGTGGAATCGTAGCTACTGCATCCAGATGTGCGAGTGAGACGCGAGGTGCAAAGACAATCACTGTGGAAGGTAAGGAGTTCCACACGCAACTGGGGATCGGGGAAGATGCTTGCACCCGCTGGGTGTCAGAAGACGCATGTGTCCGCCACCTCTATCCGATCAAAGTCCCGAGCGCAGCCGAACTGAATGAGATGCACATCCCCACTCCAAGTGCTTAAGTGGCACTAAACCATTTGAATTGAAAGATTGTATCTGGCAGCGCCAGCGGTGGGAGACACAGATTCGCCACTTAGTGACCGACTGTGATAAGCGAAGCTTTTCATTCCGAGTTCCGAGTTCGAACGCTTTGGTAGCAACGCGCAATGCAGCCCTAGCTGCATCAGATCTCCGTTTAGACTAAATCTGATTTTTTCAAAGGATCCGCGGTGCGGTTTGTGTTCAAAAGTGATCATATCCGTCGTGAGTGCTGCTAAGTGAGTGCTGTGTCCTGTGTTCCGTTGAAGTGCGATTCGATCAGAAGTTAATGTGATTTTTGCCAGGAAGTGGTGAAACGTCTTGCTATGGACACCGAGAGGGGCGCCACTCAAATGGCTCTAACGAGCGATGGAAGCACGTCTGGGGATGCAAAGAGTAAACAGTTCCAGCACGATGAAAATCGAGGCAAATGGGCCTCAAAGATGGAATTCATTTTGTCCTGCATCGGGTATGCCGTTGGCATTGGAAACGTCTGGAGATTCCCGTATTTGTGCTATCGCAGTGGAGGTGGTAAGTTTCTCTGTGGATAGCTTCTTGTGATCCTTGGCATTTTGTTGAATTCTTATTCAATTTTGTTCCATAAACTCTGTGGGGAGACTTTAATTTTGTCGCAGTGATGAACAAGGTCGTGCCGATTAGGATACAAGTTGACTTAAAAGGGTTTGTGATGGACCATTGATCCATTGTATTGTCATCCTCGTCGACCACTCGATGTTCGATAAAATTTGCAACTACAGTCGACTCTCGATAAATTGAGTCTGCGGAAACCTGGCAAAAAATTCAAATTATTGAGAGTTTCATTCATCAAAAGGAAAAGAATAATTTCAAATAACTGGAGGCATATTTCAAAATTTATTATTTAATACCTCACACAATACCTTCATATCCCTGGAATCAGCTTTCTCATTCCTTATAATGACGTGCGTTCGTCTTACGTTTTAAGTATATTTTCAGTCATATCGATCCTCTGATCGATTTTTTTTTGTGTTCTGACACTGATTGCCATTGCATAAGTGTCCAGAGAGTACATAAATTCCTTCAGATTGCACCCTTCCTGTATTGGAGATAATTGACCTTTTATTGCACACACATTCGATTACAGACACATCGTATTCAATCACAATCACTATTTTTCATAAATGGTACAGAATCTCTCTAAATCTACTGGAGGATAGAGATATCCAACCATTATCTCTGCTGAAAACGTTCGCTCTCCATTATAATTCTCATTACACACGCACTGTAAATTTAAAGTTGGAAATGACATTGTATGTGTGAATTATGTAAAATATCCCAGGGGAAATTTTAAAAAAAATTGTAAACCCCGAGTTGAGATCAACTCCGCAGTTGGTCAACTCCCAGTTATGCGGCAAGTTGAGCAATAGTGAAAAAAAAAACTACCCTAAAGGGGTCTCGGGGGTAAATCACGCACTAGAGACTATATAATTAATTACGTAATTAAATATTAATATTATTTGCTTATAATAAGTGGTTGGAGCCAGAATATAATGCTGAAAGTGACAGAATAATGGGCCCTTCTTGCCAGAGGGCAATATTAGCCATCAAGTTGGTCACAATGTCATTAACACTGCTGAACCAGTGAACATCAGTTCGACCATAACGTTGTGCCCCTTCCAATGTAAGACTTCTCTGAATCCCCAGGAATTTCGAGGCCAGCGAAGGTTTATGTTTTCTAGAAGCTAATCCACTCTTAACGAATTTCTCGACAACCATCTTGCTTAAATGCACTATTTCTCAACATATTGTAACTCGGGTGGTGAACTGCGTCATGCAGGCTCATTTCATGTTGTAGTTGTAGGATATTCAGCCAGGCAACTCATTCCTCCGCCATAGATTCGTAGTCATCTTCTCACCATATGCCCAAGAGTAACCAGACGAATTTATGGATATGATCGAATCACCTCATCCTGGGTCTATGAAGTGGAATCGCATTGAAGGCAAAAATTATTTTATATTTTATTCAGACCATAAGAATGGAGAGATAGTCGTTAGAAATTGTTTTAATGAAACATTTTTATAATCAACCAATTTTATCTGTCAGTAGTTAGTGAAGCTTCGCGTGCATTGGCAATCGAGTTTTCTATCGTTGAGAGGGTTTAAAGTAATTCATCACCCAGCTTTGATCTAAGCGATCTTGCCTCGCTTAGTGAAACGAACGGTATCGGGACGGTTTGACGATCATGCTAGTCGTAAATCGAATCGATCAGAATTTCAACATCAGATAGAGGACCATTTTCTTCCACGCCATCATGAAAATGTACATAGTCCTCCAAATTAAAATCTCTTTGCTCCGAAAGAAGGTCCCAACAAGAATAGATAACTGGCTCCGGTTGCTGTTGCATCGGTGTGCCCTTAGGCAATCCTAATTTCCTGAAACAACTTTCGGCACAAAGCCTTTTAAAAACAATCCTATTCAGCATAAATATCAAATAATCAATAACCATTTCATTAAAGTTTGAACTTTTATGAAACAACTACAAACACTGTATCATAAAGTTCTGTACTAAAATGAAATGAAGTACTGCAGAGATTCAAGACTTCTACCTCTCTTGCCCCCTTAAAATTGTTGACAGCTGTTTTTTTATAACGTTTTCTTAAACCAAATTAACCAATCAGAGGCCGGCATTTACGTTAACCGTCAAAAATGCATGAATATCTGTCAAAAAGGCACTCAAATTCGTAGACGGACTAGGGGGCAATCAGCTGTGAAGTCAGCTACGCCAGTTGTCATAATCTCCCGAGAAAATTGGTAAATTTATTTTAGCCAGACGAATTGTATTTTTTTGATTGTCATTGCTTATTTTAGGACTCACAGCACTTTCACTGAAGGCGCTAACTTATCCAATCCATCTAGCAAATGTGCCTTGTAGTCGAAATAAGTATTCTTTATCTTCAAGATATCTTCAAGGACTTTCTCCTGGTCCGGTACGCATTCAGCAATTCCCTCGTTGTTGTAATTGTTGCTAGTTTTAAACATTTCTTCCAGAATCACTA
Source organism: Eristalis intricaria (assembly GCA_964034865.1). Classification (NCBI taxonomy): domain Eukaryota; kingdom Metazoa; phylum Arthropoda; class Insecta; order Diptera; family Syrphidae; genus Eristalis; species Eristalis intricaria. The sequence goes on from OZ035874.1 coordinate 76,076,781, forward strand.
TTCGTCATGAAATATAATTGTTCGTCCTTTCTTTCGCTGCCCGCTGGGTGTAGTTTTCCCAATCCCTTGACATTTGGTTCTTGAATCATCGACGACGCTCATTTTTGGCTCAATGGGTTTGTCAATAAGCAAAATATGCGTTATTGGTCGGGTGAAAATCTACATGTGCTCCATGAATCACCACTTCATGCTCAAAAAATAAGTGTTTGGTGCGGCTTGCATGCCGGCGGCGTTATTGGGCCATATTTTTTCGTCGACGATAACGATCGTCACGTTACCGTGAATGGTCAGTGTTATCGCGCAATGATTGCCGATTATTTTTGGCCTGAATTGGAAGACAAGGACTTGGACGACATGTCGTTTCAACGAATGGTGCCACAAGCCAAACAGCACACGTTACAATCGATTTATTGAAGACTATGTATGGTGAACGTGTTATCTTACGAAAAGGGCAAGTAGATTGACTGCCTCATTCGTGCGATTTAACGCCGGTTGAATACTTTCTGTAGGGCTACGTTAAGGCATTCATTTATGCCAACGAGGCGACGACGTTGGAAGAACTCAGAGCCAACATTGACCGCGAAATAGTGGATGTTTCAGCCGAAATGTGTGGCCGAGTCGTTGAAAATTGGTCCAACGAAACGACAGCTGCAAACGTGACCGCGGTGGCCATATGAACGAAGTCGAGTTCCATTCATAAGCATTTTGATTCTACTTCAAGCCGATAATAAAGTTTTTGAAATATCTCAAATGGTTAGCGTTTTATTTAAAAAATAAAATTGTCGTTATTAGAAAACCCTTTAGTTTCGGTAAATTAAAAATAATAAAATTAAATAAGGAATAGGTACATAAAAAAAGCTTTCCCATTGCAAATTTTTTGCTTATCGACTAGAGTACTGGAAAGTTGGTTTTTGTTTTTGAGAAACAGGCATCATTATCATTAAGCAGATAAGTGATAGTTTTAAAAATGATAACTGAGTGCAATCTAACGTACTGTCGTCGAACGCTTTTCACTTAGCAAATAAATTTATTATTATTTATATATAATTATATATTAATATTATTTGCTTAGTGATTATTAATAAGTGGTTGGAGCCAGAATATAATGCTGAAAGTGACAGAATAATGGGCCCTTCTTGCCAGAGGGCAATATTAGCCATCAAGTTGGTCATGATGTCATTAACACTGCTGAAGCAGTGAACATCAGTTCGACCATAACGTTGTACCCCTTCCAATGTAAGTCTTGTCTGAATCCCCAGGAATTTCGAGGCCAACGAAGGTTTATGTTTTCTAGAAGCTAATCCACTCTTAACGAATTTCTCAACAACCAACATGCTTAAATGCACTATTTCTCAACATATTGTAACTCGGGTGGTGAACTGCGTCTTGCATGTTCATTCCATGATGTAGTGTACTTGTAGCATATTCAGCCAATTTTCAACACATATCGGCCACTACTTGACCAATATTCGTTTTCAAAGCGGCAAGAGTTTGCGGAGTCTGTACATAATCCCCGTGTTTGCCATGCGAAAAGAAATCCAACGGTGACAAATCACACGATCCTGCTACAGTACACAAAATTGAATATTGACCGATCTGGGTTATTTTCACTGTGAGCAACTGTATGTCCTTCGCTGGAGTTTCTCACCCACCGGTTGCACTCTCTGCAATTAATGTTACGTTGCTTATTGTTGTCAGTAACCCACAAATGTCTAAGGGAAGCAAATGCTGTAGTACTTCCCGCGCGAATTACTGAATGCCTTATCCTAAATTTCGAATCATAATTATTCGTGATCATCTCGACACAGGTGGCCGCTTCTCATACTCTTATTCAGGTGATATTGCCGAACGGACACAAGTTAACGTCGTCTCGTCGAGCACGACCACAGCAAAATAAACAATCCACTTTCGTTGCATATGTGTGAATAAGTCAGTTAGTTGAAGTGACAACATACACTTACGAAGCCACTAATGCCAAAAGCCTCCAAGATCTCCTTTATTTCCGACGCATCACAAAAATTATAAATAAAAACTCGTCTTTTACCATCCGACCGCTCTTCCCACATTTCCGCCTAGTATCGTCCACTCAGCTCATCCATTTCAATTAACTTCGAGTAATAGATGTAGAAACAATGTAGATGCTATGAAAAAGCGGCAGACATACAGACTGAGAGACAAACAGAAATTATAAACGTTCCGTTTCTGGTGACGAAGCCATAAGAAAATACGTTCTGCTGCACATTGCACACTACTGCTGTCCGCTGACACCCTCCAGCACGTTGCAATTCTTTTTGAAAAGGTTAAAAAAACAAAAAAAAAAAGTACTTTCCCCCAAGAACCATGCCAGAAGCCTGTTTAGAAGCCTTCATTAATTTTGTCGTTTTCTTTTAGTCCTGCAGTCCTCAGCTAACCGTCCCATAAATTCAACATTTTCCTTCAACACTTCAGAGTACTTATGGCATTCAAAATATTCAAAAACACCCACCTCCAACCAATCCACAAGTACACTCCTCTCTTCAAACATTAAAGAAGCAGGTCGCAACTGAACTAACCCCTGCCCTATAATACACTGTCACTCCTTGCAAGAGTGCGTTCTCCACCCCTCGTGAATTATTAAACATTAGTTACAAAAGCCATAATTAACGAAATCGTTTAACATGACGTACACAACAACCAGCAAAAACAGATTGTAGTCTGAACACAGAATTAATGTGGACTCCGTGGCGCAACGGTAGCGCGTCTGACTCCAGATCAGAAGGTTGCGTGTTCAAATCACGTCGGGGTCAACGAAGATGAATACTTTTTTTTAAATTTTTTTTTCTTTTCTTTTGTAGGCGCATTTCTCATCCCATATCTACTGATGCTGTTTCTGTGTGGAATCCCGTTGTTTTTTATGGAAATCATCATCGGACAGTTCTCAAGTACCGGCTGCATTGAAATGTTCCGGCTTTCACCAATTTTTAAAGGTAAGCGATAAAATGTTCACATTTTTGACTGAGTTCGTTGTGAGCATTGTGAGAGTGTGACGTTTTACCCACGGTGTAGATTATCAGGTGTTAATTGAAAGACAAACCTTCGCATTGATTAAAAATTGTTAATTTTATGGGAAAGCCTCCAGATCAAAAGAACTACTCAGGCTGTCAGAAAATTCATGAATGAAGTAATTTTGTTGACAACACGGGTAGAAATTTTAGATTTTCAAAGTACGTTATCTTTGTTTACATGTGAGGATAAGAATTTGGCGTAGGTTGCTTGGTTGATACATATAAACTGTGTTACCGACGTTGCTCGTGGCCGTTTGATTTGAATTTCGCTGAATTGCGTCAGAGAAGTTCAACTTTTTACTTCTCCTAATAGATTGACAGATGAGATGTAGATATATGTATTTCGTTGTTCCATTCCCGGTCTGACTTAGGTTATCTCTCTCTTTTTCTTCATTCTCCAATATTTCATTGGTTGATTACATAAAAACTGTAACAACCACGTACTTTCAGGCTGATGCTTTGAAATTATCACGAATAAAGTGTGTCAAGCACGTAGTGAACACACGTCAACGTCCCTATTTAGTTGATGGTAGATTGCTGGAATACTACGAAAGTTGAAATCAGAGTTGAATTTCTGGTTAAGCACACTCGTTTCATTCCATAGCGTCCCATCTTTGGCGTTGTCATATTTTCTTCATTTTTTGATGATTGTGGAGGAATTAAATACAATTTAAATATTTCTTTGACTGTACTGTGTATGCATTTCTATCTAGGAGAACAATTGGACATTGATACACCCCATCTCCAAAGTAATTATTTTCATCTTTCATTCCTAAAAATTGCGAACACAATAGGAAAGATTGCTAAATTTATTTCAGAAAATTACAGAGTACAATTCCGATACAAATTCCAGTGGTTTGTGCACCAGAAGGTCTTAAGCCGGGGTTAATATGCTTCGGTATGTGTTTTATCGGGTTTACGAGAATGTTATGTTAAAGCGCGGACATATCACAATAGAACGAGTGCGTTTTCCATTTAAAAAGTGAGAAAATACATTTTACAAGAAAAAAGTATGCAACGCAACAATATTTTATAAATTAATTACTTCCACATATATTTGCCTTAGCGCGCTAAGAATAAAAAATCACAAGTAAATAAAAGAAAATTGTTTCACAACTGGCAAAAACTCGAGTTCTTAGAATTAACTCTACCTAAAAATGTTTGCTGGCGCTTACGATATTACGGTCCGTGAACTTTAAGCAGAAATTAAGTATTACCGATATAGCCGACTTTTATCCACCATGCCCCGTAAAAAAGTTGAAAACTGTTTTTTACATGGTTATAACAAACCAAATTGATTGATGATTTCCTCAATTACCGTCAAAAATGCATGTATATCTGTCAAAAAGACACTCAAATTCGTTCATAGGCAAGGGGACAATCAGCCTTGGAGTCGGCCATCTTGGTGATACTTAATTTCTGGTCTTAAGTGACGTATACATCAATTCGCGAATCTAACCGTAAGGACCAGAAGAACTTCCACGTGAATGAACTGTTGAAGTTCGCGAAATTCCCATTTCGCAAGACGATGTCCATACGCATAGCCCTTAACGACTCCAAGACCGCCGAAAGGTGTTTCGAATCGTGTAATCATCGCCATAGGGTATGACGTTTCACTCTGATAAACTATTTACTATTTTTGATTAATTTGTGCTTATTGATACCTAACATCAAGTTCCTACTAGACTCCACGGCTGATTCCTCTTGTCCACCAACAGATTTGGTGGATAATCATACATTTTTTAACGGATATTCAGGAATTTTTTTGACAGTTAATCACGACACATCATACATACGCGCCAGAAATGAATTATAACAGAGATAGCCGACTTCACAGCTGATTGCCCCCTAGTCCATCGACGAATTTGAGTGCCTGTTTGACGGATATTCATGAATTTTTGACGGTTATTCACGAAATAACGTAAATGCCGTCCTATGATTGGTCAATTTGGCTTATGAACACGTTATAAAAAACAGTTGTCAAAATTCTTAAGGGGAAAGAGAGGTAGATGTCGGGCATCTCTGTGATGCTTCATTTCTGATACGCACACTCGAGTGAATAACATATCAGCTTAAGTATGAGGAATAGCATTTGACTTTGCTGACAAATAAGCGCTGTGTTGCCGACATATTTCTCCAAGAAACTTTCTCGTGAACGTGATGACTCGAATGTGGTTAATTTGTTCTCAAGAACTTTAAGTGATCAGCCGCAATCCTTGGAATTGCTGGCAGGCCTTTACATATTTTAAAAATTGTCGGTTTATTCACATAAAAGTCGTTATGTCACACAAATCAGTGTAGCAAATGGAACCCACGCAACACGGCTTGGTTGAAAAGCGTAAATTCTGCTGTGTATAACATTTCAACTCAATTAACACACGGGCTTAACGTCAATTTCAACTGTCAGTTTGATATAATTTTATAACTACGAACAAATTGCAAGTATACCGTTGCACAGTTGTCATCCTTAGGTCATCACTTTGTTATCTCTGAATTGTATTACGCTTCGCTTTGTTTTTTAAGATTCTTACCATTTTCATACCGGACCTGGGCATTTGGTTTATACTTGTTATAACTTGTTGTTAATAGTAACATTTTCACTCCGCCGTAAAAGCAAAAATAACTGCCTAAATGTATGTTTTATTTAGGCACGTTTTTGTTGTATCTACATGTGTGGAATTTGGATTGGAATGGAATTCCCACAGCAATTTGCAATCCCTTGTGGATTCCCAAATATTCGCGAACTGGTTGCACGAAGACCTGTTTCATTTTTTATAGTGTAAGCAACTTGTATTGTCGTGAATTTGATAAGCCATTTCCATTTGGAGAGAATGGTTAGTTTGTTCCGTATTTTTTAATTGGGATATTGCGATTTAATTAGGATGTTGTGGTTTCGATATAGCTTCTGGAGTTCCAGAGAACAGTACCGTCAGTAAATACTCCAACAATAGTGATTCCCCTGGAGAGAGAAGTGGTATTTTTCGTAAATAGAAAATAAAGAAGTGCCCAGAGAATGCTTGCTTGAGGAATTTAGGCATATATTGGATTATCATATCACATTCCCGAGCACCATTAACCCTTATTGTCTTAGAATAGACACATTTTGAGAGGAGAACGGTCAGACGATGCCTTTAACTCTTAATTCTCAAAGGACATTGACATCTTGTGAACGCGCCCGTGTCTTAACACATGTTTGTGGATTTTCGAAACTTTACGTACGACAGTTTTGACTCTGATGAAGGTTTAGTTTTTTATATCCTGAATGATTCACAAGGACTCGCTGTAGGTGCCGTGAAATAATGCCAAGAATCAGAATTCACCATTATTTCATCGCACCCTCGCTGTGAGCTGAGATGAGCGAAATGCTCCTCGTAGGAAATGCTCCATCTACATTCGATCGACTGACAGGTAGGTAACAGCAACCAGTCCTGCGGTGGAACTCAAGACGCTTCGAATATGAACCGAACTACGAATCGCTCACTTAACTAATCTCATATGGCCTAATCATCAAATCTCTCAAGGGAACTTTTTTCCGGATTGGAATGAAGGCCCAGCAATTAGACACTCGATGGTACTTGCATCTCCCTAATTATTGCATAGAAATCATAGGAAAAAAAACACATTAAGGGTACAAAATCTTCCATAATTTTAGGGAACTTAGTATTACAGTGGACCTATATTGGCTTTAGTGTGCCTGCAATATGCAGCCGCTAAACTAACCAAACTGAACTAATCTAACTTCCAGCTATCATGCAATCTGTTCGAGTAAGAGAGTTTTCTCAGCTTTTTAGAGGGAATACTCCGTGAATAAATGTAGATTTCATGAAGTTTAACGAAAACCCTCCATTCACATATTTTCACAGATAAGTGTTGACTTTTGGTGTGAATAAAGATGAAATGTATTGAGTGAACACTTGAAGTTGAATGCGCATTGCAGGTAATTTCAATTTCGGAAGAGGAATACTTTGACGGATTAAGTGTAAAACCTTCAAAAATAGGAAATCTTGAAATGGATTTCATAAAATGTATACAACTTTATCCGTGCCAGTTGGAAATTCTAGACATAGGCATGTTTTATTGAGAACTCAGTACTCAGCTCAGTATTCCTTTACACATGAAGCAAGAACAATACAATTTAATTAGCAGAAAGTACTTAGTGATATTTGAAAGTCAATACTTACCTCTATCATTTTTCTATCCATTATTTTTGTACATTCTTTGCTTTTAAGATGTAATTTTATTAATTTTCGACAATTGAAAGAAATTTGACATCCAATGCCATGAACGTAAACACACTTACCAACTTTTGAAACGAAAAAATAATGTGATTAAAGAGAGTTTTATTGAAAACCAGTGCTGAGCTGAGAACTGAGTTCTCAATAAAACACGCCTTACACCATAGAAGTGCTTTTGCACATATGTATAACTCTTGCCAAACTATGGATCTATGAATCCCAAAGACCTCACCAACTCCAACTTAAGGCCCAGCCCAACAGGATCCGTTGCGTGCATTCCATCCTGTCAAACAATTTGCAAGTCATAAGGCCGTATGAGAGGTCCCACAAGTGGAATCCACCACGACTGATTTAATTGGTCAACTTTTTTGTATTTTGGATGTTTCCATGAAAGTGTATTTGGATGCTCCATGTGTGATGATTTTTACAATATGATATGAATGAAAGAATACCTTTTGTTGTATTTAAAATTGTTTTTGAATAATTTCTCACAATTAAGGAACTTAAAAATTTCGAATTTCTTGGATTTATACAAGAGTGGATTGCGACCGCAACGTACGTCATTGGGCACCTCTTGCAATCCGGCAACTACCATTCTTGTGGATTCCAATCGTAACGTACGCAACGGATTCTAAAGGTTCGGGCCTTTAGATTTTATTCACACCACCCATTATATCTGGACAACCAATCTTCTTCCGAGTCCGGGCCGTTTTTGGTCCCTATCTTCCTGAACGGTCTCGGCATCCTCTTTTCATTCGTGCAGGCGAATACCTCAAATTTAGGGCTTCGACTTTCGTCTTCTCCCAACTTCTCTCTCTCTCTGCACCTCAATTGCTGCTTTCCTATTCCAAGGTCGTAGTCCGTACTCCAACCCATCGCAACTATCCAAATGTCTCTCACTCAAACCAAAAATCAATTTACAGGAACTGGATTTGCTATCGTTGTGGTGAACTTCCTCTGTACTTGCTACTACTCCGTAATCATCTCGTATCCCGTCATGTTCATGAAGAAGATCCTCAGTAAGGACCTTCCGTTTGACAACTGTAACAACGCGTGGAACACAGACGCGTGTGTGGAAATCCAAGAGGTAGAAAAGTATGTCACTGGATTGATTCGACTTCGATTACATTGACCTCTTCCTTCACAGATGTCGAAGCGTAACTTCACGGACAGGAACAGCTTCCGGACGCCGGCCGATGAATTCTTTCAGTAAGTCCCATTCTGCTGTCAGTTTCGTATCATAAAGCAAAATCTTCCCTTTCGCAGCCTGGAGGTGCTGAGAATCTCGCCGGGAATAGAACAATTGGGAACCATTGTATGGCCACTCTTCTGGTGCCTGGTCTTCACTTGGGTCGTTGTGTACGTTAGCATTATCCGCGGAATCAAGAGCGTCGGAAAGGTGGTCTATTTCACAGCCACGTTTCCCTTCTGCATCCTGTTCATCCTCTTTATCCGCGGAATCACACTGCCAGGTGCCATGAAGGGCATCATCTTCTACATCAAGCCAGAGTGGTCGAAGCTGTTGGACCTGAAGGTGTGGGCCGATGCTGCCATTCAAATATTCTTCTCTCTCGGCCCCGGATGGGGAGGGATTGTCAACATGTCCAGCTTCAATAAGTTCCACAACAATGCACAGAGCGACGCTATCATGATACCCATCATCAACTGCTCAACAAGCATATTCGCAGGATTCGTCGTGTTCTCCGTCTTGGGCTTCCTCTCAGGTACTACAGCACCCTCGGTGTGAGATGAATTCATCAACTTCTCTCTTCTTTGCAGAACAATCGGGTATCCCGGTGGCTGATGTTGCCACTTCTGGACCAGGACTAGCTTTTGTGACATACCCTCAGGCGATTGCAATGCTGCCGTTGCCTCAGATCTGGGGTTGGCTGTTCTTCATGATGCTCTTCTTGCTTGGACTGGATACTGCGGTGAGTATAGATCATAGAGATTTGTGCGCCCGGCCAATGACACATACTTTTATAGTTCGTGCAAATTGAAGCCATCATTGCGTCGATCCTGGACGAGGTTGTGTCGCTGAGAAAGTACAAATTCGTCGTGACCTTGGTGGCATGCACGGTCATGTTTCTTATGTCCATCATTATGGTGACACAGGTGAGTTTGCTTATTATTTATTTACAGTCTTTTCCAATGATACTCGCTGAAGGCGCGAGTATTCTATACCCTGAAAATGTATGGCAAAACGATGCCGTGCAATATCGCCGAGTGAAATAACGCCGAACGTTGCTTGTGAAATAAAATCGAATTCAGAGAGAAGCCAATAAAATTTTAAAACCCAACCCTACCTGTTGGAGAAACTGTGGGTATAGGCTCCTGACAGACGAAAATCATGCAGAGAATTAAGTCCCAGGATACTAAGTCCACTGAGGGTCTTACTTACGATACAGGGTGGGAACGTCCTCGATTTTCTTATGGGAACCACACTGAACACACTTAAAAGTTTGCAGAAGGAACTCATTAAATTGGCCTTATTACCATTTGGGGTTTATTTAACCAAACAATTTTGTAATATAAACAGTGGAAAAGGTATGGGAGTATGCTGTCGCCTTGCTTGGGTCATTATAGGATTTCGGGTAGGTGCGAGTTTCTGTGAATGCAAATTTAGGTATAGTATGGAAGACACGAATAAAACGGAACTTTTAATGCAGAGAACCTCGCACATACCTCAAACCCAAGCACATGCACATTCTCCTTGGTGACATGAAAAAAGGCCCAACGAAATAAGAACAACTATAAAATTTGGCCTTATTTCGGAATTTGGCCTTAACCACAATGAGAAAAAGGGTAATCTGGCCAAATTTGAAATTTTGGAAAAAATCAATTAGGGGGTGCATGGCTGGCTAGCAATTTTTAACCCTTTTTCCACAGAGTTTAACCCCCTCACGCAGGGTCAGCCACAACTTTCAGGCAGGCGAGTACTATACCAAAGTTGACTTAGTTGCCTGCACCGACGAAAAGCACATAACCTGAGCGGAGCAATGAAGTTGCGTGAGCGGGACCTGCCGCCTGTGCAAAGAGAGTTTTAATCTCTTAACTCTGGAGCAGGGTGGCCAGCTTATAGAATGGTACTGTAATCTTAATTCTCTACAGCAGAATTTCTTTATAAATTAAAAGTGATATAAGGCTGTCTCGGCTCAACGTGAAATAACACCGAATTTTAAATTCGGCATTATTTGGTTCGGTGTTATTTGACGGCACTTGGTCAGTGAAGTTATATGTTAGACGCTAACATTAAAATTTTGAAATACCGAGATCAAGGTTGTTGCTTGAACAATGCCACCAGTTATGCGACTTATCAGATTTGTTTCCACTAAATGCAGTGAATATTGAAGATCGTAAAGTATAGTGCAAGAGCATTTTTAGAGGAATTAAAAATAATAGAAGTGGGTCGCCGTGGCGTAGTGGGTAAGTGCGTCGACTCCTACGCAGAGGGTGCCAGGTTCGATACCCGAATTTATCACCTTTGGTAATTCACGGCTCCGCCTCTTTCGAGTCACTGACGATGCTCAAAGAGTACTCCTGTCTAGAAAAAGCTTCTCAAATTCGCCGTTCGGAGTCGGCATTAAACTGTAGGTCCCTTCCACTCGTGAAAGAACAATAGCACGCACAACACAAGTGGTTGCTGAGAAGCTAGGCCCAGGTCCACCTCGGACTGTCGCGCCACCCATATTATTATTATTATAAAAATAATAGAAACGACTGATGATGACATGTGATAATATAATTTATATCGAATTATTAAAGATAGCATGGAAAACTATCCCCACAATCTCAGCAATGTGTTGCATCTAACATGTTGAAAATTTGTTGTTTACGGTACCTTGTTCTCAGCAAAAAGGATACCATGAATACATGTTCAGTAGACGAGATCGACCTACAAAATGGTGCCCACAAAATAATAAGACCAGGGTACGTGTTTTTAATTTATGGTTTGTGTCGGGTTATTTTTTATTTTATTTTTGAAGTAATTTTTAATGCCCCAAAGCCATCAAAATTGCTAGCAGATTATGATTTTTCGCTTATTAGATTATAACCAAAATAAAAGGTCTCCCCATGAAAAGACCTTTTAAATCAGCTACAGAGATTATTGCTGAAATAAACTTACTACTCTAATCCCCAATAATACAAAAAAGACTTGAAGAACAAAATTTCTTTGGAAGATGTAGTAGCGCCGGTCCTTACCAAAATTACAGGATAAACCATCTTAAATTCGCAGACCACTTAAGTTTCAAAAAGCAAGAAAAAATAGAAAATATTCATTAGTCCGGTGAGACAACAGTGAATTTGGATTGATCTGATGGGATTGACTTCAGCGTTTTGGAATGGAATCTACTAAAAATATTCGGTGGTCCTATTGTTTTGTCCGTGACTGTACATATTCATTCATATTCATATATCACATATCATCATCAAATAATTAATAATTATTCCCACCAATCTTCGTCTGGTTGGTGTCTTAATGCCCTTGGTCTTCCCTGCACATTAAAGACATGATGATGACCGACCCCATGCGTGTTTACAACGACATACACCGAAATTTCTACAAAATGTTTATGAATTAACACACGTCCGGCAAGAATAGAATACTACACGATAAAATGGCAATACTTACTGAAAACTTTTGCAAATGGAAGTCATTAGTAACTTTGACAGCTCCTGAATTACAGCAATTGGAAAGACATTCATTGTTACCTGGTCACCATTTTCAAGGGTACATTCGAGATTGGTGTATGGACGAATGTTTTGTAACCTCACGCAGATTGAATACTCAGTCCGGGTTTCTTAGATGGTTACCTTTTGTCAGAAGATCATGTTCGCAGATATGTGTTCTGTTGATTTTGTCTGGGAATACATTAAGGTTCGTGGAAGACTTTTTTTATTTGTCTGGCGACTGTAAGGGTAGATTTATTCATTATGTTGCCTTTGGGTTTCATGCTGTGACATCAAAAATTCTGTTTATTGTATCCCGATATTAGTTACAAGGGAATATAAACTGTAAAGTGGGTAATACACGTCCTATCTAAATAAAAAGAACGAGATCGTGCGATCATAAAACTAAAAAAGGCAATTACCTGTCTGTCATAGGGCACTATTAAATCAGTGACTAAGTATTTGACACAAGACATCGGCTTGTATACACATGATCGACAATTGAATGAAGTCAGAGCCGTATACATGGCGCCCAGCTGAAGAACCATGGAATGAAAGGATGAATTTTGTGAAGTGCTCCACGAAGCGATGGGAGAAAGATCAGCTTGTCATAGTCAGATGTCATTCGTTATGTGCGAAGATCTCCTGGACAGATACAGATACTGAAGATATCAAACTCCTACAAGTGAACACGAGGCACGATCAATCATGATCTGTGGTCAGCAATCTTAAATATTCATCACATCAAATTCCTACATTAAGTCTTTTTAAGGTTCAGTCTCTCGTCAAGGGAAGGGGGAAACAGTTTATCCCAACACAAATCTCAATAAACGACAGTCGGTCGGCCTTCTTGGCGCCTCTTGAAGGAGAATGGTGATGCTTTGGAGTGACTAGCACAATGATCCGTAGAAAACGTTTGCGGTCTTGTAGATCGGGGATAAAGAAACGAAAGCCATAGAATTCTATTAAGCTGGTGGATCTAATGCCCATTTAACAATGCCGCGATGGTTCCCCGACTACGTGCTGGTTACGATATCTGCATTGGAAGATAAATATGCCAGAAGCATTTGTTTTTGGAAATGATTTGATTTGGTTGAAAAATCTTGCCCGCCCAATGAAAATATCGGGCAAGCGCAGCGAAATTAAAAAGCATGGAAATGTTTCAGCATGTTGAAAACATTTTCGAATTACTCCTAACTCATTCGAATGACTACTAACCTCTAATTCATTGGAATCTACTATCTAATTACTAAGTACGGACACATTCTTTTTTTTATTATTGGAGCTAGAAGCGGGTTAGGTTAGGTTGAGGTGGCTGACTGCCGCGCATACGGACAGTAGACACACTTAGGCCAAGGCCCATTGTGTTATCACACGGATCAAGGGTCCCTATTCCGCAAACCAATTTGTGCTTTTGAGAAATCGAAGAAGAGGGCTGATTCTAATGCTGCTCAGTTCAGCCAGATAAACAAGGAAAAGGGCCCCCCAGAAGTCTGAATCTACGTGATGAGAGAGCACTGCAGGTACATAGCAAGTGTTCGATGATTTCTTCCTCATCCTCGTCAATGCAGCTTCTACAGAAATCATTATAGGTAAGGCCTAGTCTAGAGGCGTGAGTTCCGATGGCTTGTTAAAAAGCCAATAAGAGATCTGAGGTTTGGCCTGCTTAATCTGATCAAACTAAGTGATCGCTTGGGATCGATCATAGGCCATAGTTGTTTGGTAATTAGGCATACTGTGCCAGATATCTATCCGCGGTTTGTTTGAGCAAGCGTTTCAAGCTTTAGCAGATGTTTTATAGTAGCGATAGGCGTTGAGGGTGGGTACAGAGTTTGTGGCCTTTCTAGCGAGTTCGTCTGCTTCGCAATTCTCTGGAATGTCTGGAATGTCTCTGGAAATACTTGGCCATCTCGTTAAGAGGAAGTCTTTGAATTAAAAGTGACTAAATTCAGAGATTTGATCGCTGCCTAGCTACTGGAACAGATGACGATATCTGTGCGCAATATTACATTGTTTTTTAGCCAGGACAGGGCTTCCTTATTCGCTATAGTTTCAGAGAAGTGGGTTAATACTTGAACTTTTTTTTATTTCATTCTGGTATGTTCCTTATTAGTATTTCTTTATTAGACGAGAACTATTTTTTACTTGTTCTCGCTCTGAAGAGAGTCGTTTATCGAGTTATCTTGTGTTAGTAAATAGTAATTTTTTAGTAGCCATTCGAGTGAGTTTGTAGTCATTCGAATAGATAATCTAATTGATTGTGACTCGAATAATCCATCTCAAGCGGGACTTTAGCTTATTAAGATATCTCTATTACTAAAGCCTCAAATCTTAGAAGCATTCGATTATGGCCATCACTACATGCAACCACAGATTTGTGTAGTTTGAAATATGAGGCGAGGCACCAACGCAGCATTGTGAAATGGGCATACTACAGTTGAGTGACAGATATCCCCGGACTACTTACTACCCCCGGTTGTCTGAAAACGCCAATAAAACCATTGAAATCGTCGAGCCTGACCGTCATGTAAGTACGATTTTCCGGGTGGTAATTGCACAGAAAACCGTTTGGAATCATTTAAACAAGGCTACAGATATATGTTCGATGTATCAAGCGAAAACTGTCGTTTTCGGTTGGTGGTGCGCCATCGACGCAAACGAAGGCCAAGTCAGGATTGACAGCTAAAGAGGAATAGCTGTGTGTTTGGTGGAATTAGCAAGGAATCATCTACTATTTGGATCTGGATCAGGTCAACAATTAAACCGTCTGAAGGAAGCAATCGGTAAAAGCTGCCCATAGGAGTGGCATTGTGTTATACCAAGCAGGCACATGGATAGTGACTCGTCCGAAGCTCCGGTACCTTTCATTGGTTCGTATTTGGGATCAAGGGTTTGTGAAGTTGGACTCTCTCAGTTTTGTACTAGTAGAGACGAGGGTTATTATAAATGAGCATTTTTGATGTAAATCAGACAAATTTACTAGGGTAAATACAGAATTGTGGCGGACGTGGCACTGTAGGTACGTGTGTTGACCCCTACGCAACTTAATCTCTCTGCTTGGGTTTGATTCCCGGCCAGTGCGACCAAAAATAATTTGCACGGTCACTGACAATGCTCAAAGAGTAATAACTGTCTAAAAACAGATTACCAAAATTGGCCGTTCGAAGTCGACATAAAACTGAAGGTCCCTTCCACTCGTGAGAGAACAATGGCACGCACAAGACGGGTGGTTGCTGACAAGCTAGGCCCTTCTACCGGCTGTAGCGCCACCTACATTATTATATTTAAAAACAGAATTAAATTTCATGCAAAGATAATGGATTTATTTTTAACACACACTCCCGATAGCTGCACCGATCGACAAGGGGAGTCGAAAGAAAGATTAGTGCCTGTTGTCGCTCCTGCGTGTTGACATCATGTCAAGGTCCATAATCAAACCCTGGACGTACATAAATGATCGGGAATCTAATCCCCAGTGATGGATGATTTTGAAATATTTTCCATATATTCCGAAAAGCTTCCTTGATCCATTAAGCCTAATAACACTCCAATCGACGAGAAGATTGCATCTGCCCACTCAATTGAAAACTGTGACGCAGTAAAGCACTGAACAGGAAATAGTTGAAATGGATCAGCACCCCTGAAAAAGATAATCTCACTTATGCAAATGGCGCCTTATGTCATCATGATTCTGACATTTGTATAGTAAACAGTAGTAAAATACACGCAAAAATGTTTGCCGATTATTTCAACTCATTTGTTCTGATAACAAGTCGAACTTGTCAGGCTTGCAAAATGTGGAGAATCCGAGCCTACATTGATGCTACTTCGCGTCCTTGGTGGTCGAGGTCACACTGCTTCACGTTATCAAGAAGAAATTGTCTTGCTGCTACGATTAATTTTCCTTTAAACAAAATCTTGGCATTTTTGAATTATGAGGCTTTGGATTAAAATCTTAGTCGGAGCTCTAGTTTAGATTCGCTCCCCGAAACAGCTTCCACAACATCGAACAGTCGAGTTCATGGCAATTTATCGAAAGCAGAATTTTTTTTATTTCGTCATCTGCCATCTGCTCTGCCATTCTGCTCACAACTGGTCGAACGAATCTCCGTTTAAGCGTTTGTAGAGAAAACATTTTGCCTGAGAGAGGGTAGTTTAGACAAAAAGACAGCTTCTAATTGAAGGAATGGTGATGCTACAGACCTTGTGCTTCCAGAAGGACGTGGGAGTCATTTCGAGTGCCTGAGCACATATTTTCCAGTGACTTCACCTTGCAGTCATATTTCACGACCCCGAAACACGTGAATCCTGCCCAAATAGGTTGCAAATTCTTCAGGTCACATCCACAGATTAGATAGGTAGATAGATTCTGCGTACTCATTGGTTCGGCGACTTCGCACAGATTGTCTAAACATCCTTCACCAATCTCCCCCAATCGATCAAGTGTTTGGCTTGATATTCAGCTGACATTTCCCAGCAAAACACGCGTAAAAAAGTTCCAATTCAAAGGCGCTTTAAAAATGTGGAAGCTCCGAACAGGAACACAAAAGTGAAAGCCGCCGACACGGACTCTGGCGGTTGGGTAAATCCACAATCAAGTTTCAACCCAAAGATCACCGTGTTTTGTGACCAAAACAACCACAATCCACGATAGCATCAGAGTTTGTCGACGTTTGCAAAGCCTCGCACGTCATCGTCCACACAGCAGAATGTGTTGTCCATTCATTCTTTAATCAATTACACCATCGATAGTATCTGCCTCACGCGATCTACTGCAGGGTCTCATTAGCCTTGGAGTAGTCCATAAATCGGTATCGATCCCAATCAAAACAAAAACGGTTACCAAAAATAGAACGCTGTCTCGTGTTGTCAATAAATACAGAATTTCGTCTTTAATCATTTAAAACAATCTCTCAGTCAACCATACAAACTAATGAGCGCGGTACGGCCAGAGTATCGCGACTCTTCTAATCTAGAAATCAGATCCATTTCACCAGGAGGTTCCGGGTGCTGGCGCGACGTTTATTGATGCCGCCGATCTTGAATATCCCGGCAGTGGTGCGGTGTGAATGGCGCCACGATTCCTGGCGACATATGTCGCCTCATATCTTAAGGGTGTCGCCGAACCGGATTGTGGCGTCACAGCTTCGACTTGGACCAGCAAAAGAATGGGATTCGAGGCGGATAGAACTTGTGGTGCGTTCGGCTTAGGAGTGTTAGGAGCGGGTAGCACACGTTGGCTTGATTCTTCGCTAGCTTGTGCAATTGGTTGTTGCCTTGAAGCGCGTGCAACTGGTTGTTTCCATTCCCTTCTGCCGGGCACACTGACTGACTGTGCGCCGAGGGCGAGGACGACAAGAATGACTGCGGCAGCGATGAGGAACTGTAAACAGAAGAGTTAGTGTATCAGATGAGAGGCTTCGAGGATGAGCTTCGAGCTGGTCAAGGCCTTACCTTCATGTTGGCTGTGTGTTGTGGGAGTGGATAAGAAGTTGTCCAAGAACGAGTTGAGCTGATTCTAATTTCATTCACAAACTTCGCTCCACTTTTATACCGGCGATCCACTAGATTCGTAATTTATTCATAAGATTCGGTGCACCGGTCTTTGGCTCTGATTCGGTTTTAATGGCGCTCGAGGCTTGTCTCGGATCAGAGACAGAAAAGCAATAAAATCCACAAGCAGCATGAATTTGAAAACACACCCGTGTGTCGTGGGAATATGCATACATAAATGCGTAATCGAGCACTTGTTGCAGAATATTTGTTTGTTTGTTTTGCTTGTTTGAATGTCCTTTAGAGAATCCGGGCGGGCTTTTTGGACGCAACTGAGGCAGGATAAGCGACTTCTGAGAAACACTGAACTCTTGGTGGTCAATTGGCTGGATTTCAATTTGCAGAAAATACATTTTTTGACAAAGAACAGGATGTTCATATGATATGGATTCCATATAATGGACAAAAGCACTGACATCATGTCAAGAACAAGGACCCAGTCGTGGGTTCGAAAAATGGGAAACAACAATTCGAGCCTGCAACATTTTTGTATTCTTTTGCGGAAGATTCAGAGCATTTTTGAGTGAAAGTCAAGTTATGAGTACAATCTTTAGACAACGCGAGAGTGTTAAATAGTTATACCTCTACTGTAATGACCCATGGCATGAGTCCTTTCTTGAAGTTCACGTCCTGTAAGCTTTGAATCTTTGGTCATGTGTGCTGTGTTGGACTGTATAGGATTCATGACGACATGGGTCTAGTCAGTCTTCTACAGATTCAACGGCTAAAAGTTCTGCTTCATGTAGAGCTTACGGATAACTTGTTCCGGTCCCAAGCCATCGACTCCAAGCCTTTGGGGGAATGTGGCAGAGGGCGCCCACGCCTAAAGTGGCACAAACAAGTGTATAAGGACATCAACTATCATGGCACAACTGGAAACATCCAGCTAGAGATCGCAGTTGCACTGGGAAAGGCCCACACAAAGAAGAAGCAATTCCTGGAAGGTGAATACACCTAGACGCATTTTTTCCTCTTGTACAACCCATATCTTGAAGGCAACCACATATCTATTGTATCGCGACGTACTATGTACTTCCCTTTATGAAAGAATAGTGTGTATGTCATTTGCAGTGGAATTCTGATTTTTAAATGACGTGAGTATCTTCCTATGAAAAAGCCAACATTCCTTGACTTGGCAAACATTTACTTTGTGCAGGTGGTACTTAATGCCGCAGTGACCAATAAGCAAGCTTCACCGTTGGTCCAAGTTTGTTTTCCCATTTGTAAATCTTCGTTGTAAATGCTGTCCAGTTGACATTATTCGCTCCACATTATTGTGTCTGGCAACGGATTTTCGTGCGCTGTTACAACTACCTACTTGACGGACACTACGATTTGGACGATAGTGTGTTTTGCCTGACTAACTCAGACGCATTTTTTCGCCGTAGTTGGAACGCAGTTGACTCCACATCGTTCTAACAGATTCTAGCAATTACACCCGCTGTCCTTGTTAATTTTGCCAGTCACAACCTCACACCGAATCCTTTTCTTCCTCTGTAGCTTGCAGTTGTTGACGATGCTACACGTCCTTAATTAAACACCGCAGAGCGGAAGTAAGGCCCTTAATGACAGATACGACTGTGAGTGTCAAGAAGGGTGTACACATATGCACTCTTCTCACCATTCAACACATAAGCCAGCGATTTTTCCTATAAATGAAACAATTGATAAGGTTATTTTTAAAGTCGACATTCCCTTCAATGCGCGTTCGCAGTGAATTCCATCTTTCAAATCCTCAATCGTGTGGAAATGGTATCCCGGAACGGTGTCTTGAACTTAGGGAATAGTGAGAAGACATGTGATTCTTGATCAGGGGAAAATAGTGGTTGATAAATGAAAAGAGTTTCTAAGAAGTGTGTGGTGGTGCAATAACCAAAAGTTGTCTGCCCCCAATTCTTTCTATTATCTTATATATTTGCTCCAATTGAAATATAAACAGTATCACCGAGGTCCCCAATTGCCAATCGTGGATTCTTGAAGACCAAATCTTTGATTGGATGTCATTTGACATTGATGACCGCACATTCCGATCTTTGTATTCACTGCTTTCTCTGCCTGCATTTTTTGAATCACCTGTACAAATTTTGTCTCTGAAACAGGCTGGTGGCTAAAGCCTTCTACTCTATTTTCCTATGCGTTCTATTTTCTATAAAAAAAATGTTGCAAGTAAGAATTTGGATTTGAATTAACTTTGGCTTAAATAACGGCTTCAATCTGAACAAGTTTTTGAGTAATCATAGTTGCCATGCATTTATTACTCCCATAAATACATAAATAAGTGTTGGACCTATGATCTGAAGAATGGCGTGCATGATACAGTTTCTTACGTGCAAAGCAGTTATTCTTTACTATGACATTGGAGCATTATCTCGTTGAAACACCCATAACCCAACACAAAAAAATCGTATGCTATCAAAATTTGATAATTCATCCATGTGAAAGCATTGTACGATTACTTCCGATGGATGGCGGTATTCTTCTTCTGGTGGCGCTACACTCCGGGGTGGACCTGGGCATCAACTAACAAGCTTTTCCAGCCGGCTCGATATTTAGCCATATGTCTGCAACTGCGCACACCAAGTTGGTTTAAGGTCCTTCTCCATCTGTGTGTGCCATCGGTTCACACAATCAACCGGTTGTCCCACTGGTTCGGAGTCGAGGACTCTTCGAGCTGGAGAAGTGTTATCCATGCACTCTACATGGCCTAGCCATCTTAGGCGTTGAATCCGTAGACCCCTGGCTAGGCTCAAGTCGCTGTACAGCCCGTACAGTTCGTGGTTGAATCTTCTTCTCCAATAACCATCAACGCAATCAGGACCAAAGATTGAAAGCAGAACTTTTCTCTCGAAAAGACCAAGGGCTTCTTCATCCGTTTTTAATATTGTCCATACCTCCGCACTATACAGCAGGACAAGGATGATCAAGGTGTTATATAATGTAAGCTTGGTCCTTCGAGAGAGGACTCTACTACTTAGTTGCCTCTTCAGCCCAAAGAAACAGCAATTGGCAAAAGTTATTCTTCGTTTAATCTCAGACTGGTGTTGTTCGTACTGTTTACACGAAGTCCTTCACAACCTAGAAGTTATAGCTGCCTATGGTAACGTTCTGGCCAAGTCGTCGACATTGTGCGTCCTTTCTCGATGACAGCATATACATCGTTTTGCCCTTGTTCACCGCTAGAACCATTTTGGACGCCTCCGCTTCAATACCAGCAAACGCTTCATTGACGGCTCACTGTGTTCGACCAATCACGTCAATGTCATAAAACTATGCCAGCAGTTGTACGGACTTTTGAAAGATCGTGCATCTTGTGTTAGCGAGTGAGTTCAGCACGACCTTCTCAAGAATAATGTTGAAAAAGTCACATGACAGCGCCTCGCCTTGTCTAAGACCCTTTTTGACAATGAAGGTCTCGGGGAGTTCGCTTCCGACCTCGATGGAGCAGATAGAATTCTCCATCGTCATCCTGGACAGCCTGACTAGTTTGGCAGGAATGTCAAAACTAGACATGGCGCTGTATAGCTCGTCTCTATGCACGCTGTCATATCCGACTTTGAAATCGACGAATAGGTGGTGGTGTCGATCTGCATCTATTGGGTTTGGCAGTATTTGATGCAACAAAATTTTCCTGTATAAAGCATCCATTCCCTCACCCAATTGGTGAGGCAGTTTTAACCACTTTAAAACTGCATTACCTACATGTGGAGGAAAACATCCGTTATACCTTGTATTTGAGCTGTTTTATTCGTTCTACCAGTGTTCACATTAGTGATGGGTCAAATCGAGTTGATAAACCGAGTCAACCCGAGTTACATTTATAATAAACGGAGTTGCCGAAACTAAAACGAAACAAATAATTGAACAACAAATCTGTAAACGGTTCGACTCGGTGTTTCTTTTGGTTGCATTGCAAATGAACATTGTTTTCGTACAAATCGAGTTGTACTGCTCAGTTCAATAACTATAAGTTTGATTGCATAGTATAGATTTTTTTAAAAGAAATCTGCGGTTTGACACGGTAATAGTTCACACACAACCACATGTCGCAAGACTGATCGAAAAGTGGAAAAAGTTTAACCACCATTCGACCGATCTGAACACTAGTTTGAAAGCCACACTGACACGATATAGTACAAATTTGTCCATCCGACACGCCAGTACGACCTGGTGATACCTATGACATGTGGTAGTAGGAATGTAGAACAATTAATAATCTGGGTGCACCGGGCTCCTGTCATACCTTTGATCCTTTCCGAACTAATTCTAACTCAATACAGAGTAGAAATAATCCTTTGAACGGAAGTGTATTTTAAAAAAAAATCTCCACAGTTGCACACAATATCTTCTTATAATTAACGCACTTGGAGCTGGATTATACCTGTGGCTATGATTCGGAATCATAGCCTTTGTCACTAGTAGGCCGCTTCTGTATGCCACTTCAATGTCTTTAAATGTTCAAAACTTTAAATGTATATATCTGATTATATATGCTACCATATCAAACATCACTCCAATTACTGTGATTCTACCGAAAAGCGACGACTGCAATATATGCTTCTCAAAAGTGCACTGTATGCAGTGAGCTCCTACAAACATTCTGCAACTTTTGAACACATCCCAAAAGACGTTTCTAGACTATGCACAACCAACAAATGCACTTAATGGGATCAAATAATGTTTAAATTTCTCAGGGCTTAGGCCATTTCTTTCTTCCGTAACATATTTCCACTTCTGACATCGGTTTCATTCATTCCAGGGTGGCATGTACATTCTTCAACTCTTCGACTGGTATTCAGCATCAATTTCCGTCATTCTCATCTGCATCATCGAAGTGGTAATCGTCGGGTGGATCTACGGCGTGGAGCGATTCTCGAACGACATATATTTCATGATCGGCAAGTATCCCGGTAAAATGTGGACCCTATCCTGGAAGTACATCACTCCCGTAATTCTATTGGTAAGTTATAAACACCCCAGGAAAGCGCCCCTCTTCATTCAATGATTTCCTTATTTTTTTAACAGGGAATTTTCCTCACAACAATCGCGTTCAATACAAAGGTAACATACAATGGAATGGTCTACCCCGATTGGGCCATCGCCATCGGCTGGTGCAGCTGTGCCCTATCGATCCTTTGCATCCCAGGTTATTTCATCTACATCCTCCTCACCACAGACGACTCACTGGAGTCGATCATTAAAGAGCAGTCTAAAGCAGTCGACTGGACACCGGCCGAATATAAGCATAAGATCGAATACGAGCGATTCCTTAAGAGCCAGAGAAGAGATCTGGAAATGCTTCATCGGTCATAAATGTGAATTAGTTGCAAGTAGGCTCGGATTCGAAACATTTTTAGAATTAAATTTATGTAAGCACAATGTAAATACATTGGAAAATATTGTATGCTTATGAAAAACCATTGTTTTTGCTGAAAATTTAAATAAATTGTTTTGAAATAGATTTTAAGTTCTCGTCACAAACACATTGCACAGCCGCTGTACGGTTTGGTTGCAGTTATCGAATCTCACATCCAGGGGGCGCACATTTGACAGTTGACATTTTTGTTTTATTTTTTTCATTTGAAATCGAATTTTTATTCCGTGTTCTCCGTTTCTACATTTTTTTACAAAAAAAAACTTACTGGCATTGTAAACAGCATTATTTAAACTATTTATGTGCATGTTTGATTTTACATATATAAGCTAGAATCATGTCCAAGAGCTCAATGGATGTAGCAATCTCGTATGTTCGTGACTTCAGTCAACAGGCAGAATCTTACAAAAATTTCAAACTCGAGGAGACACTGATTCTCCTCAATCGCAGTGCATCTGTAAGTTACATCGGCATTAAATTCGGTCTTGTTTATCCTGATTTTTCCAGCTCCTTAGCACGGCGATCCAACCACAACACTTCGCCCCAAACAATTTGGAGATTTCAAAGTTTTTCGTCGATTTGCATGCAGTGATAAATGTTCTCAATCCCGACTCAGATGTTCTGTGGGCATGCATCACAGTCCTCCAGCATTGTTCGAAGAATTTGGACGCACGGAAAGCTATTGTTAATGACTATCGCTTCGTGCCGCTGTTGGCATATGTATTGAACAAAACATCTGCTCAGGTGAGTGATCAACTTCAAGTAAAACCACGGCGCTATAATGATTTTTGTGGTTTAAGGACAAAATTCAACGTCTGTTGAGCATCTTACAAGATCTCACCTATGGCATTGTCATAACATGGGAAGAGCCGTATCTTACGAGCTTGGTTGAGATGCTTGTGGACATAATCTACAACCAGGAAGAGTCGTTGGCACAGTTGGCGCTGTCGATTCTCATCAATCTTTGCTACAAAAACTTTCCCGTGATGTTTTTGTTCCTGCGCACGGTGAATTTGTCCAGATTCAGTAGGAAAATAACAAACTACGGCGGGCTGGCCAACAAGATGATGATCATTCTCTCGGAGGACATCAATTCGCCGGAGGTTAAGGAGATGCATGTGTTCTTAAAGGCAACCTTCGGTACAGTTGATGAGTGCATCAAGACTTGGAATGTTCCCTATCTGAGGCATGTGGTGGATTTTCTTTTGGATTCCAAATCGCACAAGGGACTGAACTTGGCTATGAGGACGTATGAGAACTATTGCGAGGATATTGAACGGATTTTAGATGTAAGTTTGGCTGGTGTGCTGTTTGTTATTCGCTAAATTTCGTGTAAATTCCATTTGATCTCCTTTAGAATGTTGAAGAACGCTCAGGAATGGATGATTCAACAGACGAATCCAAGAAAAGCCAACAGATTTGTATGTCGTTGTTATTCGAGTTGATCGGCTATGTCTTGGAACTCTCCGAGTCCACCTACGAGGACGGAAACGAAAGTCGATTTAGCCTGGAATCTAATCATACTCGGATCTATGAGTTGACAAGCCAATGGATTGATAGTGACTCAGCCGGAATCCATGCAGTACGTCTTCTGGACTCCCTCATTCGGTCAAGTGAGTAGCGAGATAACCTTTGTAAGACGATCCTTGATATTCCAATTTACAGCAGAGAAGGATATGCTCACGGTAAAAATCGCCAAAGACTCCCAGCTCATCGGTCAGCTGGTCGCGATCACCGAAAAACCGGAGACTGAGTGTCGCCACACAACTGCCATTCTTCAGTTCATGCTGACGCTGCTCAACAAACCCAAAACAGAGAAACTGATTCTCTCCAAGATCACTGAGTCGTATTTTGACAAAATGTTCGCCCCCCTCTTGGCCATGCGCCCAGAAATGTTCATTTCCTCCTCGTTTCCGTTAGAGGACCTGGAGAAGTCCATCCTGTGTTTGCTTCTCCTAATAAACTTCGCTGGTATTGCGAAGAAGGCGTACTTCGAGAAGGTTTGTTCGTTGCTTCAGCTGCAGCAGTTTCAGTTCGCTTTAGCCAAAGCCATGATTTGCGGTAGCGAGACTGTCTGCGATGCTGTGTTCCAGGTCTCGCTGTTTGAGCACTTCCCGAGGAATGAAGTCGCCAAAGTGAGTAGATCAATTATGCACTAGATGTCCACATTCTGATTCGTTTCCTTGCAGTTAATTTCACAGTTGAACACAACCGTTCATCCAAAGTCGCCGTACGCTCAATGGCCAAATTTGAACTCTATCCTTCAGAGTAACCAATCGTTGGTTAGCAAAGAGCTCGAGGAAAGACTGAATGCGTTGATTGAACTTATATCGACGGCGAACGCTAATTCGCAGGTGAGATCCAAAAGAAATGGTCTCTTGACATGAATTCACGCCCGATTTTGGTTTCAGATAAACAGTGTGGCTACCTCACAACTGATTGAGCTGTACAATCACAAGATGAATATACTTAAAAGTTCCGAAAACAATAAGTCAAAACGACTGGAGGACGCAAGCTTAGAGGTGAGTGTTTGCTTCAGCCTTTGATCCGAGTGTGAGGTTAGGGTGTTTCTTTCTGCAGGTAACGCATTTGTCGCACAGGATAAGTCTGCAGCAAGCTGAACTGGAGAAGTATCATACCATGAACTTTAAACTGCACATTAATCAGGAGAGGTGAGTCCCCTGCGGCATTGGGACCGACTTTGAAATCACTAATTCGTCATTCTCCGTATGTTGTTCCTGTTTAGGTTACAAACACAGTGCAAGGATTTATCCCAGCAAAAGGATAATCTCAAAACGAATATAACAAACCTCATGAAGAAACTTTCCGAACAAAGTGACGCGCTCAGCATCAACGAGAAACGCCTGGAAGTGAAAATGTCCGAAATGATAAGTAAGTCCTCACTCAATCAACCACATTGTGATTTCCATTGAATATCTCTCTCTCTCCGTTAGTCCTGCAAAAGGATCACAACGAATTGAAGGCCCAATTCGAGACAAAGACTGAAGAACTTGAACGTCTGCAGGCCACCTCCAAGGAACATACCCTTCGAATTGAAAAGCTGAAGAAAACAATCGGCGCCTACGAGCAAGACATCAAAGAAAAGACCCGCATACTGGAGGAGAAGGAACGCGAACTGACAAAAACACAAAAAGGTCTGGAAGAGCAAAAGGAAGCCAAGAAGAAATCGGAAAGTGTCATCTCATTCCTCGAGAATCAACTGCAAGAAAAGAACGAGGCGATCCGTCAGTACGAGAACGAACTGCTCGAGACCGAGGAGATGCGCAAAACAATTCTCAGTCTCATGGAGAGCAAGAGACCCAAGCGAAAAGCTTAGTAGTATTATAACTCCGTCTGGCAAATAAACAAAAAACACCACACACACATGAGTTAGTCAAAGTCCTGATTTTATTAATCATTTTGGAGGATTCTCTTAAAAACTACGTTAACGGCTTGGACTCAGTTAAACAATTTTTTTCGGCTTAAACAAAGTACTATCGAATAAATATTAGTAAGTTAAATATTTAACAAAAAAAAATCTATGAAACACAAAACGATCTATACAGAGAGTATCACGATATCGGTTGTTCGTTAAAGCTTATTCGGATGGTTGTTGTTTTGTTCTTTTTAGAAAAGGTATGAAGTTATTCTACGCTGTAATGGCAATTTGTCCGTAAGTGAGATGTTGATAAAATCTTATAGGGAGTTGCTAGAGAGGATAAGGGTCGCGATCAGAATGCTGATAATCGAGGGTGAGAGCAACTGAATCGCACCATCAGATCCGTCCTTTTTGCTGGCGCTGCCCGACTCGTCGAGACGTCTTGACTGGCGTTGTTCGGCTTTCTCGCAAACACTGTCACAGCTGACGCCTTCGCAAATGTCACAGAGGGTGGACTTCGGTGCTCGGAAGAACATTCGGGCCTTTCGTGCTGCAATGAGAAAATAATGTATTTGTTAATCAGAATATTTGCATTAAGGAACAAGTCTATACAGTCCAATGGCGATAATTCGTATCCCGATAAATCGAAACCTCAATAATTCGTAACAAACTGCTAGTCCATTGAAAAACCGTCCCTAATTCATAAGGTGTTCATACATTTTGTCCCGTCGTTATTCCGTATTTCCTTTCCAATGTTTGTAATGAATACAAAACCTCGTATAAATTGTAACTCGTTTTTTAAACCTTTTATAATTCGTAATGCGAAATGCACAAAAAAAACTTTTCAGGTTGACTACCGTTGATTTTGTAAACGATTTTGTTCCCTTATTGTGGCGCCTTCATACTACCTTACTGTTTTAAAGTGTAACAATGTGAAACAAGCGTACACTTAAAATGTTACCAATTGCTCTGAAACAAGTGATATTTGCATCAATTGATAATGAAGCAAACAAATGTGTGGCGAAAAAATTCGAAATCGCAACATCAACTCACTCAACTCCACAAAAAAAGATTAGTGTTAATAAAACTCCATATGCCCCATCCACAAAAAAGGCGATCTTATCTCTTGCAACAACTATATATCCCTGGTCCACGTCGCCTACAAGATCCTGTCCAGCGTACTGCGTGAACGTATAAAGCCGTTTTGCACTAATCAGCATTTACAAGTGCAGCTTCCGGCCCTTCAAATCGACAATAGAAAGACCAGCGAGTTTCAAACCGATACGCACAACCTTTTTATCGATTTTAAAGCCAAGGAGTTATTCGGTTCGATGGCCGAATTCGGGATCCCGAGAAACCTGATCCGTTTGTGTTGCACTACGCTAACAAATACGCGATGAACCGTGCACTTCGGCTCGAGGACTTCCGAGCCGTTTGAAACCTGCACCGGATTTCGGCAAGGAGATGCGCTGTCGTTTGATTTCATCAATCTGGTACTGGAGAAGATGCGGCGTGCGGCGGGCAGCTGTAAACACGAAAGGCACTATCTTCTACAAGTCAGTCCAACTTTTGGGATATGCAGACGACATGGACATCGTCGCGCGTTCTCAACGTGCCGTAGTGGAAGCATTTACGGCAATTGAAGAAGAGGCGAAGCGAGCTGATCTTAAGGTCAAACGAAGTATATGCTGTCGACCAAACACGTTCCGTCACACGTGGTGTGTGAGGACAAAATATCACAATCGACACCTACAATATCGAAGTAGAAAAGGGGTTTGTCTAACTCGGGGCAACCGTGAACTCCACAAATGACATCACTGTGGAGATCCGACGTAGAACCGCCTTTGGCAACCGGTCTTACTTCGGTTTGTCAAAACAACTGCCGTCAAAACTCCTGACTCGAAGGACTAAGATTACATGCTCTACAAAACTCTTATTTTGCCAGTCCTGCTATATGGAGCCGAAAGCTGGACGATAAGCAAAACTGCGGAGCTGATTCTTGGTGCCTTCGAAAGAAAAATTCTACGTCGAATATATGGTCCCGTCTGCGAGGAAGGCGAATGGAGAAGACACAACCGCGTACTCTACGAACTGTACCAGGATGTGGATGTAGTCCTGAAGGCAAAGATCCGTCGACTGCACTGGCTCGAACAAATCGAGCGCATGGACAACAATGCCCCAGCTAAGAGGGTCTTCGAATCCGAGCCTCCTGGTTCGAGAAGGAGAGGAAGACCGAATCTCCGGTATAAAGACCGCTGGTGCAAGACAGCTTAGTCATAATGACTGGAAGCAGAACTGTCAACAATAGAAAGCAGCTATCGCTTAGTTAAACATTATGAATTGAAAAATCATATGAAATGTGAAATCCCTGTAATTCGTACCTTAACGTTTTCCACCCCGTTAAATAGGAATCTCGACAATTCATAAATTGTGGTAATTCGTAAAAAATGCCGTTCCCTTGCTATTTCGATTTATCGGGATTCGACTGTATTTGTATGTCCATTAATAGTGAGGTTTTCGTGGATAAAATGGGCTGCATTTTCCTTATCCTACTTTACTTAAGTAGGAGTTGAACATGCGGATGATGGAAAATGGATATTTCTTGTGGAGGGGGTATTTTCGCATCATCCATCATTACTGAAACGTAATGGACAAAACAAAAATGCTATTCAGCCCTATTACAGACCCCATTCGTAACAAATCTACGAATTGAAGTTACGATACGAACTACGAAAAGAAGCTATCACCCAATCCGAACAGAATCGTAGTTCCGAAGTAAATTACTTGTCGTTGAAAAAATAACCACCCCTATCGTGGCATCCGTCGAAATTGAGTTTCACTTTGGAATGTGTGTGGAACATAAGCTCGAGCCAATGCATAAACGCCGAAAAACGACTCGACTCTCAAAACGCCTTATGTCTGTTTACTGAAACGACTGGTCAGGGTGAATATATATGCTCACAAAAAAAAAAAGGAAAGTCACTCGGTTCCCTAACCTCAATATCCATAAAGGACCTTTGTAGTCTCCTTGGTAAGTCACCGTCAACCAGATTGATCACATTCTGACGATGTTAGACATAGACATCACTGGTCGATGTCCAAACCGTCCGAGGAGACAACATTACCTCGTATAACTTTCTTGTTACAAACAGGGGCCTCAAGAGAACAATGGGGTCAAGGAGTGTCACTGCGG
Organism: Eristalis intricaria; assembly: GCA_964034865.1. Lineage (NCBI taxonomy): Eukaryota > Metazoa > Arthropoda > Insecta > Diptera > Syrphidae > Eristalis > Eristalis intricaria. The sequence goes on from OZ035874.1 coordinate 76,106,227, forward strand.
TGCTATTATCGACACGGACTGTTGGGATCTATTTCGATCGAGTATCCCAGAAACTCTCGGTCAGTTCGACGCGCTGTCAGGAGCTTGCCACTAATGTGGTGGGTTCTAGAACATCACCTAAGAAAAGCCCAGCCCATGGCCTGACAGCAAGTGCTACCAGTTATACATGCCGCCAATCTGGAAGCTTACAAGGCAACGCTGCAACGAACAACGTTCGTGAGCTTAACGAAGACCCAGCTTTGCGAAAGAAGAAAGAAAGAACGAGAAGATCGAGAGGTAATTTGGCAGAAGTGATGTCCGAGAGTTTAAACAATTGTATAATGGATATGAATTTCGGAAAGAAGAATCCGGGCATGGAAATGTTCGGCTGGCTCTTTGACTCCCAATTATTACAGGCTGGTACACGGTGATGAAGACCTTAATACTGCTGTCAGGCTGAATTCCAGACTCAATCTGGGGAACGATAGAAGAGAATTCTGTTCTCGTCGAGCCCATGAACAACTTGGTTTCGGCCCGTCTTCCAACTTCTGGCAAGAAATCACGCTAACGCAACACAATGAAATTAATTACATAGTGCGCCCTCACCAAAGACGCAAACTCAAGCACTCCATGAATACTTACCACTGTCATAGTAGTCGTAGATGATCACAGGTGTTGGCAGATGCTTTGTCACCTTGTAGGTCTTGTAAGCATCCAGGGTTGGGCAGATCTCATTGTGGTCCAGGAAGTCAAAGTAAATGACCACGACTGTGTCTCGTTTTCTCGTCTCAACTTTCTGCGAAGTAAACAAAGTGTTCTCATCATTTTCGAACCGTTTACAGGGGAACTGCACAACTCACCTTAATCCTTGCATTGGCTTCCAGCGACGGCAGAGTGTCGAGATCAACTGTGAAACCACTTGGCAGACTAACCTCCATCACGGCCATGTTTGACTTGTTGCCGCCGCCCGTAACTTGCACAAAGCTGAAAACCAAAGAGACTCAATGACATTTTCGAACATTTAGCCGCATTTTGAACCCACCTTGTGCAGATGGACAAGTGCAAGTAGTTGGCGTGTGAGATGCGGTTGACTTGAGGGTCCAGGATGAATCTCGGCCAGGCGCCAGTGACGTTTGTGTTGTATCGGTAGGAGACCTGTGCTAGGGCTGCTCCACGACCTGTCGCTGCAATCGTGAGGTTCTTCACCGTGGACGGGAGCTGGTACGACTGCATAACTATGGCGTTCTCGGCATTCACATTCATTTTCGTCTCAGCACCTTGTCCGTAGTTGAAAATGACCTCAACGTTTGTTCCTTGACTCGAAGTTCTCTCGGAGAACTTAATCAGCGTCTCCAGACCCACTATGGTGTCTGAAGATGAAGCGAAGCCACCAAATAGGTTCCTCTGGTCCACAAGCCATTTGAGCACGGGCAGCGCGTCCGCAATGAGGTTACTCTCAAGGAGAGCCATCGCGGCGTACGACGTGATCTCGATGTTGATGGATCTAGATCGGTTGTACCACGGGCTGTTCTTTTCACCCTCTGGTGTGGTCTTGTTCCACCACTTCTTTCCGTCCTCTGTGTTCGCCATGCTGTCCAGTTGTTGGATGAATGAACCCTTAGATCCGTGGTTGGCCAGAGCTAGAACATACGCTCCAATGGCGAGAGCGTGTGTGTCGTTTGTGGCGTCCAATCCACGCGCTATGTAGTCCAAGCCTCTCGCTATCTGATTCTTGAACTCGGGATATGTGTCCTGCAGTGACAGAGAAAGGGAGAGTCAGTGTACACGTCAAGAGATGTGAAGAGGTGTACGTACGGAATTTTCCATGAAGGCCATCAGTGTGAACGCAGTCAGGCTGACGCCACGTTCATCTAGCTGCGCGAAGACATCTCCCATCTCAGGGAAGCTGCCATCGGCCTTTTGAATCTTGGCTAGGTAGTCTAACGCTGACTTGATCACAGAATCGTCGATCTGAGTGTACACACTGGCCTGCCGGAATGACCGAGCCACGTAGGCTGTGAGCCAGGTGCTGCTGTTCTTCTCGGACGATCCGAAAGCGCTGAAGGCTCCATTCTTGTGGCGGTAGTGGAGTTCTCGTTGGTAGCCGACCTCTAAGAACCGCTTGGCCCTGCTCTCTATCGCTGGCGAGAGCTTTCTGATTCTCTGGAAGCAAGCGCATTAAGAGGCTGAGCGTGGATTGGGTGAAGGGAGGCTTACCTGCAGATATCTGAGGACCAGGACGTTGGGGACGAAGTTAACCATGGTCTGCTCGCCGCAGCCGACTGGCATTCGGATGAGGTCTTCAACGTTCTTGATGGCGCTTCCAATGAGGTCGCCGACCACGGAAACTTCAATCATCGCTGACTCGGGAATCGCGTTCCTGGGAATGTCAATAGTGACGTTCTCCAAGATTTCTGGTTTTGCACTGAGATCCAGCAGAAAGCCTCGATTTACGCGCTCCACAGCGCCAGCTGGCTCCACGAGGAGAGTCTTCTCGACCGTGTCCCCAGCCAGTTGGGTGTTTGCAACGGCCTTGATCACAAGGTGACCGATCTTCTTGGGCCGAATGATGAACGAGAGCGACTGGGCTGTCCTCGCGGTCACCTTGATGGATCGCCGGTTGTAGAGCTCGATTTCTGAAACAGAACTTTGCAGTCAAATACAATCAGAGGCATGCAGGTGTGTAGAACTCACTTGGTGCTGGCTCCAATTTGTTCTCCAGATGGGGGAAATCAAATTCCTGAGCGGTGTTGTAGAGGGTCACCTCGACGTCCAAGTCTCGGTCCATGTTGTTGAACACCACGAAAGGAACAGCTAGGACTTCACCCTTCCTGATGGAATACGGCAGATCGGTGGTGATGTAGAAGTCCCGGAAGGACTGCAAGGCACTCGGTGGCTTGGACAGACCCAATCCGGTGACGGGGTCCAGGGAGAAGGCGGTCAAGACCCACGAACGCATTTGGCTTGGCAGACGTTTGTGGATGGTGGTGCGTCCTTCGTTTCTAGAGAACAGACGTGAAACTCAGTCGCGCTTGACGCAGTCGTAATGGGAGATCACTTACCCAGAGGAAATGTTCATAAACAGCCACGTATCGGCAATGTCCTGCATCACATGAACCCGCGGGTGGTTCCAGAATGGCTTGGGTATTCTGCTGAACGCATAGGGTCCAGCCAGTGGGGGCCTGGTGTTGACCTCGAACTTGTGGGCCGGCCCGATGTCGGTCTTCTTGACTGTCGTCAGTCTGTCATCGTCTTCGGCGATGTTCGAGGGTGATGTTGTGACTAGGGGATCTGCAAAACGACTTCGTAACTCAAGAAGGCGCGTTGAAAAGTCATGACTTACCTCTGAAAATGACGTAATCCGTGTTGGACATCGTGATCACACCGGACTCCTTGCCAGGAGAGGCTCTTGGGGTATTCACGTCGCTCAGGTCGTACTTGTCAAGCGCCATCATCACTCCGGCATGGCTCAGGTCGTTGCCTAGAGAGGAAGAAAAGGCGGACCTGATGAATTTGTTGAGATTTCGCCGAATGACTGGTACCCATTCGAAGATCGAGTGCGTTTTGATCCACCGCCATGAGGCCGATGTACGAGTGCGGCTTTGTTGTGAGCGTGATGTCGATGTCTTGTCCTGGTGGCGCCTTGTAGGGGGCTTCAATTTTCACGAAATTCACTAGATCCTCTCCGAACTCAATCACCTGCTCGTCGTAGACGAATTCACCATCCACGACCATGTAGACAAAGAGCTTGGCCTTCGGCACCATCGCAAACGTTGCCAGGAACTTAAAGGTGTGTACTTTGCTGTTTGAAACCTGAAAGGGATGTTGGTTTGAGTCATTTGAAACGAAATTGATGGTCTTTTGATTCAAAGAGTGAATTTCATAGGATGACCTAGTGGCTTGGGTTAGAGACAAAAGAAAATTGGTCAAGTAAGTCAAATAGTCGGTTTCTCTTGTGGAACATGAGCAACTCGTCGGAGACTTCTAGAAAAGCTGATTGCAGAAACGTTTAGGTGGAACTCTGCTAGGTCATCTGGTCTCCGAAATACCGATATAAAAAAGTTATCGCTTCAGCTTGGTCTTGTTGACTGGTAATCAGCGTGCCAAAGCACGACCGCCGACGATAGAAACCAGCTGCCGCTCATGCTCAGACTCTCTATGGGTCGCAGTCCTGATAAACAAATAATCTATGGTCACATGCGACAGCAATCCATTTCGGGATAAGCTTCATAACAAAGCATTTATGCCTTCTTTGTCGTTTTTCCTTGGAAGTCTCAAGCCGTTCGTCAATAATTCGATTAGTTTGCCGATCACCAGAAAGTATACATATGACAGCATGCGCCCAGAGGATGCTTTAAAGAATTCAGACAATTTACACAGCAACTACTTCTCTTTCTTTATTTGGTGCTACTGTCGGGTGTGGGCCCGCACCTCAACTAACAAGCCTCTCCAAATAGAACGGACTCTTTCTAGGTGCCTCCAGAGCCGCTCGCCAAGTTGGTTGAAGTCCTTCTCCACTTGGGTGCGTCATCTTAAACATGAGCGTCGTCTGACTCATGAGAGACTCTCCGAGTAGGAGCTGAGTTGTCCATACGTTCTACATGGCTCATCCATTTTAGGCGTTGGATTCGTAGACGTCTGACTAGGCTCATGTCGCATGAAGTTTTGTCTCGAAGAGATCAAGAACTTCCTCATCCGCTTTTGAGATTGTCCATGCCTCCGTGCCATATAGAAGGACTGAGATGATCCAGGTCTTATATAAAGTCAGCTTGGTACTTCAAGAGTGTCAAGTCAATTGCCTCTTGAACCCGTAGAAACAGCGGTTGGCAAGAGCAACTCTGCGCTTGATATTGATACCTACTGATGTTGCGACTCTCTGTCGTGTGACTTATTCAACATGATTCTTCAGAAGATCTTCTAAAGGACACAGGAAAACACAATCTAGCATACGAAGATGACACTGACGTGATTAGCCAGACACAGCCAATCACGCCACGTCCAGAGACGTGGATAAAGCGATTGTAACCTTTGAGACCGAACAAAAAAAAATGATGTCTCGGAAAAGGACATACAATATCGCCTCGGAAAACCTTAAAAGGGCGAAGTACTAGAAGGACCAAGAAACAGATTACCTCACTCCTGCTCTTCAATAAGAAAGTTCTACGTATGATATTTTCTCCTATTTGTGTAGTGGGCATTTGGAGGAGAAGATTCAAACAGGTTCTACACGGGCTCTACAGAGACATGAGTCCAGCCAGGTGTCTAATGATGCGATACTAGTCCGCGTATGGTGCATGGCCAATTTGACTCCGGCCCAAAAAGCCTTCAACAGGGAAACAAAGAACCTAAGTCAAATGTGATTCAATTATGCACTAAATTCGAGAAAGCTTGGTCTGTGTAACAAGCACTTGGCCAAGAAATCGGAGCAACGGAGAAATATTCAGCCGGCTATTGCAACAGTGGGTGCATTGACTAAAAATTGAGTGTGAGTGTTCCCACAGAATTTGTAGGGAACATTCCAGTTGCTTGCTACCGATAAGTATGAGCTATGTTCCCAAGATGAATGCTTTGACGAATATGCGGACTCCGGGGCATCGGGCATGAAGAGTATATGACATCCCATTAATTGAAGGGAGATGGGTGGGATACACTGAAAGTCCAAATCGCAGTGGACTTTCCGTTTCATTCCGTATCGTCCCATTCGTAGCGTATTTCTTTTATTTGCTAATGACAGTGGAATTAATAACACCTCCCACAACATGGCGTCTTGGAACGTAATTTACATTTTTTTTTGGTTCAATCAAAAACATACTGGCATCTCAAGAAAACAAAAAAAAAACATCTCTACTCTTGAATAATTCGAATTCATAAAAGAAAATTCCGCCAATCCTACGTGTAAAAATCAGGTGCCAATAGTCCGATTCCGATTTTTGAAGCGGAACAAAGTCGTACGTGGCCTACGTTGGTGAGAGCGGGGCTAGTTGTGTACATCTCCGAATTAAGTATTTTAAGTTCAAAAGTATTTTCTTTGTACTTTTTGCAGTACATAACAATTTTTTATTGTTTTTAAAATAATTGTATGAATCTGAACATTCTAGCTCTAGGTTTATATAGACCAGGACCTGGTTTTTAATTAATTTTAGTGAAGCTCTGTTCCATATTGTTAAAGCAAAAACGAAAATACCTTGCACGAATTTTGATTACTGATTTTACTGTTTCAACCGTTACATATTAGACAAATGACATATTTGCACGTTGCACACGCTCTCGTACCATCAACAACTTGGAAGCGTTCAGAAAACCCAGCGATTTAGGCATGGTTCACACTAGCCGGTCTTTATTATACAAAGGAGGAAGACAAATAGTTTGTAACTGTTTTGTATGCAGGTAGATGGATGGTGTGGAAATATTTTAGGTATTGTAAGTAAAAAAAAGTGGAATTGAAAATACTTTCGTTACAGAAAGTACAATTGAAGTAAGAAGAGAAAAGGGAAAAAATTAGTTTATGTAAGAAATAGAGTATTTTTGCGTACTCTTTTAGAGTAACAGATTATAAAGTACACCTACATGAAGTAGAGCAAAATACTCTATTTTTGAGTACAGCTGGCAACCCTAGTTATAACATGCCCCAAATAACGGGGTAGGCTGTTGCAGCAGCTTTGTATTTTTTTTTCCAAGACTGTATTCGGAGAAATGCTAATCGTGGTTGGTTGGTTGATTTAAGTAGCTACCCGATTTGGCTCAAACCGAGAATAAATAGCGCAGTTGGGCACCTTTTTGATACCACGCCTCGTAGACCTGATTTGTTAGGGTTAGCTACCTCTCGTTGTTGTTGAACATTTAGCGTTCATCCTTTTTGATTTTTTTGTAGTTGAAACATGCCTTTTTAATTGAAAAAAGGGTTTGCAGAATTATTTCCAAAATTGTAGGAGTTGCATCGATTTTATTAAAAAGTCTTACTTTTTTGTCCCCCTCTTCTTTACATCGAATGGTGTACCCACAATCGTGGAATTAGGGTCACTAACTTATATCATATCATCCATCCATCGTAACTTCAAGCATACACCAATGTGGTTCCAGATACCTCGACTCGGCAAATAAGAACACTCAGTAAATCGTCAGAAAACAACTCCACCGACAAGTAAGATATTTTCATTCAATGAACTCACAACTGCAGAAGTTGAAAATTAAAAGGACAAACAATTCCCTAAAAAATCATTCAATTCAATAAGTTCAACATTCCCCCTTGTTATCAGGGCACATCGGTTGTCCCACACTGGTCAGTCTACACGTGCTTCCCGTTTAGTGTGGGAATGCATATCCTCACAACAATAGACACAAATAGAATATGCATCCCTTCGCAACCGACAACAAACCCTTTTTCGATAAAAAATTCATTTCAACCCGCGATGAGATTAAACATTCATTGCCCTTCATAAAATCGATGGAACTACCGAAGCTCGGCAATCTGTATAAAAACTCAGCCCCGTCATCCAAGTCAGTACTCCGATAAAAGCAATGGAACTGTTCGCTCCAACTACCGCTGATGGGAAGAAAGTGAACCTGCCGAAGCAGTTCTGGCCATACAAACTCAACTGCCTCTGGCCACTGTCCTACGACAGCCCTCGGTGGCACGAATACTTCATCACTTGCCTGTCAGTGCTGCTCTACCTCAACTACCTGCCGACTATCATCGCCGAGACCATGGGCACAACGTCAAAAGGAAGCGATGTCATCACCATTTCGGAAGGCCTGTGCACCACTCTAGTGGGACTGCAGTGCGTCGTGAGGATCTATCACCTGATCACCTGCAGGCATCAGTTCAGAGATATGCTCAGCACCTTCTACAGGGACATCTTCGTCGACAGGTGGGTACATTTCGCACTCAAGCCAAGTCTATGCTGACACCCATGTCCAGTTCAGAGGACAAGAAGCTGCACGATAGTTGCCAGCGCACCTTGCTCTGGTTGTATGTCACCACGTCAAGTTTCCTGCTGCCGCTGATATTCATGTTCATGGGAGTGGTGGTGGCCGTCATCCAGGATCCAGCCTCCCGTTCGAAGCCATTCTTTTACCGAATGCGGTTCTTCTACGACGCGCAGGATCCGTGGATGTACTTCCTGACCACCCTCTACACCAGTTGGGCTGGCTGCTCGTCGGCAACTATGATGTGCGCCGAGGACTCCCTCTTGGGGACATTGCTGTGTTACTCCGCCGTTCGCTATGAGCTGCTGCACAAGGAACTTGATAACTTGTACGAGAACTCCCTGCAGGCGTTGGCGTCAATGCCACAGCCTCCACCATCGAATGCCTTGCATCGGATCTTCGACGCCAAACTGGGGGTGATCGTTCGGAAGCAGCAACTGCTCGACAGGTATGTAAGAGGGACTTGTGAACTCGATGCAGACTGACACCCCGGGTGTTTCTCTAGATTCTCGACCGAGATGCATGATTTCGTAAGCACCATCGTCTTTGCTCTGGTCACCTTCGGGGTGTTCCTACTCTGCGTCATCGCATTCATGTTGTCCAAGGTAAGCGTTTGCCGCGACAACTCGAAGACCCTCATCTGCCTGAAGACTCATTTCAGACCGACCTCAGCATGGGAACGTTCAAGTACCTCGTCTGGTTGATGTGTCAGAACTGTGAGTTCATGCTAATCGGATCCCTGGCTCAGCGATACACTGACGGGGTAAGACCGAGTCTGAGAAGTCTCAAACTTACTTCAGATATTCTCTCACGCAGGCCTCCCAAATGGCGAATAGTTACTACATGTGCAACTGGGAGTCGCTGCTACCCCACGGCAGCGCAGAGGCTAACTCACGTCTTATAAGGAATATCAGCTTCGCGATTTATCGCTCCCAAAAGTCCGTTCACGTCGATGGACTGAAGTTCTTCACCTTGTCACTGAACAGCATTGGATCGGTATGTGCGTGTGGATGGGTACATCATAGTCATGGATGAGTGATGTGATTTATTGTAGGCGGTCAGCTCTTCGATATCGTACTTCATGTTCCTGAACACGATGGAGGATATCACCTACAAGAAGAAGGCCAATAATTAGGCGGAAACTGCGTTGCGCGCTTGTTCCATTTCGTTGCACATTAAATTCCATCAAGCTTGACTTGAATTTGTTTGATATTCCAATTCACCAGTGTATTGAAATGTGTCTTAGGTGTCAGTGCGTCGGTAAGTATGTAGTGCGTCGGTAATAATGTGTAGTATGGGTGTGGATCTTTGCTACAACAGATGACGAAACATTTATCGACCGCAGTTGAGGCGAGAAGTTTTGCTACGACTCTCTGGAGTGTCAAAGAATGTCGCTGCGAAAATGAAAATGTGTAGGCAAGGAAGGTGATAGGCCAATGAACTCATAACACTGCCCACTTACTCCCTTCTAAGCTCTAACTGTTGAATCATCCAATCACAGAGCCTATTCAATGTCAGAGTATTAAACAAATCATTCAGACTTACGTCCACAGATCGTGAGATCAAGATATCGCCACGTCCCACAATCTGGTAAACAAAATACTGTAACGGTTGGTTGGCCTTGACAACGACGCTCACTTCCTGGTTCACAGTTGGCCTGAAATTGAAAGAGATTCATAAGCACCCTGCAGCCGCTCTCCAGTCTTCTTACTTGTCAGTGATGATCTGAGCCAAAATGAAATTCTTGCCACTCATCTGCTTGCGGGGAATCTTCCCAGCATCCGTTGGCACGTCCATGTAGTTGACCTGAAATAAGGGGAAACACAAGTCAATCTCCCGGCTCACCTCCTCACTGTTCCGACTCACAATGACCGAATGATAGGCGTCGTTGTCTTCCTCGGGAACGGTGAACTTCAGCTTGACCATCCCGTTCCCGTCGAGCGTGTACTTCGTGGTGTTGTACATCTCGTTGCTTCCGTAGGAGTTTGTCAGATAGGCGGCGATGTCTGGACTGAAATCCTTCAGCGCGCTGCCGTCGTTCCTCACAATCTTGACCATCACTTCGAACGACACGCCGGGGATGTAATAGTTCGGCATGCGAATGGTTTCGATGCTGTAACGGTCCCTGAATAAATTCACGATCGTGGTCGTGTTCTGCTTGGAGCCAGTGGCTTCCTCCTCAACGATGGCCTCGAGGAGGATGTCCCGTTCGTAGTCTTCCTTGAATTTCAGTTCGTTCTTGATGTCGAACTCAACGTAAGCCTTACCATCAATGGGCACCACCTTGCGGGTGATGAGATCGAAGACAAATGGCTGCAGGGATCCGAAGAACTTTGGGTAGACGGATATCGTAGCTTCTCCCTTGATCGGTTTTCCGAAAGGATACCTGTAGACAGAGGTTAGCACAGTGAAGAGAGCGAGGTCATCAAACATACTTGGCCCGCACTGTGGCTGTGATTTTGCCGTCCTTGTAGATGGCGTGCTTGGCCGTGTCAATGGCGACTTCGAACTTCGGCAGGACGTACTCGGCGATTTCGAACGTCTGCTTGTGCTGTTCGCCTTGCACGTCAACATTCACCGACCACTCGCCTAGAACCGGGTAAGTTGAGAGCTGCAACTCGTCTGTGTATACCGAACTTGTAAAGCGAATGTTCTTCGACGTTCGAATAAGGTTCCCACCAGCATCCTAAAAAGAGCAGCCTTTAGTCGCTGAAAGTAGATGCTTCTGATGACTTACCCGAATTTGTAGGTTGACAGTGCCATAGTTTCTGGCGGGCTTCAAGTTCGAGTCCAGCAGCAGAACTCTGAAGTGCACCACGTCGCCGGGCTTGTAAATGGCTTTGTCCGTCTGGGTTAAGACTGTAAACTGCCTAGAGTCGAAGTTCAGCTTGGTCTCGTTGGTGAAAATGATACCAACAACACCCTCAGCTGTTAGACTGTATCGATCGGGCTTCAGTTCTGGAAGCTTTTGAGGAAAATCGATGAGTGTTGTAGGAGGATGTAGATGCTAAGCAGAACTTACCTCAAACTGAACCAATTCCGAGGAATATGGTCTCACCTCGACGGTCTTGAAATCGGAATATGATGAACCAAGAATGCCAACCTTGACAGTGGTGGGCTCATTGCTCTTGTGGATGGTCACAGCGACGTGGAATTGCGAATTCGGTCGAATCGTGTTCGGTGCTATGATCGAGTAGAACCTGTGGATAGATGGAAGATGGTAATTGATGCTTGGTTCTGGTGTTTGTTCCTCAATGCTCAGATGGAGTATCAGTTGTAAATGGAAAAAGGGAGAATGCAGATCTATATGTAGTCCATTTTGTAGGAATTTGGGTTCAACTAGCTTTGTTTAAATGTGGTTTAATTGTTAGAGTTGTGCCGATATATACATGCAATCTGGTAGTTTTCAAGGATCTTAGCGGAGGAAGCTCTGGTACACCGATTAGATTATTTTACATGCCTAGTATCGGTCACAGCGACATACTGCTTACAACGACGAAATTCGTCAGTCGCTTGAAGGTCGTTATAAAAGGTTTTGACTCTATTTCCCATGTAAGTAAAGGAAAGTTTAAGTAAGGGCGCTTCGCAATTGATCGTTCAAGATGATCGTTGAAGAAGGTTGTGGTTATTATTTTTTTTTTCGATTTCGACACAAGCTACGTAAGTCCGTATGAGTTAAGGGCCGCCTATATTAAGCATGAGCCAACATGAGATAATGTCAAGTGCATGGGTGAGTGAGCGAATACACAAACCTACTCAAAAGGACAATAATGATTCCGAAATATTAAGAATGTTTCATTAAGTTTGAGCTTATGCGGGCTAAACCGATCTGGGCAAATGCGAATTTGACAGATGAAAATTATCTTGTCAGATAGGTTTGTGGTCACGCTGACTTCGACTAGGTTGTAGTTGACGTTCCACTTTTACGTACCTTGGAAGTTAATAACTCTGACACATAACTCTGTGCCAAGGAGTTGGAAGGGGAATGAATCTGTTTACAAAAGCTATCGATTCATATACAACTTCAACCTGTCTAAAGAATATTTTTCTATCACTTCATATCGATCGGTTTATAAATGAAAGAGCTCTGCATAAGAAAAACGAGTTAAATATGATTTTGTATTTAAATTCAAGTTATACTTAAGTAATAATTCAGAATTCATAACCAGAAGTGAAGTATTTCGGAGACGGCAAATTTTACAGCTGATAGCTCCCTAGTTCTTCGACATATTTGAGTCCTTTTTTGACAGTCAAAGACGGTTGACAAAGATGTTGGTGGAAGTCGTCCGTCTTGGTAATACTTCATTTCTATTCATAATGGAGGCCAAATAGAAATAAATCGATCTTTGACAGGCGTTTTTCAAGTTGACTAGGGCGTTATATCAAAACGCGGCACAATTACTTTCCAAATCGAAATAGAATGTGCGAGTAACATAACGCACCATCCCACATGATCACGCGTGAGCAGCAGCAGTAAAAAAAAAAACACCCACGTAGTCATCACGTGTGAGGACAGGATCGGATTGGCAGCGTCACCAACGTGTTCACTGGAAAGCGGCGTCACCAATCAGATGCCGTCCTTCTCTACAAAAATGAGTGGTTAAGTTAGTGTAAGCCGTTTTTGATAGCAATTCGCAGTTGTAATTTGCAGTTCTGGCAATAAAGACGTATATGTATAATTTGAAAATATAAGCGTTTATTTCCGTTCGTAAGTCGCGCGTTTGACAAATACCATTTTCCAAGAAAAACTAAATCCAATTATTATAAATAAAATCGCTATGAATTAATTACTTAGACAATTAATAGTCCAAGTCCACCAAAAACTCAAACTCAGCATTATATAAAAGAAAATGGTATCTCAACTGTCAAAACGCCTGACCGTGCAAGTGCGCTGTTGTGATTTGGACATTACAGTCAGAACCGTACAAACTATAGATAAAATTACTAACAATTAAATTGAAATTTTGTATAGACGTGTTCAAAATCAAAAGGGAAACCCCTTTCACTAAGGCATAATGTTCATATTTGATGACAGATGTACCATTTTTACAAAATGACAAATGTTGTTATCACTATAGAAAGTGACAGAACAATGAAGAAAACATGACCACTTTTTCCGATGAACAATTAAATGGCGAGAAGTAACTATTATGACATTAACTTTAAACTTTTGTTGGCACCTATCAAGCTTAGTACGAGGTGCTATGTACGTGGACCACATATTTTTGCTCTAGTCGAACGGTCAAACAACACCAATAGAACTTCAAAATTGTTTTTCACGAACACTTCATACAAAATCGCTATGCATTTAATTTCCCACTGACAACATGCTGAATCTTAGATCCCTAAGGTTAATTCATATTTTTAGCCAACGATATGGCGGTTGCCTTAATGGTGTGAAGTTGTGTGTTCATTTAAAAACTGTAATTGACTGGGAGCTCTATCATCATCTAGCATTTGCCAAGATTACGTTCTGGGAAAAGTTACCGCAATAGATTCGTTTCAACGTTTCCACAAATTCAAAGGTAATTGAGCGAGACGACTCGCGGTAATTAATTGAATCTTCAAGCGTTAAGCGGGGGATTTATATGAATGGCTTTAAAAATAACTGACTTGTGCTTAGTAGCCATAAACATCAAGATTGAAATGTAACGCCTGCTGTTAGATAAGGGAACAAAAAAGCAGTGACATCCCGTTATTTTGGAACGAATGAGACTGCGACAGTTAATGGTTCGACCAAAATGTCAATGTCACAAGCAGGCAATAAAACACGTTTGCTGGCTGTTGCTGAAATGACGTCAAAGAAGTGGAATGGGATTAGATTGAAGGTCAAAAGTGAGAGTCAAAATGTGGATGGCATGGGATTTGCTAGAGATGGCAGAAAAGTCACTTTTTTGGAATAACTACATTTCGTATTGCTACTACTAATTGCGGTAGTTAATGTAGTATACGTAGAAACAATGTCAAAATGTATTTGAGATGTCAATTTGACGTCAGTTGAATTGTGCTTGTATGTGAAGAATATGAAAACATTCTAAGAACACTGGAAAATCCACTGGTAACTGATGTAGATCGGGCGTGTAGTTTATTTGAATAACCATACGTAATTAATCGACTAGATTACCTCACGTAGTCTACTCTGCCATCTTTGGATGTGACTAATGGATTTTACTGGAACTGGACATTTATGATTTTCCACGACTTCGTTGGTAAAAAAAAGTTGTCAAAGACATTTCAGTCTTTGGTTGTTTGAAGTAATATGAATTCTGTTATACGCATACACAATTCGAATAAACCATGAGTGCCGTTAACAAAAGCGTCTAACTGTCATTTCTGAATATGAAAGCATGTATGTAGTTGTTCAAAATTGGTTGTGGTTTCAACGGAAAGTGGTTTGACGGCGGAAATCTTAAGGCACAACCTGATAATTGTAATATCAGTATACGTCAGAACGCATCGTCAAATGTCAAAACGCTTATAATTGTTTCTCAAAACATACGCAAAATTCACCAATTGGTTTCGCTCCCACTTTAGTAATCCAAAGTGAAAGAAACTTAACGAAACCTTGGGATGTGCATATAACAGTAAGAGTGTACCATTTCAGTGTATTCGCGGGACTGCATCAGTTGACGTACTTTACGTCAAAGAGCAAGTCTAAACATAAAATCAGACAATTTATTTAAATTTTAAAGATAAGCGCTACATGGAAACTGTCTAGCTGATGTCTACGCATCATTCAGAAAACTATTTTGCCAACTCTTGACTGCATAGCACAAAACAAGAGACCAGGAAAACAATCAAATGCTCTAACTCGTGAGACACAGGAAAACCCTGACTACAAGGCAACTGCCTCTTCACAATTTGCTAGCAATTTTCTTTTCCCTTCGACCAACACAACAATTGTACCCCAACCCGAAACAATTATCCACTTTCACTCCTGCCAGCCGTTCAGATCTTCAACGCACACCAAGTAATTTACACTCCACGCAAACAAATTACGCAAAATCGCATTCCCAAGCCTCACCCAATCAAATCTCCTCCTTATGATTAAAGAGCTCACAGCCTCAAGACCTGAAGCGAACCTTTTCAATTTCACCAAACTGCGGTTCAATGGCCGCTTGAGTAACAATTCGCTGACCCTGGGGCAACACAATGATTGAGTCTTGCGCTTTCGTGAAACAAACGTCGTCATGAGGGGCTAAGACGTGATTGTAATGGACGCTAGCGCTTCCAACAGTATTGGGGCCCGGTGGACAATGAGTGTTTCCTTTTCGCGAATTCGTCGCACTCAAGCGCTCTAAGCTTCACACTTAACAATCGACTCATGGCGCCTTTTTGTGTGTGTTGTGGTTTCGGTAAGTCCGACATGGTTTTGTTGACTTGACTACTTTGGGGTGACTTTCTTTTGCTGTTTCTGACCCAAATGGTGTTGTAGGGCAATGTAATTATCACGACGAAGCTTTGGGAATAGACACAACGGAAGTGCGCTGAAGTTTCCCTTTTCATTGTGAACCTCACAGGGAATTTGGTGTTTTTAGGTGAGGCGGTTTGATTTACGTTGGGGGATTAAACAGTGAAATGGCCGTGGGCAGTTTTATCGTGCGGAAAACTTAAATTGCTTCCGGGACTCTTGATCCAGTGAGAAAAACTATCCCTACAGATACATAATATTATTTACAGAATTTATTAGATACAGAATGTTATTGCTTGGTGGTAACAAGAATCTGTACAACCAGTTTGGTTATTATACAGGCACCACTTAATAAGCCTGGTAGCACAGATGTAAAGCACGTATTTATTCCCAAAGGCGATTTAACTTCAGATTTCCACAAGGATTCTATTTGTTGAACAATTTAGTGTATCGCCACATCATTGCTGCAGGAACTTCGGACATAAAATCGACGTGAGGAAAAACATTGTTCCACCATGAGCACCCGTACTCTTAGATTCGATTACGAGTATAGCTGTAAATAAGAATAAGGGGGCATCATTTGCGTTTCCCCGAATTGTTAGTCGATAACGGGTGAGTCAATCTCCGCACGATTTTTTGTAAGTCATATTAACCTGCGGCTAGTCCGTTATGTAATAATAATATGGGTGGAGCTACAGCCCGTCGAGGGTCAGGGCTAGAGTTTGACGACTGACGACTATGACCTATGTCGGAAACATTTCCTATAGTTCCGTAAACTGAACCTAAACATATCCATGTCAATTTGTATACAAAAATTCTACACAAGCACACACAATATGACACATGCGACACAACATGTACCACACGTGTGTGCATGCCTGAGTCGGAATTATCATGTAACAATTAACATACGTCCATACATTATTTACACCCATATCATTTCCTTTCGGAGAAATATGAATGGAACTAATTACAGAGTTCCGTGCACAACACAGCCGTGTCCAGTGGACAGTTCGGCGACATGTTTCACGCAGGCATATCAATAGACCTATTATAGTTCCGCGCACATGATTAACGCATAGAATTACATAGTTTCGCGGAAATGTCTCCGGGAACTAGTTCCAACTGCGAAAAATAATCGTTCCATGTGCGTCCCGTCATCGGAACTATTAAGAAGAACTAAGGTCAGGGCTTTGCTTGTACAGCAAACTCTCGAATTGTGCCGTGTGCGTGCTAGTGTTCTCTCAAGTGGAAGGGACGTACAGTATTATCCCGACTCCGAACGGTCACGTTGGAGAAGCTTTTTCAATACAGTTATTATACTACTCTTTAAGCGTTGTCAGTGACTCGAAAGAGGTGGGATCGTGAAAACCGGCCGGGAATCGAATCCAGTTGCGTAGGGCTCTACGCATATGCCCAATACGCCAGGCTAGACAGTTACCTACCTGGCATAAGGTTGCTGTGCAGTATGTTCACGTACGTAACTTATGTACCTTTGGCAGAGTGTATGGTAGAGATTCCTACATTGAAGGGACAATTTTTCATAAGTTAATTAAAGTTAGTTAAAGCTCAACGAACACTTTAATTGAATCAACGAAGTATTCGTTAATATTACGAATAAACTTGCAAATGAATGAACAGAGTTTATTGCACGGTTCACTAACTCAATAAACTGGCGTTTATTATAAGTTAAACTTTCTGTGAACATTTCCCAACGAAATCGTACGTTGCATCAATGAAAGTGTTCGTTGAGCTAAGGAAATTTTTTATTTCTTCCACATAAACTCATAATTTTTTGAAGAACAGGTTGCTCAACGAAGAATTTCATCGGACAAGAATTAATGAACTTTTAGTTGGCTCAATGAAAATAATCGTTGAATCAGCGTACTTTTTTGATTCAGTGTATTAGCATGCACACTTTCATGCGACTTACACTGACCACTGATGGTGATGTCCTCTTGCTCAACGTTGGCTGCAAGAGGAAATCGATCCAAAGTCAAAACTAAGCTATCGATGTCTGGTTTTCTCTAGAGGTTCGTCTTCCAGATTTGTCCTTATCGAAACAAGCGGCGTATATAGATAAGGGATTCCCAGAGATTCTCGCAGATTTCGCTCATATCCTTTTCCTTTACATAATGTTCCGGTACTCACTAACTCAAAAAATTAAGGTTTTTGTAAATTTTGTTCCGATATGAGTCTTTGCTAAATATAGTGTCAAACCCAACTGACTTCAAAACTGTTAAACCTGCTTTTAGAGAAAGCCATGTGACAAACTTGGAATCAGAAATGATGTATTACAGAGATGGCCAACTTCTATCTCCCTTTCCCCTTAAGATTTTTGACAACTGTTTTTTATAACGTGTTCATAAACCAAATTGACCAATCGGAGGACGGCATTTACGTTACGTTCGTGAATAACCGTCAAAAATTCATGAATATCCGTCAAAAAGGCACTCAAATTCGTCGATGGACTAGGGGGCCATCAGCTGTGAAGTCGGCTATCTCCGTAATACTTCATTTCTGCTTGAAATTCTTCTCCTCTCCAAAACAAACACTAAAATAGTGTATTCTATTCATTCGTCAAGTCTTTTGCCGCTTTAACCAAAACCAATACAAATAATCGGGTACAAATAAGAGATCCCAAAATTGAACTATGAACCATAATATATATAATATATTAATTAGGTATGTTTTTAATAAATAAATATATTAAAAATATATATTAATATATTAAATTATTTATTAAAAATACCGAATAATTTTTTCATTTGGTAGCAATTGCTTTGGTAACATGGTAGAACTGTGTGGATCATTACATAGTTCTACCGAAAATGGCAACTACCATAAGGACGTAGGACATGAAATGTTTGACTTTACTCGCTCTCGAGTAAAGACCCTTTTATAAGACAATATAATCACAATTAGCCAAAGTTATTCCTATACCAAAAGGAGGCAAGCCTCCTGAAAATCCTGAAAGCTACAGGCCAATAAGTTTGCTTAGTAACCTTAGCAAACTTTTTGAGAAAGTTCTTAAAGAAGTGATTTTAAAACATATTTCTGAAAACAATATATTCCCCAATGAACAATTTGGATTTAGGGCACACCGCAGCTCCACCCATCAAGTATTAAGGATCTGCAATCACATAAAGTCAAAGCGTGCTATAATCAACTGGGATGGTTCTACTTGACATAGAGAAAGCATTTGATTTTGTCTGGCACGAAGGACTTTTGTATAAATTGATACACCTGCGGTTTCCTCCTTATACATATATGTAAAATTGTCCAAAGTTTCTTATCCCTCGTCGTTTCGTAGTCCAAGTGAACAGTGGTGTTTCTGACCTAATTTTTTTCAATTCTGGTGTTCCACAGGGTTCAGTTATAGCTCCAATTTTATATAATATTTATGTATCAGACTTCCCAAAAGTGCCAAGTTGTCACACTGCAATTTTTGCAGACGATACCGCCATATTTTCTTCACACGAATAGCTATCAATATTAGCAATATCTCAAATGTGATCAAAATTGTGGAAAAATATTTCAGCAAATGGAACATCAAATTTAATGAGGAAAAGACGCAGGCTATCTTTTTCACACGAAAAAGGAAGTCCTGCTTTGTTCCTACAAGGCAATTGCAGTTAAATGGATTGTCTATAAATTGGGAAAACTTCGTACGTTACTTGGGTATTAATCTAGACACGAAACTTACTTTTAATGGTCACATTAGTAAGACAATTAAAAAGGTAGGGGTAGCAACAAAAATGTTATACCCATATATAAATAGGAAATCGTTACTTTCACTGCAAAATAAAATGATTATTTATATGGGTGAAAAGTATGGGGTAACAGTGCGAAATGTCACATAAAAAGATTGCAAGTATCTCAAAATAAACTTCTTAAAATGATGTTAAACTTGCCTTAGCATCAATCAACTGAAGACATACACAAAAAAGCGAATGTTGAATTGATTTCTGATAGGATACAGAAACTGAAATTAAAATTCCAACAACGTTGTAGTTTTGTTGAAAACCCGCTTATTAATATTCTAAGTGATACTTAATCTCTATTGTTTATTCAATGTTATTGTGCTTTATTTATTTGTTTATTTATTCATTTATTTATTTATTTATTTATTTTCCTAATTTATTTCTTTCTTTCTTTATTTATTTATTTATTTTCTTTATTTATTTCTTTATTTATTATTTATTTTACTTATTACAAAACTTGTGTGTTTACTAAAATTGTATTGTTCACTTATTTATGTACTTCTGTTTTTTTCTTCACATTGGAGGTTTTTTTTTGTATTTTCCTCCAAAGTATAATCATATTATTTTAAAAAACACAATTTTGCTTAATTACTTGAAAAATATTATAGAAGAAAGATATTATAATATATCTCCAATCTGTAAAATGTGCAGTAACAATACTTATGTCATCAATATTATGCGAAATAAAAGATCTATCTACAATATAATCACACTGTGTGATATTTTTAGGGTTCGTTGCAACTATAGTTTTGATTACCGTTTCAAATTCTGACGTTTTTCTTCATCTTTTCAACTTCGGACATAATGCATCGCTGGGCGCAAAAACATTAATAACGCATTTAAGTATGCAGCGGTACACGAACGCAATATTCGACGAACGAATAATAAAATTGACATTCCTTTCTCCAACCCATAACATTCTCATAGCATTAAATAATACATCCGGCAGCGTAAGACCATTTCAGATTAGTCTCCCATAAATGTACACGCCTACTTATAACACATTGTTTCTCTCTTTGTGGGAATCAATTTTAGCTCCATTTACCACTTTTCGCCATTTCTAGGTAGTGATGTTTCAGAGCGACTCGCCTCTTATTTAAATAACTTCTCCGTGAGTGCCGATTTATTATGTGCGGAATGATGAAGCCGCTTCGCTCTTCAGTAACTACAGGTTCTCTAATCAAACCAAGATTCAGTGCTCAGCTAAATTAAATGCAATACTGTCAAACACTTGTGTGTGCCAACACAAAGCGGCAATTGTCTAACACCAGTGAAGGGTATAATCAATGTCCAAAAAACCAGTTTCGTGTTAAAAGAATTGATGTGAGTAAAGATGATGTGAGACCCACAACACAGCAGACATTCGATGTATTCAAATCAAGAGAATAAACACCGCTCGAGGGCTATCGCCTAATCACCAAGAGTCATCCACAATCACATACTTTGTTCGCAATCAAATCAATCGATCTTCAGCGAATAGACATGCCAGGCATCGAATACCTCTGACCGATAAAAACCCCACAAGCGATCAGTTTCCCTTTAGGAATCACAGATCACCGCAATAAAACATACGGCTGGCATCTACAACTTTTATCTTTCACTTTGCTCGAGTTCATCGGCAAAACAAAAATCCGCAACAAATAAAAGCAAAACAAGAGCCTGGACATCCAAACAGGTTCCGAAAATGACCGCGCCTCGACGATCGACGGTGATTGTGTTGATTTGTTTTGTTTTTGTTTCTTTTGGCACGAATGTCTTTCTTGCTTTTTCGATGTTGCTGAGATCACTCGTATATTTGGTAAGACCCGTGCTTTCAACGAATTCAAACAAACTGACAAGGGGCGTGTGATTTCCTTCTCTTTGGTTGACCACTGGACAGATTCTTTTATCTTTCTTTGACGTGTATGTCTGACCAAGAGGATAAACGAGTTCTGGGGAGGAAATGAAAGATAAATGGTCGAATTGGTTACGTGCTTGTTGGTAATTTTTATGGCGATTGCCAGGTACTTTCGTCAGAGTCATCATGTTGAGGCGACTGAAGTTGAAACCTGTAAAAGAGGTCGTTTGGTGATACCGGCTTGCTTCTATGTGGAGTAAGCATGGCCCCATTGAGGCAAAGTGAAGGAAGTCTATGTCCATGTTCCCGGAAAAGGCGGAAGTGGAACCATTTTCGAACACTTATCGCTGGCTGCGAAGTACCACTTCAAGTTTAGTAGGGTCGCTTTCCACTTGAGCGTGTGGATTTAATCGATTTTGAGAAATAGCTTATGTGCAGTTCCCATCTCAGGTGACGGACACTTGAGTGAGTGAAATACCCTTTCACAGTGAGTGTAGTTCTCTTTGACATAAGCGCGAACCCACATTTTAGTGACCCATGAAGCAGTCTCCTTTGGGAAAACATCCCATGCGGTTAAACACTTAAATATATCAAAGAAAATATAGGCTCGATCATAATGGACATTATTTACAGAGATTTAAGTCAACTTTATAAATGATTGATCGATTTTTCTAGTCAAGCCCAATGAGGTAGTTATTGTTGTTGTTTTGTCGTTCGGGATGAATAAAAACAAACAGCGATTTGGCATCACTTGGCGTGAGATAAGATGTCAGATTTTCCGTTTCCAGCAATAACAAAATTTTAACATTAAACATTCGGCAAAATAACAGTCGTCAGAGTTTATCATTTTAACGACTTCCTTTATTTTCGTTAAGTTTCGTTAACTTTTGCTGGTTTGTGTGGAGCGAAATAAATCGGGTTTTATGAACGTAAGTGACAGTGTGTGTGTGATTCAAGAAGAAGATTGGGCACTTGCAAATTTGAAGATTTAACTTTTCGTTTCATTCTGTTAGCTTACTTTAATCAACATCCATTGCGGTTGGACCTTAAGATTCATTGTCAAACTGCAGTCATTTTCCGAATGGCCGAACTGGATGAGCATCATGAAATATATATAATAATCGGTATTTTTGTGACATGCGACCGGGATTCAAAGTAACACATATACACTTTATCGAAAACTCCACCTGAAGTACAAACTACACTGACGGGTCTTAGACGGCTGCAGATGTCGGTGCGGGTGTGTTCCACTGGCGGACAATTGCAATGTAGTCTCGGCGCAACTATTTGCAATCGGGAAGCGTGCCATCTAGTCAAACTACACCCAAATATCTTACCAAGGCAGATTGTTGCTATATGCGTTAATATCCATTGTGTATCATTAAGTAGAATAAGGCCTGAGTACAACCGATCCGACCGACTGCCTTTTCTTGCTGCCCGATAGGAGATCATGTCGCAAAATATAATCAATGACGTAGCTGAGAGGGAGACATACATTTTTCTACAGCGAGCCCTTTGTAGACCCTACTCAATTGTCGAGATTTCTGGTCAATGAACTAATACTTTCTTAAGGTGATGCTACAGTCCACGGCTCAACCAACAAGCGTCTCCAGCCAGCTCGATCCTTAGTTAGTTTCGCACGATAAGTTGATTGAGGTCCCTTTCTACTTGCGTGCGCCACCTCAGTTGCGGTCTTCCTTCACTGGCACAGTCCTTCTGGGTTTGATTTGAAGATTTTCCGGGCCGGAGCATTGGTTTCCATCCGCTCTACATGACCTAACGATCTCAATCACCCCAATCAATGAACTAATGTCGTTCCTAAATTCTACAGTTTGGGCTTAAAGAAAACAAAAACAGATTGTATAATCCCCCTTATTCTCTTAGTCGTGTCATGCAAAAATATGTGTCACTTTGACTAATTTGTATTCTCTTAGTCACTCACCGACAGACGTTGAATAAATATGTAAATAAGCTTCCAAAAATAGTAAAGTAATATAATAATTTTTAGATGATAAATAAACCATTGTGTCTACATATCCAGTCACATTTGGAAATCAATTTTTTCATACAACGAAAGTAAGCAGCGCCCTTTTTCTGCGGCTAAAGACGCACACCAATGTTTCCGAGTTCTGGAAATGCAACCACCGAATGGTAACAGATCCTTCTTGAAGACACAATTTGCAGTATCTGCTGCCAATTGTTTGAATTTTTCTAGAGTGAGAATCTGAATGGTTTTTTGTCACTTATGTAACGCTCACATCTAGCGAGACTTGGCAGCACTAAAAAAGTGTTGCAGGAAAAGGAGAGCAGATGGCATTGCTTGTTGAACGTTCAGAGTGAACAGTGGTTTGAATATTTAAGCAATGAAATCCGAAATATAAATTGAGTTTGTTTTCTTAACTAATTAAATTGTTCGCATTAAAAACTTGCCTCTGTGGGGCATAACTACATCTTATATATAATTATATTTGGTTGATCTTACTCGTAGTTTTCCAAATATATTTCAAGGCACTTAGTCATGTCAACCTTGCAATTCTCGTGTTTACCCTCATGTCCCGGATACAACGTGTTTGAATGCTGGTATGCCTCAAGGTAAACATTTGGGTACAACTTCGGTTAACTGATTTTTTGACTTGGGTAAAGATGCTAAGACTTCTTCTCATTAATATCCTTAAGTATAAAGAAAGCGCTAGATATACGTTAGTACTGCAGGAATTTTAAATGTAAACTTTATCGGATGGGAAACACGGCAGTACGCGTAGAAAAGCTGTTTCCACGACCTGAAAAGCGATAAATACGACCACTTGGCAGATTCAGGATGAGAAGGATGGACAAAGTCCATAAACTCATCAGGTTACGCTTGGGCATAACTCCTGATGAGCTAGAGTCGATGGCGGAGAATCGAGTTGCCTGGAGATCTCCCGTGCGTGCTTTACCTCCTCGACCCCATTTAGTGGATCATGTGGGGCTGAAGATGATGACTTCATAGGAACAAATGCGGACAAAGTAGACCCAGCGAATTTACATTTCACATCATTGTTCATTGTTTAATGGAAAATTGACAAATTAATAATCAATTATTAGCCACACCTGGAACTTCGCGCGGAACAAAGTAGCAGGAGATGAGCATGTACGGTGGAGGGAACAGTTTAACAGTGAGACGTTAATCAACTTGAGTTGTAGTCCTGGAAATAGCTGAGCTGATGAGACACGTGCTGTTCAAACATTATGACGATATTTAAGGGACCTGAATCCTGTCTACAATGAACAGATGCTACTTTAGTCTTATGCAATGAATCAGTCCATCCACACGCATAAATAGATCTTCTAACAATTTTCAGTTAACAGCTAAGGTGGATAACAAAGCATTCGTTCGTAGCTGACTCTCCATTGATAGATGTTTTCATTTTCGCTAATAGAGTCTCATGTCATCGCGACTGTGAAGCGTGCAGAGAAGAAGAATGTAGGTAAGTAAAGTTGATATGACTATACTTCTTAAGAACGCGGAATAATTGTGTTAATATCTATGACAAATATGTTTAAATATAAATTAAGTCAACAGTGCGGAGTCTGACCATGCGTTCAAAGGTGACTAACTGAGCACGTGACAACATCATCATACACCCAGATATCTACTCGTAATGGATATCACCTCTGTTGCTGCAGATTTTGAAAGGATGTGAAGGGATGGATGACTGAGTGGAGTTAAGTAAAGTTAGTCATCATGAACATACGAAATCATATATTAATGTAAATCAACATAAGCGCTGTGAATTGGGATTTGTGGAATGTTTTTGTCAATCTGTGACCTGATTTCAGAACCTCTCTCTGTCGATCAATTACAGCTTTTGGCATAGTTTCTTAATCTCGTCTTGTAAGACCTTTCATGAATGTTTGCCCGGGAAACTCTTAAGTTCGATATCGGGCAAGTATTGAAGTACGACAGTTTCTCCATTAATTTCCGCATAAACTTCTTCGATTATTCCTTGACTTCTATTACCAGAGCCACACCATGGCACGACTTAGTCAGTATCTTTCCATTAACTCCAACTTATCCCGTCCACTTATTGGATTAAACCACTATTCACTGAATCCGCAGTCGCCACCCATCTACGACTCAACACAGTGCACGTTTTCACGTTCTGGCCCCCCTCCAGTTCTTGTTTTGTAATCCAACTTCCACGCCAATTTTGAACCACTTACCACACCACCTTGGCAAGTGGCTCTCTCATACCACCGCACATCTCATTCAGGAAAAAAGAACAATCCATCGAAATTCCATAATTGTTGCCAATACACATAGCCAGCAGACAAGCACCGCCACCCACTCGCGTATAGCTCACTGAAGCTGAACCCATCTGTCGATCGATTTCCGAGTGAAATTCCTTCATAAATCTGAATCACTGTGTGTAGGTATTTCTCGGTGTCTCGAGCACGCAATCCATTCTTCTCAGATACAACACAGGCGGCAGCAAAAACGAGTTAAGCGCAATTAACACTTTCCAGTCGCTGGTGTATTTATTTACTTCCAGCTCAGGTATGACGTCACACTTAATGTAGATATCTGTGTATCTACACGAATGTACGAGATAAAAATATTCTGTTGATTCATAAGAGCGGCGTGCGGGCGTATCATTCCATTTAAGGCACACATCCGACGAGCGAATTCAAGGCAACAACTGTAACACGAACGCAGCGCGTAGGTCGGCTCTTGATCTCCACAACGATCTTTTTTGCTAGCCACAAACAGAAACCCCCCAGCCCGAACTGCAGAGCGACTAGTGGAGGAAAACGCTTCTGGTTCTGTCCCGTCTAATTGCGAAGCAATAACCGGACGGACGATCGCTTATGAGCGTTGTCTCAAAGTAAAGACGCAGGTATGTTTGGCAATAGATTTCACAAAAGTGGGTCTCGATTCATTTTCCCCGAACAGGTCGCATGGTTAAGTCATCTAATTCGGTGAAGCGCTTCACACACGGACGCAGCAGTTCGACGGAATTGTGTAGAATCGCGAAACCTTACATGCATCGCATACTATACTGGTGAGCTTTGAAAAACAAAAAAAAAAACATAAATAAACAACACAGCAGCGAACCAACCAAGGCAACGCTGGATAACATCACCGCCTTTGGAGAGCGAGACCAAAACGAAGCACAAAAGATACGAACGAATAGCGCGGTGGCCACACAACACAAGCGACAAACCAAAACCGATTCCAATATAGCTAGACTTAGTTTCGTAACTCTCGAAGCGCTGCACTTCACAAGACATGGAAGCAAAAAACAAGGGGAAGGGACAGGAAAGATTTTCACATTGCACAAGCTTAGATTGAGAGAGATACTGACCCCTGACCGTAGACCGGGTCGATGAGGAACTGCGTGAGGCTGCTAAGTGTAAAGAGTACGGCGGCTAAACGATACATGTTTAGCGCACCAGCGACGATCGACTGTGTGCTTGCACGGTTACGGATATACGGATCACGGGTGCGGGTACGGGAACACGGGTAACTATGGGATATTTTGTTCGTTTGCCGATCGCGGATTGTTTGCGGTTTCACCTGTTGTCCGTTGGCGATCTTGAGAGTAACTGCAGACACACGGCTCAGGTGGATCGAGCTTAGTCACACAGACGAGTTTGAGTGACTTGAGCTTGTTTTGAAATTGTTTCTTTTTGCTTTTGTCTTTCTTTTTGTGGCTGTTCACTCCATTTCGGGTTTGAATAGTGGATTGGTTTGGGTATATAATGTGTGACTTGGATCGAGATTATGGTAGGAAGTGTGGTAGGAAATGTGCAACTCTTAGTTGGTAACCGGCTGGTGTACAGGGCGGTCGTGCGAACGGATTTGAATTTTATTTATCATAAAGCAAGTCCAATCATTTTGATTTCTCCAAAAGTGATAAGGCAGTACGCAGTTCGTTGGTTGTAAGTGTAAGGTTGATGGTTGACGGTCACAATCTTCGGTTTGCGATTGTGCAGTGTGATCATCACTCTAATAATAACAAAATTGCCTTAATTTCATGTGACACCTAAATAGGTGTCACTCATTTTGTTTATGCTAGATATTAATATTTTGGACAAATGCATTGGATTTTTTGTATTACAAAACTAAATCAAGTACATAAGTTCAATCAATGTTGTGCAAAAATACCTAATTATTGGCAATTTAAACAAACTTTTGATGGGATGAAAGAAAGAATGAAAATAATCGATTACCTAGCCTAAGGATTTATAGCTCTGGCTTTACAGCTAATTTATAATTTTAACAATTATATATATGTTAGTTTTCAAATGGAATGTCTAGCAGAGACACCCTAGGTATACCAAAATTTGCATACTTATGGAGTCAAAATCATTTCAAAATGATTTAATACAT
Source organism: Eristalis intricaria (assembly GCA_964034865.1). Taxonomy (NCBI): domain Eukaryota; kingdom Metazoa; phylum Arthropoda; class Insecta; order Diptera; family Syrphidae; genus Eristalis; species Eristalis intricaria. The sequence goes on from OZ035874.1 coordinate 76,133,517, forward strand.
CAATCAAACGACCAACCCCTACAAACGTTGAAAAGTACATGAAAGAATGATTTTAGGCGCTCAACATTGAAACTAAATGTAATTTTCGTCTTGAGGTCGGTCTCCTTCATAGCTTCAATATGCAGTCAATTCTGAACTGAATTCGACATGAGCCAAGACTAAACTCGGCTTATTTGAGGCTATCAGCAAAAACCTATCCACAAAACCCGGAAAATTCTAGAAAACCAATTTTAGTCTCCCCAGCAGCAATCTAGTGTCATTCAATGTGATTTCAATTAGCTGTAAAAATATCCAACAGCTGGCAGCCCATTGGCCAAAAGTTAAATAGCATCTCATCTGGACACCAACCATCTCAGTCCATAAATCATTCCACCACCTTTCAATCCACATACCGCAATCTATGCACAAGGGTGGAACTGATCGTAGCTCCAAAGAGTAATCCCGAAATGATTGTTGTACAGGTTTATGTAAATGCAATGAATTATGTGCATAATCGAGACTGTGGCAATTCCATAGCCACCTGGCTATCTACCAGAAGAATATTAGGAGATATATATAAATGCGCCACAGTTCAATTTGGGAAATTTCTACAGTGTAAATCGGTTCAGCCTGAAAGGCAGCAAAGAATTGTGTAAAGTTTTTGTAAAGTAATAGTAGTCTTTAAGGTGTTTGTAAATAAATTTGTGTAACATATTGGAATAGAGGACTTTTGTGTTTTATTCAACAATGATTTACGTAAGCTCATATCTGTAAAGCGTAACAAAAGCATAAAGAAAAAAATTTCATTTATCTCACAGGACAGATAAGGGGGTTGGACAATTTTGCACTGATAGCCTTACTTTACGGTGGGGTTTGAGCCTATATTCGAGTGACAAGGACGTGACCTCGAAAAAGGCAGCTCAAAATTTTTGTCGAGGATCCGGATTTTGCCCCAAAAATCCCCTAGCCCGAAGTGGCCCATTTTCGCTCATCGTTTGTGTCAACAGTCTTTGCCGTTATGGGAGGAAACAAATTTCACAAGTGTTCCACAAGTCTGTTGATGCGGTTTTTGACTTGGCGGGTATTATTTCTTACAAAATGAGGAAAGGGACTCAGCTTCCATCACAAATGGTCTCAAATAAAGTGTTAACCGACATCCTGTGGCTAGTACTCGAAAATGTCGATATTTCCGATCCAACAAGACGGCGTCACATGCCAAATTTTGGCAACTGAGTCATCTCACGCAACTGAGGCTCTCTCTCATCATCATCAACAATTCGATCAGCTAAGCTCTTTTTTGTTTTCTCCAGCTAATAAACTCAATCAGTGCTTATATGAAATTCCCGCGCTAGCTGTTGAGCCATCCGAACAACCTACTTGCATAATTTGTTTGTAGACCGGCATACATTGTTACTTCTATGGCTAAAGTGAACAAGGAACACCGCGAATATGACGCTAGTATGACATTTTATGATTTGGCACTGGTGGCGCATTTACCAAGTGGTTTTTGTTTCTGTTTCTTCTTTTATACAAGACAATCTGTAAGACTTCAGCCATATCGGCCAATTTAGTCCCCAACCTTGGCCTCTGACGATAATATTGTCTTCTTATGCACTATTTTCGTCATACCAGCGAAGTCCACGAACATCTTCAACCCTTCAACATACTCTCCATCATTTCTGATCCCAATTTTCAATCGCTGTCATTTTCTTTATCATTTCACTTGATAGTGTGTAGCCTATTTTAGTTAAAGTTTGAAGACAGACTGTCAATCTCACTTAGTGGAACTTGTGCTTTGTCGGATAGCCTGCTACTCCGTCAATCCAGGCTAAACTTGCAACCAACAGACAACAACTATGGACGGTATTCTCTATAGTCATACACTAACAAGCATTTATTACGATCACATCTAAGGTAACACTTGTAGAAAGAGTTCAACGAAACTAGGTATCAACAAATCAACTACACGTTGTGTATTACTGTCACTTACGACAGTGTTCGTCAGCTGGTTTCCTCCGTCCAGTCGAACTGGTGGAAGGTGGTCAACCTCTGGCCTGAAAGAGTACATGCTGAATGAGGATCCCTCCTCTTGAATGCCTATGCAATACTTACTCTCGTCGTAAACATCATACACCACAACGGAAACAACTTGGGCATTGAGCATCCTGAAGGCTCTCAGGGCGGAAAGATCAAAGCAGGCGCCCAACTCATCGATGTCTTCAAAGATTGCGTAAACACATCCCGCACCGGAGTCTACCTTGAATAAGTCTATAAAGAAGGTAATTTCGATTTCAGAAGAGAATGATTGCGTGCCTACCCTTTGTTTAGGACTGATTGGCGCCGCCTGCCTTCCAAACCATTTATCTGCCTCATTTTTTCCCGAGATGCGAGTTGAAAGGATTATCCTCTTGGTCCTCCAGAACTGTGTACCCCGATGGCAGGCTGACTTCCACTGCAGTAAAGTTGCCCGCGCCACACGCAAGCCGCGTTGACACACAGACCTTGAGTGCTACCAATGCTTCCGCTCCCTCTGAGACCGTAACGTTGGTGTGGAAGGTCGATGTGGTCAGGTTTTCCCGAGGTCTGTTGTACCTGCTCTTGACGGTGACCACTGCGAGTCCTTGGCCTTTTGTCGCAATCCGAACCTTTCGTGTGGCGCTGTTGAGCTGAGCGGTTTGCAGGACGTGCACATTGCTTGAATTCACTTTTATATCGCCCACATCGCCCTGGTCACTCTCGAAGTGATTGTGCAGGTTCCGTGTGCCGAAGTGCATGTCTCGAGCGATTCCAATCATCGCATCGAGGGCCATCAAGTGAGTTGGGATCTTGTCCGAGTGGCCAGGGGAAAGCAGAGCCGTCACTATGGGTATCAGAGTATCCGTTGGCTTGGCCTGCGCCTGCAGTATGCTGAGAAAGCTGCTGGAGGTCGCCTCCAGGGTACCTTGCATAGTGGTGGTGCCCCAAAACACTTGTCGGTCTGTTCCTGTGGAATACATGTTAAGAGATGTTATGGGGGATGGATGGTGATCTTACGGATCTGGGCAGAGTGAGTAGCCAGATGGCTTAAGATCTCCTGGGATTTCTCGTGTCTTCCCACGACGAGGACGTATTTGGAGAGTGCAACACTAGTCGGTGATTGGAGATCATCAAGACTGTTGTAGAGAAACGCCAAGCCCCTAGATACGACATTGGCATATGCCTGGAAGTAGCAGAGAGCTGAGCATGGTTGAGGAGGCAATTTCCATGCGAAGCAGACTTACCTCGTCCTCCATAAGTGCCAGCAGTGCGATGGTAGTCAGCGTGACATCGTCATCTAGTCCAGCCCCCCTTTGGAAGCCTCCATACGATGCCTGCTTTGGTTCCATGTAGAAATTCATGCATCGTGCCAGTAGATTGTGGTCGACTTGGATAAAGCTTTTCGCTTGCTGTAGGGCCCACAACACGATGGCTGTTTGCATCGCGTCGCCTGTTGTCTTTGTGGATCTCTCAAAGAAGCTGAAGGAGCCATCCAGATGTCTCAGCGTTAGAATCCTTTGGTATCCCAGTTCGAGAAACGACGGGGCCCTTTTCTCCATACTGAGGTTCGTCACGTTAAAGATCTAAAGCGCAAGGCTGTTGAGCCGTTACTTAATTGAATGGAGGGGAGCATACCTTGAGAAATTTGAGAACGAGGGGATTGGAGATGAAGTGCATCGTCGTCTCCTTGCCATTTCCATAGGGCACTTGGACCAGATTCGATACACTCTCAAAGAGCGGCCCGAAAGTGTCGCCCACCACCGACAGCTCGATCTGTTCTGAACCCTGAACAGCGTTATTTGGAACATCCACCAGCAGCTCATCCGCTTATTCACTCTCTTGAAGGAAGTGCACGAGGTAAGTCCTCGAGACGAGATGTGGTATGCCCTCAGACACCACGGTAAGAGTCTTTTGCACTGCGTCACTTCCGATCGGCGAAGTGGCCTTCACGGTCATGTCGAAGAGTCCCGTCTTCAAAGGCTTGATGGGGAACGTTAACTTCACCCTGCCTTGGGTGGAAATAGAAATGTTAAAGGTGTTGTCGAGTGAATACGACGCATCCTTGCTTAGGCTGTCGAGAAGGAGCAGATGCTCACTTTGGCTCTCAATGGTTACCTCAATCAAAGCATCCTCGTTGTTGTAGTTGAACACGTAGATTGGGATCTCAAAGATTTCTCCTGCCTAGTGTGTGAAGTTGGAGTAAAGGTTGAGGCAGGTTGTGAGGCGGAGAGCTTACCTTCTCTAATCACAGCTGGCAGATCCATTAAGACGAAGAAGGACTGGAAGACCCTCACCGTGGCGGCATTCTCGGTGATGCTCAGCCCAGTGCGGGGATTGAGTGAGAACCCTGTGACCGCCCACGACGTGATTGCGTCGGGGATGGTTGGGTGAAGTTGCAAGCCTTCTCTGGGAGTACTGCAAGAAGGCTTCGGTTAGATGGACTGAAACAAAGTTCATCACTAGAACGGCAAACCTCTCAAAGTCTTCGAAGAGCCAAACGTGACTGAAAATACGTCGAATTGGGCAGGTCTCAAGAGTTTTTCTATGAATCGCCGGAAACAAATGGTTTTGTGGTACTGCAAGTAGACTTTGGTAAATTAGACTGAAACAAAGTGGATCATGAGAAAGGCAAACCTCCCAACATCTTCGTCGGAATAAGAATTGGAAATCATAGTCGGTTTTCCAATGTGATTCATCCGGAGGGTTTGGGAACGCAAAAGCCGACTTGTATTTTCTAGGTAACTCGAAGGGAAGAAAGTTCGATAGAGTAATTAGCCCGGCCACAGTACCGTCATCAACTTTAATGCATTGATTGAAATCACGATCTTCAGAAAAATTGTCTTGTTGAATGTCTGATAGAAGCCTTCTGTCGATGCCCATTAGACCCACATAGGATTGCTCGTCGGTGCTGACATTCACAGACACCGACGCACCGGGAACCACTTCCTTCTCTATGTCGATTTCAATCTATTTAAATTCAGACTAAACTCTGTGTAAAACCCATAGATCGACACTTACCATGTTTTGGAAGGCCCTGCTTACCACTATGTGCTTCTGACCGGAGAGAAATTTGTCGTAGTCGACGGTGTGAACGTAAAGAATGATTAACAGAATCATGGCCTGAGTCGTCTTAATGCGAAGGTAGTTTGTTCTCCCTTCTCTTTCTACCTAGATTATGTGGGAGATGGGGTCAGTGCGCGAGAAAACAGCCGGAAAGTCGGGAAGGTGGACTTACACTTATGCGCACAGCCTGAATGATATTCTCGCGTGACACGATCTCATAGACGAAATTATCGATTGGATAGCGGCTTGTCAGCTGGACAACAATCTCTTCCCCAACCTCGGGCCTAGAAGAGAAAATGTGAAGTAGAGCCTTTTCAATCAAAGCGTTTGAAGTGGCAATTTTCCAGAGGTCGCTGCGCTGCGAGCAGGAGGTACCTTTTCCTAGGCGTGAGGACAGTCAAACTAATGCCGTTGTTCTCCTTCGGCTGAAGCTCCTCTTGCGATGAAGTATATCCACGAAACTCAGCCCAAAGCCGGTGATTGGTGCTTGTTAGGTTCAACTGGGCAACGCCAACTCCCTCCTCATTCAGATAAATAGCCTGAAAAGCTTCTCCGGTCATCTGGTCTACAGGACTCAGCCAGATCCCAACAGAATTTTCTCCTGCCTTGACTGGGTTATCCTGCAAGTCTGTGACAGCAACCTCTGAGCTGAACTGTACACACTAACTCGAATATTCACAGGCTCTTCTGGGTCGAAATACATCGGCACCTCAAGTTTGATCTTGTACGGACTCTTGTGAACTGCGATGACCCCTTTCTCCCCGACGACCTGGTTGGTTATGGTGTCCGTTACACGGGCGTCCACACTTAGTGAATACACCGTCGTGCGCATGCCTTTTAGATCGGTCCCTCTCATCTGGAGATCCGCTTCTCTGTCGAGACTAATGAGTTGAACCCCCTCTAATTGCATTTCCCTGGAGATGGTTAGATGCGGGGAGCTACTCACGAGGTCTTCAAGGGTAAAGTTGACTTGCAGATTCCCCATAACTGGAGAAGCATGCGCATACCTGTAACAAGTAAACAAACACTACCTAACACACAACTGCAAATCACTTGGCTATGAATAGGATTTCAATCTTATCGTCGTTTACAAACACATCGGACTTAGTGACGATCTGCACTGTGAACATTTGTAAGATGTACCTGGACACCCAAAATGTGTTCTCCTTTACAGGGGAACAATTTGATTTCACCCGAATCTTCCACGTACCCAGAAGTGTTTTATCTGCCAGTTGCTGCTGACCCTTGAACACGCCACCAGTGAGTTTTATGTCTTTCATCATCTTCACTAAATTGTTGCCACCATCCGGACACAAGAGACATAAAAAAGATGAAATACAAAAAGTTCCAAAGTCGGTGTGCAACTCACGTAGATCAGAACGTCCAGGGACTCGTCAGTCACCGGTAGAGGGGTAAATTCGTCGAGGCAAATCACCCGGAATTGCACAAAATCTCCAGGCCTGTACTTGGGCTTGTCGGTCTGTATGTAGACTTGATGATTGGGCTCCTTAATGATGACATCTGCGGTTTCAGTTGAGATGATCCCCCAAAACCGTTCACCTCCAGTCTGAGGTAGATAGAATTGATTTTTGGCAATTGAAAGCGGATCAGATTCATCGTACTCGGCCGCACTTTCATCGTTTCCTGTAATATGTTCTTATCACTATCCCGGAAGGATATGTTGAACCACACCGGCTTGTGGTAGTAACTCCGCGACACGGACACATGATACGGACTGTTTGTATGCACAACCATGGGTGCCACCACTGTGTAGTAGCTGTAACAAGTAGATGGATGTCCAAATCAGTATATTCTCCGCGATTATCGTACACTTACCCCCGTCGTAAGTCATGAACGCTCCACTGAGGCAAATCTAAACAGCACTCGCTCGATGAATGGGCCATGAGAACCAACAGACAAAGTAAGAAATTCGTTTTGGATACCATTTCTCCACGGAACGAATGCTTTCGAACCGACACTTTAAAGCCAACTGATTGCTGGTTGTTCTTGGTTGCCTGACCTCGCACTGCTTGGTGACTACAGTGATTTCAAGAAAAGATAAATGTTCAGATCGGATTAAAGCATGCTATATTTAGTATAATCTTTTTTAATTTTTCGCTACAGACGCACACCGCTGAGAAAATATTGGTTTCGGATTGTCGTTTCGGAAATGCAAACATTGTAAAAGGAATTAAACAAAATAATTGGAAACTATGTTAAAATGTCTTCGGAGAAGCATTGGAGCATTCAGCGAGGCAAGCAGCAGGTAAGGTTCATGATCGCATTTAAGATCTCCTCTGGCGTGTTGCCCCTGAAAAATCCCCCCCAAAAAAATCAAACGCGAATGTATGGACGAACTGTCATCAGACGATCTAGATTGCAAACGCCATATCTTCGACGAAGCTTTATTTGAATTAAATGAAGAGGTGTATCCGGCGATTCTACAAAAGATTTTGGATTCACCATGCAAGATGAGTGTCGCTTGAATCCTCAACAAAACATTCTTCATGATGTAAGAGGTTGGATCTCACAAGTCACAATGCGTAGATAACGGCGTTTCTCCGCAAGGTGGCTTCAGCGACTTATTACACACCTCAGTCATTCTCACTTCCATGTGCATAATACTTTGTCTACTTCGTCCTTTCGTTTATTCAGCCTGAAGTTCGACAGTTCACGATGAACAGGCAAGCAGACAAGTAATGATAAGATAAGAGAACAATGAATAAGTAACGATGACAATAACACATTTCGAGTTTGCGCTTTGACCGCTGACACCGTACACACGCGTATTAACTAAATTTTATTGTCGTTTCGGTTTTCTTTTTGCCACAATTCGTAAGCGTACGAGATGCCCAGACTCCGGGGACTATCACACGTCCTCGGATAAAAAACATAAACCAATTGAGGAAATGGCATCAAGTAATAGGCATACAGGTTTCAATATTTATGAATCTCTGCAATTACTCGATAGTGACAATGATAGTGTAATGGACGACCAAGTGTTGCCACACAAAACTACCAAGGTCAGCGTGCCCCAATCAAACTTCTGTACAATTTGATGCAATCCATCAGTGTATGTGACTATTCAGTAAAATTAGTTTCAATCGGGAGAAAAATCATGCGTGAAAGTATTAATTCTTACAATAATGTACATAATATGTTAAAGTCTGAAAACTTCCAATACCACCCAAACTTCAAATTCCACGATCTACGAAGTGAAAAAGCTCTTAAGTGGTCTGCATGTATGTGACACTTATAACGCTTACATCTGGCGAGACTTGGCTGCACTAAAAAGAACTTCAAAAAGTGGTGCAGGAAAGGGAGAGCAGATGACATTGCTTGTTGAACGTTCAGAGTGAACAGTGGTTTGAATATTTAAGCCATAAAATCCGAAACATAAATTGAGTTTGTTTTCTTCTTCTTCTTCTTCATTTGGCGCTACAGTCCGGGGTGGACCTGGGCCTAAACCAACAAGCCTCTCCAGCTAGCACGGTATCTGGCTAGCTGTCTCCAGTGTCGCACGCCAAGTTGGTTGAGGTCCTTCTCCACCTGGGTGCGCCACCTGTTGCGTTGTCCCACGGGTTTCTTAACTAAATGAATTGTTGGCGTTAAGGATCAGAAATGGGATTAACCTTTTTGATAAGATAAGTACATAATACTTGGTGAAATATATTTATATAAAGAGAATTTCCCCAAAGCCAAGCGAAGCCCAAGTTGTGGTTATGTAGTTTCATGTTCAAAATGCATATTGAGATGGTGGTGTAGTTTGATATCCAAAATGCATATTTGTACGCATGAAAAAAAAAGTACATAGATGGATTGTACTTATTTATAATAACCTAGTGGTTGTGAGGAATTTTGCTTGTGTAAAGAGTGAGTGCGATTCCCGTCAAATTTGCGTTTTATTGGGTCTCGGAAACCGTTAACCACCTTGTGTCAACAGATGAGTTTTTGGAAAAAAAAAAGTATCTGACTACACTGAGATGTGTGTGATAAACGTACATGGTTTCAGTTAGAATGTTCAAGTATTGTACATGTGTCTAGTGAAGATCATTAATCTTTGTATTTGGCGTTGACTTGAGCCAAGAGTAATGATACTTTAAATTTTGAAGACATAGAGATGTGTCCTTGTGCTTTGGCGTTGATTTGAACCAAGCACTGTGTGAAAACAAAGTTATGGCTGTGTGGTCCGCTGTTGTGTTGGTGTTGATTTGAACCAAGCACGGTGTGAAAATTAAGTTATAGTTGTATGGTCCGTGGTTGGCTTGGTGTTGATTTGAACCAAGCGCTGCGTGAAAAGGATAACGTAAATTGTGAAGACTTTGAGATGTGTTGTGGTGTTGATTTGAACCAAACATTGTGTGAAAAGTCATGTATGTATGTGAAGCATGGGATGTTTGAGCAAATGCGTTTTTGGTTTACAAAAAAGTATTTGTGACGCAGCCTGTGCGAACGTGATTTAATGTGTTTAGATGTTTCTTGTGCATATTTGTATGTAGAAATGATGTAGATGAGTAGTTTTTCCCTCGTATCTTGGTGTTGACGTGAACCAAGCGGCTGTTGTGTGAAGCCGATAATGGTGTGGGTTCGGTGTATGATATACAAGCGAACGATGTTGAACTTTAAGGTTGTTGGGAAGCGCGCTTTTGGTTTCCTACGGAGCTTTGATTGAGAGAGAGCAATGAGTTGGGATATTGTCCTGAGTGCGATTGGTCTAATTGGAAGATTAAAGAATTTTGTTCCCTGAATTCAGTTTGTGTCGTGTATTGTTTTCCTTGACTTGGATTTGTCTATTTTGGAATTTTCCCTCAGGAGAATTCAACTGTGTCGGCTTCTTCCCTGACTTGGATCTGATTGTGTCTTGGATTTTTTCCCTGAATTGAGTTAGTGTCTTGGATTATTTTCTTTGACTTAGATTTGTCTGTTTTTGAATTTTCCCTCATGTGAATTCACCTGTCTCGGATTCTTCCCTAACTTGGATGTGTTTGTGTCCTGGATTTTTTCCCGGAATTGAGTTTGAGTCTTGAATTGTTTTCCTTGACTTGGATTTGCCCGTTTTGGATATTTCCCCAACGTGAATTCATCTGTCTTGGATTCTATCGTGACTTGGATGTTTTTGTGGCTTAGTTTTTCCCTAACTGGGCAGTGATTATGTGGTGGATTTGATGTGCGTTGGGTTTCTTCTGTGGTTTGGTATTGCTTGTGCTTTAACTAAAGCTGTGTTTTTTTGCAAGCGTATACGCTTAAATTTCAATTTGCATGTAAAATACACTAACAACAAATCCTATATCCGCTTAAGTTACTCATCATATATATCGCCGCTTATATTTTCCGATCAATATTTTTTGTGTGTTCATTGCTAAATTTATTCATTCATTACTTAGGTTGCTATATGTGACTTACATCTGCAGGTTTGGTTAATGTAATAGATAATTTTTAATTATTTTGGCTTCCATAAGTATGCAATTTTTGGTATACCTAGAGTGTCTCTGCTGTACATTCCGTTTAGGTCTCATTATCGATTCTTTTCATTTGATGAACATTTTTTTTATTTTATAATTATTAAGTGTTTTTGCTTTTAAAGTGATTGTCACGCTACACAATCGCAAATCGAAGATTGTGCTCATTAACGATCAACTATCACCTTCAACTATCACACCCCTGACTGCTTAGCAAATGTCATAAATTTCGTCGGTGCTGCCAAGATTTTATGATGAATCATTAAGCGCCGATAATCGTTTGTTTGTGTACTTCAAAATTAAGCGTATATACGCTTGCAAAAAAACACAGCTATTGTCAGGATGGACGAGTCTGTAACGCTTGCATCTGTTGTTGAGTGAACTTACTTTATCGTTCTATATTTCACACCCAAATAAACTGGAAAAAAAACTTCCACCGCCAAAGAAAGAACAGAATCACGCAGTGCCGTAGCTGCCAAATGTTTGGACATGGCGAAAAAAAACTGCCATGTAAAGTCATATTGTTCCCTGTGCGCTGGTCATCACAAGACTAATGAGTGCACTAACCCAAACATAAAAAAATGCGCCAAATGTCAAGGAAATTATGTGTCAACAGATAACACATGCGTGAGTAGGAGCAAATATGTAGAAATGAGACAGCAAATTAGTGTCAAAATCTAGCATAGGCGAAACAACAACAATAAAAACGTAAGAAACCCCGCTTTCGTGCAACAAAACAACAATAACAATCTATCACTGTTCTCTATGAGTGACTTTCTATCCCTCCCAGCAAAGCAAACAAAAAGAGCACAGGAAAAGCAACAAAATTCCTAATTCAAATCCATGGGTATTCACAGAATTTAACTACAGGAATTAACAACAACAATGCCACACTCACCTATGGTAGTAGAGATCTGTTCACAATGGAGAAATTAAATTCACTCGTCATGGAGATGGTCACAAAGCTTGGTTCATGTAAATCTAGAGTAGATCAATTTAATGATGTCGCACAATTAGCTACTAAGTTTCCTTATAATGATGTTAAATAATTTAAGTATCAATAATATTAATATTTTAACATGGAATGCTAGAGGTATAAAGCAAAAACATGTAAAATTTTTGAATTTTTTAAATAATAGCAATATTGATATTGCTCTGGTAACTAAAACATGGCTAACCTCAGAAATTCGTATATCCACTCCGATGTATAAATGTTATCGTGTAGACAGGGTAGATAGAAGAGATGGGGGTGTCGCCATACTGGTAAAGAGATCAACGCAGCATAAGCTTTTACCTAGTATACAGACTACGTTTATTGAAAATGTAGGAATTGAAATAACTTTGGTAGGAAAGTAAGGATTTTCTGTGTATAATTTCCCGGTAAAATAGGAAAAAATTTTACACGCGAGCAAAGATATCATGCTTTTAGAAAGGAACTCAGAGAGCTTTTCAGTATGAATTGCGCGTTTACAAAAAATTGTACACGCGAGCAAAGATATCATGCTTTTAGAAAGGAACTCAGAAAGCTTTTCATTATGAATTGCGCGTTTACAGTAGATGGTGATTTCAATTGCAGGCACAGAGCCTAGGGATGTGCTAGGGCAAATTCATGGGGAAATATATTGTCTGATTTATCTGCTCTATTTCCTTTAAATTTCCACCCAGTTTCACTTACTTCCCTTCTCGTGCTATTGGTCTGTACATGACTTATTTGTAATAAATGACTCTAGTTTGATAACTCAACCAATCACTCTGAATGAGCTCAGCTCGGACCACAACCCGGTCCTTTCAATGATACGATGTTCAGGAGTGGAGAGACATGAATTTTATTTAGATCTCAAACATGCAGATTGGAAAAAATATCGCAGAGATTTAAATATACAACCTCGACCTCATATCAACTAATGATGTAGATTTATTTGTAAAAAAAATTTCTAACCTCTGCTAACAACAATATTCCCAGAGTTCGGAAGAAAACTGTTGGTTTGATACTCCCTGCTCTCATTTTAGAACTAACTAAGAATAAGAAACATGCACAGAAGAAACTGGCAAAGGTATCGTCAAACAGCTTATCGTACAGACAAAGAAAAAGTGAATGTATTAGCGAAGATTTTTGCTAAAAATCACCTTGTCTCTCAGCACCTAAGAGACGCAAGCACAAACTCTATTGTAGACGATATTCTTCAACCTTTCAATTCTTCAAGTCATGAAACTCCGTATAAAGAATTTATTTCAGAAGAAGATACACAGTTCTTTGTAAATCTGCATGTATGATTTTGCTAGATATCTAAAAAGCTTTTGATTCTGTATGGCACGACGGACTCATCTATAAAATGTCAAGGTTCAATGTTTCTCCATTTCTATGTAAAATAGTTAAGAGTTTTGTTACAGATAGATATTTTAAAGTCCATATCCATATCAAGAGTGGTGTGTCAAATCTCGGCGCTCCACAAGGTTCAGTCCTCAGTCCGACTTTGTATTATTTGTATATTTCTGACTTCCGTACTCTTCCTTTCTGTGATACAGCAATTTTATCTTCGCATGAGTTTAGTCTCAATATTGAGTTGAACTTAATAAATGCGATTAAATTCTTACTCGAATAGCTTTCAAAATGGAAAATAAAAGTTAATATCGATAAGATACAAGCTATCTTTTTCAGCAGAAAAAGAAAGACTTGCTTATTACCTGCATATAACTTTCATATCTTAGTAAACTAATTAAAATGAAAATTTCGGGAAAATATTTAGGCATATGTCTTGATAAAAGATTGAGGTTCAACGAACACCACTCACAAGTCCTTAAAAAGTACAACATTGCTGTTAAAATATTATACCCGTTTACAAATAGAAGGTCTTCACTTTCAAAAGAAAACAAGATACTTATTTGCAAAGCTGTTTTTCAAGCAATTCTTTTAAATAGATGTCAAGACTGGGCAAACTGTGCTTAGTGTTACATAAAAAAATTGCAGATATCTCACAAGGTCTTAAAAATCTTCCTTGGCATTACTCTACTCTAAACTTACATCATAAGGCTAATATTGAATTAATCTCTAGAAAAATGCACAAACTTTCTGAGTCTTTAAAAATCAGGCGCGGCATCCCCGACAATCCTCTCGTAAATTAACTATTTACTTAACATTTACCTATTTATTGTTTCGTTTATTTTTGCAATATATGTCCATATATATATACATATACTTATTTGTTTCTCCTCAAATAATTTTGAAGCCCATTTATTTGTATATGTATGTATTTATTATTAATAATAATAATAATAATAATAATAATAATAATAATAATAATAATAATAATAATAATAATAATAAGGGTGGCGCTACAGTCCGATGTGGACCTGGGCCTAGCTTCTCAGCAACGTGCGTGTTGTGCGTGCTATTGTTCTTTCACGCGTGGAAGGGACCTACAGTTTAAAGCCGACGGCGAATTTGAGAAGCTTTTTCTAGACAGGAGATATGTATTGTATGTATTGTATTTATTAATATATTCACATATCTATCTGTTGTATTTATTTATTAATCTATTTATTTATTTGTTTATATATTTATTCATCCATGTATTTTCTATTTAAATAAAAAAATACATATATTTATTATATATTAGGATCATATATCATATGTTATTAGTATATATTTATAATAATAATAATATGGGTGGTGCTACAGCCCGTAGAGGGCCAGGGCCTAGGTTCTCAGCAACCACTCGTGTTGTGCGTGCTATTGTTCTCTCACGCGTGGAAGGGACCTACACGGCGTAGTTGAGAAGCTAGACATTGAATACTCTTTGAGCATTGTCAGTGACTCGAAAGAGGTGGAGCCGTGGAATATGAAAGGTGGTAAATTCGGGTATCGAACCTGGCACCTCTGCGTAGGAGTCGACGCACTAACCCACTACGCCACGGCGACCCATTAGCATATATTTACATGTATATATAATTTTGTTTGCCCCTTTGCATAAGGTTTTTCTTTCTCGTAGTTTCCTCAAAATAAATAAAATCATTCTGTGAATAAAAATCCTTTAAATTTGTTCAAACATCCTTTTTCAGTAGTAAGATTGTATATGTTAATCATATCTCTGTGCAAATAATGTAAATTGTGTGATAGCAAAATGTAAATGTAATTTTAAACGGAATAAACATATATATATAAACATAAAAAAAAAACAATATAATAACACATACTCCATCGAATGAAAAGAATCGATTACGAAACATAAATGGAATGTATAGCCAAGACACGCTGGGCTATTGCATGCTTATGGATGCAAAATTATTTCGAAGTTATTTAATACACCAACCACCTCTAGCATGACAAATGTTAAGAAATACATAACGTAGCATACAAAAATGCTTTTAGGCGCATAATATTGTAAATATGATAATGATTGGAAGTATTGTTGTTAGTGTATTTTACATGCAAATTGAAACTTAAGCGTATATACGTTTGCAAAAAACACACCAAAAATCGTGGGCTCCCAAATCCAGGAGGAGGGGAAAGTGACCCACCCTTTCACACTGGTGTCAATTTGGGAGCAGTTAACCAACTCCCTGAATTATCGAGCTCATTTCTGGTAAGAATTACCACTACCCCGAAACCATGCAAAATTTGCAACCAGTAGACAATATTCTCAATAGCCTTATACTATCTTTGGAATTTATTATTGAAAACATCTGAGATGAAATAATGGTAACAAGACTCGTGAAACGAGCTCAACTAGACTAAGTAGGTATGTATAAAAAATCAACTGCCTCAACAGCGATGGCCTCCTTGTCACTTCTGAAGGTGTCCATGAGCCGGTTTAATCCAATAGGTCTAGCTGATGGAAGCTGGTCCATTTCTCTCCTGCAAGATAACGAGCTGAATGAGGATCCCTCCAGCTCAAGGACTATGCAATACCTACCCTCGTCGTAAACATCGTACACCATCACGGAAACCACATTGGCATTGAGCACCTTGAAGGCCCTCAGGGCGGACATTTCAAAGCAGGCGCCCAACTCATCGATGTCTTCAAAGATTGCGTAAACAGATCCCGCACCGGAGTCTACCTTGAATGTCTACAAAGAAGGTAATTTCGATTTCAGAAGAGAATGATTGCGTGCCTACCCTTAGTTTAGGACTGATTGTTGTCGCCTGCCTTCCAAACCATTTATCTGCCTCATTTTTCCCGAGATGCGAGTTGAAAGGATTATTCTCTTGGTCCTCCAGAACTGTGTACCCCGATGGCAGGCTGACTTCCACTGCAGTGAAGTTGCCCGCGCCACACGCAAGCCGCGTTGACACACAGACCTTGAGTGCTACCAATGCTTCCGCTCCTTCTGAGACCGTAACGTTGGTGTGGAAGGTCGATGTGGTCAGGTTTTCCCGAGGTCTGTTGTACCTGCTCTTTACGGTGACCACTGCGAGTCCTTGGCCCTTTGTCGCAATCCAAACCTTTCGTGTGGCGCTGTTGAGCTGAGCGGTTTGCAGGACGTGCACATTGCTTGAATTCACTTTTATATTGCCCACATCGCCCTGGTCACTCTCGAAGTGAATGTGCAGGTTCCGTGTGCCGAAGTGCATGTCTCGAGCGATTCCAATCATCGCATCGAGGGCCATCAAGTGAGTTGGGATCTTGTCCGAGTGGCCAGGGGAAAGCAGAGCCGTCACTATGGGTATCAGAGTATCCGTTGGCTTGACCTGCGCCTGCAGTATGCTGAGAAAGCTGCTGGAGGTCGCCTCCAGGGTACCTTGCATAGTGGTGGTGCCCCAAAACACTTGTCGGTCTGTTCCTGTGGAATACATGTTAAGAGATGTTATGGGGGATGGATGGTGATCTTACGGATCTGGGCAGAGTGAGTAGCCAGATGGCTTAAGATCTCCTGGGATTTCTCGTGTCTTCCCACGACGAGGACGTATTTGGAGAGTGCAACACTAGTCGGTGATTGGAGATCATCAAGACTGTTGTAGAGAAACGCCAAGCCCCTAGATACGACATTGGCATATGCCTGGAAGTAGCAGAGAGCTGAGCATGGTTGAGGAGGCAATTTCCATGCGAAGCAGACTTACCTCGTCCTCCATAAGTGCCAGCAGTGCGATGGTAGTCAGCGTGACATCGTCATCTAGTCCAGCCCCCCTTTGGAAGCCTCCATACGATGCCTGCTTTGGTTCCATGTAGAAATTCATGCATCGTGCCAGTAGATTGTGGTCGACTTGGATAAAGCTTTTCGCTTGCTGTAGGGCCCACAACACGATGGCTGTTTGCATCGCGTCGCCTGTTGTCTTTGTGGATCTCTCAAAGAAGCTGAAGGAGCCATCCAGATGTCTCAGCGTTAGAATCCTTTGGTAGCCCAGTTCGAGAAACGACAGGGCCCTTTTCTCCATACTGACGTTCGTCACGTTAAAGATCTAAAGCGCAAGGCTGTTGAGCCGTTACTTAATTGAATGGAGGGAATCATACCTTGAGATATTTGAGGACCAGGAGATTGGAGATGAAGTGCATCGTCGTCTCCTTGCCATTTCCATAAGGCACTTGGACCAGATTCGAAAGACTCTCCATGAGTGGCCCAAAGGTGTCACCCACCACCGATAGCTCGATTTGCTCTGACCCCTCAACAGCGTTCTTTGGAACATCCACCAGCAACTCATCCGTCTGTTCACTCTCTTGAAGGAAGTGCACGAGATAAGTCCTCGAGACGAGATGTGGTATGCCCTCAGACACCACGGTAAGAGTCTTTTGCACTGCGTCACTTCCGATCGGCGAAGTGGCCCTCACTGTCACGTTGAAAAATCCAGGCTTCAGGGGCTTGATGGGAAACGTTAACTTCACATTCCCTTGAGCGGAAATAGAAATGTTAAATGTGTTGTCGAGCGAATCCGACGCATCCTTGCTTAGGCTGTCGAGAAGCAGCAGATGATCACTCTGACTCTCAATGGTCACCTGCGTCACGGCCTCCTCATTGTTGTAGTTAAATACGTAGATTGGGACCTCAAGGATCTCTCCTGGGGAGGGGGTGAAGTTTAAGTAGTGGATGGTGTATAGTGAGAAGGAGAGCTTACCTTCTCTAATCACAGTTGGCAGATTCATTGAGATGAAGAACGATTGCAAAACCCTCAGCGTGGCGGCACTCTTGGTGAGGCTCAGTCCAGTGCGGGGATTGAGTGAAAACCCTGTGATCGCCCACGACGTGATTGTATCCGGGACGGTTGCGTGAAGTTGCAAGCCTTCTCTGGGGGTTCTACAAGGAGAATTTGTTTAAAATTACTGAAACAACGTTGATCAGGAGAACAGCAAACCTCTCAAAGTCGTCGAAGAGCCATCCGTCACTGAAAAAGTGCCGAACTCGTGGTTCCATTGCATCGACTTCGCATTCGCCATAAGCTCCATCAAACATTGGCACAACAAGTACTCCTTGTATTCCACCTTACATAACAAGAAGAATCGTTATATTTAAGTTATATCAGGTATCAGGTGACTCACTGTCTTTGGTTGGCGTGAATAAGTTTGTAAGTGTAATGAGTCCTGCATTGGAACCAAGTTCTGTTACCTTGTTCAGGTCAAATGCATCGTATTCCAAGAGTCGACTAAAAACACTGTCTTTGGTGAGTCCTTCTTCCCTTCCACTGTCCATGAGAAGCCTTTGATCGATGCCCAGCAGACCGACATAGGAGCCCTCGTCCGTGCTGACATTCACAGACACCGACGCGCCTGGACGCGATTCACTTTCGACGTCGATTTCAATCTAATGCGAGGTGAATGTAAGTGATGTAGGTCACAGGGATCATTATTTGATGACTCACCGAGTTTTGGAAGGTCCTGCCGACGTGAATGTCCTTCAGAGCGGACTCCAATTTGCCTTGCTTAGGCCGGTGAACGTATAAACTTATCTTCGGGACCATGGCATGGGTCGTGTTAAATCGGAGCTGGTGTGTTGTTTCCTCCTCTGGAACCTAGAGTAGATGGGAGATGGTGTTAAAGGGCGAGACGTCAGCCGGGAAGATCGACTTACATTTACGCGCTCCGCCTGTATGATATTCCCTCGAGACACAATCTCGTAGACGAAATGATCAATTGGATCGCGGCTTGTCAGCTGGACGATGATCTCTTCCCCAACCTCGGGCCTGAAAGTGAAAAGAACGATGTCAAGGGCGTGGAGCGAGTTTTTGAAGTGACAGTGGAGCGCGGGAGTGTGAAATGATGCCATTCATGGCAGCAAGATTACTGCAAGAGAGACCTCTCAGTCTTACCTAGGCGTAAGGACATTCAAAATTAGGGCGCTGATTGCATTCGCTTGAAGCACCTGCTGCGGCGAGGTGTGGCCACGAAACTCAGCCGAAAGGCTGAACTGGGAGAAGGAGATGTCTGCCAGGTTCAACTGTGTAACGGCAACTCCATCCTCATCCAGATAAGTGGTTTGAGAAGTGTCTCCCGTTAGCTGGTCGACGGGATTCACCCTGATCTTCACAGGACTCCCTCCCGCCTTGACTGGGTTATCTTGCAGGTCTGTGACAGCAACCTGCAACAACAGGAGAACAACGAAATGAAGCCGCTCTGAGCTTCACTTTACACACTTACTCGAACATTCACAGGCACTTGTGGATCAAAATACTTCGGGACCTCGAGTTTGATCTTATATGGACTGCTGTGAACCGCGATGACCCGTTTCTCCTCGACGACTTGCCTGGTTATGGAGTCGGTTACACGGGCGTCCAAACTCAGTGGATACAGCCTCATCCTCATGCTCTCGACGTCGTGTATGCTCATCTGGAGATCCCGTTCAATGTCAAGGCTTATGAGTTGATGCCCGTCGAGCTCGATTTCCCTGGAGAAAGTTAGTGGCGGGGAATGCGTCAAAGGATGTTCCAGAGTGCAGTTGACTAGCAGATTTCCCTTGACTGGCTCATCATGCGCGTACCTAGAACGAGTCTCTTATCAGTTATAAGAACTGTAGCGATGCACTGGTCGGCTGACTCACTTGGCCTTTATTAAAACTTTTATGCTCTCATCGTTGACGTAGACGTCAGCTTTGGTGTCGATTTCCACGGTGAACATCGGCAGCACATACCTCGACACGTGGAAGAACTTCGGCTTCCAATTTGAGCTGCTTGACTGGACTCTGATTTCCCACATTCCCAAGATCGTGTGGTCCACCAGCTGCAACTGCCCCTTGAACACCCCTTGGGTAAGTTGGATGTTTTCCACTTTTTTCACCAAATTCCTTTCTTTGTCCTGGAATACAACACACACACAAACTCAATCAACTGAAAGAACTTTTGAGATCGGCGCGCAACTCACGAAGATCAGGACATCGAGGACGTCGTCGGTGACCGCTGGGCGGGTCTGTTTGTCGATGCAGATCACCCGAAACCTCACCAGCTCGCCGGGTCTGTACCTGGGCTTGTCGGTCTGTATGTACACTTGGTAGTTGGAGTCTTCAACGCTGACATATGCATCATGACTTGAGGCGATACCACCAAATCCAGTCACTGTCAGCTGGGCGTAGCCATAATTAAGTTTCGGCACTTGAATGCTGATCAGCTCTGTGGTTCGCGGCTGCACTTCCACTGTTTTCTGAACTTTCAGTAGATCCTGTTCCACTAGAGATATGTTGAACCACGACGACTGGTGGAAGTCACCCAGAGACACGGACACGTGATACGGGGTGTTTGTGCGCACAGTTCCGGGCGCCACAACCGTGTAGAAACTGTAACAAACGAACGGATACTTAAGCCAATCTATTAGTCGCTATTATGCACACCTACCCTTGGCGAAGCCCTCTAGATCGGTTAACCAGTAGAACTAATAAACAAAACCAAATTCTCGCCTTGGGCAGCATTTTTGCTTCTCAGGCGATACTAGATTTCAGATGTTGCTTGCACGACGACGCGAAACCGAATGACTGACTTGTGTTCGCGCCCACTTTGTTACATACAAGATGAGTTGCAGCGATAACGAGATCTTAGTTCGAATCGGGGACGTATCTGCGGCTGATGGTTTTCGGAATGTAATTGTGGAGATATACCGACCACCGCCTGGCAGGGAGTCTTATATACTTTCAGGAGCTACGCAGAAAGGGATTGATCGCAAATATAGTGTGTTCTAAGGCTGACTATTGAGGGAATTTGAATTTGAATTAAAAGAGATGAATGAGCTAAAGTTCTCAGAATTGGCATTTATTTGGTTTTCTATGCAAAAGTGATGCGGGTATAACCTGAATTGGTGACTGTCTGGCTAGAGAACTGTGAGAGGAAATAGAGTGTTTCTTTCACCGAACTATAGGTTCTCTCTCGGCTTGATCAATTTTAATAGCCCCAAAAAAGTGTGTTGAGGGAAAGACGATCGCGTGGGAGTAATGATGACTGACAGTCTTCCGTGCTGGTTGAATAAATTATGGAGTGGTTGAGCTTCTGCTCTTAATGCGCAAATGTTGGTTGTTTAGAAATTCTGTGCAAACTAAAAGCATGCGGGCTCACTCTCTACATTTGAGGTTGTCTTGGCGTGCCGTGGGACCAAAATGTAACACCAAAATGGACCAACATGTGTGCCAACCTAATAGTCAAGAATTTCCCGTAGAAAATATGCTACTTATTTATATGCTTATGCAGATAATGTGGCCATCCCAGTTTGAGATAAATTTCCTTCGAGGCTAAGCGAACTGCTCAGTCAGTGACTCATCCTATTTAATGATGAATAAAAACTAAGGGAACACTTCAGTGTTTTGTTAAGGAGAACACTCAATTTGGTGTGAATAACAATGTTCAAAGCGGGTCCTTTCCCTTAAGTCGACGTTTAAAATTTAAGGGTGGGTGCAAAGTGTGTCCACTATGTTTAAGCATTCAAGCGCGAAAAACAAAGAACAATAATTCTTTTTCGCTGGTTTGAGTCCCGAATGAATCGATACCGTGAGTGAGGCCCTGGCCCAAAATGATTATTTTTGACTACCACCCCGTGGACGAAAACCCGAAATTGCTCGCTTGCCGGTGTCCAGGGTTTGCACAAGAACTCTAGGGATGCAGGCATGATTTACAAACCGATTTAAACATTTTTATTGAACAAAAAAGTTATTTTTTCAATTGAGATTACAATTAGGCTTGAAAACTAAAGTTTAGGGTTTTGGCTCAACAATCGGGTTGTTCTAATCCGTGTGTCCATGGTGGTAATTTGGGATGGGGTGGTGGTGTGGTAACCGATTAAACCTCGATGGTGATTGCCGTCGCTGCTCTGGTACAATCCATTCAGGTCGTTGTTCGACGTTGTTGGAAAGCTCTGCTCGTTTAGCAGACTTACCGCGTTGAGGTAGCGTTGTCCGGGGATTGTGTTTCTCAAGTTCCTGATTACCTCATTATGATGGTTGTTGATTTCTAGTAGCTTCTTTCTGAACAGTGTGACCATGTACTGTTGTATGGGGGTTGATGCATGCTTGGTCGCAAGTCTTCTTGTTGCTGTGGTGTCTTTGACGATCCCTATCGAAGGTGAGTCCGGTACATATACGCAGTATTTTAATTTCGAATTTTGCGAGCTTATTTATGCTGGTTTGGTATGCCATATTGGGAAGCCGTAGTTAAGATGGGCAGTATAAGCTGCTTGTAGAGCAACAGGATAGTCGTGTGGCTTAATCCATTTTACTTGTGCATCAAGGGATAGATGTGATGTAAGCCTAGATTAGCCTAGATTAGATAGCAGCGAAATTTGAAATTTAATTATTTTTGAATTTTCAAATTCAAGTTCTATCCATGTCCAGCCCAAGAGCAGACACAGAGATTCGTTTTATTCCTTTTCAGTTTCTCAGAGCACCTGTAAGTATGTGGCACTTGTTGAAGTATTTAACGAAAAACTGAACCCCAACCAACACATTGCTCACTACTTCAAGGGTTGAGCAATCGAACGACAATCGGTTCACACAGGTCAAAAGTCGCACACAACTCAAGTGTTGAACAACCGAGCGATACCAAGATCAACAGAATCCGCTATCAGCAGTAAATGACCGGATTGGGCAATAGCAATAATAGATAGATAGTGTATAAGAAATTATACGCGCGAACAATAATGAATGATTGGATTACACAGGCTAGTTTAATTTTCGTTATAATTTATAATGATAAACGAAAGAACACAAATTCATAAAAAAGGAACATGCGCCCCACTTGAAGAGCCGCTCGCCAAGATCATCCGAATACAACTAAAAGATTAAAAGGTAAAAGGCTTTAGTGCCTGTCAGGAAAGGAATTAAAAATGATCTAATACATCAACCAAACCTGCAGATGTAAGCCACATACAGTAACCTAAACAATGAAAGAATGAATTCAGGAATGAACACACAGAAATTAATGATTGGAAGCATTGTTTTTATCCGCGCTTATTTCTTAAGCGGCGTTAGATATGATGAGTAAATTAAGCGGATATAGGACTCGTTTATTTTACATGCAATTTGAAATTTAGGCGTATATACGCTTGCAAAAAAACGCAGCGACGACTCCCCGGCTAGGCCTATAGGCTCAGGAGGAGTGCCAAATAGTTTGCACACCTTTTATGCTGGTCGTGTTGTTGCTTCAGTTTGCCGCCGGTGCCTTCATTCTCCAAGCAATATTCCACAGTGACGTTCCGCACGAGACCGTTGGTCGGCGACAGATTTTCGTGCCGAAATGCGACGATGTCACCCAGTTCAAGATTCTAAGCTGGTCGCCGCCATCTTGATCGCTCTTGCAGCGAAGTCAAATGCTCATCGTGCTAACGATGCCAATACGATTGATGCATCTGTCGTAGGAGTTGCCAGTGCTTAAGCCGATTTGTAGGTACATCCTGGATAGCAGGTTCGGTTAGTGCCACGATTGAACGGCCGACCAAAAATTCGGCTGGAGATAGCGCCAAATGGTCGTCCACGCCATCGTGCACTGCAACCAAAGGGCGCGAGTTTAAACAAGCCTCGATTCGCACTAGCAGGGTTTATAGTTGGTTGTAGTATAACGTCTGGCCACCAACGACGCTCAGCAAATGCTTCTTCGCCGATAAGCCACCTGGATTCGGAGCCGCTGCGGAGATGAAATGCTATCGAGTCTTCTGATTCGCCAACTGCTGTTGAGTGTGTTCACTGTGCCATTCAGCCAAGTCTGCCTGTAGAAGTTTGTTCGCCTTTCTGAACTGCTTGCCATTATCGCTGTAGAGCTGTGTGCATGGGGCACGACGACCAGTAAACCGCAAGAAGACGTTGATAAATGCCTAGGCTGACAAATCCTCCGCCAGCTCGATGTGCATATGAGAAGACATATGTCTTCTTCGTCGTGCGTGTGCGCTGTGTTCCAATGCGAATGTTGAAGGGTCCGCAATAGTCGACGCCTGATGATGAGAAGGGAGAAGATGCCACGACCCTCGCTGTCGGTAACGATGCCATTTGTTGCCTAGCCATCTGTTGAGAGTGCCGTCGACATATGACACACTCATGGAC
The DNA here is from genome assembly GCA_964034865.1 of Eristalis intricaria. Classification (NCBI taxonomy): domain Eukaryota; kingdom Metazoa; phylum Arthropoda; class Insecta; order Diptera; family Syrphidae; genus Eristalis; species Eristalis intricaria. Next base: position 76,157,465 of record OZ035874.1, read on the forward strand.
GCATCGTTTGACGAGCGCACGGCCACTGATAATCCAGTATTGTCGCCGAATGGTTTGTAGCATGAGTGTCTTCTGAGCATGCGAATTGGTGAAATGAATATCCTGAATGATGAGTCATGACAGCGTACTTTCCTTAGCCATGATAATAGGATGCTGTCGCTCAGGAGTTAACTCTGCCATACCGAAGTCGACCACCGACTCGCAATATACCATCTGAGTCCAGATATGGTTCCAGGGATGCCAGTTCGCTTGTAGCTGCAACATGTCGAAATTTTAATAATTGTTTTCATTGCTTAATTACCTGTCTTGTTCTGCTCGATGGTGCCATTTCAAAGTCATAGCCATTTCATCGCAATCCACCAATGGTTGATGCCAATACTGTCGTCGAGTTGGATTGCAACGGAGTACATATGAAATAGTTCGTAGCAGCTTGCCAATAGTAAAAAAGCGCTTGACCAAGTCGAAGTGACTTCGTTGCCACAGTCGTATCGGGTTTGTATGACTCTGAGTGGAGGAATACGCCCAGTATGCGCCTTGAATGGCTTAGTTTCCACTTGCATCGCCTGTAGATCTGCCTCGGTGAGTTCTGGAATCTCGGTCGCCATGTTGTTTCGCATAAGTTCAGTCGGGTCATGCCACCATTATGTGTGACTGACTAAAGATGCAGCCGAAATTCCGCGACTCGCACAATCTGCTGGATTTAGATGAGAGCGGACATGTCGTCTATCCTCCACGTTGGGGTGTTGCTGAATGTAGCCAACTCAACTATGGTTAAAGCGTCACAGCTGATTTGCGCAGCCAGCAAAGAACGATTTTGGAATCGCTTCATAGAGGGTATGGTGCATGCGCCAAGTCCAATGCATATTTTACACTGCCAACAGTCTGTGCCAAAAGTCGAGCTGCACACAATTCCAGCCGAGGTATCGTTGTCGTTGGGTTGCCTTGAGTGTCAACTCGAGCTGGTGCCACACGAGTTTTTGCGGTAACCAGAGCTGATGTGAAGTCGCAATTAGGGCTGGTTGTACAAACGTAAACAACCGCCGCATACGCCTTAATGCTAGCATCGAAAAATCCATGTAGATGTGTTATGACCGATGACTGTATCTGCACCGTGGAATTCGAAGCTCGTGTTGTTGTTGCAAATTGTGGCGATAACCCATTCATTCCTGAAGCAAGTCCGTCGGTAGGGGTGAGTCCCATTCCAAGCCAGTCCGCTACAGAGTTTTAAGGTATATTGTCGCCACTATGATAACGGGTGCCAGCATACAAACATACAGTCGAGCAATATCACTAAACACCTGTCGCTTGGTGGTAGATGTTTTTTCACCAATGTCGATGCAACAGAAGAGTTCGTCCGTTGTCGGATTCCAATGCAACCATAGCACAGCCACCTCCGGGGATTTCAACTCGACGTCGAACGTTGGACAAGGATTTTTTGTGATTTGAGCTAATGCCCTCATATCGTTGGACTGCCATTTGCGTAAGCGAAAGTGACCATGTCGCAATACCGTGGTGACGTCATTTGCCAATTGGATCACCTGATCGGTAGTTTCAACACTCGCCAGATTATCGTCAACGTAGAAGTCGAGCAAAACGCTCGTAAGAGCAGCCGCTGCTCGGGGACCATCACCCAATATTTGGCAATTATCGCGGCATACTGCTGCATTGCTCGAATAGCATTGTAAGGACCAGAAGTCATGCCATAAGTTACAGTGGTCAATGGGTATGTACGAATTGGTAGATCAGCTGTTTCACGCCATAAGATCCAGCTGTGCCTGTATGAGCAGTCCACTCAATTATATATCATTCAGGGAAACGTCATTTGATATCCTCGCCGATGCGTTGAAGACCACCCGAAATTTTGACAGCACAGCATGATGTGGAATAATGTGGCGGTTTGAGGTTTCAGGCAGCAAATCGGAGACATCCTTCATATGGCCTAAAGCGATGTATTCCTGCATGAAGGCCAGGTATTTTGCCTTCAGCTCTGGGTTGTTCGTGAATTTGCACTCTATTCGACAAAACTGCCGTAGTGCCAATGGATGTGAGTTGCCAAGCGTCGGTGCATCTGGACGAAACGGGATTTGTACGATGTAACGGCCATTGGAGTCACGTCGATGTAGAAAAATTCTCACAGAATTCGGTTGTCTGCATCAGCTTCAAGTATGCGCGCCATAGCCAAGTCGAGACGATTGTCTTCGCTGCCAAATTCGCCATGAACGGTCAGCTATGAGCGAATGGATGATGCCAGTGTAGTGTTTGGCTGGTCCAAAGATCACCCAGCCAAGCGTTGTTGATTGCACAAAGGGTTCATTTGATAAATCTCGTACCATGCCTTCTTGGATGATATGACCCCATACGTCAGCGCCAAGCAGCGCATCAATTGGACCCATTTTGCCAAATGATGGGTCTGCCAAAGGCAAAGTGCGTAGATGTGGCCAGCAAGACAGAGCAATATCAATCACAGGAGTCGATGTTGTGATTGTGTTGAGTTAGTAGAAGTTGTCATCGATGCCAAATGTGCCATCGCACGATGCCAAAGAGATTAAAGCACAGCAACACCTTGTACTAGAACTGCACCGGGTTTTTTGCAAAGAGCCAATTTATTAAAAATGTTGTACGTCATGAAACTGACCTGACTGCCTGGATGAGCCGACAACGATATCAACGAGGAAGTGGTTTCAGCGGTTTATTGTTTGAAGACAATCAATCTGAAGACATGAATCTCAGCCAACTGCCTCGGACTGTCATAACGTGTCTTCAATGCCTTCCATACCTCCTTATATCCGCCAGTGTACATGTCGCCAACCGGTGCCACGGAGCGGCGTTGCCTTGAACTGCCTCACGTAATTTGCCAAGCTTGTATGCTTCGGGAAAGTCCTGCGAATGAACCAGCGTCTCGAAAGTGTCCTTGAACGCAAGCCAATTTCGGAGTGTGCCATCGAATTTCGGGACCGCCAGTGGGTCTAGCTTCAAATCCATCGCGGTTGAATGGACGGAACGTTGTGATGCCACCTCTTCGATGATGTCAGCAGTTCGTATCGACAGTGAAGTCGAAAGTACGCGATGCAGCTTTGCCATTGCAGTGTTATGGTGTTCCTCTACATCATCCCATAGCTTCGTGTGGGTTTCAATTTCTTCGTTTGTGCTACTGCCACAAGTGCATCATGAGCAGCCACGAACCGATCAAAATGCATTTGCAGCAAATTGAAGGTCAAATTCGTCGTCCGCATATTCACTCTTCATAACCTTCGTTGCGATACGCTTGATTGCGGTAAATGCGTGATGCGTCGGTTGAGGTCAGCCATTATTGCAGAAGGCTCCAGAGTATCGGAGGGCTTTGAAGACAATTCGGGAAAAAATTTCTCTGACTCACCAACAACAGCCAATTCCAGATAATCTGATTCGTCGTCAGACATCCACTACAGCAAAGTTGCGATCGCCACAGGAACCGAAAGGGTAGTGCCGTTGCCAAATGCTTCGGTATGTAGGATAACTTTACTACAAGGAATGTTCTTGTCCAAGTAACAGAAATTGCCCAAGCCAAGAACCACGCGAAAGTTCTCGTTGAGATATTGCGATAAACGAAAGACCAAAAATTCACAAAAAAAGAACATGCGCGCCACTTGAAGAGCCGCTCGCCAAGATCATCAGAATACAACTAAAAGGTTAAACAAAGAATTTATAGAAAAAAAAGTCTTCAGTAGCTGTCAAAAAAGGAACACCCGAAAAAGGAACAAAGTGCTAATTGCCTTTCGGTGATGTCAAAATCAGTACCGACGATATTTATGACAATTGTAACAGTCTGGGGGTGGAATCGTGTAAGGTGATAGTTGATCATGAATGGGCACAATCATGGGTTTGCGATTGTGTAGCGTGACCATCACTTTAAAAGCAAAAACACTTAATAATTATAAAATAAAAACAATTTTAATCAAATGAAAAAAATCGATAACGAAACCTAAACGGGATGTATAACAAAGACACTCTGGGTATACCAAAAGTTGCATACTTTTGGATGCAAAAACATTTAAAAATGATCTAATACATCAACCAAACCTGCAGATGTAAGTCACATACAGTAACCTAAACAATGAAAGAATGAATTCAGGAATGAACACAAAGAAATTAACGATTGGAAGCATTGTTTTTATCCGCGCTTATTTCATAAGCGGCGATATATATGATGAGTAACTTAAGCGGATATTGGATTTGTTGTTAGTGTATTTTACATGCAAATTGAGAGTTAAGTGTATATACGCTTGCAAAAAAACACACCTATAATTTGTAAATAAATACCATCACAATAATAATATTCAAGCCCGATTTTCATCTAATGCAAGGCTGCTTTAGGCGATTGATTTCATAAAGTTCTAACTTGTAGAACTCTAATTCGTCCTTCGAGCCGGATAAGCAGTGAAGAAGTGTAGTAAATTGCAAACGTAGTGTGTAGTAAAGTGTAGAGTTGAAAAAAAAAAATCATTTGGAAATGGAGAGTCTAGTATTGTTTGTAGATAAAAACTAAGGAAATACTGAGGTGGAGCTCATCCAGTACTTAAAAGGTAGCTTAAAAGGGGAAGCAGCCAACCACTTGGAACTCTTCACCCGAATACAGCTGCTACCGTTTGTGTGTAGGGACAGAATGGCCATCAAAAGAGGCACACAACTTCTTATGTGTTAGAGTCGATAGCGAAGGATCAAATTGACGAGTGATCTCTCGTGCGTGCCTCACTCCCGCGACCCTTTAAGTGGTTCATGCGTGTCAGAAGATGACGATGATGATGATTAGATACCGATTGTGAGCTCAGAATGATAGAGCAGAGCACTTATTGAAGCTTTCAATTAAATAATGAGCGGTTTAATATTTTTCACTTTACCTGAATTGTAACTATTGGGAAAACAGATTTTGACAAACTGCAGGAGGCAATGAGGTGCTGTGACGGACAAAATGTGATGATAGTCGGAGTTTTGAATTCGTGGTTCGGTTAGTTTGGAGGGTCGGGAAATGATAGAGAGTGTGCACTATACATCGAAAGAGGCTTTTGGATTTTTGCGATTCCTTTGTCTTTCGTGTTGTAAATTTGTGCACCACCAGGAGTGACGGCGAGGGTAGCTCACATTTTTTGGAAGGCAAGGAAATGCTACATATTCAGACCATTTACTTACAATCATAATTAAATTTGATCACTCGCAATAGAGAAGAGAGCAATGAAAGTATATGATGACAATATCTAAGTTGAAGTGGAACAATAACAAAGCCGATCTATATAAGTCTGGAATTGAGGAAATTCTGCAATGGCAACATATTTCTGACTTTGCTAAAGTGGATGAAATAAAAAAGAGGCGTACCCTCTTTGGAGGTAATAAACCAAATATAGAACCGTGGTTTAACAAAATTTGTCAGAGAGTAAGGCAATTATCGTTCACCCACCTACGATACAACACAAATACTTCTTAAAAATCTTACCTTGAAGCCAATAAGTAATACAAGAGAAAAGACGCAAAAAAGACGAATATATTCCGAAAGTGATGCATCCAGGCTAAGATCCTGCAAAACTCATCGAAGTTCTTGAGGGTATTGAAGAAGCTGAATGGAAGCAAGTTTATTATTGAAATGGGTATTGGAGCTAATAAGCTTCATGATAATTTCAAAAATTCAGCAGCAGATTCGGATGGTATACCAACTGAATTCTATAAATATAGTGCTTGTGGTTTGAAAGATAACCTTATAAAGTTATAAAACAATATGACATATGATTGAATAATGCCTCAGCGATTCAATGAAGCTTTCCCTTTTCCAATTCATAAAAAAGGAGATATGGTGGATCCAGGGGTATATCGTTTCTAAATGCATCGTATAAGATCTTCACTAACATATTGAAAAAACGTCTAACCACATGGATAGAAGCCAACAATCTAATAAAGGAATTCCATGCAGGTTTAAGGTGCGGCTATTCAACTATTGATCATATTTTTGTATTGGAAACCTACTGGCTATGGTTCATTCACTTTGTGGATTTTAAAGGAGCATTTGATTCCGCGATAAGACATGCACTGTTTTATAAATTGTTCGGTTCGGGATTGTCTTGAAGAAATTTGAAAGAGTCTTGCAAACTCTCTATGGGAATCCCAAGGCAGCTGTATGGAATAAAGAGGCACTATCATTAGGGTTACCATGACTGTCTATGATAGCTTAGGACAGACATTTTTAAAATCTCGGATTTTGGAGGACATCATCTACCTTAAAAACAGAGGACAAAATGGAAACAGAAACTAGGTTCATGAACTCAAACGAAAAAGCAGTTTGACACTTATAGGGTTGACACATGGAAGTCAAAATACGATCTGTTTAATTTTCTGTTTTCTATAAAATTTGTATTTGTTCTGTTTTTCTTTTAAATTCAGAGTTGGATGATTTTGTTTATTTTCAATAGTTAGGGGTAAAAAGAGGACAATTTCTTAAAACGTTATAGGACGTTGCGCGCCGATGATGGCAACCCTAACTATCAGCATGGTTCCAAACGAAAACTGAACTTAGACAAGGACGCTCGCTGAGTCCTTCCATGTCGGTCCTGTTCATAGACGATATTGTGGACATTCTTGCTGAAAGTGTAGAGTTTGCGAGAGTTCTCATCAAATCCCTACTATTTCCGGACGATATTGTGCTCTTGGCAAACTCACCAGAGTCCCTGCAATTGATGATCAACCGATTGCATGAGCACTGCAGGTTGAGGAGTCTGATCGTGAATTTTCAAAAGTCTAAGATAATAGTCTTTATAAGAGGTGGCTGTAGATCAGCTTTAAACGAGAAATGGCACTATGACGGCATAAATATAGAAGTCGTCTAGGAATAAAGCTATAACAAGGGTTACATATGATAATAGTAAGTGTCACGTCCTGCACAATGGTATGTAGGTAGGTAGGCTGGGCTGCTACCAGCCCAACGCAGACCAAGTTGGTCCATTGTGATACCCACAGTCAGACTACAATCACTGAATGACCACTCCAGTGATAGTGCCGTTAATTTGATCCCAGCGGCAAATGGTGACTGGACCAGATTTGAAAACCAGAAAAAAATCATACACAATAGTTTTAAAGCCCCAATAACGGAATTAGGACGCTTAAGATCATACATTTTTGGCTGTACTACTACTCACGCAAATCGATTGATGTATGTATACATGCTGAGGTATTGTTACGTAGCTATTCCCTACAAGTGCACACACAGAAAAATGTGTTCTCTTTTAATGATGTAGAGATAAAATTGATTTAGTATTTGGAAGCAGCGTTGTTGAAAGTATTCCTATAGGAGCATTGTTCTACTTTCGACACCTGCGTGCTCCTGTACTCCTAATTTTGCGACCATACTACTATTTGTTTAAGGACGAGAAAAAAACGGAAGATTATGTTAGAGACAATCTTCTTCCTTGGTAGAATTTGTGTTTGTTGTTGCATCAGACAAATGCCTGGCAAAAAAGAGTCAGAGTCAGATCTTTATTAGATCTTTTTTAAGGGAAAATCCAAATATGCTTACGTTTGCGTGTACATGCTGTTAAGGCAGCACCAACACTCCATCGTCATCATTGACATCATCCTCATCAACATCATCATCTTTGTCGTTCCAGTACTCATATTATAAACAATAAATCGATTAACTTATTAACTGTTCAAATTGTCACCTATTTTACCTTTTATAAATTTACAAATTCGTATTTCTTCAATTCTCTATAACATTACTGTTTATGAATTATTAACATTGAATTAACTCGTTTACTTTAGATTATTAACATACCATAATTTGTACTCTCATATTATATACAATGTTTTGGCTTAGATAAGTGTTGTATGTTATCAATTACTCAAATCTTTACTCTCTATTTTGTTCTGGTTTTTTTGTGTGTGTTTTCTCTCACTCTCATTGTACGGTCATGGGTGTTGTCCTGTAGACAGCTCTTACGACAACAATGTATGCGCTGTGAGAGTATTCTTTGGTGTAAGAGAACGAATTCCAACCGTAGCTTTGATGTTAGTAAAAGCACTCGTCCACTTGGATCTCGACAACGTACGGCACCACACCTTTGGCCAAGTTATTCGATAAGTATACATTATGATTTGTCTGTATGAAATAGACTGGGTTTTTTCTATTTGCTTCTTTGGTCTTTGGTACTTTTCTAATTTGTGTGGTACATTCCAAGACAATTACAAAGAGTATTTCGCAATTCATACAAATTTGAATTTTGTTCCAAGAAATATCAAAAAACTGTAATATCGCATGTAAAGTACGAGGTCATGTTAAGATACAACAGAAATATATTCGGCACTTATCGTCGAGCCATTGAAGTGACATCGTTTTATTACGCTTCATTCTCGTTTTCGCTCATTACACTTTCGTACTTGTATGAAAACTCTCGTATAAACGTGCCATTCGAATCATCACCCCTTTGTTCCTCAACTGTAGCTAAAAAAATCCCACAGAGTATTGAATTTTTTCTAAGAAACATGTATGTTGACTTGTCACATTTAAAATGACAGAATTTAAAGACTGTTAATCTAAAACATACAATTTTAAAAAGTTTTTTAGTCTGTGACTGTCTCATTCAACATGTAGTGGAAATAACTTTAGAACAGTAGCCTGCATTAATAAATTGCTTTTTAGATTCTTTTGCATCTTTCACAGATTCAATAACTGCTAAATTACCACAAAATTGTATTTATTGTTTCTGGACTATGTTCTTCAGTCGAAAAAACACCCTAATTTGGAGTTTGAATCCCAGTCCACCCGAATATATAAACTCTCATACATTTAAAGGGTCAACTACATTTTTTTTCTTTTATGCCTGACGTGACTATATTGAATATTTGATATTGAAAGCTTTGAATTGGAGTGGCTTGAACACTTTGTAATCAAGACATGAAAATAAAAAGGTCAGAGATATGTAACTTAAGAATACACTTTTGTGTTTAGCACGAGATTCTGATTTTGCGCAGTAGCAACCTCTTTGTTTGTCTTTTTTTAATAACAATTTTTTTGGGAATTTTTTTTTGCTAAATTATTTTAAAATAAAGCTTAGATCCTTTTAATCTTGAGGGCCAAAAATATCGGTACTACTTTTTTTTATCTCGTTTGATGATATGTGTGGGTGGGGTGAGGGAAGGCCGTCCTCTTCGGGGTATTTGACAGGGTGGAACGTTAGGCTGTGGCTGACGTCTCCAGTGAGGAGGTATCTCCCACGAAGATTCGCCAAGGGATGTGGTGAACACCTTGTTTTGTCCAATTTATTTGTTTATTTATCTATTTAAAATCTACAAATTATATAGGTATTCAGATATTCTCCTAATAATAATAATATTGGTGGCGCAACAGTCCGAGGCGGACCTGGGCCTAGCTTCCCAGCAACCAGTCGTGTTGTGCGTGCTAAAGTTCTTTCACGCTTGGAAGGGACTTACAGTTTAATGCCGACTCCGAACTGCGAATTTGAGAAGCTTTTTCAAGACTAGAATACTCTTTGAGCATTGTCAGTGACTCGAAATAGATGGAGCAGTGAATTATGATGGGTGGTAAATTCGGGTATCGAACCTGGCACCCTCTGCGTAAGTGTCGACGCACTTACCCACTACGCCACGGCGACAATTGGCGACCACCCAATTTTAACTCTTAGGGTTCTATTTAAGACGAAGGAAGATATCCAATAAAGAAAATTGGAATGGAACCCAAACGCTTTGAGTTTGTTTATTAAAAGTGAGTGATTGACGGAATCAACAGCTTTACTGAAATCAGTGTAAATTGCATCAACCTGTTTTTTGTTTTCTCATTGATCACGCAAGAAGAATAAATTGAAGTTAGTAGAAGTCGATCGTCCAGATATGAAACGGTGCTCCGCTTTCGGTACGTGCTTTTTGATTAAGAATTCAGTCTTATCCTTGACTATACTTTCAAAAAGTTTTGGAATTGCCGAGAGTTTGAAAATTCCTATAGTTTTCCACATTATTTTTAGAGCCCGATTTGTGAATGGGAACTAAGAATGGTTCTTTCCAATTATCTAGAAAAACATCTTCATATAACGACAGATTGAAAATATGTAGAAGAAGACGGCAGAGTGAATCGGCAGAGTATTTAACTCCACACCACTCCACATCTGGGGTCCGGCTTTATATTCTGAAGTGCTAGAAAGACTATAACGACCCAATGTCTACAGAACTACGGAAGGTACATGGAGAGAAATTATTGGAGTTTGAAGTGGAAAAATTGGATTCGAAGAAGTTTGCAAAGAGTTCAAGAGTAGAGTTAATATTTTGTGACTCCTTTTCCTTGTACTGCATTAAATTAGGAATTTCTAAAGAACTCCTTTTGGAGTTTATAAATTTCCAAAATGATTTGCTATTCCATCGAATTAGATGGAATGAATATAATTCTTGTTTGTTTCCGTTTTGGTGGTGGCCGTGGTGTTGTAGGGTCTACCTCATCGGGAGATAGGCCTAATTGCAACCAGCCGGGTTTTTGGACATTGTCCAAGCACCTTGTTCTGGGACTGCCAGGATTTCGTCTAGATGATGGAAGTATTTAAGGCAGGCCTCTAGATGATGCTGGCCTCTAGCCGGTGCCCCCTTTTCTCTGGCTAAAGGTAACAGGGCTTGAATCAGGTTTCACATAATAATATAATATGGGTGGCGCTACAGCCCGTAGACATAATGATATAATATTATGGCCGATTTTTCTAGACAGTAATACTCATTGAGCATAGTCAATGACTCGAAAGAGGTGGAACCGTGAATTATGAAAGGTTACAAAATTCGGCTATCGAACCTGGCACCCCCTGCATAGGAGTTAACGCACTAACCCAGTACGCCTTGGAGACCCACCAGGCTTAACGTACACAAATAGAATTAGCACTAGACTGAGAGAGCAAAACGATTGTTAAGGAAATTAGAAAAAGCACTCGCGTTGAAGCCCACGGCACAACCATACGCCATGACTGGCTTGATAAGGACCCTGTTGCATACTACCATAACCCTGGTACCAAAATTGAGATGTCCACTTTTGTCCTTTGGTTCAGACCCACCAATGATGGCAACAACTACTACTACCCCCAAACCATGTAAAAGTTTATAACCAATTAATAAGTACTGACATCTCAATAGCATTAAACTAACTTTGGCATTTATTACTGAAAACATCTGAGACGAAAAAATGGCAACAACGCTCGTGAAACGAGCGCAACTAAACTAACTATGTATAAATAAATCAACTACAAGTCGTGTATCACATTGAATTGGAGCGATTGTCTCCTCTGCAATCAGCCGGTTTAATCCAAAAGGTCCAGCTGGTGGAAGGTTGTCGACTTCTGGCCTGCAAGAGAACGAGCGGAATGAGGATCCCTCCAGCTCAAGGACTATGCAATACCTACCCTCATCGTAAACATCGTACACCACAACGGAAACCACATTGGCATTGAGCACCCTGAAGGCTCTCAGGGCAGAAAGATCAAAGCAGGCGCCCGACTCATCGATGTCTTCAAAGATTGCGTATACAGATCCCGCACCGGAGTCTACCTTGAATGTCTACAAAGAAGGTAATTTCGATTTCAGAAGAGAATGATTGCGTGCCTACCCTTAGTTTAGGACTGATTGTTGTCGCCTGCCTTCCAAACCATTTATCTGCCTCATTTTTCCCGAGATGCGAGTTGAAAGGATTATCCTCTTGGTCCTCCAGAACTGTGTACCCCGATGGCAGGCTGACTTCCACTGCAGTGAAGTTGCCCGCGCCACACGCAAGCCGCGTTGACACACAGACCTTGAGTGCTACCAATGCTTCCGCTCCCTCTGAGACCGTAACGTTGGTGTGGAAGGTCGATGTGGTCAGGTTTTCCCGAGGTCTGTTGTACCTGCTCTTGACGGTGACCACTGCGAGTCCTTGGCCTTTTGTCGCAATCCGAACCTTTCGTGTGGCGCTGTTGAGCTGAGCGGTTTGCAGGACGTGCACATTGCTTGAATTCACTTTTATATCGCCCACATCGCCCTGGTCACTCTCGAAGTGAATGTGCAGGTTCCGTGTGCCGAAGTGCATGTCTCGAGCGATTCCAATCATCGCATCGAGGGCCATCAAGTGAGTTGGGATCTTGTCCGAGTGGCCAGGGGAAAGAAGAGCCGTCACGATGGGTATCAGAGTATCCGTTGGGTTGGCCTGCGACTGCAGTATGCTGAGGAAGCTGCCGGAGGTGGCCTCCAGGGTACCTTGCATCGTGGTGGACTTGTCCCACAGCACTCGTCGGCCAGTTCCTGTGGAATACATGTTAAGAGATGTTATGGGGGTTGGATGGTGATCTTACGGATCTGGGCAGAGTGAGTAGCCAGCTGGCTTAAGATCTCCGGGGATTTCTCGTGTCTTCCCACGACGAGGACGTATTTGGAGAGTGCAATACTAGTCGGTGATTGGAGATCATCAAGACTGTTGTAGAGAAACGCCAAGCCCCTAGATATGACATTGGCATAGGCCTGGCAGTAGCAGAAAGCTGAGCATGGTTGAGGAGACAATTTCCATGCAAAGCAGACTTACCTCGTCCTCCATAAGTGCCAGCAGTGCGATGTTAGTCAGCGTGACATCGTCATCTAGTCCAGTCCCACTTTGAAAGCCTCCATTCGGTGCCTGCTTTGGTTTCATGTAGAAATTCTTGCATCGTGTCAGTAGATTGTGGTCGACTTGGATAAAGCTTTTCGCTTGCTGTAGGGCCCACAACACGATGGCTGTTTGCATCGCGTCGCCTGTTGTTTTTGTGGATCTCTCAAAGAAGCTGAAGGAGCCATCCAGGTGCTTCAGTGTCAGCACAGTTTGGTAAGCCGTCTCAAGGAACACAAGAGCCCTCCTCTCAAGACTGGGGTTCGTGAGATTTAAAGACTGAATTCGAAAATTGTCAAAACGTCACTTAATTGAATGGAGGGGATCATACCTTCAGATATTTGAGGACCAGGAGATTGGAGATGAAGTGCATCGTCGTCTCCTTGCCATTTCCATAAGGCACTTGGACCAGATTCGAAAGACTCTCCATGAGTGGCCCAAAGGTGTCACCCACCACCGATAGCTCGATTTGCTCTGACCCCTCAACAGCGTTCTTTGGAACATCCACCAGCAACTCATCCGTCTGTTCACTCTCTTGAAGGAAGTGCACGAGATAAGTCCTCGAGACGAGATGTGGTATGCCCTCAGACACCACGGTAAGAGTCTTTTGCACTGCGTCACTTCCGATCGGCGAAGTGGCCCTCACAGTCACGTTGAAGAATCCAGGCTTCAGGGGCTTGATGGGGATCGTTAACCTCACATTCCCTTGAGCGGAAATAAAAATGTTAAATGTGTTGTCGAGCGAATCCGACGCATCCTTGCTTAGGCTGTCGAGAAGGAGCAGATGATCACTCTGACTCTCAATGGTCACCTGCGTCACGGCCTCCTCATTGTTGTAGTTAAATACGTAGATTGGGACCTCAAGGATCTCTCCTGCGGAGGGGGTGAAGTTTAAGTAGTGGATGGTGTATAGTGAGGAGGAGAGCTTACCTTCTCTAATCACAGTTGGCAGATTCATTGAGATGAAGAACGATTGGAAAACCCTCAGCGTGGCGGCGCTCTTGGTGAGGCTCAGTCCAGTGCGGGGATTGAGTGAAAACCCTGTGATCGCCCACGACGTGATTGTATCCGGGACGGTTGCGTGAAGTTGCAAGCCTTCTCTGGGGGTTCTACAAGGAGACTCTGTTTAAAATTACTGAAACAACGTTGATCAGGAGAACAGCAAACCTCTCAAAGTCGTCGAAGAGCCATCCGTCACTGAAAAAGTGCCGAACTCGTGGTTCCATTGCATTGACTTCCCATTCGTCATCAACTCCATCAAACCTTGACACAACAAGTACTCCTGGTATTTCACCTTACATAACAAGAAGAATCGTTATATTTAAGTTATATCAGGTATCAGGTGACTCACTGTCTTTGGTTGGCTTGAAGATGTTTGTAAGTGTAATGAGTCCTGCATTGGAACCAAGTTCTGTTACCTCGTTCAGGTCAAATGCATCGTATTCCCAGAGTCGACTAAAAACACTGTCTTTGGTGAGTCCTTCTTCCCTTCCACTGTCCATGAGAAGCCTTTGATCGATGCCCAGCAGACCGACATAGGAGCCCTCGTCCGTGCTGACATTCACAGACACCGACGCGCCTGGGCGCGATTCACTTTCGACGTCGATTTCAATCTAATGCGAGGTGAATGTAAGTGATGTAGGTCACAGGGATCATTATTTGATGACTCACCGAGTTTTGGAAGGTCCTGCCGACGTGAATGTCCTTCAGAGCGGACTCCAATTTGCCTTGTTTAAGCCGGTGAACGTATAAGCTTATCTTCGGGACCATGGCATGGGTCGTGTAAATGCGGAGCTGGTGTGTTGTTGCCTCCTCTGGAACCTAGAGTAGATGGGAGATGGTGTTAATGGGCGAGACGTCAGCCGAGAAGATCGACTTACATTTACGCGCTCCGCCTGTATGATATTCCCTCGAGACACAATCTCGTAGACGAAATGATCAATTGGATCGCGGCTTGTCAGCTGGACGATGATCTCTTCCCCAACCTCGGGCCTGAAAGTGAAAAGAACGATGTCAAGGGCGTGAAGCGAGTTTTTGAAGTGACAGTGGAGCGCGGGAGTGTGAAATTATGCCATTCATTGCAGCAAGATTGCTGCAAGAGAGACCTCTCAGTCTTACCTAGGCGTAAGGACATTCAAAATTAGGGCGCTGATTGCATTCGCCTGAAGCTCCTCCTGCGGCGAGGTGTGGCCACGAAACTCAGCCGAAAGACTGTACTGGGAGAAGGAGATGTCTGTCAGGTTCAACTGTGCAACGGCAACTCCATCCTCATCCAGATAAGTGGTTTGAGAAGCGTCTCCGGTTATCAGGTCGACGGGATTCACCCTGATCTTCACAGGACTCCCTCCCGCCTTGACTGGGTTATCTTGCAGGTCTGTGACAGCAACCTGCAACAACAGGAGAACAACGAAATGAAGCCGCGCTGAGCTTCACTTTACACACTTACTCGAACATTCACAGGCACTTGTGGATCAAAATACTTCGGGACTTCGAGTTTGATCTTATATGGGCTGCTGTGAACCGCGATGACCCGTTTCTCCTCGACGACTTGCCTGGTTATGGAGTCGGTTACACGGGCGTCCACATTCAGTGAATACAGCCTCACCCGCATGCTCTCGACGTCGGGTCTTCGCATCTGGAGATCCCGTTCAATGTCGAGACTTATGAGTTGATGCCCGTCGAGCTCGATTTCCCTGGAGAAGATAAGTGGCGGGGAACGCGTCAAAGGCTGTTTTAGGGTGAAGTTGACTAGCAGATTTCCCTTGACTGGCTCATCATGCGCGTACCTAGAACGAGTCTCTTATCAGTTATAAGAACTGTAGCGATGCACTGGTCGGCTGACTCACTTGGCCTTTATTAAAACTTTTATGCTCTCATCGTTGACGTAGACGTCAGCTTTGGTGTCGATTTCCACGGTGAACATCGGCAGCACATACCTCGACACGTGGAAGGACTTCTGCTTCCAATGTGAGCTGCTTGACTGGACTCTGATTTCCCACCTTCCCAAGATCGTGTGGTCCGCCAGCTGCAACTGCCCCTTGAACACCCCCTGAGACAGCTGGATGTTTTCCACTTTTTTCACCAAATTCCTTTCTTTATCCTGGAATACAACACACACACAAAAACAATCAACTGAAAGAACTTTTGAGATCGGCGCGCAACTCACGAAGATCAGGACATCGAGGACGTCGTCGGTGACCGCTGGGCGGGTCTGTTCGTCGATGCAGATCACCCGAAACCTCACCAGCTCGCCGGGTCTGTACCTGGGCTTGTCGGTCTGTATGTACACTTGGTAGTTAAAGTCTTCAACGCTGACAGCTGCATCATGACTTGATGCGATACCACCAAATCCAGTCACTTTCAGCCGGGCGTAGCCAAAATTAAGTTTCGGCACTTGAATGCTGATCAGCTCTGTGGTTCGCGGCTGCACTTCCACTGTTTTCTGAACTTTAAATCGATTCTGGTCCATTAGAGATATGTTGAACCACGACGACTGGTGGAAGTCACCCAGAGACACGGACACGTGATACGGGGTGTTTGTGCGCACAGTTCCGGGCGCCACAACCGTGTAGAAACTGTAACAAACGGACGGGTACTTAAGTTAATCTATTAGTCGCTATTATGCACACCTACCCATGACGAAGCCCACTAGACTCGTTGACCAGTAGAACGAATAAACAAAACAAAATACTCGCCTTGGGCAGCATTTTTGCTTCTCAGGCGATACTAGATTTCAGCTGTTGCTTGCACGACGACGCGAGACCGAATGACTGACTTGTGTTCGCGCCCACTTTGTTATACACAAGATGAGTCGCAGCGAAGACGAGATCTTAGTTCGAATCGATGACGTATCTGCGGGATGGTGTTTAGAATTGTTTGGAATTGTGCAGTCCGCGAGCACCGTCTGGCAGGAAGTCTCACATACTTCCAGGTGCTACGCAGAAACAGGGATTGATAGCAAACATTGTGTGTGTTCTTAGGCTAAATATTGATGGAATTTGAATTTGAATTTGAATTTGAATTTGAATTTGAATTTGAATTTGAATATGAATTTGAAGAAATGAAAGCAATGAGAGTTCAAGTCTTCTGAATTGGCATTGACTTCGGATTTTTTTCGGTATAATCTGCATTGGTCACAGTCTGACCAGGGAACTGCGAGAGGATCTTGGTGGCGGTAACGTAGTTGTATTTTAAGTATTTCTAATACCCAACTATATGCTTCCTATTCTGCAGGAATGTCTACAAAATCAGATATTGGCGTCCAGGCATTCAGTCTCAACTGAATCGCATGTGATAGTCAAACAAACGATGACCACGACTAGGACGCACATGGTGCCTTGAATTAGCTTAGGTTGGATTCTAACTACTGATTGGGATAGAGCGCTCCTATGTCCGCTCATTCTAGCTTCTGCAGAAATCATTGTATGAGAAATACATTCTACGGGCATGAATGGCTATTGCACAGTGACTTGTATTAATGCTGATGTCTAGCCTGATCACCTTTGATGTTGATCGTTGGCCAATTTAGCCTTAATACTGCAGTCCAACCGAAGGCCAGCTTTTTGGCACCTCAAATAGCTTCCGCTTTTTCATCGAAATCCACTTTAGAATTGTGATTTTTGAAAGTATAGTAATATTGTCATGGAATTTGGTCGCGACCTAACCAAATAACCGTGTTAAGAGGGTACCCTCAGCTGGAACGTCAAAAACTGTTCCTGCTATTTTTTTCACACATTAAAATAATTTATACCAAATGTTGTTCAACATGAATAATATTTATTTAAGAAAAATATGTATTTTTTTTATATCAAAATATAAAAACGCAAGGCAATTGCGCAGAATCCAAAAAGAAAAGGTTTGCGTTTGCTATAAAAAAACAATGATCATTAGGTAATGATATTCTGATCCGATTAAGCTAAGAAATTTAATGTTCTAAAAATGGCGGACCTTCAAACTTGCCTCTGTTGTTTTAACCCAAATTTCTCACATTTTCGACTATAAAAGAAACGTAAAAATATATAATATAATAATCGTATATTGAATGACATATATCTTTAAAAATAAGTTTGATACTTGTTTGGCCGTTCATATCTCGAGTTTGGCAACACCCATATCATTTATATTTTTTTTCTTAGTTTTCTAATACTTTGTAGCAGGTTTTTACGGAATGAAAAATTTAAAAAAATCATAAATTTGGACAATTTCCTAAAACGACCATTGCAATTTTGATGAATGTGAATTTAGCTGTGTTTTTTTACAGGCGTATCTACGCTTAATTTTCAATTTGCATGTAAAATACACTAACATAATATAAGCGCGGATAAACAATGCTTCCAATCATATTTTCTGTGTGTTCATTCCTGAATTCATTCATTCATTGTTTAGGTTAGCCACACATTTGCAGGTGTGGTTCATGTATTAGATAATTTTTAATTGTTTTGGCATCCATAAGTATGCAATTTTTGGTGTACCCAGAGTGTCTCTGCTATACATTCCGTTCAGGTTTTCTTAATCGATTCATTTCATTTGATGAAAATCTTTTTTATTTTATAATTATTAAGTGTTTTTGCTTTTAATGTGATGGTCACGCTTCATAGTCACAAAACGAAGATTGTGACCATCATAGATCAACCATCACTTTCCACGACTACACCCCTGACTGTTTAGCAAATGTCATAAATGTCGTGGGTGCTGCCAAGATTTTATGATGAATCATTAAGCGCCGATGATCGTTTTTTTGTGCACTTCAAAATTAAGCGTATATACGATTGCAAGAAAACGCAGCTATTATCAGAAGGCTGTTTTTTGAAACAAACAAATTTACATATATACACTGATGGGCAGAAGTATTCGGCATGTGATTTGGCTTGAAATTGTAATGAAATACAACCGGTCTTTGGATATTTAAGATATTTATAACAGACCGCAAACTTTGAAGACAGACCCCTATGGATCCTTGATCTTAGTCCCATCGTACACTAATGGAATATCTTGGGTAGACGATTACAAAAAAAAAAATATATATCTTAGGATCCATGATTACTCTGGGTGAGGAGTGGCGTAAGCTAACTATCCGAGATATATAACCCACTTCTAACTTCCTTTCATAACCGATTCATAACCGATAATCTGATGATAATAGCAAAAAGGAAAACAAACGAAATTTCTTTAATATAATGAGTGTGTTTAATTTTTGATGAATAGTTTTGTCGATTAGAAATTGGAGCTGCTGATGTATTGTTATCTGATCTGGAGAATCATAATCATTATCATATTCTGACTAGCATTATCCACTAAAGGGGTCGCGGGAGTAAACTGCGTACGAGAGATCTCCATCCAATTCTATCGTCCGCCATCGCGTCTACCTCATCAGGGGTTATGCCCAAGCGTAACCAGGCGAGCTTATGGACTTGGTCCAACGACCTCATCCTGCCACCATCAGTGCTCGTTTCAGAAATGGCGATGTTGGGGATTTCACATTCGTCCTACGTGACCAAACCGACGAAGCACAGCTCTTTCCGTTCTAAGAAGCAGCTGCTGACTTAATTTATGCAATGATTTTAAACAATGGAATAGCTTTAAAACATTGAACAGAAAATATATATATGAAATTGGTTGGGTCGTTTGAATTGCCGTTTATATAAATTGCATATAAAAATTAATCCCCGTTCCCCTGGTTACACTATATCTTAAGAACGACTTTTTTTGATTTCAATGATTTTTTTTTAAATGCTGAATCGCAAAGACGCGGTCGGTCTTTGAATAGCGTTGCTACGCGGTTTATCGAGCTTACGAGAATGTTCTGTCAGAAAGCGGCAGTCTCAGTTCTCCATATCGAAATGAAAGCGCGCGTTTGCCCTACTCAAACGGTTTGAAATATAATTTTCAAGAAAAATATGAAATAACCGTAAATAAAATTCCCAGAAAAAATTAATTACTTGCAGAACTAATCACCTCAATTGTCCAAGAATTCAAATAGAGTAATAAATAAAAAAATTTGTTTCACAAATGTCAAAAAGCCCGAGTGACAGGCTAGTAGTTTTACATAGAAATTTATGCTCACGCTTACGATATTACGGTCGGAGAAAATTCAACACATGACCGCCCTATTTCGATTTTAACATATGATTTCCATGTATCCAACTGAAAATGTCAAAGCCCGAATGGCGCCATGATTTTTGATGTGGTTCATGTGCGATCCATAGTGGACAGAAATTCGGAAAGAATTCCATATTTCCTGGCCAAGCACGTCGTGACCAAAAGGGCGTTAAAAAATAAAAATCACTCATGGATCTTATCGTGTGTTCGGCGAGACGCACTGTTAGATGTATTTATTTGATTGGCAAGCACGGGGATTACCACGTGCACCCATCCTCATTTCGGGCATTATTGTCCAGCCTATTGGACTCTCTTAAATGGTATAATTTTACTCTATATATAAATACGTGCTGCCCATTTTTGTCGTTGGATTACACACTTTTAGACCAGAAGGAAAAGTGTGTAATCCAGAAAGGCATGATACCAATACTATTTAAAAATTTAATTTCGCGTAGATTGGTAGCGTAGAACCTTGGTAAGCACATGTACAAAATTAGGTTATTTTTCAAAGTAGCTTCTTACAGTTTTACTTGTCAAATTTTCTGTTTACCTTACCCCTGATGGTCGTCGATAACGGACAGGCCTAGTCTCTATATATAAAAATCAATGATTGTTTGTTTGTTTGTTCCTTATAGACTCTTAAATGGTAAGAGATATAGCACTGATGTCATTGGCAACTTTGTTCAGAATTCTGTGAAAATGGTTTTGGTTATTTTTTTCATGCAATACTTTATAAATAGTCACATTCAGAAATGAAGTATTACAGAGATGCGCGACTTCTACCTCTCTTGCTCCTTAACATTTTTGACAACTGGTTTTGTAACGTTTTCTCAAACAAAATTGACCAATCAGACACTATTTACCTTATTTCGTGAATAACCGTCAAAAATGCATGAATATCTGTCAAAAGGGCACTCAAATTCGTCGATGGGCTAGGGGGCAATCAGCTGTGAAGTCGGCTATCTCTGTAATACTTCATTTCTGGTCACAATTATATTGAAGGGACACGTGGTCGATGAGTTAATCACGTGTCCCTTCAATATAATTGTGACCAGAAATGAAGTATTCGAAAATGCATTGCCACGCACGCCGGGTAGATACATCAAGCTTTATATAAAATATAAAATATTATTGCGTGATTAATATAAGTTTTCGGCTTCTAATATATAATAATATAATATGGGTGGCGCCACAGTCCGAGGCGGACCTGGGCCTAGCTTCTCAGCAACCACTCGTGTTGTGCGTGCTATTGTCCTCTCACGCGTGGAAGGGACCTACAGTTTAATGCCGACTCCGAACGGCCAAGTTTGAGAAGCTTTTTCTAGACAGGAAATACTCTTTGAGCATTGTCAGTGACTCGAAAGAGGTGGATCCGTGAAATATCCGAAATGTGGTAAATTCGGGTATCGAACCTGGCACCCTCTGCGCAGGAGTCGACGCACTAGCCTACTACGCCACTGCTTCTAATGACATGTGAAAATATGTTTGGTGTCTACCTACCCAACAACACATCCCCAAGTACAATTAAGCAGGTGGATGGAATGCGATGTTGTGGCTTTTCCTTGGCGTGGCGTGGGAACAATTGTAACAACAAATTGGACCACGTGTGTGCAATTCTAATAATCAAGAGCACATGATCTTTTTTCCCGAAGGAAATATGTCCAACCTAGCTAAACAACGTATGCTGCCTGGCCTTGTACCAGCAAAGTGTCACCGAATTCACCAAGAATATCTCATTGACGCTCTGTTTGTAAATAGCTTCGACGTCAGAACGTTGGATCCCATGACTTTTATTGCCGATTGGCTATCAGAGAAAATGGTGACGATTTGTCGGTTACGTTTTGGTCTCTCAACGCAAGTGAAAAAAGCTGAAGTTGACCCTTAGTGAACGGGAAGAGGTCATAGAAGACTCCTGTGCTGGCTTTGAACCGTCAGTGTATAGCGTGATCTCCCCCTTTATTATCACCATTTGTTTGTTGTTGTTTTAGGATAGAGTTGTAGTAAGTAAGAAATCTGTTTTTATAAGGCAACGTGACTGTATTGTGTTTCCCTCTGCACTGTTGCTACAGAATAAATTGTGACGACGGAGGTGGAGGATGGCCTCGAGTCTTTATTCAAATGTCTATTCCCGAACGAATATCCAAAGTGAACGCTCTGAAATATTATAACGTAAATGTCTATCATCATCTCACTTAAAACCAAAGTGCCAAAGGCAAAACTTATGCATTGCAAACAAAAATATTACACAATGCTTCATATTCCCACCGGAATTGATTCCACACACATCTGCTACCACTTCTTCTTGGCCTCATGCCTCTTTTAATTTTTTTCTCTAACAGTACACAAACTTTTCATCAACATCAATATCAGAGATATTAAATACAGTCCCCTGAAAATCCAAGTTCAAACTCAGTTAACATTCTTTCGTATCATTTAAAAAATAATAAATCAGTTTTACTAGAAGCCGCCTTAGTGAACATTCATTATTTGGGTAATGTATTCACTAAGAACATTTCTAGACACAAGTTCAGAAATCACTTTTATCTCTGAAGCTATTCTGAGTTGTCGGAGTTGTTCTGAGACAACCTGTTATGCCTAGAAAAGCCCATACTTGGATCATGGTTGGTTGTGTGAGAATAAATTTCTTCTTCAATGCATTCCACTATACCAGAGAACCATATACCATGGTGTACAGCCAGTATACAATCTGAGACTTGAGACCCCACGGTTGGCCGAAGGCATGTTTGAACGTATAGAACGCAACTTATGCCTTCTTTATGCTTACTATCGTGTTTTCCTTCCACATGAGTTTCGAATCGAGTATAACACCTAGACATTTTTTAGGATGGTTCCTCTTCTTGATAAAGAACAGCAACTCTGTTCTACTTGGGTTGACATTCAATCCTCGAATTTGCGTCCAGTTATAATTAATATTTAGGACTGCATCGCCAACCATTCACAAGCATATGTGAAAAATGACAATAGTTGGGCGAACTTGAGAATTGTTTCTGTGGAATTGTTTCGCCTTCAACTGTCTACATTGCCAAGGCATTTATTTTGATAGAAGATACCTTAAATCATTAGAGGCTTGGCCTCGGAATTTGTGAAAGCATTCGAGTCGCTTAAGACTTCGGACTTCTATGCCCTGTTGTCCTACTGACTATAATACATACAGTGTTGATGATCGGACAGAGAGAAGGAATAACATTGATTTGTAGGACCTTTATTCCATAAGGCAAAATATTCTTAAGATTTCGCATCTTACCGATTCTCTCCTGAAGCCGATCCAATGACTCGTAAGCCCGGCAGAACTACATTTTCTTTCGGCTTATGTAAAAGTTAGGCTTGTGTCCCGATTGAATCGATTCCGTGAGTGAAGTCCTGAACCAAAATGATGTTTTTCTGTACCACCCCGTGAACGAAAATGCGAAGTCGACCGCTTGTCGGTGTCCTGAGAACTCGAGAGATGCTGAGATGCACGGCTCTACTTGAAGGATTTTTTTCGCTCGGAGAGGTTTGATCGGATGAATATTCGTCGCAGGGATTATGACAAATTTAATTTCAAAATGAAAATGAATACCTTATAATTTGTGGGTTAAATTTTTGAATTTTCAAATTTAAATTCAAATTCAAATTTTCAAGTTCTATCCATGTCCAGCCTAAGAGCAGATACAAAGATTCATTTCATTCGTTTTCAGTTTCTCAGAGCACCTGAAAGTATGTGACACTAAACTCTCTGATTCTGAACAATTCAAATGTATGCCCCATCACCTGTAGATGCGTCACTGATTCGTGCTAAGATCTCGAATAAGATCTGCGGTGTATGGTGTGCGTAACAACGACGAGCCCCAATGGAAGTCAATCCACTCAGAGCCGTGTCTTCGTGCAATCAGCACCCGAGTTCTCGGTACTGCACGCGAATGGGAATTTTCGATGATGAGGTACAGAATGTCAGAAAACCAACGCTAATTGCATTCTCACAGAGTGACTGCTGCCGACGAAGAGGCTGCCATAAATTTTACAAAAGCTGTCTGGCCTTACACCGAACGAAGCAGCGATGATTACGCATATGGGGAACCCGCTCGCGACTGATACTGGTAAGTTCCTTGAGTTGGAAATTGAACGTACTTCTCGACGCACATACTCATTACATCATGACGCGGCTATGTAATAATATGCCGTCATTATTTCAATCTAGTCATCTAGTCTTACTTTGTGTTCCTTCTCTGAGAACGTGTGTCGGTTGGCTGATTAGTCAACAATGACGTTCATTGTTGTACGTGAGAGGAGCAACCCGAAACACACCCATCATAAATTTTAGAGATGCTCCTATATGCACACATGTCAAAATGTCTGTCTTTTCAGGGTTAACACAAGTTGGGAGCGTCAAGGGCGATGACGTGAAACCAAATCCGGTCTTATATTTTTAGCAATTTGAATGATGAATGAATTGAACATTGAATGATGGAGCCACTCTTGAAGTGGGAGGATGGAAAATTTTCGTAAGATATCAATTCAGGCGTAGTAATAAATATGTGGTCTTGTTGCTAAAGGGGTCTTGTTTGATGAAGCCTACGACCTTTGGACGGATGAAATTTTAATTTGAATTTTGTCCATTCTGGTAGCATTTATTTTGTCTGGTAGCATATCTAGTGTGGTTCCTAATTTAAGAATTTTCAGTTAACCCTATCATGTCCCATATTGCCTATAGGTCCTACTGTACATTCCTTAGCAACTTAAACTCTTTTTGCTAAAGAATTAATTGCGAGCTGCTTTCATTGTGACTACACGAGTTAAAATAAGATTTCAAAAAGTGACCCTGAAAACATTTGAAAAACAAGCTCAAGCTAAAATAAATTTTGTGTTTCATAATCAACAGATAAATGTTTGATATCAACAGATAATTATTTTAAAACTGTGTTGTGTTGACCAATTTAATCATTAAATAAATGTTTTTGTGATCTAATACATCAACATCTCTGATGAACGTCAAGCAAGCTGTTCCTCAAGGCTCAATATTATGTCCGATTCTCTTCTACACCGATTTTTCATCTGTGTACAAGCATTCTTTTATACACTTGTACGCTAATGCAGTCCAATTACATCTAGGCAAATCTTTTTTCCAAGATAAACGACTCTGCATCTCTCATGAATGATCTATAATCGAACCTTTTACCCGGCGTTCAACTAAATAACTCAAAAATTACAGCTGAAGAGCCAGCAAAATCCACAAAAAAAGAAGAGCCCCTTCAACTACACCAATTACAGTTCGCTGAAGATCGCCTATAAGATCCTCTCTGCCGTTTTAAGTGAGCGCCTGAAACCATTCTTCAATAATCTGAGAAGTCCTTATCTCTGTGGTTTCAGGTCAGGGATGTCCACCATCGACCAAGTTTTCACGCTATGGCAGATCCTGAAAAAAAAGGTGTAGGTGGAGCTGTAAGCTAAATCCACGAGATCCGTTGATACAAGCACATCTCTGAATATTATAGAAACTCAGTTGGTTGCGACTAACTGAATGTTTCTTCACAACATAACTCATGTGTATTAATAATTCAAATTTGATTGCTTGAATGTTTGTGGAGGTCTAACACCCGAAGCCTAATTCTCAGGTTGCTTAAGTTCTAAGGTAGCTATTCTAGCTGTTCTTTCGATTGACTAGAAAACGAGGAAATCAAAAAAGCCGACTGATGGCCATGAAACCGCGAAATGCATGTACAACATGATCCACTCATTTAACTCCCGCCGTCTGTACTGTTTGTTTCTTGTTCAAAGACCCAGACGTTGAAATGACATGTAAGTCGGTCATTCGATGTTTCCATTTTACCTGAAATTTCACTTCCACCATCGAACCAAGAGCAAGTTCGAAACGAAGTGATATCTTTCAATTTATCCATCATTCCGATAAAATTTGGCAAACGGCAACTTACTCCCACGATTCAGCATTTTTGCAAACTCATCTGTTCCACTTTCCCGATATCGAAATGTGCGGGCTCTTATTGGCAATCACCAGACTGAAACGAAAAGCTGCACCGAATTAAATTAATCTCAATAAGGGCACGTACTCGAGTGAGTCGGAGAACAAACACAAGCTAACCTTGTGCTAAAAAAAAATCCATTAACCACTGTTTGGTTATCACTTAGCTGCGTATCTGCATTCGATTCAGGCACGATAACCCATCCGATTCGACAGCATCGGTGTTCCCGCGTAAGAGATATAAAATGCACTGCCAGTCGTTGATGTGCAGGAGTCTATCTTTGGACGCGATGAAGTTGTGTGCGGTGCTGTGTGTCCTTGTGGTCTGTGGGATTTCGATCTCGACAAGTAAACGTTACGATGGATACAAAGTGTATCGCGTGACGTTCGAAAAGGGACAGGCAGCACAAGTGCAGTCACTGATCAATCAAATTGATGGAGTAAGTGCATCAGTTGGCTGGTGTTAGATGCGTCGACATGTTTCTCCCTTTCCTCTTTACAGGTCGAGATGTGGATGCTGTCGATGGCCAAGGGCACCGCTGATGTTTTCGTGGCGCCAAATGTCGTCGGACATCTACTAACGGGACTGAGGAGAGAAGGACTAACGTTTACCGTGCTTAATGACGATGTTCAAGGGTGAGACCGCGTTTGTCTGCCACATCGATTCAACTCATTGGCTTCTGTTTTAGGGTTATTGATGGAACTGCCTTGGGGTGACTGGAAGCTCGAACATATTCTTGAAAATGCAATAAATATTTTTCAATTATTTCTTTCTAATTTGTGTTTTATTTGGTTCAGTCCGACTTTGGTTTTGTTCACCTTTTGGGTGTTCAGTTGAAGTTGAAGATAAGATACTTATTTATTAGCTAACGACTGGATGGCGCAATCGCTTAAGTGCCTGCCTTTGGTTAACGGGGTCCCCGGTTTGAATACCAGTGAAAGCAAAGTTAATACGATTTTATCTGGTTTTCAAATCTGGTCCAGTCAGCCTTTGCTGTTGAGTTCAAATTAACGGCCCTGTCACTGGTATGGTCAATCAGTGGTAGTAGTCTAACTGTGGGTATCACAAAGGGCCAACATGGTTTAAGTGTTCATGTAAATGCCCCCTACCTAACTTAACCGATTTGTTAACTTCTAAACGTCCTGTGCAATCCTCTGCGGGTGCAGTGCTCTCACCTTTCATGGGAAAATTCATTGGGAGCGACGTCTTTGACAATTTGGTCGAGCTGAGGAATATAAGCAACAGTCAACTTATCCGCCTCGTGGAGGGCATTAAAGGGTTTCAAGAATATGAGTTATCAGATCGGTGTGGCATCACTACGGGCTTATGTTTGGTCTCGTTCCTAATCCAATCTAAACTAGCTTCTTATGTTTGAAGTTGCAGACAATGTTCCCAAAAAGATATTTGAAATATTATACGCACTTACATCATCGGATTATTTGTTGTTAAGACTGATTTTTAAGGAGTTTGGCTTTTAATTATCAAAATAAATACAGAAAAATGGTAAAAATGTGCACGATTTTTCTTTCAGTATATGAATCAATGCCTGGCGTTTATTCTATAAGTATAATTTAATGAGCGGCTTCCGGCCGGAAAAATCGACTATTGACCAAATGTTCACACCAAGGCAGCTGCTGGAGAATCAATCTGAACAGAGTTTCAGATTGATACACACCATCTTTGATCGATTTTAATGCCGCATACGACAGCATTGGTCGTAAGGAACTATTTGATGCGATGGACGAATTCGGAACGCAGATGATATTGACATCGTCGCACGTTTCCAACGTGCCGTAGTGGAACCATTTACGGCGATCGAGGAACCAGCAAAACGATCTGATCTCAAGGTCAATGAGGACAAAACAAAATCCGTCGTAAACCATCTTGGTCACAATATTACGATCGAGAGCTATATTTTCGAGGTGATAAAGGTCAAGGTGCAAACGTTAACTCGACGATCGACATCACAGCGGAGATCCGATGTAGGATCGCCCTTGGCAACCGCTGTTACTTCGGCTTATTATGACAACTGGACTCAAAACTCCTAACTAAAATGATGCCCTACTATATGGAACCGAAAGCTGGAAGCCAAGCAAAACTGCACAGCTTATTCTTGGTGCCTTCAAAAGAAAAGTTCTTCGTCGGATATATGGTCCTATTTGCGAGGAAGGTGAATGGAGGAGTAGACATAACCGCGAACTCTACGAGCTGTACCAAGATGTGGATGTAGTCCACTGCAGTGGCTCGGCCACATTGACCTCCTTCTTAGGTCTTCGATTTCGAGGCTCCTGGTTCAAGAGCAAGATCGAACCTCCGGTATAAAGGCCAAGTCATCGTGGACGCAAGGCAGCTTGGTCTTGATGACTGGAAGCTGCGTGCCTAGTACCAAACGATAGCTCAGCCTCTGACCATCCAAGGATCGTTGGCCTGATAAGTAAGTGAGTATTTCATAAAAGATTACCACTATTGATTTCCGATTGCGGAGGTATTTCGCTTATCACACATATGTTTAATGTTGTCGTCCAAGGCTGAAATTGACTTCTCCTGGGTTATAACTTATAAAAGATTGTCGAACTACGTCTCGCTATCACGGCACACAGTGTGTTATTTTGCACCTCTAGCGGAACTTAATTCAAAAATCAAAGTCGTCCGAATGACAAAAGCCTCATACCCGGCCGACCAATGACAGCTTAGAACCATTGGCGATTCCTCTCAGTTAGACAACCTCTAGTTTAGCGGCGCTAAACCAAGAATTTCAATGAATAAATTCTGTGAAATATATTTTATACGCAAAATGCAATGAATGACGAAGATTAGTTGCAATAATCATTGCCATAAATAGCAAATCTACATACTTGCATACAATACTTGCAAACATGTTAACAAACATTCACCAAGCTCGCTTTAATGCCATGAAGAGAATGTGTTCTTTTACTCACGGGTGTATTCTCAAGGTATTCTCATCCACAACACAAAACTCCCATACAATAAATCTCCTTTGTTTGTTACTTTACCGCAAAAATTTCCGCTAACAAATCAACCAAAGATACCGAAGAGCTACCACAAAAAAATGCAATAAAGCACGACACATCAACACGCAACTTCAAATTGGGGTGGAAGTAAGCTTGTGTGTTGCTTGACACATATCTATCTCATCTATGCACAGGAACAAATTTTCACTCTTGAGTGTTGAGTCGGCGCGCCGTTGAGCTTCTGGGCGCGTGAGGTTCTACTGAAGAGAACAAACTTAAGCATTTGATTCTCTTATTTCGTATGGCATCTATAAAAGAGCGCATGCGATTGATAGAATATAATTCACATAATTTTTTTCGTTGCTTGAGATGCAATGTATTTGTGAACTCGTAGCTAAACCCATTCTTAGGACAAGGAATCGCGATTGCTTGGAACCCAGGTCGTTTTTACAAAAAAAAAAAAAACAAACGGTCCCGACGGTCGAGCCAACGCACAATGGGACGAACCAGTGTTTATACACCGTACCGGTCCAAAATGAGAGATAAATTACTCACCGTAATCATTTCTCAATAATTGGTTCACCGACTCGCAAACTTTGTAATATGTATCGCCGTCTTGCTGAAACAACATGTCCACCCGCTTCAACTCGCGCATTTTGGACATAAACAGCTTGAAATGATTAAACGATACTGGGCGCCATGGACGATAAAGTTGTTCTCTGCCATTATGTATTTTTACAAAAAGTGCGTAGCGATGACTCAGTCATACTATGGTATGACAGACAGATACAGACTGTGAATTTTCTGCGTGCATTGGCAGCGTTGCCCGAGGTTGCTCATATGAATCATTTAAATCCGGCGGTATTGTTTATAAACGCTTAAAGTGCGTCGCCGTGGCGTAGTGGGTAAGTGCGTCGACTTTTTTTTTTTTTTTTTAACATAATTTTATTAAATTTATTCTGTTTCCTTACTTGCTAGACAAAATTACTTAAGACTAGCTTAACTATCTTAAGACTTACAATTGTTCTTAATACTAACCTACTGACCCTATGCGGGTACTCTAAGCTAATCTAATCTATGTTATAAATGTGCCTTTCGGCTTAATCTACGTTTTTTTTAGTCTTTAGTGACAATCTTTTATTTATTTATTACTTTGCCAAGAAAACTTATAAAAAACTTGGCTAAACCTAACTACTTAACCTACCTTATACTAACTTACCCTAAAATAAAACTTAATACTATCTTAACTATGTCCGTAACAGTACGGACACGTGCACCAGGGCGTATATGTTGTGTATATGCATAACATATATAATTTATACGCCGTGATGCACCTTTTTTTTGTTTTTATTTCATATATATATATATATTTTTGTTTTTGTTTTTTTTTTTTTCTTATCTACCTTAAAAAACTATGTAAGCTGGCCACTATGGTCAGCTATCTGATCCTCTTGAAAAGCTAGCGGTGGCGGAGGCTGGTTTTGGTGTAACCACCAGTAAAATTGCCGTTCTTTGGCAGACTCTTTCCTATCTCGAGCGGGGATCGCTATACTGAACCGGAGGAGATCCTCGTGGGTGCGAACGACATCCGTTTCGGATTGAAGTCGCCTATCCACTGTTCGGCATACGACATGGAAGATGATAGGACATCCTTGTGGATCCTGTATAAGGCCCATTGTGTCTAGATAGAGGAATGCTTCGGGAGGAATAAAGCCGTTAAGGCGCACCCTTTCATGGTATATACTATTGGGGTAGTAAGCCCCAAAGATCGGACTGTTGGACGAGGTCATAGCTCGTGCAGTGTGCCTTCTGATTAGTTTAATAATAAAATTATCTACCCTATTCACGTTTGCCTCGTTGTACAAGACCTCGTTAGGGTAGTACTTCTTGTACTCAGACTCGGGTGTGCGATACAGACGGAGACAGCTCCTAAGACACTGCCTCTCGAACACCCTCATCTTTTCCATCTGGGAAGGACTCACGTTGAACCACAATGGACAACCGTACACCTTAATAGGCCGTACTAGGGCCATGTAGCAGATTACCTTCACTCTGGTATCAAGTTGGCTGCTGAAAAACAACCTTCTTGCCGCAGCAAAGGCTTTTCTGGCTTTCGTCAGAGCAATATCTATATGTTTGTCAAAATACAGATATTGATCCAGCCAAATGCCTAGATATCTGACTACACTTTTTACAGCTAACGGCCGACCATGCGGGTCAACTATGCCGAGCTTACGCCAGTTTTGGCGCGTATCCCGCGTTGCCCTGTCCAACGGGGTCCGGAAAAGACTAGTTTCGCACTTCTGGAAGTTGATAAACAGCTTCCAGTCGTCGCAAAATCGCTGGATTTTCTCGAAGTCACGCTGCAACAGGATGTTTATTACCTCGACCTTCGGACCTGATCTGTACGCAACTAGGTCGTCGGCGTACGCAATTAAGTGCGGCATGGAACCTATAAGATCTGCAGTGAATATGGAAAACAGGATCGGGGAACCAATGGCCCCCTGTTGCAGACCGTTTTTAATGTTAAAGACCGTAGTGGAAGTTACGTCACCATTTTTCACAACGAACTTTCTACCTGTTATCATGTCATAGACCATGTATAGCAATGGTTTACTTATGCCAAGCCTGACCAACTTGAGGAAGAGGCCCTCCAACCAAACAGTGACGAACGCCTTCTCCAAGTCAATCAGCATTGTTGAACAAGGTTGTGTAAATTTGGACCGCTTCGGGGGGAAGACGGCGAAGCACAATGTTCGGTATTCCATCGATTCCCACTGACTTTTTCTTCTTCAGCGAGTGGAAGATACCCTGGAGATCTTCTTGAGAAATCAAGATGTGATTGCCATCATTGGCGACGGCACTATGTGCCATGTTCTCGTCATTGAACCTGGTGAAAATTATGTTAAAAAAAAAAAAAAAAAAAAAAGTGCGTCGACTTCTACGCAGAGGGCGCCAGGTTCTATACCCGAATTTACCACCCATCATAATTCACGGCTCCACCTCTTTTCGAGTCACTGACAATGCTCAAAGAGTATTCCTGTCTAGAAAAAGCTTCTCAACTTGGCAGTTCGGAGTCGGCATTAAACTGTAGGTCCCTTGCACTTGTAACAACAAATAGCACGCACAACACGAGTGGTTGCTGAGAAGCTAGGCACAGGTCCGCCTCGGACTTGTAGCGCCACCCATATTATTATATATTGTTTATAAACATTCACCGAAAAAAAAACCAAACACCAAGAAATCAGCAAATATATTGAATGGCCCAGCAATGACATGATGTTTGCAATATTATATCGCGCATGTGCCGTGGAGCGCATCGAAGACCCAAAATTTACGACGACACTCACCCTTAGAGCGGGATGAATTGGAGCGCGGGTAAAACAGACATTGGGAGCACCCGACGGCATAGACCTGGGACTCGCCTGAGCATTAGCTGACATCCAGCGGGCTGACGAGCACTCTGTTTCCAATTTATTCTGGTAGCAATGCATGCGGAACACACGCGCAGGATTTAATTTGATTCTTCTTCCATTTTAGTTGGTTCCGTTCGTTGCTTGGAAGATAATAAACAGAAATGAAGTATTACAGAGATGCCCGACTTCTACCTCTCTTGCCCTTTAACATTTTTGACAACTGTTTTTTTTATAACGTGTTCTTAAACCAAATTGACCAATCAGAGGATGGCATTAGCGATATTTCGTGAATAACTGTCAAAAGTGCATGAATATCTGTCAAAAATGCACACAAATTCGTCGATAGACTATGCGTCAATCAGCTGTTAAGTATAGCCGACTTAATGTAATATTTCATTTATAGAGAAAAAATAAACTTCAAATTTATTCTTTTGTGTTGTTGTAGTATTGTCGCTGCGCAGGGAAATTAGAAATATAAACTGAATGCTGAAATGAATGAAATTAACTGAATGGCCTGTTTTACATGCAGATGTAAAATGATTAATTTTTTAATTAATGCTATTTTAAATGAAACTCTGTGACGACTGTGACTTATGACTTAAAAATTGCAAAACAGAATCCAAAAATTAGTCACTTCTTGCCATTCGGCTCCAGTCGACCGAGAAATTTGACACCAGACACCAGACGCTGGATGGACGACTACGAGTCTTCACAGATGAATAGACGATGGATGCAGGTGGGGGGCTGGCGTCTATTCTAAGGATTCCAACATTCAGCTTTCTCTCCGGCAACCAAATGCACACTGCATTTCAGGCTGAAATTATAGCGATAAAAGAAGCTTATATGAAGCACAGCTATATTTTCTGTTCCGACTTGCAGGCAGCGTTCAAATCTCTCAGCTCAGTCTATTCCATCTCAAAGCCCTTAATTGCCACCTATCTCTCAACGAGATAGCCAAGTAGTTTGGCATCCCGGCATGTGGGTGCCGGGATACTGCGACATTCCAGAGAATTGCGAAGCCGATGAGCTCGTTAGGAAGGGTACAAGCTCTGTACTCTTTCTGGGTAGGGATCCACCCCCCACGCCACCATAAAACATCTGCTGAAACTAGAAACACTCGTTCAAGCAAACCCCAGTTGGCCAACATGCACAGGATGTCTCATTACCAAGCAAACCTGGTCTGTGATCGATCCTAAATGGTCGCCTATCTTCAGTAGATTACTCAGGCCGAATATCAGACCTCTAATTGGCGTTCCAACAAGGCATTACGCCATCGGAACTCACGCCTCCAGACTAGGCCTTCCTTATAATGATTTTTGCAGAAGTTGCATGAACGAGGATGAGGAAGAACCCATTGAGCAGTGCTCTCTCATCTCGGCGTAGATTCAGACTCAAAGGCCCACTTTTTGATAATCCGGATAAACGGAGCAACGTTAGAGTTAGTCATCTTCCTCGCTTATCCATAGATCTACGTGATAACACAATGGGTCTATCCTGGACTAAGTACGGATGCTGTCATTCCGCAGAGCAGTGATCCACTTCAACCTAATATATTTTATTGTCATCATTTCGGCACGATAATTGCGCCACAGTACATGCTAATCATGGCCCACGGGATCGTGTGACTTGCGTGAGGTTACATGCTTCTCATTTCACCATGCTTCTCCGTTCACCATCTTGTGTAAGTTGCTAGCAAAATAATGACGTCCCTTTCCAGCTGAGAAGAACACCGGAGGCGTGATTTGTGCCTGGAGTCGAGACTCATATTTTCGCACATCATCGTCATATTTTCGATGCATCATCCTGCTAAAATGAGACGTCATTCATGACCGTATCATCAGGCCAGTCAGCATCGTTTAGAAACTTCATTCATTGAAACATTCCATCACCATCTATCACACAAAAAAAGAAGAAGAAAATAGCTTAAAGACAACGCCCAAATCCCGATCCAGGTAACCAGGGAAGTTGTCCGTCCACTGGCGGCCTAGACCAAGGCCTGAGCCAACGTACCGCTCAGGGTCTGGCTTAATGCTGCCAATTGCGTTCTTCTATGCTTGTGTGCCCCACCTTAGATCTTCCCATCCTACAAGCTTCGAGTGGAAAATGGCCTGGAGTCATTTCCTATATCAATTAGACAACCTTGCCCAACCTACAAAAAGACAGACAGAATGTACACACCTGGGATTTCAGCTGACTTTCCGGACGAGCACAGACTATCAAATTCAGGTGTTTACGTAAAAGCGGAACGAACTTCACGGAAAATGGCCGCATTGCTTCCGCTGTTGCATATCCTGTGAGTTGATGTTGGTTAGTGCTTGTTGGTCACGTGGATGCAGGCAAAAATCTGTCAACTGCTCAAGTTTGGCCACACAGCCAATGTTCTAGGTAAGTGTTTCTTCGAATCGAAGCAATCGTGAAGGAGAGAAAGGCCAAGCCTGCGGCATAAAGCTCAAGTAATGGCGGACGGAAGGCAGCTTGGTTTGGATGACTGAAAATAGGGTGCCCAAGACAGTCAGCGAGGGAAGCTACTATATCAAGAGTCATCTCAAATGTTTCTTGACATTTCAATAATTGCGCGAAAAAAGCACACCTTTTGCTGAACATTTACATATAATCACATGCGTTGTGGATTATTTCGTATATATCGTTTCTTAATGTTCTCTTGGTTCTGATTTTGGACCTTCTTCATCAGGCCGCCCCCAGGATCAGCTCATCTGTACCCTCAGCGCAGCCAACAGATTCTGCCCTCAGAGGTCGGAACTCTTCTATTGAATTCGAGAGTCTCCAGGCTGGTTCTGATTTTCGCTGGCGTTTAGCACCATTCCGTTGGTATGTCATTGAGGCCTCACCTTCAGGGGCTAGTGTCGTTGTTCTTAATGGTCACTCAAATGGATATCCATTCCTTGTGATCTTCCAGCGCGGCATCAGCTGCTGTTTCTGAGATTAACGCTCATTTTATAGTTTCTGGCTTCAGTTCTGATATCGGCCATGGTACAGGGTGACCAGATCAGGACGTTCATGCCATTATAGGGTAGCACATCAAGCAAAGATAGCGGAATACATACTTTGATGGCAGTGATTTCGGGTCAAGTCCTTGATAACTCTGTCCGTCCGTCGTTATTACAATTTCGAGTGTTGGGTCGCTTGTAAGGCATGAAGCGTTGCGTCTTTCAACCACACCTCGGCTTTGGCCATAGCCATCGCTATAGGTCTGAGACCATTGACGGTTACTGACTGCATAAACCGCCATGCCATACGCGGCATCAAACAGACAATCATCTCTTGTGGATTTTGTTCGCTGCAAAAAGGTTAAAATGTGTCTGGTTCGAAAAGCAGATATTTTGCCAAGGCGTCCAGTAAGCGATCTCATGGCGTTGTCTATGGTCATCTACCTTCAATTCTTGTATCATCAGACACTTATAAGAGACGTGTTTTATTAAGAATCTATACTCAGCTCATTTTTTTCTGTCAATAAAACGCTCTTTACTTAATTACTATTTTATGTGTCAAAAGTTGGTTCGTGACTTTACTTTCAATTCACTAAACGACAAAACTCAAATAGTTTTGGCAGTGGGTGCCAATATTTGTACAAATATGGTTTCATTCACTTGAAGATTATCCCATGTCGAGATTTCGAATAGGAATGTCGATAATTCTACTGTATCTTCAAGAATTTTTGTCAGTGAATCACATATGCGATTCAGTTGTGGTAACTAAAGCGCCACCTTTGATTGAGGTTCTTCGACATGCAGTCGTCAGTCAGTAATGATTACTGAGTTGTTTTTACTCAGTAATAACTCAGTTTTGTTTTTTTGTTACTTCCCGTGTAAAGAAGCTACTGAGGTGAGTATAGATTCTTAAGAAAAAACGTAGATATGTCCAAGTCGAACCGTAAAATAAGCCGATCTCTGGTGATGACTAATTCAACTGATCAGCGTCACTAAAATGACTTTTGATATTGCCCACTACGGCGATTATGTTGTCTACATTTCGTACTAATCTCTGTTCGGTTGGTGGCTCAAGGTCCATCAGAGTCAAACAACTCTTGAACTTTTCCAATTAGCTTCTGGCAGCATTATGCGCTCTTTGATCGTATTTGTCAAGCCGTGATAACGACAAACCTCACGATACCCGACCCAGAATGTCTTCTTACTTTTTAATGATTTCCCTATGTTCGACAAAAATTAAACTCTGCCCGATGAAATGGCAAGCCGTGTTGAATTTTTTAAGAGCCGGATAACATTGTTGACTTCGACAGCTGCTAAAGCGTGACACTAAGAAAACCTATCAATGCTATCTGGTCACTTTGTATTTGCCGCCAAAGAACAAATGAATGTGGTTTCAGTTTTCACACGGACTTGTTGGCTGTTCATCCCGGGATACTGTTTCCTTATCATACGTCGAGTGAAACAACCAACTGCTAAAGCTATTTGAAATTTGACGTTTAGTGAATTGAAAGTAAAGTCACGAACCAACGTTTGACACATAAAAAATAAAGTGAGTAAAGAGCGTTTTATTGGGAGTAAAATATGTATAGATTCATAATGAAGCACGCCTCTTATAAGAGTGTGGTGGTGCAAGAATTGAAGGAAGATGTGATCAGTCCAGCGGGTGGATACGTATCCTGCCACCGACAGAAGTAAGGCGAGTGTTTGAAGCGTCAAACGTCATGACTCGGCAGGTGTCAGATGTTGCATAATGAGCTGGAAATTCGCGTGAACTTAACTTCGCCACGATTTTTTCTTTCTCTCGTTCATGTATCCCCCGGTGGGATATAAGGCGTCGTCTTTGCCTATGCGCCATCGCGTTCTATTTCTGAAAATACGTCTGAACTCTCCCCAACTGCCGCGATTCACTCTTCACCACTCTGTGTGAAATTTTCTTCGGACCGCCAGATATTGTGCCTTCCTGTGTTTGCGTCTTCTTAACGCGTTGTCCTTCATCAGCGCCCGTTCGTCTGATCTGGAGACACACTCTCCGCACCCCTTCCAAATGCATGATGTCTCCATTTGTAAAGACAGCGGCAGGGGCCTTTGTTTTATTTTTAGCGTGTTTAGCGGGAACATTTTCTCGAAGATATGAAGTGGCTTCGTTGCACCAACAACACCCCACTTGGCTGACGCGCCGAGGTAAATCATTCCTGGTAGACTCAATTCTGGGAAGCACGCGACAAATACCAACTATTGCAGACTCCGATCATCCCCGTCCGAATTCATCTGCCACAAGTGAAATTTCCCACCGTGATTCACGCGCAGCCACGACTCATGCAAGCTGTATGCAAGGCATTATTTGATCGAGTCTACTGGTATGTTTATTCGCCGATGTCAACAAGGGATTATGCATTGAATAGAAAAGCCGCTCAGAACAGTCTAATCTTTTATCCATGTCCTAGAGAACGTATCGACGCCAGCCAGTGAGTAATCCTGCTCGAAAGCGTACAAGGCAAGGGACGATGGGCAGTTCGGTAATTGAATGCAAATGCATTCAATGTTGAATGTGAATATTCAATTTCTGTTCATTCTCAGCCGAAAAGCACGCAAAGCGTTTCAGGTTAAGTGAAGTCTCCCAGAACTGAGAACATGAGACATTCCCCGTCCTGAGTCAGAACTCTCCGATTCTGAGCAATTTAACTCGGAGACCCATCAGCACATCAGTCACCGCTTCAGACTAAGATCTTGGCTGCGCTGCAACTTATCGTGGGTATATCTAAGACCAGCTCAGACCGCAGTCGGACACTCAGTAACGCATAGTCGAACAAGTCAGAGTTGAACACTTTCTTCGAAAATGCTGCACAAAGCGAGTATTCTAGTTTGTCTACTGGCGCTTATGGTCGATCGGTCGAGTGAGCATCGCCGAGGGTAGGTGTGCATACTAGCGGAGACTAGATTGCTTTAACTATTCGTCCTTTTGTTGCAGTTACTACACGGTGGTGGCACCCGGATCTGTGCGCACGATCACGCCGTTTCACGTGTCCGTCTCTCTGGGTGACTTCCATCAGTCGGCGCTGTTTAACATATCTCTCACGGACAAGACCCAACTCAGCATAAGCAAAACGGTGAAAGTGCAGCCGGGAACCACGGAGCTGATCAGCATTCAAGTGCCGAAACTTCAGTTTGGCTACGCCACACTAACAGTTACCGGTCTTAAGGGCATCAAATCGAATGTATCCGCAATTGTCCTGACTAAGGACCATAACTATCAGGTCTACATTCAGACCGACAGGGCCAGGTACAGACCCGGAGATCTGGTGAGGTTCCGGGTGATCTGCATCGACGAACAGACCCGCCCAGCGATCACCGACGACGTCCTTGATGTCCTGATCTACGTGAGTTGCGCGCCGATCTCAAAAGTTCTATGAGTTGATTGTGTTTGTGTGTGTGTGTTGTGTTCCAGGATGATGACAGCAATTTGGTGAAAAAGGTGGAAAATATCCAACTCACCCAAGGGGTGTTCAAGGGGCAGTTGCAGCTGATGGAGCGCACTCCCTTGGGCGTGTGGAAAATCAGAGTGCAGTCCAATAGTTCTCAAGCGGAAGAGAAGTCCTTTCGCGTGTCCTCGTACGTTTTACCAAGGGTAACATTCGACACTGACAGCAAAGCGGATAACCAAGCCAACGACATGGAAAGCACCGAACTAACCTGGATGCGGCAAGCCACTTACTTCAATCAAAAGGCAGTTGGCGGCTCCCAACTGGTGAGGGACAAGAGCGCCTTTAGTTTGAATGTCCTGACGCCTAGGTAAGAAATCTCGATTTGTGGAAGAGTTGTGGCCACCGAAACGGGGTCTTGGCTTTTTTTTTGGTGACAGTCCTGCGTTCCTTAGACGGTTGCTCCTTTAACCTCACTCCATTGACAAAGCCCTCAGTTCATTGTTATTTTCTCTTTCAGCCCCGAGGTTGGAGAGGAGATCCTCGTCCAGCTGACAAGCAGCACTCCAATCGATCACTTTGTCTACGAGATCGTGTCTCGCGGGAATATCATTCAGGCGGAGCGCATAAATGTAAGTCGACCTTCCCGACTCTTCGACTGCCTTCTCGCCCACTGACCCCATCTCCCGTCTACTCTAGGTACCAGAGGAGGCAACAACACACCAGCTGCGCATAAACACGACCCATGCCATGGTCCCGAAGCTCAGTTTATATGTTCACCGACTACTGGGAGGCGTATTTGAGTTCGTTCTGAAGGACATTTACATCGCCAGGACCTTCCAAAACTCGGTGAGTCACCTCATACATGATCCTTGTGGCCTACATGCCTGACATTCGTCTCTCATTAGATTGACATCACCGTCGAAGGGGAATCGCGACCAGGTGCGTCGGTGGTCGTGAATGTGACCACGGATGAGGACTCTTATGTGGGCCTGATGGCCGTCGACCAGAGGGTCCTGGTCAACGAAATGGAAGAAGATCTCACCAAAGACCGCGTCTTTGGCAGACTCACTGAATATGATGCAAACAACTTGAACGAAGATGCGAACCCCGGCTCCGAGGCAGGACTAATTACAATCTCAAATTGCTTCAAGACTAACGATCACAGTGAGCGACTCAGAATCACACAAAATGTATCAAATTAATGGTTTTTCTTCATGCAGCCAGCGATGAAATAGACCTTCTGCCGATGATAGAGCGAATAACTCAAGAGCGATCTCGAGTTCGACGCGTGTTCAGTGACGGATGGCTCTTCGACGACTTTGAGAGGTTTGCTGTTCTCCTGATCAACCTTGTTTCAATGTTTTTATCCGAAGTCTCCTTGCAGAACCCCCAAAGAAGGCTTGCAGCTTCACGCAACCGTCCCGAACGCCATCACGTCGTGGGCGATCACAGGGTTCTCACTTAACCCCCGCACTGGACTGAGCCTCACCAAGAGCGCCGCCACGCTGAAAGTCTTCCAATCGTTCTTCGTCTCAATGGATCTGCCAGCCTCGATCAGAGAAGGTAAGATCTCCGACTCACCATCTGTCACAACCTCTACTCAAACTTCACCCTCTCCACAGGAGAAATCCTCGAAGTCCCAATCTACGTAGTAAACAACAACAACGAGGATGCCTTGACGGAGGTGACCATTGAGTGTCTGACTGAACATCTGGTCGTCCTCGAGAGTCTTAGCGTTGATGCAGCGTACTCGTTGAACCAAGCTGTCTCAATTTATGTTCCTGCCAAAGGCAGGGTCATGTTGACATTCCCTATCAAGCCCCAGAAGCCTGGT
This sequence comes from Eristalis intricaria, assembly GCA_964034865.1. NCBI lineage: Eukaryota > Metazoa > Arthropoda > Insecta > Diptera > Syrphidae > Eristalis > Eristalis intricaria. The sequence goes on from OZ035874.1 coordinate 76,197,746, forward strand.
CTTTTCAACGTGACAGTGAGAGCCACTTCCCCGATCGGAAGCAACGCGGTGCAAAAGTCTCTTACCGTGGTGTCCGAGGGAATCCCACATCACGCCTCGAGAACTCTCCTCATACACTTGCTTCAAGAGAGTGAACAGGTGGATGAGTTGCTGGTGGATGTTCCAGAGAACGTTGTTCAGGGATCAGAGCAGATCGAGCTGTCAGTGGTCGGTGACACCTTTGGGCCGCTCATGGAGAGTCTCTCGAATCTGGTCCAAGTGCCTTATGGAAACGGCAAGGAGACGACGATGCACTTCATCTCCAATCTCCTGGTCCTCAAATATCTCAAGGTATGATCTCCTCCATTTACTTAAGTGATGTCTTGACAGTGTTGGGCTTTAGGTTTTCAACCTCACGCACCCCAGTCTTGAGAGGAGGGCACTTGTGTTCCTCGAGATGGGTTATGAAACACTGCGGCAACTGAAGCACCCCGATGGCTCCTTCAGCTTCTCTAAGAGATATACGAAGCCAAGAGACAATGCACTGCAGAGCGCCATCATGATGTGGGCTCTCCAGCAGGCGACCAGCTTCATCGAAGTCGACCACAATTTATTGGGACGGTGCAAGACTTTCTTGGAACGCAAGCAGGCACCGAATGGAGGCTTCGAAAGTGGGACTGGACTGGACGACGATGTCGCGCTGACATCTTTCAGTCTGCTGGCGCTTATGGAGGACGAGGTATATCTGCTTGGGTTACCATTTGCCTCCTCAACGTTGCTCAATTCTCTGCTATTTCCAGGCCAATGTCGATGTCATATCTAGGGGCTTGGAGTTTCTCTACAACAGTCTTGATGATCTCCAATCACCGACTAGTGTTGCACTCTCCAAATACGTCCTCGTCGTGGGAAGACACGATAAATCCCAGGAGATCTTGAGCCAGCTGTCTAGCCGCTCTGCCCGCACCCGTAAGATTACCATGCGTCCCCTCTATCACATCTCTTAACCTGTCTTCCACAGGAACTGGCCAACGGGTGCTCTGGGACAAGTCCACGACGATGGCAGGTATTCTGGAGGCGACCTCCGGCAGCTTCCTCAGCATACTGCAGTCGCAGGCCAAGCCAACGGATACTTTGATCCCCATTGTGACGGATCTGCTATCCCCTGGCCACTCGGACAAGATCCCAACTCACTTGATGGCCCTCGATGCTATGATTGGAATCGCTCGAGACATGCATTTCGGCGCACGGAACTTGCACATTCACTTCGAGAGTGACCATGGAGATGCGGGTGATCTGAAAGTGAACTCCAGCAAAGTGCACGTCCAACAAACCGTTCAGCTCAACAGGGCCACACGCAAGGTACGTATTGCGACGAAGGGCCAAGGACTCGCAGTGGTCACCATCAAGAGCAGGTACAATAGACCTTCGCAAAACCTGACCACATCGGCCTTCCAGACGAACCTTACGGTCTCGGAGGGAGCGGAAGCATTGGTAGCACTCAAGGTCTGTGTGTCAACCGGAGTTGCGTCTGATGCGGGTAAGATCACTGCAGTGGAAGTCAGCCTGCCATCGGGGTATACATTCCTGGAGGACCAAGAAGACAGGCCTTTTAACTCCCACCTCGGAAAGTATGAGGCAGAGAGGTGGTTAGGCACGCTAGCGAACGGAATAAGTCCTAAGCTTAAGGTAGGCACGCAATCATTCCCTTGTGAGCTCTTAATAATCTTCTTCGTAGGCTTTCAAGGTAGACTCCGGTGCGGGATCCGTTCAGGCGGTCTTTGAAGACATCGATGAGTTGGGTGCCTGCTTTGAAATGTCCGCCCTGAGGGCCTTTAAGGTGCTCAATGCCAAAGTGGTTTCCGTTGTGGTGTACGATGTCTACGACGAGGGTAAGTGTTGCATAGTCCTTGAGCAGGAGGGATCCTCATTCAGTTCGTTTTCTTGCAGGCCAGAGATCGACCAGCCTCCATCAGCTGGACTTGACGGAGGAGACCGGCTGACAGACACTGCCGGAAGTAACGGAGGGGATCAGCGCTCCAATTCAATGTGATAACCCATTTGTAGTTGATTTATTTTTATTTATTCTAGTTGAACTTTTCCACGGGTGCAACCACTCTCATGTTTTGTTTTTTTGTTGTTTTTTTGCGTAATAAATGCCAAAGATAGTATAAGAATAGCCGTTGTTTTTGTTGACTGGGTTGACGGCTCGGTCTTGGTCGCGGGGATATGTCATAAATTGGAGTTCAAATCTGGTCACACATACATACGTACACTTCTCTCTTTTTTCGATTGATTTTTTTTTTTGTATATTTGTGTCAACAGTTTAATATGGAGTTATTTGGTGAACATATCCTATCCTTAAAGGGCCATTCATATCGGCTCACTACGCATCCTGACACATCATTCACATGGTGTTAGTTGAGCAGAGAGACATATCATTGCGAATTTGTTGGTCGTGAATGTGTGGATCGCGTTTGCCTCTCTTGTGTATTGCGAACTCAGGTTGACAGTTCGCAAAGAAAATGATTGGCTCGTGGAAAAAAAATTTAAAATCGTTAATAAAGATACTTGAACTAATTATTGTTGAGATTTTAATCGATAAAAAAACTCGATAATTCATTCTCCTTCTTCTTGCACGACAAGAAGTATAACATTTTGTTCATATTTTTCTGGAAATTTGTTGTTTCTTAAAGTTCGCGTTCGCATTCCGCCGTCATATCGACCCTTAATACTGTTTGTATTATTTTGTGTTTTTTAAACCCTAAAAAATGTCTTAATAATTGGGTGATACACAGGCAGTTTGCATTTTTTAATAAATAATATTTATTATTTATTTAATTAAATAATTATAATATATTAATTTTTTAATAAATAGGTCCTACTACATTCTGTCTCATATAAACTAGGTAGAAAGACACTCAACACATCAAATAGTTTACACCTAAGTCTGTTTTTACACGGTCTTTTTTTACACGGTTTTGATATAACACGGTTTGAAAATTGAATATTTTTAATTTTTTTACACGATTTTATTCCATTTAGCACGATTTGAAATTTTATGTACTTAAATTTTTTTTGTCAAATTTAATTTTTGCGAAGTATGTTCATATCACAAAAAAGTATTTATGAAAGAAAAAAGTCTGAAACCATCGATAGTATCGATAGTGCTATCGATAGTTTGCGAACACTAGCTTAAAGATTTAAGTGAATTCCCTTTTAGCGCGTACAAGCAATTTTTACTGGTCAAAGCAAATGTGAATAGCACTAATTTAGGGGAATTCCCTTTATGTGCATACAATAAAATTTACTGGTCAGAGCAATTGAAATGTGTTAATATTTTGTGAACTGTCAATGCAATAAGATTATTGATTTAATAAAATAAACATGAATTCTTGTTCTTAAAAATTCTTGTTTTTCACTAATTTTAATAGGTTTTAGAGATTAGGAACAAATCACCCATTTTTGTATACGATCAATGTCTTTTTTTACACGGTTTTTTTTACACGGCTTCTTCTGGAACCAATGTACCGTGTAAAAACAGACTTAGGTGTACTTTGATATTTCTGTCAATATGCTGCCTTTTTTGAGTTCCAACAAATGTTGTGTCGAGAAGCACTACCTCCCAATACAACCTGAATAAAATCATTAAAAAGTTTATCAAAATATAAAATGAAAAAAAAATTACATCTTAACATTACGGCCTTTTTATTTGTCCGTCGTGCATAGAAAAGAAAATCCAGGTAATTTTGAATTCACCAAGACCTCAAAATCCTCGAATAGTTCCTCGAAGTTTGGCCCCAACTTAATTTCTTTGCAAGGACGGAACACGTCACCAAAGGTTTTTTAAGTCGTAGATAGGTCTAATAGAGCCGATATGGCAGTTGGAGGATGATCTGACAAAAGGCTCCAAAACGCAATCACACAACATCTACTATAATAAAGCGTTATGTACGTAATTATTTAAGTATATCACACCTATACCGAAAGAAAAAACGCTGAAATTAATGTGATTCTCTGGCGAAGTGGGATGGTTCTGAGTGTGTTCGAATCCGGCTGGAAGGAATTTATTTATTTAATCTTTTTTTATACGCAGTAAAACTTTTTTGTTTTGTTTGAATAACCATTTCATATTCTCATATTTAAGCTTTTTTTGGTTCAACGAGAGTTTCTTTCCTTGAACTGAGTTAAACCTGAGTGTACTTCCGTTTGCAACCCATTTCAGCAACAGGTGCCTTATTATTGTTCCTCTCTTTTGAGAGCATTTTGTTCTCAATACAATTGATGTTCGATAATGGATTCCGTCCCTTCCTCATTTTTCCTTCCGTTTACTTTTTTATTTTCGACATTTGATGAAAAATTATTTGTCCCTTTTATGCTTAGCGACTAGGTAGTTTTTTACTTACATTTTTTTATTATTTGCCTTTCACTGGTCGGACTCAGGGATGGATTGTGATTTTGTATGTTTGTTTTGTTTGTTTACTATCAATCTCCGTTTCGCGATAATACCACGAAGGCGCTACAATTGTTCCAAAGGACTGAACAAAAGCCTTTTAAAACTCCAAAAACACTGCTAATACATCAATAATCCAAGAAGAATTGTAGCAAGTAAACGAACCAGTCGGAAGGGGTTGGTATTTTTTGTTCGATCGCATTACACAAACAAAATTCAACTGAACTGAAGTTCAGATCAGAGATAACCTATAATAGAGATATCCAACTTCTACCTCTCTTGCCCCTTGATTTCATCTGACAGCGTTTTTTATACGCTTTTTGTCCCCTGTCTGTGAATACGTGTGAGCTCTTGAGAACAGCTGTGAAGACAGCTGATACCCTTCCCCACCTTAGTAATGGGGTGAATTAGAGTTCTTATTGGAAAATTCGCTCGTTATTTGAACGTTTTTTCAAATTTTGGTGTTCAATTTTCAACACAGTATGGAGGGGTAAACGAACGAACAAAGCTTATGTTCATGAAGTCGATTCATTAAAACTTTCAGCAATTTACAATCTCAAAATACTTGGACATAATTAATGAATGCAGAACATAGTGTGAATTTTTTCATATGAATAAAAATTAATAATACATTCACACGTTCAGTTAACCAATAATAAAAATATTATTGAAGCGTGAATCACAAATAAGATGTTTTGACAACCATTTTTTAGCATTAGTAAAAGTTGCAATATATTGCCATTGTTCTTATCAAATTGTTTAAATTGAATTCATGAGTTTTTCAGAATTCATGATTTAAGTGTATAAAGCGGGCTTCATTTTTTGAGTTAATTTGTCAGGTATGGTTTATGAATAGGCTATATATACACTTAAGAATTAATTTTAGATCAAATAGTTCCAGTTAAATGGGCATTGCAATGCTTTTTTATTCACAAAAGTCCATATAACAATGTAAGAAAATTCCCTTAAAAATACTAGTCAACTTTTGAACACCCTCCGAACAACATACCCATGTACGTTACATGGAAAGTACATGGATTCCCACTAAATTCATGAATCTGCCGCTTTTTCCCACAAAATTCACGAAACGGCCGCCATATTCTGGTGAATTGACGAGCGTTGTAAATGTATAAGTGAAATACAAGGGATTACCACTACATCTTCGTTGTGGGCCAGGGGAAAAAATGGCCGAAGTTGGATATCTCTATCATCCATTATCTCTGGTTCAAATTTCTTCTTCAGATTAAGCTTAGACTGTGAAAACGGACATAAGTATGTGTTTTCGTGAGGCTCGTTTTCGCAGTGCAACCTTATCTGCTGGTATAGCTAAGTGTAGGATCGAACACAAACTTCACTAAAGTAGATTTCGTTTTCACAGTCAGTATTCAAGGGTGGTTAAGGTAAGCCATGAATTCACTGGCATTGTGACCTATTGGGTGGTGGGAATAAAAACTGAAAAAACGCTCCGAGTAAAGACACTTGAGTCCAGTGTTTTCGTCAAAGGAAATACTGAATTTGGTGTGAGTAAAAAATTTCCTCAAAGTAGATACCCTCGCTTCAGTTGACGTTTGAAAACTAGAGTTCTTTGCGTTTAAGGGTGAGTGCAAAGTCGGGTAAGGGTGGATGCAAAGTATATGTAATAATAGCTGTGTTTTTTTGCAAGCGTATATACGCTTAATTTATAAGTGCACAAAAAAACGATCATCGAATCTTGGCAGCACCGACGACATTTGTGACATTTGATAAGCAGTCAGGGGTGTAGTCTTGGAAGGTGATGGTTGATCTTTGATGGTCACAATCTTTTTTTTTTTTACTGTATAGCGTGACCATCATTTTAAAAGCAAAAACACTTAATAATTATAAAATAAAAACAATTTTAATCAAATGAAAAGAATCGATTACGAAACCTTAACCTTCGACTCCTACGCAGAGGGTGCCAGGTTCGATACCCGAATTTACCACCTTTGATAATTCACAGCTCCACCTCTTTCGAGTCACTGACAATGCTCAAAGAGTAATCCTGTCTAAAAAAGCTTCTCAAATTCGCCGTTCGGGGTCGTCATTAAACTGTAGGTCCCTTCCACTTGTGAAAGAACAATAGCACGCACAACACGAGTGGTTGCTTAGAAGCTAGGCCCAGGTCCACCTCGGACTGTTTTTTTATGACTGTTAATCATAAAAAAATAATAATAATAAAATAAATTAAAAAAAAATTATTCATTAGTCCTGTGAAAAAAAAGTGAATTTGGATTGATATGATGGTCAAAGGCAGATTTTGCATCAAAAAAAATTCACCATACAGACTTCAGCGTTTTGGAATGGAGTCTACTAAATATATTCGGTGGTCCTATTGTATGGCTGTTACTGTACATTTTAAATTTTATTCATATATCACATAAGTTAAAGACGAATATGTTGAAACCAACAAGCAGCGCCACACACGAGCATTCGGCACATTTATTAACAGCCATAAATCGATAGCCAAAAATAAACATTTCGATGAACGACATCCGCCAGCATCAGACGATCCACTTCATCGGAACCAACCGAGAAATCGCCGATGCAAATAAAACAATGACGCTCCTCGAGATTAAAAAAAAATATTTTTTTATATCAAAAAACTTATTAAAGTTTAACTTATATCATCATAAAATAAATAAGTGAATTAACATGGAAAATTGTTTTCTCTTTGCTACCACTTTTCTACCATTTTTTTTCTGCTTATCTTCAATTTCTACTATTAATTAACCAAGTCCCATCACTGATATTGACATCAGTCAGGCAAAGCTCTTTTTGATTTTCTTTGCGGCACGCTGCAGGTGATCGAAAAACCGTGCCTGCATCGAATCCATTGAGAAATTGAATGATAATGGGCGCAGGTGGCGCATTATTTATACGTATTCTTCGTGGATGGCACTCAATAGAGAAACAGAGCTGATTATAAATGTGTGTTACATTTTCAGTACTGCACTCCGGAAAAAGGACATCGCCGGTAGAAACATCTTTTCACTTAAAGTGCATCAACTTGCTTTTGTGGCAGATGCAAATCCTCTTTGAGAGTTGTTGCTAAATTCCTCTCAGCTTCACGACCCGTGCCACGACATTTGATAAGTTGACGTTGACTTCATCAAGCTTTGTCGACCAACGTTTTTCAATTCCCTCGATCTTCACGCGAAACTCACCTCGAAAGTTTTCAATTTCAGTATTGATAGTTTCTATTAGTAGTTGTTTTTTTTTATATTAATTCGTTCTTCGAGCTTTTGAAACGAACAAAAGTTCGTTCGGACTTTTGTCCCTGCACCGTTGCTGGTGAGGGCAGTGGTTTGAAGAAAGAAGTTTTCGATCGCGTACTCATTTCAGTTTATACATAGATTAACAATTTGATTTAAAATGTTACACTTATGTCAGTGTCCGAGTAAGGAGGGCGCCTTTCAATAATAATGCAAAAAATTGGAGAACTCAAACAAAGACGTTCACTCACAAATTTCACTCAAGACTTGATCAACCTCATCCTGAGTCTGGGTCCAGCGATGGTAGACCTTGTACGTCGTGACTATGGGGGCATTCGTGTCAAGTACCCAGGCCACCCTTGAGCAAAGGTCATTCCGCTCGAAAAAGCAAAAAGCCTCGCGTATTGTTACTGTCCCACAAAAGCACGAAGGAATCTCATCTCGACTTCTTTTTCTATTGGTCATTACAAAAGCTGAAAGTGGTTATTTTCGTTATTTTACAGATCACGAGTGCCACTTTAGATCTTCCTTTCTGCCCCTCCGAAGACCATTCTCCCGCTCTTAAGACCATTGTCCACCGACATGTTTTTCCTTGATCGACATCCTCGATATTGCAGTCAGACTAAGAGCCTGCAACTGAAAGAACAACGCACGTACAGGGTACATTCAGAAATTATCCATGCCGCATAGATCTCGAACTGATGACATACCACCACTTTAGGACTTTGATTCGAGATTAAGCTTCTCTCGCTACTCTGGAAAATACACCACCACGTGTCCCAGACGTGTAAGGCTATATGCTATGGATTTCTTACGGATTTATCCAAAATATCTCCGTTTCTCAAACTTCCAAGTCACTTCAGTATTCGCCAACCAGAAATCAACGATTTTATTTATCACTAACATTTGTGACATGATGTGTTCCAGGTGTATACCTTACAAATTCATGATCTTTCCCCAACTGGGATCTCCGGAAAAACTCACTTCCAACTCGAGAAAGCCACTGTCCACATCTTTTTGACATCAACGCCGAATAATTTCGTACCTAACGGGTGCACGATCAAAATCAAAACAAAACTGACATCTATTCCGTAATTTTATTTGATATTATTTAAATTTGTCAAAAATACAAGTATCCGATGCACAGTATAAAAAGGGGGGAAGCGGGAGCTAATGACTCCGCATTTTTTTTTTAAACATATCTGCTAGAGCGTAAACTTAACCACAAATGTAAACTAAGGCACAAAGTATCGTCGATCCTTAGTTCTTCTTTCCACAGCCAGCTCCGCAGTCGTCACCCTCGCAGATGTCGCAGAGCGACGACTTCACCTCGTAGTAGTCGGTGGCACGCTTGTTGTTGTCGTAGTAATCATAGACAACGACCGGTGCAGGCTTTTGCTTAGCCACGGCATGCGACTTGATCGCATTCACCGGAATGCAGCGTTCCTTGGGCGTCAGTTCGTCGAAGTAGATGATGACCATCGAATCGGAGTTCTTTGTTTCGACGCGCTGAAAGGAGAGACTGTCACAAGTTGTCCACAAACGAAAATAATCAGCCTTCTTACCTTGACGCTCTCCACCGCTTCGATGCTGCCAAACGAATCAGCATCGGCTGTGTAGCCAGATGGTAGTGAAACCTCCATCACGGCCATGTTGGATTTCTTGGAATCATCCAGTGGCACGAACTCTGTGCACACATCCATGACCAGCAGATCCTTGGGCGATGTCTTCACCACCGGCTTGACGGTGAATTGCGGCTTCTGGCCCTTGTCGGCGAGGTTATAGCGGTACGAGACCTGGGCCAACGAAGAACCGCTGCCCTTGACGCTGAGATCAACTTGTTTGGTCGTCGCCGGGAGCTGTAAGGGAACACGTGAGGTGAAGGTGTGCAAACTCCATTTCTTCGTCGCAGTCACTTACCACATGTGTTTGCAGGATCAAGGCGGTCTCGGGGTCTACGGTAATCTTCTCGGGAGTGGACTTCTCATTGGTGGTGAACTCGATGTCCATCTTACCAGTGCCTGAACCGCTCAGCTCAGCGAACTTGATGAGGGCTTCAAGGCCGACCACTGTGTCCTGGGTGGACGCAAATCCGCCATTGCTGTTGCGCTGGGATATGAGCCATCTGATGATGGGCAGGACTTCTTCGGGGGTTTGCTTGTACATCAAAGCGGTCACGATGTACGATGTGATCTCGACGTCGATTGAGCGAGGTCCATACCACGAGTACTTTGAGTCCACTGTCTTTGACCACCACTTGCGGTCACCTGCAGGAACAGCGTTAGCTGACTGGATACCTTCGAGGACAGGCAGTTCACTTACCGTCGAGCTGGGCCATGCCATCGACCTTGGCGAAGATCTTCTCAGCAGCCGCAGTGCGTTTTCCCAAGAGAAGCGCAGTCATGCCAAGCGCCAGGGAGTACAGGTCTTCGGTGTTCGGGAGCTCCTTCTCCAAGTAGTTGAGACCAGTCTCGATGGAGTGCATGTACTTGTCAGCAGATTCGGCATTCTCCAAGAAAGCCAAGACCACGAAAGCAGTCAAGCCGAGTGTACCACCGCTGTGCGAGCTGTCAATGACTTTGCCGACTTCGGGGAACTCTCCATTCATATTCTGTTGCTTAGACAAGAACTGCAGACCCTCTTCAATCACCTTGGGGTCAATGTCTGTGAAGGGAATGGCCTGATGGAAGGACTTCACTACGTAAGCCGTCAGCCAAGTGCTGCCGCTGGGGTCTGACTTGCCGAAGGCACTGTACGAGCCGTCGTCATGTTTGTACATCAGTTCGCGTTGGTACCCGATTTCCAGGAATTTCTTGGCCTTGGTCTCGATGCTCTCTGGCAGTTGTTTGATTGCCTAAAGAGATGCACATGAGGCATATGGTTATGGTGGCATTTTATGCAACTTACCGTTAAGTACTTCAGGACCAAAATATTGGGCACGAAGTTGACCATGTTCTGTTCACCGCAACCGTAAGGCATGCGCACCAGCTTGTCCAAGTTCTTAATGGTTGGCCCGAGAAGGTTTCCAACCACCGACAGCTCGATGTACTGCGAGTCGGGAATGGCATTCTCCGGAATTTCAACGTCAATCTTTTCCTGTCTGGCTGTTCCGTTGACCAGATTAAGGAAGACCGCTTTGTTCACGAACGTGGTCACACCTTCCGGCTCGACCTTGAGGTTTTGGTGGACTGCATCGCCGGCCAGAGGTGAAATGGCGGTGATTTTCAACGGGATCTGGCCAACCTTCTTCGGGCGGATCATGAAGGACACGCTCTTGCCGCTATTCGCGGGGATCGATAGGGTCTTTGTGCGTTTCACGTCCTCGCTGGCGCTATCGGTCACCTCGTTGGTTGCTTCGGTGAACTCGTAGTCCTTGTCGGTGTTGTCCATGGTCACTTCGGCGTCCAAATTCTTGTCCAAGTAGTTGAAGATGATCACTGGGATCGCGATGACTTCACCTGCGAGCAGAAGGGATAAGTAAACGGTTCGACGGGCTTATGTCCGTAGAAAAACTTACCTCTCTTCACTGAGTACGGCAGATTGGTTGAGATGAAGAACGGCTGGAAGACGCGCATTTTGCTTGGTTGGTCGGTGAGGGCGAGGCCAGTCTTGGGATTCAGCGAGAATGCGGACACCACCCAGGAGGTGATGGTATCGGGGACCTTCTTATCCAAACTGATTCCATTTCCGTCGACACTGTTGTCGCAAAATGGAGAAAAAGCAAATCGAATGTGAGTCAAGTGCAGCTGGAAGAGGGTGTCATGCAGACAAGCAAAGATACAAGCAGATAGACCCAAAATTTGTGTTAGTAAGCCCCCACCCCTCTCGTGGCAAAAATAAGCCAGAGACTTGTGAGTACCAAGCAGTTAGTCAGTTAGATACAAGAGAGTTAAAGCTAGTTGTCCACAAAGCCATTCAATCAAACCGCAATGAAAAATAGTCAACTTTTGAACACCCTCCGAACAACATACCCATGTACGTTACATGGAAAGTACATGGATTCCCACTAAATTCATGAATCTGCCGCTTTTTCCCACAAAATTCACGAAACGGCCGCCATATTCTGGTGAATTGACGAGCGTTGTAAATGTATAAGTGAAATACAAGGGATTACCACTACATCTTCGTTGTGGGCTAGGGGAAAAAATGGCCGAAGTTGGATATCTCTATCATCCATTATCTCTGGTTCAAATTTCTTCTTCAGATTAAGCTTAGACTGTGAAAACGGACATAAGTATGTGTTTTCGTGAGGCTCGTTTTCGCAGTGCAACCTTATCTGCTGGTATAGCTAAGTGTAGGATCGAACACAAACTTCACTAAAGTAGATTTCGTTTTCACAGTCAGTATTCAAGGGTGGTTAAGGTAAGCCATGAATTCACTGGCATTGTGACCTATTGGGTGGTGGGAATAAAAACTGAAAAAACGCTCCGAGTAAAGACACTTGAGTCCAGTGTTTTCGTCAAAGGAAATACTGAATTTGGTGTGAGTAAAAAATTTCCTCAAAGTAGATACCCTCGCTTCAGTTGACGTTTGAAAACTAGAGTTCTTTGCGTTTAAGGGTGAGTGCAAAGTCGGGTAAGGGTGGATGCAAAGTATATGTAATAATAGCTGTGTTTTTTTGCAAGCGTATATACGCTTAATTTATAAGTGCACAAAAAAACGATCATCGAATCTTGGCAGCACCGACGACATTTGTGACATTTGATAAGCAGTCAGGGGTGTAGTCTTGGAAGGTGATGGTTGATCTTTGATGGTCACAATCTTTTTTTTTTTTACTGTATAGCGTGACCATCATTTTAAAAGCAAAAACACTTAATAATTATAAAATAAAAACAATTTTAATCAAATGAAAAGAATCGATTACGAAACCTTAACCTTCGACTCCTACGCAGAGGGTGCCAGGTTCGATACCCGAATTTACCACCTTTGATAATTCACAGCTCCACCTCTTTCGAGTCACTGACAATGCTCAAAGAGTAATCCTGTCTAAAAAAGCTTCTCAAATTCGCCGTTCGGGGTCGTCATTAAACTGTAGGTCCCTTCCACTTGTGAAAGAACAATAGCACGCACAACACGAGTGGTTGCTTAGAAGCTAGGCCCAGGTCCACCTCGGACTGTTTTTTTATGACTGTTAATCATAAAAAAATAATAATAATAAAATAAATTAAAAAAAAATTATTCATTAGTCCTGTGAAAAAAAAGTGAATTTGGATTGATATGATGGTCAAAGGCAGATTTTGCATCAAAAAAAATTCACCATACAGACTTCAGCGTTTTGGAATGGAGTCTACTAAATATATTCGGTGGTCCTATTGTATGGCTGTTACTGTACATTTTAAATTTTATTCATATATCACATAAGTTAAAGACGAATATGTTGAAACCAACAAGCAGCGCCACACACGAGCATTCGGCACATTTATTAACAGCCATAAATCGATAGCCAAAAATAAACATTTCGATGAACGACATCCGCCAGCATCAGACGATCCACTTCATCGGAACCAACCGAGAAATCGCCGATGCAAATAAAACAATGACGCTCCTCGAGATTAAAAAAAAATATTTTTTTATATCAAAAAACTTATTAAAGTTTAACTTATATCATCATAAAATAAATAAGTGAATTAACATGGAAAATTGTTTTCTCTTTGCTACCACTTTTCTACCATTTTTTTTCTGCTTATCTTCAATTTCTACTATTAATTAACCAAGTCCCATCACTGATATTGACATCAGTCAGGCAAAGCTCTTTTTGATTTTCTTTGCGGCACGCTGCAGGTGATCGAAAAACCGTGCCTGCATCGAATCCATTGAGAAATTGAATGATAATGGGCGCAGGTGGCGCATTATTTATACGTATTCTTCGTGGATGGCACTCAATAGAGAAACAGAGCTGATTATAAATGTGTGTTACATTTTCAGTACTGCACTCCGGAAAAAGGACATCGCCGGTAGAAACATCTTTTCACTTAAAGTGCATCAACTTGCTTTTGTGGCAGATGCAAATCCTCTTTGAGAGTTGTTGCTAAATTCCTCTCAGCTTCACGACCCGTGCCACGACATTTGATAAGTTGACGTTGACTTCATCAAGCTTTGTCGACCAACGTTTTTCAATTCCCTCGATCTTCACGCGAAACTCACCTCGAAAGTTTTCAATTTCAGTATTGATAGTTTCTATTAGTAGTTGTTTTTTTTTATATTAATTCGTTCTTCGAGCTTTTGAAACGAACAAAAGTTCGTTCGGACTTTTGTCCCTGCACCGTTGCTGGTGAGGGCAGTGGTTTGAAGAAAGAAGTTTTCGATCGCGTACTCATTTCAGTTTATACATAGATTAACAATTTGATTTAAAATGTTACACTTATGTCAGTGTCCGAGTAAGGAGGGCGCCTTTCAATAATAATGCAAAAAATTGGAGAACTCAAACAAAGACGTTCACTCACAAATTTCACTCAAGACTTGATCAACCTCATCCTGAGTCTGGGTCCAGCGATGGTAGACCTTGTACGTCGTGACTATGGGGGCATTCGTGTCAAGTACCCAGGCCACCCTTGAGCAAAGGTCATTCCGCTCGAAAAAGCAAAAAGCCTCGCGTATTGTTACTGTCCCACAAAAGCACGAAGGAATCTCATCTCGACTTCTTTTTCTATTGGTCATTACAAAAGCTGAAAGTGGTTATTTTCGTTATTTTACAGATCACGAGTGCCACTTTAGATCTTCCTTTCTGCCCCTCCGAAGACCATTCTCCCGCTCTTAAGACCATTGTCCACCGACATGTTTTTCCTTGATCGACATCCTCGATATTGCAGTCAGACTAAGAGCCTGCAACTGAAAGAACAACGCACGTACAGGGTACATTCAGAAATTATCCATGCCGCATAGATCTCGAACTGATGACATACCACCACTTTAGGACTTTGATTCGAGATTAAGCTTCTCTCGCTACTCTGGAAAATACACCACCACGTGTCCCAGACGTGTAAGGCTATATGCTATGGATTTCTTACGGATTTATCCAAAATATCTCCGTTTCTCAAACTTCCAAGTCACTTCAGTATTCGCCAACCAGAAATCAACGATTTTATTTATCACTAACATTTGTGACATGATGTGTTCCAGGTGTATACCTTACAAATTCATGATCTTTCCCCAACTGGGATCTCCGGAAAAACTCACTTCCAACTCGAGAAAGCCACTGTCCACATCTTTTTGACATCAACGCCGAATAATTTCGTACCTAACGGGTGCACGATCAAAATCAAAACAAAACTGACATCTATTCCGTAATTTTATTTGATATTATTTAAATTTGTCAAAAATACAAGTATCCGATGCACAGTATAAAAAGGGGGGAAGCGGGAGCTAATGACTCCGCATTTTTTTTTTAAACATATCTGCTAGAGCGTAAACTTAACCACAAATGTAAACTAAGGCACAAAGTATCGTCGATCCTTAGTTCTTCTTTCCACAGCCAGCTCCGCAGTCGTCACCCTCGCAGATGTCGCAGAGCGACGACTTCACCTCGTAGTAGTCGGTGGCACGCTTGTTGTTGTCGTAGTAATCATAGACAACGACCGGTGCAGGCTTTTGCTTAGCCACGGCATGCGACTTGATCGCATTCACCGGAATGCAGCGTTCCTTGGGCGTCAGTTCGTCGAAGTAGATGATGACCATCGAATCGGAGTTCTTTGTTTCGACGCGCTGAAAGGAGAGACTGTCACAAGTTGTC
The DNA here is from genome assembly GCA_964034865.1 of Eristalis intricaria. NCBI lineage: Eukaryota > Metazoa > Arthropoda > Insecta > Diptera > Syrphidae > Eristalis > Eristalis intricaria. The sequence continues at coordinate 76,213,134 of OZ035874.1, forward strand.
CACAAACGAAAATAATCAGCCTTCTTACCTTGACGCTCTCCACCGCTTCGATGCTGCCAAACGAATCAGCATCGGCTGTGTAGCCAGATGGTAGTGAAACCTCCATCACGGCCATGTTGGATTTCTTGGAATCATCCAGTGGCACGAACTCTGTGCACACATCCATGACCAGCAGATCCTTGGGCGATGTCTTCACCACCGGCTTGACGGTGAATTGCGGCTTCTGGCCCTTGTCGGCGAGGTTATAGCGGTACGAGACCTGGGCCAACGAAGAACCGCTGCCCTTGACGCTGAGATCAACTTGTTTGGTCGTCGCCGGGAGCTGTAAGGGAACACGTGAGGTGAAGGTGTGCAAACTCCATTTCTTCGTCGCAGTCACTTACCACATGTGTTTGCAGGATCAAGGCGGTCTCGGGGTCTACGGTAATCTTCTCGGGAGTGGACTTCTCATTGGTGGTGAACTCGATGTCCATCTTACCAGTGCCTGAACCGCTCAGCTCAGCGAACTTGATGAGGGCTTCAAGGCCGACCACTGTGTCCTGGGTGGACGCAAATCCGCCATTGCTGTTGCGCTGGGATATGAGCCATCTGATGATGGGCAGGACTTCTTCGGGGGTTTGCTTGTACATCAAAGCGGTCACGATGTACGATGTGATCTCGACGTCGATTGAGCGAGGTCCATACCACGAGTACTTTGAGTCCACTGTCTTTGACCACCACTTGCGGTCACCTGCAGGAACAGCGTTAGCTGACTGGATACCTTCGAGGACAGGCAGTTCACTTACCGTCGAGCTGGGCCATGCCATCGACCTTGGCGAAGATCTTCTCAGCAGCCGCAGTGCGTTTTCCCAAGAGAAGCGCAGTCATGCCAAGCGCCAGGGAGTACAGGTCTTCGGTGTTCGGGAGCTCCTTCTCCAAGTAGTTGAGACCAGTCTCGATGGAGTGCATGTACTTGTCAGCAGATTCGGCATTCTCCAAGAAAGCCAAGACCACGAAAGCAGTCAAGCCGAGTGTACCACCGCTGTGCGAGCTGTCAATGACTTTGCCGACTTCGGGGAACTCTCCATTCATATTCTGTTGCTTAGACAAGAACTGCAGACCCTCTTCAATCACCTTGGGGTCAATGTCTGTGAAGGGAATGGCCTGATGGAAGGACTTCACTACGTAAGCCGTCAGCCAAGTGCTGCCGCTGGGGTCTGACTTGCCGAAGGCACTGTACGAGCCGTCGTCATGTTTGTACATCAGTTCGCGTTGGTACCCGATTTCCAGGAATTTCTTGGCCTTGGTCTCGATGCTCTCTGGCAGTTGTTTGATTGCCTAAAGAGATGCACATGAGGCATATGGTTATGGTGGCATTTTATGCAACTTACCGTTAAGTACTTCAGGACCAAAATATTGGGCACGAAGTTGACCATGTTCTGTTCACCGCAACCGTAAGGCATGCGCACCAGCTTGTCCAAGTTCTTAATGGTTGGCCCGAGAAGGTTTCCAACCACCGACAGCTCGATGTACTGCGAGTCGGGAATGGCATTCTCCGGAATTTCAACGTCAATCTTTTCCTGTCTGGCTGTTCCGTTGACCAGATTAAGGAAGACCGCTTTGTTCACGAACGTGGTCACACCTTCCGGCTCGACCTTGAGGTTTTGGTGGACTGCATCGCCGGCCAGAGGTGAAATGGCGGTGATTTTCAACGGGATCTGGCCAACCTTCTTCGGGCGGATCATGAAGGACACGCTCTTGCCGCTATTCGCGGGGATCGATAGGGTCTTTGTGCGTTTCACGTCCTCGCTGGCGCTATCGGTCACCTCGTTGGTTGCTTCGGTGAACTCGTAGTCCTTGTCGGTGTTGTCCATGGTCACTTCGGCGTCCAAATTCTTGTCCAAGTAGTTGAAGATGATCACTGGGATCGCGATGACTTCACCTGCGAGCAGAAGGGATAAGTAAACGGTTCGACGGGCTTATGTCCGTAGAAAAACTTACCTCTCTTCACTGAGTACGGCAGATTGGTTGAGATGAAGAACGGCTGGAAGACGCGCATTTTGCTTGGTTGGTCGGTGAGGGCGAGGCCAGTCTTGGGATTCAGCGAGAATGCGGACACCACCCAGGAGGTGATGGTATCGGGGACCTTCTTATCCAAACTGATTCCATTTCCGTCGACACTGTTGTCGCAAAATGGAGAAAAAGCAAATCGAATGTGAGTCAAGTGCAGCTGGAAGAGGGTGTCATGCAGACAAGCAAAGATACAAGCAGATAGACCCAAAATTTGTGTTAGTAAGCCCCCACCCCTCTCGTGGCAAAAATAAGCCAGAGACTTGTGAGTACCAAGCAGTTAGTCAGTTAGATACAAGAGAGTTAAAGCTAGTTGTCCACAAAGCCATTCAATCAAACCGCAATGAGGTTGTTAAGCAAGCAACTATCTACAATACATCTAGATCTACATTTGTTTGTGTTTTTCTTTTGGTTTGTGTGAAGTCCTGTGGAGTGCTAAAAATCACAGATGCATGAGAGAATTCAATGTTAAGTACTTTTCAAATGATTCAATGGACTGGTAGATCCATGTTTCGGGGAATTCCTTGCGTACGTAACCGTCACCGAGCGCTCCGCCCATGGAACTGCCAGCGGCCAGCATTACCTTGCGGCGAATCCATAATTCTAAAATAAATTTTTGTTTCAAAATGAGATGCAAATTCAAATTTGTAATTTGTACATGGTATCCTTATTATTGGATCGGATAGTGCGGAGATTTGTGATGGCCCCGGCAGGCGTCACATTCAAGTGACAGTTTTTACTGGGGTTGATCTGGAATTTGGCATACGGGGTACATTTGTACCCCAGCTTGAGAGAGAACAGTAGTTTTGATAATTCAGGTAGCTGGCCAGACTCCCTTGTTTTTGAGTAGTTGACTGTTCAAAGACTAGTAGCTAAATCTTACGAACAGGCTTCTAGTGCAGCTCAGTGGACGCTGCTTTTATAGAAAACACTTAAAAGATGGTGGTCTTTAAAATTTTGAATCTTAAACATTTATCCTTTAAAAATGTAATAAGATGTTTATTTAAGACGTTCGTCGACTGACTGCCCAAATTTATTGCATAGTTTTAATAAAAACAAGGAATTGATGGTTTAATTGGACGATATTCCTAAGCTTAAAACCGCTTTAATTCAAAGTGAATTCAAATGGTTTAAGATTCAGGACAACAATATCATTTAATAATGATAATATGGGCGTCATTACAGTTCAGGACTAGTCTTCATGTCAGTCTAAAATAAGCGTCGCGTTAAAAGGGAATGAGAGGTCACGCGTTGAAATTTAACAGATATATATCATATCGAAAGCAGTTTGTAGGTAGAGCGACTTCCTACTCACTCGGGAATTTTGACAGTGTTCAAACAATTTTTATTTCTCATTTCGAATTTTTTGGCAATCTGAGACGACAAGTGCAACAAATTTACTTTTCATAGGGATTTTATTTATTTACAGTAACCTTATATTTGTTCATGGAATTTGTGTTTCAGAACATTTTACTTGCCAAAGTCGCGGTAACATTTCGATATGCAAATCCGAGGGCGCCAAGTTCTGGCACAACATTCTCCCAAACTCGATATAACGCGTGTCAGCGCTTATCAAAGACAGACTCCGCTAACGCGCTGTTGCGACTTAGCTTTAATGATGAAGCGAACTTATCGGTATTTTATTGAAATCGAATCTTCATGTTTTTTTTTTTTTTTTTTTATAATTTGCGCGTGCTCAAAGGATTGCTAATACCCTTATGTGTCCGGGGTCAAGACACAGCACGGGCCGAAGGGATAGAGGGAGAAAGGGAGAGGAGGTACCTATGCACATTGGTCTTAAATATCTGCGGGTTGTAGTCTGTGGAAAATATTAGCTTGGGAAGAGCATTCCACATTCGTGCAATGCGGCTGAAGAACGAGTCTCTGAATTTAACTGTGCGTCCGAAAGTAGGCTTAAGGGTATACTGATGGGCATTCCTGGCGAGACGAGTATTGCGGGTGAATTCATGGAGAGGAGGAATGCAGCTAGCTAGCTCACTTGAGCATCGTTTGTTGAGATAACGATAAAACACGGACAAAGAAGAGACGGTACGTCGATGTTCGAGAGAATCTAATGACTCTGCGATATTGTTGTCTCCTATAAGTTTTACCGCTCGCTTTTGGATTCTATCAAGTAGGTGCAGTGTGGTCTTAGGGGCACCAGACCAGATATGAGCGTTATACTCAAGCTTGGGGCGGATGTACGCCTTATAAATTAAAGCCAAATCAGAAGGGGTGAAATATTTCTTGCATCGATTCAGAAAACCTAAAAATTTCGCAGCATTTTTGGCGACCTCAAATATGTGATCGCTCCAACTAAGTGTTGTGTTGATAGACATACCAAGGATGGAAAGTTTTCCGGTTTCATCGACACTAGCGCCATTCATGGATAATGGCTGATTATGAAGGGTTCGCTTGAGTGACAGCATTGAGTTTTTGAAGCATTGAATTCCACTCTATTGTTTTTTCCCCAGTTAATTATGCTGTCAAGATCGGAATTCAATGTGCTTAACATACGCTGCCGTTCCAATTCTACGGCCGAAGGGCGGGGTCGTGAGTCTTGGAACGAATATGAAAAGCTAAGGGTGCCGTCTTCAGCGAAGGAATGGATTGGATTAGATGTAGCAGACAAGAGATCATTTATAAAAATGAGAAAGAGTGTCGGAGACAGAACTGAGCCTTGGGGAACACCAGCATTTATTTGGTGGATATCAGACTTGAACCCATCCAAAACAACTTGAATTTAACGGTTCGAAAGGTAATTTCTAATCCATAGAAGAAGAGATTCATCGATACCATAGGCACGCATTTTCGACAAGAGAGCTTCATGCCAAACTCTGTCAAATGCTTTAGAAATATCAAGCGCAACGATCTTGCTTTCTCCTGCATTGTGCAAAGACTGGTTCCACTTTTCGGTGAGATAAGCTATCAGATCACCAGTGGACCTGTCGCTGCGGAAACCATAAAGTCGGTCATTAAGAAGCTTCCGCGATTCAAGATATTTCATAAGCTGACGATTTATCAGCGTTTCCATGACCTTAGAAAGAAGGGACGTAAGTGCTATGGGTCGGTACGAGGTGGGTGACGAAGATGCGCCCTATCCTACTAAAGAGTAGGATAGATGAAAAAGCTTACGCAGTGGTTTTGCCAGCATAGAAGAACACCTCTTCAGAAAAATAGGGGGAATACCATCCGGGCCAGCGGATTTATGCACGCTTGCAATACAAAATTGAAAATGGCGAATAATTTAGACATACACGCCTGTACTACAGTAGGAAAACACAAATTCGTTTCTTCCAATTCTGTGTGTCGTCGAATTTTGAAAAAGAATGCAACATAAAGAGAATTGTGTTAAGTACAAAATTGATTTCGACAAAACATCAAGTCTTTTATAATTTTACCAAACGAGGTCTTACCATCTGGTCATTTAATGCAAGCTGCTTTGGTGTACTTAATGCTCTGCTTAACGGGTATATTGCTTCCAATTTTATTCGCGAGTGTAATCGAGAATAGGAATCGTATTTTCTTGTTTTTTTTTCACTCTGATCCTGTTGTAAGACAAATACTTTCAACTGCCCACTCATAAGGCTAAACCACAATGGAACATAAGCTTATGCCATAACTGAACGAATAGTAGTCTGAAACATTCTAAAATTTTAAAGTACTCGTAATTGGTTCTGTTGCCGAAACTTGTTGTGCTTTACGTAAATATACAGCGATTGATTTCGTCCCCCGTTAAGCAGGCAAAAGTGAACGTAACTTAACGAAACTAAGAGACATTTTTAGTTATAGGGTACATTGCTGTGTATTTGCCCGATTGCCCGATTGATGCTTGTGACTATTCTGAAATTGTTAACAGGGTGGACACTCAATTTACTAATGTCAATTTAAAGTCTTATTGATCAGATGAATGGTACCAATCGTGTACAATCCAAATCAGATCTAGGCCTAGCTTCAGCAACCGTACGTTTTGTGTGTAAGTGTATTTTATTGTTCTCTGATGAGTAGAGGGAAAGTAAAGACTAATGTCGACTCCGAAAGTGAAAGTTTGTGAACACTCTCTCAATATTGAAAAGAATGGCTGGAACAAGTCTTGCGCCAAAATTCGTCAAAAAGTTTGATTCAGATAAGAGATAATTATAAGACATATAATGCATAGTCACTGAATGTTGGCAAACAACCATCTCAGGCTTTGAAGCATTGAGACGCAGGCATTTGTTGTCTATTTTAAGCGGCCCATACACGATCAATATTATAGTACAATTTGGTGTTGTACAATATTAATACAATTTGCAATCGACGTTGTGAAATTACAAAAATCAGTATAGTTGTTAAATTTACTCTGCGTGTATTGGCGATATTCATTCATTTGTGTACTGAGTATCGCTTTCTGAGAATGCACAGACGATACAAAGAAGGATTGAATGAATTATTTTGCAACATTATAACGTTTAAGGCAAAATGGAATTAATATTGTGTGATATATTTAAGTGTATGGGCCGCTAAAGGAAACCAAGGATACAATTTGACACATGAATCCGAACAGAGGATAAAAGGTGTTATTTATTTGCATCACGTTTTTGTGATAAGCCTAGTTACCCGTCGTCGAGTTTCGACGACTATCGGGGGGTAACACACACAGAATATTTGACAGGGGTTACGTAAAATTGTAAATATGGTGTAAAGCAACCTAATTTTTGTGTGTGTGCACCAAGGTTCTACTAAAACGTATGGTGAAAACACAATGTGCACGTCTTCGCGAAGTTACCTTTCCAATGGTGTAGGTAAGGTTGAAGTGCCACGCATACGAGCAGCAGACACACGTAGGACAAACATAGGTTCATTGTGTTATCACGCGGATCTTAGGCTACCTAATCCGCAAACCAATCTCTGCTTTTGATAAAGCGAAGAAGAGGGATGATTTTGATGCTGCTCAGTTCAGCCAGATTAACAAAGAAAAGGGCCCCCAGAAGTCTGAATCTACGGGATGAGAGAGCACTGCAATTACATAGCAAGTGTTTCTTTCTCATCCTCGTCCAAGCAGCTTCTACAGAAATCATTACAGGGAAGGCTTAGTCTAGAGGCGTGAGTTCCGATGGCACAATGCCCTGTTAGAACGCAAATAAGAGATCTGAGATTTGGCCTGCTTATTCTGATCAGGCTAAGCGATCGTTTGGGATCGATCATAGGCCAGAGTTGTTTGGTAAGGAGGCATCCTGTGCCAGATATCCATCTGCGGTTTTTTGGGCAAGCGTTTCAAGCTTTAGTAGATGTTTAGTAGCGATAGTCATGGAGGGTGGGCCTCCACCCGGAAAGAGCACGGAGTTTATTGCCCTTTCTAGCGAGCTTCCAATGGTGTAAGTATCATGCCATTCGGTTGAGCAGAACGGCCCATTTTGAATGGACAACACGTGATCATCGCTTGATCTTTTTAAGAAAATAAGGCGCTTTATACCATGTTCTCACTAAAACCAGTCAGAAGCTCTCAATTTACAAGTGACCTCCAAAACAGCTGTCTTTTGGAAGGAAATAATAGTGTGAGAATACCAGAAAATAGAGACAGCTACAATAAAAAAAATTAACACAAGATTTTGCTACTTTGGTTTAACAACTTCGGTTAAATTAACAAGACGGTTAAAATCGAGGAGGATTCAATTAGATTTCATCGAAATCACAAGGAAACCAAAATGTGCTGCGAAACTAGGAGATTTGGAGATATTTGATGAAATCTCGCGCATTCTTTTGGTTCGAACATGGCGTAAGCTGAAGAAGGTCCTATTGCCAAATAGCTGACAAGTCCACAGCTTGAGTATGGCCAAAATTAACAAGCCCCTAAGAACTCATTACGATAGATTTTACATTACTGTAGCAGGTCCAAAGTGAGACAACTGATAATTAATTAGAATTTTCTTTTAAACGAGTACATATAAAAAAATATTTAAATTAAAACTTAATTATTGATACAAAAATGATCTCGTAAATTGCTTCTCCTCATTTTAAGTTTGAATCAGTCGGAAATATAGTTTCAAACTTTTCATCAAATATTAATAGTTGTTTTAACGATTGTGTGCAATGTTTTAAATGTGTGTTTCTTAAAAATTGTGATTCCTTAAAAAATAAAAAAAACAAAAAACCGAAATTTCGAAGAATAAAGTTGAGTAAAATATATACGAGCCAAGCAAATGATGCACAAAACATGCTAAATTTAAAAAAAAAACATTCACACATTCATAAAAACTGCGTCAAAACACAATAATAAGTCTCAAGGAAATAACCAATAAAAAAGACATTCCCGTCCAATTTATAGATGAGTGAAAATGAAAACAATAATCCTGCAGACAAAACGTTGAATGTTGATTGAAATGTAATTTATGAAATGGAAGGCAAAAAGTAAAAGTTCAATGAATTGTCCCCCACTACAAATAAGAAGCAATATCCTTCCCGTTTTCAAGTAAATTAAAGTATATTTTTTTTTGTGTCAATCCATTTGAGGCAAGAAGAAAGAGATATAAAACCAGAAAGAGATAGAATGTTTTGTAATTACTTATTGAAATTGTCAAAAATCCAATTTTCGGGAAACTCTTTACGTACGGTAATGTATTCAGTTGAGATTTTTGTATCATATATGGAGCCAGATAAACCTTCTAATATAGCACTAATGCTGTCAACGACTTGCATCACATTTTCCGGATACTCGTTGGGAACTAAAATGTGAAATTAATTTAATTGATTAATTTTTACTTTGGTATGTCCCTTCATTTTGGATTTTTGACAAGAGAAACAAACTACAAAAGGCGAGAGCTAGAGCGTCTGTACGTGCGACAAGCAGTTTGAAAAATATTTTAACTACGTGAATGGTTGGTGGGAAAATAGAGGTAAGCAACGATTGATTGAGTTTACATGATGTTATGATTCCAAATCCATGTTTCTGGGAATTCTTTTCGTACGACAATTGGCTGTGTGTGGGCAGCTGATGGCCCATGGCCTTCTGACGCTGCTATGAACATGGGAGCGTTATCGTACAACACTATCTTGTGGACTGCAAAACCTGAAAAGTTGGTTTTAAACATTTTATTTTTTTGTTTCTCTAATTTAAACCACATCAATGTGAAGATAAAAAGTTGCCTGCCTGAGGTGAAGGTGAGTAATCTTAAGGTTTTTTTCTGGACCATTGAGTCCTACTCGATGTATAAGCAACCAAATGTATTCCATACAAAAATTAGGTTTTGATTAAACCACTTAACGGTTTAGTGTATTCTAATATTAGTTTTAAGAGCAGAGTCCCAAGCTAGGATTGGTAGCTCATTCTGAGTCATGTATGAAGGATAATAAGGTATGTTGGACACCCTGTCAAAACCGCCATCTTTTTGGTTTTTGGCGTCATTCAGGGTCCATTTTTGGCATTGGACACATGAGTTGCTTAAGCTTACATCACAATTGAAATTTTAACATGAAATGTAGGTGGCCGTGGCGTAGTGGGTTGGTACGTCGATTTACCGAATTAACCAAACTTTCGTAATTCACGGCTCCACCTCCTTCGAGACACTTAGTGTGCTCTAAGAGTTTTCCTGTTTAGAAAAAGCTTCTATACTTTGCCGTTCGGCGTCGGCATTCAGCTGTATCTCCCATCCACTCGTGGAAGAAAGATAGCACGAGCAACGCGAGTGGTTGCTCTAGAAGCTAGGCCCAAGTCCGCCTCGGACTGTCGCGCCATCCAAATGACTATAATGTAGCATGAAACATTCATGGCATTTTATATAAAACGGCCATCACGTTGAGTGAATTGTTGGAGAAAATATAACGATTAAGAGCATTTTGAAAATTATTCCGTCTTCGATTTTTCACGCCTTTAAGTCTCTGTTGACACACAAATTCACGCGAAGATATCACAAATGGCCTCTGTAGAACTGTTCCTAATACTTTATTATCCTCCCACTATGACTCAGAGTATCTTGTCTTCAAACTGCTGAAACTCAAGCAAGAATCGCAAGAATTGAAGCAAATTTGAAACAACAAGAGGTGATAATGTTCCCTATTAAAAATTTGCATTGGAAATGTGAAATGGCACATTCTAAAATCGCAGCAACGTACATCGTTCAACGAGAATTAGCTGCGTTTGTTATCCTCGTGGAGAATCAATGCAATCTATTCTTGAATAACGAGACGTCCATGTGTCGTGCCTTCCCCCAGCTTTTCTTCCAGAGGAATCCAGAAACAGTTCCGGCAAATGCATTGGCTCTTCCAGGCTTCCTCTAAGGAGACTAAAGCAAACACCGAGCAAAATTGACATTATCAGCAAAGGTAGGCGTTTCTAAATGACCTCGTTGTTAAGTACTTGGAAATGTGTCTGAAGAATATGGCAGCACCGTCATGGTTGTCATTAGTGCAGGGTCGGCTAATGATGAGAAGCAACCAGGGATGGGGCGCCATGAATGGTCATGAGGAGTTAAAGCATCTCTTATGGGAATGAATTAATAAATTGAACTGAGATCAAGAATGCTAAGAGAATTTGACTATTTTCAGACCACTGGGTGGTGGAAGGACCCGTTCGGGTGAAATGCTCGACTGAAGGGACTTTTGATTATTTCAATTATATTATTATGTTTATCGTGACTGGTTATCAGCCGTCAAAACGCCTCCATCGGAAGCTCAACTGCCTAATGATTCAGACCGGGAATGTGGAAATGAACCGGCAGTGAACCCTCCAAAATGGAAGCCAAAACTGCAAGGTACTAAAAAAATGCGAACGAAATTAGAGGTCCTTTAACCCCTTCATGGCCGATGTTGCGTGCACGCACATTGTGTTTCCGTTATCATTTTGTCCATCTTTTGTGCTCTGATCTGCATCAAAGGGTTAAATTTGGGCTAAGACCATTCTGTCCCAATTCTATGTATAATTGGGACTGAAATAAAATGTACAGACCAAGAGCAAGACTTTTTCTTAAACACGCATTTCCGACATTCCGGGGAAATCGACTATTTTTTACATCAAAGCATGTAAATACGCAGATGTACACACTTGTAATTGCAACCTCCCTTTGCTTTTTGTTTCAATTTGGAGGTTGTGTCTCAGACAACGAACTGCTTTCTAATGAAATCGTCGTCCAATGACTCAATTGAGTGGTGCCCCGCTTTCAGAGGTTCACTATATGAAAAAAAACAACCGAGTGTATGCATCGGTGGTGCCCCAATTACAGAGTGTCCCAGTTAGGCGGTTGCACTGTATTTATATTATACATGACTACAAGTTCATTTGCTTGTGCTTAAATAAAATTTCATTTAAGTTTAGAAGGAAAAATCCTAAACAAATGTATTTTTCTAAAAAAAATCAATTTTGAAAATTCAATTTATCACAATAGACGAAAATTATTTTTACATCCGAAAGTCAAATTGTGTCAAAATTCGTATGTATTTGATCAGAAACTTGTTTGAATGGTCAATTCGTGCCTTCATTTAATTCAATAAAAAATGCAGCATTCATAAAAAAAGGTGTTAATTGGAAAAGAAGTTTACTGCAAACAATTTCATTAAACAAGATCAGTTATGTATAAAATGTACAGATGCTGTATAGGTTTATTTTTATGTTATTCACTGACGTCTGATCAAAATTTTATTTTGTGGATTTTTGAATTAAAATGGTTGTCATTAGGATGCTTTAGACTTTTTTTTTTGCTTGAAAATTATTATTTTTAAGAAAAAAAGTCATAAGAATTTACTCAGTTGCGCTGGAAAAGATCCAATTCTCAGGAAAATATTCTCTGATGGGAACAATCGGTTCTGGGCTGATATCTTTCTGGGCACGCATATCAAATTTTATATTTCCGTCTACAACGTCTGGATCAAGTCGGCTGCGAAAATTCCATAACAATTCTAGCAAGTGAGACAAAGAAATATAAATTATTTAACACCATCCGTATTTTACAAAATGCCTTTTTTGAATCGTCGGTGCCGTGAGTATATCATAGTTTTCTATGTGAATTGGGAATTTCAGTTTTAACGCATCAATAATTGAGTTTGGTCAGAAAAGACCAAATTGTTTTATTTTCTTCCTTAAAAGAAATGTACAGATATATCCGAAGTCATAAATGATTATCACCTTGACCATCGCCGATTTTAGCGGATAATCTCAAATGTTTTGACGGTTGCTCCTGATTTGTTGACAGTTAACCATCGTGAATTCATACATCTGTTTGACGGAATGTTCAGTATAGAAAAGTATAAGGAGCAAGACGGTATATATGGCAATAACAGAGTATTGGTAAGAATTACCGTCTCAATTCGAAAACATTGTGCCTTTCAGCAGACATTTTTCAACAGTAATTACAAGAATTGAGAAATAATTATACCAAATAAAATTTTAAATATAATTTTTCAGATTGTTTCGATGCAAAATTAACTAATTTTTTATGTTGACTGTTGGCCTGACCGATTGGTTGTATCTATTAACAAATACTATAGACCAACATTAAAATTATTAAAGGGCGACTAGTGATCGCATGGTATCATTAAATTGTTTTGATACAAGCAATTCTAGATATAGTGAAACCTGTGTTTCGGGGTATAGACCCACCCTGCACGCCTATCGATACTATAAAACATCTGCTAAAGCTTGAAACGCTTGCTCAAATAAACCGCGATGGATACCAGGCACAGGATCACTCATTACCAAACAACTCTAGCCTATTATCGATCCCGCTCGATCAGAGTAAGCTGGCCAAATCTCAGATCTCTTATTGGCGTTCTAACAGGGCATTGTGCCATCGGAACTCACGCCTCTAGACTAGGTCTTCCCTATAATGATTTCTGTAGAAGCTGCTTGGACGAGGATGAGAAAGAAACACTTGCTATGTAATTGCAGTGCTCTCTCATCCCGTAGATTCAGACTTTTGGGGGCCCTTTTCTTTGTTAATCTGGCTGAACTGAGCACCATCAAAATCAGCCCTCATCTTCGCTTTATAAAAAGCAGAAATTAGTTTGTGGAATATGTACCCTTGATCCGCGTGGTAACACATTGCTTGGACTAAGTGTGTCTGCTGTCCGTATGCGCGGCAGTAAGCCACCTTAACCTATATACAACGGCAGGTGGCCAACTTACAAGGGTGGACAACTTGATCGGTTTCACTGTACTAAGCAATGAATTCAAACGAAGTATGTCAGTTATCGATTTCAGCTACAAGTATTTGTGCGGTTTCCTGGATTTCAAAATGTGGATATTCACAATTTTTTTAACAATATCCTCTAACCTAGTAATGCCAGAATGTAAGAAGCAATTTTAATTGAATACTGACATTTGCTGATTTTAAGATTTATGGTAAATTTTTAGTCAGTTTTGTTCAGAAATGGGCTACAAACATGTAGCTACTTTGGGACTTTTTGAATTTGATTCAGGTCTCCGGATAGATACACAGATTCGCTGACGTAAGTTTTCAAACTTAAATTACACGTGTTCTCAGCAAAAAGAAAAAAAGGCAAAATTACTAATTTCATATCTTCATGAATTTTGGGAGCTATAGGAGTATGACGAACGGACACTGACATGCCGACATTAGGAAGGCTTCGGAAGACGGAACTTTGAAAAGTCGATTTGAGTGCATACCATTCACAGGATACCAAGATTGTCCTAAAATTCACGACGAAGAGATAAATTGACAAAGGGCCAAAACTTCGGACTTCGTTGAATACGTGGTTTCCGTCATTTTATTTATGTCATACCATGAAATCCGTGAGAGGATATAGAAAAGGAAATGTTAGCAAGTCAAAAAAATCTGATATTTCGTCAGAAGGGTATCTGTCTTACTAGGCACGATATCGAACTTATTTTAGATGTATTCATGTGCAAAGAATGGTATAGTTTTGAATATGAGTGAAAAGTCATTTCCGACTGACAAAAAAAAATTGCTTTCCTAAAACCTCTGAAAGCCTAACTTCGCATCACTTTGCTTAAAAAAAAAAACACAAATAAAAAATTGGCAAGGCTTCGAAATAGTGTCAAGTTAAAACACAAGACCGACCATTCACTACACAAAATCAACGTGCAAGTTATGCAAGTGAATGGCCGCCCTAAGAACACTTTATAAATGTTTTCGAAAAAGTTCAAAATTGTACTGATATACAACCTGGGCTTGTTGTAGTCGGAAATAACTAATCGATTTATGTAAATCAAAATCGGTGCAATTTTCCCCGAGAAAAATTTGAACTCAATCATTTACGAATGAGTTCAAACAAATTCAAAATTGTATCCAATCGTATATTATAATTAATCTACCAAATTTAAGGTGACTTGAGAGATGCATGCAGACCCAACTTGGTCCAATGTGCTGCAGTTTAACCTAAAAAAATGCTCAACATTCTTAACAAATGACAAAAGAAGTGTCAACCAAAACGACATGCATCCTCCAACAATAACTTAAAAAAGCTTGTGTATCCCAAAAATGAAATAAAGCGGTGAACAAACACAAAGTCCATTGAGATAAATCGCAGATATGTATACTTTTCATAATCGCTGAATATCCAGTTTTCAGGGAATATCATTCGCACTGTTGTTAGTTTTTGAACAGGATCGTTGTCAGGCGACTCTATTGATTCAATATGTGGCTCAGCAAATGATGATTTACGAATATGTGATGGCATTTTTCGGGTCTTAATTGTCTTCTTATGAGCGAAGACTCTTCTCCGGCCTGAATGGTATCCAAATATGAAAGATGAAGATTGCTTAATTAGAACGCGACACGAAACAATTGTCTTCTTAATGTTTAGCGGAAAAAAAAAAAGAAAATGAATGAGGCAATCTCCTAGATTTCAAGGCAAAACCCACAACTGAGCGAATCACTCTTATATTCGAGGTTGATTCAGATTTATTTACTTTTCAGTTTTCACGAACATCCATGTTTCAGGAAATTGTTTACGAACTTTTGGTGGTGATGGCCCCATCCCGCAAAGCCCTTTGCGGGGAATAATGAGCCATGGGAGACATGACTGGCATCGGTGCCGCTGCAAATGAAAGTGCTGCCCCTCGTGCAACACCGTCTAGCACACCGTACATTCCTCCAAAGGTATTCCATGGAGCGAAGTGATATGCTATGAAAGAATTAAATTTAGAAAACAAATTGAAACACTTCAATCAAAAACTAGATATCACGGCATGCAACAAAGAAAAAACAACTCAAGTTAGCAAGGCATCATTTTTCGGGAATGGTTCAATTTAAGGAAACAACATTTTTCCAGTTAGATACAAACACAGAACGAGAAAAGGGTGCTTTGGCTATTTACATTGATTTCTCATAAAATATCCACGACTCGGGGAAGTCCTTACGAACTTGGCTGCTTTCGGGTGCTCTGAAGCTCTTTGTGGAAGCAAATGATAGGACCTTCGGGGCCCTGAGGAAGGATCGGGGAAAGTTCCTTGAGGTATCTGCTCCCAGAAAAAAGAAAGTCATTAAATTAGAATAAAGTTTTGAAACTGGAAAAACATCATTCTCAAACTCAATTGAAGGAGTCTACACAATCTACGGAGCAAGTAAATAGAAGGGGCCCAAAATAAGAGAAACGTAACCCTCAGCCAAAGGCGACAGACAGGACTAGTTACTGTGTTAAATCGTCAACGATCCCATTTTTCGGGGAATTCCTTACGAATCACCGGAGTCGCTAAGTTTGGCAGAGGTGAAAATGCTCTGGCACTGCAAATTGATAGTCTAAAACAAAAACAAGGTAAATTTCTGTGTTTTTTTACTTTTTTTATTTTATTTCGACATTGATTAAGACGATCGTTGATGATCTTGTGGGAGATTGTCTCAGAGAACTGTGGATTCGATAGGCTGTTTTGAGAAGTTACAATAATAACAATGTAGGTGGCGTTACAGTACGAGGCGGGTATGGGCGTAGAGTCTACAGCTGCCACTCGTATTAGGATACTTTTATACTGACGCTGAACGTTTTGTTTAGACAGATACCCTCTGAGTGCTATCGTTGATTCGAGAGAGGTCGAATCATAAGCAAGTGGCCATGTTCCATTGATCTTGTAACATAGCACGAGCCCTTCCTCAAGAGTACTTGATTTAAAACAAAAAGGTGACTGTCAGTAGGGCGTTTGTAAGCTTCAAGAGGAAAACAACCAAGAAAATGAGGAGATAATCATCAACACCGGCTTATCATAGAAAACGATAATATTCCGAGCAATGCAGTCATTTTAAACAAGGCCACAACAAGGTCACCGTTTGCTACTACCACCTCATTGGATACATAAAATGATTGAAGTTTGTCAAGCTTTTTGTGACACTTTTACTCACTGACGCTCGAGAGAGGTGCGGTCGTGAATATGACAGTGTTGGATCCGAGATCGAACAAGATACCTTCAATGCGGTCGATGCTCTTACATACAACATAAATCCTAGAAGCAGGATGTCCTTTACAAGGACGAATAAGCTTCTTGAAACTTGCCTTAAGCACTTCAGCTAGAAGTACCGATCACATGAGGTTATACTAAGGGCGAGTGAGTGGCTTTAACTACGCCTTATGAACAAAATTACAGAGGTCATAAGAAAAAAACTGGGGTTCCATGAACAAGGTTGAGGAAGTGTTGTCCGCAACCGAACGGTTTGCAAGCTTAACATTGCATTCTGAACAGAAGACTGAACGATATCGAAATATATATATTCTCAGATAGCCAAGGAGTTCCCAAAGCACTAAGAGCTACAAATTTAATACTGAGCCTCAATAAGGGAAAAATGGCAGAAAATAACAAACCAAAGTTAATCTGGTGCCGAGACATGAAGAGCATGAAGGAAAAGGCTGACGTACAAACCAAGAACGATGCTCAGATACTCTTCAGTGGACCGTCGCCACTACACTGATGTATCATTAAACAGATGAAAAAGTTTTGGGACAGCCAAGAGGGTACTTTAGGACGTTCAATAATCCCAAACGAGCCAAAGAAGCTCTAGAACTCAATAAAACTGACCTAAGGCTGCTCTGTGGAGCACCTATAAGACACGGAGCACGTAACTAGCGCATCCATAAAATGAGCCTTATCAGTACAGAAATCTGTAGGCACTGTGGCCAGGCGAAAGAAACACCTACTAATCGACTGCTCAAGCCGTGCCTGAGAAGGATAAATAGAACATCCGTAACAGGGAGAGAATTTCAAGTTACCACATCTCGGAAAGATGTCAAATATCTGAAGGCAGCATTTAAGTTCTAGATCAAAAGATGGGGGTAAAATTGATCTTTATTGTCGCAATACTATTGATTGCGAGACAAACGAAAAGTTCTTCACCTCAATTCATAGTGTTGTCGCCCATATTGCTCTCAATTGTACATCGACTAATTGGCTAAGACTTGGAAAGGCTGTCCAAATCAATAGATAATGGTTGACACAACTTTAGGAATAGGTTCTGGCATAGTGTAGCAAAACATGAATTCCTTGATCTTACCTTCGACTGTCACATAGTTTTATTTAAATTCGATCCTGTGATCATGAAGTGAGGATAAACTTTAAGAAAATTCTGAGTCTTCGATTTTTCCAAATAGGGTGTCACATGTTCCAATTTTGTATCGTCTTCCAATTTTGTCACAAAAAAGGTGACATTTAAGAGACTAATTGCATACAAATTTGTCACGGTGACAGGGAACACTACTACGGGAATAAGGGTGAGTGATAACTGTGTCAAATTTGATATTAACATCTGATTTGTTTCAATTGTGGCTCAACTGTGTTGTGTTCACGATTTCTCTGAGCAAAGAAGTTACTTACATTTTGTTTGCGAAATGAAATTTCTGCTGCAAAACCGTTGAGAATGTCACTGAAGGCGGGATGGTGATGGCTATTTCACAGTCAAAGTCTTACAAGTGCTACAAACAATTGAGGAAAAGGCAGAGAGGGAGTGGAAGGCACGCGCTGGATGGGCGAAGATCATGCTTTTCAAGACCGGGCTCGACGACTGTCACCATTCTCCGCCTGCTGATGAACATCCGGTGAAAGAAATCAAAGAATTAATGCTCGGATCCTGTTGACATAACACACCATGGGTGATTTTAAAGATGTCCCGAGCCTGGATTTGCCCAAATTGATGGGCAACTCATACGAGAGTTGATTCGAGACCATTTCATTTCATAACTCACATCGTTCCACACCACCATCCTCGACTCGACTGTTGGTAATCTTGTATTGTCAGGCAATTCGGTGACACCGTTTCAACTTGATTCAGCATCGAATCGCAGGATGCTTTATGACCCAATAATTCTTTATGGTTTGCAGAGGGCAATACTTTGAAGCCGATGAAAATGTCCTTAGGTTCAGGACAATCAATAATTATTTGACAAGCTGTAAATGTCATCATATTTACCAAAAATAAATTAATTCAATCTTCTACCACTTCTGCCGTGAATATCCCTTTAAATACCCGACAAATGGAGTGGATAAATATCGCACATAAATTAAAAACTAAACGACAATTTTCACAATCTATTTCTAAAAAAAAAACAAAAGTAAAAATGCACCACCACCACGCAAATCAAACATTGAGAGAAATCAAATACCACACAGACACAGATACACGAGTAAAACCTACACAAAAATACAACACAAAGGTTTCGTAGTTACTTCTTAAGATCATCAAAAATCCAAGTTTCTGGAAACTCTTTTCGAATATTCACTTCGACTGGAGCGGAAGGTTGTCGTTCTAGATTCGTTGTATCAACTGATCCGGCAGCAGCAGCAGCGAGAGGTCTTACCAAGAAATCGCCTCCATCCGCAAAGGCCAAAGGAAATTCATAAATTTCTGTTACAACAAAATTGAATAAGCAACATGAGTGAAATGCGGTTGAGTTTAAATGATCGATGGACAAACAAAAATGCTTTAAATATGTTGAAATTCTTCCCTCGAGACACAGACATGAGTGAGGATTTCCAGTGGATGAAATTGAATTGCAAACCCAAAAAATTAGCAACCCGCTGGCTGATTGCAGAGTATGGTGTGTAGTTACGTGTTTGACATCGAATATATCCATGTTTCGGGGAACTGTTTACGTGGTTTCGGCTGATTTCGTTTTGGTTTAAGACCACCGATACGTGGTATACCGTTTCTATATGCAATTCGATTGGATGCCGGAAGACCTACGCGTGCCATTGGTGTTAAGACATTCCCTGAATTCGTATGCATGGGTCCTCTCATAAAATAGAAGTGGTTACGGCGGGCTGAAAAGTGAGGTTCAACTTGTAGTCTTTCTTGGAAATATTAGTTTGGTGGAAATGGATAACATCCATTTTTTGTCTTCAGTGACCTCCATTCATTAAGGATAAATCGGAGGGAAGAACCATAAGAAAAATGTATCACAGGGGGACAAGAGGAAGAAACCGGGCACCGTACACATCTACTCTTTCCAGCGGCCGGATTTCGCAAGCGTTTCGACGATTTTTCACTCTGTACTCGAGGTACACGGTGGAAGAGTCAAGCCTGTGGAATCCGGTCTCAAGAAATAATGTGTTGTAAATTAATTTCGGGCTTGAGGTAGCCCTTGCGGTGGATAATGCGGCAGTTATTAGAGTCTCAGATTTGGAACATTCACGTGAACTTGTGTTTCATGGAGCCACGTATGTCGGAGCGTTCTAAATTTGACAACCGGGGCTAAATGACATGTGTCAAACATTTTCAGCTGACTTTGTCATTTTAACATCGAAAAATTTACACTTGAACACCCATAAGAAGCTTTATCTTACCCGGGTAGTACCCGTTTCGACTATTACCCGAGTACCGGGGGACCCCGGAAATGCAGACTGCCGAATACCCACCATTAAAAACAAATAAAAAAATACACTAATTCAATAGAAAAATTAATAAAATACACCCTTATTGAAGAATGTTATACAAATACGAAAAAAGGGAAATTAGTTAGATATCATAAGTCATTGGTACAGTGTCCACCAAAAGTTATAGAAGAATGTCTTTATTCGAATCACATTTCAATTCTTTGCAAGCAGCAGATTATTTTCGTTTATATGTACGGGTACCCAACTATTCGGGATACGCAAAATTATACACGATCATTTGGTACCCGTGTAATACCGGAAAGGTCGGGCACTCGGATAGGTTCATACCCGTGAGGGTATCAAAAGCTCTAAAAAGAAGCATTAAAAAATTGTCTTCAGTGACAGAGCACATCTCTGGTTGATTGGGCCAAATCTGCCTTATTTGGTTCAGTAATTAACGTCAGACAGTACAAAAGCTGTCAATGTCCACAGTCTGAATGATATGTTCGTTGCTGTCATTGGACCATATTTGTTCAAGGATTTTTGTGAGAACGACGTTACTGTCAATGACGATTGTTATCGTTCAATGATTTCGAACGTCCTTTTTGCCCAAAATGCACGAGCTTAACTTGGTCGAAATGTAGTTCCAACAATACGGCCCATGATTTTTTGCATCAACTGATGAACCTCTTGGTGAATTGGTAAGTTAAACCCGTGTAAATTGACTGATTGAGACAATCTTTTATGGGGAACCTTAAAATCACTCTTATGGGCCTGTTAAGCAGTCATCACTGTTTTAGAATCACTTTTTTGAACATATTTGATCGTGTTCCGCTAATAACACGTGTATTGTTCCCGGGCTGGTACAGAACATTACACGTGTTATTAGCAAGACACCAACAAATAAGCTCGGGAAAGTGATTCTAAATTGGACTCTGTGTTTTCTGATTTTCGTGTCCCAAAATTTTGCTTGACGAACACTAAAAAATAAAAAGCAAGTATTGATCTGTTTCTTTTTTTTATCAAAATACAAACGCATTAAGATCAAAAATAAATTTAATTGATAAGTATTCACCATGCAAGAAAGTCTAAGTTTAAAATTTGGCACACACATTTGTGGATTTAATTTTTTAAAAAGTAAAATAAGAGAAGAAAGGCTTTAATCAATTTTCAAAATAATGAACCTGCAAATACTTTCAAAAATCAACAGACCTACCAAAAATGTTGTTTCCTATAAAAAAGTGACCTCAACAAAAAAAAAACCCCTTAGAAATGATACAAGACGGCAAAAACAATGTGTAAATGACAAGACCCGACGACACTGAATTGTAATGACTTCCATGACTTCCATATTCGACTCAATGTCCATTCAATGTCCATCGACGCGTAGAACAAGTTAGAAATGTTTTAGAAACCCAATGTTAACGTGCCAAAAATAAATCCAAAAAAGTTTGTATTTACGCTCTCGCTGCTTCGAAAATCCATGATTCTGGAAAACTTTTTCGAATCTTTACTTGTTTCCCGTACGATCCTATGTACAATTCGTCGGCAATATTGTTTGCGTATTCCATAAAATATGGATCTATGAACTCAAACGACATTCGAAGAGGGGCGTCAGAGAGTATGCCTAAGAAATTTTGAAAATATTTTTTTTTTTTGAGAAGCTTTATTAGGATGTTGGAATAATGAGTGCCAAAATGAGGTCACAATAAGCAAGAGACGGCAGTTATTTGTGAAAAATGTATTCGGGGATATAATCTGGTGTGGAAATATTACTTGTTCATGAACATATTTGTTTGTAATTTTTTGATTGTGTACTGTTCACAATTCTTGAAATATATTTTTTTAGGCCATTGACATCTGACATCCGTTTTTCGATCACAAACGTCAGACCGAACTGTCATCCGAGGTTATGTAGGAATGCTTAGTTTCAGATTTGCCATTGTAAAATATGGATAGTTTAACAAGCTGAAGCTGAATGTGTTAACTCTTTGAGATGAAATTACATAAAAATGAATAATAATTATAATATTGGTGGCGCGACAGTCTGAGGCGGATCTGGGCCTAGTCTCAGCAACCACTCCTCTTGGGCGTGCTATTGTTCTATGACGAATGGGAGGAACCTACAACCGACTCCGAACGGCAAATTTGAGAAGCTTTTTCTAGACAGGAATACTCTTTGAGCATTGTCAGTGACTCGAAAGAGGTGGAAGCAGTGAATTATAGAAGTTGGTAGAATGGGGATTCGAACTAACCCACTACGCCACGGCGACTCACAATACATACATTTTAACTAACATAAAAATTAACTATAAAAAATACCAAAACAGTAGTGGGTACATCAGACGCATTTCAAACACTGACACAGGACTTAGACTGTGTCTTTAAAAGGCGTCTTAAGACTAATTCATCATCGAAATGCACGTCTACAAAGAATACACGCTACAGGCTAACATTTGTGAAATAAATGTAGAAAGAAGATCGAAATTTATCGTCAACATTTAAAAATGTCTTACGACACAGAGTAAGAGACAACCGATAATGGTCGTCTTAGAAAAGGCATCGTTTTGGTACTGGAACATCAAAGTTTGGATGACCAATTTCCACACAAAATTTTCTTCAGTTGATTTCTGACTTGGTGCATTCAAGAAATTCATGGCGTGGATCTCAACACGCGTCGACGGTGCTGCGTTTCACACAACTTCTTGGGCGAGCTAATTCGAGTTTTGGTGACATGAACTGGGCACCACGATCCTGTAGCTTGTCGCCGTGACAGTCATTTGGAGAGGCTGTTCAAAAGTGTGTGTTTATACACACAGTCATGTGTGTGAGCTATGGTCGACATGTGTATTGAATCGAGTCCTGTAAGAATTCTCATGGAAGGTATTTGAATGGTCACTGTGACAAATTTGTATTCAATATAAAGTCACTAAGACGGTACAAATTAAGGGTGAATGACAAAATGCAAGCTTTTCGAAATGGTTAACTTTGCGAAAATTATGCAAAGCGTATAATTTATTCGCAAATGCATTACGATTAAGAAAACGATTCTAGAACACAGTAGCGTAAATAATTTTTTTACAAATATATTCGAAATTAAGCAAATCTCAAAATGATGTTGCTTTTTTCATTGAATAAACAGAAATGGTCTTTAAAACTCTAATGCCTAACAACGCCTCTAGGCTTTTAAGAGGTTACGTTTAATTTTCGCTTGCAACTTTAAAAGCTGTACCTCTAGTTTGAACATTGCAATTTATTTCATGACTGTAGTGAGTTTTGTTCACATGCTAAGTTCGATTAAAGTCGAAAAAACCTCCTTTTGGACGAAAAAAGAAAAGTGATTTTGTACACACCGGAAAACAAAAAATACAATTTTTTTATAATTCAAAATAAACAAATAATGGTACATTATCAGGAATACTTTGCTCATTTAAAATTTCACACGGGTACATGTCTCAAGGCGGATATTAACTTATTTTTGTGCAATGTCAAAAATTGTTTTTCAGAATTTTTTTTCTTGCAGTTTCTTTGTTGTTTAGTACGATTTTATAAAAAACATTTGAATCGAATCAAAAAATAAGCTATTAGGGGTCTAATTATTTCTGGTAATCAGTATGCTGCAAGCAAAGTCATTTTAGCGTCTCTTTTCAGTGCTGGCTCTTGCAGTTTGAACAGTTACATCTTATCGATGTTCAAGTGGAGTGTCAATGTGATTGTCACTATCAATCTCTTGATTATGCACATCAGGAGCAAGTTCACATTAAAAAATATGATTATGCAGAGCTGTTCGTATAGTATTTAAGATTATCAAGGATTATTAAGAGTCCAACGGTGTCCATGCAGTCACGTGGTTATGTTCGCCTTGTACTTTAGCAAGCATGTGTGTATACATGCAATAGCGACACAAATTGTATTTTTCAATCGTCTCGGTTTTTTCATCATAGTTGATAATTTTTCTTATACTTAAATCTATTATAAAACATCTTAAACAGTAAAACACTCTTAAGCGGAACGAGCAAATGTAAAAAAAAACTGTTCACTTAATCGGGTTTTTCAGTTAAGCGGATGTTGGATAAGTGAAAAATAAGTTTCGCTTAAGTTTTTTTTTTCACTTATTTGGGTTTTTCACTTAAGTGAGTTTCAGTCGAGCGAGGATACAGGGTATTTGAGATTTTGTTCACTTAAGCGGGTTTCACTGTAATACTTCACATGAAAGATAAATACCGCTAATCAATGTAAGCAACAATAAATGCACAATTGAATGAACAGAGTTCCAAGAAACAAATAATAAGACATGGAATAGTGATGGCACGAGATACCGAGAGGATATTTTCCAAATTTTGTTTTAAGCTTAAACGATAAATAATTATGAAACTATATAAAAAAAGCAAAAAAAAATGTATACCAATCCTTTTGTTTTGATTGTTTCTACAACTTTCGGTGTAAAAATGGTGAAACCTTGAAATTTCTCCTTAAACAATATTATAATGCATATGAAACAATTGGACATGTGACATATGAAATATTTCAAAACCCCCCATCACCGAAAAGTCAAATGAAAATCGAAGAGCCGCAAATATTCGAAGCAAAAAGAAATATGCAAGATAAATTTTATAATAATTTCGAGTTACTTCTGCAAATCGTCAACAATCCAAGTCTCTGGAAACTCTTTTCGAATATTCACTTCCAATGGTGGAGACGGCATTTTATTGCTCTCGCCCTGTAAACTGAAGGAAACCGATTGAGGAACGGCGCCTAACAGGACTCCAGGTCTTCCTCCGAGACCTCCGGCAAATCCTCCAGAAAAGGCAATAGGAATCGGGAACATTTCTGTTACATGGAAATCAATAAATGCCAGATGAGAACAAAACTTATGAAATTGGATTTTTTGATGAAAATTTAAATGACTTAAGAATGTTTTGGAAACTCTTCCCTTCAGAATCAAGGTGAATTGAATTAGATATCTATTAGAAAGAAGCATAAAATCAGCGGCAATCTGCAACAATTAATTTTGATATATGTATGGGAGTCTAGTTATTATTTTGTATTCGCGTAAATCCAAGTTTCAGGAAACAATTTTCGAACTGTTTGGGGAATCATCGTTTGTGGTCGAGAATTTAGGGAGTTCAAGGATGTTGCACTCCCTCCAATCGTTTTTAAGGAGATAGTGTCCTTGCGAAACACAGCAGTCTCTGGGGTACCCCACCCACGACGATGAGAGTAGAATGAAATGTGACCTAAAATAAAGTGTGAAATGGGTGTGTTGAAATCTGATTTGAAATTCCAAGAGAGGAAGTGAGAAACTTGGGGGTGGATAGAGAAAAACCATATTACGTGGGATGCAAGCCCAGCAAGATTGTATGATCACCTCTAAAGTGAACAACACTTGGTTAAGCTGTAATTTGCCTAGGGATTCGGAGGCCTTGACGGTGTAGTGAGCATGTGCTGGTACTAAAATTGACACACAACTCAGAAATATAACATAACAAATTTTTCAGGACAAGTATCATTGTGAACTAGCCTTATCTTTAACTAATCTTAATTTATAAGGACGACGATAGTAAGCAAATTCTTATTGCCATTTTTTTTTTATACCAATGATAAGCTTTGTATGAAAGTGCGCGAACTAGCCCACGCACATCACACATTTAGGAACACCGACACAAAAATGAGAACATTTTCATTTTGTACACCTTAGTGTGGTACACCGAAATATCGGTGTACAGACTGGCCAACACACAGGCCAGACTTCAGGATACCCACCGACACAAGTGTTGATTGAAGAGTTCTGTGTATGGGCCGCTTAAGACAATGCACTCTCTTGTGGCGCTAATTATTAGATAAATTGTTATTTTGAACGCAGGACTTAGAATATTTGAAATAATGATGAATACGCGAGGAAACATTTCGAAACACCAGAAATTCATATAAAAGAAAGCATTATACACAAATGTCCCCTTGATTGACACCCAGAAACAAATTGGAGCACATCAACCAGACACTTACCACCACCAGAAATTTTGAAACGTATAAAAAAACACAGACGCAGATATTCGAAGCGACAACCAATAAACCGCTCGCCCCATCAACACAAAAATAAAATAGTTACTTCTTAAAATCATCAACAATCCAGGTCTCTGGAAAGTCTTTTCGAATATTCACTGCCGTTGGTGCGTTGCCAGGTCCATCGGCTACAGCAGTAAATTGAACCGAATCGGGACCCGCAGGTCCCGGAATTCCAACTAAACCTCCGCCAAACCCTCCAGAAACGGCTACAGGGAGCGCATAAATCTCTGTTACATAAAATGAAAATCAATGAATGATATATGTGAAAAGTTAAATGATTTCATAATTTTGAATATTTTCGAAAAGTTTTTCACTTGAGACAACTAGCGACGTTAGTAAGGATACCCATTGAAGATGTTAATTGAATTGACAAACAAACAAAAAAGGAAAATGATGAGTTCAACGGCAATCCAGTCAGTAATGTGTGTTGTAGTTACGTTATTGCATTTGTGTAAATCCATGTTTCGGGGAATATTTTTCGAACCATCGGCGGTTTCGCCATCGAAGCTTGTTGACTTCCAGATCTTGGACGATCGACAAGAACTCGATCCTCTACGGTGTCCAAATCAAACTTTGCCTGAGAATACAGTACTCCGGCAACCCTGGACAATTGAATCGCCCTATCAGCAAGGAACGGCATTCGATAAAACGGATATCTACGAGCTGAAATGCATTAAATAATGTTTGTGCGTTACTTCCAGGAATGGGCTCCTGAGAACTAATTCCTGAGACCACATTGGAAATTGTAAGGGCAGGTTGAATCTTTGATATTTACAATCTATTTTGTGATCAGAAAGACTTCGTTCAAGCGAAAATTGAATGTGTTGGTATAAGCATGCTATCAATGAGTAGATGGAATGGAGTGCAAATTTTGACCGGAATCTGACAATAAATTGAGTCACTTATTTACACAAAATGAATCTTTAATGTTCTTGGATTGTTGAACTGAGTCTGAACTGAGGAATTGAGAAATTAAATGGAAAAAAGACTGAGAGCTTGTTAACTGAATGATGGAATGCTTGGGGAACCTCAGGCGTACGTCTGGTGACCCATTCTCCTTTTAATCTATACAATTCCGTTTTTCTTGACCAAATTGTTGGAGAAATTGCAAATTTGGCTGACTAACTTGTACGACACTGGAGTCAGTGGTGGGCATAATTTGTGATATATATCGCCAAGATGTGATTTGCGGTGTTCCTCGAAATTTCGAGAGCTTGATAATTGTACTACAAAGAGATCTGTATTATTACAAAGTGTCTGGATATGGTATTAACGATGAGCAAGACGGTGGGGACGGTTGAACATTGCACAGAACATTGAATTGCATTATTTCGGGCAAAAAATTCCCGCTGGTCCTGGCATTCCACCGATACCTCCCCCAAATCCTCCAGAAATGGCAAAAGGATTCACATAGAAGTCAATGAAAGAACGACATATGAGAACAGTTAAAAACGATTTAGGAACTCCGGGGTTTAGGGAAGACGTTCCTGCAGGCAACGTCGTTAGTAAGGGATACCAAAGAAGGTTCAGTAGAGTTGAAAAAAAAAAAAAGAAACAAGAACCCAATGACAATTGTTTTGTAGTTACGTTATTGCATTTGTGTGTATCCATGTTTCGGGGAATATTTTTCGAACTATCGGAGGTCTCGCCATCGATGGTCGTTGACTTCCAGGCGGTGGAAGACTTAAAAAAACTCGACTTTCCATGGTGTCCAGTGCAAACGGCTGGAAAGACATTATTGAAGGAACCGTTGAAGACCATTGAACTTGCATATCAGCAGGGTACGGGATACGATAAAATGGATATCCATAAGCTGAAATGTGTGAAATAGTTTTCGTTTGTTACTTCCAAGTAAAAACTTCCAATGTACAACTGAGAACTTATTTGTTAAACAAAAAAAATTTCCAACTTACTGGTAACCTGATAGACTGAGTTAGACATTGAAAATTGCTAGGATAAGACTAATCTTGCATTTTGATGGTTTTAGGTCAAGACGTCAAAATTGGGAGTCTTGGGGTACCTCAGGGATTTGTCTGGTGACCCATTCTCCTTCTGGTAACCTAAGGACTGAGGCCGATCACATTGAAAATTGTTAGGATAAGACCAATTTTGCATCTTGATGGTTCTAGGGCAAGACGTCAAAATTGGGAGTCTTGGGGTACCTCAGGGGTCTGTCTGTTGACCCATTTCCCTTCTAATCTATACAACTTCTTTATCAAATTGTTGGTGAAATTACAGATTCGGCTTGTATAACGATCGACACTGTAGAATGGCCTAGTACAAAGTGCTGTATATCTCAAGATGTTATTTGCGCTGGTCCTGGTCTCACTCACCCCATAGGACATTTCAAGAGTTTGAATATCCTACCATTGAGATACCTGCATTATTGCAAAGTGTAGGGACACCGGATCAAGGTTGAGTAAGGAAGATAGACAAGGATGTGAGCGGGTGGGACAGTTCCTTTGACCATTCCATTTGTCTTGGCATCTTCTACGACCATTTCAAATACAATGTAAGAACTGAATCTGTTCGATATCTGATCTGTGAGTTTCCAACTGTAACAGACGTTTTAGGGCTGCACACTTGACGGAAGGCACGATTTAACTGAAAGACCTGAGATTCATGCATGAAACTGAGTGATCTTAGGAAGGAGAAAGGTTTCACCTTAAAAGGGCACAATTTTGCTGCCGGGGCCACTAGTACACCTACATACCAAAGTGTTCAATAGACCTGTGCAATGCTAGCTTAGCATGATTATCATTTGCCTTTTGGAACTTATTAATACCAAGTGTTGTAGCAGTTGGATATCTCAACAGATCGATTTCCGGTATTAAGGAACTACAAACATGTATGACTTGAACTTGTCTTATCACCCTATACCCTAAGCTAGCAGACTAGAGAATGCGTAAAAGATAATCCGACTGGGTGCTTTAACAGCAGCGTTAGCATGACCAGTTTCCACGCAACATTTTCTTCAGTGACAGAGGTTCATGGATGAGATGTGCATTGGGCAATGTATACCATCGAGGAACTTATAGCCGTTGGATTTCTCGTTCTGGGTCTACGTAAATGATCGTGTTTATGCACAGTCAATAAACTCTTGACGGTTTGAAAGCGAATATTCGCCAACTTATAGCCGAGGTGTACAGAAAAGTTATCGTCAATATCTTTGTCACAATCGAGCATTGCAATAAATCCTGCACAGTACACTTGAATGCTTCAAGCATGAAATGGATTGGTCTAAGTGGCATTGTACAGAGGTATTGTACAGAGGAAAGTTATCAGAAGAATTTTAAATCCAAGGAGAAGTCAAGCAAGGATGCATTCTATCCCCAATGTTGTTTTTATTGGTGACATACTTACGAAACATACTAAGAATATTCTGGCCGAACCGTATCTCAAACAAACAGCTTCATCAGAGAACGGCCCAGGAATCTATTTTTATCACTATTCAACGGCGCAAATAATAGTGGATTGGACCTACCCCAGCACAATCATAGCAAAACATGCGATGCAGTGGAATCTACTAACCCAAGCGGGACGGCCGAGAAGTGCATTGTGTAGAACAGTAGAGGAGGAGTCCTGACAGCTGGGGAAGAGTTGGAGAGAGCTAAAACTAATTGCGGAAAACCATACCCGATGGCGCTTGGGCGTAGCACAGGCCCTAGCGACCGCAAGATAATAAAGCACTAAATTAAAGACGAGCTCTGTTCATAAAGTTCATATAGTGAATACAAAACATAAAGGTAATTTATTAAAATTTCTTCTGGAAATTGATTTTTAAAAATGATTGAGAGAGAATCTGTCGAGAAAAATGCACATTCGATGAAAGAACATGAAAGAAAGAACTGAAAATGCAAAAAATAAAATAATTCCTTAGAAACCAAAGAAATTAAACCTCGCCCAGAGAAAAAGTCGAAAATGAAATTTAAGATTAATTGAATATACAATTAAAATTCAGTTAAAATAACTTTGTTAAGTTACTTTTCAAAGTTTAGACGAAACCACGTTTCAGGAAAATCCATTCGTACATATTCCCCGATTTTTTGTTTATGTATTGAAAGATCGAAATTACCCAATGGCTTTGCAATTAAATCGTCGGCCGATCCCACAATCTTATTGTAAACGTCGATTTCTAAATGTTCAAATGACAGACTTGTAGGTTTAGTTTTGAAAAAGATAGAAGGGACAACAGAATGAGGTTTGCTTAAAACTAATGTCAGAAAAATAATGAGTAGACTGAGACTGAGAAAAGAATTTGACGAAAACCAAAGTAAATGACTATCACAGTCGTAACCTCTAAATTTTAGAGCCAGGTGTGGACGCAAATGATGCGTTTGGTATTCGAAATTGTCGCTTTGAATTAAATACGCAAACTTTCAAATTCCAAGCACTTGTTTGAACTTGGTTCGACTAGTTTCATGATTGTTGTGTGTTTGTTCAATGGGTTGTTTTCTTATACAATAAATGTGTTAAGGCTCAATGCAGAACTCTGAAATAAACGCTGCATGGTTTTGTGCTGAAATAGAAAATGTTCAAATTCGAATAAAAACAAGGAAGGATATAAGGGGAGTGTTTCATTCTTTTCACACATTGACGACGAACTTCGAAAATATTTGAAAAAAAAAAACAGTTTTTCCACAAAAAATAGTTGACAAGAGGGCATCCATAAAATGTATAAAATACTAAAACCGCTGTGAAATAAATGACTGTTCCGAGAGGAGGACAAGTCTGTGTCATGAGCAAGAAGAAATATTTAAAATTTTGAATGCAAATTTTGAAGAGAAAAAAAATTGTTCTTAAGTACATGCAATAGGATGCGAATACTTTCGAAATAATATTATTTTTTTCAAAAAAAAAACAGCTAAAATGAAGTTAATAAATAAAAAGTATAAAAAAATTTCCAAAAAACAATTTCGACCACATTTAAAAAAGATTTAGTCACCAACACCAGAAAAAAAGACAGACAAATATTCCGAGCAACATAGCAAAGAAATTCAAGATAAATTTAAACAAAAACTCTAATTACTTTTGAAAATCATCAACAATCCAGGTCTCTGGAAACTCTTTTCGAACTTTCACTTCCAATGGTCGGGACGGTTGAACATTGCTCAGAACATTGAATTGCATTATTTCGGGAAAAATTCCCACTGGTCCTGGCATTCCACCGATACCTCCCCCAAATCCGGCAGAAATGGCAAGAGGAATCGCATAGATCGCTGTTATATAGAAATCAATGAAAGAATGACATATGAGAACAGTTTAAAATGATTTAGGAATTTTGGGGGATTCCGGAAGGTTTTCTTTCAGGCAACGTCGTTAGTAAGGATGCCAAGGAAGGACAAAAAACAAGAACCCAGTTACAATTGTTTTGTAGTTACGTTATTGCATTTGTGTATATCCAAGTTTCGGGGAACACTTTTCGAACTTCCGGAAGTTTCGCTACTGCAGGCCGTTTCATTGAAGAAACAGCCATCACTGGATGTGGCAGTCTTCTATTATCTACTCTGTCAAGTGTGAATACCTTTGCAAGATTTATTCCACCAGATGGTGAAGGAGCACGACGCCAGGCAAATGGGAGACCACGAGGAAAATGTAATACTAGGGATATGTTGAATTCTTTTTATCATTAGTCATGAAGAGCCATAGGGCTTATTTAGAAAAAATACATTTTTGACTACGCGCTAATAGAGTTAATGTTAAGATAGACGTCAGGAAATTGTTAGAGTAAGGTAAGTCTTCTAATATTTTTGATCCGATTTTTGGATCAAAAATAGCTCCTTCTATGGAGTGCTTATCGCTTTCGGCTAAATGGGCTTTAAGTATGCAGCGAATCAGTGGAAGAAGATAAAGGCATGTAATGTAATAAATATAAATAATTTTTAAACGTTGAATTTTATTTTAACCCATTACTCCACACAATCCTACTTTCAAAAGGCCATATTTTTTACAAATGAAATGACTAACTTGTAAAAATAAATATTTAATATAGTGACCTAAGTACATATCTATGTAGTGTAGTAGGATGTGATTTCCGAGCTATGACTTCAGCGAATGGAATGGTTAGACTGCTAGTTTCCATTTTTGGACTGCAATCAGACTTTGCTTATAGCTTAAATATTTACAAAAGCCAGAGCCGAAGAAAATCATAGTGAAAGTAACGAAAAGTAAACCTGACCTTTCAATAAATCAACGAGCTGAAAAAATAAGCAGAGAACTGTGACTATGGTATCTTTGAATGAATGTACATATGAAATCCTCACACGGTTTATTTAACCTCCCCTCAAACCTTTCATCGAAAGCAAAAGCACGGATGGATGGAAAAAAAAAAACAAATTAAGATCGCAGAAATAAAACCTCCACCAGGGAAAACATTTAAAAATTCAACGTCAATTACTTTTCAATGCTTTGAAGTATCCACGTTTCCGGAAAATCCTTTCGTACATACTCTACGGCGACCTTTTGATTAACTTCGGATTCCTTTAATGTAACCGATGGCAATGCGGCTAAAGGACGTGGATTTGAGAACAAAACTATTCCCCCGTCGTATTGGAAACCTAAAATTTTCAAAAAATTTGGAGATATGTCAAGAATGGATCACAAACGAATTTTGCTAGCATTATTTGCTTGGATGCTGTTACAGAAAACAAGCATCTTTTGACACGAGGAAGCGTAGATATGGTACGTCGCAGGTTTGAGAAACAATTTTGGTATAATTTAATCCGGAGCAGTTATAAATCCCCTTAAAAACTCCATCAGTCCTTTCGAATCACGAAATATCTTAAGATTTTGTTATTAACAAAATGTAAAATTTCCTGTTTGTGGTCAGTCTTTTTTTTAACATTTCAACCGAATTTTCTAATTTTGACCGAAGTTATAGGGAAAGTTAATAAAACAGAAAAAACATAAAATTTTCATAAAATTTTAATATTTACTCATCGAAATCATCCATCATCCAAACCTCATCAAAATTTCGACGAACTCTGGGAATTATCTCTGAAGAGCTACGTCCCCAGCCCGTAACCATGGAATGCATATAGTATGTTAGTTCTGAAATGATTAGAAACACGAGCTGGTCACACGGAACTGGTTCAAATAAAGGGAAGATCAGATCAGCTCTTAGCAACGGAGTTCTCGCCTGTTGACAGAGTCGACGAAGGATTAAGACTACTAAACCGTAGTAGTTCGTAGATGTTGGGGACGAAATGGCTCATGGGTTACGCATGCACTTTATCTTAAACCAGACTTGACATTTTTTTTTGTTATTCAAATATTTTTGGAATGAGCGATGGATTTATAGATTGGGCGATAAATTTAGTTCAATTTGTAAACTATAAAGAAATACAAAGAAATCCCACACGTAAGTAAACATAGAATGGAAACATAGAAAAGTAATGGAACAAGTAAAATTTACATAAATCCCAAAAATTTTGTAAATTATTTATTTTACTTTTCTAGATTGTCAACAATCCACGATTCTGGAAAGAGTTTTCTAATCGCCGGGACAGAACCTGACGGATATCCTCCCGAAGGACCTACTCCAGCCATGGATTCTGCATAATAAACCTGTTGTCCGTCATACATAATCGCAAACTCGAAAGCTAGAAAGAAGATGACAGATCAGTCGAATGAAAGACAAATAAAACAAAAACAAAATGTAGCAGAAGGCGGACTAACCAAATAAGTCAATCATCACAGATGGCTGAAGTTCCACTGTCACACATCGACTCGCCTACAGTGCTCCCCGGATAATAGAGCATACGCATGGGCATAACATTTTGTTGCTTTTAAGCGAGTTTTCAATGAAATTCCTATTAAGTGGGGACCTTCGATAGACTTAGGATGGCGTTGGTAAATCTCAGCTGAATATAATTTGTTGCTATTAAAAGGGTTTCGCTATTAAAGGGGTTTCTTATATCCGGAGAATACTGTATGGGGACTTTTGTATTCAAAGTTACAAACATTTTTTGAATTTGGAGTTATTTCAAAAATAATAAGACCAATCCAAAATGAACGGGAGCTCGAAAATGTCTGATAATAGAAACTGTGATCATCAGGACATCTGAACGAACTTTTAAAAAAACGAAAGCTTATTTAAAAAATTAGCCAATAATTTGTCAATCCTGGCAATGCCACAAGATCTAGAACTATTAATCGAGAACAGAGAGGAAGCAAATGAAATTGAAAATTCGTCATCGAAGGAAAAATGCAACTTAAGCGGACAGGCAGACTTAGGATTGGAACCTATTGAGCCTGTTGAGCCTGGAATTACAAGAGATCTTGATAGCTGAAGGGGCTTGTGGGTTAATATTTTGATTTTATGAAAGAAGACCTAGTAGTTTCCCTCGCAGACTCCTCGAGTCTCTGTCAACGCTCACTATCCAATCGTGAAAGAGCAATAGGCCGCACGATAAAAGGAGGTCGTTGTAGAAGCTAGGCTTTATCCCACCTTGGCCTGAAGCGCGACTCATGCTGCATGCATTTAAAAGTTTGCTTAAAAGAGTCTCAGAAACAAATCGTCCCATTTCTCCTCTTTTGTTGGGTTGTGGTACAGTCCTGGTCTAGGAATAAAGCCTAGCTTTTGCTGAGTATTGAAACCGAAAACGACAATATGGGAATTTTGTTGATAGCTTGGCGATCCGAGCAGTTTCAGCTACCGAGAGAAGAGATGCCTTGAAATGAAATTTAAGTGAAATATCGATCGAGCACATTTTTGACTC
Source organism: Eristalis intricaria (assembly GCA_964034865.1). Taxonomy (NCBI): domain Eukaryota; kingdom Metazoa; phylum Arthropoda; class Insecta; order Diptera; family Syrphidae; genus Eristalis; species Eristalis intricaria. The sequence continues at coordinate 76,247,712 of OZ035874.1, forward strand.
CGGCGCATGGACCTATTTATTTAAGTCAACACCTAAAACGTAGCTGAAGTTGCAACGAAAGTTCGAATGAAACTCAGCGCATGACCATTGCGAACAACAAACTGAATATGCTTCCGAAACACAAGCTAATAATGAGATGCCATAGGGGGAGTATTTGGATCGTATTTGCACAACCGCATAAAACAGAGAAAATATCCACATTAAGCTTAAGTTTTAAGCAGTGTTCGAAAGCATTTATCTGTATTAGAACATAATCGATCCCTTACCCAGACAATTTGTCATTTCAAGACAAACAGAATGTGGTCCCACCGCGAGACTATTTGGACCTTAGGTATTTTCTCATGACGAAGAAAGAAAAAACAACTAAAATAAAGTACAGAGGGCGCTTTGTAATAAAAACAACATCAAACCTTAGACAACCAAATTTATATTGTAACTTGTATTCTATACTCGAAGTCCTGCTATGATTGAATTGATTCTTGGTTCCTTCGAAAGAAAAATTCTACGTCAGATATATGGTCCCGTCTGCGAGGAATGTGAGTGGTAGAAAAGACACAATCGCGAACTCTACGAGCTGTACCAGGATGTGGATGAATAGTCCGGAAGGCACAAATCCGTCGACTACATCTAGCGCGAGGAGAAGAGCAGACCGAATCTGCGGTACAAAGACCAAGTCATCGTGGATGCAAGTCAGATTGATATTGACGAATGAAGGCAGCGATTGCCAAGGCTCTGACACTCCATGGGTTGCCGGCCTGATAAGTAAGAAATCATTCTATTCACGAAGACGACACTAGTCGAATTATATTCTTAAATATGTTAAACGTGCTGATTCAAGGCATTCAACTCTCGATTTTTTTCTGTATTCCATACCTAGGAAAATGTCGACTCTTGTTAGGACAGCAAACACACGTGAAGACATTCGGAATGGGGCTCATGAGTAAGTCTTCAAAGCCGTGAACGTGAATTAAATTTTGAAGAAAGATTTATAGTTTGTTCATGGTCAGTCAGGCTTCAGAGATCTGAAAGTGAATTAAAGTTTGAAGAAAAATCCGTATTTTAAGTCCGTCAAAACTACCCAGATTCACTGATGGCAGGGTAATGAATTGTAGATAGAACGAGACAAATTGTGTCACGCCTTAACATTCCAAGAACGTTTGCCCCATCAAGGAACATGTCTCACAGCACCTAACAACTGTATGCAGATTTACAAAAAAAATCCTGAAATGTTGCCTAGCTTGCCAAAAATCTTTGTTATCGGACAACCAATAAGGCGACTAAACTGAATTAAATAAAACTAAAGGCCCAACCATATTTCATTTAATTAATTAATTATGTTTATGTCAGATCACAGTGGAAACTTGTCAGACGCGTCAAATTTTGAAAGTGCCCATCTGAGAACTACCACCAGCCAATGCCACTGATTCTGCTACCAAAATTTTGAACTGAACGAAACTTAACGATACTGAAAGAAAAATAAACGAAACTCAACGAAACTTAACGATACAGACCGAAGTAATGAATATAGCTACAGTGTTTCTTATATGCATTATAATTGGGCCTTAAGTGTTTTGTTTTCTTGTGCAGATTCCACTTTACCGTGCGACTTAAATTACAAGGAACTTCTACTGAACTTCAGGGGGCAATCGGGATTTTACGAGGACAATCTACAAAGGGCCTGGCACCAAAAATCAAAATCCGCACTCGATACCTCGTTTCATTGGACATCGTCATCCATATCCAGGTCTGAACGAAATTTTGACGAACTCTCGTGAATTTCGAACTGTCAATATTGCCATGTGGTCTATTCTCCAAAAAGTATGAATATAGCGGTATAAGCATTGCTTTAAGCCGAATCAGAAATATGAAAGAAGAAATAAATAAACACAAACAATTTAAGGAAGGAGGAATAAGCGCAAAACAACAAATGATTAAGCACACAAATGTTCACAAGGTAGAGGCAGTGCTGCCAGTCGAAATTTACAATATCCCTTCAAAATGTATCACTTTCAATGAATAATCCTCGTGAAATGTGAGAAAAGAAAATCATATTTGTACAATTTTTTTTACAAAATCGAAAAGAAATTGTAAATTCCGAACTCTGGCAGCACTGGTAAGAGGAGAGGAAACTGAAATGAAGTAGTGCAGCGAGTTGATTAGAAACTAACTCAAGGTCGTTCCATATCCAGGACTCAACAAAGTCCTTTCTAATTGCTGGCTGGTCTATCGACGACATTGTTGATGGCCGTAGAGTGGTTGAGACGGGACCTGATGTGCTCGTACGGGGCCTGTTCGTAGTGTAGATTGGCCGGGTTGTAGGCGCAAATGTTGAAATCACATACACTATTAAATTGTTGGGCTTTGATTAGTTTAAGGCTCAAGCTCGGGGAGGAGGACGAGGAAACACCACAAACATCGTTTTATTTTTACTCTTTTAGCTTTTAGGTCTACTGAATATTTACAAAGGCAGGTTTCAAATTGCTAGTTTAAAACTGATCCGAACAAAAACTGGTTAAATTGTGTTTGTGTGCTTATTTTCGTTTACAACAGAAAATAAAAGAAGGGAAAAGGGTGTGTTAAATAAAAAAAATTAATTAAACAAAACCACAAGTCAAGCCATCCAATAAGAGAATTTTTTTTGTTTTTCAAAAAACAGGACAAGGACACCAACCTATTAGTGTGGCCATGCCATATCCAGGTTTCAATGAAATTCATACGAACCGCAACTCCGGCGACTGGTGCTACGCTACCGGTCGTTTCGAATCTATCGATGCTGGCCTCCTCGTCGCCGTTGTCGAAAAGCGATTCGCTATCAAGTGAATCGTATTCAACTTCGTCGCCCTTCAGGACAACATTCGCCACTAGAAGAAATTTCGTTTTGTTCTGTGTTTTTTTTTTTTGTTCTTTGGTTTTGTTTACAATTCAATTGCATTAGGATAAGGGTTAGGTTTAGGCTTTTCTTTTATCTTTCTTATACAAAAATAAAAGATACGTGTATCTACAGCAACATTTGGTTAGATAAGAGATAAAATGGCATTGAGAGCTGAGAGAATTTTATCCATCACCGTCATGCTGGGTATTTTCTTTTATTTTTTTCAACACCGGGATTAGCTACGAGCTGATATGGACACGAGAAGAAAAGTTTGGGTTTTGTTTGTTTGTTTGATTTTTTTTTGTGGGAACGAACCCTTTTGTTTGGATCGCGTTGGAGGAGTAGGATTCCCAAAGCCACGATTCTGGGAAATCCTTACGAATGCTTGGACCATCGTTGACAGCTTCACTTTCTGACTCTGCTAACGCTGTCGTCTCTACGGATTCGTATTCCAATGCTTCTGGGTATGGTTCGTCATTGACTACTCCAAATGGCAGTGCAATTGGGAGTTCTTATTTTATTCGTTTTTTTTTTCATTTTTTAAGATTTTTTACGAGTTTTTAAAAAACAAAAAAAAACAAGTGCTGTGAAATAGACTGCCCATGGATGGGAGGGTGAAGGCATGCGGTACTCACCTTGACGGAATGGGAAATTCGCGTTGGTCATGGTGACCAGGCCGGATTGGGTTCCTGGGTATTGACCGTAGCCGTAGGTCCATGGTGTCCGGGAATCGTAGCGACTTAGGTCTTGGAAGATGGCGTTCTTGTCGAAATCGTTGCCACTCTTCAGGAGGAGCACACTCTGGTCGACACCGAGCAGGCCGACGTACGACTCTGGATCGGTCTTGACGTTGATTTTGACGTCCTCGCCTGGTTTCGCTTGTGTTGGCACGTCCAAAGATATCTGCCGGATGTGAGAACGAGATGAGAAAGGTCAGTGGATGGGAAGTTTCCCCGAACTTACCGAGTTCTCGAATTGATTGTCAAAGTTGATGGTCTCTTCTGTGAACACAAGATCATTGCCGAGCACAAAGTGAACGAAGATCGTTGCGCGAGGGATCATGGCGAAGGTTGGGGTGATCTTAAAGATGTGGTAGTTGCGTTTCTCGGGAACCTGTAAGATGACGTAAGACATTAATTTTCGATGAAGACTTGACTAGTGGGTCCAAATTTCAATGCAGACATACATCAACAATCTCACTCGTAATAATGTCACCACGTCCAACGATTGTGTAGACAAAGCATGGAATGGGGCTCTTATTCGACAGCCTAATCGAGATATCCTTTCCAAGAGCCGGTCTAAAAAAAAGTGCAAAGTGATGATGAAAGGACAGCTCTTGATGCAGAGCCCTCACACTTACTTCTTCGTCTGAACGGTGATCTTCAACTTCTCGTCATCGACAACGCTTGACTTAGTAAACTTTGACAACGACGTCACGTACGATGTCACGTCCAAGTAAGTAGCCTTTACCGAGTAATAAGCCTGTTCCGCATCGGGCAGAGTGACTTCAAATTTGGCCATGCCATCCTTGTTTAAGTTTCGTGAAATGCTGATGTTCGTCTTGCTTGGCGCTGGAACTGTAGAAGGAACCACGTCTCCTCCGACAAATGGGACAGGTCTGCTTAGCCAGTAATCGGGTGGGGAGACAGTCAGAGTCACCGGATTCTTTGTGTCTTGCACTGGAGATCCGTCGAGGTTCTTCACGACGATCTACGATTTGAGACAGAATAAGGGATTACTCCTGCACGGGATCGCATTGCTCGGGGGACTTACAGTGATTACTACAGGCTCGCCTGGATTGTACACGTAGGGCACGTCAACGCCCTGAATCTGGTACTTTTCACGGTGGAGGTTGATTTTTCCAGTAGCGTTTTGCTTGACTCCCGTCAGTTCCTCTTCGACAATAGCTAGGATGGTCAGGGGCGGAGTGTATTCCGTGGCTCGGAGCTTCAGGTCCTTGGCGAAGTTGAACTCAGCGTAACCCTTGCCGTCGACATCGATAGTCTTCATGGCGGTAACCTCGTCGTTGGATCCATAGTAGTGGTATGAGGGCTTGGCAGTAACCACAGCCTTTCCCTTCACTGGCTTGCCATAGGTGTACCTGTCAAATTGACGTTAGTCGAGTCTCATCATGTGGCGGTTGATGAACTTACTTAGCACGGATTATCACCCGCACAGACTCATCCGCAAGAGCGACGTCCTTGGGAGCGTCGACTTCAACCTCAAACTTGGGCAGGACGTACTTGTCAACTTCGAAATTCTTGTTCGTAGTGGTATCGTCAGCGTTCACCTCAATGCTCCAGGATCCAAGAACCGGCTGCTCAGACAGCTGAAGTTCGCCGGCGTAGACACCCTTGGTGAGTTGAACCTTGGTCCACTGCTTAATGCGGTTCTTGGCTCCGTCCTGAAAAGACTCAATTAATATCTGGCCAGCCAGGATGGCAGAAGACTGGGTTACATACGTTGATGGCGATGGTGATTGGTCCTTCGACCTTGGCAGGGCGAGTGTTCTCGTCGAGGATGAGGACTCGGAATTGGACTTTATCGCCCGGCTTGTAGGTGGCCTTATCCGTCTGAATGTAGATGTTCAACTGGTCGCCGGCAAAGTTAAGTTTCGTCGAGTTTTGGAACTCAATACCCGACAAACCAGCTGCAGTCAAATTGAAATCACCATCCTTCAGTTTGGGTACCTTAAAGAAAGAAGCTGCTGTGGTACTTGTATGGGAGGTATATTGTGGATACTCACGTCGAATTTGACGATCTTCGATGATTTTGGCGGCACTTCAACGGTCTCCGAGAGGTCTAGATCTGGACCGGAGAGGCCAACTTTTATTTTGCATGGTGATGGGTTGTCGAAAACCGATACGGTCACATGGTAGGCCGATTTCGATCTCAATGTTCCAGGTCCAACGACGGAATAAAGGCTGCAAGGGGAAGAAGAATGGAAAAAGTGAGATTTGAGTTTGATCGGGATATAAAGTGTTTTGTACGGTCATGCTAGGAGGAAGAGACTTAGAAGAGAAATGTATTTTATTTTAAGTGCTGTCGTAACGATATCCTGACTCTTAGACCGTGTACATGTATCTTTGAATCTGCTCCTGCGGAATAACGCAAAAGAAGATGTCTACGTACAAGGTGACGCGCACACGAATGGAGGGATCTCAGCCGGCTTAGTGTGCGAAAATCGAGACTGCTGACGAGTGATTTTGGATGAGTCCTAGGTCTTTCAAGGAAGTGCCCCCAACGGGTCACAATGAACTTATCCGATTAGAAGGTAGTCTGCCATCAAACACAAAAGAACTTCTGCCAACCGATGTTTCGATGGCCTGAAGGGTTTCAACCACGAAATGAGTCTAGCTAGGCGTCTATGGGCGACGTTGGGCCATGCAGCGCGTAGGGATAAGTTGACACTTGGATAGTTATCAACTGTGAGTGAGTGAGAAAATAAAACAGATGATAACACACGGACGTCCATAAGTAGGGTAGTGCACGCAATTGAGGACGGAACCCAAGCAACCTGTTGCACTCATATGAATGCAGCTAGCCAAAGATCGCACTTGTTTGAGGGTTTGGTGGTCGTCGGATAAGTCAGTGACTTTTAACGGGTAATAAAGTTGAAGGACCGCTGCTAAATACCACCTGTCATGTTTTGACCAAAGTGCATAATTAAGTTTTTGTTTAACAATCATTGCATGGAGACAACTCGTGAATTTTGAGGAAAATGGAAAAGGTGAATTGCTTGTGCTTATAAACCATTTCACATATGTTGGGACACATTATGTCCCACTAAATGATCGCTTGAACAGATCAACTGTTCTGTTCACTGATTGTATTCCGTGTCGAAAGGGTTAAATATTATGTGTTGTCTAGCCATCACTGAAATAGATAGATTGATTTTGTTCGAAGGAACGTTTGATAGAGGAGGTGGCTGTAGTCGTTTCAATTGAGCGGGTACATGAATACAAGGTGGCGCTAAATTGATAATCAAATTTTGTTTTTATGATATCCGTAAAGTGACTGCCGCCAGTGTTGATACACATTTGCGCCCGTTTTATCGCATTTTCCATTTTTCGAAAGGATGATTCATTTTTCTCCGGCTTATATTTGGACGTCATTATTTACACCGGATCATAAGCGTGACGGCTACAAAGCAGTGGCAAGATCATTATGTTGGACTACGAGGTGCTACTCCATGCTCCATATTCTCCACATTAGGCTAATTTTGTTCACAAAAAGTTAAACACGACTTTGGGATTTTTCTCTTTTATTTCATTTAGTATGGTTTCAACTCTCAATTTTCAACTGATGAGTTTATCAACTCGTTATTTCTTTAAGGCCGCTTTTACACACAAAAATTTCGTCTGCGATTTTTCCATCTTGTGGGCAAGGGACGTGGGACGTAATAGGGGTAGCCCGCGTCTCGTGTGCTCGGGGTTTGCCTTTGGATTTTCTATTCTCTTTTATCTCTCTTCGTTTTTTCTTTGAGTTGCTTTATTCTTATGTTCTCAATGTTGGGTATTGGAAGCATGCTGTACATGTGTGAGAAAGAGATGACGCATGTTTGAGAAGGGGTAGGAAACAGAAAAGGTAAAGCATTGCAATCACAATTGCAGAGATTGAAAGAATTCCAGTGTGAAAGTGGCTTGCGATCACAAAAGGGAATTTGAAAGAATCGGCGACGAATCTTAGCGAAAAATCAGGGATTTTGCTTTCTTTCTGTCCCTCTCTTTCCCTTCATTATCGTAGTTGTCTGATTAGCTATGGATACAAGATGAGGATGATTGCCACATTTATCGTTTTCAAAGCACACAAAAATAATTGTAATCGACCTAATACCGTGAAACGAGAGAAGATACATTTAAATAATGAAGTATTTTACAGATTATTTTTCTTTTATTAACAGACCCCATGAATTATAGGCAATTACACAGTGACCAATTGTGCACTCGGATCGACTAGTGTAAGCACTACAAATCTCCATAGTCGCTTGTGCTTTTTTACAACTTACTACTAGACAAAAATGACATAAAAATCTATCTTAATATCTAACAATTCATGTTCTTAATTCTATCTTACTGACCCTTCGCGGGTACTCTAAAATATTCTAATCTAACTGACTATTTGCCTTTCGGCGTCTAAATTATTAAGTTTATGTTTTTTTTTGTCCTTAGGACATACTTTATTGTTTAATACTTACTGGCCAAGAAAACTAAGAAAAAACTTGGCGCTCTATACACTATTATTTTACCTAACCTAAATCTAAACCTAAACCCTAAAAAAAGCCTAAGAGAACTTAATCTAACTTAATCTATGTCCGTAACATTACGGACGTGTACACAAGGGCTTGTATGTTATGTATATGCGGAACATATATAATCCACAAGCCCTTTATATATATATATATATATATTTTTTTTTTTTTTTATTTTTTTATTTTTTTTTTTTGACTAAGCTACCTTATAACTAGATAAGTGGGCCGCTATACCAACTAAACGATTTGTATATAGGCAGGAGCCGGCGAAGGCGGAGACTGATTCTGGTGTAACCACCAAAAGAAGTGCCGCTCCTTATCACTCTCTCTCCTATCTCGAGCAGGGATCGCTCTACTGAACCGGAGAAGATCTTCGTGTTCGCGGACGACATGCGGTTCGTAGAGGAGTCGCTTGTGCTGTTCTCCGTAACATAGCCGGCAACAACTGAAAAACAGAGATAATGGAGGAAAGAGTTATGCAGCCATTATCTCTGCTGAAAGCGTTGGCTCTCAATTCTCCTTTTTATAGCTCCATTCTCTCTCTCTCTCACAGTTAAAAATGGCATTGTATGTGTCAATTGTCAAAAATATCCCAGGGGAAATTTAGAAACTGCATGTTGGGCAACTTCTGGATTTTAAATTTCAGACTGTGAGTTGAAATAGTGAACAAAACCAATTTTCAACTCGTCGGTTAAACTCCGAGTTGAGACCAACTCCGCGGTTGATCAACTCCCAGTTTTCCCGCCAATTCAGCAATAGTGCGCAACACGACCCTTATTCCCCTAGAACTATTTCATGTTCAAAAAACCTAGCTGAACGGTAAGAGATTAGGGTCCAGTAAATAAATTAGGAAACAATTTTGGGGCAGTACTCAAATTAGAAAAGCGCCCAACTAAATATAAGGCCTAAAGAGGGCTATGTTGTTCTTTTCAAGGTTCATGGACTTATCAAACTGCCCTCGCAGCATTTTCCGGGTGGCAAGGACTGAAAAGAAGACTCCACCAATAGAATAATTGCTATAGTTAAGGCTTATAGCTATTTAAGATGGACTATGCGGTCTGTAATAGTTGCTTGGAGACATTTAAAGCCGTGCTTTTCAGCTCTGACAATGAACTCCTGCGAAAGCAAGTCCAACGGTCATCAAGATCTCTGTTTAAAAACATTGATCAACTGATGATTTCTTCTTTTTTTCTTATATTTTTTTTTTGGAAGTTGCGATGCAGGATTGGATATAGTATGAATCTCTTGCAACCAATCATTCAAATTCATACTTTTTGTAAGTTGCCCGAGACTCGAGTCGTGAAACATGTAGGACATGACGTCAGAGTGCTAATGGAAACCCCGAACACATAAAAGACTGCAAATGGCATTTTCCCATGATCCACTTCGCTAAATTCGCTGCAGAATGTGTCAAATGGCGTAACTGCAGCTTGAGTAAATCAAATTATTTACGCTTCCCTTTGTCTTTGAATACCTAAGTTAGTTCTTGACAAAGCAGCGAAGAGATCGGATTTCACCAAAACAATTCAGCAAAATGCTGATCTGGTTTATTGATCCGATGTTTACTTGTTGCGAGTCAGTAATTACTGGCTTGGTAACACACACGAAATTGAAGCGTTATTCATTCGATAGATTGACTGAACTATGGTCTTTGCAGCATTGACTGTTGAATGTCAACCCAGAAATCCGGTGTGCACGAGCTCAACATCATCATCTTACTGACCAACTCGATTATCAGCCCTCCACTCCAACTCGTCAGGGGTTGTGCTCAAGCGTAACCCGGCGTGTGGTTGATCCGAAGCTGAACAAGAAGAGAGGCAGTGACGTACGTACGCTAACAGGAGTCCTTAGGCTTACGGTAGCTTAATACCCCCAAACATGGGCACAATTGACCCAACACGTTGGTGTAACTGAGCGGTCAGTAGACCAACAGGGCACCCAACTTGCATACCTACCCACCTAGACTGGCTTTTTAAACTTTGGTCGCATGTTGAGAACACATTGGAAACTGGTCCTCTCAACTGGATGCTCAGTTCAGCAGTAAAGCCTATTTCAGCCTTTTAAACTAAGACCCAAACCTTGATTTCAAATATTCTTCTGGACAGGTCTTGTAAACATAATTGTTCACAGCCGATAGGCAAAAGCATTCGATGCTGCCATTCCAGTGGTGTTAGGGGAAGCTGATGTGACAGACGCTAAGAAGTTATTCCGGGCGAGCCAGTCGAAAGTCTGTCCAACAGACCTCTCAAACTCTGTCAAGATTCATATTTCAATGCTCACCGTACTCACACATAGAAGTGGACTTTAGAAATAAGATGGCTCAGGACGATCACGACAAGGCTGACGGAAAGATGATGAAGACGGTCTCAACATTTACCGAGTTGGAAGCGAATTTTCGACACCTCTCATATTGCTCCTCAATGATACTTGGAACACCATCAGGATCCACCAGACGTCTCACTACTCGATGGAAACTTCTTTGACACCAATCCTTTACTAGATTACTGTTGTCAAATGTCGCACAGAGTCTTAGAATAACCCCAAAAGTGTTCACTACGAATTTATTAACACAAGGCAGAATTTCATGACTTTTTTTCCACAGACTTTAAGAACAAACCACCTGAACGAATGGGGTTTCCTTCAACAGTCAACGCTGCAAGGCACAGCAGTGCCACCTCATCAGGTTTTCCGTAATCGCTCAGATCTCAGCTTACACAGCCGTCAATAATTCAACTGGGCCTTTGCAAAAATCCCCACGATATATCATCTCCGACAAAAGAGCAAACAATGAATTATATCATCATTACAGCCGGATTTGGGTACAAAAACTCTGAACGATAACGACACGCATGGTTGCACAAGCGAGCAAATAAATCAGGGCTGCGAGTCACCAGCAATTGTCTCGTCGCCGACGACCAACAGCCGTGGTCTTCCCCAAGTACTCTCGCCAGATCTGCCAACCAAGCGAGGTACTCGATCACCTGAATATTCATCCGAGAAAAACCGGCAAAAATGAAAACAAATCCAACTGGAAAACCGCACACAATGAATCCAAAAATCAAGGTTAGATATTTATTGCTCCTCCAGCAAGAATTCAAATTACACGCGAATTCATTAGAGCCCATTCAGCAAAAGTGAGAAAAACAATCCCAGAGACAGCAGTCTATCCATCAGTGTGTGGAACGTGCTCGAACTGGTGAGTCATCCTTCAACTTGAACGTCGGCGAGTTTTGGGGGACACCCGCGTGTGCCCGATTACGCAGCTCGCCTGCTAAGGCACGTACGGGTTGTCGGCTGAAAGCGAATTCAATTATGCGGTTTCGTTTATCATTCGAGCGGCGACAATCAATGACATAACGCGTAGGGTATGCTGCTAGCTTGACGGAGGCGAATAACTCCGCACATTGAACCGCTGTCAATGTCACAAGCGATAGGCACTTGCTGGGGGAATGACTGGTGGAACTGAGTTGTAAACAGAGGGGAAAGTGAAGGAAAGTGAACATCGCCAGACTCGCCGTGTCAGCCAAGCCGAAAGGAGCCCGTTTCATCGTGGGGATATGTGTCAGATAATGAAACAATGCGAGGGAATCTTTTTGACAGCCAAAAGTACCCGCAATCCCAGAAAGGAACCACATGAGACAGCGAATGACCAAATGACCAGAACTGACGATTTTGCAACAAATTCGGTTCGCATATCGGGCAGAGTTTCCGAAAATGTTGGACAATGTGACAAATTTGGAGTTGAAATGCTATGGAATACGAATCAGTGGAGAAATGTTGCAATAAACACCACTTTCAGCGAATTTGGGTTTTTTGGCTGATTTTTTGACCGACAGTTTGAAGCACGACTGAAGTTTACGTTATCTCTGGGGTTGTAAACAATGCTATGTTTCCATCGAACCGAAATCGCGAGGTTTGGATGAGCTTTTACTGAAACCCCAATACGGTGTTCCAACCGATTTTGAACTGTTTTTCAAATGCCATCAACCGTTAAATCTTAATAGGCCGGCAGATTATTGACAGGAAATAATAGTGTTGAGAGCACAAGAAGAGAGAGAGGGAGGGAGAGATAAAAAAAAATGAACACCAAATAGCCTAAAATAAACTGAAGTTCACTCTTCAATCTTGTTCGGTACTGGCACGGATAAACTCGCTTTCGCCGAAAGCGCAAGATTTCGAAACCCAGAAAATGTATGGCAAGAGTGTAGGGAGGATAAGAGAAATTTGACGAAACCTCGCGATTTCGTTTGGTGGGAACATCTTGGAGTTTGGAGGTCTTAATATTTTTTCTCAGATGAACGTACGTCATACTCCATAGAAACGGAACGTGGGACAATGTCAAACTGGTAAGACATACGTTTGTGAGAAATCAAATGTTGAGATTGACAGAATTATATGACCGAGCAAGACGCCATGGCATGTTATGATCATATGGCTCAGCTCTGCTGCCCACAGATGGACCTGCTGTGCCTTCTCGCCTACGTAATCGCCTACGTAACGCAAAAACAGTCACACCAATGCATAAATGACTAATGAACCAACGACATACAAGCAAGCTGCACCGCGCTTCTATTGTAACGAGTCTCAAAAAGCCAATCATAAGAACGATATTTAGCTGCACAAACTTTGCACAGTTCAGACAATCTCTCTATAATGGGTTCCCGGTAATATGGGTATCCTATGTAACACGGCAGACGTACTTGCTAGCGAAACTGCGTGTCACAATTCCGACCAAACGACTAAACAACGCAGCATCAAAGCTCAAACAAACCAAAATATGAACAATCCCGGCACTTCTTGGGCAAAGAAGATCATTGCATCAGATCAACCCCTAAAAAACCAAGTAAATAATCTCTTTATCCAAGGGGCTCTCCAGGATCATCACGGGGCACAATTCTCATACTCATGGCATGGTCGTGGACATTTACATAATTGGCAGTTATTCTGGAGTAAGCGAAGCTCTGGAGCACTTCTTACCCCGGCCTTGGTCAGGACCAACCCTAAAACACTGGGACATAACTTCTTCTTTCGTCCATCTCATCTCCTCATCAGTTTCGCCTTTTGGAACACTTTGGCTCCGTAAGGGTACGGTAGCAACTAGGTTTTCTTTCTGAGTCCCCTGAGGTCTGGACAAAGTTTTGTTTAAGCGGGCCAAGTCACCACGATTTGATTTGTCTGATTTCTATTAGAACACAGTCCAATCCAACGTACAAGTACAATGTGCATAAAATAATGAACGCTGTTTTTTGATGAGGGCATATCGCAAGCCCTTGTTTGTATTCAACCCTTGATCCAGAGACGAATGCTTTTTCGCTGCATACACGAGTTTACGGCAGAAAGACTTTTGTTGTTACACGATTTTTCAGAAAACCAGAGCACGCTAGGAAATGAGTCACTAGCCATTGTCACGATTTGTTTCGATCGAGTACTCTATAGATAGGCCTTAGGAACCTTTGAAGTTACAGCGATTGCTGATAAGGTTCTACACGAGGATACCTCTCGCATGTTTCAATATAAGGTTAATGACATGGGCATGAAAAAAACCATCTACAGCTGTTAATGCACCACAGAGAACTTGCTCTTCGAGGTACATCCCTTGGTTTGCATAGTCGCGTGTTCATAGCGATGAGGAATCTCATCACCTTGCATCGTCGTTTAGTGAGAATTCTCACAGTTGGTGAGAGAATGTCCTAAAATCTACCGTAAAGACCTTCTTTGCTGTTGGTATTTACTTCATAAGATATCCATTGGGATGCCCAAAGCAACTAGCACACAATGGCTTTCCACCGGTAAGTATGTACAGACATCGACCTAGAGGGATAACACATAAGAGGACCCTGCGTGGTGGCACACACAACTGGATAAAGACCACAACGAGGTTGAGGCCAAGGTGCGTTGCCCTTAGAAGAGCTGCAGGATTATCACATTTTTTATCAATATACTCTCATAAGCCACGAAATAATGTTTTTGGTTCACTGTTTAAAAACTGCTTTCTAGTGGCACGTTAAATGACTCGCATAAGTCGATAATCTAGCGTCTATTACACCCTTGGACGACAAGTACAGGGGTTATTTGCGTGGTATATCCAATGTGAATTTTGCTTGTCAATAACCAGGTCGACTGAAAACTTCTCACCGTTCCTCTAGGAGAGCGCCACTGCACCCCACAACATATACGCGCATAAATTTGACAGCTTTAAAACTATTAGTTTGTGAGATATGGTATTTTGAGTGAAGCTAATTTTGTTATTTTGAAAAAAATGGATATTTTTTATGAAAAAAAAATAAAAATACTGCTGATGCCAATTAGTGGTGCTATTCGGGGTCTGAGTGATGATTGTTATTCGGCTTCTTCACCAGGCGAAGCAACCATTCGTATGCGCTTTGCTAAATTTCGTACCGGCCATATGAGCACCGAAGGCAAAGAACGCAGTGGACCAAAGAGCCTGCTACGGACAAAAAAACAAAAAAAAATTAACAAATGATTTTTGATGACCGTAAAGTGAAGTTGATCGACATAACTGCCACTCTAACGGTCACTCTGTTTACTTTTGCTCAACTTACCGGTAAACTGGGAGTGGATCAACTGCGGAGTTTGTCTCAACTCGGGGTTTAACAGACGAGTTGAAAATTGGTTCTGTTCACTATTTCAACTCACAGTCTGAAATTTAAGATCCAGAAGTTGCAAAACATTCAGTTTTAAATTTCCCCTGGGATATTTTTGGCAATTCACACACAGAATGTCATTTTCAACTTTGAATTTACATTGTGTGTTGTTCGTGTGCGCTGTAAGCAGGAGAATTGAGAGTGAACGCTTTCTGCAGACATAATGGCATGATATCTCTTTCCTTCATTATCTCTGTTTTCCAGTTCCTGGCGGCTATGTTATGGAGAACAGCACAAGCGACAATGCACATTTGTAATGCTTACAGTAATAAAGTCTGCATTCGCCTAATGCATCGATCAGGGCACACGATTCTTCACCGTGTAATTGCCCGTAATTAATGAAGTAACAAATGAAAAATAATCTAAAAATCGAATCGAAAGATCCAGCATCTTCTCTCGTTTCACCGCATCAATCATATATTAGCTCGATCACCATTATTTTTGTGTACTTTGAGAGGCGAAAATGATAAGTGAAATAGCAATCATCCTCATCTTGTATACACACAGGCAGGCAGGCAACTACGACAATGGAAGGAAAAAGAGGGAGAGAGAGAGAAAGCAAAATCCATGATTTCAAACTTCAACTTCTGCTATTCCTGTAAGTTAAAGAAATGAGGAGTTGATAAACTCATGAGTTGTAAACTGAAATTTGAAACCATCAAATTTGATTGAATGAAAGCAAATCCAAAAGTTGTAGAGAAAAATTCCAAAATTGTGTGTGACTTTTGGGGAACGAAACTACCCTCAAGATATTGAAGGGACGTTTTGGATATATAAAATTAATAATATGGGTGGCGCTACAGTCCGAGGCGGACCTGGGCCTAGCTTCTCAGCAACCACTCGAGTTGTGCGTGCTATTGTTCTCTCACGCGTGGAAGGGACCTACAGTTTAATGCCGACTCCAAATGGCCAAGTTTGAGAAGCTTTTTCTAGACAGGAAATACTGTTTGAGCATTGTCAGTGACTCGAAAGAAATATGCCGTGAAATATGAAAGGTGGTAAATTCGGGTATCGAATCTGGCACCCTCTGCGTAGGAGTCGATGCACTCACCCACTGCGCCACGGGATATATAGTTCATTAAAATTTGGGTATGCGAAATCTCTGTGCAAAGTGTGCATGTCACAAATCAATGGAAACGATGACAAAATTGCATGAATTGAATCCACCGTATTCTTGAGATCTTGTGCCCAGCGACCTTGACCTGTTCCCAGACCTTAAAAGAATGTTCGCTGGAAAGAAGTTTAGCTCAGATGAAGAAGTAAGCACCGAGGCATAGGCTTATTTTTAAGCAACAGACAGACTGTAGTACAAAAATCTTATCGAAAAGTTGGAAGATCGCTATAATTTGTATATTACCCTCGATGGCAGTTATAATAAAATCGAATTTTTATAAAAAAAAATAAATAAATGTTTTTATTTAAAACAATACGATTTTTTCATCCGAACTGTTTAGAACCAAACGTTTAAAAAATCATCCCATATTTCGTGTTGGGCCATACCAGCTGGCGAAGTAGTTATGTCCCATCTATTGTAAGCAGTTCAGCACTTCCTTTGTACTGATTCTCAAAGCCTGAAAAATGACAAATATTTATCCGGCGTAATATCTGTGTGTTTGAGGATGACGTACGGGTCAAATGGAAGTTGGCCACTATCATATGACTCCTCAACACCATACAAGGTCCATATCTAATCAAAGACAACAATAAGAAAACGCCGCTACATCTTTCATGTTCCCACGTTGATATTCACTTTCTTGTTGTCCGACTCAACTTGCCGCAGAAAATCAGAAAAACATAGAGTATTCTCGATTGTGCCACCAGCGTCTCATAGTTTTCCTGTCAACATTCCCATCATCCCGAACCATCGCGACTGGAAATACCGGTCGCAAGCGAACTCTCACTGTAACATTTCAACGATCACAGGCAGTGACGCCGACGCGGCGTCAATTCAGCGGACTACGCCTGAGCGGTGGTGGCAGGTTGAAGGTTACTGAATCCGAAACAGGCTAACTGATGTGTTTGTGTTCCCGCATGCCTTCGTGTTGATTCTCGCAATTACAGGTGTGAATGAGTTTGAATTTGCTTGCTGATTAACGTCCACAATGAGACATGGAAGTCGAAATGTCTCTGGAGTTGGAATTCTAAAGTGCCTTTTAATGTCTATTTCGGTAACCGAAAGCCGCTAACAACTTGGCCGAGTAAACAAACGAAAATAAAAAAAAATGTTTAACTTCATCAGGAAGAAAATAACAACCAGTATCAGGTTGAGTCTGAGTGACGTCTTGTTTTGGAAACAAAACAAATTAATCATTCCACTTTTTGGGCAACAAACATGAGTAATTTGGTGGACCTCGAATGGGTTCTACAAACAAAGTTGTTTGCACTGTTATCGCGGTATAATCAAATTTAATGTTGATTGGTGGTGGAATAATCAAAATCAAAACAGAGTTAATTTGTGGCAGACAAAGCAGGAGCTGGCAGCCAAACGAGTTATCCTTCAATAAGACATTTAATTCTAGACAATCGATTGGGAGTTTTTGGGTCTAAAAGGTTTCTTTATAGATCTTGTTTGATTTTTTTCATACAGCAGCTGCAGTTGACTGTGTGTCGTCGACAACAAGGCCATTTGGCACTTAGACTTAGCAAGTCGAGTCTAATGGGAAACCTGATTGCAATTAGCTCATCTCTCGGAATAGACGACACGTCGGGTTTACCAGTGTCTTTGGGGTGTAGCATCACGATGGGACCAAAGGGCAGAACGAGAAGATGAAGCTTTGCTAATGGAACGCGTTTAAAGTCAACCGTGCCCAGATCATTATTCAGTTTGTCAATGAATTAATTTGTTTTGCTTGAAATAATACTGTTTGCGGAAATTTCCGCCTCCGTTCAACGACTAGAGCGCGCCTCTCTGACCCAAACGGCAGCCACGATCAAACACGGATTTTCTGCTGATTGTGAAGCAACGCGAATGATACGGGGGACGATGCAACAAATGACGCTAACGTCTTAGATGACGATTCAAGATTGAGAAAGGCCTCAGCCAACTTGGTGCGCTCAACTGGAGGCAGGTAACCAGAAATCGCGCTTGCTAGGCTTGTTGATTGAGGGCCATGTCCACAGCGAACTCTAGCGTCATACAAAGAAGAAGCAGACATGAGCCAAACTCAGAGCCACTGGATCGGATGCCTTTAGGAAAAGGTCCCCCAACGCAGCAAAAAGGAGACCATACTGCACCTCGCTACTCGTGAGAAAACTCACCAGGGGACTTGCTTCTTCAACAATAACAGCGATCATCAGCATAAACTAGCTAATCCGTGTGGTTTTACAAGTCTCCTATATTGGCATAAGCTGCTGTCAGCCTCTAGCACACAACCAAGCCATCGATAGGGTAGAACAGTCCAGTGAAGTCACTAAAACTGTGAATCGACAGCCAAGAAGACCACACTTACAACATGAATGGTTGCTTAGCCAACGACAAAATCTGCCTTCATCATCAATGAATGTTCCCCGAATGCCCCACAAATTCCCCAATCTGCCATCAAACCCACGCATTTACAAGTCATTTAAGTCAAAGTAAGGAGCAGCCATGAAGCTCTTGCCATTATTCACGCCCCTAGAGGTGATTGGCCTCGAAGGCGGTGTGGCGCTGGTGGCTACTTAACGCTGATGACTTAAGTCGTATTCAAATCGGTCGCTCCGTGTCCATTGATGCTGCCATAATCTCTTATAACACTGAATAAATTCACATCTCAGACAAGACAGCCTCATTTGCAATGCATATGAGGGAGCATACAACACGGATGAACATGGTCGTAAATTATGAAACCAAATTGAAAACTTTCATTGGAACTCAGAGACTCTTGAGCTGGTGAGAGATGGATTACATTCGTGTTAACCCAGAGTGTACATGTAGATTTTTTGTAAGAAAAAAAAAATCAAGTAACTGTCGCCAATTAGAATTCAATTGTGAATGCAGGCAGCACTTGCTCAAACGATCACTAGAGCAAGTTGCATAATTCGCTGTGCGCACAGATGGCGATTGAATGGTTATTGATTTAAATGCCAACTTGTGCCAAGTGTCACTCAGTCGCCGAACTGTGGGAAAGTCATCCAATGAATGTGCATACACTGGACTTTCAAGGCGAGTACGACGGTCGTTTTCTATGCATGGGACTCTATCGGCAAATACACAAAACCCATCACCCTCCAGATTTTCATTAATAGATTCATGGACAGACTTAGGAACACTTGTGGTGGTCGTGTAGATGTGAGTATATGCGTTGATTCCGACGCAACTTAACCGCTGCCTGGGTTCGATTCCCGGTCGGTACGACCAAAAATAATGTTCACGGCCCCACCTCTTTCGAGTCCCTGCGAATGCTCCAAGAGTAATAACAGTATAGAAAGCTTCTCAAACTTGGCCGTTCGGAGTCAGCATACAAATGTAAGTCCCTTCCACTCGTGGAAGAACAATATGCACAACACGAGTGGTTTGCTGGAGTAGCCAGGCCCTGGCAAATTATATTATTATTACACACTCAGGCAGATTATGAAATCCATGAACACTAAGACATCAGCTGGAATCCCTCCTTAAGTTCTGTAGTACCAATAATTTCGGTTTTAATAATAGATCGTACCTCACTTTGATGTGCCTCAAGGTTCTATTCTTGGCCTTTTATTATTTTCGATATTCATTAATGATCTTTCAAGGGTCTTCTATATTTCAAATTGCCTTTTGGTACTCAGGTCAAATGCACGCTTGTCAAAGCACTCATATTGTGCAGAAAGGGAAACAATCCTGTGTAAACTTTGGCTGACGGCGAAAGCTCTTTGAATTGGGGATGTTCAATGTGGCAAAACATCGATGTTGAGTGACAAAATATCGATGTTTTGAAATCGATCTTCAAGTTGTTAAAATATCGCATAATCGATGTTAAGCACAAAACATCGGAACACGATGTTAGCGAAAGAAAACCTACTATTAATTGAAGATTTTGAATAAATTTCTGGAATTTTATCATAATGACGTAAATATTTCGTAGAAATACCAATTATCAGTTCTTCGAATGGGTTCATGGAATGTTTCGACTTGAGTCTGATAACAAAACTAGATTTTCCGAGTATTCTTTGAGTTCCTTGGTTTTTCTTGTATTCTTTCATTCTTGGTTGTTAATGTAAAATGTGCGGTAACGAACTATGCATGCGTATGGAGTATTTTACACTATTAGTCGAAATTATATAAATTCATTTTTATATCATCGTTGTTAACAAACATCGATGTTTTCACTTCGATTATTATCGGTCAACGACGTCGACATCGACTTCAACATCGATGTTTTGCCAACATCGAACGTCCCTACTTTGAATTGGAAATAGTTCTATGTAATAGGTCGTTCATGTAATATTTGAACGGCTGGGAAAACTTTGTACTGATGATCTGTGACAATAAAATGTCTAGGTTCCATCGCATACATATACATATTTAATTTCAGCTACAATAATCGAATCTTGGACCAGAACTGAGGTTAATTTTGCCGGCTTCGTTCTGGTATGGTACCTAGGGACTTACTTCCTCACCTTAGACGACTAGATGGCGCACTTGGTTGTTTGGTTGCTTGCCCCTTGTTAGCAGGGTCTCCGGTTCGAATCCCAGAAAAAGCAAAGTTAATACGCTTTTATCTGGTTTTCAAATCTGGTACAGTCACCATTTGCCGTTGGGAGCAAATTAACGGCACTATCACATGAGTGGTCAATCAGTGGTTGTAGTCTGACTGTAGGTATCACAATGGTCCAAAATAGTCTAAGTGGGCTGGTGAATGCACTAGCAGCCCTCCTACGTAACCTAACCTAACCTAACCCAACCACTGTTTTGGAAAGTATTACGCTAAGGTACGCAGTGTTCTTCTTGGTAAGTACTTGGGAGCTTGAGAATCAATGTACCGAGCAAATTGTATCCCAACGGAAATAGCAAATTTAGCGTAAACTATCGAAGGCATATCGGAAAATCAACTACCTGACAATGGAGTAATCGACAACATCCAGGAAAGTGCACAGTCTGGTGGTGAAGAAGAAGAGCCAATACATGAGCATCGAGAGAAAGGTAGGCATGAAGGTGCAATACCTAACAGCGTTGGCTGTTTCTTCGAAATGGACGCTAGAGACCGCTTTTGATACATTAGTCTTACAAACCCTTGGTTCTTTCGACCCCAAGCAACTTGAGAGCAATTTCGCATGTTTATAGCCTTACCATTTGCGTTCCTGTTGTTTTTTTTTGTGGTAAATAATATTCTTGAGTATCATTTAACAAAGTTATATTCAATTGACGTTCTGATTTGTAATTTCAGGAAGACGTTTTCAAACATGTAAGAAAAATTGTAAATGTGTTAATCCAGTTGTTTTCAGAAAACGTTAAATTAATTATTTCAAAAAGTCATTGTTTTGAATTTTGAATCAATAGCCGTGTTTTTTTTGTCGCTATCGATAGTGAAGTGAAGTAAGATTCAGAAAAACGATTCGCAGTGGCTCCGATTTTCATCTGGCAAAATATATGAAAAAGAAATTTATTTGTTCGAAATTGATGTCAAAATTTATGAAAAAAATTCGAAGTCGAATTTTTATCGGCAGCCACTTTTCACTGCCGATATTATAGACAGTTGTGTACATGCAGTAGGTTGTTTGTATGTGCTTTACGTGCAAAATCCGAATTCACTATTTATAGATTTTTGAAGAAAAAACACTCTCAACTTTGCTCACAGGAAACTGTTTACAACGCGCAAACCGATAGGTGAGACTTCTACAATACATAGTAGATGATTAGAAACAAAAAAAATTAATTTTAGTCAAAGAAGAAAAAGAAAAAGTTGGGGTCAAAACTGTTAAGGAGAATGCTTTAACTGCAATGCACAGGCAGAAGAAAAATCAAACGCTTATTACTGTTTCCACATTTAAAACTGTATAACCTGTGGAAACACGAATATATGAATTTATTTTCAGATTTTTTTTAGTTCTTATTATTATTGAAATTGTTGGTATTAAGTAGCAGACAACGTGGATTTTTCTAGTAGTTTCCCGTTTCTTTTCCTTGACTTGTTCTCGTTAGTCGGATGAACTTGATGGTTCAGTTTAATAATTATCTTAATGCCACATTCTAACGGCGAAGTTTGAGAAGCTTTTCCTAGACAAGACTCCTAATTGAGCACCGTCAACGTAGGAGTCGACCCACCAATCCACTCCTAATTATTAATTAACTAAATTATCAATAAAAAAAAAACAACATAGCTTTCTTACAGCCGAAGTTGTGCGTTGATGTACTGCGTTGAAATCAGCTGTTTTCTCTCCCGAATACCAAATAAAAAATATTGTGTTCTTCCTGCATTCCCGAATGTCAGATGACTTGTGCCGTTAAATGCATTTTAGTCAGCTGTTTACATTTCTCAAATGTCATTTGACACAAAAAATTCAATGTGTGAGAGAAGAGTCAAATCAAAGCATCTCCAAAAAATTACCACCATGTTTCATAATCACGTGCGTTACGTTGTGAGTTTTTTTTACGATCCTCTCATTTCTCTATTATTTTACAAACGCAGGACGACAGAGCAATTTGTGAATAGCCATTAAATTTCGCGCGTTGAAAGACGATGGCATGTGCATAGACAGTATTTGTGTCAACCATCTTCACCGCGTGATAACGCAATGCGCATACGCTTGCCTGAGTGTGACGGCTGGATTCTGCACCGACTGCAACGACTCTGATACTTATAAGAAATCATGTGGGAAAATTACGTTTATTACGGACTCTTCTGTGGTGAATTAGAGAGCTTTCGAAAGGATTTCTTTCTTTTCTTGGATCCTTGCAATTAATTTAATTCTCTGGGGGATTGTAAGAACAGTTCAGGCCGAAGGTTTTCAGGATTCAAGGCTCATGGCTGAATGCATGATAGACCTATTATGGATCCGATGATACAGGAACGGTCCTGATAATAGCGTAACAAATGCTAGTAGAGCAGTAATTTACAATGGGCATCAACACGACAAAAATTGTATCGTGAACACAGGGGCAGCCCAACATTCTAATTTTCTGAAACAGTTAACAGTTTTATACATCTTGGACTTAGTCTCAAGCCAAAGTCTATTGTGGACTTTTATTTATGCCCCAGTACTCAACTCGACTCAAAAATCCAACAAATTCAAATCCACCCACTAATCGCTCAGTTTGTTTTATAACCCATCACGTTTTTCAAGATTTCCAGTTTCACTCGATTGCATTTCAAGTCGGGAAAAACCCCCATCTTGTTGATAAATAAATTCTCTTTTAAATCATGTATTTCCCATCAATAGATGATGTGCAAGGTGAACACTTGTTGTGCTGAGTGCTCAAACGGATGTGACTATCGGCGATTTTCTCTTGAAACAGTGCTACTACGGATCGTGACCCTACGCTATCGCTTCAGTGAACAAGGTACGGGCTTCGGTATATTTGTTTGCCACACTTTTCAAGAAAAACATCTTCCAAAACATCTTCACATAGTTGATAAGAACTAAAAATAAATATCATTACAAGATCATTTTAAGTCAGACCACAGACGACGCGGTCTCCTTTGATTGAATTCATATATTCCTCGAATTCGGTCATTAAATCTTTTAGATTAGGACTATGTGAGTGTGGCGTGGGCTTAGATCAGAGATTGATGCGCGTCACAACATCTAGGTGACAGCAGTTAAATGTGAGATAGGCTGTGAGGCAACAGATTTTTGAGTATGCTGACATTTTCGAAGACCTTGCTTTGTTCGCCTCGAATGCGCGAGTGTGCAGTGACAGCTGATCGGGAGGAAATGAAAACGTCACGTGATCGGTCATGTGGATCCACAGGTCTAGAGGAAGAGCAGAGCAGGAGTTTGGAAGCATGTCTCAGGAGTACAGAAATTTGATTCAAATTGAACCCAATTGAAAACTTAAGTCCCAACCATTATCCACGTAAGAAAACTCAAGTCAACGTAAGCTATCGAACGAATCACAAAAACGATCGTTCGTGACGATAATAACACACTGTTTCGTTAAGTCTCGTTAAATTTTTGCACCAGTGGCATAGTGAGGAAGTGGAAGAGACTGCAATTAAGTACAAAATGTCAGTTGAACTTTTGAGCAAGTTTCCAAAAGCGATTATGGAAAGTTTGAGATTGGACGAATCTTCTGACCACTTTTTGTTAGGTTAGGACAGATGAACAGATGTATCACCGGTCTCATGACCGCTTCGACTTTTATCTTGAATGTATTTTAAAAATTCAACGACATGTTATTTTAGTCCTTGAGTCCTGAAAATAAAACTTGAGAGCAGTAAGAGCAATTCTATTTATTGAGTTAATACCGCAAATACAACATTTCTGTCATAATCTGTGGACGCTCCCCAGTGCCATAAAAATGGTAAGTGCTTCTGTTTCATGTCATCCAATGAGCTTTGCATCGTTCAGCGAGAAAACAGACGGTTCAAATCCAAGACCTCCTAATCTACCTAAGCCCTTAACCTGTTTCTAGTCGACTTGTTCATCAGCGACACGGTAGCCTCCAGGCTATCTGCTGAACTAGACCCCACGTCACCGCTTCCTTTGCATCTATTGACGTTATCTCAATTGACTCAAATCAAAGTTGCAGCTGATAATTATTATTATTATTTTTTTTTTCAAATTTCCCTTGAATTTGTTTAATTTTTTTTTTCCTCTCTTACATTGACCTGATCAGCATCATCGCAAGAGGTTATCTGGAGTTCAAGTCACAATCGACTACCTATACTTAATTACATGTAAGCCAAGATAAGCAACATGTAAACACCTTACGTCTACACGTATTATTTCATTTTGATCAAACGAGTTCTGTCAGTTTTACGATCGCATAGCGACGAGCGCAATCGGTAAATATATGTATTTCGTAAAAACAAAAAAAACAGACCCAAGTTTTATTGTGATAGGTTAATTAATGAGACTTGTTGTGACAGATGGTCACACTCAAGTATGAATGTTAAATAATAACCCGTTTCGAAATGTCATAAGGACAGTTAAACAATAATCAGAAACGTCTCAAATTCTCAAAATAAATTATACATCGGTAGGAACAATAACATTTTGTGTGCATTCAGATAGCAGCTTTAAGCAATCGAATCTGGAATAAATCTGGTCAATCTGGTAAAATGAGGTCTTCGCACAGCTGCCTTGTTCAAAATACTGACGTGATGTAGACAATTTTGGTGTCATATTTTGTTTTTTGAGTTCTGGATCACAAAACAACACGGGTAAATCAAACATGATTGCATGTAGACAACTGAATTAATTCTCTCTCTGGGTGGATTGCTGAACACAGCCGATTAGCATTATGACATGACAGACCTGTGTTGTGGTCTCGGTGTGAATTAAAATGGAAGGGAAGACGAATTAAATGAAAAACCTTCAGAAACAAGGAAATCTGGAATTCATGGTGAATATTTCAATTTCACCATGATTTACAATTTTATCCGGGCCTGCTGGAAAAAAAAAACCCAAATGTCAGACATGTTGCGAAGATTTGCCTTTGAACATATAGTACAACGCTTGCCAAACTTTGGATGTATGAATCGCATATTCTCACCAACTCCAACTTGCAATCCCACGTCAGCAACATTTCGAAAACACATTTTCATCTTCTCAAGTCTTGGTATGGCACCGCCACGAATTTCTTCAGGAATGTCGGAAGGTAACAAATTACTTCACCATTCCATGCTGATGAATTCGAATCCCATGTGTCCCAAGAACGCCGTGAATTATAGATCTTTATTTTTCGAATTCGTATGTTTAAAAGCATTATTGCACCCATCTTTACCCTTTCTAGAACTCTAGCTTTCAAACGTCAACTTGAGGGAAAGAATTTACATTTAGTATAATTTGTATTCACACAAAATTGAGAGTTCCCTGTAACGAAAAGACTTTACTCAAGAGTGTTTTCTCGGAGTGTTCGCTTAGGTTTTATTTACAAATAAATTAATCATTCTATGAAAGGTTTTTGTGAAAAAATGGTAATCAATTTATTTTAATCTTCAGCACAAGGTAACCAACCCTTGTGAACCTGGCTCACTTAGCCCAACGTGTTGGGTCCATTGTGGCCATGCTAGGGAGTTTTTAGCTACCGTGAGACCCACGGTAGTCCTAAAACCAGCCAGATTCATGAGTTTTTCAGTTTAACACCCCAGTAGTTCTCCAAGCCTATGCAAATGCCTTCTTCATCTAGAGTACGAACTCTGTCGTCAAATATCTTCCAAGTGACTATAGATTCTAACTTTTAACTAGAGTTGTTCTGAGAGTGTGTGTCAATACAAAATTTTGAGATGGACTATTGATAGATAGATAGATTGGATTTTTATTATTTCGAATAATGTTAGTTTTTTAGTTAAGTTAGTTAGAAAAGTTTATTAAAATCAAAATCAGCATGGCTTTACCGTCTGCCGGATTGACTATAGTTTATTGTGGAATAATGCAAATTTCAAAAGTTCTCTGTTAGGATATTATCTCTGTACTTTAGTGATATTTTGCAGTATTTAAACAACTTGAAATGGACGTACATTTCGTTTAGGAGTTCGGGTTGCGATAAGTAGTTATTTCCAAAAAAGGATCTCCTAGTTTCCCCCCTAGGATCGGACACTTGCCTAGGAAATGTATGACATCTTCTCTCTCTTCCAAATTACACATACTGCAGAGTATAGAGATGCGGTACAAAATTCAGTTTTAGAAGTTCGCCTCTAAGTTTACACATCACAGGAATTTCCTGGATGCTATGGATATCTTTAAAGTAATTTCGACTCCCCAGATTGTGGTTGAGCCGGCTGCATGTAATGCGATGTATTGATCCCGCCGCTTTTTCTAAAAACTGTATTCTTGCCTGCTCGTCAACCTGCTTTATTAATTGGCATAGTGAGTTACCCCGATTACTACCATCTGCGTTCAGTACTACTCCACATTCACCAGCTAATTTCATCCACTCTTTGAACCATGCAATCTTATTTTGAACGGTTTGCATCGCCACTATCTTTGGGAGTATGTTGTCTGCCATGTTCATTACTCGGAGTATGTAATTCATTAGAATCTTCAGTGTTTTTTTTATATAGTGTAGCTATCCTGTTTCAACCATAAGAATGTAGTTCGGAGTCTTCGGATGGAGTTTAAACATTTTACATTTCTTACATTTAATACAAAAGCGCTGCAATTTCCCCACTTCCTTATAAGCCTTATACCCCCAAAACTGCGCCGCTTATAGAATTATCGTCTCGGGTACAGCTTCGTATAATTTAAAATTACTGAGATGGACTATTGATTTTAGTATAACACAAGCTGTGAGTCGCAGGACTGGATGGCGAAGTGGGTTAAGTGCCTGCCCCTGCTTAGCGGGTTCCCCGGTTTGAATCCCAGTGAAAGCAAAGTTAATACGGTTTTATCTGGTTTTCAAATCTGGCCCAGTCAGCATTTGCTGTTGGGATCAAATTAACGACCCTGTCACTGGATTGTTCAATCCTGCGGGTATCACAATGGACTAATATGGTCTAAGTGTACTGGTGAAGCCTAACCAAACTGTGAGTTAATATTCGTTAGCACATCCTCAGGCCCAAATATAATTCACAAAAATTAACTTAAGGTTATATCAGACCAAAACAAAAAGTAGTCAAATTTCAAACTGTCCCTAATCACTTCTGGATCGTTACTCAAAATTCAAGTCAAATTTCAAACTGTCCCTAATCACTTCTGGATCGTTACTCAAAATTCAAGTTCCCACCGAAATATAGTATATTCACAAAAATTAACTTAAGGTTATGTCAGACCCAAACGAAAGGCAGTAAAATTTCAAAATGTCCCTAATCACTTCTGGATCGTTACTCAAAATTCAAGTTCCAACCGAAATATAGGTACATAGGGAACAACGTGAATTCTCCCACACGTAAAGGGTTGACTATAATGCGCATGAGCTAGTGTCAAATGCGCATGGGTGAGTGAACGAATACAACTACCCTTATGAGCCAACCTATAGTTGTCGTCGACAAATGATTGTGAAAATTTCGTTAATTTCGCAGATGGGATATTGTGTGCACAAATTACACAAAAGTTTCGTTTAGCAGGAGCTAGTGCGAATTCAATCGCACCGCGCATATGCAAATTTGACAGATCGAAGGGAAAATATGAAAAATAGGTAAATCTGATGACATTGAGTTATAATTCGTGTATAGACTCATATGAAAACGTGAGAAATTGTTTCTCTTTTTTATAAGAAAATGAAAAAAATAAAGTATTTTCGTAAAGAATTTCAGACAGATGGACAGATGCGCGCATGTGCTTATTATGGCCCGGCCACTTTTTGTGTTTTTCGCAAACATAATGTTTCTTCATGCACATTATAGTTGAGCCTTAAGTGAGGAAAAATTTACGAAACTTAACGAAACTACCAAACGTGATTATCACAGTATATTAAATCAGTGTTCTTGTATTTCTATATATCTCTAGGTATTAAATCTGGGTAGGACACGTATTTGTAATGAGTTTGTATGAGATACACATTCCAGAAAGTAAAGTGGTACGATGTCCCACATCATCTGAGGTGTCAGACTTGTCACATAAGCATGACTTCCATAGGTCACTACTTGGATGGCTTTGAAAGTGTTATCACAAATGTGACAATTTAAATAATTTGGGATTTTTTTATTTACACTATAAATTGTCAGTTAATTCTGCAATAAATTTCCCTTGCTTCCTCCTGTCTACACAATTTTATTGTCCTGCAAGCGTCCCATAAAACATTGTCCCAACTAAAAACATGTATAACAGCTGTAGTCAATGAACACACTCTGATTTTTGCTGATAATTCGGCTACTGAAAGGAACAAAAAAAGTCTGAGTATGACAAAAAATGGAACTGGCACAAATGTTTTTTTTTTTTTTGAGGTGATGTGACATTTCTGTAGTGATGGGACATTTGTAGTGCATCTTGTATGAGTAATACAACACTACTTCTCACTCGATTGTTTCGGATCCCTGAGGACTCTCTAATTCCATTGGACCCCAAGTGCTATGCCATAAAGTGATACCATCACAGCAGCAAATTGAAGTCTTCATTTCGCAAAATGCTGTGACATTACAGACACTGCCTTATCGACAACCCAGGTGTCACAATTCACTGGAAATTGTGATAAGCTCAATAAAAAGTCAAGGGATTTCCGGGAGAGCAGCTGACATCAGGCTTATCAGTCATTTCACGATCCACGAGAACTGCATCGTCAGCTGGTTGAAAGGCAAATTAATTTAATTTACACATTTCCACAAAGTCATGAAAGATACGATCATTGCATAAGGGATTTTTATTCACTCTTTGGGGAAGTACCCGTCCACTTTCGAAACCCCGTATTGTTGGATCATCGCTTGCAAGATGTGGTTTATAAGTTCTCGGGTTGAATATACTTTTAAGGGCAATTTCCTAACATGAACTGAGTGTAGAATAGACTATCTTATCAATTCGTGACAGTATCTTACCAAGGTCGTATTGTATGCGTTTTTTGAACGAGATAATTCGCAAGCAGTGGCGGCCGTGGCGTTTTGCATTTGTGCGTCAACTCAGAACTACGCTGCGGGGGTTTGATTCCCGGTACAACCAAAACAAATTTCAAGGCCTTACCATTTTCGAGTTACTGACAATGCTCAAAGAGTAACAAGTGTCTAGAAAATTTTTCTCAAACAGCCATTCGGAGTCGGCATAAAATTGTAGGTGCCTTCCGCTCTCGAAAGAACAATAGCACGCATGATACGAGTAGAAGATAGACCCTGGCCTTCTACCGCTTCAAATTAAAGAGGGTTGCTATGATTTATGAGAGCTAGCCAGGTTGCTCAACAAAATTTATTCGTGCATTGACCGGAATTTTTGTGAGGCGTGGAAGGCTGTCGTAGAAGTAGGATCCTGTTGAGGCAAGAACAGGACAGTTGCAGAGAAGGTAATGGGTGCCTTTCTCCTCCTCTGCATCCAGGCAGCGTCTACAGACGTCGTTGAGTTAATGCCTAGTAGGCAATGTCAAGCGATTATTCCCACCGCAGTTCTAATTTTAGATCAGGATACTTGGCCTTTTTGGATCGAGATGTGGCCAGATTTCTTTTGAGACTCGACAGGAGGCGCCTGTAAACCATCTGGCTTTGGTTATCTCTGCGAAAAAATTATTGAGCTGCAACTTGAAGGTAGCTATATGAATATCTATGTATGTTACGAGAGAATCCATCCAACGCCTAGTGCCGTGCTTAGCGAGTTCATCAACTTTTCAGTTGTCAGAAACAAAGTTGCTTTAAAAATTCACACAGACGTGTGTGTATGTTGATGGCGATTAGGTAAATTGGCCTACCCACGATCTGTATAGGATGGTGTCATAGATCTAGTCAGGTGTACACGAAAGACTTGGATAGATATATACTACTCGGCTAGTTTATGACTCACTAGACCTATAGTTTGTTTCTGGACTCCCACGAAACCAATGGCGCACACAAGTTGAGAAGTACCGTAAATAACTTAAAATAGGAGGCAGTTGGCTGGGGTAGGTTAGGTTAGAGTGGCTTACTACCTTAAAGGTAGCCAAATTTATAAAAATCGGATAGATCCTTATCCGCAAACCACCTATAGCTTCTAATAAAGCGATGAAGTTGACTAAAGCCAATATTACTTAGTTCTGTCAAGTCGTACAAATATGGGGCGTCCAAATGAAAAATGAAAAAGGTGACAAATGGTCTCTTCTTCCTCTTCATCCCGGCAACTTCTGCAAAAATCGTTTTAGGGGATAACTAGTCTTGAAGAGTGAATTCCAATTGCACAGTCCCCGCTTATGGCGCCAATGAGAGTTCTAAGAACTGCTGATTTTGATCAACGCACTCATCGCCAGAGGACCAAGTTTGGTTTGAATAAGCATTTCGGGCTTTAGGAGATGTTTGCAGTAGCGACAGAAATGGGCAGTAATTACCCGTGGTGATGTGATACTTGGTCGACTTCTCAATTCTCTGGAGTGTCACTGAGTCCCGGCACCCACATAAGTAGGATGCTGCATCACGTTAATAGATTGGCGGCAATTGAAGGACGTCTTGGAGTTAAATGTGACTGCACTCATGTGCTTCCTGGCTGTCCGAACAGATGACAGTATCTGTGCCTAATATTGCATTGATTTTATTTTTTAGGCAGGGCAGAGCTTCTTTAAACGCTCTCTGCCTGAAAGACTAAACAGTGAGGGGTAGTCTGGAATTTCAGATCCTTAGAGTGGTCCCTTACCCACTCCATTGCCCATCTTCGACCCATCTGAAAAAATTCAGGGCAGAGGATTGCCCAGCCTCTGGTGTTCAGACGTCCAGTAAGATCTGGAGGATATGCTGGTTGAGAAAGTTTTCTCGAAGATGAGCTTAGGTATCGTGAGAACGGTGTTTCCTGGTAGGGATCCAAATTTATCGAAGATTGTAGAGTTTGTGATTTGTAGCGCAGTTATTTCAATCTGATCGCCGTTCTGGCAGCGACCTGCCTACCAAAGAGAACGAAACAAAGCCTTGATGAGTGTATTTTAAGCTGCGGAAGGGGTAGTTCGCTTATCTCCGCTGATGCAAATGCATACCATCCGCTGAACCCTTTCGAGAGGGTTGCAAATAAAGATCGTGCCAAGAGAGGCTTGTTGCCCGACGTCCAGGCTCACCCAGGTCTGCAGGGCAATGAGAAGAAGACCAAGAAGTCCGATCGTTTTTGGGATATTCTGATACATTCCAATACAAATTAAAAAGCTAGATTCAAGGTATCTCCTTGGATTCCCGTTTAAATTAAATTTTTGTTCAAATCAATTTTAAACTGTTAACTTACTTATTTACTGCTAACATTATGCAAAACTCATGAGATGCGTGAAGCCAATCCATTGGACGTCTATTTGACACAGTCTACTGGTCGAGCATTTTGCATAGATCACATCCAATGGGTTGTTCAAAATAAGAACAATGAGGCGCCGGCAACTCAAACTTAGACTTAAAATTGTCAAAAAATTATCATAAGTGGACGGGTCTTACAAAATGTAACTGACCAAATTTCCAAGGCTTCCCTAATGCCGGAAATGTTTATTCAAATAATTTAACCCGTCAAGGTTATACTCTGAAATGCTTGTTTTTCTTAAATTTTCTGGTTGTGTCTTTTTTTAATTTGTAAAATTACCGGCTTTTCAGAAACGTCCTTCAAATGGAAAGCAGTTATCAACGTAGTCTAGGACTAATTAAGGGTCTCAGTAGTCGATAGAAGATAGAATCCATACTTTTGAATAGATTCAAAAAATTATTTAAATTTGTTCATCAACTTCAGATGAAGATATATCCTAGAAGATAGATCCTGTTTAGTCACCGACTTAAACCAATACTGGTCTTCTTGAGATGAAAACCTGTATTCAAATTGTTTTCCCTTCTGCCACATTATTTGAAAGGACAACGTGGTTTTCTAAATAAGAACAGGGAGGAAGAAAAGTTTCTCAGTCCTACTCAACAGACAGTCTTAACTTCAACTAGACCTAGCTTAGGCTTTGTTACCCAAATTGACGCAACCAAAGCTACATCTAAGTACTCAGCTGTCAAACAAATCTATGAACAATCTTTGTCTTAAGACCTTTCACAAAGAACACAAGATCACAGATCTTCAATGCAAAACCAGTCGAATCCAATCAACCCCAGACATCATCTATCCATCTGCCCCCACAATCGCCTTTATCGAATCGAGAGAGAGAACAAACAACTTAGAATAAATCAAAACAGGTTCCAACATAACGTACAAAAACAAAACTCAGAACTTGAAATAAAACCATTAAGAGATAACCACGCAACATAATTCACTAGACACACTAACACAGAAACTTTAGAACCTTGTCCGTGCCCCAAGAGAATCTGCCGAGTGTACCGCGATAAGCGCAGGCAATTACTTCATCTCGCCGGCCAGAGGGGTCATCGGGTTACCTTGCAATCGGAGATAGTGAAGCTACATCGGCACTTATCTTCAGACCGGTCACCTCTGGACGCCCTCAACCTTAACCAAGCCCGTATCCGTGAATTAAGACTGCCATCAGAATACAAATTCACAAAGTAAATACCAGGGAACAGAGAAAATTAATGAAAATTTATCTAGATTGTACTAACCCGCTGCACTGGACCAAGATCGCGATCTGCAGAACGCAAACGCCGATGATGAGAGTCCGCGACATGTTGCACGAACGTCGCGACAGGGTGGTCGGTCCTTAAACGATTTGTATTTCCTTTCAAAAAACCGCAGGAGAAATAAGAAAATTTATATCACAGCACTAACAATCTCTGAATGACCGGCAAACAGATTCAACAAAACACAGAGAGAGAGAAACACGAATCGTATAGACAGACAAGCTATGTACTTTCACGTCTGATCGGAACCGCTGTCAAACTGAGAATGATCGTCCGTCGGTGCTGCGATCACGTAAGTTAACTTTTTTGCGGTCTCATGACCGCTGAAAGTTTTCGTTTTCGTTTTCGTATTGGTTTTGATGTTTTCTTTCTCGTTGTTTTATTTTTTACTTGTTTTTATTTTTTGTTTCTGTGCTTCGCCTGTGCAGCGTTTTAGACGATCGCGAGGTCCGCGGATCGCACACATCTGGATGGGAAATGATCGATGATGATGGGCGCTGGAGAGGGGGCGGAGAGGAGACACTCGTACGCACACAGTCTGGAAAAACACATAAAACTGGATTCCTAAAATAAGATGTAAATAAAAATTGTTGGTGATCTTGGCAGGAGGTGGATTAGCGTCTATATTCTGACGGCACGGCGGCGGTGGCGCGGCGTCGACCGAAGATGGATGGGGCACCGCAACTGTTTGTCAGGTTCTTTTGATTTACTGGTCACTTGGAGCGTGGTACTGGGTCTGTGGAACATATCGTTTTGCAGTCCGACCGAAAATTGCCAACGAACTTGAGCACTCGTCGCGGTGATAAGGTTGCTAAGTGTTTTGGGTGTTTGTCGCATGTTGAACACTGATTTGTGGTGCGCTGTCGGAAGAGGAACCAGATAATTGTGCATTAAGAGGCAGGCCACGCTCCTCGTCCCGCCAGTGACTCGTGATATTAATGCACTTTAGTCAATAGTGAAGAGCGTTGCTGGTTGCCCAACGAGTGTGTCCCAGGCGGGGACTTAATGACTTTGCGAAGGGATGTCGTAGGCACTAGCCGGTGAATGGGCAGTTTTTGTGACTCCGGCTTCCTCTGGGTACCTGTTGTGTCGGTCTCAAGCGACGACGTCAAACATTTGCCTTGCCGTTTGGGCATGAACATTTGAGAGTTTTTCAATTAACGAATGGGACATTGTGCGATTTTCTTTTCTCTTCGTCGCCAGATCAGAGACAGGATGTGACCTTGTAATTGAATAGTGCGAGGAGGTAGAGAATGGACAAAAACAAGATAAATGCGGTATCAAAGACAGCAAGATGTCTTTTATTTGGAAGAATGTCTGTGGAACGTGAGTTAATGATAATTGCAACCAAACAATGTTTCACGGTCACTAACAAGGATGAGCAGTAGCTGGCCATCTCGTCTTGCATATATGTGGCCAACTTTCGTTGATACATATACATCTGGTAAATGTGTCAACCATTTTCAAAACCAATTTCAAAACCTATTTTCAAAACCTATTTCGGTTCTACACTGTAAAAGCAACAAAAAATTTTAATAAGCTACCATATACTATAAGAATAACGTATAATTTCAATTCATTCTTAAAGAGAATTTGGGGGTTGGTTATTCGCGATCGATTATGCTGCTGTTGAATCTGTCTTGAAAAGCTTATCTTAATCATCATCATTTAAATTCTCATGTCATATAAGTAACGTCATTTATAAATAAAACGTACCTTATCTTTTCTTCCGCTTATTATTTTCCATCTTATTTTTTTAGTTATTATATAATGTCTTAGATTTTTATTGAATTTCATGACGTTATGACAATTGATTTATTATTTGAATTTTGCATTTTATCACCCCACTAAAGATTTAAACATTTTTTTTTGTTATACAATTACCGAAGCAACATTCTGCACTAACTTCTTGCGTTACTGAATGTTTTCTATTATTTCCGTTTATACAAGACATTCCTTGCAACTATCTATAAGTTTTGAAAAAGGGAAATAAAATAAATAGAATAAATTCATTGTTATGTGGGGGGACAAATTATATAGATTATCAACAACTAGAAGAGGAAAATAGGTGTTACGTTATTATTGTTATTATTTATTGTTTTACTTTTTTAACATACATTCAAGTACACACCATAAAGAATTTACATAATTTTATAGATAATAATTAAAATAGTATGTGCAATCTATAGTTCATAAGGAACTAGAAGCCAAGCAAGCAATGATATATTAAGAAATTAAATACAAATTGAATGAGTGGTCGTTACAAAAATGTTCAATAACATTCAATAAAAATAGAATAAATAAATAAATAAATGAATAAATGAAGAATGGACAATGAAAACGAAATAGTTATGTTATTACACAAAGCAGATCCAAAACAAGCTGAATCCAAAAGCCATAGTTTCGAATTTTTAAAAATTGTTTCATTTCGTATACATCTTATATTGTAAGGTAATTTATTAATGAATCTAGGAGCAATTGCTAAAAAAAACAATTAAAAAAGATTTACTCATTGTGATGAAGTACTTAGGCGAGATTTTGGCCTATTATTGAAGTCTAGTACTCTCTTGATAATCCGCTGTACGATTACACTGGTCTCCTATGAAACATACTCAGACGTACCGGATGCTCTTACTCGTAGTATTATTTTGCTCAGATCACGTGCAGAGATAATGGATGAGAGAGATATCCAACTTCGGCCATTTTTACCCCTAGCCCACAACGAAGATGTAGTGGTAATCCCTTGTATTTCACTTATACATTTACATCGCTCGTCAATTCACCACAATATGGCGGCCGATTCGTGAATTTTGTGGGAAAAAAGCGGCAGATTCATGAATTTAGTGGGAATCCATGTACTTTCCATGTAACGTACATGGGTATGTTGTTCGGAGGGTGTTCAAAAGTTGACTAGTATTTTTAAGGGAATTTTCTTACATTGTTATATGGACTTTCGTGAATAAAAATGTATTGCAATGTCCATTTAACTGGAACTATTTGACCTAAAATTAATTCTTAAGTGTATATATCTCAAAAAATGAAGCCCGCCTTATACGCTTAAATCATTGATTCTGGAAAACTCATGAATTCATTTTAAACAATTTGATAAGAACAATGGCAAGATATTGCAACTATTACTAATGCATAAAAATGGTTGTCAAAACTTCTTATTTGTGATTCACGCTTTAATAATATTTTTATTATTGGTTAACTGAACGTGTGAATGTATTATTAATTTTTATTCATATGAAAAAATTCACACTATGTTGTGCATTCGTTAATTATGTCCAAGTATTTCAGATTGTAAATTGCTCAAGGTTTTAATGAATCGACTTCATGAACATAAGCTTTGTTCGTTCGTCTACCCCTCCATACTGTGTTGAAAATTGAACACCGAAATTTGAAAAAACGATCAAAAAACGAGCGAATTTTAAAATAAGAACTCTAATTCACCCCATTACTAAGGTGGGGAAGGGTATCAGCTGTCTCCACAGCTGTTCTCAAGAGCTCACACGTATTCACAGACAGGGGACAAAAAGCGTATAAAAAACGCTGTCAGATGAAATCAAGGGGCAAGGGAGGTAGAAGTTGGATATCTCTATTATAGGTTATCTCTGATCACGTGCACCAACACGATGAGCACAGTGAGAAGTTCCACCAAAATACTCCCTCTTTCGAGAAACGATACCAAGGAAAATGCTAAACCATCAATGTTGGGAGACTGCTGCTGTGTCCTCTGCAATGTCTTCATATAAACGTAATGCAGATGTCTCAAAAAAACTAAATTTGAAGAAAAATAGTATTTTTCGGTTCAATTTTTAAGCAAAAAGTATTTTCTCACAAAATCCCGATGTGACCTGGCTCTTCTATATAATTTTTCTCATTCTCTAAACTACAAAGATTATGAATCACATGATTTTATCCTCTAGTAAAAAATAAGTTTTATGTTTGTTGACCACCGCCTTCCGCCTCTTTCAAATACTGTCCGCTTTATTGTGCTCAATCGAACTGCACTGTCTACCATCGATGTGACATGGCATGGCATGGATCACCATTTGTATTCTCCAAATAGTGATGTTGCAATATTGCTGATCGAATTTTTCGGAATTAGCTGGAGTGTCTGGAGCGTATGACCCTTTGGGTGCGCAGGTACATCAGACGTTGGCCTACTTTAATTGTTGAGCTTGGAGTGTGAGCTTTTGAAGTCAAGTGAGAATATTGCACCCAGCTAGTGAAATGCGACTTGTAACTATGTGGTGCAAACTTGCATATTCATTTTAATTCTATTGGTCTTCTCTTTCATGTGTATTTATTTATTTCCTGTACAATCCGTTTATCCGCCGTTTTCAGTAATCCGCCGATGGTTGAGATTTTTTGCTGGCGGATTAGCGGGGGAGTGTTGTGATACTGTTTCTGGTTGTCAACGAATTAGATTCGTTTTTGTATGAAATATCCGAATTTGTAGGAGGATCTCAGTCGTATACCACAAAATTATGCTACATTTTGTGTAGTAACACATGTGTAGTAAGTGTCTATGGCATACCGTTAACATTCTTGTTAATAAAACAGCCAGTATTTCCTTAATTCACTTTATGTTTTGTTTATATTTAAAACAAATATTTAGCAATCAGTCTTTATAAACAAAATAAACGATAAATGTTTGAAAGACACAATGAACTCATTGTAATACTTTTAAAAAAAGTGTTGCTAATATGGACCACTCTGTTTTAAATGAACCAAGGTGCCTTAGAAGAAAGATAGGCTCTCTACCCATTTTTGTGCACACCAAATCTTCATTCAATCCCTCTGGATATTTTAGGGCACGGTAAACTGCCTTCACAAAACATATTCTTCTTCTTCTGGTGGCGCTACAGTCCGGGGTGGACCTGGACCTCAAGCAGTAAGCCTCTCCAGCAGGCACCATCTTTAGCCAGCTGTCTCCAACTGCGCACACCAAGTTGATTGAGGTCCTTCTACACCTGGGTGCGCCATCGTTGTCCCACTGGTTCGGCGTTGAATACTTCTTCGGGCTGAAGCAGTGTTATCCATGCGCTCTACATGGCCCATCCATCTTAGACGTTGAGTCCGTAGACGCCTGGCTAGGCTCATGCCGCTGTACAGCCCGTACAGTTCGTGGTTGAATCTTCTTCTCCAATAACCATCAAGGCAAACAGGACCAATAATTGACCGCAGAACTTTTCTCTCGATAAGACCAAGTGCTTCTTCATCCGCGCAGGACAGGGATGATCAAGGTGTTATATAATGTTCACTTGGTCCTTCGAGGGAGAAGTCTACTACTCAATTGCCTCTTGAGCCCAAAGAAACAGCGATTGGAGTAATTCTGCGTTTGATCTCGGTACTGATGTTGCTCGTACTGTTCACTTGCGAGCCGAGGTAGACGAAGTCCTTCACTACCTCGAAGTTATAGCTGCCCTGTGCGTCATTTCTCGATGACAGCATATATTTCGTTTTGCCCTCGTTCACTGCTAAACCCATTTTATACCAGAAAACGCTTCATTGACGGCTCGCTGTGTTCGAGCAATCACGTCAATGTCATCCGCGTGTGCTAGCAGTTGTACGGACTTTTGGAAGCTGCCTCTTGTGTGAATTCTGCACGATCTTCTCAAAATCGATCACAAAACATATACTCTGTTATTTAATGGCAACTAATATCGCTTTCATACTTCCACTTTGCACTCTTATAGATTTTGC
The DNA here is from genome assembly GCA_964034865.1 of Eristalis intricaria. Classification (NCBI taxonomy): domain Eukaryota; kingdom Metazoa; phylum Arthropoda; class Insecta; order Diptera; family Syrphidae; genus Eristalis; species Eristalis intricaria. The sequence goes on from OZ035874.1 coordinate 76,286,406, forward strand.
AATTATCTCCTGTAAAGTGACCATATTAAGTTCCATGTATTAAATATGGCAAAAAAATGGAACATAGTAGGAACGCCTATGGTGGGCCATATTACAAACATCGGGCTTTTTTACTCTTTCCTGAAATATCTCATACATAAACAATTGAATAATTTTTATTTCACAAGTTGAAATTTTAATTTGAGGACTACACAATATTGTAAGAACATTAACTCATTTTCAGACAATTTTTATTTAAAAACTCTTAGCAAAATTTACCCAGAAATTATAAATAAGGCAATTTAAAATCATCCAAGTGCTCTATACCACACATTTCTTGCCAAAGACAGCCCCAATTGCAACGACTGATAGACAGTTCGAGAATGAATGATATGATGGTATGAGTGACATGTGTATGCTTTTCCTGTTGTGAGATATTGTGGTGGGATATATTGCAAACATGGGCCGTGTATCCAGCACTTCTCCTACCAATGTTCAAGAATTACCTCGTGTAGAAATCCCTTCACATGTAACAGAAAAATGATTCAATATTGGAATTCGGTGGAATTCGGAATGCCATCAACATGTAATGGATCCAATCGTACAACGTACGCGAGCAAGAGGTCCTTGTTTATCGATCATCTGTCTTTGGCAAAATTGTGCCTATTCCGAAGATAGTATCAAAATATGAAATCGGAAACACAAACGTCAACGCGTTAAAGGATAATTTTCGGGCTCGTTTTCAGAACGTTTAGACAAACTTAGAAAAACCCGGTGAGTATTGAAAATCTCATAAACTGATGAAGATGCAACCATGATCTTTAATGATACTAAGAGCTTAATAAAAATGTGAACTTATATATGTATCAAGGTTGTAGAGCGGCCGGATTTTGCCGTATTATCCTGAAAAAGGATATCTCTCCCTGTTAGCTTCTTTAGAAAATATCTCTAACACACGCATTTGTTTAGCTCTTTCGAGTAAGTGAAGGTCAACCTCTCGCAGATATCATTCTAAAAGCGGTAAATCACAGTTCCCATCACTCAAATTGCACTGGCTTTCTTCATGACATTCGTACATTACTTGCTGTCTACCTCATTTAATCTTCTTAAATTAAGCTGAAATTCGCTCTTTCTTTATCTCATGAAAAAAATCAGAGCGCGAATTTGTAAATTATAAATTTTACATCAGAATTGTTTTTCCAATTGTCTCCTAAGACCTCCAAAATCATGTCCCATAAGATTATGGTCGGAAAAAATCTATTCGTGTTCGGTTAACTAATTCTGGTATATTTTCTTGAAGAGAATTTTTAATTTAAATTTTCAACCGATTTACTTAAAGTATTGAATTTCTGTCTTGAAAAATAACTAAATTTTTAGCAAATTTTTGACTTTCGATTTTGGAAGTGTGCCAGTTGGACAAAAATTAATACAGTGGACTGTCCCTAAGCCGAAATGCCAGGGGATACCATAATTCGTTCGAATTAGAGAGAGTTTGGACTCAGGGAGAGTCCAATGCATACGATTGGAAAAAACCAATGTCTTGCAAAGCAGTTGTTGTATAAAATCAAACAATTTGGGTTGTTATTGCTCAAAAGTTACAGGGGCTTTTAGTCCGAACGTGGATCCTGAAGGAACGGAAAAAAGCCATTTGAAATTAATCGGTTCGAGAAAGTGTTTGTGCACAGGGAGTGATATGTATAATAAATACTCTTTATTTGAATCTCTGTGTATTCTGTAGTATTTCTAAAAAAAAAATCCAAATAAATACCTATTTTTTCAGCCTCAAGAATGGCCTAACCCCGTAAATCACGTTGTTTCCCCTCCCAGCTATTTAAGTTATTCCTGAAGCCACACAATCGCCAATGAATACCTCGAAAGATTGGAAGCAATGTTCTCGGGCACCTCTCATTCCATCCAAAGACTTATCCACGTCACCTTGACCGACCTTCATCACTTGTACAACCACAATCTTCCACTTGTGGTCTCATCATAATCAATCAAAGAAAAGTCATATAGTTGGGTAATTTACAAGCTTCTGATCAGCAATTTACCTTGAGATAGCGATCATAATTGCCAACAACTCAGTCAATTACTCTCACATTCGCTGGACGCGCTGCAGAGAAGAGTCAATTCGCGTCAATTAGCTTGGCAGAAGTCTATCATCTTTCTATTCAAATTTCCCCCCAATTAATTACTTAACTTAACACCTCCCGTGGGGATTCGTGGAAGCGATAACGCCGGTTCCCCAATCACTTCCGCGAAACACCACCACCGTAAGGCTAAATAAACATGTTTACTTTCATTCAACTTGAAGGAGTTTCCCAGAATCTGTGTTCTACGTCAAAGCGGACATTTCAGATTCAGACAAATGGAATTTCCAAAAGCCCGCTGCCATACGACACACAGTCTGTCATCGATCAACGAACAACGCCTGCAGCTGCTGAAATGGTCCGACGAGCAAATGACTTCCCTGTGTGCGAAATGTGCTCAGTGTCCGAGATGTCACTGTTCGGCTACTCACGCGGCGCCCACCGCGTCGCATCGGTCGTGTTATGAATGATTACGCAACGCGTAACCGAGAGAGGAACTGACTTCATTTGAATCGAATCTGGAAGCCGAGGGAGGCGAAACAAAAAATTGCGATTCACGCGCCGATACAGCAATCCATTGATGTGGTGACACGAACGGGTGCGCGAATGAAGATTTTGAAATGAACAGTCTCCCCGGGTGGGAGTGCGCTCCACAGAGGGAAAGTGATCGCGAGGATCGGGTTTCGCATTGATCCATCGGCTGAGAGCGGTGATTGGGACACCCTGGCTGTCGGTATCCGATGGATATGTGAAATCGAATCTCTGCCGGGAGCTGCGACTGGTCACCGATCCTCGTTAATTGTCGACCGAGTTGGCTAATTGGGCAGAAAGACAGATCGAATCGTGAATTCGCTGAGCAATTAGTTTGTCACGTTGGTCTACACTCTCACCATCGGCATCGTCACCACTGACGGCCGTCACTGGAGCCGGGGTTCCGGTGGAAATGTCATGGTTCACAGGCGACGCGTTGGTCTAATGTGCTAACATAGCACAAATTTCACAGACTGGGGATGTACATAGTTAGCAGGTGGCGATACTGAACTCGTTAAGTCAGAACGATGACAGTTTGTGTTTGTTCTCGAGTAAGCCTTGGACTGACGCATTCACGGGAAAACACCGAGGCCTCGGATGACGATTGGGGGCTCTTCAGTCTTTTTTATTTTTTTATTCTCTTCAATAGAGCGTGTGGAAGACTGTGGTGATACGCAATCTGAGTGCTGTTAGAACATTTTAAGGGGTTTCGGTAAAGAATAAGTGAGTTAGAGAAAAATCAATAAACTTAAGAAGCTTACGAAAATATTTGCTCAAACATCTTGGGAAGAAAAACCAATTGAGGATGGCTTCCGCCTGCCTTTCATGGTAAATGGGTGTCTAAAATAGCTCGCATTACGGGGTGATATGCGAAGGCAGTAGCGCTCTGACGGTACATAATCCGACATCTAAACTCAACTGGAGCGGTGGATAAACTCGTGAAATTGGGTAAGTGAATGACTTGTTTAAGGTGTTCTTGTATGCCCCTGGAGTGCACTGGTTAAGAGGAATGAGGAAACGGTTATTCTGAAATTAATCTGGGTTCCTTGCCTATCTGTTCCTATCCTGCTGCATAAACTATTTATTAATCTTTAATAATAATAATTAATTTTATAATATAATCTTAAATTAATGGTAATGATCAGACATTTATTAGAATATTAGTTTAAGTCTATTTCAACATAAACAGAATTAAATGTATTAATTAATTATAGCTATAAATATACATATGGCTTGGTTGAAGTAAGAAATTCCGAGTTCGAAGACTTCTTTCCGGAGTATATAGCTTTACATTTTGAAAAATCTTAGGACAAGTATCGTATGGATACGAGAAAATGTCATGGATGAAAATAATACAACGAACACTTCAATTTTTCTAGAGGATCTAAACTAATTAGGACAAATCTTGTTAGATATGAGGCCATGGTGTCAAGAGACATAAACTCCATTCTTTTTGTAAGGAATCTAGTCTTTTTTTAGACGTTCTACAGACTTCATATGTAACGGACACCATATTACTGAACAATATTCAAGTACAATAAGCATGTAGACAGATTTTCGGGCATATGGATTATAAAATTCAGCCATGACCTTTTCAGAAATCCAAGCATTGAATTAGATTTTACAGTTATGTAGTCAATATGAAAGGAGGAAGAAAGTTTCGTGTCGCAAATTACGCCAGGGTATTCTATCTCCGTTTTCCTAGAAAGACAAGCCATGACAATACATGGTAAACAGAAAAGGAATGACACTTGCTAATATTTTAGCTTAGTCTTTATGGCCTAAGATTACCATAATTCTTCTTCTGGTGGCGCTACAGTCCGGGGTGGACCTGGGCCTAATCCAGGCCTCTCCAGCCGGCACGATCTTTAGCCAGCTGTCTCCAACTGCGCACACCAAGTTGATTGAGGTCCTTCTCCACCTGGGTGCGCCATCGGTTCCGTGGGCGTCCTCTATTGCGTTGTCCCACTGGTTCGGAGTCGAAGCCTCTTCGGGCTGGAGCAGTGTTGGCCACGCGCTCTACATGGCCCAGCCATCTTAGGCGTTGAATCCGTAGACGCCTGACTAGACTCATGTCGCTGTTCATCCCGTACAGTTCGCAGAAAAAAAAGCAGATATTTTCTCTCGAAAAGACCAAGTGCTTCTTCATCCGCTTTTGAGATTGTCCATGCTTCTGCCCCATAGAGCAGGACAGGGATGCTCAAGGTGTTATATAATGTTAGCTTGGTCCTTCGATTGAGAAGTCTACTACTCAATTGCCTCTTGAGCCCAAAGAAACAGCGATTGGAGTAATTCTGCGTTTGATCTCGGTGCTGATGTTGCTCGTACTGCTTACTTGCGTGCCGAGGTAGACGAAGTCCTTCACTACCTCGAAGTTATAGCTGCCTATGGTGATGTTTTGGCCAAGTCGTCGATGTTGTGAGTCCTTTCTCGATGACAGCATATACTTCGTTTTGCCCTCGTTCACCGCAAAATCCATTTTAGCCGCCTCCGCTTCAATACCAGCAACCGCTTCTTTGACGGCTCGCTGTGTTCTGCCAATCACGTCAATGTCATCCGCGTATGCTAGCAGTTGTACGGACTTCTGGAAGATCGTGCCTCTAGTGTTGGAGTGTGAGTCTTGCACGATCTTCCCCAGGATGATGTTAAAGAAATCACATGACAGCGCGTCGCCTTGTCTAAAACCTTTTTTGACATTGAAGGTCTCGGTGAGTTCGTTACCGACCTTGATGGAGCAGCGAGAGTTCTCCATCGTCATCCTGCACAGCCTAACGAGTTTGGCAGGAGTGTCAAAACTAGACATGGCGTTGTATAGCTCGTCCCTATGCACGCTGTCATATGCTGCCTTGAAATCGACGAATATGTGGTGGGTGTCTATCTGCATTTCTTGGGTTTTTTCCAGGATCTGCCGTAATGTGAAGATTTGGTCGATGGTGAACTTCCCCGGCCTGAAACCGCACTGATAAGGACCTATCAGGTTGTTGACGAATGGTTTCAGGCACTCACACAAAACGGCAGAGAGGATTTTATAGGCGATGTTAAGGAGACTTATCCCTTGGTAGTTGTCGCAGTCAAAGGGGTCTCCTTTCTTGTGGATCGGGAAAACTGTACTAAGATTCCACTCGTCGGGCATGCTTTCCTCCGTCCATATCTTACAGATGAGTTGGTGCATGTACCTTACTAGCTCATCTCCAGCTGCCTTAAACAGTTCCGCTGACAGTCCGGCTGCACCAGCAGCTTTATTCGACTTTAGTCTCGATATCACTATCTTGACTTCGTCTAGGTCGGGGGGACAGAATTCTCGTTGATCATCGTCAATTAAGTTGAGTGGAACATTCTGCCTGACAGCGGTATTGGAGTCTTCCTCGCCGTTTAAGAGTCTACAGAAATTATCTTTCCAGATTCTCATCTTTCCGAATCTACTACGATTTGTCCCTCTGCGTCACGACAGAATACAATAATTACATTACGTACTTAAGTCATTTTGAACTTTCATATAGTCTTGAGAATTTTTAAGACTAAGGGGAATCTTGAGGTCTTTTGCATACTTCAAACATTTAATATGAGAAAGGATTGCTGGCAACTCAATAATAAATACATATATTGAACAGTACTGGACCTATATGGTTACCTTGTCACAGCTATTCCGAATGTGGACGAAGAAACATCTCTGAAACTAACGCGATTCTGCAGGCTGTGCATTCGAATCCGGCTGGTTACAAATTATATTTTGTTTTTCATAGGCAATAAATCCTTTTCTTTGCTTTGTTTTGTTTTTGAATAAACATTTCATTTTCCTTCATTTTTCCTAATGACCAGTTTAACATTGCAAGGTTACACTCCACTTCTGGCTTAAACTTCATTTCAACGTGAGTTTCTTTCTTTTTTAACTGAATTCAATTTGTAGTTTTAGTTAAACGAGATTGTACTCCCGTTTGAAACTCATTTCAGCAACACTCCTGTATATTTATTGTTTCGCTCTTACAACTGATGTTCGATAATGGAATTCATCCCTTCCTCATTTATCCTTCCAATAACATTGTTTGTCCCTTTTCATGCACAGAGACTAGGTAGTTTTTGCTTAAATTTTTTTATGGATTGCCTTTCACTGGTTGAACTCAAGGATGGATTATCTGAGGTGATTTTGTATTTTTGTTTTCCTTGTTTGTTATCTATCTAACAAAAGCTCCAAAGAACTGCACCCAAGACACAAAATCTACAAGGAATAGCAAATATTAAGGAGAGTGTGTACGTACACGCACCGGTTTTTCGATCGCATTGAATAAACAAAATTCAACTGAACGTTCAGATTTTAGTGTGAATCTGAACGTCTTAAGGCGTAAATTTTAACTCAGTTTACGGTTCAGCTGAACCTGACTTCTTACTGGGAAAAACGAAATTTGTCGTAGAAACAAAACATACTTTTATGGACGCTCAAGCATAAGCAAAAATTACGCAACCCTCGCTTCACGCAACTCCTCGATTTTCGCAACAATAAAATACCCAATTTCTTAAAAAAACACCCATAATATTTTGACATGACCTTTTTTTATGTATTATATCAATTCAAGTTGTATGGTCATAAATAACGATTCGTTTTCGGCTCAAAGTGTGGTTTTTTATCACATTGCCATTCTCTTTATAGAAACAGCCATATTTAATAAATGCATTAGTTTCAAATCGGGTCGCCGTGGCGTAGTGGGTAAGTGCGTCGACTCCTATGCAGAGGATGCCAGGTTCGATACCCGAATTTACCACCTTTCATATTTCACGGCTCCACCTCTTTCGACTGACAATGCTCAAAGAGTATTCCTGTCTAGAAAAAGCTTCTCAAATTCGCCGTTCGGAGTCGGCATTAAAACTGCATATCCCTTCCACTCTTGCAAGAACAAGAGCACGCACAACACGAGTGGTTGCTGAGAAGCTAGGCCCAGGTCCGCCTCGGACTGTCGCGCCACCCATACTATTATTATTATTATTAGTTTCAAATTATATAAAGTTTAATGATATGCGATGTATTATTTAATAAAAATAAAAATTACCATAACATGGATTACCGAAATGCGAATGAAATTATTTTTGTCGTACGAAAGGCTTTTCTGCTAGTACCATAATAATTCTCGATTTATAATTGTCAATGTTTACCATTTGAGTTATATTTGTTAAGTAACTCTCTATCCAATTACAGAGTACTGAATGAATACCAAAGGATCTTTGTTTGCTTAAGAGAGCGTAGTGTGACATACTATGTCAAAAGCTTTTCTAAAGCCAGTAAAAATAACGTCAACTTGATCTCCGGACTCTACTCAGTCAAAGAGATATTTCATTAAATAATGTCAAATTGGTTAAGGGGGATCCACCAGAAACAAAGCCATGTTGTTGTAAATCTGTTGCAGGGTTGGAGCTGATCTAAGTAAAATTCAACCATTTACTTACTGTATAGCAAAAGTGCGCTGTAAGGAAAATATGTATAGCTACTCGGTTAGCTTTTTCTGTGGTTCTTTTCCGGCAGATGGGTCTTCTTTCAGTAAAATATTTATTTTATTACATATATGGTTCTAAAGACATTTTTAATGAGAGTGGTTATATGCAGAGTCCTATCTTTGATTGACATAGCCTACGCACCAGCACTTCGCACATACCCACAACGCCACGGCCACCACTCCTTACTCAGTTTGTGTTTATATTTATGGACTCATGAAAGAACAATCGATTCTATGTACCTACCGTGGTTTAAATTCCGTTGGAGATTTTTTGAAAAAAAAAAAGCAAGAAAATCATGTCATGTATAACAGACTATTTTAAATTATAATTATGCTCCTCTACTTTTTATGTGTTCTATGGTAAATAAATAAATATTTATATCAATTTTGTATTTTTCTTGATATGTCCAATTCTTTTCGAGTTATCGAAGTTCGACTGTACTTGTCGAACAAGCTTAGTAACAAACTGCCAGTGGATATACGAAGTACTAGAACTTTGCTTGGATTTTTAAAACGCATTTAGTTATGGTATGGTTTTTATTTTAATTAATTAACACCACAACTCACAAGGTAGCATAATATTTGAAATATTTCATAATCTCTATATTGTTTTGATGTAAAATGACACAAACAATTCTCTTATTAATGCTAATTAATATTTGTAATAGAATTAAGCAATGTATTAATGGGAATAAAAACAAATTGAATTGAATTGATCGCGTGAGACAATAATAGCACGCACCAGACGAGTGGTTTCTGTTGAAGCTGGGCCCTGTTCCTGTGCGGGCAGTAGTCCCACTCATGTTATTATAAAGGGTGGTCTAACGACATCGCATGATGATATTGGTAAATAAAACAAAAAGTTTTCAGATTATGATAGAAGACATATGACAATTATGTATGAAACAAAATATCGGTTAAATGGTCAGCACGATTTCGGGGGCAACCTCTATCCAATGGTCCATATTTTCAATCACTCTGACAGATATAATTGAGGTTCAATGCTGTTAATGTGCAGAATCATCCCATCCTTTAATTCTTGAATTGTTCTTGGCATATTGGCGTACACTTTTTCTTTTATGGTAGAAGGTAATGAAATGTTCGACTTCCTAGTTAGGACAGGAGCATTGGAACAGGTAATCGTTCTGCGCTGTAGGAGACCATCCTCCCTGGGGATCTGATAGCTTATCTCACCGAAAAGTGGAACAAATCTTTGCACTATGCAGGCGAAAGCAAGATCGTTGAGCTTGATATTACTAAGGCATTTGACAGAGTTTGAAATCAATCTCTACTGCTGAAAATGTGTGCCTATGGTATCGATGAATCTCTTCTTATATGGACTGGTAATTGGCTTTCAAACCGTTCAATTCAAGTTGTTTTGGATTGCTTCAAGTCTGATATCCACCAAATGGCTGGTGTTCCCCAAGGCTCAGTTCTGTCTCCGGCACTCTTTCTCATTTTTATAAATGATCGCCTGCCTGCTACTTCGAATCCATTCCTTCACTTGCGACAGCACTCTCAGCTTTTCATATTCATTCCAAGACTCACGAACTCGCCCTTCGGTCGTAGAATTAGAACGGAAGCGTATGCTAAGCACATTCAGAATTCATTCCGATCTTGACAGCATAATTAACTGGGGAAGAGAAGAACAATAGAGTGGAATTCAATGCTTCAAAAACTCTATGCTGTCACTCAAGCGAACCCCTGATAATCACCCAATCATGTATCGATGAAACCGGAAAACTTCCCATCCTTGGTATGTGTAAATTAAAATTAACTTTTATTTTTTTTTTACTTTTCATAAGAAAAAATATTATTCGAACAGGCAGCGACTCTGCCTACTACACATTTGAACTTACAATGTTTTCTCACTTCTACCTTAATAATAATAACAATATAATAATAATATGTGGGCCGCGACAGTCCGAGGTGGACCTGGGAGTAGCTTCTCAGCAACCACTAGTGTTATGCGTGATATTGTTCTTTCACAAGTGGAAGGGACCTACAGTTTCATGCCGACTCCGAACGGCGAAGTTAAGAAGCTTTTTCTAGACAGGAGTACTCTTTGAGTATTATCAGTGACTCGAAACTCGACTTCTAGCTTAATAAGCTAGTATTTATTGCTGGAACTGCATTTTCACCTACTAGAGAGAATCCAAAAGCGAGCGATTAAACTTATAGGAGACAAAAAATATCGAGCAGTCAATAGACCTGCTCGAACATCGACGTGCCGTCTCTTCTTTGTCTGTATCTTATCGCTATTTAAATAAACGATGCTCAAGTCAGCTAGCCGACAGCATTCCTCCTCCCCATGATAGTCGTCTCGCCAGGAATAAACATCAGTATACCCGTAAGCCAACGTTAGGTTAGGTTAGCGTGATTGATCCTTGTTGGATCGCTTGTGCTGTCACTTCCCGGTGCTTTCCACCGGTTCCTCCTTAATTCAAAGGGACTACACTAAAGAAAAGAAAATAAGCCTGGAGACCGCCTAATGGTCTAGCTTTAAGCCTACTTTCGGACGCACAGTTAAATTCAGAGACTCGTTCTTCAGCCGCACTACACGAATATGGAATGCTATTCCCAGTCTTATATTTCCCACAGAATACAATCCACAGATGTTATACAGACCAATGTGTATAGGTACCTCCTCTTCCTTTCTCCCTCTTTACCTTCGGGCCGTGCTGTGTCTTGACCCTGGACAATTAAGGCTATTAATAATCCCTCGAGGGAAAGCAAATTATAAAAAAAAATCTCGGAGAACAATTCAGCGAACTAGAAAGAAGGAACTTGCCAGAAACTGGGAATAATATTCATGGCATGAAATGGCAGTTGGTAGAAGGCAGTAAGTTGAAGTTCAAACTAGCGGCGAGGCTAGTTGATTTAATTTCAGGCCATACCCTGACCATCATACGAAAATCACTTTAGGTCAGAGCGGAATAGATAGATAGATATTTATTTCTTCGTTTCAAAAAATTTTACATGGTTTGCCAACACACAATTTACATACAGTGATATGATGATATTTAATACATCTTTCAACTGAGAAAGTGGTTTTTTTATTGTTAAGAACTATTTATTAAATTTTGAGTATTTTGGAGGGTAAACAACGGGAAAACCCTCATATAAAAAAAAAGTCAGAGGAAAACATAAAAAAAATGTATAATATAATATAAATATTTAATCAAACAATTAAGTAAATATATAAATATGTAAATAAATAACAAATAAACAAATAACAAGTAAATAAATAAAAAAGAATAATATGTAAATAAATAGATATAATATATACAGATAGGTAAATAAATATTTAAATAAATAAATAAATGAATAAATAAATAAATAAATTAAATAAATAAATGAATAAATAAATAAACAATTTAATAAATTAATAACAATAATTACGAAAAAAAAATAAAAATACAATATGTATGAATAATTAGATAAATAAATAAGAAATAGAAAAAAAGAAGAAATTAAATGTTAAATATTTCAACCAATGCTAAGTGACATTAAGCTCGTTAACGAGTGGATTTTCAGGTATGTTACATCTTATAAAAAAAGAGTTAGTTAGCCTTTCTATTCTGTCAGAGATCAATTCAACATTTGCTTGTCGATGCAATTCACAAGTAGAATAGTACCAAGGTAAGTTAAACATCATTTTTAAAAGTTTATTTTGCTGGATTTGTAACTTTTTAATATGACACTTAGCACAATTTCCCGACACAGGACAACCATAGAGCAGGAGTGCTTGAAATATGACTTTATGTATAATTATTTTATTTTGATCGGACAAGAGAGATTTTCTATTTATGAAAGGGTATAGTATTTTACAGCAATGCTTATTTTGTGCAGAGTTTTTGTTATATGTTCTTGAAAAGTCAGTCTTTTATCAAGATGTATACCCAGGTATCGAACTGTGTTCTCCCAGGCTATCGGCTGCCCAAGAACCATGATTTGATCAGATGGGAGGAAACAAGGTTTTCTTTTTCTGGTGAAAAAGATTGCTTGAATTTTTCCCTTGTTCAATTTAATTTTCCATTTTTTACAATAATGACAGAATACTTCCGCCGCATTTTTAATATTCGTCTCAATATTGAGACCGAACTTATGCGACGAAAGTATCGCTGTGTCATCAGCATATGTCGCAAATTCATATCCTGGTAGGTCCGGAAAGTGGGATGTATACAAATAATATAGAGGTGGTCCTAGGACCGAGCCTTGAGGGACACCAGCGGGCACAATTAACGAATTAGACGAGCTAGTATTCACAAAAACTTTAAAATTACGATTTGACAAGAAACTTTGAATAACTTGCACAAATAAGGGGGAAAATTAAGATTGAGCATCTTAAATATAAGTCCATTGTGCCAGACGGAGTCAAATGCTTTCTCTATGTCGAAGAGTAACATTCCCGTCGACTTTCCTTCACATCTATTGATGATCACCTGATGATCTTAGTGATTCGAAGGACTTGATGACTAGTACTGTGAAAGGGTCTAAACCCGAATTGCTCATTGGGAATTAATTTGCGCATATCGATAATACTTTGCAGCTTGTTCTTGAGAGCTTTTTCAAAAATCTTACTCAGGCTGCTTAGCAAGCTAATTGGTCTGTAGCTCTCCGGTCTGTCGGGTGGTTTACCTGCTTTCGGAATTGGTACTACTTTTGCTACTTTCCAGGTGTTTGGCAAGTATTGAGTTTTTAGACATGCGTTTAATATAAATGTTAAATATTTAATTCCAATCTTAGGTAGATGTTTCAAATAGATATTTTTGATATTGTCCAGGCCAGATGATTTCCTGATCAATAAGTTTTTTATGTAGAACTTAATTTGGTTCTCATTAATGAACGCATTCACTGTAGTTTCGACACCGACAGAGCGGAATGATTCGGGGCTGATCTAAATGAAGCGTGTACCAGCAAGCGCCAGATGACTGGAGCCATTCAGGTGAACAAGTGCTATGAAGTCATATTTAAAGAGTGGGGAAGACAGGTGCATTTGCATTCACTCACTGAACTGTGTTGCATTCGTCGATGACAACTTGCACTATTGAAAACTCCCGAGGCTGTCGCAATTTTTTCAAATATTTTTTGATTTACTTGCACTGCTGTCATCTTCGAATATAATACAGTTTCATGATTTATTGGCAAAAGCAAAAATTGCAAAACTCTATGCTTTGAGTTGCCGTGAATGATAAAGGGCAATTTGCTGGTAAAAAATGATTACAAGTATGTGTTATCGGATTTAAAAGCAAACAAATTACCTTTAAGTTAATTGCCGTCACGATGCACTTGAGTTATTTCTGCTAAAGCTGAAGCAATGCTTTTATTTGAAAATTATTTATCTAGTAGTCTTGCAGCAGCGTACGAAAAACTGGTGTGGTGGATAAGCCTGAAATGAAATCTTGTAGTCAGTAGCCTTTCGCACTTCCTGTACAAAAATTCCCAGATATCCATTTTGTGCGAATAACGGATGTGGTTCATGTACCAAAAGTTCCGAAATTTTTTGATTTGTGGTATAAGAAATGAATTTATAAACAATCTTGTTAGAACTGTAACGCATAAGGAAAATGCAGTTTTGTGAGTCTCTGGAGCGAACGCAAATTGACTTTTTATCCACAAAAACATTATCTACAGCAATACTTGATAAAAGCAACCCGGTCATGTGCGAGCTATTATCGGCCCTCGAGGGTTCACATTTTTTTTTGATTGTGCTGTATTGACGTTGAGAATCGGTCGATATTTTAAGCCACCAAATTATGCCTCGAAGTCTCAGAATCTAAGCGAATAGCGGCGTTCAGACTCAACAATTTGTCGTGACGATTTGTTGAAGGTGAAAAGTCAAAATGCTCTGTCTTCTGCAAAACAAGTCTGCGTTTTGTTGTAACGAGCGTTCACATTGACGATTTGGCCCATCAACCACGGTTTTCAAACAAAAAGCTGAACAAATTCCGCAGCTAATGATTTCAATTTCATGACACACGACATGTTTGATTCATCAACGTCTTCGGGAGCTGTTCGATGAGTCAGTGAGTTTGATGGAAGACGGCGCCCAAATTACAAGAAAGATGTTTTTTTTTTATTTCTAGACATATGTAGATTTCACAGTGACTGTTTTTGCTTCAATTCATCTGAAACATAACCGAGTTTAAATTGTTGGTTTAATTCGTTCGGTATTGGCGCTCAAATTTGGTCAGATGTGACTGCGTCGCGTCGGATCAACTGCCAGGATTATAGGCAAGAGCGGACTCGAGATGCTCTCACGATGCACGTGTGTTGAAATCTCTCTTTTTTCCTACGTTTTTTGCATATTTATTCTCGGCGTTGGGTAACGGAAGCAAGGCATGCAGAAATTTGACAGTGTAAAACCGCCTAACCTGCAAATTCTGCTGAAAGGGGATTTCGACACAACACAAGTTTCCTACTTGCCTTAAAGCTCTGGGTTAGGGTTCGCAGGTATTGGATGGTTTCTAAAAAGTAATGCTTTTTGTCATTGTATAGACTGATATATTAATTTTTACTCCTTTGTTCAAATTTCTTTTTCAATTTCGAATATTATTTGCTCGAAACAATGTAGCATTTGTTCTAGTGATCTGTTCTACAGTGAATCCTAAGTAAACTGAGGTCTAAGCGGGAATATAATATTGGTGGCGCGACAGTCCGAGACGGACCTGGCCCTAGCTTCTACAGCAACCACTCGTGTTGTGTGTGCTATTGTTGTTTCACGTATGGATGGGACCTACAGTTTATCAAATCATGTTTATTTCGTTCATAAGTTTACAAAGCGAGCCACCGCACAATTTACAATTCAGAGATTTGATATACAGTAATGTCATATTATATCTTTCTACTGTAATACATCTAAAAAACAAAACAAGTGTCATTTTACATAATTATTTTAAGCAATGGGAAAGAACAACAAAAACCCTTTATTTAAGGAAGAAAAAAAAAAAAGAAAAAAAAAATAAATAAATAAATAAATAAATAAATAAGTAAATAAATAAATAAATAAATAAATAAATAAATAAATAAGTAAATAAGTAAATAAATAAATAAATAAATAAATAAATAAATAAATAAATAAATAAATAAATAAATAAATAAATAAGTAAATAAATAAATAAATAAATAAATAAATAAATAAATAAATAAATAAATAAATAAATAAATAAATAAATAAATAAATAAATAAATAAATAAATAAATAAATAAATAAGTACTTAAGATGTTTATGAAAAAGAAACATCAGTCTTGTCGGTTATAGTTATTATTAAGCTCACTAACTAGTGGGTTATCAGATAAATCGCATCTGCCCATAAGTCTTTCGGTAAGTGCATGTATCCTAACAGAGATCAATTCAACACCAGCTTTAGAGTGTAAATCGCGGGTAGAGTGATGCCAAGGAAGGTTGAGCATCATTTTGAGTATCTTGTTTTGTTGTATTTGTAATCTTTTTATGTGACATTTAGCACAATCACCCCACACTTGACAGCCGTACAACAATATTGCCTGAAAAATAACCTTATATAAGAGTATTTTATTTTCATTGGATAGTAAGGATTTTCTGTTTATTAATGGATACAACATTTTAATTGCAGTGCCCGTTTTATGGAGAGTCTTTGTTATGTGTTCACTAAAAGTAAGTCTTTTATCTAAATAAACGCCCAAGTACTTCACCGATGTCTGCCATGGTATGTGTTGCCCGTTTACTGTTAACTGGTCGGATGGAAGATAACAAGACTTTCTTTTTCTTGTGAAAAAGATAGCTTTTATCTTATCCTCATTAACTTTAATTTTCCATTTGTTGAGGTATGGAATAACTATACCCGCCGCAACTCTTAAATTTGTCTCAATATTGAGACCAAACTTATGCGACGAAAAAATCGCAGAGTCATCAGCGTACAGGGCGAAATCACATTCCGGTAAATGGGGAAAATCCGATAAAAACATGTTAAACAACATCGGGGCAAGAACTGATCCTTGAGGAACACCTGCATCTATATTACACAAACATGAATGACTATTATTGACATGAACCTTATATCTTCGATCTGACAAAAAACTCTGAACAACTTTACAAATATACATTGGGAAATGGAATCTTATCATTTTATATAACAGGCCATTGTGCCACACAGTATCGAATGCTTTTTCAATATCCAGTATTAATAAACCGGTTGATTTTCTCATATCACGATTCCTTTTAATACAATTGCAGATTCTTAGAATTTGGTGGTTCGTACTATGAAAGCGCCTAAAGCCAAATTGTTCATTGGGAAGTATATTTTGGGCATCGATGATTTTCACTAATTTATCCTTAATTACTTTTTCATAAATTTTACTTATGCTACTCAATAGACTTATAGGCCTATAGCTTGTTGGTTCATTCGGAGGTTTCCCTGCTTTCAGAACAGGTATTATTTTTGCTTCTTTCCAAGCAGTTGGAAAATATTTAATTTTTAAGCAAGCATTTATTATAAATGCTAAAAACCTAGTACCAACCTTAGGTAGGTTCTTCAAGTAAATATTGCGAATTCTATCGAGGCCCCCAGTTTTCCTTACATTGAGGTTAGCTGTGATGTGTTCTATCTCAGTCTCAGTGATGAACGCATTTTCTGGTGTTGTGGCTATTGAGGCATTAAGGTCTTGTAACGCGTTTTGTACATATGCATTCGTACTAGTGTCCCCAAGATGTAGGGAAACGCAATGGTTTTGAGCAAAGCTCTGGTCGAAAATATTGGCTTTGTCTAGATCAGTGTGATATGATTCACCCATCTTTGTAAGACTAGGAATATTTATATTATTGTTTTTCGTGAATTTCACAATATTCCAGAAAGGCTTAGAAGATTTGTCCAGAGAACTGATCTTCCTATTCCACTCTTCGTGACGTTCTGTTTGGATAAACTTCACTATAAGTTTGTTGAAATATTTTACCATCCTTTGAGAGATAGGCTGTCTGTATCTTTGCCAGTTTCTTCGGTGCATGTTTCGCAATCGGATAAACTCTAAGACATGGGCTGGAAGTTTCATACAGGGTAACTTTTTTTCAACTTTTGGCACACTTCTATCAGCGGAACTAAGGATATGTTGGGAAAAATTATCGACAATATTGTCAATATCAGTTTTGGTATTTATGTCGTCTAGGCTAGTAGGGACGTTTCTAAGTCTGGATTTGAGTTCGGATCGAAAGATGTTCCAATTTGCGTGTTTCAGATACTGGAAATATTGCACGATTTTTTCACCTGACCAGGGAAGTCGACAGAGGACTGGATTATGATCTGAAGATAGGTCGTTTATAGCAACTGGCTGAGAAATATGACTAGATAAGTTAGTGATGAAAAAATCAATAACAGATGGACGACCACGAGAACCAGCTGGAGTATTAGTAGGACTGGACGGAAACAGACCACGAACAGGCAACATAGCAAATAGGTTAGACAGAACTTTACCCCAGGAGTTAGCACGTATACAACCCCAATCCCGGTGTCTACAGTTTAGATCACCTCCAATTAGAAAGTCACCAACAGTACTGAAGAGTTTTCTCAAGTGGTTTTCAACTGAAGTTGTTTTTCAACTCCAGTAGTACCACCAGGGAAATAAACACAAAAGATTTTCAGTGTGTTTCCGTTTCCCAAAATGAGTTCTATACCCAAATTTTCCACAAGATGTGTGCGAATACTTCCTAAAAGCTTATGTTGAATTGATCTCTTTATTAGGATCGCTACACCACCTACAGTTTAATGCCGACTCCGAACGGCGAAGATGAGGGTTTTTTTCTAGAGAGGAATTTTCTTTGAACATGTGTCAGTGACTCGAAAGAGGTGGAGCCGTGAATTATGAAAGGTGTTAAGAATTCGGGGGGTCGAACCTGGCACCATCTGCGTAGGCGCCGACGCACTATGCCACGGCTACCCACTAAGCGGCATAATACTGTAGTTTAAATTAAACTATATAAAAATTGAAAATGGAATGGAGACATATATGTATTGCTCCCTCGCATGGAGTGGTGAAATAGAAATTTTTCACAGAATTTCGTTGCGACCACACTTACACAAAAGAGGTTGAGCACTAAAGACAAAATGTTCAGAAAAAAAAATGAGTCTGAAGACTGAGTTTGCAGAAAATTCAGATGAGGAGGAAACATCAGAGCAGTGGCAACAAATGATTACTTCGAAAGTCTTTGTGGACACTGATGAATCATCTGAATGGAGGGACTGTATAGTACCCACTGTCATTAGTCTCTTTGATCGGTCTTGAACAATTTAGGAGCGGGAGATTTTCCAAACGTGGCGATAGAGGGCCTCGAAGTTTGATGAAAAGAAACACACCACAAGGTGAATTGCTCTCACCCCTTCTATGGAGGATTACGGACAATGGATCTGGGGTTTGTATTAGTGATGGGCGCATTCGAATGATAATTCGAGCAATGATTGATTAATTAAACATTTCGAGAACATCTCGATTGTCAAATTCATTCGAGTGGCTACTAACTAATTACTAACTAATGACACAAAAGGACTCAAATGAATTCGAATTTTTTACTTCTTTAATAATGAACGGCGAAGTGGAGTAATTCCTCAGTTAATATCATTGCGTTTTTCTTTCATTCCCGATGAAAACTAATTCCAAATTTTACCGCCTCTGCCCACACTTGTGTTAGTAGTTAGTAATGATTTTGTGGCCATACCAATGATTTTGATAATCGAGATGTTGTACTAATCGATTATCGTTCGAAAAATCATTCGATTGCGCCCATCTCGAGTAATAATTCGATTATTAGAATATGGCCTCTACTAAAGTTTCGTTTCTTAAAAAATTATGCCCATCACTAGTTTGTTTTCGAAGTATGTAAATGCAGATGTTGTGTAACCAGTAACCAACTATTGACACTTCCTCTTCAACCTCACTCCATGGAGACCTAGGTGTTTCGATGTAGAGTCAATGGGCAGAAGTATAAATCTTTTAACGAAAATACGAAACTGCTCTTTTCCACTCATAAACAGTGCGAAGTTCAAAACTCATTTGGAATGCCAATGAAAAGTGTGTGGACAGTAAAATAACGAACTACAGCGAAGGGTTACCTACGCAAGAGTATCACTTATCAAAGTCCGACTGATGTACCAAGGATAACTTTGGGAAAAGTTGTGATTTCTTCAGTTTCCCAAGAAGGTCGGTGTTGCAATCACTGAGAGCCAGATCGTCGGCCACATTCTCCCAATGGATTTTTTTTTGTCCTCTTGTACAACCCATGCCATGTATGTAGGCAACGACACCACGACCAAGGTAGATTTATTGTATCGAAGGATTGGACTTAAGACAAAAGACAAACCACTTCCCTTATGATAGTAAATCATTTGTAGTGGAGTTTCTAAAATCCACTGAAGTGAGTATCTCCCTGTGGAAGATACGTTTCCTTAATCAGATTATTGCCAGAATTCATGATGTGCTCGGAAGTCTCAACGTCTTCTAGGCAAAGCCGGTTTAGTTTGTTTGGTAGAGGAGTTAGCCCCACTATAGCTTCTGGAGCTGTTGCGGGGCCACTAGACGATGGTCACGTATGTGATGATGGGTCGTCTCAGCATTGTGTATAACCAATGTATAATTTTGGGTGAAAGACCCCGTGTCCTGCCGTATAAACGTCTACTGGCCCTCAGTGCTCTAGTAGCACGTTCTGCGACTGACTTGACGTGTGAATTCCAGTTGAGTCGTTTGTCCAGGATTACTCCAAGATATTTGACTTCAATGGAATAGACCAGAGTGGTGTCGTCAATTATTATGGGTTCAAGGTTGATTCATAACCTCCTTGAGAGAGGTACTAGAACGGTCTTGCTGGGATTAATAGATAATCCTTCTAAGCTACACCATTCCACGAATTGTAACAGTGCATTCTTCATTACACTAGTTAGTGCCGCTTCGTGTTTACCCCTATTCTCCCAATGGACACATAAAGGGTACTTTTTGTTAGTGGTGAAGGAATTTATGATGACAGTGTTTTCTCTGACAGCTGATTTCACAGTTCACAGTTGTTTTGAGGTTAGTTTGGTTCATCTTGAATATACTTACGCCGGAGCAGCACTTCTAAATTGTTCAAATTTAAGCTCATACCAAAGACACCATGACATCTAGAAGAAGTCACCATTTTGTGCGAATTACGGGCCGGTACGTAGAATCATTGGCCCGAACGCCTATTCAAACATTAAAGCAATTAACGGACTGGACACAATCACAATGCTTAACGAGCTTGAATTACTCGTGAAGGCTTTCAGCTTCGATAAAATGTTGACAGACTTGATGGAATAGAAGGCTGGTCTTTGG
Source organism: Eristalis intricaria (assembly GCA_964034865.1). NCBI lineage: Eukaryota > Metazoa > Arthropoda > Insecta > Diptera > Syrphidae > Eristalis > Eristalis intricaria. The sequence goes on from OZ035874.1 coordinate 76,306,804, forward strand.
CCCCGAGACAAAGATCTAAAATTAATAGCTGATTAATAACGTAGCGTCTTCCAAGCGGAAATAATGCATTAAACCAAGTGAATCTTGACCTTGTATTGTTGGATAATTCGACAGGACATGACTCATCTACCTGCGAAGACGTTTTCCTCAAGGTCTGACAATGTATCAAAAACTCAATAAAAATATTCATCATACACCAACTATGTACATATTGCGACAGCTGAACCGTGACAGCGATTTATGTCAAATTACCCGAACACCAGGTGTACGTGATGGTGGCTTTAGTTGAAATTGACAAATAAACCCTCTACTAAATTTCACGAATAAACTCCCGGTGAGTTATGAAACTTGTTTTGAATTTATAGCGTCTGCCTGTCGGTCATTTTGTCAACAACTTGCTGGAGTTGTACACAAATGCATATTTGTCAAAATCAAATTTGATCGTAGTAATCAGGTAATGCACATGACACATGCAAGTGATTTCGTGGATTCATAGTTGTCAGGGTGTCATGGCGTGTATTTCTATTTTACCTGAAATTTAAAGGAGAAAACAATTGAAATGTTTTTTGAACCGTTTGCATAACAAACTAGTTAATACTTTTACTAGACGATTTCTAAGTAAATACTTGACTTCATATTTTCATATGCATAAAACTTAAGTAATTGCTGGAGAACAAGCATTTACTAGCTCAACTTGTTTATCTAAAATCGAAATTTGCTAGTCACTCAAGCTCAGATCTTCCGTTATGGTGACTGAATTTATGATCATCGCATCAGTAATAATATGGGCGTTGCTAGAGCCCGTAGAGGGCCAGGACCTAGCTTCCCAGCAACCACATGTATTGCTCTTTCACGAGTGAAAGGAACCTACAGTTTTATGCCGACTCCGATGGCCAAGTTTGAAAAGCTTTTTCATGACTGGTATACTCTTTGAGCATTATCAGTGAGTCGAAAGAGGTGGGACCGTGAAAATTATTTTTGGTAGTAACGGCCGTAAATCGAAGTTGCGTAGGGGTTAACGAACACACACGGCCACGGCCACCACAGTTGGTGAATAACAACTTGAAAATAGACTAGTATATAGTGTAAACTACCCAGTAGCGAGCCCCTTAATGAAAGTTTTGAGTTTGTTGTTCAATTCCTTAGATGAATCAAAACAATTTTACCATTTCTAGAAAGCACAAGAAGAAGAAAATGTCTTCAACTGTAAGCTACTAGATAAGGAAACTTAGTTGTAGTAAAGAAAAACCAAGAGGGAAGGGTGTTTTAGTCAGTAAAAATGTAACACTACTATGTGGACACGAGTCACATAGTGTCTTGCTGAAGATTTTCACCAACGCAAGCAACAAAAAAAAAAATTTCTAGGAAGTTTGATGTATTACTGTTTGATATAAATAATAACTCTTTGTAAGTATAGGACTCAAATTTAATAATTTTAAGTAAACTAGAAAATGAGACATGAGCCTGTACCGAGCCCTTAGCGTTCCAGTAACGAGCCCCCCATATAAATGTAGGATGTGATCGCGCCATAAGGGAAATTCCTACATAAGGCGATAACGAAAGAGACGAGAAGGAGAACAATAAACGGCGTCGGGACGAATTACATTCCAGGAAACGCAATAAGGTGTCTTATTGATCATTCTTTGAATTTCCTTTGTTCTCTAAACTTGTACTTTTTGTGTTTTATTTCGATTAGTTATTAAAAACTGAATTACTTGGATTGTTTGACTTGGATTGTTTTTCCTATATAAATCATAGCATGAGAATGAAATCATCGTCATTTTACAGTTGATTTACTTAAAAGCTAATAAAGGAAAATATATAATTAAATAAATTGATGACAAAAATTAACAAAAGCAGTCAAAGACATAAAAAATGAACAAAAAACATAAATATTGTTTGCGTCAATTCTGTTTTCGTAGGTATTTCAGTGGGTTTTGAATGAATAACCAACGGATGGAATGAAAAAGTCTTCTGTCCAAAACATAATTTTATTTGAAATATTAATTTATACATACGTATTTATTTGCTAAAAAACTGTAACAACATAATTATAAAGTATTCAAAAAAATGTGTAGCTTGTCCTATACGCTGCTGTACGTAACAACAACAAATAGGTCAAATAGGTAAAATTCGAAAACATAAAGGTTTTCATATGTAGACATTAAAAGTTTGTGTGCCCGTTGACTGGTTGTTATAAACATCTAATTTGATCTTGAGTCTAAAATGATCAATCTAAGATGGTCGGACAAAAATTGCATTGTCTTGGTTGTGAAAACATACCTAATCAGACTTTTACAGTTCAAATGGCATAATTTCTATATGTAACAACTTTTGGTCGCCGTGGCGTAGTGGGTTAGTGCGTCGACTCCTACGCAGAGGGTGCCAGGTTCGATACCCGAATTTACCACCTTTCATATTTCACGGCTCCACCTCTTTCGAGTCACTGACAATGCTCAAAGAGTATTTCCTGTCTAGAAAAAGCTTCTCAAACTTGGCCGTTCGGAGTCGGCATTAAACTGTAGGTCCCTTCCACGCGTGAGAGAACAATAGCACGCACAACACAAGTGGTTGCTGAGAAGCTAGGCCCTGGTCCACCTCGGACTGTCGCGCCACCCATATTATTATTATTATATTAACAACTTTTATAGCAAAGCTTGTAATTAATAATAATAAGTTGCTTATCAACTGCCGGAAGTGCGAAACTAGTCTTTTCCGGACCCCGTTGTACATGGCAACGCGGGATAAGCGCCAAAACTGACGTAAGTTCGGCATAGTTGACCCGCATGGTCGGCCGTTAGCTGTAAAAAGTATAGTCAGATATCTAGGCATTTGGCTGGATCAATATCTGAATTTTGATAAACATATAGATATTGCTCTGACGAAAGCCAGAAAAGCCTTTGCTGCGGCAAGGAGGTTGTTTTTCAGCAGCTAACTTGATACCGGAATAAAGGTAATCTGCTACATGGCCCTAGTACGGCCAATTATGGTGTACGGTTGTCCATTGTGGTTCAACGTGAGTCCTTTCCAGATGGAAAAGATGAGGGTGTTCGAGAGGCAGTGTCTTAGATGCTGTCTCCGTCTGTATCGCACACTCTAGTCTGAGTACAAGAAGTACTATCCTAACGAGGTCCTGTACAACGAGGCAAACGTGAATAGGGTAGATGATTTTATTATTAAACTGATCAGAAGGCACACGAGCACGAGCTATGACCTCTTCCAACAGTCTGATCTTTGGGAACATGAAAGGGTGCTCCTTAACGGCTTTATTCCTCCCGAAGCATTCCTCTATCTAGACACAAATGTCCTATCATCTTCCATGTGGTACGCCGAACAGTGGACAGGCGACTCCAGTACGAACCGGATGTCGTTCGCACCCACGAGGATCTCCTCCGGTTCAGTAGAGCGATCCCCGATAGCTGACCATAGTGGCCAGCTATAAAATAAAAAATAAACAATTATAAAACAAAGGTAAAATACAAAAAACAAATAATCAAAAAAAAAATATATAAACCAAAAAAATAAAAAAAAATATACATATGAAACAAAAAAAAAATAGGTGCATCACGGCGTATACATTTTATATGTTAGGCATATACATAACATATACGCCGTGGTGCACGTGTCCGTACTGTTACGGACATAGTTAAGATAGTCTTAAGTTTTATTTTAGGTTAAGTTAGTATAAGGTAGTTTAAGAAGTTAAGTTTAGCCAAGTTTTTTTTAAAAGTTTTCTTGGCAAATAAAAAAGTAATAACAGATTGTCATAAAGACTAAAAAAACATAGATTAAGCCGAAAGGCACATTTATAAAGTAGATTAGATTAGCTTAGACTACCCGCATAGTATTTAGGTTAGTATTTAGAACATTTGTAAGTCTTAAGTTAGTTGAAATAGTTTGAAAATTGTCCGGGAGTGTTACTAGAACTTGATTATTTTTTGTTAATCCGAGCTTCCTCTCGCTCGTTATTGGATATGCTCATTTTTTCGTCCCAGTAACGAGCCCCCAATATATTTTAATAAATAATTGTATTTTCTTACTATTTACTTTTGAAATAATAAAATGTACATTATTATTGTTACATTTAAACTTAATTAAATAACTAAAGATTAAAGAAAATCACGTACCTTCTTAGTCAAAGTTTCTAGTTTCTTAAGAAAATTCAAAAATAGACTGATTTTTTCTCACTTACGAAACACTACTGAAGACTTTGAATTTTATTTACCAACTGAGGACAAAATACCTGAAAAGGAATTATACGATACAAAGAAAAGAAATGACAGATTTTTTCTGTTAAAATACCGTTATTAACTGAAAAGCAGAGGTTTAGCTTTTGGACCAAATTCATGAAGGGGGCTCGCTATTGCGGGAGTGGGAGCTCTAATTAACACTTTTCTGCTTCTGCAGCTTTAATAAGTATGACTATAGCTGTGAGTCGCACTTCGAAACAATAAGGTCGCTATATTTATAGAAATGGCTGAATTAATTCCGAAAAAGTTAACCAGAAGCGAAGGGTTATGGTGTCTACTCTTAAAATGCTTTACCGTCTTATGCAGGAAATCGCAGAGTAATTTATTCACTTATTCTCTCTGCGATTTTAATTGGAAAATAATTACTAGAGTGTTTCGTAAATTCATATACAGTGGACTCTCCCTAAGTCGAAACTCTCTCTAACTCGAACAACTTATGGTATCTCGTGACAATTCGACTTAGGGAGAGTCCACTATATTTTAAGGCATTCCAACTGAAACAAGGGGAGGGGCAGTATTGCCTCAGGAAAATATGAGGATCTTTTTTTGATACGTTGGGGATCCTGGGTTTAAGTTGGCGTTGCTGAAGATTTTGGCTTACTTATAGATTAATGTTTCTATAAGCTTATAACCGATAACGCCTCTCATTTGGATAAAGTTTCCTTCCAATTCTGTAGAACACTTGAAAGCGAAACATGATTGCCTTAGCAAATACAGATTCCCATCACGCCTTGGACTGCACTGAAGTAGAAATAATGAAGTGCGAAAAAGATATGCCTCCATCAAATTTCAAGCAATATGCGACGCAATGGAATTCTTTACAATTGTGGATTGCCAATGGCCAGGGTCAGTTCACCATTCTAGAATTTTATAGGAACAGTTTCCTTGAACCTCTAATGCAAAATTTCAGTAACATTACGAAGGGTATGGAATTGCACTTTGGTTAATGAACCTTTTAAGAATCCAACAATTAATTGTAGGAGCAGAAAGTTATCGGCAAATATTAAAATACCACTGTATGTAGAAGAACAATTTGGTTTATTCACATTCCCTTTACTGACTGCACTCACTGTCCCGATCAGTGTATTTATGTTTTGTTATGTGGAGACTTCAGGTCATTCACCTGATCAGATGGTTGGCTCTTTCTAAAACAAATGGCTAACGGACTGTACTGCAAATGAAGCTGTACACTGTGGTGTACAAGAATGGTACCGCGAGATTTTTTATTCTTCTACATAATAGAGAATAGACATTCAATAAAATGCATTTAAAAGAGAGGACAATAATTGAAAGATGTTTTGGCCAAGTGAAGAGAACATTTCCAATCCTACAAAACTGCATACGTCTCAATTTAGGAAATATTTCAAATAAAATTGTGGCATGTGGCGTGTAAAACGCGTTGTGTTGTGTGTTGTCAAAACATTTAAATAATACAACGATTTCCAATTGCCAGAAGGCGGAGAAAATGAAATTTCTGTTACTAATGGCCAATGTACTTCAAATTCGACGAATGGGGCAGATAAAGAGATCGGAAATAGTAGGAATATTATGTAACGTAAATACGTAATGTATCTCCTTAATATATGCTATATACTATATATAACAAAATGTACCTTCTTAATACAAAAAAATAATAAAAATATGTACAGAATAAAATGAGAAACGATGTTCCAAAAATAAAATGTTATTTAATTAAAAAATGTGTTTAATTTCCTGCGGGCTTATTAAATTAATAAGGTAAATTTACTTTCAGTTGTGGTATACGAATTCCAGTCTTCGTTGTCATTTTCCATCCACTTTTTAATTTCCTTCAGCTACATTCGTATTTACTTTTAACTTTAATTGCTCCAGCAAAACCAAAAGTTGAATTTCTCCTTTAGACAGATTTTTTCATCTCCTCAGTCTCATTGAACTTCAATTTTCTACGTTTTGTTACTGGAGAATCTTGCGGTAGTTCTTGAATTTCATCTGCAGCAATACATATATCAGATTCCTTTTCCCTTTGCATCCGAATGGGATTATCTGCTCCCACAGACAAACCACCTTCACGTAAACAAAGTTAGTAAATTAAATATACAAAGCTTCGCAGGATTCGCATAAATGAAACATGGGATACACATTTACCATCCGTGGGTTCTATATGTTGCCCCTGTTGCCATTCTATGTCTCCTCAGTGAGGTGCAAAATAGTTGTAGCCAGCTGCAAGAGACCTCACACTCCACCAAATTGGGTGGAGTCGTAAACTCAATTGCCTTGAGGTGGGGTGACGCCTTACGACAGGAGATCACGAAAGTCCAAGCCAAGTTGGACTCCAAGTCTGTGCACCAAACGGCCCCAATCTCTGTGAACTGAATCAATTCGAAGTTAACGCCGAATCGTTTCGAGCACTCGTTTGATTGGCGAGCACATTTAAAACAGAAATTCTACTTGCAACAAAATTGAATTTTAATTTATTTAAATTGTTATATCAAAAATACAAGCATTCCAATACAGTCTAAAAAGAATGAGGCGAATATTTTTGGAAAAACTTCGTAAACTCAACCACAAATATAAGCTGAGGCAATCAACGTCGATCTTTAGGTCTTCTTTGCACATCCAGCTCCACAGTCGTCACCCTCGCAGATGTCGCAGAGCGACGACTTCACCTCGTAGTATTCGGTGGCACGCTTGTTGTTGTCATAGTAATCGTAGACAACGACCGGTGCAGGCCTTAGCTTAGCCACGGCATGCGACTTGATCGCATTCACCGGAATGCAGCGTTCCTTGGGTGTCAGTTCGTCGAAGTAGATGATGACCATCGAATCGGAGTTCTTTGTTTCGACGCGCTGAAAAGGAGAGACTGTTGCGAGTTGTCCACAAACACAAATAGTCACCCGTCTTACCTTGACGCTCTCCACCGCTTCGATGCTGCCAAACGAATCAGCATCGGCTGTGTAGCCAGATGGCAGTGAAACCTCCATCACGGCCATGTTGGATTTCTTGGAATCATCCAGTGGCACGAACTCTGTACAGACATCCATGACCAGCAGATCCTTGGGCGATGTCTTCACCACCGGCTTGACGGTGAATTGCGGCTTCTGGCCCTTGTCGGCGAGGTTATAGCGGTACGAGACCTGAGCCAACGAAGATCCGCTGCCCTTGACGCTGACATCAACTTGTTTGGTCGTCGCCGGAAGCTGTAAGGGATCAAGTGAGGTGAAGGTGTGCAAACTCCATTTCTTCGTCGCAGTCACTTACCACATGTGTTTGCAGGATCAAGGCGGTCTCAGGGTCTACGGTAATCTTCTCGGGAGTGGACTTCTCGTTGGTGGTGAACCCGATGTCCATCTTTCCAGTGCCTGAACCGCTCAGCTCAGCGAACTTGATGAGGGCTTCAAGGCCGACCACTGTGTCCTGGGTGGACGCAAATCCGCCATTGCTGTTGCGCTGGGATATGAGCCATCTGATGATGGGCAGGACTTCTTCGGGGGTTTGCTTGTACATCAAAGCGGTCACGATGTACGATGTGATCTCGACGTCGATTGAGCGAGGTCCATACCACGAGTACTTTGAGTCTGTCCTCGACCACCACTTGCGGCGGTCACCTGCAAGAACAGCGTTAGTTGACTGGATACCTTCGAGGACAGGCAGTTCACTTACCGTCGAGCTGGGCCATGCCATCGACCTTGGCGAAGATCTTCTCAGCAGCCGCAGTGCGTTTTCCCAAGAGCAGCGCAGTCATGCCAAGCGCCAGGGAGTACAGGTCTTCGGTGTTCGGGAGCTCCTTCTCCAAGTAGTTGAGACCAGTCTCAATGGAGTGCATGTACTTGTCAGCAGATTCGGCATTCTCCAAGAAAGCCAAGACCACGAAAGCAGTCAAGCCGAGTGTGCCACCGCTGTGCGAGCTGTCAATGACTTTGCCGACTTCGGGGAACTCTCCATTCATATTCTGTTGCTTAGACAAGAACTGCAGACCCTCTTCAATCACCTTGGGGTCAATGTCTGTGAAGGGAATGGCCTGATGGAAGGACTTCACTACGTAAGCCGTCAGCCAAGTGCTGCCGCTAGGGTCTGACTTGCCGAAGGCACTGTACGAGCCGTCGTCATGTTTGTACATCAGTTCGCGTTGGTACCCGATTTCCAGGAATTTCTTGGCCTTGGTCTCGATGCTCTCTGGCAGTTGTTTGATTGCCTAAAGCGATGCACATGAGGCAAATGGTTATGGTGGCATTTTTTGCAACTTACCGTTAAGTACTTCAGGACCAAAATATTGGGCACGAAGTTGACCATGTTCTGTTCACCGCAACCGTAAGGCATGCGCACCAGCTTGTCCAAGTTCTTAATGGTCGGCCCGAGAAGGTTTCCAACCACCGACAGCTCGATGTACTGCGAGTCGGGAATGGCATTCTCCGGAATTTCAACGTCAATCTTTTCCTGTCTGGCTGTTCCGTTGACCAGATTAAGGAAGACCGCTTTGTTCACGAACGTGGTCACACCTTCCGGCTCGACCTTGAGGTTTTGGTGGACTGCATCGCCGGCCAGAGGTGAAATGGCGGTGATTTTCAACGGGATCTTGCCAACCTTCTTCGGGCGGATCATGAAAGACACGCTCTTGCCGCTGTTCGCCGGGATCGACAGGGTCTTTGTTCGTTTCACGTCCTCGCTGGCGCTCTCGGTCACCTCGTTGGTTGCTTCTGTGAACTCGTAGTCCTTGTCGGTGTTGTCCATGGTCACTTCGGCATCCAAATTCTTGTCCAAGTAGTTGAAGACGATCACTGGGATCGCGATGACTTCACCTACGAGCAGAAGGAATGAATAAGTGGCCCGTCGAGCTAAAGTTCGAAGAAAAACTTACCTCTCTTCACTGAGTACGGCAGATTGGTTGAGATGAAGAACAGCTTGAAGACACGCATTTTACTTGGCTGGTCGGTGAGGGCGAGGCCAGTCTTGGGATTCAACGAGAATGCGGTGACCACCCAGGTGGTGATTGTATCCGGGACCTTCTTCTGCAAACTGGTTACATTTCCATCGACTCTGTTTTCACAAAGTGGAGAAAAGAAAACAAATCGAATGTGACTCACGTATGGCGACCCAGCGTGGCATATAGACAAGCAGAGATACATGCTAAGGATATACACAAAATTGTGTTAGTAAGGGACTCGGACTCACTCGGTGGAGGACACTGTACCAATTCAACATTGGCAGAATTGTTCTTAGGTGGGAAATGGTGTTTTAAAGAATGTATCCAGTGCCTCATCGATTTCAGCTCTGTAGTCTTCTTAAAGCTAGTAGACAGTCTTATGCGCCATGTTACTGTCAAAACCCTCGATGATAACTGGAGACAAAGTAGTATCCCTTCCGACAAATAACGCAATAAATTTAAACAAAAACAAAGTTCCCACACAGAGCGTGGGTTCGACGTTACCCATGACTCTACATCCTCGATCAGAACCACGATGGTTGCGATCTTATCCAAAGTCGACTTTGTTTTTCGAGAGACGTATGTACTCTACTGCCTCCGGAACCTATTAACAGCGACGCGAGGTGACGTCCTGCAGCAGTACCATGTCCCGTCCAGGGCCGATTGCGACTGTCGACTGTGGATCCAGAATGGGCGATTATCGACAGTCGATTGATTTTAGTATTCCGATTGCCGATTGTGAACGATATTAGTCGATTTTCCCTTCAAATTTTGTCGTTCGCAAATTACTGTCGAATCGGGCAGAGGAGAGATCGGACAGAGAGATTCTATCGAAACAGGCGAAAAACTTATCAATTGCAATCTATTTCGGTATTATGTAACTCAATCCACTGAGAATTGTATCGTGAATTATGCCTGAAACACAATAGTGCGTTTGCGCTGGGGTTGGCTTTCAACGCACATAATTCAATGGCTAAGCACAAAATACAGCGTCGGCCTGCGTCAGTGAATAATGAGAGATATGAGAGCATCGTAATAAAACGTAAAACGTGGTCCATCGCGCGTCATTATTCAACATGTTGGATATTTTTTGACGGAAAGGTGCGCTGTGAGAGTTTTCATCCAAATTGAGAGTATTTTGTGTCAACTGTCATTTGAGAAATGAAAACAGCTGATTAAAAATAATTTAACGACAAAAGTCAAATGAGTGTATACAGAAAGGCGGCAATATTTTTCATCTAGATAAATTGAGTACTTATTTCAACACAGTGCGTCATCGCACTCTCTGCGTAACATGAAGTCGACTGGTGCAACGCACTATTGTGTTTCAGGCATTCAAAACGTGCATATGACGAATTTATATATTTACGTCTGTCTGACAGTTGAGGATGTCAGAGAAATATTTTTTTTTATTTGAGCGTAATGTTCGAGTAAGTGGGTCGCCGTAGCGTAGTGGGTAAGTGCGTCGACCCCTACGCAGAGGGTGCCAGGTTCGATAACCGAATTTACCGCATATCATTATTCACGGCTCCACCTCTTTCGAGTCACTGACAATGCTCAAAGAGTATTTCTTGTCTAGAAAAAGCTTCTCAAACTTGTCCGTTCGGAGTCGGCATTAAACTGTAGGTCCCTTCCACTCGTGAGAGAACAATAGCACGCACAACACAAGTTGTTGCTCAGAAGCTAGGCCCAGGTCCACCTCGGACTGTCGCGCCACCCATATTATTATTATAATGTTCGAGTAAATATCATTGTATCCTCAAAGATTGACTGTTGGGGGCGGTTTATGGCAAGGCGTCTTCCTCGGATCTTATTTATTTCAATATGATTAAGGAGCCACCGTAACCGTGAATGGCGTCAGGCAAAGATCGATGTTAACCGACTAGCTAGATCAAAGCTGGACAACATTGAGGTTGTGAAGGAGTAATTTAGCGACAGCTTTGATCAACTGGCAGCCGAAATCACATGATTTGACTCTTGAATCACTCGAATATTTCCTCTAGGGTTATGCTACGATAGCTAGCCAAACACCTTGTACAAGTTCTCGGCCAACATAAGAGACATTGGACCTATTCGTAAACACAAACTTTCCAAAGCAAGAGCAACGGTTGAAACGTCAAAAGCATACGATTGCATAACATACTTTCGACGTTTACGAACAAAACAAGGAGAGATGAGACTAATCCTTGTTTAAATAAATTTGCGACGGCGTGTACCTAAAAATCTGGCCCATTCTGAGATTGCAAAGAGTTTTCAGGGTGACATCTTTTATAGCCAAAATGAAAAGACCAACCTTTCAGGTAGGGAACTTGTATATCCTCGAATTTCTTACATTTTTAAATTGTTCCTTCTTGGAAACACAAGCTGGAAGGTCTGGGAACAATTTTTATTCAGCGCTCTACATTACGTCATGGAAATTAGTTACTGGTTGCACATATCGCTAGCTAGCAGATCCGTTTAATTTTGGCCAAGGAACATCGCATTCTTTTATTATTAGGATTATAGAGCTTATAACTAGACATCGAAATAGGTTCATAAAGCGGCAAAGAAGTGGATTTGAACAAGAAGAGAAGACGAATTCCATGTTCTTAGAAATTATCCATTCCCTTATGTTGATGGATGAATTGATGGCATTTTCATTCAAATTCCCAAGGCTTCACAAAACGGTAACAGCTATTATAGGCGGCATGTAACGCATTCCGTAATATTGCAAGTAAGTTTAAACAAAATAATTTACTTTCCGAAGTTAGGTTAGGAGGTTAGGTTACACCATGTCGGACAATTAAGTTACCCGCAGTCAGACTACTCAATCGCCGTTTGCTCCCAACAGCATATGGTGGCTGGACCACATTTGAAAACCAGATAAAAGCGTATTAACTAACTTTAACTTTGCTTTCACTGGGATTCGAACCGATGATCCCGCTAACCAGAGACAGGCACTCTCCCAACTGCGCCATCCAGTCGTTTTTACTTTCCTTTCCTAAATTTGTTAGTTTTTTTACCTTTCTTTTTCTTTGCACATTTTTGTCCGCAAAGTCAGCAAATGAAAAAAAAGCAACGCGATTTTGAAATTTGATTTTCTGAATGATATTTTTCGCAAAACTTGTGTTTCCGAATAGGCCTACTATAAGCTGTACGTAGGGCCCCGAATAGCTTTAGACAAACTTAGTTAGAAACTTTGCCTTCTTTCTATGGAACAGCGACATCTGTAAACTCAAACTGCCAGCCTTTGTTGGACAGTTCCGAGGACATTTCAGCAAACATTTTCTCATGCATTTCCATGATGATCTCGACTCGATCGCCAAAGATCCTCGCCGTCGCAATTGTAACTTCCCGAAATGTCAAGCCGTGGTGTTCTTCCACGTGTTCTCTCAATATTCGGGTTTTTACTTGGGCTACAAGTAAAACGTGATCAGAGTCGAGTCAGAGGGATGCTGATCGCTACGTTATCAATCTGGTTGAAGGTTGACTTGCCAAGTAATTTGAAACAATCAAGTTGACTCGATACAATTAGTGTAGAAACCGCTTAGATCCCCTAGTACGCTCTTGGTGTCGAGGTTGTGGCATTGCATGTGTCCCTGCTGGGAGATTATAGAAGTCATACCTGCTGTTGTGACCATTGTACTCTGTTCGTCTTCTTCCCGTATTCAGCCTTGATACGGATAGTTTTGGGACATTCGCTTTTACAGACAAAGCTCAAGACTTTTTGCCTGAGTCTGCATCAGACAGCAAATCAATATGTTATAAGCCCATCTTCCTATTGCAATCTCCGTAGTAAATGTCACAGTTAGCGGTGATGTGTGCTTGTAGTCAGGTACAACCTATAGTTTAGGGCCTCTGTTGCTATGGCCTAGGTCTTCTGTTGCTCTTAAGGGACCTCACACTCCTCATGCAGAACCGAGAATCATTATATTTCGTATATTCGATTATGTCAGAGACTAGCGCTATAATGTGAGTGTACCAGGTAGCTCCTGCTGAGTGGGCTTTTAGATGGCGCCAAAGGCCCATCAGTGTTGCAGGTCTTCCGCCGCCATCCACAAAAAGATACGAGCACTACTATGGACTCATTCAGCTCATTTGCAGCCGCCTACGATGTCTCACGGATGTTGAGCGCCCCGCCTTTCACTTCACCATGTCTCCACCACTACTCAGGTAGAGTATGAGTTCGTTGAGAGAGGCTAGTTGAGGCGCCTGTGCCTGTAGAAAAGCCCGGAACTAATTTTAAACGAAACACATGAACCGAATCGGGAGCTAAATATGCCGGAATTCCACTACTATTTCCACCAGAAAATAGCCTGCGCATAAATCTCTGTTACACATTAAAATATTCAAAGACAGACTGGACAGAATAATGAAATGATTTCATAATTTTGATTGTTTTTCGAAATTTTCCACTTGTGACAACGACGTTACTAAGGATGTCCAGTGAATATGTGAATTGCATTGACAACCAAACAAAAAGCGCGAGATGAATGGCAATTTAATCAGGAATTTGTGTTGTAGTTACGTTATTGCATTTGTGAACATCCATGTTTCGGGGAATATTTTTCGAATCTTCGGTTTGGCATTTGGTTTTGCTTTCGGCGGCTCTTGGGGTCGGGCTTTAGGTTTAGATATTGAAGGATGTAAAGTAGTTCTTTGTCGAGGGATGAATGAATAGGCTCGTCTCACTAAGTGATCTGTATCATCTTCATCATCCTCACTGGAGTCTATTTGCTTATATGAATATTCATCAATTATTATTGGACCTGAAATTAATAAAATGATTTTAGTTTTTTTTTTTTAATTTGGTTCTTAAGCTAGGTCCCTGCTTTTCAACTGGTTTTAACTGAAAACATCCCCTCATGTATATCTTTTATTTGTATCGAATAAAGTTCATTTGCTTGTACTTTGTCTTGAGTTGGTAACAAAAATTCAAAGCGTTCAGTACTGTTTCTTAATTTAAAAAAGACGTAGAATTAGTCAAATTTCTTAATTTTACAATTTGTTGGGGAATCATTACTGGGACGAACAAAAAAGACAATCCAACAATGAACCGTGGCGGACCTTTATTTAACATATCGATAGAGGTTCCATTGACGCATCATTCCATGTAAAAAATTTGTCGTTACTCCCCCAACAGAGGGAAACCCTCCAAAGGAGGACTTTAGTTTGAAAAATCATCAACATACATATATCTCGAAAACGGTGTATCCTGACATACTAAAAATCAAACCAACTGCGAATCACTTTCTTGAAAACTTGTAACATATCTATGTATACATATACCGACGCAAAAACGCGGTTAATGTTTTTTTCACACACACACAGCACACGCATTTGTTTACCGCTTTTAACCAAACTTCACACAAACCATATATACATCAATACCAAAGACGTGAAAAGGTTTGGTTGAAATCTGTAAATGGGTTAAGGCGTGAATCGGTGACAAACATTTGAGGCTAACTTTTTGTATATAGAGAAAAAATATTGATTAAAAAGAATTTCCCAATAGGGACTTGGCAACTTTGAATTTAAGTTATGAACGCACTCTTTCACTAATCAACAAACTGTCACTGTCAATTTATTTAGTAAACCCAACATTTTCATCATGGCAAATCACACGAACGACCAGCGACTGCACATTAAAAATTTTTTCTATTAAAATTCGCGAATTGGAAGATATGGACTTGGCTGCGGCTTCAATAGGTTGGTGCCACAAGCCAGACAGCACACGATACAATCGATTTATTGAAGATTAAGAGAAGAGTGGTGAGCGTGTTATCTCAAGAAATGAACCAGTCGATTGGCCGCAGCGTTCGTGAGATTTAACCCCGCTTGACTAATTTCTGCGGGGCTACATTAAGTCATTGGTTTATACCAACAAGCCGACAACGTTGGATGAGCTCAGAGCCAACATTGAACTCGAAATAGCAGTCGTTTCGGCAGAAATGTGTGGCAGAGTCATTGAAAATTGGTCCAACGAATCGACCGCTGCAAGAGTGCCCACGGTGGGCATATAAACGAAGTCGGGTTCCATTTCACAAATACACAATACCACAAATATTTTGAATATACTTCAAGCCGATAATAAAGTTTTTGAAATATCTCAAATGGTTTGCGTTTTATTTCATCATCATCATCATCATGATGCACTAGAGCGGTCGCGGGGGTAAACCACGCACGAGAGATCTCCAGGCAACTCGATCCTACGCCATCGACTCTAACTCATCAGGGGTCTTGGTTTTGGGGGACTTGGCCCAATCATCTCATCCTGGGCCTGCCAAGTGGTCGCCTACCTGATGAAATCGTCGTGATGGTGGGGACATTCGTGCTACGTGACCAAACCGACGAAGCAAAGCTCTTGCCTTTCGAAAAAGCTGCTGGTCAACTTTGAGTTCCTTGCGCATTTTCGTGTTTCTCACCCCATCCCAGCGAGTAACTGCCACAACAGCACGAATAAATCTCATCTCAGCAGCTTGTATTCGCTTATTCTTTCGGTCATTACCTAAATTTCAATTTCATGACCCTAGGTGAGAGTTGGAACAAATACTGAGTTGCTAACTGCTAACTTGGCTTTCACACTAAGCTCGGCCTTCCTGGTTACAGATCGCAGCTTGACCAATCCTACAAGAAAGTTCAATACTGCTCTTCCCATCACTCGTGAAGAAGACCCCGAGATACTTAAACTTCTCCACCCGCTTCAATGGGACTCCACTAACATGTAGAGTGCACCCTAACCTTCATCCCAGAATCAGCACATACGGCCACAAACCTATCGAGTGCGCGCTGGAGTTCCGTCTGGGAAGATGTGAGGAAAACTAAATCATCCGCAAAAACAAGATGACTTACCTTCAACTCTCCAACGTGAAACATTCCTCGCCTCGGCTGAACTGCCACATCCAGTCCATATAAACAATGGAATGAAAAGGTGAGAAAACGCAACCTTGGCGAAGTCCAACTCCCACAGTGAAAAGTGTTGATTTATATTTTTATGGTTGGTTTGCGTTTTATATAAAACAAAAAAAGTTGGCTGGAGTCCGTATTGCAAATAAACATCATTTACGTTTGAAATTGTTTTCTTATTTCTATATAATGAATTTGTTCATATTTATGTTCTTATTTTTATGTATTTGACTGTATTTTCTTAATTTTGTTGATGGATTTATTATTATTTTAACTTAAATAAAATAAAATCATCGTTATTTTACTATTAAATAACCATTAATTTATTTTTATAATATGATTTATATGAGAACAGCTGTGGAAGAGCTGATACCCTTACCCACCTTAGTAATGGGGTGAATTAGAGTTCTTATTTGAAAATAAGCTCGTTTTTTGATCGTTTTTTCAAATTTCGGTGTTCAATTTTCAACACAGTATGGAGGCAATTTACAATCTGAAATACTTGGACATAATTAACGAATGCACAACATAGTGTGAATTTTTTCATATGAATAAAAATAAATAATACATTCACACGTTCAGTTAACCAATAATAAAAATATTATTGAAGCGTGAGTCACAAATAAGATGTTTTGACAACCATTTTTTTAGCATTAGTAAAAGTTGCAATATCTTGCCATTATATATCTTGCCATAAAATGAATTCATGAGTTTTCCAGAATCAATGATTTAAGCGTATAAAGCGGGCTTCATTTTTTGAGTTAATTTGTCAGGTATGGTTTATGAATAGGCTATATATACACTTAAGAATTAATTTTAGGTCAAATAGTACCAGTTAAATGGACATTGCAATACATTTTTACTCACGAAAGTCCATATAACAATGTAAGAAAATTCCCTTAAAAATACTAGTCAACTTTTGAACACTCTCCGAACAACATACCCATGTACGTTACATGGAAAGTACATGGATTCCCACTAAATTCATGAATCTGCCGCTTTTTTCCCACAAAATTCACGAATCGGCCGCCATATTGTGGTGAATTGACGAGCGATGTAAATGTATAAGTGAAATACAAGGGATTACCACTACATCTTCGTTGTGGGCTAGGAGTAAAAGTGACAGAAGTTGGATATGTCTATCATCCATTATCTCTGCTTTAAGCGGGACAAGGAAAAATCATCATCATCAATCATAATCGTCATCTTCCTGCCATCATTCGAGTTTTTAAAAACAGTGGACAACGATATCGGATTCAGGTCGGGATATCATACAGTGGTGACTGTCATTCAGTGGAATAAGGACAAGAACAAATGCTCGCGTGCTTGTCTGATTGACGTGGAGCAGGCTTGCGACATCACTTGGTTGTATGTCAGGCTAGTCAGGCTCGGCACAAGTTAACCATGGAGGATAAAAGCTAGAGAGTTCGTAGTGACCACAGAAGACCATCAAAAATGGGTTGCAAATTGTTCTCAATATTCACAGCAGACCTTGTTGGTTTGATGATGCACCTAATAGCGTACGCAGACGATTTAGAAACCGACGAAGTAAGGAGCTACCATACTTAGCTCGTAAAAGACTCTTGAGAATTCGGTTTTGAGCCCTTTCGAATTCCATAATTCTGTAATGCGCTGCATTATCCCACGCTGTTATTTCGTATTGAAGTACTGACTCCACCAGAGAGTAGCACACTTGCGTTAATACTTCAAACGATGTGTGGTTGCTCAGATGGCAAGAGCGTATGTCGACTGTCGAAGTCTCTGTTTGCAACACAGATAGCATACCGTTTACGTACATAATGAAGAGAAGAGGTCCCAAAATAGATCCTTGGAGTGATCGAGTTAAATGTGACAGTATCCAAATGCTTGAAAACAAGAAGAAACTGAGAATAGAAACTTGAGGTACACCATTGCACTTACGGATGGAAAAGCGTATTATTCAACATTCAAATAGCCGTATCTGCTCGCTTGGAAGTTATTTAATGTTCTGTAACCCGGGCCAACACGTGCGAGTAGCGTCAAGTCAGGTGGCCAATAGGTAAACGCTCGCAGTGAGGTGAACCAGTCCACAAATATCTCCGGAGCCAGAGCAGTGATCAATCGAATCATCTTAGACTTCGAAACAATTCAGCGATCTTGCGAAGCTGATTATCAAATTTCGAAACTACTCCTTTCCGGTCTCCGCTGGAAGTGGAATCATAGGATACGCGCCCAAACTGGCGTAGGATCAGAATTGATGACCGGCAGGGAGGATAAAAAGGCTGAAATCATGTAGGTGGGAAGCTATGCAGTGCCTATCGTAGACTCCAGGCCTAGGGCCATCTGAGTACCACCAGAACTTTCCAAAGCAAATTGGAATGGAAGGCTAATCTAGACTTTGTTGACTATCGTCGCATGAACTTGAAATGTCTGACTCTGCTAACGCTGCCGTCTCTACGGATTCATATTCCAATGCTAGGGTGTGACGATACCTAGGTTTGTTACTAACTACTCCAAATGGTAATGCAATTGAGAGTTCTTGTTTTTATAGAATTGCGTATGGGGTTTGAGAAAATAAGGACCATTTGCTGTACTCACGTTCTCGGAATGGGTAATTCGCGTTGGTCATAGTGACCAGACCGGATTGTATTCCAGGGTATTTTCCCTCTCCATCGAACGGCGGTGTTGTGGATGTGTAGCGACTTAGATCCTGTAAGATGGTGTTCTTGTCGAAATCGTTGCCACTCTTCAGGAGGAGCACACTCTGGTCGACACCGAGCAGGCCGACGTACGACTCTGGATCGGTCTTGACGTTGATTTTGACGTCCTCGCCTGGTTTCGCTTGTGTTGGCACGTCCAAAGATATCTGCGGGATGTGAGAACGAGATGAGAGAGGTCAGTGGATGGGAAGTTTCCCCGAACTTACCGAGTTCTCGAATTGATTGTCAAAGTTGATGGTCTCTTCCGTGAACACAAGATCATTGCCGAGCACAAAGTGAACGAAGATCGTTGCGCGAGGGATCATGGCGAAGGTTGGGGTGATCTTAAAGATGTGGTAGTTGCGATTCTCGGGAACCTGTAAGATGATGTATGACGTTAATTTTCGAGGTAAAATTGACCCACTAGTGTCTAAATTTCAATGCCGACATACCTCAACAAACTCACTCGTAATGATGTCACCACGTCCGACGATTGTGTAGACAAAGCATGGAATTGGGCTCTTATTCGACAGCCTAATCGAGATATCCTTTCCAAGAGCCGGTCTAAAAGTGCAAAAAGATGACGATGAGAAAGGACAGCTGTTGATGATCATGACGATCTCACTAACTTCTTCGTCTGAACGGTGATCTTCAACTTCTCGTCATCGACAACGCTTGACTTTGTAGTCCCTATAAACTTTGTCATCGACGGCATGAACGAGGTCACGCCCAAGTAAGTAGCAATAACAATTACGTTGTCTGGGTAGTACTTATACATCGAATCGCCCGGATCGGGCAAGGTAATTGCGAATACTGCCTTTCCATCCTTATTTAGGTTTCGTGAAATTCGGATTTCAGGATTGACTCCCAGAACTATTGCAGTCAGAGTTACCGGGTTCTTTGTATCTTCCACTGAAGATCCGTCCATGTTCTTCACGCCGATCTACGATGCAGAAAGAAAAAGGAATGAGCACATCACAGGGACGCCTTGCGCCTCCTACAGACTTACAGTGAGTGCAACAGGCTCTCCGGGAGTGTACACTTTGGGGAAATCAATGCCTTGGATCTTGTATTTGTGTTGATGCACAACTATTTTTCCGGTTGCATTTTGCTTGGTTCCCGTCAATTCCTCCTCGACAACAGCTAGGATCGTCACATATTCTTTCCATGACCACTTTTGAATCTTCAAGTCATTGCTAAAGTGGAACTCTGCATGACCCTTACCATCGATAGCGATGGTCTTAATAGTTGGCGGCAGATATTCTCTCGTTCTGGCAGTTACCACAACCTTTCCCTTCACTGGCTTGCCATAGGTGTACCTGTCAAATTGACGATTGCTTAGTGTCATCATGTGGTGGCTGATGCAACTTACTTAGCACGGATTATCACCCGCACAGACTCCTCCGCGAGAACGACGTCCTTGGGGGCGTCGACTTTAACCTCAAACTTGGGCACGACGTACTTGTCAACTTCGAAATTCTTGTTCGTAGTCGTACCATCACCGGTTACCTCAATGCTCCAGGATCCAAGAACCGGTTGCTCAGACAGCTGAAGTTCGCCGGCGTAGACACCCTTGGAGAGTTGAACCTTGGTCCACTGCTTAATGCGGTTCTTGGCTCCGTCCTGAAAAGACTCAATTAATCTCTGGCCAGCCAGGATGGCATAAGACGGGGTTACATACGTTGATGGCGATGGTGATTGGTCCCTCGACCTTGGCAGGGCGAGTGTTCTCATCGAGGATGAGGACTCGGAATTGGACCTTGTCGCCCGGCTTGTAGGTGGCCTTATCCGTCTGAATGTAGATGATCAACTGGTCGCCGGCGAAGTTAAGTTTCGTCGAGTTTTGGAACTCAATACCGGGCAAGCCCGCTGCGGTTAAATGGAAATCACCATCCTTCAGTTTGGGTACCTAAAAGAAAGAAGCAGCTGTGGTACTTGTATGGGAGGTGTATTGTGGATACTCACGTCGAATTTGACGATTTTCGATGATTTTGGCGGCACTTCAACGGTCTCCGAGAGGTCTAGATCTGGACCGGAGAGGCCCACTTTTATTTTGCATGGTGATGGGTTGTCGAAAACCGATACGGTCACGTGGTAGGCCGATTTCGATCTCAATGTTCCAGGTCCAACGATTGAATAACGACTGTAAAGATAAAGAGAGTGGAAAAGGTCGGAGTTATGCATTTTTTACAGCCGAAGGGAGCACGGTTAAAATTGCATAGGAAATTGTTATGAACCACTCTCTTCGAGTTTTAAATACAAACCGACAAAATGTGGTTCAGAATTAAATGAATGTGAATCAAACTGGAACATAGAGAGCACACTTTTCCCGATTTGATTTTCTGTACACCTGGACTTGGTCTGACAGTCTGGCTTTTGGTCGCCAGCCAATACAACTTTCCACAGCTGATAAGAACGAGCACCACAACTGACGCAGTCCCCATGCAATGAATTGATTTGTGGTCATTATGAGTTTTTGATAAGGACTAAATGGGAGATGGCCAATACCAATGCCGGTTCAAATCAGTGAGATTGGGCGTGACCGATCCGACGTTAAGGTACGATTACATTTTCAAAGATATTGCCGTGCATTGCATTGATGTATACTATCGATTGAATCTGGGATCAACGTCTGATTGGTGTTGACGCCCACGAACTAATGTGGTTGCTTTAGAGGATTATTTCGATGGGTAATTTAGATTGAAGCAAATGGGGTTCAAATTGAGACTTGAACCCACGTCAAAGACTAACATTTTGAATATAATGACCACTTCTCTCAGTTGTGTCAAGTTTCGTCCACTTTTGCTAAACTAAGTGGAACTGAAATCGAACACTCTCTACACACGTAAGTTGGTGCTGAAGGAATTTTGCATACAGTCCCAACTATAATGGGCATATGACATCATGAAAAAATATTATTTAACTCAAGCTAATAACATTTTCTAGGAGGTTGGTCCTCACAATGCGTAGTTGATGGCGTTTCTACGCGAGGTGGGTTAAGGGGTTGGTGACACTCCTCTATCAACCTCGCTTCCATAAGTATAAGACGCTGCTTTTTCTACCACTCTGCTTGCGTTTATTCAGTCCGGCGTCCGATGGTTAACGATGAGCAGACAAGACAGACCTTTTTATAAAAAGAGGAATAAGTAACGATAACAATTTATTAAAATTTAACGATTAACAATTAAAATATGGAATGAAGGAAAACAAGCAAAATTCAAATTACACGGCGCTGTAATATTAAAGCGAATGAGAAAGTAAGCAACCCAGTGCACAATCTTCAGCATTCTGTATGTGTGCGGTTATAAGAAGCCACAGCACCAGCGTTACCAGATTTAGCAGTTTCCTGCGATTTTAGCAGGATTCGACATCAAAAATAAGATGCAGATTGTCAGATCCTCGAAAGAGGTGGGGTGGTCCGTGCAAATTATTTTGTTGGTACCGGGAATCGAACACAGACAGCTAGGTTCAGTTGCCTAGAAGTCGACGAACAGACCCACAACATGTAAATGCGCTAAAATTAAACTTAAAAATAAAAATGAACGTATTTCTGCAGGAGAAATCGATCTGTCTTTTTCTTAGCATTTTTTCGTTTTTATCTAGCCGATTTAGCAGTTTTTCGTCCTAGCCTTAGGAGGCTTGAACAAAATAATCTGATAACGCTGCGTAGCACTAACGAATGTAGTATTGTGTTATTTGGTGGGCAACTGAGAACCGTTGTAGATGAAACACTACACAGGAGTGATTTGAAATAGCGTTACCAGATTATTTTTTTCAAACCTGCTAAGGCTAGGAGGAAAAATGCTAAATCAGTTAGACAAGAACGAAAAAAATGCTAAAAAAGCCTGTGATCGATTTCTCTTTTTTAGGATAATTTTAGCGCATTTAAACAGTTGTCTTAAGTACACATTGCGGCGATAGTAGGGTTGTGGGTATGTTTGTCGATTGCTTAGCAACTGAACCTAGCTGCCTGCGTTCGAGTCCCGGAATCACCTAAATTATATTCAAGGACCACTCCACCTCTTTCGATGCGCTGACAATGCTCAAAGAGTAATAACTGTCTAGGAAAAGCTTCGACAAGTTGGCCGTTTGGGATCGGCATAAAACAGTAGGTATTATGCAGTTGTTAGTAGTGATAAATAATTACTGTCGTAGAAGGTGTTAATTTATAAAGGATAATCATTTCTAAATTTACATACTTACACAGTTATTGACTGAAATTATTCCGAATCGAATTCATTAAAGATAACATTTGATTTGATGGAATGAATTTGTAACAGCTTTAACTTTGAGAAGTCTTGAATTACTTCCAAAATTAATGCAACATCTGCGTTACTGAAGCGATTACGGTTTTTAGTTTCAAACTAAATTTCATGTCAAAATATTCTTGTTCAACTGACTGAATCTCATTGTTTTCAAAACCTGATGTCAAAAGATCTCATGCATATTATTTTTAAATTTTTGTTTGTTCAAATATTGTCCTAAGGACTTCCGGTTTGCGGACTTAAGAATATAATGTCTTGAATCAGTAAATTGTCAGTGGGTAATCTGGACTTGAACTATATACACATCCTCACAAAATTATTCGCACAAAGACTTTACAGACGAATTTATTTAATATTTTCTATGTACATCTTAAAAAGTAACTGTTTTTTTTTTTGTATTATACATCTGCTCTATATATTCAATAGTCATATTCAAGGTTCAAACTGATGCAATCAACCCTAAGGGTATTTTTTTTCGATTTCTCCGAATACGGCAAGAGGAAAGTAGACACAAAATTATCCACACAAACTTAAGCGTTGTGTTATAATAACCGCTCATTCTGTCGAATTGTGTGATCGAGGCAACAAGCAGAAGGATAGAGGATATTTCTGAGAAATCAAAATAAAAAAAACGAAAAAAGAACAAAATGGGACAAAAACAATCGGAACCTTCTATAGAAGAGCGAAAGGTTATTTTAAAGTTAGTTTGCGAAGGCAAAACGTACCGAGAGACTGGTGAACTTGTTGGAAGATCCTATACCGTAGTTAGGGATGTTGTCCATAAGTTCAGAAATGAGAGTTGTTTAGAAAATAAGAAAGGTAGGGGTCGAAAAAAAATATTATCGGAGGCAAATGAGAGGCATATTGCCAAGAAAATCAAGATAAACCCTAAGACGCCAGTAAAATTATTGACCGCAGAGACGTCAGGAATCATTAAAAAAACCACTCTCTGTCGAAACAGTAAGGCGGACAAGAATAGACTTTTGGAACACCGTTATTATTAGTGACGAAAGCAAGTTTAACTTGTTTGGCAATGACGGGAAGCAAAGGGTTTTTAGAAAACCAAATACTGAGCTGAATGAAGCTAATCCTCAAGCGACGGTGAAACATGGCGGTGGTAATATCATGATGTGGGGGTGTATGTCTGCGCGGGGGGCTGGTCAAATGGAGTTCATTGACTATAGAATGAACCAATATGACTACCTCGGCATCCTAAAAAGAAATTTCCAGCAAAGCGCTACTAAAATGGGTCAAGGGTCAAATTATGTCTTTCAACAAGACAACGACCCAAAGCACACTGCTCACAATGTCAAAATGTGGCTGCTTTTCAATGCTCGCAAAACGCCTGCACATTTTATTGAATTAATTTTTCACGACTAAGCTAATGCTAAATTCCACTAGCTTAGTCGTGAAATATTATTTGAAATTTATTTCGTTAGATGAAGTCTTGTGCGAATAATTTTGTGAGGATGTGTATGGCGTAACAGTACGGTGGCTCATACTCAACGTCGATAAACACCTAAAAATGCTAAGGAAGGTACAAAGCAAGCATGCATCTGCATAAGTGGAGCCTTGAGTACGAATCCCACCGATGCACTTGAAACCATACTAAAGCTTCCCCATATTTTTGGAAAGCAGATAGCAACTAACTGTGCAATCAGATTGAAAGCATGCTCCCAATGGCATGTCTTGACACGCGAGAATCCTAATTTCAATAAATCAATCCATCTACACTGCAGCGTTTTCCAAGCGGAAATAATGGATATCAGCGCACTCCTGTCCTGGCTGAGGTGGAACGTCATATCCGCCTATGATTTCCGTATCTTTATGGATAGCCAGGTAGCAATCAAATCCCTAACATCGTTCTCTACAAACTCAAAAATAGTCATAAGCTGCCGCACATCTTTTGACGAGATATCCGAACTGTTTCGCCTGTGTTGGGTCACGGGCCATAGAGACATTATGGGAAACTGCGAAGCTGACAAACTCGCAAAAATCGCCACAACACTTGACACAGATGACGGATCCTACTGTAACTCAAGTACTCATCTAGTTTCCTT
Organism: Eristalis intricaria; assembly: GCA_964034865.1. Classification (NCBI taxonomy): domain Eukaryota; kingdom Metazoa; phylum Arthropoda; class Insecta; order Diptera; family Syrphidae; genus Eristalis; species Eristalis intricaria. The sequence continues at coordinate 76,331,842 of OZ035874.1, forward strand.
TAAGTTACAACTGATTAACCAAAGCATAGTAGAAGTCAATGCCAGATGGAACACAGGCAATACGTGCCAAACCACCATACAAATCTGGCCCAGTCTTGACCCCAAAAGATCTGTTAGTCTGATATCACTGGCTAAGATTATTTTCTAACGATTTCTGCAGAAGTTGCTGAGACGAGAAAGAAGATGAAAGTGTACAGCACCCTCTCTGCAACTGCCCTGCACTTGCCTCGGCTAGGAAAGCTACTCTAGGCTTCTACTTCTTCGATAATCTAAGCGAACTGAGAGAGACATCAATCAAATCGCTATTAGACTTCATCAACAGATCTGGCTTGTGCTTGAAAAAAATATTCGAAATCGAGCTATCAGCAGCAAAGCTTCTCTTAAAGAAGCTCTACAACGAGAATGGAAACTTTTACGCCCAGGTTTTTGCAAGAAACTTGTCGGGAGTATGTCAACACGACTAAGAGCCGGTTTTGATGCTAAGGGTGGTGCAACTAGATACTGATTTGCCACTCACCTACTTTATTTTATGTATTTTTTCGTATTTTTATTTTTGTGCGAATAATTTTGTGTTACGTTTAATTGAAGTCAGTTTGTTTATTTTCGTTTTTGCCTACTTGGATTTATTAATATTCGATTTTTGTGTACTAATTTTGAATCTTTTATTATTCTATTTTTTTTTAATTTTATTGAATTAATTTTTCACGACTAAGCTAGAGGAATTTTTGCTGAGAAGCTAGGCCCAGGTCCACCTAGAACTGTCGCGCCACCCATATTATTATTATTATTATAAGCTAGTGGAATTTAGCTTATTTCGTTAAATGAAGTCTTGTGCGAATAATTTTGTGAGGATGTGTAGAATATTTAATTAAACATTCATGGAAGCATTCAAAATATTTATACCTTCTTTATTCGACGCATGAATGCTGTGTTCTTGGGTACATTGTGTGCTAATGCTAATGCACTCGCCACATTAACACCTTTGCCTTTATAAACAAATTTGCTAAAAACTGCTAAAACCTGTAGAATTTTAAAAAATGCTAAAAAATCTGCTGCATCTTATTTTTATGGTCAAATCCTGCTAATATCGCAGGTAACTGCTAAGTCTGGTAACGCTGATTTGAAATGAAAATGTGTCACCCTTTTATACTGAGCAAAAGGAGTTTTTTCAGTACAGAATAAAGCTCTGGTACCGTTAGGTTTTCAGAGTGGAACAAGGTTGCCACTGTATTTGCTTGAATTGGTGATGCAAGTTTATTATACTATATTGTTATAATACAATAGACTATCGATAACGTGAAGAATTAAAAACCAATGGAGACCAAGGACGTTTGCGGGAGAGCTCACGTTTGCGAAGTTCAAATTTTAATAAAAGATAAGTGCAATCCCACTATAGATTTTCATTTTAAAACGTCTTGTCTTTAACAAATCAAAAACAATGCGTTTTTTCTATTACACAACAATATAAATAACTCATTTATTTAATTTTAAACAAAAAGTTTTTGCATAGGAACATATAAAATAAAATGTTATGGAATAAAATAAAGGCCAAGGCCTAGCTTCTACAGCAACCACTCGTTTTGTGCGTGCTACTGTTCTTTCACTAGTGAAACGGACATATATTTTAATGCCGACTCCGGACGGCCAAGTTTGAGAGGTTTTTTCTGGACCGTTATTACTCTTTGAGCATTGTCAGTGACTCCAAGAGGTGAAACCGTGAAAAATAATTTTGGTCGTTGCAGGAATCGAACCCAGGCAGCTACGTAGGAGTCGGCGCTACGCCACTGCGACACGCTATAGCATAAAAAGTAACATTAAATATTGAACACGGGCATTACAGTTACGAAATTTAATGGACAAAATCAAAAAAATCTTCTTCTCCAAAAGCATTTTCACTACAATCCAATTCGTATTGTACCAAGAATAAAATTTCAAGCTAAAATACAGCTTGCTCAAACAGTTTACTGTTTACCTCAAGCAAATATTGATGTTCACGTTTAGGTCATGATTTGCTCACTTTGTCCGGTCTTAACACTAACCGGTGTTCGCAGCTATCGAGAGTCTACTGTAGTATCAAAAGTTAAAAGAAAAAATCGTAAGTGATGTTGGTGTTACAACTTTTTGTTTCTCGAACTCTCCAAAATCGGTATTTTTAGTTTTCGCCTGCAAGTTGCATCAGTTCACTGCTTTGATTGGTCTCTTATCTCTGGTGGGTAGTGGCTTGACCAGGATTCATCAATCGTTGCCAAAAAATCACAGAAAAGAAAGCATCTTGCAATAAAACAAATCAAGCTATAAACTTATCAAATAAAAATAAAATGCAGAATTTCCTGAAATCCAATAATAGGTAACCAAGCAAAACAATTCACTAGAGACACTAAAATAGAAGCTTCAGAACCTTGTCGGTATCCTAGAGGGATCTGCAGAGTATTCTACGATTTACTTCATATCGTTAGCCAGAGGTTAATGTCATCGGGATACCCTAGAATCGACAGTAGTGAAACTACATCGGCACTACCCATCCAACGTAGAATCTTTGCACGTTCTCAACCATCTCAGCCATTACCCCACTTAATTAATCTTAATTTTAAATCCTCTCGGAACACAAATTCCAAGAGTACAAAAAAATAAATAAAACTTTGTCTAGATTGTACCAACCCGCTGCACTGGGCTAAGATCGCGATCTGCAGAATGCAAACGCCGATAAAGAGAGTCCGTGACATATTGAACGTCGCGAGAGAGTAATAGGTCCTTAAACAGTTTGTATTTCCTTTCAAAAAACAGCTGGGGAAATAAGAAAATTTATATCACAACACTATCATTCTGAATGACTGGTAAGCAGGTACCACAAGGTCTCCCTTGACGGACGGGAGACACGAATCGAATGGACCGACGAGCAACGTCTGATCGGAACGACTGACAAACTGAGAATGATCGATTGTCGGTGCTGCGACGACTTTCGTTCACAAAGGTCGTATAATTCTACGACCCCAAAATCAACACAACAATACGTTGCGGAAGCATTCGTTTCTCTGCTATCGCTCTTGGGATTTTCTGAATCACAATCTCTACAATTCTACCGATCAACAAGCCAAGCCTAAGATTAAAAATAATCGCTTCTGTTTGAAAAATGAGCCTCCATATGTTGGCAGTACTTGCAACGTTCTTCTGCTTCCGTTTAGTTATTTTCCTTGTTCAGAAGGGACATAGACACTTTGGCGGTTCGAGTCGTCCTTGCTGTCCAACACATGTAGGTTGTAAGATACCCTATCGGACCTCAGTATCATTCTCCCGGGGAGGAAAAGAAAAAAGATTTCATAAATATCGACACCTGCAACAATAAAGATCACTCCAACTACCAGTGTCCAGAAACTCCTTTCGTTAGAGTCCAGAAACTTTTTCAATATGGGCCGAAATTACTTTAGCGACAGAAGTGTCCATAATAACGAATAACGGCTTTTTCCAACGTCTTCTTTCCCATAAGACCGTCGCTTTTCCCCCAAAATTATGCTATCCTTCTCGCGCAACATTCCAATAGGAAATGCGCCTAGAAGTATACTCTCATTCGCATTAGTGTGATTTTTCTGAACAATCTACTGCTGGTCTTTCTTAAGATTCTGACGTCAATGCATCGATTACACACACCGCACATAGCTTGCAATATTATGAGCATATTAACTTCCGCCGGGGGTTTCTCAGAAAGTCGTTAGCTTTGAGCTGGGAATGGTAGACAATTGCAAGAAACCGGTTCAAAGTGTATGTAATTTCGAAAGAAACACAACAACTCGCCGCCAATTTGACGCTATCGGCATTTCTAGGAGCACACTGCGAGCTTGTAAAACATACACCCTACCCCAACATACCCACCACTGTGCTGTACGAGCGGTTATAGACCGCCTTCCGTTGATGAACTTGATCATGACGCGCAGTGGTCAGTGTCTCGGTGTAAGGCCGCTTAGTCAATTGTGGCCACGTGCCTGCAGCAAGCTTGTAGCGGAATGCAGCTCTGATGATTCTCGTAAGCGAGCGTCAATTAGCCGTAAGAATGCCAGCGCAAATCTTTGCTGAGGCTGTTCGCGGTGATAAAGCGGCGCGCTATTAGATGACATCAGACATCTCAGTCGCCAGTCTTCAAAATACAATCGGCGTCGTGTTTTATTCCCATGACAAACTGGGCACACGACTGGGTGCATGACGGGTAATATATTTAGGGGGATTTTCTCCGATGAGTCAGATGAAACTAAAAAAACCCGAAGCGTGCCAAAAAGCTGTGGGTTACCTAGAGTGACATGGCGTTGGCGTTCGACGTAGGCGGGCTGGCTCTCGGTTAGTTGCTCTTCCTGATCGATCTGCGGTGGGCTCAGGTATCCAATGTCTAAATTCCTATTTGTTGGCTGTTTTGGCTATCGCATTCCACAATGGAGGTCGGATTCGTGCTGTTGGATCAAAGTCGACGTTTGCCCTCCTGCATGTTCGCACGTATGCAAAAAAGTCACTTTGGACGGGTAAGAATCCGGCGAATTGCAGTTTGTTGTGTGGAAAACTCGTGGTGCTTATTATGTGTTGTCACAAAGTCCTTGAAACGAAAGCTGTCCACCACTGCCCCGAAGATGTTCTCCTTATCGACATTGACATTGAAGTCGTCCAGCACGATTTGGAAATCGCAATCTAGAACGACTCCGTAGGCGTCGTCCTAGAGATCTCATTGACAAAGCGCTCATGGGAGTATGGGCACATGCGGCTGATGTTGCAGCCTGGATGAGGATCACAGCTTAGCGATCATTTAGGCCGTTGAGTGCTCCAACAACCACCAACGTTTAAACAGCTTGTGGGTCTTTTGTGATCTCGTAGGTGGTTAAAAGGACTACATTTTGTTTACCTACTCTTGGATAGTGTTGAGCATATTTAAGTTTTAAATATTGGATTGCCTGGGATGGACCAGAATCTGTCCCATTTCGTGGTAAAAATGGTGACTTAGAACTCGGCATAGAATTACTTTGAGCTGCGTACCAAGAATTAAGGCGACTAAGCTTACTATGGCCGAAATTGCTTCAAGAGTCGTCAGAAAGGATTCAGCATTTCCGGTTGCCTAATTGAGCAGTCCATGTGCAACTTGTTGGAGAAAATATCCTCGCCTGTGCAGTCGCTTCTGGATTAGTGCGGAATAGATTCTGATTTCTCCTCGAACACTCAAGAAGTAACTGGTAGATGACTTTCGTTTTGACTGACTTCGATTTGCTCTTTAAAACTATTCCAATCTTGGATACCATGCCTTTGGATGTATGCGTCAACTGGAGTTGTCCATCAGACGACTAATTTTAAGCGGAAACCTCATCATCATCATCATCGTCTGACCCGCATGATCCACTAAAGAGGTCGCGGGGGTAAACCACGCAGGAGAAATCTCCAGGCAACTCGATCCTCCGCCATCGTATCTAATTCCTCAGGGGTTATGCCCAAGAGTAACCAGGCTCGCTTATGGACTTGGTCCAATCATCTCATCCTGGGTCCACCAAGTGGTCTCCTACCTGATGGAAACGCATTCAAGGACTGCCTCGAAAGTCGTGATGGTGGGGACATACGTGCTACGTGACCAAACCAACGAAGCAAAATCTCATCTCAGTAGCTTGAATTCGCTTATTCTTTCGGTCATTACCCAAATTTCGTGACCATAGGTGAGAGTTGGAACAAATACTGAGTTGAAAACTGCTAACTTGGCTTTCACACTAAGCTCGGCCTGCCTGATTACAGATCTCCCAAGCTGTGTCGAAACCGACCCAGCTTGACTAATCCTACAAGAAAATTCAGTATTACTCCTCCCATCACTCGTGAAGAAGACCCCGAGATACTTAAACTTCTCCACCTGCTTCAATGGGACTCCACTAACATGTAGAGTGCACCCTAACCTTCATCCCAGAATCAGCACATACGGCCACAAACATATCGAGTGCGCGCTGGAGTTCCGTCTGGGAAGATGTGAGGTTAACTAAGTCATCCGCAAAAAGGAGATGACTTACCTTCCACTCTCCCAACGTGAAACATTCCTCGCCTCGGCTGCACTGCCACATCCAGTCCATATAAACAATGAAAAGAAAAGGTGACAAAACGCACCCTGGGCGAAGTCCAACGCCCACGGTGAAAGGTGTTGATTTAGCACCGCTAACCTGAACACAGCTGCTACAGTTTGTTTATAGAGATTGAATGGCCCTCAAAAGAGGACTCTCAGTCCCATACTCATGCAGAATAGTCCAGAGTTTACCTCGAGGAACTTGATCATATGCTTTTTCCAAATCTACAAACCAGCTGTAGATGGGTTTGGCATACTCCCAAGCCTTCTCAAGTACCATTCTTAAAGCGAAAAGCTGGTCGGTTGTACTTCTGTTCATCCTCCATCTTTGGCTTCATACCTCTAGAACGCGCCTCCAAAACCTTAGCGTAGACTTTCCCGGGGAGACTTAAGGGGGATATGCCCCTGTAGATGGAGCAGACTCTTTTGTCCCCCTTCTTAAAAAGAGTGACAATCACCTCAGTTTGCCAATCTCCAGGTGTCTTACCGCTTTCCCAGGCCACCTTAATAACACGAGAGAGCCATCAAACTCCCTCTTTACCCATTGCCTTAAGCATTTCTGGCCGGATTTCATCCACACCGGCGGATTTCCCAACTCTTAGCGAATCTATCGCCAAAATGACTTCCTCCACCCTTGGGCCTCCTCACTTAAGACTTCGGGTCTGTTGTCCTCAGTGCCCTGTTCGAGATTGAGCAGCACCGAAAAGTGCTCGCAAGATGTCCTCCTCGTTGGAAAGCACCACACCATCTTTGGATTTGACTCCTCCGACGATGTTGAAAACCTTTTGCCTAGAATAGATCCATAACAACATTAAAAACATTTCAGCACGCACCGCCAACAGTCTCAGAGAGTCTGTGTGGTGGACATCGAAACATTATGGTCACAGCGACATCCTTGAAGACTCTACGCAGACCAAAGAAACGGCTTTGACACTCCAATTCCCGAAACAACGGAATGGTATAGCGGGCGGATACACAGGGATTTTAACTGGACAATCTACACTGAAGGCTCTAACATGGACTGCGGCGTGGAGTCAATCCGGATGTGTTCTCTCAACTTCTACAGACCGCTGGACAGTTCCAGTGTGCTCCAGACAGAACTATTTGCAATTCAGGAAACGTGTAGTCTACTTAAATAAAATATTACAAGACAGAAGGCTGGCAGATGAATTGATAGCCAAGCAGCCATCAAAGCCATAATTCATTTACTTCATTTTCTAAATCAGTACTGGAATATGGATTGAGCTTGATTTGTCAGAAGGCCATCTTAAAATGTCTCTTATCTGGGTTCCAGCACAAAGTGACATCCGAGGTAATGAGAAGGCCGATGAAATGGCTATATAGGGATCCGCCCTTCGGTGCACGCTTGCAGAAAAGGGTGCACATCCAACAGTGCAGCCTAATATCTCTACGCACTTTCTTAAAATAGTAAGCCTCAGATGGGCGAGGCCGGCTGCAACTGTTCAACATCAAGAAGAACGTGGCCTGAGTACAAGCGACCGAAAACAAAAGATCTCCTCTGTCTGTATGGGAAACTGGCCGATAAGAGATCATGCCGCAACATTTGGTATACATACATCCCACACAACACACATTATCGCAGCTACAAAAGAACAGCTGAGAAGGGACTTTAACACATTTCACGTGTGCCTGCCCGGCTCTTGCTAGAGCTAGACATCGAGCCCTTGGTAAACCCTTTACAAGTGACTTGACAAGATCTCTACAAGTATGAAGGATATTAAGGATTTAATGTTAAAATTTAAAATCTTCTTCTTCTTTATTTAGCGCTACAATCCGGGGTGGACCTGGGCCTCAACCAACAAGCCTCTCCAGCTAGCATGGCCTCTGGCTAGCTGTCTCCAGTGTCGCACGCCAAGTTGGTTGAGGTCCCTTTCCACCTGGGTGCGCCACCTTAAACGGCGTCCTCTGTTGCGTTGTCCCACGCGTTCGGAGTCGAAGACTCTTCGGGCTGGAGCAGTGTTGTCAATGCGCTCTACATGGACCGGCCACCTTAGGCGTTGAATCCATAGACGCCTGACTAGACTCATGTCGCTGTTCATCCCGTACAGTTCGTGGTTGAATCTTCTCCTCCAGAAACCGTCAACGCTAACAGGACCAAAGATTACACGCACAGCTTTTCTCTCGAAGAGACCAATGACATCCCCATCCGCTTTTGAGATTGTCCATGCCTCAGAGCCGTACAGCAGGACTGGGATGATCAAGGTCTTGTATAGGGTCAGCTTGGTCCTTCGAGAGATGGCTCTACTACTCAATTGCCTCTTGAGCCCATAGAAACAGCGGTTGGCAAGAGTTACTCTGCGTTTGATCTCACTACTGATGTTGTATGTACTGTTTACTGCGGAGCCGAGGTAGACGAAGTCCTTTACTACCTCGAAGTTATAGCTGCCCATTGTGATGCTCTGTCCAAGACGCATATACTTCGTTTTGCCCTCATTCACCGCTAGACCCATTTTAGCCGCTTCCGCTTCAATACCAGCAAAAGCCTCATTGACGGCTCGCTATGTTCTGCCAATCACATCAATGTCATCCGCGTATGCTAGCAGTTGTACGGACTTCTGGAAGATCGTGCCTCTACTGTTGGCATGTGAGTCTTGCACGATCTTTTCCAGGATGATGTTAAAGAAATCACATGACAGCGCGTCGCCTTGTCTAAAACCTTTTTTGACATTGAAGGTTTCGGTGAGTTCGTTGTCGACCTTGATGGAGCAGCGAGAATTCTTCATCGTCATCCTGCAAAATCTGACGAGTTTGGCAGGAATGTCAAAACTAGATGTAACATTGTATAGCTCGTCCCTATGCACGCTGTCATATGCGGCCTTGAAATCGACGAATAGGTGGTGGGTGTCGATCCGCATTTCTTGGGTTTTTTCAGGATCTGCCGTAATGTGAAGATTTGGTCGATGGTGGTCTTCCCCGGCGTGAAGACGCACTGATAAGGACCTATCATATTGTTGACGAATGGTTTCAGGCGCTCACACAAAACGGCAGAGAAGATTTTGTAACCTATGTTAAGGAGACTTATCCCTCTATAGTTGGTGCAGTCAAAGGGGTCTCCTTTCTTGTGGATCGGCAAACGATACGGAGATTCATTTCACGGAGAGATTTAAAATACACTTCGTAAATAAAATGACAGAGTTGTGGTATTAAAACGGCACATGGTGCTAATTGGGTTGTCCACGAACCACCACTTCGACCTATCACTCCACGCTAGCTACCAAGGCTCTTTTTCTCCACTTAGCCAACTATGGATGTTTTCGAAGAGAAGTGACAGAAGTTACCTACAATTCGGATGACCTACAAACAGACCCAGCAATGGTTTCTTGTTAGTGAATATGGGGTCCCACAAGGTTCCCATAGGACACCCGATCTAGTTTTTCTTTGCTAAAATTACAACAAGGTTGATCTTCTGTTCAGTTCTTCATTTCTTTCATGATGACTACCCCAACTAGGCTGACGAGTTGCTACCCTAAAGAAAAATAATTTTTTTGTTCGGCCTGACCCTTAAGAGACGCCGACTAAGGCCGATGAAACGCCTCGGTCTACCCATCTTGAATACAGTAAAAAGAACCTAGGTCAAAAATGAATTGCCTCAAGTATCCAGAGAGCACCGATCAAAGCCAGACTAACGTACAGTCATTCGTCCGTTGCCACGGTTGTATCACACTTGAGGTTTCGGATTTTTCAAGTGTTTCCCCTCTAGGCTACATTGGTGATTACAATCCCAACTCTTGGTTGACACATCTTCTCGTCTACTCCAAGGCGGTACAAAGATCACCTGATTTCGCATGACACTTAATTGAATGTAAACGAGAAACGTCTGTCTCATCGCTACAGAATTCATGAACCGCTGGCGCTGGCGCACGACGAAGGCGTCTTTGAATTCAAAGAACCAAGGCATGATGTCGTTAGTCACAAACGAGGTAACAATCAACTTTGATCAAGCAGAATTGTTCAAGTCAAGCCGCCGCGCCGCCGTCAGTCTGATGAAACACTCTGTGGTATTTAAGACGAATTATAAGCCCCTTGATGATGATAGGGCACATCGCCTAAGAGCCCCTCCACGCGACAAATGGGCAAGCAAATCGGGAGTCACTAGCATTCACTAATCAAGTTGCAATTTCTCAGCAGAATGACTCAAATTAATCGAAGTTCTGCCATCGAGAAGCAGCTCATTGACTAACAGAGTCGCGTGGCCTGACTAACGTAATGGAAATTTTTCGGCCGACGAACGCTGACGTTTTTGAGGGAGAAACAGAAATTAATAAAACCACATTTCACGGGAGATTTTTTTTGCGAATTTCATGATCGGGCGAAAAGTCGGCAAAGTCATAGAGATGCCGACGTGCTCCTTGTTTGAATCATAGGCATCGACACGCGAGGGACTGAACCAATTTCAACAGAACTGCCGTTGTTGGTGCATTCGGGTCGGACGCACTGACGTAAGAAAACTTGGGAATGACAGCTAAATACTGTTGACCGTGAGACACGCTTATGACGCTTTTTGGTCTGCATCGATGTCTGGGGTTTCTGGAGAGAGGGCGGCATATATGCAGAAAAGATGACTTCGTCTGGATGTGTCATTTTGTATTTCATAAGTCCATTTTTCCTGAGGACAGGCATTTTAGACAGATATACAGTGAAGTCTCACTTTTCATATATTTGAAAAGTTCATATATTAGAACTTTTTTAGAATTTTTTTTTAGGTTAAAAAATTAAATTAAAGTACATATTTATTTAATTCAGTTAATGTACAAGACTTAAAATAATTTATTTGATATTTTTTGAGTTAAACTCGGTTAGAAAAGCTAGATATTTTTGTTTGAAGAGTTTTCGTAAGTCCGAGATCTATAACTCTTTCACGGATTTTTCTCAGCATCAGCAGTTCTTCGTAAGGAAGTTCGTTTTCTGAACCCCAAGCTATCAGTGTACTAAGAGCTGTTATTGCCTCTGACAACTGAACCCTTTTCGGTGGTTGATCTTCTGGAGTATCATGGTTGAATGAATCATCATCATCATCCGTATCTTCTATGATAGGCATATGATCCTCTGCTAGCTCTTGCCATGCGTGATTACCGACATTTTCACCAGGGACAGCTTCTCTTATCATCCCTAAGCCCTTATGAGCAGCGTCAGCTTGCTCGGGATGAATTGCTTGAAGTATCGTGATAAAGGCACATCATCTTCTTCTGTGATGTCTTGATCATCAGGATGATCAGAGAATTTTGCAATTGTTTCTGCTCTGATTTTCTCCCACGCACTTACTAAATATGAAACAGCATCTTTCATAGTTATTGCTTTTAGAAGGTCGTATATACTCTCCTCCTGTCTTGCTATAATTTTATGCAGCAAAAAATTGTGGTAATACAGCTTTGTCAGTCTTATCATATTTTGGTCCATGGGCTGTATAAGTGAGGTGACGTTCGGTGGTAGAAACATAACTGTAACCTGAGCATCTTCACTAATGTAGGAGATGCGCGAAGGAAACAAACAGAACTCTTGACTTTGACAACTTTACTTCCTTTCTCTGTCTGTGTCACATAATATGTCACTTCTTTTATACTCTGACAGCTAGAGGATTTTTCGGAACAATCACTCAGTCCGGTCAGCGACCTCATACAGCTGATATGCATTTTTGGTAATGACAACCGTTCAATATGACAAGTGTTAATTCTACAGTGGTGAGCAAGAGAATTCATACTCGACGACTACACTAATGAGTTCATCGCCAAGAGGATGACTGGGAGCATTGTCCAAAAGAAGCAATGCATTTGGAAGATATCCATTTTCCACGAGAGGTTTTTGGACTAACTTTTTAAGAAGTTAGGATTTATAAAAGTTTTAATTTACCATTTGCACAAAGAAATCGTGAAACCAATTTTTAAAAACTTAAAGCTGGACTGGAAACTGGATTTTCAAAATTTTTGTTTTTTTGGCCTTTCCAATAACTAAAAGTTTTAATTTATGAGTTACAGTAGTACATGCTAAGAACGTTATGCGCTCTTTTGCAATCTTCCTCCCGGAGTGACATGCTCTGCATTAGCAGCAAATCAACAGCATTGAAATCTAATCTAATATGTTTATAAACATGAATACACAGGTCTATAAGTGGATGCATTATGGAGAAGACCAACATGTGTCTCCCAGTCCACAAAGTTCGGGTACAGTCTGCCCAAACTCAATCACAAGCAACCTGTTCCCAAGCAGGCTTGACAAACAAAAGACGCCGCCGCAACAAGTATGTACAAACTTGTATGTATGTTGTTTACGAAATATTGTCGTCTCTTTTCTGCATGCTCCCCTTATGTAAAGCGTCCTTTTTTGTCTCTCTTTGTCGGTATTGCTTATGTTTGTATTAGCTGTTAGTTTAGTTTTAAGTTTAAGAAATGACTTTTGTTTTTTTGGTAATTTGGTATTTTATTTTTTATCGAATTCCACCGTAACATAACTCCGGGGGCAGTTTTTTCATTGGCAGACAAATGTTTTTCCTGGAAGCATTTTGAAGTAGAATCCAAACTCATCTGCATTATAGATTTGCTCCTTTTCTAGTCCAAGTTGTTTCATTTCTCGTTCAAGTTCCAGCCTGAATGGAGGAACAAGTTCAGGCTGAGCCGATAGCCTCAGTCAATAATCGGATGCCAAACCTCTTTTAAAACTTTGTCATCCAGCCGCTACTGGCAAAAAATGTTTTTTCTTCTCCGTACTTGAGCTTAAACGAAATTAAAGCTTGATTTCGTAAGATTTCGCTTGAAATGGACACATTGGCTTCTCTCTGCTTAAGAAACCACTTGTACAAATGTGTTTCCATCTCTGGAAATTCTCCTTGGACTGCTTTGCGATTCCAGAAACCATTTTAGCTGTTAAAGATTTAACTTTCGCACTGTTTTTTTTTTGAATTCCAACAATGGTGGACTTGGCAATTTTGAATTTATGTGAAAGAGACTTAGCAGACTGCCCATTTTCTAATGCCATGATAATTTCCCCTTTTTGCTCCATATTTAAACACTTACGAATTTTTCGTCGGTTCCGAGAGTGCTTCGACATTATCAAGACGTTTTTTTTTATAAATATGTACAAACAAATTAACTAACCCCACCGAACGATGTTGGCTTTTCGATAAAAAACACTAATTGTCTTACGTGCAAATGCAAATGAAACAAAAGAAAACGCACATTTTTTTAAAACAAAACAACTGTAAGAATTTCAAGAGAAATTCACTTATATGACGATTCGTACTGTACACGAATCATTTATTAGAGCATCAGTTCATATAACTGAATTCCAGTAAGAAAATTTGGCGATTCATATATTGGAATAATTCATATAACTGAGAGTTCATATAAGTAAGACTTCACTGTACTTTCAATACTAACACTGAGTTTTCGCCGATGAAGCCTAGCACCTGGGTATCACTCTAGACAGAAAACTTCTGTATAAAAAAAACACGTAGAGTCAAATCGCCTAGGTTCTGGCAATGTTTTGCATGGGTTGTGAGGGGATTCTCACTTAGACTGGGGGTTTATCAAACCAACAAGATCTAACTTGTGCCGTGTAGATCCGGCCCCTTCTGACCTACGCATCGGTCGTTTGGTGGGATAAGCTTTCACGTAAATAAGTAACTGCTGCGCTTCAAAGAACGGTCAGCCTCGGCGGCGAAAGGGCTTTCCCTGGTCCCCCTGGCTATGCTTCCGATACACTGCTCTACCTCTCCTTGTGGGTTGCACTTTCCGTCATGGGTTGCACTCTCAAGGCGATTTCGTGTTAAATGAAGTGGTCTTTGGTAAAACACGCACTGGCGTTTCGAGGACCAATCCCCATTTTAAGGAGATACCTTGGTCTTTATTATTTATTAAGTTAATCCTGGACATGAAACTAAACTGGAAACTAGAGGAAAGAGCGAAGTAAGCGGCCTGTGTCCTATACCAAACAATGCCCAAGCCCCAGAACAATACTGTGGATATAAACAGCGACTGCCAGGTCGATCTTGAGTGGGAGACTTGCCAAAAAAGTCCAAATTAAATCTGCTAAAAACCTCCCAAAGACGCGCATGCCTAGATGTGACAGGAGCAATCTCCACCACTACTACAGCGGTCCTAGAGGTACTACTGGATCTTCCATCAAAAAGTTGGCACACAAGCTTCAATGGTCATCCGAATATTCCAGATAGTCTACAATTAGAACAAGTCGTAATTGACTACTCCCTCCCTTCCCTCGATTTCGAAATACCCTTCCGGTGTTATCTCCGAACAAGGAAGGTGCGGAGCTCCTGTGAACTCACCAACAACTCAACATCCATCCACGTATACACGGATGGGTCGAAGATGGAAAAAGGAACAGTATTTTCTTAAACATGTACTGCTCCATCAGACTACCGGATTACGGCAGTGTTTTTCAAGCGGAGGACCTGGAGGTCATTAAACTAAACAAAATGATATCAATGTTGGAAATACTACCGGCTGATTCTAATTGACACTCAGTGGCCATTATAGCAATTACTGCAATAAAAATTAAGTCCAAGCTAGTCGCAAGCTGTCGAAAAGAGCTAAAAGGTTCTTGGGTCCCAGGGCGATGAGGTAGCAGATGAACTTGCCAGGAAATGGGCCGAGACCGACCCAACCCAAGCAATCTCATGGCTTTCCCCACCTCTGTCTGAAATCAAGAAAAAGGTGGACAGGAGAATCATGGACTTAGCTAACGAAGGGTTGAGTTCCATCCCCACATGTGAGACCACTCGTACGATATGACCTAGGTTAAACAGCACTAAAACAACTCCCTCCTCCAATGTAGCAGGAAACTGCTGAGGACGATGGTCGAAGCTGTCACTAGTCGTAATCATTTGAAGTATCATGAACACAAAATGGGACTTACCCATGATACCATTTGCAGTGGCTGCGGGGACGAGGAGGAGATTGAGGATACATCCCACTATCATTGTCAATGCCACAGTCTATGCAAACTGAGACAAAGGACCCTGGGAGAATTTTTCTCCCTTGACCTCCATGACATATCAGATATCCCACTAAAATCTCTTTACACATTTATTAGGATCTCTGGAAGGCTGGATGGAGGAGGACGATTACCAACACCCTTGAAGACAGGAGGTTTTTATCATCATCCGGCGAGTGAGACGAAAGGAAGGGTTTCTCCCCATGGGCGTCACAATGGGTCCAATAGGACCTCATGTGGCGCAACCCACTTCTTCTTCTTCTTCTTCTTCAGGTGGCGCTACAGTCCGGGGTGGACCTGGGCCTCAACCAGTAAGCCTCTCCAGCCGGCACGATCTTTTGCCAGCTGTCTCCAACTACGCACACCAAGTTGGTTGAGGTCCTTCTCCACCTGGGTGCGCCATCGGTTCCGTGGGCGTCCTCTATTGCGTTGTCCCACTGGTTCGGAGTCGAAGACTCTTCGCGCTGGAGCAGTGTTGTCCATGCGCTCTACATGGCCCAGCCATCTTAGGCGTTGAATCCGTAGACGCCTGACTAGGCTCATGCCGCTGTACAGCCCGTTCAGTTCGTGGTTCTTCTCAAATAACCATCAACGCAAATAGGACCAAACATTGAACGCAGAACTTTTCTCTCGAAAAGACCAAGTGCTTCTTCATCCGCTTTTGAGATGGTCCATGCTTCCGCACCATAGAGCAGGACAGGGATGATCAAGGTGTTATATAATGTTAGCTTAGTCCTTCGAGGGAGAAGTCTACTACTCAAGCTTGAGCCCAAAGAAACAGCGATTGGAGTAATTCTGCGTTTGATCTCGGTGCTGATGTTGCTCGTACTGTTTACTTGCGAGCCGAGGTAGACGAAGTCCTTCACTACCTCGAAGTTATAGCTGCCTATGGTGACGTTTTGGCCAAGTCGTCGATGTTGCGCGTCCTTTCTGGATGACAGCATATACTTCGTTTTGTCCTCATTCACCGCTAAACCCATTTTAGTCGCTTCCGCTTCAATACCAGCAAAAGCCTCATTGACGGCTCGCTGTGTTCTGCCAATCACGTCAATGTCATCCGCGTATGCTAACAGTTGTACGGACTTCTGGAAGATCGTGCCTCTAGTGTTGGCGTGTGAGTCTTGCACGATCTTCCCCAGGTTGATGTTAAAGAAATCACATGACAGCATTATGACATCCCCTTGTCTTTTTTGACATTGAAGGTCTCGGTGAGTTCGTTTTCGACCTTGATGGAGCAGCGAGTATTCTTCATCGTCATCCTGCACAATCTGACGAGTTTGGCAGGAATGTCAAAACTAGACATGGCGTTGTATAGCTCGTCCCTATGCACGCTGTCATATGCGGCCTTGAAATCGACAAAAAGGTGGTGGGTGTCTATCTGCATTTCTTGGGTTTTTTTCCAGGATCTGCCGTAATGTGAAGATTTGGTCGATGGTGGTCTTCCCCGGCCTGAAACCGCACTGATAAGGACCTATCATATTGTTGACGAGTGGTTTCAGGTGCTCACACAAAACGGCATAGAAGATTTTGTAGGCGATGTTCAGGAGACTTATCCCTCTATAGTTGGTGCAGTTGAAGGGGTCTCCTTTCTTGTGGATCGGGTAAACGATACTGAGGTTCCACTATTCGGGCATGCTTTCCTCCGACCATATCTTACAGATGAGTTGGTGCATGTACCTTACCAGCTCATCTACAGCTGCCTTAAACAGTTCCGCAGACAGTCCGTCTGCACCAGCAGCTTTATTCGACTTTAGTCTCGATATCGCTATCTTGACTTCGTCTAGGTCGGGGGGACGGACCCACTACAGTAACCTAAGGTGGCGCACCCAGGTGGAAGACCTCAACCAATTTGGCGTGCGACACTGGAGACAGCTAGCCAGAGGCCGGGCTGGTTGGAGAGGCTTGTTGGTTGAGGCCCAGGTTCACCCCGGACTGTAGCTCCAAATAAAGAAGAAGAAGAACATTCTTTCTAGAACATACTGACACCACTGATATAATGGCTATTTTATTTCCCCGCTGCCTCAACCACTACAAATGATACATGATGCCAGCTCATATCACACCTAGCACAGACCACATCGCACATAGCCTACAACACACAGCACAATTGCTCATGTTCAGCTCGTATCTCCTTTATCACAGTGCCCTAGATTTGCATACACCGGTACGCACCTTTATCGCTTCTTATTTCTTCCAATCCGAAAATAAATGTACCTTTAGTCCCTTAGAATAACCCTGTGTTGTAAGTTAACTTCCCCTCAGCAGTGATAAGCGGTCAGAAAATTATTCAGACATATATACCAAATTAATCCGTCATTGGTGCTCAAGGCAATCATGCATAATTCCTTTTATTCAGCTTCATGTCCATCACCCCAGTCTACATACCTCACAATATGGATCGAGACTTGCTATCAATTCCATCCGAGAGCAGTGAAAGGGCGGCGTAATTTTTCGTAATGCTTCTAGTCATAAAGCACCTACTCCAGTCAACCTAATGTACTAATTAACCCGTCTCATGCAGATTAGTGTTATCTAATGACTCTAAATCATGCGCTTCCGTCAAATGGACACATCTCCATGCTTACACAACACACATCGTGTACAGGAATTGATTGAACATTTGCAACTAGCTTGCGCCGATATTCCAATGATCCGTGCACTTTACTCAAATATCAACGATTTTATTCCCAAAATAGACCGCACGGCCTCGGCGTTTTTTCTTTACATCAAAATAAATACATCGCCACGTTTCACTTAAATCATTCCTTTCTCTATTAATTAAAAATGCCACCTCCTGTTGGATGGCGGGTGTGTACATGATTTATGAACGTTCATACTTCAGAAACGTGAACAAATAATAAATAACAAACCGAGGCGTTGATTGCCTTCACCACAGTATAGGCGGGAGAGACTGCCTGCGACATCGGAGAAATGATTCTAATTAATAGACGGGGAACAAACTAGCAATTGGAGGCAAGCGCTGTGAATGTGCTAATTGACAGGAGGAGCGTCTGACAGATGTGTGAAGGAATGACAAAAACTGCGCGGGCAACGGGAGATAGACAAACCACAGATACGATGATTCACAATTTTTGGAAGACACTAAAATGGCAATTTGAACAATCGCCCAAAGTTTTTTTAAGAAAAAAAAAAGAAATTCGAACTGACCCCGACGTGATTTGAACACGCAACCTTCTGATCTGGAGTCAGACGCGCTACCGTTGCGCCACGGAGTCCTGTTGCAATCATCCCTCAACCGAGCAACCACACAAGCGGAGCACCCACACCGTCTAAATGGCTGGTGTAGTTGGTCGGCTTATCGCTGAATCGAATGCCTATTAGGTCAATTAATCAATCGACACCTCTGCTACGAGTGCGCGCACTCGTTAACAGTAATTACTTAACGACCCAGTAAAGATTATCGGGCGTTAGATTGTTGTCGTTGATTGTGGCGCAAAGGAATCGCAACACACGGCTATAAAACCACCAGACCATCGATCGCTGCGCCAGATTTCAACATGAAATTCTTCGCGGTAGTGTTTGCTGTGGCGACAGCCGTTTCTGGGATTAGCTGCGCCGAGAAGGTTCGATATGACAACTTCGCCGTGTACAAAGTGAGGGTGGAGACGGAGAAGCAACTGTCCGTGGCCAGGCATCTGAGCGAGCTGACGACTGAGGTGAGCAGTGTGTGACAATGTTTTGGAATTCAGTGATGCGGAATTTTGAACTCCCACCTAGTACAACCTGTGGAAGCCGCCCACCGGAGTCGGGAGCGACATGCACATCATGGTCAATCCGAGAGTGTTGAAGAACTTTGGCGCCTGGATGAAGATGTTCGACTTTCAGTCGGAATTACTGGTTCCCGACGTGCAGAGGTATGTATATGTACAGCTTGTGGTTCTGCTTATCATTGTTGCACTTTAATGGCTGCAATTAATCGATTAGTTTGAAAGCGGATTGTGCTAATTTGAGGAGTGCTTAAGTGTGACAGCACTTGAGGCTTCTCGAGTGGTGTTGACTCGGTTTATTGTGCCACATAAAATGTGTCTTTCGTGTCATCCTGTGCGGCGCGTGAACTTTGCTGCTGGGTGGTGGCTAATCTCTTGCCCCATGCTGTTAGTTCCACATTGGTAGCCTTGATACATTTTAATTTCTTTGTGGTTACATAACGCACCTTCTTGGAGAGATAATCTCTTTCGGTAGGCAGTTGTGTTTGTTTCAATGAAATGCTTGAAATAATTGTAACGGCTCTAATAAGAACGGCATGTGTTAAATCTTTGATTGAATCTTAATAAAGACTTGTCTGTCTGTACAAGTGAACCTGTTAAAATTCTACTTTAACAAGAATATTTTGAGTTTCATCATATGGACGCTCACAAGTGAAAGTTTTCTGATTCTTTATGACTAGACGCTAAAGTCTGTAGTGTAACTAAACCTCAACCAAAGAGCGTCAGTTCGTACGATCTTTAGGCAGTTGCCTCCGACTACGCAAAACACTTTGACTAAGCTCCTTCTCCACGTTCATTGATTTGTCATCGTGTTCTATTGATGACTCTTCAGCCTGGAGCAGTGTTGTCCACGCACTGTGCATGATGATTGTGGCCAGTCCATCTGATTAGCCAAATCATATTCAAACACTATAGTCAGACGGGGAAATGAGCCAAAATCGATTGCACAAAATGTCCGTATGTAATTTTCGACGCCGACCATCTATCTGTCGGTAGAGCTACAGGCCCGTTAGGCAGCCTATTTTCAACTATTCCGTGCGGTTCAGTAAAAAGTTTACATTCACAATTTCGAGCCTGGTTGCGTTTCTTAAAGTCTGCGACCAGACTATTGGTTTTTTTATAAAATGAATTTATTTTCCTTTTCTCTCCGATTCCTCGATATCCTGCAGCTGGAGGGTTGCGAAGAGCCCTTCTTTTTTGCGAAATGAAGGTTCTTCTCTTTCCTCGTTCTAGCTTGGTACGCCTCTGCGCTGTTCTTGTTTACCTTTGCAACGCCTTTTGGTGTGTCACGTGGTTGCACGTTTCTTCTGCGCACACTCGCCATTATAGGTAGTCTAAAGTAGGTTCAGCTACATCTTTGAAGGGTGTGCCGAGTGGCAATCAAATCACATCTCATTGGCGTTTGTGGACAGTATCGCCACACCGGGGAATCCTATTTAACTGCTCTAAGGTTCTTGACTTAGATTTAGTATTTCCTGTCTAGAAAAAAAAGCTTCTCAACTACGCCACTCTTGAGAGAACACTAGCACGCACAACACGAGTGGTTGCTGAGAGGTTAGGCCCTGGCCCTCTACGGGCTGTAACGCCACCCATATTATTATTATTATTATTGACTGGTCTAATGGGCATTGGCTGGTCTAAGTACATGTTTGCGCACCCAGGATATTTCACGCATGGCTCGCACCAATGAGAGCTTGGTTGATATGGTTGGAGTTTCGCCCGTCCAACGATCGCCAGGATGCAGTGTGAGTTCTTTTGCGAAGGAACCTTGTGCTGCTTATTATCATATTACGTGCTGGTGCAAGGTCTGTAAGTCGGAAGCCTTTGTATATTCTTGTATCGTGAGGCTGTCCAATTCGACCACTCTGCCAAGGATGTTTGATTTTGAAATCCCCGAGCAATACGCACCGTCCACGAGGTCATAGCAAGCCTCTTCGATAGAGTCTTCAGACGCGCACATATAAAGCTAATGTTGTAGAATCGTTTTCCCAAAATGAGTCCGCATCCCAATCCGATCGTTACTCCGAGACTGATTGCTTTTCTCTAGTAACCGCCACGGCTTCAGCTACATACAGAGAGGGTATGGGACTACATGATGTAATCAACATTACTTTCGTACAGGTCTTGCAGTCTTTTTATAATGTTTTCAAATTCTTTACATAAAACGTCACTGAACTGACGGTATTTATATTTTGTAGTCAAATACGGAGATGAGCGAGTAAAAATGAAAATGCAACTGATCAAAAGAACTGATATATTAAAAGAATATGAAATTCAACATAAAAATTAGGGTATATATCTAGGCGTTCCATTTCAAATGACATTTGCGGGGAAAAAAGCCGATCAAAGAGGAAAATTGAGGTTATCGGTTCGAAATGTTGATGATTGTTGATATCACTTTAGGTAAAAATATGTTCATCTCACCTACATTTCGACACTTACGCTACATCGACTACATTTTGTTATGTATACTACATTAACTACCTCAACGAGTACCAGACGTAACCAATGTTGTTATCAGAAATGAAGTATTACAGAGATACCCGACTTCTACCTCTCTTGTTGACAACTGTTTTTTATAACGTTTCCTTAAACCAAATTGACCAATCAGAGCACGGCATTTACGTTATTTCGTGAATAACCGTAAAAAATTCATGAATATCTGTCAAAAAAGTACTCAAATTCGTGGATGGACTAGGGGAAAATCAGCTGTAATACTTCATTTCTGGTGTTGTAATTCCAAAAACGTGACATATCAGCTATCACGGGCTACTTTATTTCACCTTACAGCGGGTGTTCCAAAGTCTATTCAGGGGACACCGTGAGGAGGCTGTATGTCAACAACGACAGGAATCATTATTGACATCCCAAAGGCAAGAGATCGTTCGCCTTGGCCTAGACTTCGCTCTGTTCTTTTTTTTTCACAAAATCCATCGACAATTAAGACAGCAGTGACCGTTTTTACACTCTTCAGGCACATCGGGTCACAATTTGCATTTCAAGTTATTTCAGGAGGCGATGAGCGCAAGTACCGTCCATACTGCTGCTGTAGTTTAGTAATTGTCATCAATCATAGATCATTAATACACGTCAGAAACAATATATGTACAAAAAAAAAAGCAGAAAGATCCAGCTGGGATAGGATGTGTTGCCTTCGTTTCGGACGCCAAATTGACTTAAGACTTAAGTATTAAATTAAGAACTCAAGGATCGAGTACATGTTCCTTTTAGAAACCCAAGCAGTGAATTTTCATAACTGCTACGTAGTCAAGACGAACCCAGAATCTTAATTCTCTTTTCATTGACCGGCAGGATCCACCAAAGGGGCAAAGCACAAGAGATCCTAAGGCCGCCATCGACTCACACTCATCAGGACTTATGCCAAAGTACTAGGAGGTTTGCTTTTAGAGTGAGTCCTGCGTGCCAAGGCACACCTCGGATGTCGTGATGACTTAAACATTCGTGCCACACTACAAAACCATAGAAGCATAGCCATTTCCTTTAAAAGCAGCAGCTAAACACTTAGTTCCTCCCGTATTGTCGCACAATCCCGTGTTTTGTTTATCACCCTATCCCGGCGAGTAACTCCCACAACGACACGAAAAAATAAAATGTCTGCAGCTTGGATTCGCGATGTTATTCTTTCCGTCATTACTCAAATTTCTTGATCATGGGTGAAAAGTAAGGAGAAATAATAGTACAAAGGAAGTTGGTTAAAAATACGCTGGATGGAGTGTGCAAATGTGGTCGTTAAAACCGGTGGTCGTTACATCCCAAATACACTCTTAACCAAAAGTATTCCGAGGAAAATATCAGTAATTCAAATCTAAATAATCAAAATTCATAATTCATTTTAATTAAATAATTTATTTTAGTTTTTAATTACGAAATATAGTTAGGTATCAAAAAGTTTAAGGGAAACATTTTGTACAATATCGTCGTCAGTTCCCACCGCGGATGTTAGAACATCATTCAATATTCACGTATTTCTCCCATTCTGTGGCTGGTACCACTCCATCTATGATTCTATCCGCAATCCTTTAAAGGAATATCGTCATTTTCAGTGACTCCTAGATCTGCTTTGTCTGCAATCAGAGGTGAAAAAATACTTGCATGCTTAAAAGAATTTGAAATGGTCTTCTTCGAGACTTCCAAGCCTTGGATATCATGAGCACTGCATCCAGTATAGAACGATTGAAAGAAATAGAGGATTCTATCATTTTTTAAAGGGTTGCAAAACGTGTTTTGTTCGAAACCAGTTAGATCAAAATTTAGGGTTTGAACAACTGCGTTGCTGGGACAATGATCAACAATCAACAATTGTCAACAATATTTTGTTTGGTAAGTTCTTTTTTTCGATTTGCCGATCTCCAAGTTTTCTTTTTATGGAGCCCGCCTTGTTACAAGCTACCAAAACGGCCTGTGTTTGGAGAATTTTCCGCCTGTGCAAAGTTGGCCTTTAAACCGGAATGACTTATCAGGAGCAAGCTTATAGAATAGTGCATTTTATCGGCGCGAAAGGCATCTTCATCTGTATAACCATGTCTCAGATTAGCCCAAACCATTTTAGTTCATTCATCACATAACTCTGCGTCCATCTTTGCTGCTTTTCTTGAAATTTCCCAAAGACCTTATCTAAGCCCTTATCCTTATCTTAGCCCTTTTTTCGGTCCATTTATTGCAAAATAATAAACGGATATTCAACTTCCTGAAGAGACATCCAGTAAACCGCAAAGAAGTAGGAATGCGGCGACGCAACGAACACGCAATGAAAAAGATGTATCCAAAAATATCCATGTGCACATTTTTGCAAATTCTTCTCATTCCGTCGTTATGAGCGACGGAAGCGATTAGTTTATTTCCGAAAATTGGCCATTATATCCAAAGCAATAAAGAACCTTGAATATAAAGAAACCAACCAAATATAAGAATAACGGTTGCTATAATCGGATGGTCGTTAGAAGCGACTTCTACTGTAATATAATACGGGAGGCACCACAGCCCATAGAGGGCCAAGACCTACTTTCCCACGAGTTGAAGGGACTCCGAACGGCAAATCTATTGACTAGCTAGACACTTATTACTCTTTGAGCATTGTCAGTGGCTCGAATGAAGTGGGACCGTAAAAATTACTTTTGGTCGGGGCCGGGAATCGAACCCAGGCAGCGAGGTTAAATTACTTATGGGTCGACGCACATACCCACAACGCCACGGCCACTACAGTTGGAAGAAATACTGAGTTAAAAATCGCTAACTTGGCTTGGACACCAAGATCGGTCTTCTTGCCAAGCCGCCTTGAAAGCTATTTAAAAATTGCGCAAGCCTAAAAAAAATCTCAGTATTACTCCTTTTACCAATAGCGAAAAATACCCCGAGATACTTAAGCTTCTCCACCTGCTTCAATAGGACTCCACTAGCATGTAAAGTGCATTAAAATACCTTCGGGAAATAACCTTAACCTCGACTCCTACGCAGAGAGTGACAGGTTCGATACCCGAATTTACCACCTTTGATAATTCACGCCTCCGCCTCTTTCGAGTTACTGACAATACTCAAAGAGTATTCCTGTCTAGAAAAAGCTTCTCAACTTCACCGTTCGGAGTCGGCTGTAGGTCCCTTCCACGCATGAGAGAACAACAATAGCACGCACAACACGAGTGGTTGCTGAGAAGCCAAGCCCAGGTCCGCCTCGGACTGTCACGCCACCCATATTATTATCGAATTTGTGTTCCCAATCTCTAGAGTACCATTCGGTAGTGCTTCTGCCGGCACCAATATTGCGCTGCTATCCTCTATTCCGGGCCTCTATTCCAACCCCTTAGCGTAGACTTTCTCACGAAGTGTTAAAAGAGACATCTCCAATTGCATAGTACATTTAAGAGCCTTTGGGTTCTTAGAAAATCGAACACAATCAAAATATTTTCCTAATGATGCTATGAGGTCTGTTGGAAGACGTTTGTTGGCCTCTTTCCCTTCTCAGTGGACGCATCGACTAGTCATTGAGGGGATTGTACACTTTCTCGTTCACAATTTTGCTTGAGCAGCATAAAAACTGTTTAAAGTCGTTTAGACAACAGAACACAACTTGGAACAGTCTGAAGTATTTTACAAGTTATCCTTCTTTTTGACGTTCCAACCTTAAGCCAGACCTTACGTTCGTCTTAAATTGAGTTCGACTTAATTAGACGCTTACTTCACCATCTTCCAAAAGCAGATTCAAACTCATTCTCAACTCACTCTTTCCAGTCTCATCGATGAAGAAACCCGGACAAGCGTCA
The DNA here is from genome assembly GCA_964034865.1 of Eristalis intricaria. NCBI lineage: Eukaryota > Metazoa > Arthropoda > Insecta > Diptera > Syrphidae > Eristalis > Eristalis intricaria. Next base: position 76,356,879 of record OZ035874.1, read on the forward strand.
GATCGCCGGATGGTGCCTTCGGCTGGACCTCATACCACAGCCTTGACGAGATCAACGCCTGGCTGGACGACGTCGTCGCCCAATACCCGAACATTGTCTCATCCTCCGTGATCGGCAAATCGTACGAGGGTCGCAACATCCGCGCCATCAAAATATCCTACAAAGCGGGCAATCCTGGGATCTTTATCGAGTCCAACATTCACGCTCGGGAGTGGATCACCTCCGCCACCGTGACGTACTTCATCAACGAGCTGCTGACGTCGACGCGTCCCGAACTTGTCAATCTGAGGGAGAACATCGATTGGTACATAATTCCCGTGTACAACGTCGATGGCTTTGTCTACAGTCACCAGACGGTAATAAGATCTTTCGACCATGGCCCCGTTTTGAAAATCTCCCTCCTTCCAGGATCGCATGTGGCGCAAGACTCGTCAGCCAGTAACCACCTCAGACTGCATCGGCACCGATGCCAACCGCAACTTCAACTCTCACTGGATGGAGAACAACGGCGCATCCTCGAATCCGTGCTCGCAGACGTTCGCCGGAACCAAACCGTTCTCCGAGCCGGAGGCACAGGCCCTGGCTGACTACGTGACCAGCATCAAGGACAAACTCAACATCTACCTGTCGTTCCACTCGTACGGCCAGTACCTGCTTTGTCCATACGGCCACACGGCTGACGACTTCCCAGAGAACTACGACGATCTCAAGAAGATCGGAGAGGCTACAGCCAACGCCATCAAGGGGCTTGGCTACGGAACGGAGTACACTTACGGATCCACAGCGTCCGTCCTCTGTAAGCTTGACAGCGGTCACTTGCGCTGCTATTGTTAATTAGAGATCCTTCTTTGCAGATGTCGCCTCAGGCAGCACTGTGGACTGGGTCTTCAACGAGCTCGGCGTCAAGATCGGCTACACTCTGGAGTTCCGCGACAAGGGACGCTATGGCTTTGTCCTTCCCCCAGTCTACATACGGACCAACGCCCTGGAAGCCGTCGAGGGCTTGGTAGCCCTCGTGGCGAAGTCCAAGGAGCTGGGCTACCTTTAGAAAAACAAAGAACATCTTTTTACCCACTTTATTACCGTTAAATAAAGTCTTTAGATTTCATTAATGAACTTGATGTAGGACGACAGCAGGTCGTCCATTTTGTAGCCTTGTGTGGTGCTGCAGAGCAGCTTCGAGGCTCCAATCATGTTGCCGAAGCGGATGTGGAAGAAGGTGTTGCCAGAGCTCCAGAAATTCAGCTCCAAGTAGCCGTACTTCTGGATGACATCCTGGAAAGGCACGGGAATGAGAGTCTGGCAGATCTTGCGAGACAACTTACCTTGGTCCTGGGATCAATGATGTGGAACCCGTGGCGGTTGATCGCGATCAGGATCGTCTCGGGGAGGTTCTGATCACTGGTCTGTTGGACGAGAAAGAACGTCGATCCGAACATTGGGAACTTCGCGATCTCCTCAAGGAACAAACTCTTCCCCTGTCCTTCGGTGATCCTGCCGAGGCTACCCAATGCCTTCATAATGGCAGCCTTCCATTCGCCGCTCTTCTGCAGCGGGATCACATCCTCGGGCAGGAGCCTGGGCAGGATGTCACGGATCCTCAGCGCCGGGATCATGTTCTCGCCGAACAGAATTCGATACAGGATCGCAGCTATGTGCGTTCCCAGCTCTCTCGAGACCTTGTAGTAGCCGTTCAGGTATTTGGACACCTCCTGCGAGTAGTGGAAGATGTGGTCCGCGTTGGGATCCCTGCCCGGAACCGTGTCTATCCACAGCTTCTTCATGAAGAACAGCTGGTATTGGCAGCGGATCTGCTGTTCACTGGACCGCATTGGCAGGCTCCGCTTCATCCAGATCACCAGCTCGCTGATGAAGTCGAAGATGTACTCCATCTCGGGAATGGAGAAGACCTTGTCGCCGATCTTCACGAACAAACTGAAGCCCACGCAGTGGCGCAAGTCCAGGCGCTTGGCGATCGTCGCACACAGCTCGCAGCCCCGGGTGGAGGACTGTATTTCGAACGTCTCGATCGTGTTGTCGGGGAAGTAGATCTGGAAGCAAATTGAGGTCATACCTTCTGCATCGTCTGTCCAGCCACACTCACCTTGTGGTAAATCTGCATGCAGCGGTTTTGAATCGCCTCGGTTTCGACTATGTACGGCGGGTGCTTTCGCTGGCCACTCGTGTGCGTCCTGCGCACTCGCTTTAGGGACTCTGCTGCCAGAGGATGCGTCCTGGTTCGAAGGAACTCGCTGAGCTCCTTCATCAGTGTCGAGCTGGGACACATGACTCCAGTGGCCAGCCACATTAGATCCCAGCCACGCTCCTCGCTGTGCAGCACCCGGTTGTCTGTCAGTTGCTTCATTAGCTGGCAGAAGAGCTCGTCGCGGAGGTTTTCGTTTTCGAGAGCAGGTTTGAAAATTTGATCTGTGTTCACTGGTAACTTTCCTCGGGGTATGTCGCCCATGTACTAAAATAAGAAACGGATGAGAATGCACTTATCAGACGTGGACCACTGTTGTGTTTTCCAAAAAGATGGAGCCACCATCGTCTTTGTCTGAGCTGGAGGATAACATTAGCCGAGACTCGAATCACAAATGCATGCATTTCTTCTAAGAGATGGCGTCACAATCATTTTATTAAAGGACGACATAGAGCCGTTGCTTGAGCTGACTAAAGGGAGACTTACCTTCAAAATGTTGTTAAAAATAAGCACGGCCCCCTCAAAAAGCACCCGATCGTTCTGCAACTTCCTGAGAAGTGGCGCTTTGATGGGATTCCTCGAGTACCGCCACAGGTCGTCAGTCTTGTACATCACCTGCGAGTGTCCTGGCGCGCTGCAAGAGAAACCGTACACAACCTCGAACCCTTAAGCCACCCACCCTCACAAACCTCAAATTGGACCGGAAATTGTCTTCGGCGAACTTCTGCAGAGTGTACATCTTCTTCCTCTGCAGTGTGTTGTAGTCGGCTGCGGCGAACATCTTTCCCTTGGCGCCACTCTCCTTGAAAATCTGCAGAATCTTCGTCGACGGCTTGTTCAGTGTGGCCAACACGTAAACAGCATCCGTGGCGAAGGCTCCCGTCTTTCCCTTGCACTCTCCTTGCGCCCATCGATTCAGGTCATCCATGACTGTGGCCCCGGTGACTCCTTTGTCGAAGACAACGAGGTCTCCCTTGAGCAGGCCCAATTGTCCTTCGGCGTCAGGCGTGTAGTCTTCCAGCGCCACGGCGTACTTCGACCTAAGCTTCAGATTGTTGAGGATGAAGTTGATCAACTCGCTGACATCCTTCGACTCGAAGCACTTGAACGAGAAGTCCTCCCGCTGAACTGTGTTGATGCGAAGCTCGTCGACGTGCGAGTCCTCGTCCACTTCGCAGAGGACCGAGAGGATTTCGGGATAAGAGAACTCGGCCAGGACCTGCTCGGTCTCGTCGATCAGGAAGACGCCGAGCGAGTTCACGGCTATGACAAGGCTGTCGGTGAGGAGCTTCGGCCCGCTGACTCGGACTGCCTCGAAGAATCTAGAGAACATCATTGGCCAGGTGAGGTAGGAGAAGATGGCTATGTCCTCCTTGGCCGACAGCTGGGGAAGGTTCTGCTTAGCGTACTCGCTGCGGTTGAAGGCGTCCACTATCAGCCGCTCCCATGTCTGAAGAGCCCTCTCGCCGGTGGACAGGAGATCCGTGGGCACGGAATCTGGGATGTTCTTGCGAAGGATCTAGGAAAAATGGGAGGAATCAAGCAGAGCTTGAGAAGAAAAGTCTGCTCACGTTAACATCGATGGTGAATCCGAACTCGGCGTAGTACTGCAGCGCACACAGCATCGCGATGTCCTTCTCCGTCTTGCAGCGGTACTCCCCGAAGTTGACACCTCTCGTGACCTACAGTGACATTGGTGTCAAGAGGCCATTTTGATGGAAACTAGGACGTACCTGCTTGTAGATCAAATGTGTGGCCAACTGGTCCTGGGACGGATCGTACCACGGCGTGAACATCTCCTTCCGCAGGCACAGCTTCCACGGCGCATTTCGCTCGTTCTGGCCACGTTCCTTGGCGTACTGCTCGCAGTTTGACACCGCGTCCATGATGTGCTCACGTCCGTTGCCGAGAGACAGGACCTTGTCGTACAATGAGATCACCAGGGAGAACCCAAAACTGTCGATGAGGCCCATGCGCTCGGCGAGCTGTTCCACGGCTTCCTTGGCCGTCGAGCTGGAGTCGATTTGCAGCTTCTTCATGTTGCCGTCCATGAGGAAGACGTTCAGCGTGATGGGGGCTTTGTGGCGCGTCGCATTTAACTCCAGCCACGATGGCGGCTGAGTACGCGCTCCATTCTAGAAAGACACAAGGCGTTAGTGGTCTCAGGAGAGTCTAAGGTGTTACGCCTACCTTCAGAGTTCGATCGAGTCTCTGCTCGCAGTATGGCGCGTAGAGTTCGGGACCACTGCGGAGGAAGCAGCGCAGGTACTTCTCGAACTTCTGGCTCGGTGGGAAGCAGCCGATGCAGAGCGAGAGCAGGATCCACCCCTTGGCGAAAGAGCTGCTGTACGGATTGCCTGTCAGTTGCTTGCAAATCTGGCACAAAATCTCGTCCCTGCAAGAAGATCGATTGTCAAGGCATTCAAGACTGGCTCCGAACAGTCTCCTGGTCACCTGAGTTCTGGCCGCAAGATGGCGTGTCCGATGATGAAGTGCAGCTTCTCAAGGTAGCTGCTGTGGCTGGTCAAGGTCTGGTGGTAGTACTCGACTTCATCTCTATTGTCCAACGCCCTCCGCATCAAGTCTGGCAATTTGGTCTTTCGCTTGAGGGTCTTCCGGATCAGTCTCTGGTGACCGAGGGCAGCTGCAGCCTCCTGGAACTCTCTGCTGTGGATCTGATTCCGCGACAAACTTGTCGTGAGTCTTTGCATGATGGATGCCTTGGGCATCTCCTCCCCGCCGACATCATCGTTGTCATAAATCGATTCGGGCATGTCACCCATGAAGCGTAGGATCATGATCCAGATGGCCTATGGGAGATGGAGGGTTACCAGGTGGATGGTGTATGGTGGGGAAGCTGGCCTACCTGAGATGATATTTCGTCCATCGGCAGGGGATGGTCCAAGAGGGACTTCTTGAGCGGCCGCTTGCTGTAATGGCCCGTTGCCGTCGAGTTGAAGTATGTGGCTGCAAACTTTGAAAAGCAATACTCGGACATGTCTAGGTCGCTCTTCTTTGACCGTGGAATGCGAATGGTGCCGCCCTTAGGAACTCCACTTCTGGAATGCTATGAGAATAGGTGAAAATATACTGATGGAGGATCTTCAATAATAAGAGGTAGATGATAAGCAGGTATGAGGTGGGAAAAAAGATCTGATGATTTAGTGAATGAGTCTGTTGACGCGAATAGAGGTTTGTGTTCGCTTGAAAGAGTCTACTCTTAGGTTCACAACCTACCACCACCTGAGCCCAGAAATTCATAGACATATAAAAGCTAATTTTCCGTATACCAACATATTAACTAACATCTCGTTTACAATTCAATGGTTTCGTATTATTTACTCTTTATGGAATTAAAGCAATTCAATCTTGGGATTTATGTAGATAAGGCCCAAGACCTGCGATCGCTTAGCATTTATTATTGAGGAGTTTGATCTTAGTGTTGCAACGTTGCGGGAAGCACTTACATTATGAAGATGCCGTGCCATAAATAATTTTCAACAAAATCAGTTTTGACTATCATAACTTCATTTACTATGAATTTCAGGCCCCACGAAAATGCTAACATACTTACTCTCTCTACCAGACTCACGATCACACTTGTGGGCTGACGAGGAACTCTTTGAGACTTAAGGCCCATCTGTAAACACAGACGTGAAGGGACTTAAGCCTGATGTAGGTGGCGAGTGAATACACAAAAATATTAAGCACTTCACTCAGTTTCGTTAAGTTTCGTTCACTTTGAGGTACTTAAGAGGGAGCGAAGTCAACAACTCTCAACGTGTTGGAATCTTGCGTAATTTCCCAGAAGTCATAATGGGCTATTTAATATTTAACTATTTTGCTGGTTACTTTGCATTTTGTTCTAACATAACAAACACGATCAATTATTGCTCAGTTGATGTAGGAATTTGTTCACGGCATCTTGATTTTCGGATTTCTTAAATCTTTTTCTATGTTTAAAGACCACGGGATCCTAACAACTAAGGTTTCTGTTTTTGAAAATTCCTATATCTATATTTTGGGAGACATCTTCTGACACGACACTGTATTTATCTTAACTATAAAGCAGAAAGTGTGTGTGTGTTTGACCGAGGAATCTGATCTTTCAAAATATATTTTTATTTTATTTATTTTAAACTGTGTTAAAATTTGTTTACTCTCGTCTAGTTTTTAAAGAAATGCATTAGCAAAACTACACGTCGCAGAAATTTTCTGAAATTTTCAGCAAAAATCATTCTAATTTATTTAGATTTAGAGGCTGAATGTGACAATTTTTAAGTCGGTACGACATACGGTTCGGACGTTACGACCACTTTTTAAACGGGAATAAAATTCTCAAAATAAGGGTGGTTGCATCAATCCGGTATGAAACCATTTCAAGATTCGTAGTCGTGGATATCAACCATCCCCCAGTGTGTTTTAACTTCCATATATACACACACATTTTTCATATTTTGCTTTTGTGCAACCATTCATTCATTTCAAGTCTAAATCGAACACATACGAACGACTGCCTGAGACACCAACATTTTCGCACTTTTCTTATTTTGTCATACCCAAACTATCTATGCATGTTGATGGGATTTCCAAGAACTTTTTTTTTATGGATCGCTTGATATCCCTTTACGTTGTGTGTAAATGGTTGAGAAAAATCCGTAATTTCCGTCCGTTTTGTTGCACCACACATTGATAATTCAAACTTCAACATGTATGCACACATGAATGAGAGATTGGGATAGGCATCAATGACAAAAGAAAATTCAAATTCTTCTCTGAGTTCTGGTTCGAGCAGTCGTATTATTGTTTTAAATTAAAAAGTGCGGTAATAATGCAGGTAAAGTACCGGTTCAAGAAACAAACCCGGGCAAAGCCGGGTACGAAATCTAGTTATAATAGTAATATGGGTGGCGCGACATTTCGAGGTGGGCCTAGCTTCTCAGCAACCACTCGTGTTGTGCGTGCTATTGTTCTTTCACGAGTGGAAGGGAACTATAGTTTAATGCCGACTCCGAACGGCGAATTTGAGAAGCTCTTCCTAGACAGGAATACTTTAGAGCATTGTCAGTGACTCGAAAGAGGTGGAGCCGTGAACTATCAAAGGTGGTAAATTCGGGTATCGAACCTCTGCGTAGGATTCGACGCACTTACCCACTACGCCACGGCGACCACGAAATCTAGTTACCTATGTATAAAAATTACTTCGAAACAAAGTGTGATATGTGGAACATGCAATCGGATTTATTGTGCAAGACCTATTTAGCGATGTTCTCTACAAATATTGTTTAATTATTCACTTATGTTAGCATGTGGACGTTTTGGACACGAACTTGTCTGTATTTCCATCTATGACAACTCTGTTGGTTAATTCTTTAGTGGATTAAAACGGAAATTAAAGCCGGACACGTTTTGCGTTAAGGCAAAATTTTGGGTTTTTTTTAACCTGATCTCTACGACGATACACAAAACCCAAGGCCCCCATTACCCCGACATACGAAATTCTTGACAAGTGCATGTTTTTAAAAACTAGACGAGAGTAAAAAATTCTTAACAGAATTTAAAATAAATAAAATAAAAATATATTTTGAAAAATCAGATCCGTCCACAGAAATATTTGTCTGGTTTCGGCCTTCCGACGATACCCATACCCATAACCTAGTTTATTCTCTGTGCCCATAGGTTAATAAGAAGAACTAATTAAAGCTCATCCAAAGAAGCTTTAGTTGAATATAAATCCGCTAAATATCCAGTTTCACAGTGGAAATTTAAGCCAAAGTGGGGTTTCAACGATTTATTCGGTTCATGCACTCCCGTTTAAAAGGCAGATCTGCAAATCAGCTCCATTTTGTTTCGCTCTATTTATAAGTTTTCACAAGGTCTTCGATAATGGGATCATTTGCATTATGCAATGGATTCGCATACCACAGCTATTTGCTTTTTTATTATCGGCATTTGATGAAAAGTTATTTGTTCCTTTTTTGCACACTGAAGAGTTCGTTAAGATTTATTTCCATTTTTATGTTTATTATTTTTCGTTCAATGATCAGTATCAGGGGTGCAATAGGTGAGTTAGGTAGGGGGCTGCTAGTGCATTCACCAGCACACTTAGACCATATTAGTCCATTGTGATACCCATAGTCAGACTACTACCACTGATTGACTACTCCCGTGATAGTGCCGTTAATTTGATCCCAACGGCAAATGGTGACTGGACCAAAAATTGAAAACCAAATAAAAGCGTTAACTTTGCTTTCACTGGGATTCGAACCGGGGGTCCCGCAGGCACACTACCAACTGCGCCATCCAGTCGTACCAGGGGTGGAATTGTCTAAAGTGATTGGTGATGTTTGAGTAAGAAATATCTTCGTTTTCCGATAATAGTACACGCTTCAGAAGTATCGAAGGACTGCACCAAAGGGATTTCAAAACTACAAAGTATAGCAAGTACATCGAAAAAACAATACAAATCATAGCAAAGACACGCACCAAATGGAAAGTGGAGCCATATTTTTTCCCGATCTCATTACACAAACGAAGACCAACTGAACTGAAGTTTAAATATCACTGTGAAACCGGATTAGCTTAACCAAAAATTGGAACTCTTTTTAGGTTTCACTTCAAAGTCAAAGCTTCACTGTGAATTTGGGTATAATCATACCTCCTACAGTTGCCATAAGTTTCGTTCACTTTTCGCTACTTATGTGATATTGGGTGTGATCACCGCTCTTTAAACTCAAATATTAAATGCATTTCCCGCGCACATTTTCTTCTAAAGACAAATTATATGCATTCTTCGAATCCATTCTAGACTTTGTGGACTCCGTCGACTATCACATCTAAATTTTCGGTAGGTTTTGTTGTAGAATAAGCTGACAGAATATTTTGGACTGGTAATGAACACATATTTGATGTGGTTGAGCTCTGAAGGGAAAATATGCTAACATGTGACATGTTAGATTTAAGGCTAACTCACAATTGACTCAGGTAAACTTAATTGTATGCCAAAACCAAACGAAAAGTAACAAAAATGATTGGTAAGTTTCAAAGTGCTCGTTTTCGGAACTCTGATTCAATAGTCCTGGCAGGACATAAGAAAGATAAACTTAACGAAACTGAACGAAACTTAACGAAACTCAACGAAGTGGCCATCATGGTCTCAAAGTATCATCTCCGTGGTTTCGTGCATTCTTGAGCCTGGACAGAACATTGTAATTGGGTCTTTATACTTACTGAGACAAAATGATGAAATCAGATGGCTTTAATCAGATGCAAATGACAAACTTACGTGCAATAGGTACAAATCTCAAATGTCAATCAGTGATAATTTCCAACACCAAGCTGGCTGAACTGACATAAAAAGAAAATGTTTTCACAAGACAATTTGCAAACTGTGTTCAAGCCAGCTGTCCTGCAAAATATCAGCACAATTTCACAAACAAACAAATCGAATAACACTCCCTCCTCCTCCCTCATCCCATCCCATGGCTGGACTCAAACTCACATCGCCCTCCGATACCGATGAAGATGGTGGTGATGATGCGTCTGGGTGAGAACACGTAAATTTGCGATAATTTTGAAAAGAAAACTAAACCAAACTATTACTGTCAAAAGGTCTTTATTTTTTCCCAAAATTTTCGGCACAGACAGAAAATTGGTATTCGTACAATTTAAACCTAAACTCGCGGCCAAAAGGGCCGCCCGCAATGAGGACAATCCTTGTCGAAACGTGCGTGCATTTCGCCGCCGCCGCGCCGTCTCTCAAGGCACAATTGAAGTACATTCACAAAGGTTGGTAAAAAAAAACAATATTAATTCATTTATAGCGTAAATGTATGTATGTACAGTTATTCACAGTTTAACAAAAAAAAATAATTTATTTAATTTATTCGCTTAGAAACTGTTTTTTTTTTATTGAATTTGAACTTGAATCAAATCGAAAATTGCCAAAAAAAGAAGAATTTTATCAGATGTTTGTATTTACAAGTGGAGGATGTGGAGGATGATTCGTGGCGTGTGGTATCTAGAGCTATTTACAAAAAAAGGAAGGCAACGATGGAGGGGGGGCAGATCACAGAGCTGAATTTATGTGAGGTGATGGATGGAGGAGAGGTTGGAGGGACCAACGATTAGAGTCTCGATTCGTATGAGTACACCGCCACAGGACGAGACAATAGCTTACTGGGAACATTTTTCTTTTTCAGAGCATCGTTCTCGAAAAAGTTAAGTCTATCTCTTACGTTTGGTCCCGCCGGCTCGTCCTCTTTGTCCAGGAACCCGAAGACCTCGTCGACCATTCTGTTGTCGGTCTCGAAGTCCACTTTGTGGCTCGTTTCCTCGACGGGGACGGTCTGCTGGATTGCACTCGATGCGGTTCTTTGCAGAGTTCGCAGCCTTTGTTGGTAGTTGGCATCGGCTTCGCTCTTCCAGTTCCTGTTGCCGGCGTCGCGCAGCTGCTTTTCTTCGAGCACCCGCATGACGTTGATCTCTTTGAGCTGCCGCAGCTTGTTGGACCACAGGACTTTGAACTTCTGACGGGCGAGGTAGCCGCGGCAGTGCGCCTGCAGACGGCCGACTGAGTGCCGGAGCAGGGAGAACTTGTAGGTGAGCTGACGCGATCGGAGGCACGCCTGCAGGCGGTACATGCCTTGCCGGATGAGTAGGAATCGGCGACGCTCCTCACGACTACGCCAGTACTTCTGAATGATGATGGCAGCATCGCGGTACCGCTTGAGCCATCGCCGGAAGAGGACTTTGCGGAAGCCTCGCTGGATGGTGACGATTGACTTCAGGACGATGCGCGACCGCTCCTGTTCCAGGAAGTCGTCGCTGCTGTCCTTGAGGAACACCTTCCGCTTCCCGAATTGGTAGTCCGAGCCAGCGGGTAGACTCTCCTTGCAAATGCGCCTCGCGGCTGACAAACAGTCGATCTTGTGCGCCGGTCCAATGCCGGGCAAGAGCAGTCTGTACCGCTCGACGAACTGGACGAAGGTGTGCCGGATGGGGTAGCCAGCTCGGCGGATGCGGGCGGTCTCCATCATACCCGAGTAGCGTAGCTGCCGCACGCACAGTTCTTTGTCGAACTCCTGAAAGAGAAAAATGGGTGGTTAGGCGCTGAGACTGGACGGTCGCGATAGGCTTACCATGGGAGTCTTGAACTCGTTTGGCTTGATGCAGCGAATGAAGAACGGGTGGCTGGCTGAGAGCGTCTTCATGAGGGCGTCCAGGGAGTTGCGGAATTTGAAGGACAGCGTCATTTGCTTCTTCATGGCGTCCGATTGCAGCTCGGCTGCGAAGAGATCCAAAAGGAACTTGTTGCTGGACTTTGTCACCATCTCACGCAGGTCCACGCTGAAGGAGTCCCTGTTCTTCTCAAGGAAACCTGGAAACGGAAAGGAGTTGGTGTTGAGAAGAGAGGGAATGTGACCTCTTGCAGACACTCACCATATGGATTGTACAAGACGACGCCCGCGTAGTGCCGGATTCCGAACTGGAAGGTCTGTGGGGACTTCGGCTTGATGTAGATCGACCTTGTGCCATGGGTCAAGTGGAGTTTCTCCAGCAAAGTGGAATCGGTTCCTTTTTGAAGAAAATGTGTCAAATCCGCTTCCAGGACGTATTCAAGTGCTTACCTTTGGGAAACTTAGACTCCTCATCAATCAGCGACATGATGTTGACGGACTTCATGGCGATCAAGTCGAGGATCTCCTGGTTGTCCTTGAAGTCAATGTTCTCCCAGTTGATGCCCTCGTTCTGATACTCGGCCTGCTCCATCTGCAACCAAAAAAAAAAACCCTCAGTGATGGTCTGACTCAAAACTCATGGCCTACCTTGAATATGTGCTTCACAAAGAACTGCTGTAGGTTCTCGTTGGCGTAGTTTATGCAGAGCTGCTCAAAGCTGTTCACCGGGAAGTTCTCGAATCCGAAAATGTCCAGAACCCCAATGGACTTCATTTTCTTGGTCGACGGGTCCTTGTCGATGGTCTCGTTGATGCGATCGATGATCCGCACGAAGATCTTGCCGTACAGAGACTTCACGAACGCATCGCGACCCTCGACGGCGGCGTCCTTGGATATCGAGATCACCACCCGCTCGCCCTGGACGAAGATTGTCCTCTGCGTCAGGGCGTCGCACAGCTGTGCCTTGGACACGCCTAGGAACTTCGCGATTCGTGTGGCATTCACGTTGTCGTTCACCTCACACGAGTCCATGTTCTGCACGACGACCCCCTTGAACTTGAGGTTACCCAGGTGCAGTATGGCAGCCAGGAGCCCGAAAATGTTCCACACCTCGTCCTCCTTGAACGACAGGACCTGCATCGCCGAACGTATGTCGGCGAACGACTTCGCGTCACTCTTGCCGTCCAGCTCAAGACAGCTGCCCTGCGATAGGTAGTGGTACTTGGGCGCTTCCTCCAGCTCCAGCCGTTTCTTCTCGTCCCTGCTCAGCCCCGCCAGCATGCAGTAGAATATGTGGTAGTTCCTCTCCTCGGCACTCTGCGACACAATTCGCGACGTCTCCAGGAGGTACTGCTCGATCCGGGCCCCCTTGATGACCCCCGCATCGTTGAACCTGATGTCGATGTACTTTCCGAACCGCGACGAGTTGTCATTCCGGACGGTCTTGGCGTTGCCGAAGGCCTCCATGATGGGGTTCGCCTCGATTATCTGCTGCTCAATCCAGGAGTGCTTGCCACTGATCGCAGCCAGATACTGCATGATAAGCTTCGTGCTCTCGGTTTTGCCCGCTCCCGACTCGCCGCTTATCACGATGCACTGATTCGAGGCTTCCCGCCTCATCTCCTGAAACGCATTGTCGCTCACGGCGAATATGTGCGGCGGCAGTTCGCCCAGCTTTCGCCCGCGGTATAGGGCTATCTCGCGGTTGGTGTAGATCGACAGCACCTCGTAGGGGTTGATGGCAACCAACATGGCTCCTGTATAGGTCTGCAAGTTTATTGGGAGGATGAGTGAGCCCGCGGGATGCCTGGAGAGGCTTGATACTTACGTAAATCTGTTTGTTCTTATATCGCATGTAGAGATTACGCAGGATGGCGTACTCTTGCAGATCGCCCAGCGTTATCATGTCATCCACGCCACTCTGTGACGTCTGATGCATACCCTTGAGAATCTCAGGGGACGGTATCCAGAATTGTTTGCCCTCATCGTCGCAGACCAGAGTCTTATCCTTGTCCGTGCGAATGATCCGAGCGCCAGTGGGCACTGCGAACTCGTCTTTTATCGATGGGGCTATCCACACGTATTCCCCCTGAAATAAGAGAGATGTATCGTTAGTTTAAGAGAGAAACCAGAAATGAAGTATTACAGAGATAGCCGACTTTACAGCTGATTGGCCCCTAGTCCATCGACGAATTTGAGTACCTTTCTGACAGATATCCATGAATTTTTGACGGTTATTCACGAAACAGCGTAAATGCCGTCCTCTGATTGGTCAATTTATTTTATGAACGCGTTATAAAAATCAGTTGGCAAACATCTTAAGGGGAAAGAGAAGTAGAAGTCGGAAATCTCTGTAGTAGTTCATTTCTGAGAGAAACGATCGAAGTTTCAGCATTCTAGGAAATTGTGCGCATATTTTTAAAGAGAGCTTTTAAGGCTGGCTGTCGGCGCTCTCGAAACTTGCATGGGGCAGGAACGCATGGCCCCCACTATCCAGTAGCTTATTTATTTATTTATTTATTTCGTTTTTGTTTAGACTTCTAATATAATTTAAAATCATAACAAAAATAGAAAGGATTTTTTTTTATACAAAATTACAATTTTCAGGAATTGTTTAACGCAATGGTCTCATTATTGCGGATTTATATTCAGATCTGGACTTACTGAAATCAATTGCATATGAATACATATAGTAATTTACGCAAGTCGTGGTAATAGGCACATAGCTCGTTCTGCAAAAAGAAATGTAGAAAAACCCTGTTCCCTAGGTCGAAGAGTGCGAGATGGAATATATAATTTAAACATAGAGAGTAATTAAAAGCCATATAGATTGGCTAGATATAACATCTTGTGCAAAAAGAACCGAGTAATATATTCTTCTTTGAGCGAGCGGTTTCAAGTCAATAAGCGCACACCTCGCTTCATATGAAGGCATGTTATTATTCCAGTTCATTTCTTTAAGCGCAAATTTTGTGAAACGTTTCTGAATTTTTTCAATGCGAGAATCAGCCAGAGATGAGGGATAGTAGAGATATCCAACTTCGGCCATTTTTTCCCCTAGTCCACCCCGGAGAATAATGCACAAAGATTGGTATTCCCTTGTATTTCACAAATACACTTACACAAACCATGAATCCACCACGCAATGGCGGCCGATACGTGGATTTTAGTCGGAAATGGCTGCAGATACGTGAATTTAGTGGGAAAAATGGCGGCAGATTTCTTAATTTTCCCACAATCCATTTACGATCCACGTAACATACATGGGGATGTTGGTTGGAGGGTGTTCACAAGTTGACTCGTATTTTTAAGAGAATTTTCTTGTATTGTTATATGGACTTTCGGAATAAAAATGTATTGAAATACCCATTTAACTGAAACTATTTGACCTCAAATTAATTCTTAAGTGTATACAGCCTATTCATAAACCATACCTGACAAATTAACTCAAAAAATGCAGTCCGCTGTAAACGCTTAATTCATGAATTCTAAAAAACTCATGAATACAATTTAAACAATTTGATAAGAACAATGGTAATATACAGTACCCCACAAAATTGAGCATACACCTATCATTACTTCATATTCGTGCTGTTTTAAGGCCGACCACTTTTTTGTTTTATTTTCTTGGTGTACAATCATAACTGAATACATATCTTTAACAAGATAAGCCAAATTCACAGACAGGCGACTTCCTACCGGTACTTTCGCATGAAAAAGGAAACAACCCCTGAAATCGACACACAAAATTGAGCAAACAAAACATACACAAGCTTCGCAAAATCGATACATGCAAATTTGTTCAGGAATGAAGCAACAAATGTCCCTAATGATCATTCCTGCACACGCTTTTGAACTGAAAAGACCGATATTCTCTTCTTTGTGTGAAAATATGGAAAACATGCGAAAACAGACTACTTTGTCAACGAGAATGCTCATAATTAACCTCGATGCGAAAATAGGAGAAACTGTAGGGCGATCGCATGCAACAGTACAAAAAAGAATAAACAATTATAGATATGAAGGGACACCTAAAAAACAGACCTGGAAGGGGAAGAAAAAAATTACTCTCAGAACAAAACGGGCGGTATATTGTTCGGACAATCAAGTCCAATTTAAAATCTAGCGTTCCAAAGTTGACGGCTGAGGTGTTATCCGTAATTAATAAGCCTCTTTCAGTGGAAACCGTTCGCAGAGTCTTGAGAAAGAATAATTTAAATGGTAGGATCGCCCGAAGAAAGCCGTACATTTCCCTAGTTAATAAGAAGAAAAGATTGGAGTTTGCCAGACAATATGTAAAATAACCGGAAAGCTTTTGGGAAGGTGTTTTGTTTTCAGATGAAACAAAAATAAATTTATTTGGGTCTGATGACAAACAAATTGTTTGGAGAGAACCAAATACAGATCTCAAAGCTAAAAATATAAAGTCAACCATAAAACTGTATTGCAACTATTACTAATGCATAAAAATTATCGTCAAAAATTTGCAATTCATTTTTGTAAAAGTACTTTTCTGTATAAAGTACGAGCAAAGAAACTTCCCATTTTGAGTGATTCAAGGAAACGCTTTAATAATATTTTTATTATTACTTATTTGTCCGTTTGAATGCATTTCATAGGTATTAATATGCTAAAATTCAAACACTATGTTGTACATTCATTAATTAAGTCCTAGTATTTCAGATTATAACTTGCTCAAATGGGAGTTTAATAAATCGACTTCACGAACATAAGCTTTGTTCGTTTGTTTACCCCTCCATACTATGTTGAAAATTTAACATAGAAATTTGAAAAACGTTCAAATAACGAGCGAATTTTCAAACAAGGACTGTAATTCACCCCATTACTAAGGTGGGGAAGGGTATCAGCTGTTCGCAGGAGCTCACACGTATTCACAGACACGGGACAAAAAGCGTATAAAAAACGCTGTCAGGTGAAATCAAGTGGCAAGGGAGGTAGAAGTTAGATATCTCTATTATAGGTTATCTCTGGATTCGGCCAAGTCCATACGACACAATTATATTCCAAAATGGCCCGAATCAACGAAGTATACAGGGACTTTAGTGTGTAAGGGTCATGGAAATCTTTGCAGTTGCAAAATAAAAACCCAAGCATCCGATTAGCTTTGCCAATTATATAGTCTATATGTAAGGAAAAGTTCAGTACAGGATCAAAAATAACTCCAAGATCTTTCTGACTCGTTACTCTTTTTAATACTCTTCCTTGATTTATGTAGTCAAGAAGTATTGGAAATCTCATTCTATAGAATGTTAGAACTGAGCACTTAATCGTATTTAAATATAACCCGTTACATGTGCACCACTCGTTAGCACGCTGTAAATCAGTTTGCATTTTTTTCTCATCAGACACAGAATCAACTGTGCTAAAAATGATTACATCGTCTGCATACAAAAGGCACTTGGACGATATAATGATGGCAGATCATTTATGAATAGGAAAAGTAACGGACCAATATGACTACCCTGTGGTACACCCGAGGGATTACGTATTTCTTCAGATAGAATTGATCCAATCTTTACATATTGTTTCCGATTCTCTAACGTATCCAACTTAGAATATTTGAATGTAATTCAAACATTTCGAGCTTTTTCAACAGAACATTATGCTCAAAGGCTTTCGAAAAGTCTGTATAGACACAATCAACTTGTTGTACTTTTCCCATGCTGCGAAGACAGTAATTTGTAAGAACTACTAAATTGGTAGTCGTACATCTACCATTTATAAAGCCATGTTGTTCTGGACAAATATGCTTGGCTACTAGTTTGTATAATCATCTCTTTACTGCGGCTTCAAAAAAATTTGAAATTAACTACAATTTGGCAAGGGGCCTATAGTTTTCTATAATTTTTTTAGGAATATTTCCAGCAACTTACCCGTCCGCAAGAGACCTCTTATATATTATGAGGGTAAACTAGACTGCGTTTCCAGGCTTTAAAAAATGCAGGCGGAAAATTGTCAGGTGAAAAAGTGATTCAAATGTAAACTCCGTATGGACTACTTACAATGGCAGTCATGGTCAACGCTTGGGTTATGTTAGGTAAGGTAGGCGGGCTGCTAGTGCATTCACCAGCACACTTAGACCATTTCGATACCCATAGTCAGACTATTACCACTGATTTACCACTACAGTAAAAGTGTCGTTAGTTTGAAACCAACGGCAAATGGTGACTGGACCAGATTTGAAAACCAGATAAAAGCGTATTAACTTTGCTTTCACTGGGATTCGAACCGGGAACCCAGGGGCAGGGACTCTACCAACTGCGCCATTCAGTCGTTTCTGGCCAACGTTTACTTACTCGTAAAATAAACGACAAGCATTGTTTTATTAACTTAAACAAACATTATACCTGCGTCAAGGGTAAATTGTGTACACTTTTCAGTAGAGCAATTTTAAGCTTTAAATAAACCATAAATAACAAACAGACAATTCTTTCGGGGTTATATAGCCTATTCATTTTAGAATAAAATAATATTTATAATAAGGAAGTAAATTAATACTTTTTTGATTTAAGATGTTAGCAAGGAAATCTATTTTTCCAAGCTAATATCAATCATTTCAACACTTAGGTCGACTTAAGGTATATATACTTGAGAAATAAATTTGGTAAATCAACTTAAATCCACCTAAGAACACTCGTTACATTTTTCGCGGGAAATAATTTTAAGTGCACCAAAATTAAATTAAATCTGTTACAATTTTCCCATTTAAATGTTTTATTTTTTGCTTATAATAATAGTAATAATATGTGTGGCGCGACTGTCCGAGGCGGACCTGGGCCTAACTTCTCAGCAACCACTCGTGTTGTGCGTGCTATTGTTTTTTCACGCGTGGAAGGGACCTACAGTTTCATACCGACTCCGAACGGCGAAGTTGAGAAGAGTTTTTCTAGACAGGAATACTCTTTGAGCAGTGTCAGTGACTCGAAAGACGCGGAGCCGTGAATTATCAAAGGTGGTAAATTCGTGTATCGAACATGGCATCCTCTGCGTAGGAGTCGACGCACTTACACACTACGCCACGGCTACCTTAGATGGGCGTAGGTGGGCTTAAAATATAAAGCATCTCCCTGATAAAGTTAAACAGCGAAAAACACTTAATTCAGAGGTTTTAACTTTTAGGCACAGATATATAGTCTAATAATTTCCATGTGCTTTTTTTACAATTTCAAAATCATACGCTCAGAAAAATCATTGTTATTTGTAAGAAACGTGGATCCACCGCAAATAAGCGCCCAACTCAAGTTTCTCAAGCACTGACAAATTTTCGGGTTTTATGTTGGACAAGAAATTATGCTGGGGATCTTAACTCTTTTTTGATCCTCTTGTTTTTTTCAGGCAGCGACAAGCCGACGAAAAAGGGAGTGCTAGAAAGGATGTCTAGTCTAAGAATTGAAATATGGGCATACTTACGGGTCAATGCGGTGTTTTTCAAGCGGAGATTTTAAATTTTATCACCACCCAATGTTTCAATTTTTCAAGACAGCCCACCATAAAGACTGTGGCGATTATGTCTCTAAACTCTCGACGTGATGGTGCATAGACTCATTTCAGCATACTGTGGAACAGACGAGCTAGTCAGAAGCGCAACAACTCTGCCCTTTCCACCATAGAAGAGCAAACGAGACAGTAACCCAAATGTCTAACATGAGGCGGTTCGAAAGAACCAGTTTCAAAACAACCACGCGGATTTGGCCAGATCTCAATCACAAGCTCTATGAAAAGCTGCTAAAGGCCCAAGCACTGCCGTAATAAATGATTTCTTCAGAAGTTCTATGGACGAGGAAGAAAAGGAAAGTATATCACATGTTCTATGCCACCTTCGACACTCAGTGCTCTCTATGAACTACGAGTAAGTAACATCCCTGTTGACGAACCTACAAGACGTGGTTTTCCAATAGTAGTTTCCTTGGCTAATCAATTGATACTAGGTGGCGTCACAGGTCGCCGATAAGTCTGAGTGCACTAAGTGCATGACACCAGCAGACAATGAATTGTGTTCGATTTTTGACTAAAATGACAGTCTGCCAGTTGATCAATGAAAGCATGAACTAAACTATCTGTATGAGAGTATAGCATTTGAATAATCAGAAGGCCGTGTCCCACTTTTAAGCGATGGCACTTTCAGGTAGTAGTCGCATGGGCCGTTCATCAGTCAATTTACCAGTGATTTCGCTTGGAATGCATTACGCACAACTTATCAGAAGAAGTCGTACGTCAATATTATGCGCCGCCACCTCGTGCAACCATCACAATCTCTTCGCACATCTTTCTCAAAAGCAGAAACCTCGATTACTCATGTTTCTCATAAAATTAAACGACTTTGTCAATAGATTCACCGCGTAACTGCAATATGTCATGTGCCCTAGACCCTTCACCACGACAATCTTATCTCTGGTCGGACGACTTCTAAGGGCTTTCAGTCAACCTCCACCATTGCGGAAGCTTTCAAGCAGCACGGTCAAGGCGAAAACAAAACGAAATAACTGGAAAGCCCCACGTAAATGTATTCGCATCCAATCCACTAAATCTAATCAAAATCAAAAAAGAAAGAAAAACTCCCGCCAACTCATTGTATATGACATCAGCTAACCGTAAATTGCCAGTTGACTGAGTCAACACTGACAGGTGGTCGACGAACCAAATGAAAAATGCTTGACTTTGAAATCTGTCACAGATCAATATTTGTTTTTAAACGTTTTATAGTTTCAATTGGGGTTTTCATCACCTACCGTGTGGGTGATGATCTAATTAACGATCAATGTGTCAATAAATAAGTTATTGTCTGTGCTGGATGGGCCTCTGCTGGGTTCAATCACTATCGACGACGGAGAGATAGTAAAATGTTTATCATAAATTTCGCTGATAGCGTGAATAAATGTGTCGAAACAAATTAAAGAAGCACCTGCAGGGACTAATATAAATGTTGGATAATACGGGTTCGTTTGGGTTTGACTCAATGGTGACATGTGTCAGGTGACAGGTGACAGGCGGCTGTAAAGTAGAATATAGAAATAAGTCTCGTACTTTCCGAAGAACTAGGACACTTTGAATGAAAGAAAGTTGCGGAATTCTTTAAACAATGGCAGTTTGAAGGCGTGTACCTTGGGGTAGTGAAATAATGTTCCCTTGTAATTGTTGATTTTTAACAAATTATAAACAAGACCACTAAAATCACTCAGTCCCAACGGATGCAACGGAGTCCACAAAATGGAAGAATGTTATTGAAAACGTATGAACGCGGAACATGAGAGCAATGTGCATAGTCTCACAATTCGATGTCGAATATGAAGTAGTTCAATCTAAGATAACAGTGAACACAGTCACTACTTCTTGACCTTGGCTGAAACGGAAACAGAAAATTCAGATACCAGCCGAACACTAAATCCCAAATCAATATTTGAGGAAATAACTGGTCCGATAAGAGGACTTCAAAATAAATCCCCTCGCTGTGTCCGCGTAGATGAGTCATATGAACCAGACGAGGAAACGCAGTTGGACAAGTAGGAAATTTCGATTGCAATCCTCTTCAAAACTGATTCATAATAAATTCCACGAATCTGAACTTAGGTGAAATGGTCGGTGACTTAGTGCAACCTCTTCTGATTTGAGTATCAGGAAACGCGTCAGAGATAGCTTGTTATCTTCAATCGAACAGTGTCAACGGCCTATTCGATGTCTGTGAAAATAATGCCTCCGGTCGTAGCCACTAGACAAGTTCTGAAGAGGCACGCGGCAAACACCTTGTTTGACTAAACTGCTTCCTTGAATTGACATTAATATCAAGAATAAGACTGGCCTCTGCTTAGCCTAAGCTTAATATTACAAACAAAATAAGCCGCTGTGGGAAGCCCTTTTCCAGCGTCTGCTGAGAATAACTTAAGCTGTTTGCGTAAACGAAGTAAGAAATGCACCAATGACGCAACCGGTTTTGACATATCCGACTTCACAGCCCTTTACCCCTTGTCCACCAACTTGCTTGAATTCTTGAAAGATTATCACGAAATGCTGTCTTGTAAATGACAAATGATTGGTCCGTTTGGTACGAGAAAACGTTGTAAAATAATTATAACCGATGAATCATTTTGAGGGGCAAGAGCTATATCTGCTTCAAAGTCCACTCTTAATAAATGGAACCTGACATATTTGGTAAAAAATACGAACTATGCCACTTAGCAAGAGAGTGTCTTTGAATTAACTCAGTTATAACTTTCCGACCAAACTTGTTTGCGGAACCCTCTATCGACTATCTTGAAACGACAGACTTGGCAGCACCGGTAATTGCCACATCAGCAGTGAAAGCTGGCAGCTCTCTCCAGAGAAAACGGGAGTGAACATTGGAACAAGGTGGTGAAGAGAAAAACGAACTTTTAAACTGAATGAAATAAAAGTTATACAAATTTAAAAGTGTCTTATAATTTATTTTACACCTCTGATTCGAAAAGAAAATGTATAAAGGCCAAATCAATTGAAGAGTGCAATAAAGGGATGTCTAATGACAATTTCAAAAGGCAATCAAGCCCTACAACATCCAAGGTGACATGGTCAGTTTACAAAATAGTAGGATGTATTAAGTTTTTGCTGCACGACACATCTGAAAATGGACTCAGACCGGTGGACTTAAGCTCAGGACATTCCCTCCAGTGTTGGGACTTTACCACAGTTGTAGTAGATCTTCTTCTGTTTTGCGAAATTTTCAAATTTACCACGTCTACTACCGAAATTGCAAGATCTACCATGAATTGCAATTCTTCTTCTTTATGTCATTACTTGTTGTTTCTGGTTTCTATCCCCTTTGCACAACTCAATTGAAGGACTGGATGGTGCAGTTGGTTGAGTGCCTACCCTTTGTTAAGCGGGATCCCCGGTTCGAATCCCAGTGAAAGGAAAGTTAAGACGCTTTTATTTGGTTTTCAAACCCGGTCCAGTCACCATTTGCCGTTAGGATCAAATTAACGGCACTGTCACTGGAGTAGTCAATCAGTGGTAGTAGTCTGTGGGCAATACATTGGACCAACATGGACTAAGTGTGCTGGTGAATGCACTAGCAGCCCCCCTTCCTAACCTATTCCAACCACAACTCATTTTTCAGGGAAGGTGTTCGTAGTACGGAATCTGAACCTTTCGAGTAGACAAAAATGACTCGGATCATTACCTTATAGTAGTCAGAGTGAGTAAATGGAAATCGAAGGGAACATCGGAGTCTCGGCAAGACATCACTTTTTCTGCCGTCCAAACATGTTTTGGGAACGGACTGCTAGAACCTTTGCCGACCAAGTGTCTCAGTGCCACTGATGTGACGGGTCTAATGATACATGCGGAGAAGCTGGATTGCTTTCTCTTCTTCAAGGCAACGTCACACAGTGGGGCAGAATGGTTTAAAAGTGGAAAAAAAAGATCTATATTTCGAGAGTGGGGAATCCTATCGAATAAGCGTGCAGAAAAATTTGTTTTTTTCTTATGTTAAAACTATTTTTACGATAAAGAAGACATATATAGAAAGAAATATAATTGACACAGAAATAAGTAAACATTCATGGGGACTCATGCAATTAGGCCTCACATTCAATAAGGAAGTGTCCTCCAAATCATTTGCCCTTCCGCTATATCACTTGTTCATTGTTTGTGTTATTAGGTTCCGCCATTGAATTGATTTGGTCTGTCGTCTTATCATAGAAATTATTACAGCTTTGGCCAGAGTCTGCCCGAGCATTTTTTTCAGTACTAGCCAAAGTCACTTAGTCTAGTTAGTCTTCCCTCTCTCCCTAAAATAAATCACCGCGGTGACCTTTTTTTAAATTGGGGAAGTTGTTTTTTTAACTATTTTCTTAACCCTAATCAGCCCCAGTCAATTTTCTCCCTGAACCACCCAGGTGGTGACCTAAAGTCACCACATAAGAAAAGTGCTATTAATTGTTTGAAATAATATTGGAAACTATTATGAAAATTTTGTTATTAATGTTTTATATTCCTTGCTCCCACATACATTACAGGCAAGCAAGTACATGCGCCGAGTCCTTCTTTGCGAGATTGTCCGTCTTTGCATCTCCTTGGATTAAAGTATGTCCGGTACCGAGCTGAAGGTCACCGAAATCTCCAAGGATACCTCTTTGATGGAGGTCTACCTAGCCTAACCAGCTTCGTTGTCAGAACGTCTGATGCTATGACCTTTTGTTGCCACTTGGGTATCAAAAAGGGTGATGGATTCGCCGGTAAAGCTTTTATTTATAAGCGCAAGTGCGATCTCTTCGGCTTTGAAAATTACCGGAAACCGTTGATAGGAGTTTGCAATAATTACTTGTGTTCTTACGACTCCTGGTGCAAAAGCGAAAAAAATGGGGTCTTTAAATGAAGTTATACAATTCAAAGCCGTACAAGGAAATCTACCGAAGCTGCAAGGAATGCCTTGCCGTGTATTCTACTATTGTTTCAATACAGGTGACTGTGAGATACCACGGATAATTTTTGGGTGAAACGCGAGCAAGTTCCAACTTCGTGTGCCACCCAGGGTCGCTAATGAACATAAAATGAGAAAATCGAATCAGAAACCAGTGAGTAAGAACAAGAAAATTATTATTTTATTATTTTCCGGACTTCACGCCCCTGTACGCCGCATTGAACTACTACAGCTGTTCGTGGGATCTACGAAGAGGCCTTGTTAAAAACACAGATACATAAGGAACCATGACAGGAATGATGTTCGAAAGTTTGAAACAATCCTCGAATGGGTATAAAGTTCGGACAGAAGCGTCCCGATTTTCCATTCAATTTGGACGAAGATCGACGTCAATTGTTTGGGGTCTGCGGACAATGGGCTGATGTTTTTGACTTTTATCATTTCAGAACAATGCCCTATGTCATCATTGAGCAGGACGGTCACTCAATTTAGCACTCGATGCGATGGTAGCACTCGATTGTTGTAAAATTCCAACATGATCCCCCATCAAGCACGCATATTTTTTGAACGAATGTAGATATATTAAGTTTCGAAACATCTGACGTTTTCTTGTACTCAAGGGGCCATGAAATGTTAAAGCAAAAACTTAACCTTACCATCGATCGTGGAAATGAAATCTGTGAATACTCTTACATGATCACGAATCGATCGGAGCCCTAAAACGTCATGCAAGAGGCTTGTCCTCTTGAAGGTTTCTGAATTGTAATGTGAATCGAGTGACAGTCCAAACTGATCTTATTTATGTAAGCTAAGACGAAAGTCTTAGAAGGTAAGAATCTATATCAAGACGATAGTCGGCACCCAGCCATCTGCTTCGAGAAATTGCAACCTTGGGGGGTTCCATTGAATTATTATATTATTATATTGAATTATTAGTTTTATTTGCTGTGACCCAGATTAGACCTGTTCCCTCTCTAAACACAAACTGTAGCTAAGCACCAAGGTAAAAAGCGAAGCGAAGCAGAACATGTGGGACTAACTAGTTAAAGACAAAATTTGTTAAATTCCCTCAGTTTCTCCAAACTTCGGTCGCTCAACGGACTTAACTACCCCACAAGCCGGCAAGTGTTGTCAATCTTTTACGTCTTACCATTTCCTGATTCAGATAACCGACTAGCCTAATGCGCCAACCACTCCACAGCGTCAGAACAATAACGCGAAATAAATCTTTATTACTTCCCGAAAGCTGAAATCAAAACTACAATTTTGTCGGTCTTTTCCATCCGTTTGGACCTTAAGTGCTATCCAGTCCCGTTAATTGCACAATCGCTTTAGGAACTCGTCATCGGGTTATTGATGAGTTTAGCTTAATGCTTAACTCGTGCATTGCAGTTAAGCGGAAACACTCATGGCGATAGTTCACTTGTTGACACTTGGGAGGTGATTAGTCACCTCTGCGGTGCACTTGTTGTTAGGAGTGAGTGTGCAGAAAAAGTCATCCGGTAACACGTCAGAACCTATCTAACAAAAACAATCGAATGGCCTTTGACAAGTTGGCTGATATCAAAGGAATTCAATTTTATCGAAGACGAGAGCTTTTATCGATCAACTCAACTATATCGACCGTATTCGTCGAGAATGACGTACGAACTAGGCCAGTAATCTAAAGTAATTTTTATGCAAAGACTATTTTCGATTTATTGACTTTATTTTCATCGAATTTAAGAGATTGAACATGTAATCAACTCCTTGCGAGATATCAGACATCAGAGCTGATTAAGACCGCGGCCACTTGAATTGTTGACGCTTAGATCTGTTAAATCATGTCAAAGGCACTCTTTAATTGGTCCTCGTTGGATTGGTTTGAAAAACTGTTATAAAACACGCTGTCAGAGTGACTAACAAACTAGACAAGTGCTATTGACTTCCAGAGAAGCACAACAGGTGAAACTATGAATAGTTATCTATACCGGGCTTAACTAGGTGAAATACCACAAGCCAGACCAAGACCTTCGATGCCGCTTTTATTCTCAATTACGAAATACGGCCAAAAATCGATGGGACAGAGGTACGAAGATACTTCGAGGAGCGAGTTCACTTAGGATGTAGATGTTCCATTAATATAATATAATATGTGGGACTGTAGCGCCAGTCCGAGGCGGACCTGTGCCTAGCTTCTCAGCAACCACTCGTGATGTGCGTGCGATTGTTCTTTCACGTTGAAGGGACCTACAGTTTAGTGCCGACTCCGAACGGCGAAGTTGAGAAGCTTTTTGTAGACAGGAATTCTCTTTGAGCATTGTCAGTGACTCGAAAGAGGTGGAGCCGTCAAATATGAAAGGTGGTAAATTCGGGTATCGAACCTGGCACACTCTGCGTAGGAGTCGACGCACTTACCCAGTACGCCACGGCGACCCACTATGTTGTTCCATTAAAGTAATCCTAAATTCTCATCCTTAAGAGTCTGAAGAGTTGTCTTGCCTTATATGGAATCCACTGCTCGATTAATGCTTCTGCTAGAAGTGCAAGAACCCAAGTTGATTGCTTATTAGGATGCTTTTGCTATAGCTGCCTTGCTTAACACACTTCTACACTCGATTAGGTTAGGCCTGCTAGCAACAGTCACACTTAGGTTAGAAGAGGTCGGTTGCGTTCCCTCAAAAACCAGTTGGGTGATGAGTGGAGCTGTAATTACAGAAAAGGTGCACAAGGTGTCCCTTTGTCTCTACAGGTTCTGCTGAAGTCGCTGTAAGGCAGGCCTAGTCTTGAGGCATGAGATACAATTAGGAATTCTGAGATTCCGTGTACTCTGTGTGATCGGCTCGAATCGAGAGTAGGCATAATTGCATGGTAGTCTGTGCCAGTATACTATGAACATATACTATTTATCTGGGCAGGCATTTTAAGCTTCGGTCGATTTTTCCAGTAGCGATAGGCGTGGATAACAGATCTTCATTCGGAGAGGTTAGTGATCCAGACTGATCTAGACAAAAGTGATGATTATCGCCGTTGTTTCTGGATGAAAGCCGCTACAGTGATTCGATAATAGAAATCATAAATGGATATTAAGATCCTTCGAGAAGACGCACCGTCCCATGCCTCCGCCCATCTTCGATTCATCTTTAAAAATTCGTTAAGGAACACCCAGCCTTCGTTTGTCAGACTTCTAGTATGAACCCAGAGTTGACTTCTAGTATGAGCACCAGTTGAAAAGTTCTTCGCGAAAAGCAGCTTAGGTGTCTTGAGATTGGTATCTCGAGGTAGGAGCTGACATTTATCGCAAGCACGGATTTCTTTCCACGTAATTATGGAGATACTCATTCCAATCTAATCGCCGCAATGGCTACTATCTGTCCGCCGACTAATCCTATTTCCGGAGGATTAAGGATTACGTTCAAAGCTACGGTTGCACCCGATCGAGTGGTCTACAGTTCATCCCCTTATCAAGTGCAGTCCAACTTACAAATCTGACTACTGATATGAACAGCCAATTGACCATGCGAAGCGGTAGTCCCCAACTGCATCTCATTGGCTTCTTGCAGCAAAATAAAGCCGTGGAGGCTTTTCTCACATGCTCTTGGATGTGGGATTTTCAGCATAATTTGGTGTCAAGGATTAGACCCAATTAGGGAGGGAGGATTATTGTATTTTCTAGTGAAGAGTCCTTTGCAAATTTTCTACAGAGACCTACTATCAAGTGCTTTTTCACTGTTTTGCGAAAAGGGCAGTCCTAGGGTAAATGCTCAGAAAGTCAAATAAATCCTCTTCACGAGGAAATACAAAATCCTACGTATCGTATATGCAGGCAATAAATAAACTTGCTTCTTCTCTTTCTTTCAAATTCCGATTCGACTCCCAAGGAGGGCGAAAATCGGTTCAAGAGCCGTTTTAGAGATCAGACAGACTCAAAACTGGGAAGGACGAACATTTTCTAGTCCAACATTTACACCACACTCCCACCATAAGTGGTACGAGCTGGAAGTTCTTCTCTGGAACTGCGCCATTGTTGGAACTGCAATGCATTCAATCAAATGATCAGGCCCTTGGACTCTATATGAGCAAGCACGCAAGCAGTAGCGGATGAACAGCATCTCTCATTGGATCTACGTTGATGATGTTTCATCTTGGTATAGGGCAGGATTGTCTTATGCGACCCATATCACAATAGGTGTGTTTTTTTGCAAGCGCAAATTTCACTTTGCATGTAAAATACACTAACAACGAGTCCTATATCCGCTTAACTTACTCATCATATCTGTCGCCGCTTAAGGAATAAGCGCGGATAAAAACAATGCTTCCAATCTTTATTTTCTGTGTGTTCATTCCTGAATTCATTCATTCATTGCTTAGGTTGCTGTACGTGGCTTCCACCTGCAGGTGTGGTTGATGTATTAGATAATTTTTCCATTTTTTGGCATCCATAAGTATGCAATTTTTGGTATATCCAGATTCTCTGCTATACATTGCGTTCATGTGTCGTAATCGATTCCCTTCATTTGATGAACATTTTTTTATTTTATAATTATTAAGTGTTTTTGCCTTTAAAGTGATGGTCACGTACGTGGTTTAAAGTACACAGTCACAAAACGAAGATTGTGAGCATCAAAGTTCAACCATCATCTTCCAAGACTACATCCCTGACAGCTTAGCAAATGTCATAAGCGTTGTCGGTGCTGCCAAGATTTTATGATGAATCATTAAGCGCCGATGATCGTTTTTTTGTGCACTTATTAATTAAGCGTATATACGCTTGCAAAAAACCAGCTGATATTAGCCCCTGATCACTTTTGTTCAAGCATTTGTAGGTTTGGTTGATGTATTAGAATATTTTTAAATGTTTTTGCATCCAAAAGTATGCAACTCTTGATATACCCAGAGTGTCTCTGCTATACATTCCGGCAAGGTTTCGTAACCGACTCTTTTCATTTGATGCAAATTGTTTTTATTTTATAATTATATTAAGTGTTTTTGCTTTTAAAGTGATGGTCACCCTAGACTATCACCTTACACGACTCCACCACCTGACTGGCACAATTGTCAGAAATATCGTTGGTGCTGCCAAGATTTTATGATGAATTATTAAGCGTCGTGCACACTTAATTTAAACGTATATACGCTTGCAAACAAACACACCTAATGTCACATTTGTGCGGTCGGGCTCAGACATTTTATGTAAAGCCATTCAGCAGGTCCTAATGCAGCGGTCGCGGCTTAATAGTTCACAGACTGTAATACCGTAAATACGAGCACACATTTTTAGGTAGAGCTACTTCCACAAAATCGGGCTTCTGACAGTTGTGCAACAATTTTCTTTTGTTTGCTTGTGCTTTTTAGTTTTTGGCGGACTAAGGCAACATTTTTCCAACATTTTTTTTCTTGTGAAATGGATTTCAGAACACTGTTCTCATTTGGCAAAGTAATGGAGCCAGGCTTTTACATAAAATTCGCGTATGCTCGATAAAACGCGTACCGAAGCCTATCAACGCCCAATCGCGCTGAGATTTGGGCTACTTTGATAAAACTTGAACAACCGACTAACATCTGTTTAAGTGAATCACTTAGAACATCATTTGACGTTTTCTTCAAAATATCTATGTAAATATTTTGGCCAGCTCTTTGCATCAAACAATCTTATCTGCGCAGCGGTATGCAGCTGCACACGCAACTTCGTTGCAATCGCCCACGCCTCAGAGACTCTTCCAATCGCGATTATCACCTGTTTGCGGTAGTACATGCCTTTTATAGCGTGAACACATTATCTCCGCATTGGATTATGTTCAAATAAGCACATGACGACGCGCCACCTTATCTGCAAGTAATGCCGTCTAAGATTCCACGCAATTAGTTGTGACACTTGTCTTCTAATTACGAGTGTTTATAGAGATGGAATGCAGTTATGCTGGTCTGGACACGTGGAGATTAAGTTAGAAATGAGAGTTAACTTGGTAAAGTCTCTTCCGCTTTCGTCATTGATAAGAAGTTGAATGAGTTTGTTCTTGCTGCTACAAATATTTTAAAACTCTTTTTCAACGGTTTTTAATTGAGAAAGACAATTGAACGGGAGGCAATATCCCCTGAAGTGTTTCGTAAATGCTTTTGGTGACTCAAGTGAGTCTTGATAGTTGTTAAAGACAGGCGGACAAACTAATGTTACTTTGAAAGATTCACAGAAACAGTGGCAAACAGGCATCTTATTGTGGATCGAGGTCTCAATGAATATGTCCCTCAAGCCATCGTGTTCTTCGACCAGCTATGTTTCCTTGTTCACACAAAGCTGTTTGAGATCCTTCTTCATTGGTGTGGATCACCTTGAGTCCGAGAGTCCTCTTCTACTTTGTCCAACAGGCTCGGAGTGCACGATACTTCTGGCCGGAACAAAGTTGTTCACTGACTTTACCTAGTATAGTCACTTTAGGGCTCTGATAGGTGTCGACCAAGCAGGGCCAGATCAACCCAGACTATGAATGCCGGTAAAGTTCGTGGTTCAAACTTGCCATCAACTCAAATTGAATTTTTTTTCGAAGGTACCAAGGAGTTCTTCGTCCGCTTTTGAAATTGTGCATGCCCCCGCGCCGTCGTGTAAGACCTTAATGATCAATGATCTCTAAAGTCAGCTTGACACTTTGCGAGAGGACTCTATTTTGAGTTGCACTCTTCGCAGTCAGATCCACTCTCATATACTCGGAGAGCTTGAATGCAGACAGGACTTATTCGGGAGCTTACAACAATCACATTGTCCGTATGAGAGCCAATGGTGAAGCAACCTGGTTGTCCAAATGCCTTAAATTGTGTACTCCATCTCCTCTCTAAGCCGATAAAACATTCAAGTCTAACCACTCGAATAACTGTTGAAATCAATTGCAACGCTCACAACCAGTTACAAGTGTTTACAGCAACTAACTATGTTCGCCACTCAATGTAACATTCTAATCGAAGGTTGTCTAGTGCTCGTATTCTTTGCTTTGTTGACTTATCACAGCCGAAGACAAATTGGAACATGAGTCACAATATTCTCCGCTGATTTAAGTATACTTTGATTTAAGGACACATTTCCTTCGAACAAAGGCAACGGCTTTGTTCCTCTTTCAAATTGACTCTGATTTCGATCTGTGCTCGGCGTTGCGGAAAAGTGTCATTTTAACGCTCAGGGTTCCACAAACGAAAATATACCAAAATTAAGTTTTTTGAAAAAGGTGCTCCAACCAAAATGCACGGTGTTACTTGTGAGTCATACCTTAACGTCAAGTTTTCATGCCCAACTTGATTTGACATTTCTTTGTTTCGGTGTTTGACAAATGAGAGGTACACAATTGAGCAGCGTGTTAATATTGTTGAAGCCTTTTACGAAAATGGCCACTCAAATCAAAATGCATTTCGTGCACATTGTTCACTTCGTGATTTGTTTGTTCAGCATAATCGACCAAATGTGTCCACAATCGGTAGAATAGTGCGCAAATTTCAAGAAAACGGGTCTGTAGGAAATGTGAAAACACCTGTACATGCTCGCCCAGTTCGTTCTGCGGAAAACAGGGGTGCCAGCACGTAACTTGGAAAAATCGAGTTGAGTCGAATCGAACATGGGTAGCACCTATTTTGATTCAATCGAGTATCCTCGATTGCATCCTCAAAGTAGGCAGCATACAAATTCGAATATGACGTTTGAAACAAAATTTTTTAGTCGATAGAAAAAAGTTATCGTCAGTTGTCCTCATTATGGAAGCGACACAAAAAATATGTCCATCAAAAAAAAAAACAAATTCAAATTTTGACCGATTATGTGAGTGGTCATCAAGTCTTGGCATATTAAAAAGTGCTCAAGGCAGAGAAAGTAGCAGGGTTCTCTGGGAAAAAACTTACGGTTTCTCTTAACACAGAGGGTCCTCCACAGAAAGACTTCAAAGACTGGAAAAAAGGTAAAGGCAAATGTATGTATGCATGTTTGAATTATTATATTGTACGTGCATTTTTAGATTAGGA
This sequence comes from Eristalis intricaria, assembly GCA_964034865.1. Taxonomy (NCBI): domain Eukaryota; kingdom Metazoa; phylum Arthropoda; class Insecta; order Diptera; family Syrphidae; genus Eristalis; species Eristalis intricaria. Next base: position 76,388,653 of record OZ035874.1, read on the forward strand.
GTGACCTGAAATGCCATTATCCGTGAGGTATCTTCTTTTGATTTTGGCATTAAGTACTTCTTCATCTTCGCTTACCGAATCAAAAAATATCATTCTAAATGCAATTTTACTTTAATGAACGAAGTTTATTTTGAAAATAACAAATTTGACATTTCACTTTATAGTTCACAATGACATTTTTAAGTGGAAGTCACAATGAAACTCGTTGCAAGTTACATGCTGCCAGAAAATATTTGCTTCGAGTTGAATGGCGATGAACAATGCTCGATTGTTTCAAGTTACGTGCTGTCACCCCGGTGCTGTTTTTCGCTATAGTTTGGCAGAAGAGCCTTTTCCTCGACTCGTGTCCAACAATTGAACATCTCAAGAACATCAGGATGGGAATTTTGAATAAGGAATTAAATGTACACGCTTACAAGGTTCAATTGACCCAAGAGCTGAAGCCAACTGACCATTTGACACACGCAGCCAACGAAACAAAGACTCTTTTGCGCGGGAAATTCAATGGCCCTGTTAACTGACGTCGTGGCGTTCAATTGACTCAAGAGCTGAAGTCAACTGACCATTTGACACACGCAGCCAACGAAACAAAGACTCTTTGGCGCGGGAAATTCAATGGCCCTGTTAACTCACGTCGTGGCGTTGTCAATTGGCCGCCAAGATCATTTGATTTGAAACTGTTGGACTTCTTTCTTTGGGGGTATTTAAAAGAAAAAGAGTACGTAATCAGTAAGTGTAAGGATGCGATAATTCGGCACATTAACGACATTGAACCTCGATTATGTTTCAGACTCATTGAAAATATGGACCATCGGATAGAGGTATTCCACCGAAGCCGTGACGAGCATTAAACCGATATTTTGCTTAGATTGTCATAGATCCTTCTATCATAATAAGATACTTTTCTGAAAACTTTTTGTTTTATTTACAATTAACATCGTGCGTTTTCGTTGGACCATACTTTTTGCAGTGGACTCTCCCTAAGTCGAACTCTCCTTAAGTCGAAACTCTCTCTAACTCGAACTTTTTCGCCATATTTTACATCCATTTCCCTCAACTTTCCATACAAAAACCTCTCTCCAAGTCAAACTCTCTCTAACTCGAACAAATTTTGGTATCCCGTGGCAATTCGACTTAGGGGGAGTCCACTGTATTTTAATCAACTTGTACAAATGTCAAAAAAGGATTAAAACACACATGATTTTTTAAAATCATTTTCGATACGATCGTGCGTAACTCAGATGTCAATAATAGATGCATTAATTCTTGCAAGTCTGTGCATGCAATGCTCTCGTATGTCGACGACATTGATCAACTTAGGCTTATTGGCACAAATTCACTTTCCCATAAGGACTAGAGACTGGACTTGACTTCAGGTACCAATTAAGTTCATGAATTGTTGGACAATCTCTCCCACTCAGTCGGGTACGAAGCCGATCTAAAACTTTCTGCTGCTCCTGGCGTTGCTATGCTATTTATATCATGTAGCAGAGTCACCACCGGCCGTGACAGTAAAGGCGCCTAAGACTGAATGACAGGTTAGCATTAATCTCCAACCATCCCCTCGATTTCGGCTTAATGCATAACCTGCACGACCCTCCCATAAGAAGAGCACCGGCTGTTGTTCATTTTTTTAAACTTAAAGTAGAGGCAAAAAGTGTGCCTGTACCAGGGCTCATCTCTCTTTATGGATGATGGCGGAGGAGCTGGAAACTGTCTGGCCAACGGCGGCATCCGAAACTCCAGTCAGAAGGTTACCTGGTGCGCAGTCCTTCTAGAGCTAATTCGACATTTTCGGAGCACAGGTCTAGAAGGTTCATTCAAGGCCAGGTCCTTGGAATTAAGATGGCGGCGGAAGATCCCTAGAGTTGTAGGGACAACGGCGGCGCTCATAGCCTCAGCGAGGTTACCGACACCGGATAAACCCGGACCTTCCGCCCGAGGGTTAAAGAATAGGGCCTGGCCTCCCAGTTGGGGGTTGTACGTGGGGTTAACTCCCTCACCATGTAAAAATATTATGGTTCAGAGACAACCAACTGCAACCCCAGCAAACGTTACAAGGACAACGATTTTCGGTTCTGCACGTGGAATGTTAGGTCCCTTAACATAGCTCAGTCCTGCTGAACTGCGCGGAGGCATGGACAATCTCAAAAGCGGATGAGGAAGTCCTTGGTCTCTTCGAGAGAAAAGCTCTGCGTGCAATTTTTGGTCCTGTTTACGTTGACGGAGAAGATTCAACCACGAACTGTACGGGCTGTACAGCGACATGAGTCTAGTCAGGCGTCTTCGGATCCAACGCCTAAGATGGCTAGGCCATGTAGAGCGTATGGACAACTCAGCTCCGGCCCGGAGAGTCTTCGACTCCAAACCCGTGGGACAACGCAACGGAGGACGCCCACGGAACCGATGGCGCACCCAGGTGGAGAAGGACCTCAACCAACTTGGCGTGCTACACTGGAGACAGCTAGCCAGATACCGTGCTAGCTGGAGAGGCTTGTTGGTTGAGGCCCAGGTTCACCCCGGACTGTAGCGCCAAATAAAGAAGAAGAAGAGGCAAAAACCAGCCTCTGGAGAAGTTTCCCACTCGTGTGGTAGGCGAGATTTTTTTTCAAGAAAATATGTGAGCACTCGACGAGCCATTATCCATTAAAAGTGAATAAAATATAAAACTTTCTTTTATGAACTTTTCGTAATTCAAAATGAAGCCACGAAATAGAGACGCCTCTTCTCGACCAGCTCAAGCTCCAGAGAGCACAAATCTACAAAAGATAATTGTTTGGATTCGAAAAAGTTAAGGAAAATTATTGGAAAAACATATGTTTATTCAAATTAATAATTTAATTTAATTTAATCAACGTTCAACTCCGTTGGATTGTATTTGTAGCAATTGCTTAACAAATTTTGACCAGAATGCCATATTCAAACTTAATGTGCAACATTTCAATGAAAATTGGCATAATGGCCCATTCAGTGTGCACTTTAGAACCTGTCTAGGGAAGGTCTTCATTGAATTGCTATTGCTGTCAGCATTGACGCCTTTTCTCTCTCTTATTTGACTGAAGTTCAGCAGTGAAACAGAGAAGTCATAATTTTCTGGAAATGCTTGAGAGTCCCACTTTCATCATTCTAAGACACGTTGAGGATGTTAGTTAAGCCCCAGATAGGAAACTTGGGTCGGAAACTGAGTCTGATTGAGGCGAGAGTCGGACAAGCACTTAGAGGATATGGAACGTTCTCTATCTATGGGGGTTCCAAGTTCAAGTATGAATAGATAGTAGTTGCTGAAGGGAAAATTAGCCGATACTCTGAGGACTAACAACGAAAGCAGGTGCAGGTATGGAGGTCTTCTATTAGAGACTACGATAGAGTTGATTTGGTAGAGGTGACTGTGAATAATCAAGCAGAATTGGCACTAAAAGACCGCAACGTAACCAGTAAAAATCAGTGCTGTGGCGTTTACCATGTTTTGCATTTTGCAGACGTAACATCAGTGTCCTTATGATGTACCTGTACTGAAGCAGCCTGCTATCCAATGAAAGGAACAAGGTGATACTCTTTCGGGCTCTGAAGTGCCCATCCACAGAAAGCGCGATGGAACTACACAGATAAATCCCTGCTTATCTCCCCTATAAGATCCTATCCAGCGTACTGTATGAATGCCTGAAAAAATCGGAACTCAACAGTGCAGCATTTAGTGCAACTCAAGTATTCCTCTAAGGCAAATCCCGGAGAATACTAACGAAATTCAATAGATCAGCAGGCGCCATCTTTTTTATCGTTTTTAAAGCCGCCGACGACAGCATTCAACACAAGGAACTATTCGATTCGATGGGAGAATTCGGGTTGATCCGGTTGTGCCCCAATAATGTACGCGATCCACTGCACAGATCGGTTCAAGGACCTCCGAGACATTCGAAACCTGCACAGGCTCCTCTAAACAGATTCACTGTGTTGTGAATTTCTTTAATGTGGTACTCGAGAAGATAAGGCCGCGAGCAGCTGTAAACACACTATCGTCCACACTCCAACGCGTTCGTTTATGCAGATGTAATTGACATTGTCGACGTACTGTGGTTCATGATTTCACGGCGAAGAACTGATCTGAGAGGCAAGAGTAAGAGACGATAATGACGAGCAAAACTTGACCCGTCGCTCAACTACTGGGAAAAAAATATGACGATGAACAACAGCAATCTTGAGACTGCTAAGAAGTTTGTCTGCATCACGCCAGTGAACTCCACAGTTGACATCTCGAGTGAGAGGATTCCTTAGTAACCGATGGTAATTCCGATGGGTTCTCGAAACAACTGCACTCAAAACAGAAAAAATCCATGTTCCACAAAAGTCTTAGTTTGCCAGTGCCACTATGTGGACCGGAAAACAGAACGCGAAATGGTTGCGCTGATTCTTGGTGCGAAAGAAAGTTACTGTCCAGTGTTCTGTGTCTTGTTTGCGAGGGAGGTGAATGGAGGAGAAGACACAGACGCGAACCCTACGAGCTGTACCAAGATGTGAATGTAGTCTGGAAGCCGACAATCTGTCACCACATCGAGCGAATGGACAACAATGCTCTAGTGAAAGAAACTTTGTCCGAGGTTCGAGACGGAGAGAGTGTCCGAAACTCCGGTTGGTCTAGATGTCTGGAAGCACCGCGTCCCGTACCGACAACAATGCAAGTATGTATTAGTTTAGGCTCAGACCCTTCATGGGCCGTCGGCCTGAGGAGAGAGTCAATTGTGTCTGAGACATTGGGATCTACCCAAGTATCCCCTATCCACAGATCAGTCCTAAGAAAATCACTCAATTTCATCAAGAACATGACACAAACTTCAGCAGCGCCTGCACGCGTTAATCACTTTATGACCCGAACGGCTCCCTAAGCAAACACATGGCATTCGTTCTCATTAAATATAACTTCTGTGACACCAAACCACACAAAAAAGAAAAAAACACCTGTTCGATAAGACACCCACTTCACCGCATTTTTTCTCAGATAGTTGGGTAAACAATTAGACAATCAATCAAGTTTCCCCCGATGCCTAACGGCGCTGTTGTCTTCTTCGTCGTCGTCCGTGCTCGTATTTGCCCAACTTTATCAGCAAAATTAATCGAAATAATATACCGAACGTCACATTGCACTTAAACCGCAACCGCAAGCACTTTATGGCTTCAGTTTTTATTTTTATCGATTTCCTCCTCGTCCTGAACTGTGCCTGAACATATTTCTTTTCGTGTTCACTCTTCCCACTCTTCCCACAAAAACGTCACAATTATTTAATTTTTTTTCCCCCCAGCTGCACATTTAAGGAGCACCGACAGCAGCCTTAACGAACAGCCCCCAAAATAAACCCCGACCGAGATTTGGGCATTTTCACTTACGTGGTCGTTCTGGTAAGTCGACATGTTCCCAAATGTGTATCCAATTTGTGTCCAATTTGTGTGTATCCAACAAAAAATAAAAATAAATTCGTATTCTTCTCCTCTGGCTTGGGTTCGCTAAACCGACATGCTTTTCACTGGTGCGCTGTCACTTTTGACACAAGACTGCGATCCGTTGGCACGTCTTCACTTTCCGAAATTTTAGTTACGAATAACTTTCGAACCGTCCTCGCCGAATTCCTCATCGACACGATTGTGTGCGTTCGAACTGCCAGACGGGTGGAGAGGAAACAAGAAAGGTACGAAAATGTATTGAAATCTACAAAAGCTTTATCAGCCGCATGTCAGAACTGATACCCAACTTGGAGAATGCTATCGGAAACATTAGCGAGACCGTCGATAACAGGTGCGTGAATTGGTGGCGGAGCGGCCGTGGGGTGGAATAGTGGCGAGGGCTTGAGATATGGGTATCTATGCAAACATGCGGAGACAAAGCCATAAGGTGACATTGAAAGTTGTAACGTGCTGAAGGCGACTTACCTTAACCGGGGAGCTGGTAAATCCACTTTAAGTGCGATTGCATTGTGCGATTTGTGGCGAGGATGTCTTTTAAAGAGTATTCCGGGGATTGTGTCGTCTTGGATTTCTGATTAGATGCTGGTTGGAGGTGGTGGTGGTGGTAACGAACGCTTGCAACATTCGAACAACTGATGACAGGTAATGATTGAGCACTCTGCTTCATGTCATTATGTGCCTTTTTTTAACACGTTCAACCGGTGAGGGAATTTTTTTAGGGAATTTTAGCCAGGAAACCACATGTACCACCAGCGAGTCCTGCGCTATATGTGCCTAGGCGCCCGTTGTCTGGAACGTTTGGGTCCTTTCTTAGATCGACAGAAAATAGAAATGACGACATCGTAAGATTTGTTGGATGTAAATACAAGATGCCATTTGGTCTCCATTTCGATTCCTTTTGGATGTTTTAATTCATCACCGAGCCCCACAATTGTCTCATTTTTTAAGTCATGTGCTTCCACACCCATGACCTACCGGCGAGCATACATCTAGACCACTAAAAGCACACCAACATTTTTGTTAAATAGAACTATTAAACACTGATAAACGTAAAACGAAACATACTTCAAACCAAATATACACTTGGCACTCAGATAATAGTTTTTGATTTGCACGTGAGCAGTCAACACGCTAAGAACTGTCAAAAATTTCGATGAAGGGCAGTCAATTACTTGCTAGCTTGTCATTTCTGTTTGATAGACAAGGAGTATGCCCTCATATTTATCAAAGACTGTTTCAGAGAAGTTTTTTTTTTTCTTCATCAAATGAGTTGAAGTTAAAAGTTTATACGCGAAGTTCTACCGCTTGCCATCGCTCTCGACCGACTTTACAGTTATTGACAAGTCTTGTGTCTGAAAGGGTGCCGTGACATTGTGACAAATTTGTTTGGTTATACTTATACTACACAACAAGACGTTTCACTTGAAATCAAGCTTCAGAATGCAAATACAAATATGGTATAATGTCGCCAGCTAGTTTGGCCTTATGACGCTTTACCAAAGCGACATTATGTCAATGTATATTATTCGGCCTAATTAAACTTTCAGAAGCATCATCGTCATTTTGCGCAATGGCAAGGCACAAATGCGTGTTCTAAAATACACTCTAAAACCAACAACAGATCATATCCATGATAGATTCTTGATCTAGATCAAATATAGTGTCGAAACATTTTTGGAGTGCTCAGCCAATGAGCTTCCACACCCATCATTCGCCGAGTCCGAACTTTGAGGAGTATGTCTTAAAATTGGCTTTTGAATCTTAAAACAAAATCAGCAATACAGAGACCCGATTACTAACTTTTCATGCAACTATAAACCTTGTTTGATCTCGAGACTCACTCCTAAAGATTTTGCTATATTTTTGGGTTATAACCCGCTGTGCCGGTGCGTAGTTTGTAAGTGCGTCGACTCCTACGCAGAGGAACCTGGCACGATACCCGAACTTACCAGTTCCAATCGTGCCAGTTCAGAAAACGCTTCTCAACTTCGCCGTTCGGAGTCGGCATTAAACTGTAAGTCCCTTTCATTCGTGAAAGAACAATAGCACGCACAACATGAGTGGTTGCTGTAGAAACTAGGGCCAGGTCCGTCTCGGACTGTCGCGCCACCTATTTTATTATTCTATTATTATAACCCGCTTTGCCTATAGTTTCTGGGATGCTTTTCTATATTTTCTTATTTTAAGAACATTTATAATTAATACATAAAACTTTAAGGTTTTTGAGTTTTTCAGTTGAACTTCCCTAAGTCGAATTTCAAGGGACCAGAAAATAAGTTCGAGTTATAGAAATGGAAATAACATATAAATAATAATAATAATAACATGTGTGGCGCGACAGCCCGGTTCTAGCTTCTCAGCAAGCACGTGTGTTGTGCGTGCTATTGTTCTTTCACGCGTAGAAGGGACTTACAGTTTAATGCCGACTCCGAACGGCCAAGTTTGAGAAGCTTTTTCTAGACAGTAATACTCTTTGAGCATTGTCAGTGACTCGAAAGAAGTGGAACCGTGAATTATGATGGGTGGTAAATTCGGCTATCGGACCAGACACCCTCTGCGTAGGACTCGACGCACCCACTACGCCACGGCGACCACATAAATAACATTCTTAGTTTATTTTAATGAATTCTATATTTTTTTTTAGTTTGGCACGACCACTTCTCCTTTTCTGCAAAATCATTTGATAAATGTAAAGTTTTATAGATCTTGTCGGAAACGATACGTCTGCACTTAATGTTCTTGTCTGTTTTCTTATATTTTACCATCACAGGACAAACACAAAAAACTACGTTATCTTATTGTATGCCCTCAGTAGCCCTTTACACATCAGATGTTTGCTGCGCGACTTAGGATCATGTACCGATCTTGCATCTCATGGATTACATCAAATAAACAATATTAATTAAAGAATAGTGCGTTAATACATTTTTTAAACTCCAATCGAGACCAGCTAAAATCTATTTCGTTGCAAGTATCATTAAAAGTTTTTATACACCTTGTAATAGGTTCATTACATCCATACGACTCTTATCGTAGAGTAAATTTCTCACCCGAAGGGATCTTTGGGGAACATATACATATACTCATGAGAAAAAGTAATTCTGGTGAGTTTTAAGTAATTAAAAATGTCGCGGATAAACATGGCGCTTAAGGTTTGCAAGCCTATTATTTTACATCTGTCATCATACTTAGGGAGTTCTTCGAGAGTATATAACTTGCGGACAGCATATCTCGTGAAATTATTTTGTACTCTTTCGAGATCTTTAACTTCTCCCAAGCGATTAAGTCTGTGACCACTTATGAAATAATCATAGACAATCGTGGGAGTAACTCGATGTGCAGTAAAGATATAACATTTTCGAATATTCAGCTCTAATCCATTTTCTTTACACCAATGCACTAGTGTATGGATATCAAATTGGAACTTAATGCAATCAGTTAAACTATTTATAGATAAATACATAGTTTGAAGACGTGCACGAAAGTTAAAATTGTACAGTATTTGAAAATTGCATGAACATCGTTTATGAACAAAAGAAATAGTAATGGCCCCAAATGGCTACCTTGTGGCACGCCCGATGTAACTTTTAATTCACGAGATGTAGAACCAGCGATCTTTAAAAATTGCTTCTTGCCCTTTAAGTAATTGGAAAACCACTCTAACTTTAAAAGCAAAGTGTGATGTACTTTATCGAAGGCTTTCAAGAAATCGGTTTAAAGTACATCAACTTGTAAATGCTTTTCTATATTTTCATAAATAGTTTAGTTTGTTTATTGTGGCAGTAATTTTACAATGGTTATACATTACATTCTTTGTTTACAGAGATTCGGTATTATTACCTTACCACTAAAATATTAATAAATGTTCTTAAATAATATATCACAGAAGTAATTTGAATTTTCATAAATACAATTTGAAAATAATGATAAATTTGTTGTACATGACCTGCCCTGCATAAAGCCATGCTGTTATTTCTTTTCAATAGCTCTCCTCTGAATATGCAAAATAAAAATATTTCTTCAAATAATTTGCGCCCGATTTATCTTTTACTTCTGGAACACGACTTTCTATAAAGCTTTTCTATAATCCTCAGTAGAGTAGTCCGTTATGCATGTACAATTAAAAACCTTAACATAGACTTGGAATGAGAAATCGTCCATAGTAGTTGCAGATTATAAACAAGTCCTCAAAAAATTCAATTCGGACGGTACAAGAAAATCTTTTTCATCCCAGTATTTCCCATCTTGTAGCAATTCTAAGCCGCTTTTCCAAAAATTAGCAATTGCTTGTATTTGTCAGAGTTACGCTTTAGAAAATATCTTTTACGAGTAAGAAAAACTCAGCCGTTAGGTTGAAGAACAAAAAATTGAATGAAGTTTTATTTGAATATTGAAAAAGAAACAAAAGTTGAGAATTCAGTTCTAAAGATGGCGCGATGATCGCAAGGGAGAAGAGGGTGCAAATTGTATATTTCTAACTGCATTTTGACATTCACGTCCATGTCTTACTCAGCTGCCTAATTCTGTCAAGTATTTTCGTTGTTATAAAAACTCCTACCTCCATATTAGCCAAAACCTTTAAAACAATCCGTTTTCCATAATGGTGTTTTAAATTAATAGAATGATGCCCTGATTAATTTTTTTGAAGGGACTGACTGGCGCAGTTTGTTAAGTGCCTGCCCCTGGTTAGCGGGATCAACAGTTCGAATCTCAGTGAAATCAAAGTTAATACGCTTTAATCTGGTTTTCAAATCTGATCCAGTCACCATTTGCCGCTGGGATCAAATTAACGGCACTATCCCTTGAGTGGTCAATCAGTGGTAGTACTCTGACTGTAGGTATCACAATGGACCAACATGGTCTAAGAGTGCTGGTGAATTCACTAGCAACAACGCTTACCAAATGACCTACCTACTTTTGCCATCATTATCTCCCAGTTACCATTTGCCGCTGGGATCAAATTAACGGCACTATCCCTTGAGTGGTCAATCAGTGGTATTACTCTGACTGTAGGTATCACAATGGACCAACATGGTCTAAGTGTGCTGGTGAATTCACTAGCAGCAACGCTTACCAAATGACCTACCTACTTTTGCCATCATTATCTTCCAGTTATCTGTATATTAAATTTTACCACCGAAATTTATTTATCACTTGTACATTAAAAAAAAAATCACCCGAACACGGAAAAAATCCAATTTCCACTGCATAACACGCATTAATATGAAATTTAATTAACAGTAACGACTTCTACCCTTCTGAGAAAACGAAGTATGGTGATTAAATTTCCCAAAAAAATCGAGTTGTGGCTGAAATATATATCTCTTGAGTAGTTCAAGTTAAGAAGCAAAACCTAAATGAACAATTAAAAGAAGAAGCAGACATGGAGAAAACTTCGAGTAAGCCTCACATAACTCATAACCCCTATCGAGAAGGAGAGATACAGCAGAAGCGGCCCACAAGTGGAATACATCACGACGGATGTTAGAAGTTGGAAGTTGGTCCACTATAGACTTTTTGTGCGGTTGACAGATGCTTCAATGGAAACTCATTTGGGCGCTCGTTTATGTTTATATAGTAAAGATTTTATGAGTGAAAGAATACGATTTGTGTTGTTTACAATTGTTTTTGAATAATTCCTAATAATGTAAAGTCGCCATGGCGGGTAAAGTGCGTCGACTCCTACACAGAGGGTGCCAGGTTCGATACCCGAATTAACCACCTTTGATAATTCACGGTTCCACCTCTTTCGAGTCACTGACAATGCAATTAAAGAAAGATAAGAAGATTAAAGAGTATTCTTGTCTAGAAAAAGCTTCTCAACTTCGCCTTTCGGAGTCGGCATTAAACTGTAGGTCTCTTCCACGAGTGAGAGAACAACAATAGCACGCACAACACGAGTGGTTGCTGAGAAGCTAGGCCCAGGTCCGCCTCGGGTTGTAGCGCCACCCATATTTTTATTATAATGTAAGAACTTAAAAATTTCTAATTTCTTAGATTTATACAAAAAAAGATTACACACGCAACCTATGTCGCTACGGATTCTATGAGTTTGGACCTTTAAGGCTGAATCGTAACTGCGCGGTCGGGAGGTGGTGCTTTGACGCGTTTTATCGAGTTTACGAGAATGTTGTGTCAGAAAGCCATATCCATATCCATATCGAAGTGAACGCCCGCGTTTCGCCTACTCAAATGGTTTGAAATATAATTTTCAAGAAAAAAATGAAATTATTGTAACTAAAATTCCTGCTACTTGCGGAAATAATCTTTTATCTGGTTTTCACGTCAGTTTGCCAAAAATTGAAGTTGAGAAATAAATTTTAAAAAATTGTTTCACAAATGTCAAAAAGCTTGAGTGACTGGATAGAAGCTCCAGCAAAAAATTTGTGCTCGAACTTACGATATTATGGTCTGTGAAAAACTCGCGATCGCCCCATTTTGACTTTAACATATAATTTACATGTATCCTACTAAGAATGTCAAGCCATATGAACTGCGAGCGCGAACTTTCAGAAACAACCAATTTCCAGAAAATATAAACTAAAAGTTATACTTCTTGATATGTAAGAAGAGGATTAAATTATCGAGTTTTTCTATGGACTAAAATCTCAACAATAATTAGTTTAAGTCTTTGAAATGATTTTCAATTTTTTCTTCACGAATCATTCATCATTCTCTTTACGAACCGTCAACCCAAGCTCGCAATACACAAGGGAGGCAAAAGCGATCCACAAATACACGACCCAAAAATTCGCGATGAAGTGTCTGCTTGTTCAAATTGTAGTCTCTGCAAACGAGAAAGCTCTATATGAATGAAATATCAGAATTTGCTAGTCTTGCTAGGTCCTCAAATCCGATGCGCGAGTTGTATCATTTTTGATAAAATGAGTGGGAGAGAGACATCAAATGCGGTCCACATCACGCCGAGCCGCATGAAATTGGTCGATTTAAATTCGTTGGATTTACAATTGTTTTTGAATAATTCCTAATAATTTAGAATCTTTAAAATTTGGAATTTCTTAGGCTTATTGTCATTGGTTCGGGTATTTGTGTTACATGAAGTAAATTGTTTTTGGGATCTAAGCGCACTTACGCAACGGGTTTTACGGATTTAGGCCTTATGACATTCTGGCCATTATAACACGACAAAAAAAATAATAAAGCAAACGCGGGAATATCTCATAGGTAGATTTGCATTAAAAGTTCACTTGTTTCTTGTTTCGCACTGGCTCATGTTTCCTCCTGCCTAATATAGTTGCACCTTAAGGTTTACCGGAAAACTGAATCGAGCTCACTTAAGCATGATTTCGGTGAAGTTCCTTTCCCCAGTCAATTGCAACCAATAAGATTCAAAATCATAGGGTATGCCCCCACCCGAAGCCTGAATAGAAAATGCTGTATCATGTTTCATATCGTCTCCAGCACTTTTCAACACAATTTCCACATGTGAAGCGAATAAAACATGAAAATTTCATGTGCGGCAATATCTGTATTGCTACAAACTACAACAGTACAACCAAACATAGATTACGAGCCCTTATCTCCATTCCACCGAAACAGCAATCTTACACACGTTACTATTATGATGAGCACTACACTCTGGCATTTCAACGATTTGCGCGAACAAGAAGCAGCAACAACAACACGAACCCCCCGAAATAAATGCCACAAGGTTTTATGATAGAACTCTGCCATTTACACCGTTAAATGGCAATCATTCAGTGTCAGTGTCATTTGCAAATTTGATGACTGTATGGGCCGATAAGGCTTACAACAAATGTTATCGTTGGCAATCTCGGCGCAAAGGTTAAGGGATGTGGAACACATCTGGGTGAGTTTAAATGTTCGCTTTTGGACGACGCTGCTGGTGAATCACGGTGATGGTGGGCTGTTGTCAATGGAAATAGTTCAAGGTCCAATGGGGGTTTTATTATCGATGTCATCCAAATTTATTATCATCCGTCATCCTCGGGAATGACATTTAGTCATCGATTATTTCTGTGAGTTATTTTTTTTTTTTTGATGTTTGTAGTAGTCACACAATAGGTTGTTTGATTGAGAGATTGTACTGTACGTTAAAACTTAAATCATCGTCTGGTTATGTCTTATTTCTAGAGAACACAGAATGGGCTAAGTGCTGAAGTGTGTAAGACATCGTCATAGACATCGACACACTCAGTTTGAGATATTTATATGAGATTGATTGGAGCTCACAATGGAATGAAGAACCAAATCTTCGCCTACGTTGGTCGAAAGCATTGCGCTTTCAGTTTTCCGAAGAAGGCACCATCCAGATCAGTTCATCTTTAGCGGGCAAGGAAGATTGTCGCAGCACTTCAGACATAATAAAAGCAACACGTGATTAGTCCGCAGAGCATATCTCGGAGCAAGCCTCAGTTCCTTCAATAATCTGAACGAGCATGACGTCGTTGACTTAGAACAACTCAACCCTTTGATTGTAATCTCCACCGTCATGGAGAGTGACAGGGTCATAGTGACACAGCCGAAGTTGGTCTTAATTTGCCCCCTAATCCAATTGCAGTCTGTCACTAAGTTTAAACGTGGTGCCTTTGTATACGCCAAGGTGTCGTTTTCCAATCACATAGCACTTTTTTTTTCTAAGAAAGCATACAACTTCAAGAAAAACCCCGCATAAAAACCTTAAAATTCCCGGCGCAAGCTACAATAAACCACATAAGCTTGAATGATTTGAGGCCGAAAGGGCTCTTATCGAAATCTTAACCGTTTGTCTGGTTAAGCACATCACATTTGTATGAACCTCTCGCGTATGCAGAAATTATCTATCCGCGACGCAAAGCAGTTCGGGTATGTTCGCATGTTCGATGGACTTATGCTTGTTGAGTTACTAATCCGCCCAAGATTGATAGCTGCTGGTTTCTTGTTGTTGGAGGCCAGTTTTAAGCACACTCCGGGAATTCCTTTGTCAAATGTTTTGTAATTCCATTTAATTCATCGTTTTGACGGGTCAGTACATAAATGAGCATTATCAAGGCGGCTTAAAGGAGATTTGATTTTCTTATTTAACGGTATGTAAAACTGTCTGGTAATAATTTTCGTTGAATTTATGATATTTTTGTTGAATGAATGGGCAGGAAACCAGAATAATTTGATGAAGGACGTTTATTTCTGAACAGACCCATAAATGATAAAAAAAGGAAAGCCGTATCATTTTTCTCTTCAAAGAATTGTGTATTGAAACCAGAAACTTATTTTTATGTTCCAAACCAAGGGTGACAATGTCCTCGTTCCAGTAAAGCAAGTATTACGGGGACACATCATCAGAGACAAGAGAGGGAAGAGATATTAAAATTCTCTCTCTCTTGCCCTTATAATCCACTAACAACCTGTTTTTACGATGTTTCTTCCCGTGTCTGTGAATACATTTGAGCCGGGAATCTTAGAAAAGAATTCCAATACGGTCTTATTTTTTACGACTCAGTGCCATCACGGACTAATGCCTGAAGCACAATAGTGCGTTACGCCAGCCGACTTCACATTACGGAGAGTATGCGATGACGCACTGCGTTGAAATAATTAATCAATTTATCAGCTAGTCTCTCTCTTAAATATTGCAGCCTTTCTGCATACACTCATTTGAAATGACTTTTGTCGTTAAATTATTTTTAATCACCTGTTTTCATTTCTCAAGTGACAGTTGACACAAAATACTCTCAATTTGGAAGAAAATATCTCACACCGCTTAAGGAATAAGCGCGGATAAAAACAATGCTTCCAAACATTAATTTCTGTGTGTTCATTCCTGAATTTATTCATTCATTGTTTAGGTTGCTGTATGTGGCTTACACCTGCAGGTGTGGTTGATGTATTAAATCATTTTCAATTATTTTGGCATCCATAAGTATGCAATTTTTGGTATACTCAGAGTGTCTCTGCTATACATTCCGTTTCGGCTTTGTAAACTATTCTTTTCATTTCACGATATTTTTTTTAATTTTATAATTATGAAGTGTTTTTGCTTTTAAATTGATGGTCACGCTACACAGTCACAAAACGAAGATTGTAACCATCAAAGATCAACCATCACCTTCCACTACTACACCCAACAAGACCACGCCAGCGTAAACGCACTATTGTGTTTCAGGCATAAGGGTAAAAATGGGAGAAGTTGGATATCTCTATCTTCTCTTATTTTTTAGCATTATTTTAATGCATGACGTAGAAAAGATTTATCTAACATGATATACTCCGTGTAAAATATTTTACAGCGCCCTCGGGGTGTGTTCGTCGACTCCTACGCAATTGAACCTCGTTGCCTGGGTTCGATTACTGGTACGACCAAAAATAATCTTCACAGCCCCACCTCTTTCGACAATGCTCCAAGAGTATTCCTGTCTAGACAAAAGCTTCTTAAACTTGGCCGTTCCGAGTCGACATAAAACTGTAGGTCCTTTCCAATCATGAGAGAAGAATACCAAGCACAACACGAGTGCTTGCTGTAAGAGCTTGGCCATCTACGGGCTGTAACGCAGCACATAACATATTATTATAAAGCTTCTCTGATAAACTTGATTAAAGGAAAGCTCGACGATAACTTAGAAGGTACCCGAGATCTTGTTAAATAGCCCAAGACTTAATGTTCACGGCTAAGATATCTCACTCTTTTAGTGATTCCCATGGTATTATATATTGTATATTGTGGTATATTGCGTTTAGATTATGTAGCAACCACTTTCCACTTTGTACTGGAACCACAGGTTGCTCGACTTAAACAAACAGACTCTCGTTCATCGAATTTTATCAGACATGTCGATGTTGATTAATATGGGCAGCAATGTGACAAGTCACATGTAGATCTCTTGCCTGCCCGTCTTCAGCACACACCGTGGGTCAGTCTTCATTTTAAGATTTTGTACCAACTGTTATTTTGCGAAGAATGGGTCCACGCTCGACAACGGAATGGACGATTACATAACAACAACAACACGACGCGAAAAAGAATCCTTCAATGTAGGATAACTCTACAAACAAGGGGCCTCTCACAAACTAGAGAACGTCCTCACATAGTGCAAGATGGATATTACTGCGATAGACAATGGACAAGGAAAAGAAAGAGTGCGACCAGTGTTATGGCTGTTGTTCGAGCCTAGCATTTTTAACTTAATTAAAACAGTTGAGAAGAATTTACATTTCAATTCTTTAAATCTATTACATTCATTATTCCTAAATCGATCCTTAACTTTGTTTAGTAATCTACTACCTTTCATTCATTTGTTTGTCAAAAGGTACTCATATAGACACAGTCCACTTCACGCGCTCGGAACAATAAGTCATACATTACGACTGAATCTTGTAATTTTATTCTTTTAAATAAATAAACCTTTGTTCAAGGTGAACAGTGGAACGTCGCGTGTTTCTTTTTAAACATTTCACTTCTTACATGAGGGAACCAGCGCTTCGCTCGTGCGCGCACAGCTGTCACAAAAGGTTGCACATATTTGGATGCGGGAAATCAGTTAAGGGTGAAGATCATCGACTTCGATGATCGCCTGGCTGTGCATCCGCATCCAAGACAGATTTTACATCAGCCTCATATGTGCACAGGCCCTTGCTAACGAGACTGAAGACTCTGTCAATGAGGACTATTATGAGCCTGTTCGAAGTACGATGCCAAAATCATGCTGCGGGTCTTCAATGCCCAAGGAAAACATCTTGGGCGGAGTGATCGGAAAGCACAGCCTCCACGCCACGACATCAGATAATGGCTTCCGTCTCACAGGCTTTGCAGCAGCACGTAATATGGTGATAAGAAGCACGAGGTTTCCTCGTAAAAGAATTCACACGCAACCAAATCGACCATGTGCTCATTGACGCAAGGCATGCATCAAATATCCTGTATGTGTGAACATTCAGGAGGCAAACATCGACTCTCACCATTTCCTCGTAGCAGCAAGATTCAGAGCTTGACTGTTCAATGTCAGAAAGCGGACTATTGACATTGACACTGGACATTGCCCGAGTGTACGATAACATAACTTAGTGAGAGACTCTCCCACGTCGAACACAAACGCAAACGAGATAGCAGTTGTACTCCCGCTCGGCGATCAAATAGGTGGCTGAAACCACTTTAGGGTACCTACCACCTTCCGCCAAGAAACCCGTGGTATGATGACGAGCAAAAGAAACATGCAACCGATGAGCCATACCAAAACTCGATGCAACGAAAAACAGCGGCGACAGATGGGTACCGATTAGAAGAAGAAAGGAGAAAAAGCTTCTACTTCTGAATAAAAGGTCTCTCGCAACCTCCCAGCTCAAGGATATCGATGAGTCTAGAGGCAAGTCGTAAATACGGGCCTTTTACAAAGAAGAAAATAGCCTGGCTACAGGTTCTTAAGAAAAGGCACCCAGGCTCTTCCAAATTGCGAGGGTAATTTAGTTACTGACTACCTGGGTATATCAACAACTGATTAACGGGCTTGACTAGGAGAGAGTGATAGCGAAATAGAAAATCCCAAGTCCAGTCGGCGAATTAGTCCTCTCACCTAATTTTTAAGAAGACGGGGAGATGTTCAGGTAGGTGTCATGCACCAGATCTTCTGCCTGATTTGGGAAGACGAAAGCATGCCCGACGACTGGAATATCAGCTCAATATGCAGCAGGAAGTGGATGTAGTCCGCATGGACAACGATGTCCAGCTAAGAGAGCCTTCGAATCTGAGTCTCCTGGTTCGAGAAGGAGAGAACCGATACATAGACCAAGTCATCGCGGATTGCTAAATAGCTTGGTCTTGAGAACTGTAAGCAGCGTGCCCAGGATCATCAGCGATGGAAGGCAGTGGTTACCCTCCATGGGTCGCTTGCCTGTTAAGTGAGAAAGTAAGTAAAATAGAGGAAACCAATTTGGGAGCCGATGTTTCTTTCACAAACTGCATGCCAGAGTTACGCTCTTCAAAGTTGGTCGCATCAGTAAAATAGCAACAGCACAAGATGTTCCCACCTCTTATCTCTCTGCGAGCCTTATTTTGCCCATTTTGGTGTCAGGCAGGGTTTTCGAAATTTAAGAAATATCTCAACGATGACCTGTTTTGTTCAAGCTCTTTGTGTGATTTGAGAAAAATAGAGTGAACTCATTACAAGCAAACTAACCACATGCGGAGTATGACTGGATGGCACAGTTGGTGGAGTGCTGGCCCCTGGATAGCGGGGTCACAAATTCGATTCACAGTGAAGGCAAAGTTAATACGCTTTTATCTGGTTTTCACATCTGGTCCAGTCACCTAACCTAACACTATGCGGACGCACCCTTAGACAGATGATGAAAATCATACATTAGGTCTGCAACCAGATGTTTTCATGGGTCTTACACTTTCACTTATCAGACTGACGTACAACTGATTTGCTGCGCCAAGAAAGTCAATGTGCATTTTTCTTAGTGGTCCACTGAAAACGACAGCTGCATCTGACATATACGTCTATCCCCGCAGAAGATTTTGACATCTACGAATTTTATGGTAAATAAGTTTGCAGTCACATGCAGTATCATGCGGAAAAATTTGAATTTCAATCTAAAAGATCATTAATCTTCATGTGTGAGACTGTCAATGGCAAATTTCTCAACCATAAGAGAATAAATTCATAAAGTTTTAAGGTTAATGACTGGTACACCAGCCAGATACCGAGATAACTTCGAGATATCAGCTCATCCACAGTTTTATTTTCACATTATTGTGCAGTGCACATACGGCTTGGATGCTGCTTTCAATGTCAATGTGTTCTTGGAAAATCAGGAAACACTGTTATTTAAAGTCACATTAAAGTTGCTGAGGACTGTGTCACTGGGTGCCATTTCTGACGTGTGATAAAACGAATATAAACTAAAGAAGCTAGGCATAGTCTATACAGGAGGCGATCTTCTTTTGAAGAGATGAATATATGAGGTATGCTTATATGGCTAGTATCTCACAAGCAAATGAAATCATAAGCAGTTTTATGTTGACACCAAGCAGTTGTGAGGTTTCCACATACCATCCTTGGTATGTGTATCAACACAACACTTAGTTGGAGCGATCACATATTTGAGGTCGCCAAAAATGCTGCGAAATATTTAGGTTTTCTTAATCGATGCAAGAAATATTTCACCCCTTCTAATTTGGCTTTAATTTATAAGGCGTACATCCGCCCCAAGCTTGAGTATTACGCTCATATCTGGTCTGGTGCCCCTAAGACCACACTGCACCTACTTGATAGAATCCAAAAGCGAGCGATAAAACTTATAGGAGACAACAATATCGCAGAGTCATTAGATTCTCTCGAACATCGACGTACCGTCTCTTCTTTGTTCGTGTTTTATCGTTATTTCAACAAACGATGTTCAAGTGAGCTAGCCAACTGCATTCCTCCTCTCCATGAATTCACCCGCAATACTCGGCTCGCCAGGAATGCCCATCAGTATACCCTTAAGACTACTTTCGGACGCACAGTTAAATTCAGAGACTCGTTCTTCAGCCGCACTGCACGAATGTGGAATGCTCTTCCCAAGCTAATATTTCCCACAGACTACAACCCGCAGATATTTAAGACCAATGTGCACAGGTACCTCCTCTCCCTTTCTCCCTCTATACCTTCGGCCCGTGCTGTGTCTTGACCCTGGACACATAAGGGTATTAGCAATCCCTTGAGCACGCGCAAATTATAAAAAAAAAAAAACAATCATCAAGACAGCTGTGTTTTCAGAGCTGTCAAGGTAGGGCGAAAATTAAAGTCGGTGTGGCTGTGATATGACCTTCAGTATAGGAATCGACTTGCCTAAACATTAAGCCACTATGATCACAATTCTTAAGTGTGTGGGCATTTAGTAAAACTATGTAGATGGCAGTGTCGTGGTATGTGCCACTAAAATATCTAGGCTTCGCTCTTGTACATCCTTGTGCAATTAAATTCGGAAGAATGCTGGGTGCTAGTCCTGATCCTCTAATTTCTTCTGCTTTATTTGGCGCTACAGTCCGGGGTGGAGCTGGGCCTCAACCAACAAGAGACTGTTCAAGAATAAACTCTCTCAAAGACTTTCCTCCTAAGCAGAAATCAACTAACGAATTTACAAATTACTCACTATCGTTAACCTAGAAAATAGCATATAATCCCCTTTTTTGGAAAGAGCACCCGCCATGTACACCCTAAAGACTTAAGACCCATCATCCTATCATCTTTTCTTTTAAAAACATTAGAAAGGCTGATTGACCTACATATTCGCTCTACGAATCAGTCAACATGCTGACAATAAAGGTAGATCCGTAGAAACAGCTCTACACACATTGATACGATGCATCGAGAGATCACTTAACTACAAAGAATATAAGTTAAAGACAAATATACCGATTTGGAATAGCAACGACACATACGCCGGATCCTCAACGATTCCAAGAAAATCATTCTCCCTCCAATAAACATTCATCTCACTTGACAACCAATGGACCACCAGATCGATCAAGAATGTTTCGCGGAAGTACTTCCAGCAGCAGCTGAACAAAGAGACTCATAATT
This sequence comes from Eristalis intricaria, assembly GCA_964034865.1. NCBI lineage: Eukaryota > Metazoa > Arthropoda > Insecta > Diptera > Syrphidae > Eristalis > Eristalis intricaria. The sequence continues at coordinate 76,409,628 of OZ035874.1, forward strand.
TTGCTGATGCCGCAAAACTGACCAGTGACGGCAGGGCATTAGGGTTAGCTAATAAAAATTGTTAAGCAGTTGATAATTGACGATGAATAAAGTAAAAGTTGTTATTTTTTTATTTAAATCTAACAAATTAAAGTTTAACCTATACCATGGTTGCGTTTCTAGATATAGAAGGCGCTTTCAACAACACCTACACACATGCAATCACTCAGGCAAATGCTAGACGTAGATGTGGGACTAGTAACGAACTAGTAGAGTAATTCATGCTACGGTAGGCAACGCTTCCTCGAAAATCTATACCAAAAGAGGTACACCCCAGGTACCCCAGTATCCCAGTACTATCCCCTCTTCTTTGGAACCTAGCTGTAAACAAACTGCTACTAATACTGTACTAATACTAATACTATTGCTATAGCCTTCTCGTGGAAGAACCCCTCGGTACTGAAAGACCGATAATAGCTTAACCTTAAACGCACAGAAAACCGATATCGTCCTCTTCACTAAGAGATAGAAAATACCTTACACCGACCGTCCCACCCTAAATGGCACCAGTTTGCAATTCTCTAATAAGGCAAAAAAAAATATCTTGACCTTATATTAGATAGTAAACTGAACTGGAAGCTCAATACTGCCGAAAGAGCTAGAAAGGCCATCACGGCCCTACACATGAGCAAAAAAGCCTTCGGGCAAAAATGAGGTCTTCAACCACACATGACACACTGGCTTCTCACCGCGGCACAGTGTGACGAATCGCTGATTTAGCGGGATTAAATTAGTAGCGCTCACAAATAAATGTTTTTGTTCATGGTTTTTGGTTTTTTTTTATTGAAATTGTTCACAGAATACAATGCAATAAATTATTTGAGCATATGAGCTTTCTTGGTCTTTTGGTTTAACCAAAAGTTGCAAGACTTCATGTTCAAGAACACTTTTTTTTTCTTTTGGGAAGGCATCTGAAACTTGCTAAAAATGGATCAGAGGTCAAAAGCAATCTGCTTAGTCTCTAGGTCGGTGTTCGTATCTATACGCGAAAGTTTTCCTGGTAAATAGTTCCCTAACCTTCCTACTTTCCTTGTTTCTTGCTTCTTGAGCTTCTTCTGAAAGTTGTCCGATTGGTAGTATACAAGAAGAAATTATTTGTTTTCCATGAAACATGACTTTATGTACACATACTGGCATATAATACCAGGCATAATTTTTAAGGTACAGTTCCCTTGTTTCCCTTGCATAGCTTTCAAAAGCAGTTGTATCAATTGGGAACCCAGACCCAAGAGCTTCTAAGATGACATGAAACTTTTTTATCATTTCCTGTAATTTGTGCAGTTTTTTCTTTATTCCTTTAAGAATCTTCTAGCCGTGTTTCCATCATTAGTATTGCCACTGTTGAGTTGGCATATCAACTAATAACCCAGTTTCACTTTTAAGTCTTTCTTGGATTAATTTTTTTCTGGCTTTGACTTTTTCTTTACTTTTTTGGTCTCTAACCTGCCACACTTTTACATCTAGTCTATACGCTATATGAAGGATACATTCCATAAATCGTATCCATGAGTGAAGGGGGTTTAATCCAAAGGACATTGCTTCTTGGTTCACATGCTTTCTTGAAAGATTAGCTAAATTGTTCATTTCAGATGGTTTGGCAGCGCAAAAGTAACAGGTTTGTATTGAAGCCGTTATGGATGATAAAACAGTGAATTTTTTTCCATCAATCATTGTTAATAAAAAAATCGATTTGATCATGACATGCATGCTGGCATTATTAATCTCAACAGGTAGTATAGTCTTAATTTGTTGTTGAATTGATTCAACCTCAACCTTGATCAGTTCAGTTGTTTCCTTAGCAAAAAAAAACTTATTGATAATTCTTTCACTGCGATAGCAGTATTTCTTTTTCCGTCTTTTCAAAGTTTTATTTCATGAGCCATTGCAATTTCTTCAGCGCTATAAGAATCTAAAATGGTTTGTACTTTTCTTTTCTTGTTTTTTTCACAACACTCATCAAAGCTTTTTCTCGGTCTTCCTACTCTATTAGAATTAGATGAAGGAGGTATTTCATCTTAAACGTGTTGTGGTAGTATCAAGCTTTGATTTAGCCATGCGCAATTTGTATTCTCGAAGCGCTCCCTATGCTGACCGTGTTTGACCCATCTTTCGTCAAATCTCATCCATAAAGTTTTTAAGGTTGGTTTTATTGACTTCCACTCGTGAAAGAACAACACAAGTGGTTGCTGAAAAGCTAGGCCCAGGTCCACCTCGGACTGTCGCGCCACCCATATTATTATTATTATTTATTGAATTCATTGCTACCTCGGAAGATGATGTTTACTTAAAAACCCATAACAAAAGAAAAAACAGCATCTAAGCGCTTGATTTTGACTTTAGAAATCCATACACCAAAAACTTGGTTTTATACATTATTTTCTTTTTGGGTTCCATCCTAAAAAAATGAAAAATTGAGTATGGGTGTCGCACCTGTGCGCAAAAAGTGAAAACGCAGTTTTGTTGCTAACAATCACAGTTTTACAACAAATATGACCCCCAATTTGAACAACAGTAAACAATTCTACTTCTCGTCCAATGTACCCAAAAAACAACATCTTTAATTTCTCATTTCATTCCCCCCTAATATAGACAAAAAACACGTTATATATTGAAACAACATATTTTTATATTCAATAAGAAACTACTTACTCCAAAAGAAAAAAAAATTCAAGAATCGGTACACGAACCACTGAGAAAACGAAATAAACACGTGCTCCTCAAATTGACTTTCTTATCAAATAATTACATACAATTTGGACTTTGCGATCATTTTATTGTTGTTGCACTAGCTGACCACCAAAAAAAAAATGCACAGTCATTACGTGGGAGGCTTAAGCTGTGTAAAAAAGTGAGGTTTGTTTACTTTTGAGCATGTCATTTTTTGAATTAAATCCCGCTAAATCAGCGATTCGCCACACTGTGCGCGGTGATCAGACCCATCCACTTATACACATCCTCACAAAATTATTCGCACAAAGACTTTACAGACGAATTTATTTGATATTTTCTATGTACATCTTAAAAAGTAACTGTTTTTTTTTTTTTTTGTATTATACATCTGCTCTATATATTCAATATTCATATTCAAGGTTCAAACTGATGCAATCAACCCTAAGTGTATTTTCTTTCGACTTCTCCGAAAAATCGGACACTTCTATAGAAGAGCGAAAGGTTATTTTAAAGTTTGTTGTCGAAACGTTCCGAGAGACTGGTGAACTTGTTGGAAGACCCTATACCGTAGTTAGGGATGTTGTCCATAAGTGCAGAAATGAGGGTTGTTTAGAAAATAAGCAAGGTAGGGGTCGAAAAAAAATATTATCGGAGGCAAATGAGAGACATATAGTCAAGAAAATCAAGAAAAACCCTAAGTCGCCAGTAAAAATATTGACCGCAGAGATGTCAGGAATCATTAAAAAAACACTCTCTGTCGAAACAGTAAGGCGGACTTTAAGGTCAAATAATTTTAACGGTAGAGTTGCACGTCGCAAACCCTTTATTTCCAAAGTTAACAAAGAAAAAAGACTCGCGTTCGCCAAAGAGTGTGTTAACAAGACTCTAGACTTTTGCAACACCGTTGTTTTTAGTGACGAAAGCAAATTTAACTTGTTTGGCAATGACGGGAAGCAAAGGGTTTGGCGAAAACCAAATACTGAGCTGAATGAAGCTAATCTTCAAGCGACGGTGAAACATGGCGGTGGTAATATCATGATGTGGGGGTGTATGTCTGCGCAGGGGGTTGGTCAAATGGAGTTCATTGACTATAGAATGAACCAATATGACTACCTCGACATCCTAAAAAGAAATTTGCAGCAAAGCGCTACTAAAATGGGTCCAGGGTCAAATTATGTCTTTCAACAAGACAACGACCCAAAGCACACTGCTCACAATGTCAAAATGTGGCTGCTTTTCAATGCTCGCTCGCAACGCAAAACGCCTGCACATTTTATTGAATTAATTTTTCACGGCTAAGCTTGTGGAATTTAGCTTATTTCGTTAAATAAAGTCTTGTGCGAATAATTTTGTGAGGATGTGTATGGCGTAACAGTACGGTGGCTCATACTCAACGTCGATGAACACCTAAAAATGCTAAGGAAGGTACAAAGCAAGCATGCATCTGCATAAGTGGAGCCTAGAGTACGAATCCCACCGATGCACTTGAAACCATACTAAAGCTTCCCCATATTTTTGGAAAGCAGATAGCAACTAACTGTGCAATCAGATTGAAAGCATGCTCCCAATGGCATACTGGACACGCGAGAATCCTAATTTCAATAAATCAATCCATCTACACTGCAGCGTTTTCCAAGCGGAAATAATGGATATCAGCGCATCCCTGTCCTGGCTGAGGTGGAACGTCATATCCGCCTATGATTTCCGTATCTTTATGGATAGCCAGGTAGCAATCAAATCCTTAACATCGTTCTCTACAAACTCAAAAATAGTCATAAGCTGTCGCACATCTCTTGACGAGATATCCGAACTGTTTCGCCTGTGTTGGGTCACGGGCCATAGAGACATTATAGGAAACTGCGAAGCTGACAAACTCGCAAAAATCGCCACAACACTTGACACAGATGACGGATCATTCTGTAACTTAAGTACTCATCTAGCTTCCTTTAAGTTACAACTGATTAACCAAAGCATAATAGAAGTCAATGCCAGATGGAACAAAGGCAATACGGGCCAAATTACCAAACAAATCTGGCCCAGTCTTGACCCCAAAAGATCTGTTAGTCTGAAAACATTAAAAAGGCTCAAAGTGAGCACAGCAGTGGGAATAATCATCGGACACTACTGGCTAAGATTATTTTCTAACTTTTTCTTTCTTCTGCAGAAGTTGCCGAGACGAGAAAGAAGAGGAAAGTGTACAGCACCCTCTCTGCAACTGCCCTGCACTTGCCTCAGCTAGGAAAGCTACTCTAGGCTTCTACTTCTTCGATAATCTAAGCGAACTGAGAGAGAAATCAATCAAATCGCTATTAGACTTCATCGACAGATCTGGCTGGCTGTCGTAATAAACACGCCGCCCTATCCCCTTTCCTTTTTAGACAAACCCACGTGGCAGTACAATGGGCCTATTTTGATCTAAGTGCGTCTAAGCCACTTACTACCTACCTATCCTTTGATAATTGAAGACCGGCCGAAGGCCCTGGTAATTAGTGCCGTAGTTTTATGACCTTAATTTGTAGTTTATTACACTTTAATAAATAATAATAGTAATAATAATAATAAACTGTATTGGAAAACTTGGCTCCTAACTCTCATAAGTTTGCCGTTCGGAATTGGCATAAGCCTGTATTATCATACTTTAAGTAGCAATTGAGATCATTTTTTGTTCACTTTAAGCGGAGTTCTAACATTGAAACTTCGGTACATTAACAGTGTAGAGTCCATGCAATATCCATATTATAATCCCCGTCAACAGCAAACTGTACTGTCATATGACTCATAGCGCCTGTTTCGATTTAAGGCCATGAGTTCCAGTACGCTGTGACCCACACAACATACCACAATGGGCATTCCCTACAGCCGATGACAACGTCAATTAGCCGCCTTGATGGTGCTTTTGTTTTATTTTGGGCACGTACCTTTCTTCTTACTTTGCTATACTAACAACTTTAATTGACTTCATCACCATCAAGTTAACTATAATTGACTTAGGTAAACATAAGGTACGGAAAATAGTAACTTGCTTCAGAGACCAAATTTCTAACAGAGGTTGTACCCAGAGAGCGCTCCCACATACAGTTAACTCCCTCTAAGTCGAATTGTTACGGGATACCAAAATTTGTTCAAGTTAGAGAGAGTTTGATTTAGGGAAAGGTTTTTGTATGAGAAAATTGAGCGAAATTCATGTTAAACGTGGCAAAAATTTCGGGTTAGAGAGAGTCTCGACTTAGGGAGAGTCTGCTATATGTGAACAAAATTGAACGAAACTTAACGAAACTAGGCGATGCAGTTTTTACGGTCACACTGTATAATTCCTGTGTCAGTTATAGGTGGACCTTTAGAGTAGCTTCTACGTATACTCAACAAAGACTACTTAAGCATCATGACAGCTGTTCATGATATTGACAGAATATAATAACACATTCATCTCATAATGGATTTAATTATTTTCATTGTCTACATTCAAAACAAACTCTTGACATTTTTTCTAAAATGTTCCTTCAACATCAATTCAAAGATCAAAGATCATGTCCGGGATAAAACAAGTAATAGACAAAAATTCAAGCCACTCAATCTCGACTTAGGGCCAACTGGATAAGAGGTAAAACCTTGATGGATGAGAGATCCGCCAGAATCGCTTCAATATTATCCAACGATGATACTTGCATCAGGCTCTCCTTGCGGAAGCTAAGCACAATTATGGCAAACAGTGGCAATAGCTCCAGACTGTCGTAGCCAAGTATCTGTCAAAACAAGAGGGAGAGGTGTTGCTAGTGTTTGAAGAACAACAGATTCCTTACCAAATCCCAGAGGACCAGCAGCTGATCCGGTGGCAGATGACCACTAAATGCCCGCATTAGCCACTTGAACACAATCCGAATTCTGAAATGACACACAAAAATGTGAACGGCCAAAGCAGAAAGGCTACAACTTACGGCTGGATCTGAAGTTCTCGAAAATGTGACCACAGATTTGGCTCATGGGTTTGCAGAAGTTTTTCGAACAGCAGGCACAAACTAACAATCCCCTGCAAGCAGAATAGGAAACAAATAATCGGGACTTACTCGAACCAAACCCACTCTTACCTGAGGATGCGTATTGATTGTTGTAAGCCTGTGACAGTATCTGATGTAGAAGGCCCTAAACGTGAAGTACAATGTCATGGGTGAGTCGTACAGGTAACAAAATGGTGCCGCTGCAAAGGGGGTTCGGCGAATTGAGGTTGGGTTGAAAAGATCTCTTCGTCTACTCACCAAACATACAGATTCCATGGAAGGGAACAACGCCCGATGGTGGTCCTTCATACTGCTTGCCCTTAATGGGGAAGGTCTCGAATTCAATCAACTCGGCGATCTCCCAGTCCCTGGAGAAGCACAGCATCACTTGGTAGAGCACATCTTCGAAGACAAAGTACTGATCGTCGTTTGAGGCTGTTAGTTGAATATCCTTGAATATCAATTTGTCCACGATGTGATCGGTGGAGAGGACTTTGGTTTTCAGCTTTCCCCAGTGTTCAGTTTTCTGTAAGAAAGATGAAGGGTGGATTGTATTGCTGGGAAGTTCTTTGTGGACTAAAACCAAGCCTTTAGGGCGGAAGAACTTTGCAAGCAATTGAGGGTCATGAAAAATAATTAACTGAGAGGAATACTACATATAGACAGACGATGTTGAGAAAACCGCTCAAGACAGTAGAGAGATGATGTAGGGTGATATATAGAATGCAGGCATCGCCGCTTCAACACCTTACAGTGGGGTAGAATCGCCAAGAAGCGGGAAAAAATCGGAACGGTGAGTATTATCGAATTGATATGATAGTCTCATTCGATTCAGGAAGAAGAAAAGAATAAAGAAAAATTCCTTTTCATAATCCTAACTATGTTTAAGGATAAAACAGAATAATATAGAGTGTAAATGTAATATTACAGAAAATGTAAACATTCATGGAGGCTCGTACATGGCCTTATTTCCACACATGTATACAGTTGTAAGTCAAATTGTATTGGTATAAGCCTGCAAGCCGTGGCGTAGTGGGTTAGTGCGTCGACTCCTACGCAGAGGGTGCCAGGTTCGATACCCGAATTTACTACCTTTCATATTTCACGGCTCCACCTCTTTCGAGTCACTGACAATGCTCAAAGAGTAATTCCTGTCTAGAAAAAGCTTCTCAAACTTCGCCGTTCGGAGTCGGCATTAAATATAGGTCCCTTCCACGCGTGAGAGAACAATAGCACGCACAACACAAGTGGTTGCTGAGAAGCTAGGCCCTGGCCCTCTGCGGGCTGTAGCGCCACCCATATTATTATATTATTATAAGCCTTCAAGCTCTGACCGGAGCTTGGTGAAGCTTTTTTTGTTTGAAGTCACATGGTGTAGTTAGTCTTCTCTCTCTATAATATGTACAGTGACAATGTACCAACTTGCTCACCCTTCCAGTGCCACTGACGGATATAAAGTGAACGAAGGATAACGAAAACTATTTTCTTGAACAAATTATGAAAACAATGAGCCGTTAATAAGAAATGATTTTTTTCTGACTTCAAACCTGGGCTTCAACCAACAAGCCTCTCAGCTCAGCTTCCCTTTTATTGCACACACCCTGTTGGTTGTGAGCGCCATCGGTTCCGTGGGCGTCCTTTATTGCGTTGTCCCACTGATTCGGAGTCGAAGACAGCCTAGCCATCTTGCGCTCATCCTCAGACTATCCTTAAATACCTGGGTAGACTCTTACGTTACTGTACAGCCCATACAATTCATGATTGAATCATAAAATCAACAAATCTATTACCTTAAAAGGTAGACCCAAGTAGTATTGAGTTTCTCTCGCCATTAGAGCAGTCTACAATAAATCTGCAGAAAATAAACAACGCTGCGACATCTGAATGAAAAATTGAACTCTAGTTGAATTGACATCTGCGCACAAACTGCAGAGCCTTAGCAACCTGCTGAATTCTTGAAAGCAGTCATAACCTGGTTCTAAAATTTCTCCAAGTATATCTTGTCCAACGCAGTCAGATAAGAGCAAATGGGAGAAGTTATTTTTAACGGAGTTCAAATAAATCTGGCGAAAGACCTGGGATAGATGAAAATTGGCTTGGTGCCACACGATACCACAGGCAGCTACAAGATTTAGGTAGCAAAGCGTTACCAGATTATTTTGTTCAGCCCTGCTAAAGATAGGACGAAAAACTGATGAGAGAGAAATACGTTTATTTTTATGTTTAGTTTAATTTTAGTGTATTTACCCATTTACATTATATATACATTGCAGCGAGCGTGGGGTTGTTGCAACTGAACCTCGCTGCCTGGGTTCGATTGCCGGTACGACCAAAACAATTTTCACGGCCCCACCTCTTTCGAATCACTGACAATGTTCAAATAGTAAAAAGGTAGTAGTAAGTAGGTTCCGTGCACTCGTGAGAGAACAATAGCATGCACAACACGAGTGGTGGCCAGAGTTCTGATTGTATTCCAAAAGGCAATAATTTTAAATCTACTCCACCACTCCTTTTCGTTCGTAATCTGCTTCGAAAAAAAATGTCAGCTGAAAATGGGAGGAAGGTCCCTTGCACTACTTTTGTGATTTTGACATTTCAGTTTCATAGAAAAATTTAATATCTGCACAGATCGTAAGAAAAACTACTATTTTTAGTACTAAGACTACTATTTTGAGTAAAAATGGTTCGTATATTTGAAGCTGAAAATCTAGTTCGAAAATACAGGTTTTACTTCGCTTTTTACTGCCATCTACTTCGAATGCGATTTTTTAGGTCCGAACACTGGTGGTTCCTGTAGAAGCTAGACCCTAACCCTATACGGGCTGTAGCACCACCCATATTATTATTATTACGCATTTGTTATTAATGATAAGTAATTACTGTCATAAAAAATATTAATTTATAAAGTTATTGAATGAAATTATTCTTACTCGAATTCAGTAGAGATAACATTTTATTTCTTGGGATGAAGTTGTAACAGCTTTTACTTTCAGAAGTCCCCTGAATTACTTGCAAAATTAAAAATACAACATTTTTGTTACTGGAGCGATTAGATACGGTTTTAAGTTTCTAACAAAAATTACATGTGAAAATATTTTTTGTAACTGACTGAATCTCATTGTTTTTAAAACCCGATGTCAAAAGATCTCATGCATATTGTTTATCAAATTTTGTTTGCTGATATTCGTGATAGTTATTTATGTTTCGCCAAATGTTGGGTAATATTAACAATTTTTCGCCATTTATACCTAACGGTTTGCGGATTATAAAATATTTATAGGTCTAGAATTAGTAAATAGTCAATGGGTAATCTGAACCTGCATTATATTCAAAGTTCAATTAAAAATGGATGGAAGGATTTAAAAAATGTTTTTATACTTTCTTTATTCTACGCATGAATACTTGTAATTTTCAAGTAATTTCATTTACTTGTAATTCACATTAAATTCTAATTATATTTCATTTAAAGCAATTTTTTTTAAAAACTGCTAAAAACTGCAGAAATTTTTAAAATGCTAAAAAAATCTACTGCATCTTATTTTTATGGTCAAACCCTGCTAAAATAGCAGACAACTCATAAATCTGGTAACGCTGAGTTAGCCTAGTCTGTCTGTCTCGTCTCCAAAGTAATAAGCTAAAATTATGATCAAAATGAAGGAAGTTGAAACTCAAATTTGCTGCTTTCACTCACATTTTCGTCTAGAAAAAATTCTTCCTACACACGGAAGACAATTCAGTGTAGAATAAGTGATACAAATTTCAGTCTGATAGGTAAAGCCGTTTTCAAGTTACAGTGATCGCCGGCTTCGAAGAAATGGTTTCGACAAAAACTTGTTTCAATATTAAGTAAGTAAATTAAACAAATTGCCACTGTTTGCCATATAAATTGTAATTTTTCTGATAACTCTTTATTACACTATTTTGCCCCTGCTCACTTCGCTGGCTATCAAACATTTTTACTTGTGACTATTCCCCTTGTGCAAAGCCAGTGATAATTTATTTCCAATACATTTTCAAGACCTGGATATGTTGCGTCTATGACATATTTTAATCTATGGACTATGGATTTTTCTTGCCAATCTGCATATCTCTATAATTGTTTCCGTGCTAACCCTAAAGATTTTGTTTTAAATTTTCCAGAAGAGATCACTCACTCCAGTAGAAAAAATAAAGTCACCAAAAACACATACTATTGCAACGATCCCTTAAACCACACTGATATTCACTACTGCTCGACTGCGGAACTGCTGCACTGAAATAAAAATCGTGGCTATGATTTTTCGATTGATTGCTTTTACTGAACTGCTTGACAAATATTGTTATTTCACATTAAAAAATATTATAAATCACAATCAAATAAAGCACTGTGAATTAATGTAGGTTTCTTCAGGTCAAAGAATTTTTTAAATTGGTTTCGCAGTTCCAGAGATTACTTCTCACAAACGAACTTACAAATTTTACCCCCTTACCAAAGATGACTCAGGATTGGTGGCTGGCTGTTGTCTGGTCACCTGCACAGATTGAGAAAGACGTTTAACAACTGTGTAATGGACATCACTTGTTGGATGAATTTGTATGCTGAGACCTGCTGCATTTAATTTGAAATTTAAGTAATCTTTAATCTTACTACAGGTGTACCAAGCCCAGAAAGACATTTCCTGTTTCCATTCTCAGGCTAATAAGCGTCACCTCCTGTTTAATCTAAGTGTCCAATTAAGGATAAAGTGACTACCAAACGCATCTGGAACTGGTATTATTTTGCATGACATTTGCATGTGTGGACATTCATAGATCCGAAGATCAAAACAGAGAGAATCTCTCGATGAAACTTTTCTCTGCGTTCTTTTAGAGGCATACAATTTAAAAAAAAAAAACATTCCGCTCTGAAGGCCTCGTTCCAACTTACATGTACATCCAAATGACTGCCCAGAATGTAGGCCCACAGCGATCCGCGATACGGCGCCGGAATGTTTCCCTTCTTCAGAACTTGCTGGCACAACGGAGAGTGCTTGTAGTCCAGGATTCTCTGGCACTGAATGTTGATGTCGTAGTTCGTCTCCTGTCGCAGTAGCTCAGAGAAGAAAATACGCTGCAAGAAGAAACTCTTAGACAGCACCACCAATCATACTCACAACTTACCAATTCGAAGAGGTTCTTAACAGGCAGGGCGATGTGAGAGAACTCCCACTTCGGGATTTGGCTGCAAGCAAAAAATAAGGAAAATGGATTTCACAAATTCAACCGAGCGCCGTAACAGATTTTTCAAAATACACAAACTCATTTATGTCTGCAGCCCGACTGGGTCCTTTCAGAGTCAGCAACACCTCCAGGAGATCCTTCGGGGCGTATACCGGCCGAAAGGTGGCTAGGTCTAGGGGGAGCCATTACTTAAACACGACGGGATACACATGGGTTGGTGGACTCACCTATAGCGATGTTACTCAGTTCGTCCCACTTGGCGAGGAGCTCCTCGCGGTCAGGAAGACCGCGCGGTTGCCCGTGGAAAGGCATTTTCAGCTCATTGCACATGGAATTGAGCGACTTGCGAACTCTCCTATCCCACTGAACTGCGGTCCGCTTTAAATATGCCAGTGGGTCGTTCTGCAAAGAGCAAGGACACATGAAAAGGAAACAATGCCCCTTACGCTCTTACCGATTGCGGACCAGTCTTGGTCTCATCACTCAAGGAATTCTTCAGCAAGTCAAAGATGATATTGCGGATATCGACGTCCAGTCCAGTGGTCCTGATGACAGTCTCGAGAGAATTGCGTAGATCGGCCTTGTCCACATTTGGTTGACACACAAGTCGCTGCTCAAGAATAGTCGCTGAGGCGAATTGTCATGAATTCAGCGTGGGCACATACCTGAACGGTCTTGTACAAGGATGTGTATATTTTCATCGCTTGAATTTCGGACATCAACTTGATGGCCGTGTGGTGGATGCTGGCGTTCTTGAGTTCCTGCATTTTTCTGCCCTCTAATGTGGACACACAATTTCGATCAAGAGTGTAACAGTTGGGGCAAATTGATTTCTAAATATATCAGAAAGGATTTAGACGGACGTTTGATTGTGAAATTGGAATTATTTTTGAAGTTTATTGATCAAACAACAACGAGTTCTATTCTTGCGCACAAGCTGCGATAGAAGGAATTTTTGTTGTGGTGTGAGTTACTTGTTGACATGACGAGGGGGATGAATTGTTTGACTGTTTTAGATTTGGACAGTTCGACCTTGAAATTGAAAGTCGTTGCATAAGATAGTGTATTCACTTAGATGATGACAGGAAGAGAAATGAAAAAAAGGGATTATTTAACCTGCCTTGTTTCTTTTTTCATAAAATATTTGAATTCGATGCATACCAACAACAAAGTGTTGAGCGATATTGCACGAGGAATAAAAATTATCATTTTTCTCAATCGACTCAACCATCAACATAAACTACCCTCTTGAGTGAAAGAGAGGGTGGCCAACGATCGGGTGAATCAGAGAGGACATGTCGTTGGTTTACCCGTGGTAGCAATATTTCTAACTTAATAAAAGAATCTATAAGAAATTTAAAAAAAATGAATTTTGGACAATTAACATAAGACTGTTTGCTGATCTGTGGCGCTTAGAAACCAAAACCAACCCTTACTCAACCACGTGATACTCAGCCGTACGAATCTTGCCGCCTGTGAAAAATATCGTATTGCACTTTACCGTCGATGACACCAAACAATGGAGTCAGAAACTTTCGGCGAAAGCGATCGCCACTGACTTGTTTACTCAGTTTGTTTACGTTGATCGTGTTAACTCCTCCCTGCTCCAGAGCCGTCCTCGGTATTTCCGAGAAACTTGATAACGTTCCGGAGTTCGAGTTCATGGCGTTTCTTCTTTTGATGTTGTCTTCGCTTTATGATGACGTAGCAGATAGCACCAAAAGCGAGAGTTACGCAGTAAACTATAATTGGGTTCATTACTATTTTTATCCCTATCTTCTTGATTTCATTAAGATTTTGCTCATTCATTTTATTTAAGTAGGGCAAGCTCTCTTGATGACTCGTAATATTAAGCGATGCGGAAGCTGGTGTCTCTGGTCGCCACCTTCTGTTGTTCTTATGATTAATGAACAAGGATTCGTTGACCCAAACTCTATCATAAGGTATGTCCCGTTGATTACTTTTTCAGCGTTGTTTGCCTCCTTCACTTTTACTGGTCTGTCGTTTATTATGATGATGCCTTCATCGATCGTCGTAACATGATCTAGGTGGCTAGGTTGGGTGGTGCAGTGCGCCACATTCCCAGAGTGCAATTGTTGCGCACGAGTTTCAGCAGGCATTTACTTACAAAAGGTTGATGACATTGCTGCGGTACAATTGATGACGGCTACTGCACTCTGCTATTGCGTTGTTGCCGAGGAGTCGTAGGATCGCTCCAAAACGGGAAAAATAAAAACTTTCTTACACATTCACTTAGGTCTATGGCTTCATTTTTCTATTATTTTTTCAATTTGATTTTACGAACATTTTAATTTTTTTCTTTTTTAGACGAAAATCTGGTTGGCACATAACTAGATATTCAGGGCAAGTTTATAAACCTCAAACTGCGGCAGTCCTTCATGATTTGCACTAATACATAATTATAAATAACTGCGGACTTTGGATGAGAACAGTCGGATTTGCATTCGTAAAAGCAATGTGACAATCAAACTGCGATCAAATGTGATTTTTGTTTATTGCAGGATTACAGGCAAGCGGGAAGGTGGACGGCATCATGCAGAAACGGTTTTGTTTGGTATTTGTTATTTCTTTAACATTTTCAGAAATTCGTCTGTTTATTGTAAAAACAATTAAACCCAGTATTAAACCTTGTTATTCTCGTCCACGGGATGGCTTGTAATCTCAATGTATTCTTCCCAACAAAATGATTAAATCGCAATGAAATGCTTTATAACTTTTTCTTCCTAATTTAGCGTCTGGGGTGGACATGAGCCTCAACCAACAAGCCTCTTCAACTCGCACGGTCACTGGCGAGATGTCTCCAACTTCGCACTCAAAGTAGCCGGAGCTAAGTTGTCAATGCTCTCTAAATTGCCCACCCACATTCGGCTGTTTCTGATCCCTATACGCTTGACTAGGCTCATGTCGTTGTACCGTCCCCTGTCGTCAACGCAAGCAATACCAAGTATCAATTAATAATATTCAATAAAAACAAAATTAATAAAAACATTACCTATGATGGCAAATTGATTTTTCTTATGTATTTTATTTCTCTTAAAATACATAAAAATATCATTTTTCTATTATTTTTTCAATTTGATTTTACGAACATTTTAATTTTTTTAGACGAAAATCTGGTCTGCCTAATAGACTTGAGTCGTTCCGAATAGACTTGAGTTGTTCCGGACATGTATAGCTCCCGGTACTATGTCTTCTCTCGGAAACATTTCCTATCGTTCCGTAAACTCATCCTAAACATGTCCATGTCCATCCGACATGTCCAGAATTTGTATACAAAAATTCTACACACCCATATAACTAGGCTGACTAGACATCCTTTTTTAAGAGAACTTGTCCTCTTTTTGTCTAATAAAAAAATACCCAGTATCTTTTTGGGAATACATTCCATTTGTCCTTTTTTGGGTTTTTTTCCAAAACTAAGAAATTTTCTGCGTTTTTCCGGTCCTTACGCGCTTAACTAGGATCTTGTCGCTGTACAGCCCGTCAACGCTAACAAATTAATAGCATCCCCAAAAAAATAAAAAAAAAACATTGCCTATGATGGTAAACTGATTTTTCTTATATGTTTTATTTCTCTTAAAATACATAAATATTGAACAACAACAATAAAATTTGTTTCTTTGATTAAATAGTTTTTTTTTCTGTTTTTTTGCTTTTGTTTCTGTACACTTTTGCATATTTCTTTTGTTTGCAATCTTTGTTTCAAAATGTAAATATTGTTTGTTTTTTTTTTAGATATCCTCTTACATGATCTATGCTTCTCTTATTTTATTTTTTTAAAACATCTCTGAATTTCGATTGGATTCTGATTAAAATTTGTGTTGGATCTTGTTGAAGACAATCTCCCTCAAATTGATTTACTTTTTTCTTTACAACTCTAAAATAAAGCGTTTAAATGTGAATTTACGAAACACCGAATGGAAACAAAAAGGAAATAAATTTGAAAAATGATTGCTTTTATTCCAATGAATTTCGATTTGCTTAGTTTTTTTTTTCCAAAAATTTATTTATATCCTACCTACGAAAACTAGTTTAAACAAAGTGGTTTTGTGTGTGTCTACGAAACAGAATCACATGAAAGTTAAGGAATACCCTCTAATTTATGGCTTACAATTAGTTCACACCAAAACAATGACTGACGAGACATGCACATGAATGGAGAATGTAGGGTTTTGTATGTCCTTTGGTTGGAAAAGGTCGATTTAATATTCTAGTAGGATTTTGTAAGTGACGAGAGCTACTTTGTGAGTCTTGGTTTTCCCAGAGACGCACAAAGACTCTTGGGGAATGTTTGAATGAGCGTAGATGACAATGATTGGTTTATAGTAAGGTAAATCTGCACGAGCAAAAATTTAGTTGAACATATGGTAAGGCAATGTACTACGCAGTTGCATAGGACACTGATTTACAACTGAAAGAGTTTCCAAGAACACTGGGCAGCTAAAAAGTCTACAAAATCAAGATGAATTCTACAAAACAACAACCACAATATAATGAAGTTATCTACGATACCACAAAAATCTGCAGAAAAAAATGTGAGTGGATTACCAGCAGCCAAAGTTCTCCGACAAAAAATAAAAAAAACACGTGAATCGTCCTGGCAGTGGTACGCCTAAGACATGCAACGACTCGTCTGTGAGGCTTCTGGAGGGAGCTGGTCATAAACAACAAAGTTAAATAATGCTTGCTCAAACAGTTCGATGGAATGACGTCTAATTCTGCTCCGTAATTCTCATCATCAACGACATCATTGCCTGAGCTCAAATCGATGACTTTTTTATCCTTACAAGACAAGGACACTTGTCCTTCACAGCGTGACCGTGAAGGAAAAGTTGGGAGGGGCTACGATAGGAGGCCATTGCTGAAAAAACGCTGTGACTTGTAGGCAATGCTCTTTCCGTCCAGACTAGGATACAAGGAATAATAATAATCATTTAATATGGGTGGCGCTTCACCCCGTAGAGGGCCTAGCGTTTACAGGCAGCACTCATGCTGGCCGTGCTTTTGTTGTCTCATGATTGAAAGGTCGCGTTTTCCGAACGTCCAAGTTTGAGAAGCTTTTTCTAGACATTTATTATTCCTTGGGCATTGTCAGTGACTCGAAAGAGACAGTGAAAATAATTTGTGGTCGTACTGGCCGGGAATCGAACCCAGACAGTAAAGTTAAGTTGCTTAGAGGTGACGGACGTACCCACAACACCATGGCCACCACCAGGATACAAGGAATGGTCTTCACAATTTTTTGGTAAACTCTCAAAAACTCATTTTGTTCTAAAGGCCCGACCATAATTGTTAAACTTAAAACTTCCCCCGAATCGAACGAAAAATTGCCAGAACCATCGTCAAATTTGCTCACAGTTCTTATAAGAACGTACTCAAAATACCGCCGACAACTTTGATATATTTACGGACGTAAAGAACGATTCGTTTTGCTCCCACTTAGTTGGCACATATACGCCGAGTTTTGAAGTCGACGCATGGCACCCAGAGGAAACCAAATTCTCATTAAAAAGGAGGAACACAACTGACGTTTTGGCCAGATAATATCATTTCGAAACGAATAACAAAATTAACTCAGAGACGGTCTCGGTCCCGGTCTCAACTGGAAATGAACACGACTTTGTATAAGTCTGTCTAATACAGAACAGCAGTGATGTAAAGAAGACATGACGCAGTACAGTGGAGGATGAAGTGTGAGAGTTGAGGAAAAGCTGGGAAGGCCACATTGCATCACAAAAAATTGCAGAACAGGATAAGGAAAGTTCGTCAAAATTTGTAATCGACGTTCCAAGTCTCATCTTGCTTGAAAGTCACGGATTTCAAGTTTGGCTTAGAATTTAAACAGACATGTTCTACGTTTTTTTAGTGTTTTAGGAAGCAGCACTTGCTTCTATCGTGACCAGAACTTTCGATGACTGCCTCGGATGGAAATTGCCAATGCCGATTCTTAATAGGATCTTCTTAATAGAAATGATTTGTGAAGTTGTTGTCAGAGGACGAAAGTAGTTTCATTGTACTAATCTTTGAAAGTATTGCACAGGTAGAAATAGTTTTTTTTATGAACTTTGGGTTTATTGAAAATTATAACACAGCGGATTCGGGTTAAATGAAAATGTAAACTTACTTCGCCTATCTTATCCACTTTCCTCACTCCGTGGTATTGGGACAGCCTACTAATTGGGACAAGAATTGGTTGTCCACATTGATAGGAGCAATCCACTGCATGTTTACGTTTCTGAGGTATCTTGCCACATATCGGTTAGTTCAGAAAATCATCACGCATTTTTCTGTCGTCTTCCACTCTCGACTGCTGGTCACTTAAATATGATGACATTGGTCTCAGTACGTGGTAGTCTGAAAACGACAAGTCCAGAGAATACGTGGCATGCCGAAGAACTTCCTAGCTGAATGAGTTAATGCGGTTTTGAGTGGGTTTTGCTGTATTTGCCATGCATATCCATTCAGAAACATCACTTGCCGCTTTCCCTGGACTATAAATGCTATTTTTTCCTCCCGAGCATCACTTAACATTTGCGCTTGATGACGGTTAACAAGGCGTATCTATTCCGGAAGTTCTTCCGGTGTTGGCATTGGCTTCCATCAGGCAAAACTTTAAGTTCTTCTTCTAGAATGAATTTGTTTGCACCTGGACTTGACCTCAAGATAGCAATTTCCAACACGAAGCTACTTCCAAAATAGGTGAAGCGCCAAAAGAACTTCCCATTTCCACAGCTTAAGAACATTGACACTCTTAAATAATTGCTTTGGAACTTCCGCGTTCTGTTAAATTTGTCTAAATTTGTACACACTAAATGACAGCCTTTAGGAGACTGAACTGCAATGACTCTGTAGAGTTTACTCAGAACGCCCGACAACTGGATGAGTTCACGTTAAACCAGGCAACTTCAGTGCTCACTATCACCATGTACAGCTAATATAAGCGTGGACTTGATCTATATTCTAAATGTTTAGACACCAGTGTTCATTATCCGAATTAATTCCGCACTAGTTCCACATTTTGAGCGTAAGTATCCATTGACTCATATCTAATAGCGCAATTAACAGAAACTAAAGAAGATACCATGTTGAACAATAGCACCAAGCAGAAAAGACGAACAGGAAGACGTACTTTCACTGAGCAGCAATGAAATTTCAACGAAGCACCAAAAGGTCCTACTTTCTTTCTTGGAAAGGCGAAGGGGATAATACTATAAGTACCTATTTATGTGACATTGTACGCGGTAGGGTGTAGTTCTTGAAACATTTTCGAGCAAGGGTTCACATCATTCGACCTTCAAAAATTTTAACTCTAACTGTGGCAGATATTACACGAGCTTGCTTTGAAATGATGCTCCCAGATTCACCTTAAATTTTATTTTTATTTTTGATTCTCATCAAATGAATGATCGATAAATACTGATTTTGATTTTGCGTCCTATTCGAATATAGTACATACAATGTTTCGAAGAAGAAGACAATTAAATTATTTGATTTTTGCTTTTTTTTTTTTTGTTTTTTTTTTTTGTCCACAATAGAGAATAATACTAGTAAAGCTTTTAATTTACAACACTTGTCTTGATAAGAAATACGATTGTATTGATAAATGTTTGATTACATGCAAAAATTGAATTCGAAACTGAAAACACAAGGAAAAAAGTTGAAAAAAAGGGAATAAAGTTAAACTTTAACGAATATTTTTTGTTTTGTTTCTTTGTTTTTTTTTTTTCTTCTACACACAATATTTTGTTTTGCTTTTTTGTTTGTTTCTCAGTCTTGCTTATAAATAATTGGACAATAATAATGATTTTATTCATATGATAACAGTTTGTTTTTTGCTTTTTGTTTTCCTTTTCGATTGAAGACTTAGAATTGTGTTATAAATGAAATTACGTGACATATACAAAAAATCCTGGTTGTAGCCAATCCGTAAGTGTCCTTATGAGTTAGTAAATTCTTTGAAAACTAATAAATTTATGTCACAAGCAAACTAGGGCCAGCGATAGCGATACGTTAATAAGATGCTGCGCGGAAACAAATATGCGCGCACACGATTGCGTTGCGCTTTCTTGTGTGCCTCAAGCGCCTCAATTGCTGGAATATATCGCTGGTGATGGTCTGCTTCTTCCACGGCCGATGTAGTCTGTCCAAAGGCGCTTGTGCCTCGAAATGTTTTGTTGACCATGCCCCCTTAGCGGTAGCATGATTTAAAGAAATTATCGAAAAAGTTTGATGTTTTGGGTTCAAATCACGGATTATTATTTTCACTGCAACACTGGATGCAATCCATGCAGTTGTGCTATCTGTTGTTTCCATCACTTTTGCGGTTTATATTCGATGATGTCAGTTGAAGCTGAAAGTGAACGAATAGTGTTAGATTATCGGGGTTTCTCTTATCGGTTAAATGCAATTATCTATGACTAAACTCGATTTGTGTTGTGTTGGTACAAGCATATAATTGAATTGCACTAAAGAGGCTTCTTATTTTTGTACTGCGATTTTTACGCGAGGGTAAAGCTTTGCTAACTAACTCAGTGAAACTGTAATGACTCGCTATGACTTCTTGACATTTAAAGTGATGATAAAAGCTTGTGAGGTATCTTACAAGGATCATGTTGTGTTTAGATTTATTCCTCAGTTGGTGAATTTCTACGGTCTTGTGCTCTCAATAATACGTTTCATTTGATATCAAAGGCCAAATTCTCTCCTCAGTTGTTAAAAGTGCTAGCAAAAGGGTGTTTTATATTATTGTCTCGAGCTAACTTATCTTTAGTGCTGCAGATTATGGGCCTAACAAGTCTTGCAGTAACCACCAAAGTGGTTTAATTTTTACACTATCAAGGCAGTCATCTTATAACTCCAACGAATTTTAGAGACACACTAGATGACAAAGATAATGGATAGGCTAATTCTAGTTAGCGACGGAACTCGAGGCAATAGTACCTGGTTTCTCAAACTCCAAGGTTGAATTGTAACGCTTCTGTACAGACAGAATTACAGAAAGACTGACAATATGCAGAAAACCAAACGATATGGGTTATTCCCATGTTTCTGGCATCGTCTTGATTAAGAGTTTCTTTATAGAGGGCTGTTAAAACAACGTTTTGTAAAAAACCGCAAAAGAGTGTTTTTAGAGGCGGATAACCTTAAATTGATTACATTGTTTTCTGTAACAGTTCTCTCTTATTTTAAGGTTGTTCGATTTAGCAATTCATCATGTACAGACTCAAGCCGGAGTAGGGTTAACAGAGTCTTCAGATTTATTTCGAAAAGCATAGTTCAATTCGAGAAAACTCAAATTGAAACTTGTCCAAACACTATTACATCCAGAAACAAGTCACCGTTTCGTGCATTTTATGGGTGGGTGAAACCATTGGTCCATATGTCTTCAAATTTTTTTCTGACAGCCAACCGGCAATAAAGCCTTAGGATGGGACATCTTGTCGTCGAAATTGGGCAGGTTATGACGACAAAGCTCAAACTGAAGTCCTTGTCGAAACTCCATGCTGGGTACCAGGGCACACTGGCATCCAAGGAAATGTTAAAGCGGAGAGTCCTCCGAAGTGTGGATCTGAGAATCTCGGGCAATCACTTACGCATTTATGCCTTGGCTGCATTTGAAGAAAACTGGAAGACGAAGCCATAGACAGTAGAGTTGAGAGAAAAATCACTAGCGGTTTCTTTTTCGCAGTGATTGAAAATAACAATCATAGTCTGTTATCGACTGTATTTTCAACAGTGAATACGTTCCAGGCAGTGAATACGTTAAACACAGTGAATACGTGCCACACAGTGAATACGTTCCACACCGTGAATACATTTCACACAGTGAATACTTTCCAAACTGTGGTAACGTTCACAACTGATTTTTTTTCACAGTCTCAATCATGAATTGGAATATTACACACGCCGTGGCTGCTACTTTGCACAACTCCATTTCGCAGGCAGAAAGAAGATGCGACAACCGCAGTTATCTCTGTATACGATATTAACTTGAATGTCATACTGATTGATTTAACTCAGAGCAGCAAACAACGATAAATGATTGGTCGGTGTAGTGGATGTATTGAGATTTCATATATTGTACACTATGACTATCTATATTCGAACAATTAGGAATGATTGAATTAAAAGGCTGATATTTGGTGTGAGTTTTTGGATAGGGGAGAGTAACACAACAATATAAAAAAAATTTAATTCACAATTTAAAATCAGAGTAATTGGAAAATCGCAAATATGAATACGAAATCAAATCTCAGCCCAACTCTATTAGACAGAGCTAGAACTCCATGGTTTGGAAGCTGGAGCAACAGGAGCTTGAATGGGAGACCTGATCGGCTATGGGTAGGCATGCATCGCAATTGAATACATATATCGCATCGACTTTTTCTGGAGCTCCAGAGAGGAGGAAGAAATATAATATATCGAACATCTGCTCTGCGAATGGCCACGCCTAGTAAGAAAAAGAAAGCAGTTCCTCGGAAACTACTTCGCAGAGCTGGAAAACTTGAACTGAAAAAACCTAAATGATATAAATGAATACGGATGGTTTTAGGGGTTACAAGAAGATCTTTCGGTAGTGTAAAATCAACTCTCAAGCGCAAAATGGAGGCAGCATGTTCTTCTAAGTGAGCTACGGCTGTAAAGGTCATCACGCCCTTACCGATATAGATACCAACGTAAAACGTTTCAACGGTGTGTGCTACAAAGACACGATTATTAGCATTTTCACACTTGGACTTGAAATACAACATTCGACGCGTTACCGAAATACTGCCTGAAGAACTACAAGAGTATGTGAAAATTAGGCCGCGTCATCCGCGGCGGTTACAAGCCCGAAATCACGTAAAAACATTAATGCCAGAAAATTATCTGTGAAATAAATTCAATTCAATAATTTCCTGTATTGTATTTCAATTTAAAATTCTCCGCCTAATAAAACCCTTTGCAATCACCATTTAATTTTGTGGTCACAAGGCAAAACCGCTAAAATTTCGACTTTTTCAAATTTGAGTTATTCACACTGAGTACCAGAAAAGAAAAACACTATACAGATAGCCGATTTCACAGCTGATTGTCCCCTAGTCCATCGGCGAGTTTGTGTGCTTTTTTGACAGATATTCATGAATGTTTGACGGTTATTCACGAAATAACGCAAATGCCGTCCTCTGATTGGTCAATTTGGTTTAAGAAAACATTATAAAAAACAGTTGTCAAACATTTTAAGGGGCAGGAGAGGAGGAGGTAGAAGTCGGACATCTCTGTAATTCTTCCTTTCTGCTGAGGACTATAGGAGTATGACAACAATGAGACTATATGACGTCAAAAGAACTATTAGTCCTCCAATGGAAATGTTGCCACAAGACGTGTGAAAATGATTCAACAATCGGGGATTTAATCATTAGTTCAACTTAAAGATTTTGAAGAGGCAATCTAAGGAAGACAAGAAACTGCTAACCTCTTGGAGGCAGGAACTGTGAAACGTCAAAGCTTGTCATTATTGTACAAGATTCGAAATCTAGTTTAATTACCATTTTTCAGTCTACAGGTCAACCGTGTAAGAAGGTGGGTTTTCAAGCAATGTGTACCAGAGCATTGGACGAACGGCTTTTCATATTCGAACAAGCGCAATGTCTTTGTTATGTTGTTCCCGCGAAACGAAATGGCGAGGTTTCATCACCACCGCCTTGAGTTCATCCGTTCGTGAGAGGTTATCAAACCGAACAAGCCTATAGCGTAAACTCCAGTTCAGTATGGTCATTGTTGTGTTAATTTTCTCACTCTCTCTCTCTTTTCTGGTGTTCTCGTGTATTTTTTTTTTTTTATTATTTCCCGTCAACAGACAGCTGTTTTGACGGCCAATTGAAATTTGACAACTGAGGACATTTGAAGGCACTTTCAGTTAAAGTTCATCCAAACCTCGAGATTTCGGTTCGGTGGGAATATAACATCGCCTACTTCTTGATTGTACCAAAC
The DNA here is from genome assembly GCA_964034865.1 of Eristalis intricaria. Taxonomy (NCBI): domain Eukaryota; kingdom Metazoa; phylum Arthropoda; class Insecta; order Diptera; family Syrphidae; genus Eristalis; species Eristalis intricaria. The sequence continues at coordinate 76,433,525 of OZ035874.1, forward strand.
CATGGCTTTTGCTTAGTCAACTAAGTAAATCGTGTGTAGCACAAAAGTTATAATAAATGTGATTAATTGGTGGCCGTGGCGTTTTGGGTATGTGCGTCGACCCCCACGCAACTTAACTTCGCTGTATGGGTTCGATTCCCGGGCGGTAGGACCAAATATTATTTTCACCTCTTTCGAGTCATTGACAATACTCACAGAGTAATCCTGCCTAGAAAAAGCTTCTCAAACTTGGCCGTTCGGAGTCCGTCGTAAGACTTGTAGGTCCCTTCCACTCGTGAGAGAACAATAGCACGCACAACACGAGTGGTTGCTGAGAAGCTAAGCCCTTGCCATTTACTGGGTATAGCGCCACCCATATTCTCAATTCATCTGCCAGATTTCGACAATTAATATAGGTTTAAAAGCTATATTAAACTTAAGAACAAAACGTAGCCAAAAGCATGGCAAATTTTCAAACAGCCATAATCTAAGAACCTAGGCAAAATTGCAACACAAACTGTAATTTAGGCACGCCCACTGTAGTAATTGAGCCGCATTTAGCGAAACCCAAGGAAGTTTAAGGAAATGGTTACTGTATCATTTTTGTGTATTCCATCGATTGCATAAGTTGACCTAACCCTTCTTACTTCTTTAAGTGCTTTTTCACAGTGGAAAGTGCTTCAGTGACTGAGATTCCGAAGAGCTCAAAAATTCTTCAAAAAAATCTACCACTAGACAAATTTGTGAACGTGTGAAGATGTAATTCTATGAAACTACTCAACATAAGCAATTTATAAAAAATGCACTCTATGCTTGACAAAAAAAACTGAAAAAATTAAAGAAAAAGAAAAAAAAAGAAACTCAAAACAATGATCGCTTGAATGTCTGCATTTATTTTGTTCACTACTGCGCTAACGCACTGACCTTTCTTCCGTTCGTCATTTTTGACCTTCTATGTTTATCGATCGTGCATAAAAGTCATTTCGATTTTTATTGCAAGAACAAATTTAGATTCAGTGTTAGGTTCTGTGTCTGATTGTAAATCATATCTGAAGACAAATAAAGCACTTACCTGCAGGGAACGGATCGTGTCGAGCAGAGCTTTCTTTTCATCCAACAGCGTTGTGATATCATCTTGTGCGGCTTTCAGATACGTTCGAAGGACATCATTTTCTTGTTTTGCTTTTTGTCTGAAATGGGAAGTATTAGCAACGCCTTGCATGGACACTAGGGGAAGCTCACCTGTAGCTCTCTTGGTTTTCCCTCGAGTGACTCAGTTGTTTGCGGTAGTTTTCGTTATCCAACTTCAGTTGCTGGAGGACTAGCTGCAGAGAGAGGACTTCACGATCACGGTCCTTATCACGTGGTGACGACGATATTCTGACCTCCTCATCCGCCGTAGCTGAAATGAACACAGCGATAAGTAAAGTTTGTCACAGACTTGGGCGTGTGTTGCATACCTCCTTCGACGGGCTGAATGTGCAGGATTCCATTCTCGTCCCGCTTCACTTTCATTGAGCCTATTGCTAAGTTGATTGGAATTGGACCCGGGGAGGTAATGTTAACTGGCGGGCGGTCCTCTATCAAATTGAGTTTCACATTCTCAAGTGAAATCTGAAAAGGATTGATCACATCTAACCTAGTTCACAAGGGAAGTGCCGACTTACATTTAAAGGCAGCGGTTTGGTAATGATTTCATCCTCGGCCAGGTCTCCCAATCCAATCACTGTACTCATGGACAAGTCCAGTGAAATGTCCTTCACCCGAATGTCCGCGTGATGTGTGAACCAGCTAAAAACAGAGACATTCACTTCTCTGATCAACATGATAATGTTCGTAACTTACTCGTGAATGCATTTCTTGTCGGAAATATCCACCGGCTCGGCTGGCGGATGAAGAGTCTCCTCCAAACGAAGCTGAATACATGGCGGAGCCTCGGGATTGTATGGTGCCAGGTTCCATGCTTTGCAACGTGCCCCGAACTTCGTCTGAAAGATGTGGAGAAACTGATTAAAAACGTCTGCGAGCCAGATGTGTCGGGGGTGTAAAGTAAAACACACATTTCACAGCAAACACAAGTGGTATTGTTGATTCGACACAAAATACATTAAAAAGCTGATTGGTTTATGTATAAGCGGAAAATTTACGACACACACAAGCACATAACTCAGCATGCAAGGCCAATTCAGAAGCGTCATATCCAATTATTGTCAGTTCCAAATATTAAGCTTAAAAAATTCTAACGAAACTTAGGCTTAATTCATTCATATTGCTGAGACGTAATGGTGTTTTCACCGAAAGCTTATTGCATACACCGCTCTTTTAGGCGATCTTTATCAAGGCCTAACTTTTGCTGTCTCCAATAAAACAAAATGTTGCTTTTTGTGAACTGAGGCTTCATGTCAAGATAAGTGGCGTGGAAGACTCAAATTTAATGTGATCCATAAGCACCGAGCACGTTTGAGCATATTATAGCCGAGTGTACGGTGCAGCTGGTAGTCTCAAATGTGCCTAGTTCCGAATTCCATTCTAAAGGATAAGCTACACTCAAGGCCTACTTAATTCATGTCCCACTATACGAAAAACATGGCTTTCAATAAGAAGATACCCACGTTTAAGCGGCTGAACTAAAGGTGACGTGATTACTTTTTACAATTAAACGAATAAATAAAGGCATTTGATACAAATACTGATGCGAACGAACCCTCGTTTTATTTCGACATTTTATTTTATAACGGATAACGGATAAGAAAGAAAATAAGAGTATGGTTTTCCCCAATGAGCCGGCACCCTACAAAGTTTGAAGTGCATGCAGAAAGTACTGAAAACAGATTTCGACGAATTCAACAGAAGTTTGGCACATATGAACCGGAACCCACGCCCTGCTATTGAGGGTGCAGAGAACTATGTCCACTGTGGGTCTAATGTCCCATTAAATGGGAAGTAAGTCCACTTTAGCAAAGTTCACTTTGCCCGCTTACTGTCGATGAACCCGATAGACGGGCTATCTATCGCCATTCACATAGATAGTCAGGCGGACATAAAGGCTCTGGATAAACCATCAATTAAATCGAAGATGTTAAAACTTTTCCGTCTATCTCTTAGGGAGCCGTTAGATGCAACCTGACCCTATGCTGGGTACCTGGGCATAGTGGTTTTCCAGGCAACGAAAGGAACGACGACTTAGCAAGAATAGGAGTAGGACTGCCACTGGCAAATAATCAGGACACCCCATATCGCTCACTCCAAGTAATAAATACCATGTTACTTACAGATGCCGTTGACTCCGCTAATCGGAGATGGATGGAACGTAGTGGGCTTTATCACCGGCCACAGCTTTCTCGGTATCCATGCCGGAAGAATGGGAGCCCCCAACTACTGCAGAAGCTGTAGAGACGAGGAGGAGGAAGAAAATACGCTTCATCTCCTCGGCACTTGTCTAGCCCATTCAAAAACTAGAAAAGATATACTAGGCAACTACTTTTTCAGAAACCTAGAGGAAATGTTACACTTAAAGGTTTAAGACATAGCCAAGTTTATCAGGAAAATTAATTGCCTGTAAATCACCACAGGAGTGGACTTGTCGAAGTAGGCCACTAGAATACCAATAAGTAGTCTCAAGGTTTATTTCATTTTTCGTTTGTGTAGTCCCTTTTTAAAAGAAGCCGGTGGAAAGCACCTGGTAGCGATAGCACAAAGGATCCAAACAGGATCTAAATGGGCCACAACTGCTACAGTGGTGGCAATCACCCGTACCAAACCTAACCTAGTTCACCTCGCACATACCCCAAATTCTACAGTGACCCAAGCAGAAGGGTTGCCACTCCTTACACATTCCACTGGGTATGATGAAATAAGAACAATTGTAAAATTGGCCTTATTCCGCTATGACAATGGAAATAAGGGCATATTGTTTTTATTTCCAAATCGAAACAATGTCAAATTTAGAAAAAGAAGGATGGGTGGGTGGCTAGCTTCGCTGGCTAAAAAGATTTTAACACTTTTTTCTCGCAGGACTTAACCCGCTTACGTGACTTCGTCGATCCGCTAACGGTATTTCAGCAACTGTCATGCAGGCGCCTGGAGCTAAACTAACAAACATCGCCATCGTTTTGAAACAGAAATATGAAATAAAATTTAGAAAAAATTAATTTGTCCTTATTTCGTTCTAAATGGAAGGACCGCCGATTTCCGATTTGGCTTAGTTTGGCGTTAGAAAAATCAAAATGCTCATTTGGTTTTATTTCGTCTTGCATAATTTAAAGTTAATTATGTCTTTTTTTATACTTTCTTTTTTCACTGATTGCAGTAAATTGTATACTGCTTAACAACCAAGAGTAAATATAATTAAACTTAAGGTGCAGGCGAATGCCAGACAATTGTTGACATACCCGTACCTGAGCGACGAAGTCGCGTGAAAGGGTCAAACTCTGCGGAAAAAAGGGTTGAAATACTGTTGCCGAGCGAAGCGAGCCACCCACCCAATACTTTAAATACACTTTAAATAGACTTTTTTATAGGCTAACTTTCAAATTATAGCCTTACTTCACATTTTTAAAAGTGGGAATTTATTTCACAAAAAGAGGGAATTAAGATTTGATTGTATGGGAACCAAGTCCCTAAGTGGACTTGCTTCCGTGGACTTAGTTCCATGCACATTGTTAATTCGAATTAAATGCATAGAAATTTCGATTGTTTTGTTTCCAAACAAACTGACATTTCAAATTTTTGCTGAAAAAGTAATACTTTATCAAAACTCACGTTCCATTTTATACATATACCTTACAAAACAAAAGTGGATTCGATCACTACATTAGAGTTTGATTGATGCTTTTCATATTTTTTAGCTACGCTCGGAAAAAAAAAGACGTCTGAAAAGAATCTTTTACGCTCTAACTCATGATATATGAAAAATAACGAACTAAATCGAATGAAGGGACCTGCAATATAGAAGTTCATGACCACGTGGGTATGAACTAACAATCAAAATAAAAATCATTAAATCTGTGTATGTCAAAGGTTTAGTCCAACCTCTATTCTCTCTCTATTAATGAGTGCTTAAGCTGTCTACTTGAAATCATAATCTAATGAGTTATTATTTCGTTCATTAAATAAAATTGGGGCATTTTAAAAAAATAAATAAACAGGGACATCGAACATTTCAAAATGCAACTTCCGACGTAAGAAACACTCTCAAACCCGAGATCTCCAAGCAAAACCACGCTTAGGAGACCATAATTAAGAGATGCTTCAAAATTGACAGAAACGTTTGGAATGGGCCAAAAGCCATAAATACTAGACAGTAGAAGATTTCAGCAGTGTGTTTTAGAATGACGAATCAAAGTTCGAGGTATTTGGTTAGAACTTGAATCTTTGTAAATTACGGGAATGAACTCGGCTTTGGCCTAGAGTGAAATAAAGAGAAGGAAATAAATTCGAACTTAAAAATCAAAAGAATTCATTTATTCCATAAATTGAAACTGTATCTACCAAATTATGGAAGGTGTCTCCAGGTGACACCCCTTATTTTCTGACTAGAAATATGCCGGCCAAAATAATTCAAGGACTATGATTCCCCCGCAGCAGATAGCAGTTCACGATTTTTGTTTAATGTATCCCAACATCCTAGGAATTTGCAAATCATATGCAACAAAACGAACAAATGTGTACCATTTAAAAGACTGAAATCAATTGAAAGGGAATATTTTTCCGCGATGGTAATGCTTCGTCGAATCGACGAACACCAGTTTTATTTTTAACGGTTTTTCTCAAGTTACTCAGCCCTTATAACAGGTTTTTTGTTCAACAATACTAATACGAGGACTGAATTTAGCTTATTCTTTTAACGTCCTGACACTTGGCGTCCCTTGGGAAGTACACTGAATAGACATTTTTCATCTGAAACAACCCACCACACAAAACGTACACGAATTGGTAGCGTTTTGTGGCGGTCGGTGTCTGGAGATTATATACACGTCTAAATCATTAAATCAAAATCGTGAACTAAAACAATTCATCACGAAAATAAGGAAATATTCGCCAAAATGATCTGTGATCTGTTATTTTTTCCACATTTTTCTCCGAACCTACTTAGGCGGAAGCCTTACATTTTCAGGCTCTGCAAACCTCGCAGTTTCTATCCTCGTTTGATAACCCTCGTTTCACGCCTCTTGAATTCATCCATTCAGCAGAGGTTCATCATCATCATCATCTTCTAACCCGCATGATCCGCTAAAGGGGTCGCGGGTGTAAACCACGCACGAGAGATCTCCAGGCAACTCGATCCTCCGTCATCGACTCTAACTCATCAACACAGCAAAGGTTGTCAAACCGAACAAGCCTACAGCGTGAATTTCTGTCATTTTGTTGTTCAATTTCGTATTTTATTTTTGTATTTTCACTCTATTATTTCCTGTCAACATACAGTTGTCCTGGCGGCCATTTATAAATTGAGAGCGAGTGACTTGAAAAAGTGGTTTCGGTGGGAACGGTTTATTAAGGTTTCAGTAAAAGTTCACCCGAAACTACCGGTATCGGCTCGGTGGAAACGTAGCATTAAATTCTTCGGTGGAATGACATTGTAGCTGAATTTTAATTAGAGAGATAGAATGCGAAAATAAACACCAACAAAACCAAAATGAACTGAAATTCATCCTATTCCCTTTTATGGTTTGATAATCACTCACGGCCGGATGAACTTGAGGAGAATTTAACTAGATATTAATGAAATTGATTGATTTCGAAACTCAGATAATGTATGGCGAAATCTAGTAGATTTGGAGAAATTTTTTGAAATATCTTGATTTTGTTCGGTGAAAAGTGGTATTACTCTCCTACATTAAAAAAAACAAGTCGATTGACGATCCTCTATTAGGCTTTTTGGAGAGTCATACATATATGATTGAGTGCGGTATCTTCAAACTAGAAGAATTCTTATGTTAGATTAAGTGGCTGGATGCAGATCCTAGTCACACTGCGGATTGAATAAGTTCTCCTTACTAGATCGTTTTTTGTATTGTATGAGTCTTTAGAAGACGGTAGGACTTATTGAGGGACATACGTAGATATCCTCGAGGTGTGGGACAAGAGATGCTACCAGATATAGGGAGTTCCTCCACTTTGTAATTACCTGGCAAGGTATTTATTGAATTGCTAGCTTGCAGACAATAAGCGGATGTCTTTTACAATTCTCTAGGTATTTGATTGCAGCTTGGAATTTTGCGCCGTTTCCGAACTGAACAGCGAGTTTGACAAGCTTTTTCTAGACAACCGTGTTCTCTGAGGTTTGTCAGTGACTCGGGAAAAGTGAAGTCATGAAGTATGACATATCGGGATCTGGAGTCAAATCTAAGCACTTAGAGTGGACGTGTTAGCGACCACGACATATATTTTTTTGATTCGAATTTTCTTTTATGGAGGACTTCACTTCACTATTCAATCGGAAATGAAGTTCAAGAATTGATAACATCTTGTTCATTGAACTCCACTTGTAGGAGGGAGAAACATAGGAAATTAGACCCAAAAAAGTTGATGATATTCAAAAGATTAGAAAACGTCAAGGTTCAATATTTATGTACAAGGCATTCAGTCAAACAATTTCCTTGCATATTTTGGAATCACATACCCTTACATCGATAAACTCGTTAAGTACGCAAATCTTTGTCGTTTAAATCAAAACATAAGAACTGAAATTAACTAAAATAAAACAGCAATTACATAGCATTTAAAATGTGAAGTAGCAATTCTGATAAATCATCAAAAAAAAATGATTCTTTTTTCTCGAATTTAACTTAAAGGGCTTCAACTCAAAAGGAAAACTTCAACCAAAGAACTGAGAAGAGAAGGAACAAATGGAAAACAAACCCAAACCACCACCAGTAAAATTGCAAAGAAATATCTCAAAACAAACTCAAACCAAATCTGTTCCATTTTATCGAGTCTACAACAGAAAATCATAAAACGTCTCAAAATCAAATCCAAAAGAGGTTTCTTATGTTTTTTTTTTTTGGAAAGTATTGAAAACCCAATGAGGAACAGAAATAGAAAACCAACAAACTTAAAACTATTTTCTTTTTTCGTCTCAAAAAAACAAAAAAAAAAGAAAATGACAAAATATAGTACTTAAGAATTAATTAATAATAGTAATTGGTTACATGTACCTTTGTTGATTGGTGAGCGGTCTTTTTTGTGTTTTTTTTTTATTTGAATTTATTCAAATGTAAAGATTATTTGTACATACACATATATACATTATTTTATCGTAAATATATATATAAATTGATTGTTATAAAATATATGTAAGTATTGACGTTAGCACACATTGAATAGATTGTTGATAAGAATATATAAAAAATCACAATATTGATGTTGATTTTGGTATTTTTTTGTTTTTTGTTTAATTTTCAAAATAATATAAATTTAATTTGTTATGATATATATTTTTTTGTTTGTTTGTTTAATTTTGTTTATTTATTAAATAGAAGAGAAGAGAAAGCATGCAAAAAAAGTTATAGCGACACATTAACATTTGATTAATTTTAAGAAAGAATTGTAAATTTGAAAACAAAATGAAGAGTACTTTAAAAAATTGTATTGTATCATATTTCGGAAAGAAAAAATTCAACTCAAGAATAAGAAGCAACACATGAACAAAGAACGGAGAAAAGTCAATGAATGTGATGTAAAATCAATTCGATAAAAACGTAAAAAGCAAGAAAAAAGAAAAAAGAATTGACTGTGGATTTGATGGTGAATGGCAATTATTTTGGGCGTCATGTCTTACAAACTGATTGATTAACAGCAGTAGCAGGAGCTTCAGCCACCAGTAGCTAACTGATGAACCTACAGAGCTCCCATTGAATCGCATCGTTTATTAAAATAGCGATAAAACAGAGAGAAGGAAGGCACGTCAGTGTTCAATAGAGTCTGGTCTAAAAAGAAGTCTAATCGCTCGGGGAGGTCTTGGGTGCAGTTATGCTTTACAAATAAATTGAAGAAAAACCAATAAGAAATATTTAAGGAAACACAGGCATTTCGCAGCTTTACTGATGATCTCAAATCTACGATCAACGAAATGGAAATGATTCAGGTACATCGACGAGCCCAAAGCAGATAGGATTGAACTCGAGTTTATTGATTGAATTTACTATGCTGTCGGTAAGGTAGGTAGGTCGGTAAATGGGTGCCCCTTCTGGCCGTGACTCACCGAGACCAACATGTTGAGTTAATAGTGCTCATGCTAGATTGTGTTAAGCTACCGTAAGACCTACTGTAGATCTAAAACCAGCCAGAATAATGTGTGAGTCTTAGGAGGTTTTTCATTGCAACACCGCTTAAGTCCTTCAGCTCTAGGTTAAGTTAGGTTGAAGTGGCTGACTGCTATCAGAAGGACAGCAGCATAGCCCCATTGTGCTACCACGCGGATCAATGAGAGCCTATTCCGCAAACCAGTCACTGCTTTTAATAAGCGAAGGAGATGGCTGACTTTGAAGCTGCTTGGTTCAGGCTATGAAAATAGTATGCTCCCAGAAATTTAAATCTACGGGATGAGAGAGCATTGCAGTTGCGTAGCAAGTGTATAATTTTGAGTCGAGGAGCAATGCTGTTATAACGCCGATGAGATTTCTGAAATTCGGCCATCTCAAACTAATCAGACTAAGCGATTGCTTAGGGTCGACCGTAGGCCAGAGTTGTTTGGTAATGAGACATCCTGTGCCAGTTGACCATCTACGATTCATTTGATCAAGTGTTTAGTAGATATTTTACGGTAGCGATAGGCATGGAGGGTGGATCGCTACTTGGAAAGAGCACAGAGTTTGTACCCTTGCTAGCGAGTTTGTCCACCTCAACCGCTTTTCAACCTCAGAGGGCCGTAGGCTAAGGCGGGTCTTACTATCATGGTATAGGCACGCCCATCCTGTGGTTTGACACCCCATGTTTTAACGAAAACCCGTTTACACGTACAGAACGCTACCTACGACTTCCTAATACGGTCCTCTGTATTAACTTTCCACAGAAGTCCAGTGAAGTGAAGACTCGAGTATAACGCCCAACTATTTTGTTGTATTTGAGAGTTTTAGTTGAACTCCATTTAAAGTTGGATCGTATTTGTAAAGAGGCTCAATTCTTTTTTACTCGGGTTAACGTTCAGTCCTCGGGTCTGCGTCCAGTTCTATCCAAGGCTAAGAGTAAGGATTGAAGGAAATTTACCCGAGATGTCGGTAAACATGCGCTACTGCTCAAATTCCATGACCGAAGGGCAGGGTCTGAATATGAAAAGAATATTTTCATCGCCGAAGGATTGAAATGAATTAGACGCAGCGTTTATAAAAATTGGGCAAGAGTGTCGGAGACAAACATATTATTCAGAAACACAAGCGATTCAAGCCTGATCGCATCCGAAACATCACCGAAATTATTTTCTAATTCATAACCCACGAATTTTCGACTAAAAGCTTGATGCTTTACCAAACGCCTTAGAAATATCAAGCGTAACGATCTTTTTTTCGCATAGTTTCTGGTAAGTCACCAGTGGCCCTGTTCGTTTTAATAAACCGACACAAGGCGTTTTTAGAGTCGCTTTTTAGGCAATTATGCATAGGTATTATGAAACTATATTAACTCGAGCTTATGTTCCACATCCATTCCAAGTCTGACTTTGAAAGTTTAACTTGTTATTCGGGGTAGTTTTTATAAATTATGCCAGAATAAACATTTGTTTGTTTAATAAAATTACTAAGTGAAATTAACGTGTTTAAATAAATATACACAGGACTTCTATGTGACAATTAACTCTTTCCAACCAGTTTCGGTCACATAAAAAATACGTTGACACATGAGCTTATCGCCAGATTTCGTTTTATGACATAAACGACTACTTTATCGACAATCGTAATACCGACATGCCAGAAAAAGCGTTCAACGAATTTCGCATTCGAGGTAAATGTTTCACGAGTCAAGATATTTCATCAAATGAAGGTGGTCTCAGATTTTGCCTACAGGGAATACTATTCAGGCAAGCGGATTTGTGCACGTTGAATTTTTGAAGTACTCATGAAGATTTTGAGGCCCAAAGTAGAAGCAATATAGAAGACAATACGATCAAAAGCTCCAGAATAATTAGCCTTATCGAGTGCACCACCAAATAACCACATAAACAAAATCAAAAACCAAAGAAAATCAATAAACTAAAATGAATATGAACAAAGGCAAATGAAAGTGGCCAAATGAAAAATGAAGAAACAAATTCGATTGCATTATATGAACAGTCAACAGAGAATTACTCACTTGCAACTCGTCCCAAGGAATCGAACCGCATTCATCACACGATATAGCTGCCACCTGGAGTCGCAATGACGACGAATAGCCTTCGTTCTGTCGTATCACTTCCACTGTTGTTAATCTGTAAGAGGGACGAGGTTAAGAAGCGACAATGAAGATGGAATCACAGCGCTTACCTGAAAGTAGCCATAGAAACTAGGTCTCTGCGTCGCCAAGTGCTCGCTTCCGATGGTTCGGATGGTGAGGACAAGTTTGTTTTGTAGTTCGGCTCCTCGTACACCTCGCTGGCGACTTCAACTGGCGACGCTTTCAGATTCTGATCAGTTGTGAATGGATTAAGCCTGAAAAGCGAGACGGCATTGCAACTTAGACATTCAGGGGAAAGGGGGAAATAAATGCTCACCTAAACATAACATCGATGCAGTCCGTGGTCTTGTCGTCGCCCATAACAATGGCGAAGTTCTCCGAATCGGAACTAATATCACTTTGAATTGAGAACGTATCACTGACGTCGTCGTTCGGACCACCGGATTTAATGGCCGAATCGATGGACGTCATGAAGCTCGAAAAGCCCTTCTTCATCGAAAGCAAACCTAGAAGGAGGTGTGCGATTAACTCCCATTCGAACAAATGTGCAATCAGATACTCACTCGAATTGATTTCCTTGGTCAAACTGGTGTCGGTTATGGAATTCCTTGATCGCGTCGATTTTGATGACGAGGCAGCCGACTGTGAATACATTCCGGTGTCGGGGCGTGATCCCTGACTCAGCGTTGATGAGGAAGCCACCGTCGGTGTGCTTTGAATTTGAACATTATATCTAAATAAGAAGATACACATACCAATCGACCATCATCAATCAACTGGAAGCGATGATACTCTGCTTACCCATGAGTGTTAGGATTGGACACGTGCATTGTCTCAAAAGGTGGATCGTTTGTGATGGGCGACGGCGTCTCCACGCTGCCGTATGTGCTATTTTTGATGTGATCCAACGGTGGCGGTGTTGGCCAGGTTATATTTGTACCTGCAGCAAACAAAGGGTAAGCGCACACACATGTGTTTAATTAGAGGGCTCGCCAGCAGGCTCAACACTTTAAGGTCATGCATAGTGTGGTGTGATATTGAAATTAGGTGCATTTGGGTTAGTACGGAAGTTGTTAAAAAAATGAACTGAATACCAGAGCGAAAAGAAGAATAAAACAAAAGATGCGAAAAACAAGGTGGAATCGAGAGAGAGAGAAAAAAAGGAGATCTCTTTTTGGTTTGAAATTTTGCGAATTGAAAAAAAATAAAACTGAAACTTCTTACTATTCATGTGTAAATCATCACCCAAACTAGCTGAATCAGGTAAGACACTTTCAGCATCACCACCACTTGATTCCTTACCAGGTGTTGGGGACGGCATCACCAGTGTGACCTCGATTTGTGGGACAACACAGCCCAAAATGAGTGATTTTTTGATGTGTTGCTGAAAGACGAGAACAAACAAGACAAATCAGATCGGCAGCAGCAGACGGCTGAATGTGCACACTCACCTTCTGTAGAATTCTTTCGGCGTCGAGCGCCAAGAACGTAGTCAACTCGTTCATCTCCTCGGCCAACCGCAAGAGGAACAAATATTGATAGTGATCGATTTGTACGCTAACTAGGTTTGATATATGAACAATGGCGTGCATGTCAGCAGTCCTTTCGGTGGCGGTATCTCCGGATTTCCTTTGTTTATCCGACGACGCGCTTGACGTTGGCTCTTGAGGTTCGGTCTCCAGGAATGGATTCAATGTTGTGTAGTTTCTGTTTGTGTAATCCAGACGATGAATGTTCGTTTCCACGGATCCCTTGGCGGTTGACGCTGCTGTTGTGGCGGGAGTTGCACTGTCGGAACCGCCGTGCAGCCACAGCGTAACGGGGACTGCGTCAACGAATGGAATTGATTTGTTAGGTCCCATCGACCGTGCACCAAGGAAATCAATCCAAACTGGATCGAACTTTATGCACCACACGTCTCTCGGTTCGGCCCACATGGCGTAGCGCGAGAGATTCTGGGACGACACCGATGCACTGAGTGGCTGCGGAATATTTGGCACATCACTGGCCGCCACATGCGAGAGAATGCGATCCGTCACGATGCACATGTCGCCGTTGGCCGAGGGGAACCCACTGCCAAAGACCAGGGTGCCTTCCTGAAGGGAATGTAATGCTTGTGCTAGATCCGCTCTGGACGAGCCCATCTCCCGGATGTTGGTCAGAGCGAATCGGGAGATCTGTATTTGCATGATCTTCGGCCGATCCTTTTGGTTTGGGGCATCGATGCTGGACTCGATGACGATGCGTGGCATGATTGCTTCTACCTTGACATCCATGTACATGAGGCTGGGCTCTGAGTTCGCGGCCGACAGAGATGCGGCGGAGGACGATGACGCCGTGGGCGAGCCAACGCTTGTTCGCAGGAGGCTCTCATGCAGATTCAGGGAAAACGAGTTGAACCAAAGGACACTGCTGAGATCGAAGTGGATCTGCAGTGGATTAATGTGCACGAACACCTTGGACGGAGGAACTGAAATGAGAAAAGAATACATCAAGGACAAGGCGAGACGGAGTGGGCTTTAAACTTACGTGGGAATATAAAGTCTCCCGGATAGTAAAAGTAAGTAAACTCAGCGTGTATGATGGGCATCTCGGGCGGGAATGAGTAACGATCTTTGTCACCTAGAATGAGAACACTGAACAGGTTAAGACTCGTACACCTACATCAACGGACAAGAGACAAACAAATCGAATCGAAAAGAAACTGCAGCCTACGAAAGCGCACATGCGAGAAACTACTTCTTTGTCCCCTCCTCCCCCCGAAATAAACAAAACAGAAGAAGAAGAACTAAACATGAAATGAAGAACTACTGATCATCAAATCACCTGCTTTTGGTTTCCGCTTGTGTTGAGCTAAATAATTGAAAGCATCGATTGATCGATCGTGTGAGAGATACAATGAGAGAAATGCATGTATTCAGTTTGTGTGCACAGCATGAGGATGAATGCGTTTGTCGTACCCGCACCGTACACGACCCACAACAAACGCACAATGCCCCGGCAAATACTCACCAGAGACGAATTCCTTTGGCATTTGTTTCTTCCCCGACGTTGTGACGCGGTACAGGGTAAAGTCTTCTATTCTTAAGATCACGCACGCGCTCATCAGTTTGGCAAGATTGTCCAGAGTGGACTTCTGTTGAATTGATTGCGAGATGGGCGTTGGTGCACTGCCAGCATTCACTGGTGTCGACTGTCCGGATGAGCTCAGCCCGGCCAGGGTCATTGGATTGAGCATGACCGGCGATGTGGGTGCACTGCGTTCGAGAGGTGCATGGGATGATGGACGATTTGGTTGACTTAGATTGAGAACGGCTTCGCGGAATGCATTCAGCGACTCCTTCAGCCACAGAGCAGGCAACACTGAGGCTTCTTTGTATCTGAAAAGGATACATTCATCAAGAAGAGATTCTAACGACCCGACAGGTGGACAGCGTACTTCGCCCAATGAGATCGGTCCGACCTCGCCAAATGATATGGGTAGTAGTCAACCTGGAATGCTTGAACAGAGATTTGTAATGCCCCGCCTTTGCGCAGCTCTGGGTAGCTCGATCGGCCATCTGGGGAAATTCGATATCAAAATATTGTGCGGACATTTGCGAAGATCTCACTTACCCTCCTCGTCGTCGCAGAGATGAAGGTCGATCCGTTGACTGAAGAAGTGATAGGAAGTCTCGCGCACGTCGAACGCGTTGAACATTTTCTGCGTGGATGTGGTATGCGCCAATTCGGACTGCTGCCGCGTCTGTTGGGCCTGTTGTGCCTGATACTCTGGAAGTGTCTAAACAAAAGCAGTCACTCATGCGTTCTGAATGTGAGCTGATGTCGGTACTTACTTCAAGTTTCTTTTGTGCTTTGGTTTTCTGCGTAGCATGGGTGGCGGCCTTTATCAGTCCCGACAGCGAATCGACGAAGTGCAAAGCCGCCTTCAGCTGGGAGTCGGTCAGAACCCACAGCAGATCATCCAAAATTAAGACTAATCTAGACGCTAACACACTGCAATCAGACGTACGCTTTCGTATCGTGATCCTACATCGGGCTTGATTTGTGAGCAGTCGCAGGGGAGTGAGTGTCTTGTCCTGCGTCGAACTGGCCTCAATTCGGACAGTCTGCCAGGACAGTTCCTTAAATATAAGAATAATTCCTTTCTGCGGGTCCTTCAGGCGTGTCATCCGCAGATCTGCAGACGCCCACTTTGGCGTTTTTGATTCCACGCGGATTCGAGACATCTGAAATGAAAGAAGGGTGTTATTGTGCGCGCTGGGGCACGGGAGGTTGTGCAACTTACCTGAACAGACGATGTGAACGCTGGACTGAGGAACTTGACATTAACCGTGTTCACGATTATCGTAATTCCGTCGACAATTTTGTGTATAAAACTATACTTCCCAGGCGGCACTTGTATCGACTGCAGGCCCGGCGAGTTAGGATCTTGATTTCTTGAATTAGGATCACAGGTTTCAACTGATATATTCACTTCGTCCAGTGTCTGAAAGGAAGGGGGGATTTTTTTTAATCAATTCGGGAGAGACTCGGCTGTGTGCTTACCAGCGTTATAGGAACACTTTTCAGTTTGGTCCAACTGATTCGAAAGGATACGTGATTGCACCATGCTGAGGTCAAGCGCAGCCACGTCGGTAGCTCCAGCAGTTCGGTGAGAACGTTTTCATCCAGTTGCAAATTAGAGAGCTCTCCTTCACCTCGAAACGTGCTCAGGTTGATTTTGTCTGGCGACAGATTTTTTGTGTAACTGACGGGAAAAAAGAAAAACATGAAGACACATTTAGAATGTCGATGAAATACACGTTATGAGAAATTAGATGGATTCAAGCACTTAATGGTCCAGTAAGAAGTGTCCGTCGTGCGCGACATGGCAGGTTCTGGAAAAGGGCGAACATTCGGCAAATAAAGATCCAAGACTGAATGTGAGAACGTGGAAAGAGATGAGTTTTGCAAACTCGTTTTCTTGAGTCTGAGGGGATGTACTGTTGCATACCGATTGCCGACTGCTAACGGGAAGGTTTGAGGAGACAGTTTCTGGACAGTTATAATGTTTGGAATTGTCAGTGACTCGAATGAGTAAATGATCGTGTCGAGATTGAACTCCTAGCGGGGGAGTCAACGCACGCATGCACTTGCCATTCTCCTCGAGAAAGAAGGCAAAACACAAGTGATTGCTGTAGTAGCTAGGCCCAAGACCAATTCATGCTGTACCGCAAGATGAAGTTGAGGAAACCACGTTCTGCAACTCGAACGCCACTTGCACTCAACCTGGTCGACGGAAGATGAGGATTTCGTCCCATTCCCTATATAAGATAGCAATATCTAGACAGAAGTAAAACAAAGTTTCTAGTGAAGTAGAGACGACTGGATGGCGCAGTTAATTAAGCCCTTGGTTAGCGAACCTCAGTAAGCAAATTTAATACACTTTTATCTGGTTTTCAAATCTGGTCTAGTCACCATTTGCCGATGGGATCTCCACTATTACTGGAGTGGTAGTAGTCTGACTGTAGGTATCACAATGGACCAACATGGTCTATGTGTGGTGGTGGATTCACTAGCAGCCTCTGCATGTTCACTAGAACGTATGTAGGTAGCCTAGTGAACATGCACCAGTTCAACTTTAAGTCCATGCTTGACGAGTGGAATCTCAGTATCATTTGCTCAGTACAGGTTTTCTTTTATTTTCAGAGGTACATATGCAATACTATACTGGAGTGTCAGTGGCAGAGGAAGCACTCATCGACTTCTCCACAGACGTCTAAAAGATGACGAGGCCAACCTTCAATGAGGCATTTGCTGCGACTGAAATGGAAGCAACTAAAATGTGTCTGGTGGTGAAGTATGTATGTACATGCTCTCTTCTAGAAAGAGCAGAATTAAAGAATTTGCATCCAGCCTCTTCCCGTTTATTTACTGCTACGCTCCAAAGAAAGGGTACTAATACGCCTCCTTGAAGGATGTCTTTATTAACTCTTTTGTAGATCGCGCCATCTCCCGATTTAAGTGGACTACCCCGCTGGTGAGTAGCTGATGGATAAATGCCACCAGGGACTTTTCGAGCCCGAAATTGTAGAGCGTAAGTGAGATTGCCTGCGGTTCTATGTTGATAAATGCTCCGAATTTAAGAAAAGGGTCAATGTTCTTGAATGTTCTGAATTCCAGTTGTGAATTCCTGGTATTCGAAGGATTTTTCAGTGGTTCCTATCAAAGAGTGGAGGGCTGTCTTGATCTGCGCATATGAATAAATTTCCCTCGAGATTTTTTCTCTTATTGCGAAACTCGCTATTGTGAAGAATGTTCGAAGGGAAATGGACACACGGATGTGAACAACCCGATGTAAGCACTAGACATTATAGGATGTAAAAAATAAACAATAACCAAAAATAATATCAATTATTAAATTAAACAATGTACATCAGTCGGGCCCATATTGTTGAGCCAACATCCTGAGCTTTAGTTTGTAAGCCTAGTTGTAATCTCAATTGTAAAAATAATTTCTCTGTTCAGTAAAATAGTTTAAATTGCTTTAAGGGAAAAAGAAAAAACACTCCTTATTGTGAAAGACTTTCCCTCAATTTTCTCCCCTATCATTTTGTGAGGGAAATTCAACTAAACATGCCTATCATTATGAATAAAATTGCCTCCGAAGATTTTAATATGAAACCAAACTAAGAGTTTATATGTACATTCAATCAAGTAATGGTTAATTAATGTAAATGTGGTAAAGGTAAATTATTATCAATTTATAGACATTTTCCATCGACTAGCGTACTATACGCTGGAACTCCAGAAGTATGCACCGAAATTATTGAAGCCAGCTATTGCACAAACCCTCGCACAAGCCAACCCTGGAACTGACGAAATATCCCTCTTGAAATATTAGCACATACACCAATCACATTTTCGTGTACACTTTCGATTCAACCTCGGGAAAAAAACATTCCGATAGAGATTGCCAATAGCGGGGATATTTTCCGCGGAGGGAAAAAGCGTAGGGAATAAATTATTCTTAGGGGATTAATAATAAGGATGATTGTAGGCATTCTGTGCAGGTGAAAATCTTGAATTGGCAAGGAATCATCGACTATGAATTGATCCTGCAGCAAAACTCTTAGATCAGACCTGTATGGTCAACAATTGGAGTGTCTGAAGGCAGCAATCGCTCGGAAGTTCCCAGCTTTGGAGGAGGGAAATTGTGTTCCATCAGGACAAGACCAGGCCACGTACGTCGATAGCGACTCGGCAGAATCTTCGGGGGCTTAGTTGGGAGGTCCTTACGCATGGAGAATGGAATTGCGAACAACTACACTACTAATGAGATCGTACGACGACGACGGAGGAGTTGAAGAAACCTTTCTTATTTAAATACAGTGGACTCTCCATAAGTCAAACTCTCTCTAACTCGAACTAATTATAGTGTCCGGTGACAACTCGACTCAGGGGGAGTCTACTGTATTTTTGTTAAGTTCGTTGTCGCAAAGAAAATGATAGCCGCGACCACCAACCTGCCAAATAATTGAGAATGTGAATGATTGGTTTCTGGTTGTGTGATTGCAATCGCTAATATGTTTGAGCGAATAGATAAAAACGAACGAATCAATCATGATTCCCTCAGCTCTAGACCAAAACGGTCGGATTTCGGAACACATTTTGACACCTGGAATTCACGGCGAAGTCCCTTTGTGGCGGCCACTAAGTGGGTATGTGCGTCGACACCAATGCACTTGGACCTCTGGTGTCTAGGTTCGATTTCCGGTACGACAAACAATTTTAGACGGCGTTACCTCTTTGAAGTCACTGACAATACCCAAAGAGTATAACTGTCTAGAAAAAGCTTGTCAAACTTGGCCTTTCGGAGTCTGCATTAAACTGTAGGTTTCTTCTAATCGTGAGCACGCACAATAAGAGAGGTTGCTATAGAAGCTAGGCCGCTACGGACAGTAGCGCCACCCATATTATTATTGTAAGATAGTCTCTTTACAAACCACCAATGTGCGAAAAGATGAATACCGCCCACCGTTACCAAAAGTTTGCCACAATCTTCACCACCGAGTGATTAATACTTATTTTTCGATACGATGCAATACACTGTGACATGAGAGTTCCCAGCCCTTCTCGACCTCTGTCTACATTCTTGTTTACCGCGGTATGATCGCCGATTAAAAAAAAACCGGCGAATTCTATTAAAAAACAACCATCCCATCAAACATAACATAACCTAACCTAACCACAACAAGTCTCTAGACACTGTCAAATGTGACTCACCGCAGTTTTCACGAACAAATTTACCATCAATCAGATAACAATAGACCCCGAACTCCCCCGCGTCCATTTGAGTTGCTACATTGTCAATCAATCACACAGAAGGGAAAAATAAACGAGGAAAGATAACTTATCCAACCGTCTTGTTACAAAAATAAAACACAGACGCTTCAGAGGCACGTTTTTAGCTCATGCAACAAAAGCTCGGCGGCGCGCTAATAATAGCCCCCCGAGTGCGGGTGCAGTGGAACCCAATGAATTCGCCGGTTATGCGGCGACAGTGAAATCCCCTCGCAATCACATGTTTGTGTCCTTGTAATGGAAAGGACCAAAATTGAATATCGCCCAGCACGTCTCCAGTGGCCAATACAAAGTGACAGCCAGAGTAGTGTCCCCTCACATGCTAAATAATAAATGTGGGATGTCAACGTGCCCCTTGGGAGTGGAAAGGACTTGACAAGTGGACGACAGCGAAACACCTTTAACCCTCACTCGGGAGACGTTTCGTCGAGTTCCAGCAATTAGTCCACACGCCACTTCTCCTTCGTAATGAATTGAATTGATTATTAATAGAGCGTCATGAATTATCCCGAACAAAAGAAAGTTCCTTGATGGAAAGTGGGCGCCGCCGACAGGAACACAGGGAAACACAATGACGACGGAGAGGAGGAAAAAGAATTCCGAAACGGATGCCAACTTGTTCTCGGTGTCTCCCAGGAGAGATGCCCTCCCCGAGTTCTGCAGACAATTTAGTCGTAATTTACTTCCATGCCGAGACTGATAGATTCCCTTTTAATACACTTCCGGTCGGGTTGTTTGGCAGGCAACCTTTCAAGACGTGGCGTGGGCGAGGTTATTTGAATACTAACCAAGTCGGGGGGCCGGACCCTTTTCGATGGCATGCAAATGAAAGGCGAACAAGTCGATTAACATATTATTGTTCGTTGCGGATGTACTTAAAGGCATTTCAATTTTAACGATGACTTCAATGATTAGAGACGTCGACCTTTGGAGGTATGTGCCGTTGGTCCCAGGGCACAGGATGACTCTCAAGTATTCTCATTTGAACACAAACATGTTGATCATTTCGAGGAATGGATGTGAGGCACACTTGCGGCGAAGTGCTGCTGTAATGACACTGAAGAGGAAGAAGTACCTCAATTGTGGCACAAATAAACATGCAAGGACAGAGACTCATTGGCTCCGTTTCGGCGAGGGAATTTCATTAAAATGCCTTGAGCCACTGGAAAAGCCACAAGAAACAAATCATTTGTGAATTTTGAAAGCAGCACGAGGGAATGTTTCATATCGTGCAACAATTACTGGAGAATCCGGAGACACGGTAAAATTGCCCTGAGAACCAATTACCGGAAGTGTGGTTAGGTATTCCACTTGACAAATTCCGAGTGAGACAAATGTTATCGGGCCATGAGTTGGGTTACAAAAGCAGTCATCATAAGCTTGGAGACATCTATTTCAACAGGTTTCAGTAACAAAAGGAAATCGCCCAAGGGGAATTATGTTGACGACCCCATTCATTTGTGTGCTTGTCTTTGATGTGGTCTTTATCGATTGAGAGAACTCACAGTTTCGAGAATTTCGAAATTCGGTGCTGTGGTGTTATGGATTATGCTCACGTATATTTCGAAGGATTGAGGTGAATAATATCGCACGCAACGCTCTTGCTTTCGCAAGATGTGCAAAGATTGGTGCACCTACTTTTCGGTGAGATATTAACATTCCGCGACAACTAGTTGACAACCCCTAATTCAAACACGCCTAAGCAAATCCTAAATTGATTCACCATCTGCTACAGATGTTATCGCTAGTTCATATTACAGTGAAACCTGTAAAGTTAGACGCCAGCAGAATTTGGCCAGTATATCGAAGCACCAAGACAATTCCATACATTCCTCCAAATATGTCTGTATGTTGGCCACCTGTCTAACTTTGAGCTTGGCCGCACATTAAGATATATTTCTTCATCTTTTGTACTAAATAACTGTAGTCTTCGGAGTAAAAATAGTAGCTTTGCTTCCGATCTGTGGTCTGTTTTTTCCTCAATTTCCACAAATAATTGATAGAGTATAGTCGGTGGGGAAATATTACATTTTTCTATGAAACTGAAATGTCAAAATCACAAAAGTCGTGCATTGTTTTAAGTGCAAATGGCCTACCTCCTATTTTCAGTTGTCATTTTTTTCGAAGTAGATTACGAACGAAAAGAAGTGGTGGAGTAGATTTAAAAATATTGCGAAAAACGAAGCGAATCTACTCCTTTTGGGATACAGTCCGAACACTGGCCACCACTTGTGTTGGGCATGCTATTGTTCTCTCACGCGTGCAAGAAACCTACTACTAACTTTTTGAAAATTTTCCTAGACAGTTATCACTATTTGAACATTGTCATTGACTCGAAAGAGGTGGGGCCGTGAAAATTGTTTTGGTCGTACCGGTAAAAAATTTAGCAGTTTTCCGTCCTAGCATTAGCGGGTCTGAACAAAATAATCTAGTAACGCTGCCTCTCGATCACACTAGCGAAAAAATATTAATAAATCAAAGGGACGTTTTGGAATCTTTTCAATCATATACAGATTAAGCATCGAAGTGCAGTTAATTTTTATTAAATATTATTTTTGTGGTCACTGTGGCGTAGTGGGTAAGTGTGTCGACTCCTACGCAGAGGGTGCCAGGTTCGATACCCGAATTTACCACCTTTCATAATTCACTGCTCCACCCCTTTCGAGTCGCTGACAATGGTCAAAGAGTACTCCTGTCTAGAAAAGTCTTCTCAAATTCGCCGTTCGGAGTCGGCATTAAACTGTAGGTCCCTTCAACTCGTGAAGGTCCGCCTCCGACTGTAGCGTCACCCATATTATTATTATTATATTAAATATTATTTTTATTGTTAAAAACACATTTGTCTTTGGAAAAGCTGCACTACTTTTTTCTGTGAGTTTCACTTAAGTTTGAAACAACCCTCAAAATTTGTATTTTCGCAGTGTAAGTTAAATTTAGACTTATTTTCATTCTTATACAAGGCATTAAAACCCAAAAATTCACTTTGGATTTTTCAAAATAATTTATAACATAAAACCACCACTTTTGCCCCACAGTGCGATGGGCCTTCTTCCAATCTTACCCAAGCGTCTTGAGAAAGACTGGAATTCTTAACATGGTGCAACTGGGAAGATGTGGGGCTAAGAATAATTGTTGCTTGGACCTTGTCGACCTTTAGTCGCCATTCTGTCACCTAAGCAGCATTCTCTGGAAAGTGCATATTCCACGTCCGGAACAGATAGTCGTTATTTTCATTCCACTGGCTGGCGTGATTGTTGTCAGTGGTTCACTTAATGTCCGCTGGCATTAGTCACGTATCGTAGCCCATCATCAACTGCCGACTGATACAGAGGTCCTGAAATCCGACACCTATGTAATCGGTCCTCCAGCGTACTGACCTGCTTTCAATGTTGAGAGAATATTTCACTCTTCATATTCATAGAATAATGTGATGATAAGTCGTATCCGATTAAAGCTGCTACGTAGTAATTCCTCTATTCGATGGACATGATCAGACACTCGTGTAGCTGGGTATTCATATGGGGATTCTTGTTTCAGGAGAAAAATCCTTTCAATCTTTATTTTCAACTCATCGAATTTTCTAGCTCACAATCACTAAAACTGGTCATAAGTGTAGTTATTCATGAAACAGAATCTGATCTTGTCTGATATTGTAGCTGCCCTCTCATAATTCTTTATCTAACAGATAGCATACGTAACAAATTCCATACTATAGGCTTGTGTAGTTCACGAACGAACTAGTTCAAGAAATAGCTCTTACAAGTGAGCTATGTGATCTAGTTCACAATATAATTTTATTTTACGTGATTTAGTTCATAGTTCGACAAACTCAGGAATACCTTACCCGACTTACATGTATGCTTTGTGTGTTTACTTTTATTCAAAAGTAAGTTTTTGGTTTACAGGCACATCGAGCATCGTTCGGTTGCTGGTGGTGGATGTAAAGGGAGTTTGAAAAATGTATGCGCACAAATTTTTTGTACATACATATGCGCTATAACGTTATAACTGGCGCTTCGAACGGATGAAAGAGATTTATTTCTGGTTGAGTTTTGCTTAAATTTGTTACCAGAAATCTATAATGAGCTGCTATATAATGAGCAACAAATATATGCGACACCATCAGTGTACCTCACGACAGATATAATGTGTCCAGTAACTGCACACTTTCGACCACTAGGCTTTGCTCAGCCTTGAATGCCTGCAAAGAGTACGACGAAATGTATACTAGTGATAATTAGTACAATTTTTGTAAGGAAAGGATTACAGAGTGGCAGATCTGAAACAAAATTGCTCCTATCGTTAGCGATAATGCTGCCAATATAATCACCGCTAGTATGAAGTGTTAAGTGAAGTGAGTGGCAATCAGTTAGATGTTTTGCTCATTTACTAAATATTGTGCTACAAGGAGCTACAAAGGAAATAGCGGTTGCCCTGACAACAGTAAAATCTATTGTTCAGTATTTTGAAAGAAGTACCCAAGCACTGAATAAGCTAAGAGAAACACCAAAAGAACTGAGCCTTCCTGAATTGACACTGAAACAAGACGTTCCACTCGATGGAATGAAACCGTAGCCGTAATAAGAGAACTGGATAAATATCTAAATGATGATTATTTAAACCAAAGATGGAACCACTACAATGGTGGTTATTTACATGCTTCCATTTTAAAAAGATTTTGCACGGTCGCTTCTTCTGTCCGACAATTCTTCTGGTGGACAAATGATCAATGAAAGACGAACATTACTTAAATCTGAAAATGTTTCAAAATAAATATTTTTGCACAATAATAAGTTATTCTTCCCAATTAAATAAATCCAATTAAACTACGTATTTGAAATTAATAAATATTTAATTTGTTTATATTATGTGATTGCTTTTACTTGATTTTATTTTTTCCTTCGACTTAGATGTGATGGCGCTTTTATTTCTAACGATAATATGACGAGCAACGGACGAAAATCGCACAAAACTCAATTTCCTCAGAAGTGACTTAAATTGAATTAAATGAACTAGTTGAACGAACTAGTTTAATAAACATATTTGAACTAAATTGAGCGCCCTCTAGACTGGACTAAAATGCACAAGCCTACCACACTATACATCACGGAAGAGCATTTCTCGTCAAAAGTCACTACTAGTGCAACCGGATTCCATCGTGATAACATTTGCTATCAGTCGCTGCTTAGCTTGGCATATAGAAAGAAAACCACGACGTTGGATTCCTTTTTATCAGTGCCTGTTCTCCCGATCGCCAGCACGCGACATCTTGGTCACTGCATTCGTTATTTGTTTTTTGTTAAATTGATAACTGCGTTGGCCCTCAAACGTACGAAGAATTCACATAAGGCAACAATGATGTTGAAGCGATAAATCAAACGATTATTTTTGCTTGAAAAACGCATGAAATGAAATGTATTCTTTCAAGGTCAGTAGAAAAGGATAGAAAAAAAACAACAACAGGGTGATGTATAAAATTCATTCTGGATTTGTTTTGATACAACATTTATGCCATTTGGTTTGGAATAGCACATCATTCAAATGGCGTGCAGAGACTGACCTGCATGTGCATCTGAGGGGCACTGAGTAGCACTCCGTCTGATGCACTGAACATACTCGTCCAACTTCCATCACAGGAAATGGTAGCAGCCAGCACAGCCCTGAGATTCAAAGCAATATGACTGTGGTCCAAACTCACCTTCGGACGGCAGCGACACCGACCGCCTACTACCCTAAGCCGTCTTTCAGTAGAAATTCTCCACCAACATCCCACCAGATCAGACTGGTTAACTGATAATCAGACGCTTGCTGATCCCCTGCTCATTATCAAAGACGGTTCGAAGGCGGAAGGGGTACTGACGCGTTTCTATTCGAAAGACCTTAATATTGCCATCTCCTTGAAGCTCCCCGATCACTGTAGCATCTTCCAGGCAGAAACCATTACGATAAGAGAGGCACTGTAATGCCTAAGAACTACAGTTCTTAGGCATACTTCCCTTACTTCCATTTCATTGAAATGATTTTGACTCGTTTATAGTCTTCAGCAGTTCAATTTTTATGTTTTCTATATATTTTTAGTTTTTTTTCTTGCCATACCGATCTTGATAAGATGAGGATATATACTTTTTGGCACTTACCTTTATTATGCATGGTCTCAATTGGTTTTCCCTTTTTGCACCATAAGTACGGTACGGTGGCATAGACCGAGTTTCTTTGCTATGTCCCATGATTAAAAACTTTTTGAGATAACAAACCGATGTATATGATTTTTTCAAATTTAAATTTGAAAAATTTTAAAATAAAAGCCTGATTTTTCAACTAGAATGTCGCTTTTAGTGCTAAGTTCATAAA
Source organism: Eristalis intricaria (assembly GCA_964034865.1). NCBI lineage: Eukaryota > Metazoa > Arthropoda > Insecta > Diptera > Syrphidae > Eristalis > Eristalis intricaria. Next base: position 76,459,568 of record OZ035874.1, read on the forward strand.
GTAAGATACGCCAAGTTTAGACCTAACGGTGAATGCCCATCAAAAATAAAAAGACAAGTGAAAACGTGCAAAACTACACATGGGATCCTCATGGTTCTTATTTCATTTAAGTTGTAATTGTACAATTTCTTTCATCGATGCTTCATTCTTTCAAACAAGAAAACTGCTCTGAAAATTTCAATCAAATCCATCGTAAGGAAACAATTTTATTGTTGAAAAACCACAAAAACTAAAATGATGTATCCAGTTTTGCTCGCCACTGTATGTAATATCTGCTTAATTGCGGCATAGATTGTTCGAACAGTCAAGTCCTTGGACAATGTTTAATTCAAAAACATCCCTTAATTGTAGCCTGTGAGTGCTGGGACATTGTGACATAACTGGCAATCGCAAGGCCGATGAACTCGCTAGTTGTGGTACATCCTCCTCTCAAACACTAGGAGGAGTTCCACCTTCCATGCCAATCGCTACAGTCTACCATCTACTTAAGAAACATACAAATAATACTATTTATCGTCAAATGGCTAGAAGGCATCACATGCCTTAAAACAATGGAAATATGCCCGTCACATATTGTGAATTTTCCGTATTCTGAACAAAACCCCAGAACTTCTGAACATCACAAGAACTGTCAAAGTTGCAATGTTCTCTGCCAAAAAAGCTTTACATATATCTCAAAACATTTAGGCTTGGAAGTGACGGAATAGTGACATCTGAGCTTGGTGGTCAGTAAGTGGAAGACCATTTTGTTTGCCAAAACTTATCTCTCATCTCCGTGCAGTGTATAAAATAAGAGACATCATTCTGAAGCAGGCATCGTATACGAAAACAATCTTAGTAAATTATTACCCCTATTAATTATATGTAAAATAAAATCGATCAGATCATAAAACATAATGTCGGCCAGATAAAAAAAGACCATTCGGCTCCGGCCGGATACCGAATACTTAGCGGATATCCGTCACATCTCGAATAACAACGGGCCTTAGACTATGTTCTCACCTAACCTCTCTACAACCCAACCTAACCTAAATGGCGCTTCGAATTCGCTGTCACTGGTTCAAGCGGTCGCTCTAATTTTTTATGACTCGATCCAATGAAGCAATAGCATCTCAAATCTTGGCCGCGAGTTCGTCCAAAGTGATAGGCATGTTAACGTAGCCCCAGAGAAAATAATCATGATCGATTGCCAATTGAGGGACGCTCGCGTCAGATGGACGATTTCAAAATCCTCCTTCTCCATTTCGAGCGTCGTATGGCTTGTATTGCATTGATTGCATGGCATGTAGCACCGTTTTGTTGGAAGCACAGGTCGTTGTCAAGCTGTGGCCACAGAAACTCAGATAACATTTCCCTATACCGGATTATAATATATAATATATATAATATAATATAAATACGGTCCGGCCAAACACTCATGGTTTAAGGATGCACTCATGGTTGGTTGAACATTTTTTGTTCGTTCGTTGAGATGGCTTTGTATGGCGACGGTCCACTGTGCTTTGCGTCACCTCGCAACGAACTCATCTTCTTGTTCTTCTTTATTTGGCGCTACAGTCCGGGGTGGACCTGGGCCTCAACCAACAAGCATCTCCAGCTAGCACGGTCTCTGGCTAGCTGTCTCCAGTGTCGCACGCCAAGTTGGTTGAGGTCCTTCTCCACCTGGGTGCGCCACCTTAAACGCGGGCGTCCTCTGTTGCGTTGTCCCACGGGTTTGGAGTCGAAGACTCTTCGGGCCGGAGCTGAGTTGTCCATACGCTCTACATGGCCTAGCCATCTTAGGCGTTGGATCCGAAGACGCCTGACTAGACTCATGTCGCTGTACAGCCCGTACAGTTCGTGGTTGAATCTTCTCCTCCAGAAACCGTCAACGTAAACAGGACCAAAGATCGCACGCAGAGCTTTTCTCTCGAAAATACCAAGGACTTCCTCATCCGCTTTTGAGATTGTCCATGCCTCCGCGCCATACAGCAGGACTGGGATGATCAAGGTCTTGTATAAAGTCGGCTTGGTCCTTCGAGAGATGGCTCTACTACTCAATTGCCTTTTGAGCCCAGCGAAACAGGGGTTGGCAAGAGTTACTCTGCGTTTGATCTCGGTACTGATGTTGTTTGTACTGTTTACTGCGGAGCCGAGGTAGACGAAGTCCTTGACTACCACGAAGTTATAGCTGCCAATTGTGACGCTCTGTCCAAGACGTCGATGTTGTGTGTCCTTTCTTGATGACAGCATATACTTCGTTCACCGCTAGACCCTTTTTAGTCGCCTCCGCCTCAATGCCAGCAAACGCCTCATTGACGGCTCGCTGTGTTCTGCCAATCACGTCAATGTCATCCGCGTATGCTAGCAGTTGTACGGACTTCTGGAAGATCGTGCCTCTAGTGTTGAGGCGTGTGAGTCTTGCACGATCTTCTCCAGGATGATGTTAAAGAAATCACATGACAGCGCGTCGCCTTGTCTAAATCCTTTTTTGACATTGAAGGTCTCAACGAACTCATCACGTCGGTCTAAATGAGCAGCGGCTAACATACCGTCGGGGCAAATAATTTACGTAGAACCTACCGCCCAATGGCGCCACTGTTGCTTATGATTATCGTGTAGTACATTCTCATAGACGGTTACTCTCAAATTTTAGCCACATCGGACCGTGGAATTCCTCCATGACCACGCACCGGCTCACACCTCCGCCGTCGTCACGAATTAGGTCGAATTAGGCTACTAACTGTTACCCCATCCACCATATTTTGCCCCGTGCGACTTGATTTTGTTTCCAAACTTGGAAAATCACTCGCTGGACAGACATTTGAGTCGAATGAGGAGGAGCATCGATGAGTGAAGTATATTGAGCTTTTCCAAAATGTTCGTTTTTCTTTTGTAGTCTTACAATGTTAACGAAAGCATTGATATTGCCGATGCTTCATATTAAAGTTTTGGATCGAATTCAAATTGTCTCACATTGGTCCCACAATTAAAGGCCTGGTGTTCCACAAGGCTATGTTTTGTGTCCGGTTCTCTTAATCACAAATGGTCTCCCGACTGAATGCTGCTTCTAATCCAAATTACTAGTTCTGTGATGTGTCCCTGATCTTCCATGTGCCCGAAGAATAATCATTGGTAATGATGGGCGTTGCATTCCAACCTTGTCAACACAATCAATTGCTATAAAGACAATAGAGTTGAAATGAATGCCTCTTTAACTCAATGACGTCTGTTTTCAATTAAGCGAAGCTTTAATAACCAGTCATTATCCATAAGTGACGGTCATATCGGTAAAATTGAAAGACATTCCATGATATGTGTATTAATAGAACACTTTGTTACACTGATGCCACATTTGAGGTCGTCCAAAACGCCACAAAATATATAGGTTCTAATTTATTATCCGCCCAAAGCCCTGACGGTCATATCTTGTCTGTTGCCCCAAAGCCCTCACTTCGAGTGTGATTAGAGAGAACTTTAATGAACTCCAAATGCAAGCAATTAAACTTTTAGGAGACAGCAACGGGGAGTCGATCGACTCACATGATAAATTGTATTGCTGTTTCAACAAAAGCTAGCAAATAAATCCACCAACGTCTGACAGGAATGCTCATCAGTTCACCCTTAAGCCTGGTTACATTAAGTGTTGAGCCTCGTTTTTAAGCCATACCTCAAGAATATGGATTTCTCGTCAGTGGTCTGGTAATGTGTGCGCATAAAATTAAAAATGTCTCAAAGAACGGGCTTCATACAAATTTGCATCCTAAATCCAATAACATAAACTAGCGCTTAGTATCCTTATAATAAGCCAAGGATGACAACCAAATCTACATCGGCTGCAATTGATTTATGCAATTTTCCAACAGCTGAGGGGTCATCGTCAAATTTTAAGAAAGCCTCAATAGAAAGCAAAATTTCTTCGTTTTCACATTGAAATCGATTTTATAAATACATGACTAGTTTACCGCTGACATTTCTACGGAAATCATCGATTTCGCGAGTGTACCCAGGTTCAACCTAGTTTCAAATTCATGCAAACGCGGGTCGAGTTAAAAAAACAGGTTGCGCCAAAACAGTAACGCTTTTCGAACGGAGTCCAAATAGTTCATGTTAAAGAGGGAAGATAAGTTCAACTGTCAGATCTATCTGTGTGGAGTGGATGCGGAAGTGAATGGACAGGTGTTTAGTATTCGGTTGTCAGTCGGACTACATTTGAAGCTTATTTCGAATCGACCTCGTTCTTTTTCGACTACTCAATTATTGAACTCCTCAATCTTGGCATGGAGGTGGAAGTTAAATAATATTATTTCAAAGTAGGGGTAATGCAAAAAGATAAATAAGAGATAATTATAGGGTGCAGTGCAAATAGTAATTATCAGAAATTTAGAATTGCCAATTTCAAATAGTAATTATCAGAAAACGTGGGTCGCCGTGGCGTAGTGAGTAAGTGCGTCGACTCCTACGCAGAGGGTGCCAGGTTCGATACCCGAATTTACCTCCTTTGATAATTCACGGCTCCACCTCTTTCGAGTCACTGACAACGCTCAAAGAGTATTCCTGTCTAGAAAAAGCTTCCTCAACTTTGCCGTTCGGAGTCGGCATTAAACTGTAGGTCCCTTCCACTCGTGAAAGAACAATAGCACGCACAACACGAGTGGTTGCTGAGAAGCTAGGCCCAGGTCCGCCTCCGACTGTAACGCCACCCATATTATTTTTATTATATTATTATAGTTACCAGAAAACATAACAATTACAACTGTAAACAGCCCCTGCTACCCAGCATATTAAAACAAAATAACTCAGGCAATTAGATGTGCGAGAAAGTCTCAGGCGCGTACCGCGTCCACACCTCAATCATCAAACGTAATAGGGTAAAGGGAATAGTGGTCGGCCAACTAGCTTTTTTTTCACTTTGCTATTGTCCAGTTGCTAAAGTATTTTGAATGCGGGAATTTTCAATTTAGCACGTACTGGTTCTTAGAAACTGCCAAAGTAATGGAAAAAGTCATATTGAGCTAGTGATCGGACATACAATTTTAGTAGTCGGCATCAAAAGCTCTAGTTGTCGGGCAGGTCGAATTAATCAATAAATAAAACACATTCAATGATAAAACTTTAGGGTCTATTTATAAGCAAAATATTAAATGATCAATACTTACAGTTTTTTTTTTTTAGAGCAAAGTAACAAAAATTAATGAAAAGACACTAAGTCAGCAACAGCTCGCTTGTATCAAAGTATAAGCAGAAGGTTGTCTTATTAATTCGATTTTTGCTTGCTGGGTAATAAGTAATAATAGTAATTAATTGGCATTGATCATAAAGAAAATCAATACTTATAGCTTAAGAGATTAATAATGTTTAAAAACAAAACAAAAACAAATTCATACCTACCTAAACAAGCAAGAAGTTTCAATAAAGGATTTACATCTAAATTTTCAATATAAAATAATCTAAATTGCACACAATTGGCAGACAAAACCTGAGTTTGATGCAGCTGCATAACATTTCTTTCAAGAAAGTGTATTTGAGGTGGAAACACGGAGCACAAGACTCACCCCCCATATTTTTTAGAACGTCATCACATATAAGTTCATCAAAATAGTGCTCGGCCAGCAACGGCTGACGACTGAAATTCGGATTAAATAGAGTGCTTGTAGTCGGTCACCCATTACTTCTACTGGTATTAACATTTTTAACACTTAATACATTGCTTATGCTATCATTAAATTATGCCCAAACATTAAATTGATTTTTTTAAATAAATTATAGCACAAACTTACATTTTTGTAAACACGCACCACTAATCAAAAAATAGGAAATCACCACTTTCTTGCACTTTCGCAAATGTACCCTGACTGATGTGTATCTACCAGCTGTAGTAATTACGTAACATTATTAAACTTTTTGGCATATGTGTAGAACATGTCATCCTGCTTGTGTTGTATATATGTCTAATGCTTCTCATATTACAGGACGAAAAGGGTGAAAGTGGGCAACCACTGTCGTTACCCTCCTCGTCAACTGCGTCTAATGATCAATCAACCGTCAATCAGATTGTTCACAATGCAACCGAAATTATAAATACGCCAAAATTCCGATGAGCCAACGTCCATCAAGGATCTAGTCAATTACAGATTGCAAGACACCACCTAGCCCTGTTAAATAATGACTTCGTTTCTACTTCCTTAGAACCGGCACGATAACTATAAACTTCTGCCTTTACGCCGATTATCCAACTCAATTGTGCACGCTTTGAACACGGCAGCGGAAAACATAAAAACAAAATGCAAATGCGACGATAAATATTCATAAGTATTTCTTTCATCTCAAGGTAAAGCAGATAAATGAATTGTTTACATACTTGGTGCAAACGTTTTCCAAATACACACAAAATCATTTTTCAGAGAACACCGACAAACTCCTGGGATCCCTTGGGCCTTGGGCCATCTCCACTTCCACCTTCTGCTCTCCGTAAATTTGTTGTTCCATACGTCTCGACCCATCATTCGTTCTCTTCACAACTGTTTTTGACACATTTTTGTTTTGAGCAAATGCCAAAGGTGGCTGTCTGTCATCGCGCTGCTGAAAACTGAAAGTTCCTCAGCGTCAACTTGAAATATTCATACTTTGAATTCACTCAATCATCACTCCCCGTGACATGGCGAGATAATCAAATGAATCAGTAATGAGCATTCCCGGCACACAATGTTTTTCAATTTGCCAGCAATCACACACGGGGTCTCCACACATTCCCTCATCAATTACACAAGTGGCCCCGATTTTCTGGCAATTCGGATCCCGATTCTCTGCCTTCAATGAACCATTAAACCATCAAATCGTCAAATTTGTGTGCTCCGTACCCCTCGTTAATATTTTGATATTATTTTCAATGGTGCCCAACGGGCCGTTGATCCAAGAGCTGACCCAATTTATCGCAAATCCCCAATGCGACCCGGGAAAATTTTCATTTGTTGAAAATTGTTTTTGTTTCAAAAGGTATTTGGCCGTTTTGCTGTCATCTCGCCGGTAAACAGGACAACAACAACAATTCCGCGGAATGGCTGAATACAAAAACAAGAACTTAATTGAGCTTTTTTCCTAAATGGTTTTCCATTAATTTCCTTCCTCGTAATAAGCAACATGCCTCGCTGGTTCTTATCTCCCCCGACCCACTTAATTGTTCATTCAACGGTAATGAAGTCAGAGTCCCTGTTGCCGGCCAGATAGCTTGTAGATTTTCAGCAAGCCGGTGGACGGGGTTTTCCAGTCTGAATTTAATTTATTGTTTGCTCTTGAGGATCGATCGATTCGATTATCATTAAATATGATGCTGCATGGGGTGCGAGAGATACCCGCTCTCGCGGAGAGATGTTACGCATTTTAGTGTCCCACTACAACACTTTGAATGCGCCGTAACTTCGTGTTCGAGGGCATTTTCTTGGCAACTAATTAAAACTTTATTGGATTCCGAGTGTTTGTGTTCTGAAATCGTCTTATCTCTGGGTTGGCGTGTAGTGTTTATGGCCGTTAAGTGTGCCTATATCTGAAGAAATGGCGTGTTAAATGTATTCGAGAAACTTTAGCTTTTACAATACCATCACCCTTTGAGGGTGATTTCTTCTTCTTCTTCTTCTTCGGTTGTCTGCTTATCGGTGGAACTCCGCACGCTAGTGGAGAATCGATAGGCAATGTTGTGGATTTTAAAGCAACCACTGACTTTAGGAACATAAAAAGAGTCCTCTACGAAAGTAAAGGCTGGCAGTAGCCAAAGATAACGTGGGTTGCGATGGAGTTATTGATTATGTCAAGAAGCGGCTGCTCAACTGTTCAAAGAAAACTGTTCTTCTGGTGACTAGGATTTTGCCACATTGAGGATATGACTAATTTACTTTTAGACAAGCCACCCGTGTATGGCCTCAGCTAAAGCTGGCTTGACCGTTCCAGGAAATGCTGCTTCCGGTTCACAAGATGATTTTGGCTTGCGTCACTCTCTTGCGAGTGTCAAAACATAAACGACAAAATAAATTTATCCAAAAATTTGACTAGTTGCCATTGCGATTATCTAGATTTTCAGAAATCGCAATTGGACTATCGTCAATTTTTAATAAATTTCCATTGTGAATTGAGCCAAATTGTTATAGCGTTTGTCAGTGGAAACACATTTTTTTGGTAAATGTCAATTGCATTTAGTGGAATTATTTTTGTTAGGCTCTGTTTGACATTTCATTTTTTCGCGTGAAAAGAAAATGTCACGTTCGAAAAATTCCCTTACCACGAACTAGAAATGAAGTATTACAGAGATGCCCGAGCTTCTACCTCTCTTTCCCCCCAAACATTTTTGACAACTGTTTTTTATAACGTGTTCATAAACCAAATCAGCTGTGTTTTTTTGCAAGCGTATATACGCTTAATTTTCAATTAGCATGTAAAATACACGAACAACAAACCCTATATCCGCTTAAGTTACTCATCATATCTATCGCCGCTTAAGGAATAAGCGCGGATAAAAACAATGCTTCCAAACATTATTTTCTGTGTGTTCATTCCTGAATTTATTCATTCATTGTTTAGGTTGCTGTATGTGGCTTACATCTGCAGGTGTGGTTGATGTATTAGATCATTTTAATTATTTAGGCATCCATAAGTATGCAGTTTTTGGTATACCCAGAGTGTCTCTGCTATACATTCCGTTTTGGCTTCTTAAACGATTCTTTTCATTTCACGAAATTTTTTTTTATTTTATAATTATTAAGTATAATTATTGCTTTTAAATTGATGGTCACGCTACACAGTCACAAAAACGAAGATTGTGACCATCAAAGGTCAACCATCACCTTCCACGACTACACCCCTGACTGCTTAGCAAACGTCATAAATGTCGTCGGTGCTGCCAAGATTTTATGATGAATCATTAGGCGCCGATGATCGTTTTTTTGTGCACTTATAAATTAAGCGTATATACGCTTGCAAAAAACCACAGCTATTGATCAATCAGAGGACTGCATTTATGTTATTTCGTGAATAACCTTCAAAAATTCATGAATATCTTTGAAAAAAGCCCTCAAATTCGTCGATGGACTAGGAGGCAATCAGCTGTGAAGTCGACTATCTCTGTAATACTTCATTTCTTCTACGAACGCTAGGTCTGTTACAATTGCTGTGAAATTCACGGAAAATCAACGAAGAACTGTCAAAAACCATTCCATTTGGTGATTTTTTCGTAGTTTTTCACAGAAGAGAGTAATCTTGAGAGAGTACAAAATTGCACCACCCTCCTTTCTGCAAGATTTTTAGCATCACCTCACTTTGACACTTAAATAATTTTGTTTGACGTTTCGTGAATTGTGTGCATTCTTACGAAAATGCGTTCCACAAGTTTCTGCACAGTTTCTCTCTCAAAGAGAGATATTTATCCCCACTCCTGACAATTTGCTCCAATAAGAATATCTGTGCACAAATCACTTGGAACAGACCTACTAATTCCGGTTAATATTACATGTCAAATATAAAGAAATTTCTTAGCTCTGTTTGACATTTGAAATTCATAATAGGCGAGAGAGAAAAGGAAAATTTGTCATGTTGAATACTGTTTGGGCGGAATTCATAATAGCCCTGATGGCGTCCGGTCCTTATTGCTGGTTTTAACTTTCCCTCTAATTCTTATAATTCTTCACAAAACTGAAAAGTATTAGGTTCCCATAAGAATGCATTTTGACCATGGAGCTTTAGACCTACATACTTTGTTCTATTTCTAGAGTATTAGGAGCATACATTAACTGCCTTCATCTCCTTAAAATCTCCGTAAAAGCTGAAGACTGTTCGTCTTCATAATCGTTTTTCAAAACTCGTTCACTGAAGTCATTCATTAGGGTTGATTAATTAAACAATTTCCGACACAGCTCAATCAAAACATAGAAGCAGACAAATGAAATAAGCTGGTTCTATCAAGTGTCAATAAATGTCTCAGTCACAACAGTAAATTTATGCACAATAGCCAACAATTTTACTAACCGAGCTACGCAATGTAAAAATGAAATTTGTTTCGATTGATAAATTTGCCAGTTGTCAACTGATTAATAATTGACATTCGCAATAGGGGTGTCTGTCTTTATAACGGACGTTCGGTGCTCATCTTCTTTTTTAAGCTCGGTGTGTTGAGGGATGGCGACGGGTCTTTGCCTCCGGAGCTAAATCCATATCATTGTACAGATTATAGCACTCGAAGTTCTATCTATCGACTACTCTGCTTATGGTCAGCTGCGTCTTCACCTTATTTGGCACTTTAGTCCAGGGTGGACCAGGCCTCAAGCAACAAGCCTCTCCAACAAGCATGATCTCCGGATTGTTGGCCATGCCTCCAGTGTCGCACGCCAAATTGGTTGAGATTCTTTTCCACTTGCGTGCGATACCTTAACCGCGCCTTCTGTTGCGTTATCCCACAGGTTCGACACCTAAAAGCTCTGGCAACATAAAGGTTTTGTGAATCTTGATATTGGTCCATCGAATCACGAGATTCGAACCAAATCATTTAGACAAACCGAGGGTGATTCAACGTTTTGTTCACGTTTGCCCAATAACTTTTTAGATCAATTCCCGTACCCAAAATAAGCAGTACAAAACAACGAAAATCTACGAAAGTCTGTTCCCGTATGCCAAAACTATGGGTTTTATGTCAAACGAGCGCTTTCTTGAGAGAGTAAACAATTTCCCCACCCTGCCAATTTTAACACAAGACATTTCTGCGGGCAGTTTGTTATTCTTCTATCAAATCAATTGATGTGTCAAATACTCAAATAGTTTGGTGTGCATTTGGTTTTGTTTTCGCATGGTTGTGATGGTTATATATATGTAAGTAGATTGACTGTAGATTTGACATTTCATAAATGACATAATTCACGCAATTGTTAAAACTGCGTTGCCGTACGTTATTAAGAGTTTACCTCTCCAAGAGATTTTTACCCTCACTTCTTAAAAATTTACAGACTTCACAATTTGGTGCAGAAAGTACGGGGACAGACCTTCTACCAAACTCTTATTATTTCACTATTCACCACTATTATTTGGCTAGTGAATATACTGCGTTACTGTGATTTTAAAAAATGGCAAGCACAGTTCAAATTTTCGGGATGTGCCAATATATTACTTACATTATAACACGAAGTCATACAACATTCAATTGTAGCACCATCGTTGTATTGTGTTTCTGGCATTAATCTTTTTCAACAGTATATACAGTGGACTCTGTTTAAGTCGAACTCTACCTAAGACGAATTTCTCTCAAACTCAACAACTTTTTTACATACATTTCTCAATTCTCCATTCAAGAACATCGTCTCTAAGTCAAACTCTCTCTAACTCGAACAAATCATGGTATTCCGTGATAATTCGATTAAGAGGAAGTCCACGGTATGTGTTATTTAATTGCTTTGAAAGCATCCACCGCGGCACGTTGATGAGAAGTCCCCACAATGTCTACGTCGTGTGCGTAACACGTAATGCAATGTTCTCATTAAACGAAGTTGCAAGGTTTCGTCGAATTTCTCCAAGCCTCCGAAGTTTCGACATACATTTTCGCGATAGCTTGTTGGGAACCTCCAACTACCTGTTCTTGAGAGGTCGTCAGATCAAACAAGCTTACAGACTGAACTTCAGTTCATTTTGGTAATAATTGTCTCTCCATTTTCTGGTACACTATTATTTCCCGTCAACAAACAGCTGTTTTGCGGCCAATTTTTTTCGGCCGCTTATTAATTGACAGCTAATGACATTTGAAAACACTTCAACTCGATGGGAGATTGAGATTTCAGTTCAAACTGTTATTCAAACTTGGGAACTCATCATAACACAACAATTTAACTGTAGAATATCGTGCTTTCCTTATTTATAACACCTCGGCGATCTACCTTTGTCAGTATGAGACGACAGCAGATCTCCTCGTCGAAACACGGCGCCGTTCTCGAGCGGTTCGCAGATGATTGGAATGTACTGCATGGCGGTGGCGCCTCGTTAGTTTACCTAGGGATATGACTAATCATTCTGCAATATCATCACATTTTACGTTAAATTCTATGAAACCAGCAGGCTGATTGTGCAAGGTAGGACGTTCTATCTAGACAATCAAGTTGACAAACTGTTGATTTGGTTGAGGGTAGCACCAAAAAAGGAAATGGAGCTGTATAAAAATATAATTGAGAAGCGAACGTTTCAAGTTCTTGCCAATCTGCTTTATAGCATAAGCCATAGATGGAGTGAAGAATAGAGTCCTTCGCGTCGGAGTACAATATTAGACACAAAATCTAATAAAAAAGATTGCAGCTCCTTGCCTTCCTTGCTTGCAACTCTGCAATTGCAACAAGAACTAGGTACAAATATATTAGCTTCAAAATGACGAGATCAAAGCAGGACTTTCTTTTTGTGGCAGCCACCAACGTGATTCACTTAAGAGCCATACTTTTTTTTTGCTAATAATCATTTTATCATTTTATATTTGTGCTCTCCAATAGTTTTGCTGCTATCGATCCAGAAATGTCATGAGCAGCAGCGTACTCCTTTGGCTCCCGATGATTTTTTTTCTCCCTTTCCTTTCAGATCGTCCTTTGATTAAATGCAGCTCTTGAGATGTCTCGTCTTGCTGCATGCACTTGTCTGTATTCCTTGTGGTTCCAATTGGTGCCAGAGTGTCCGTAATTTAATTAAGGAGGAAGTACACTCTTGATTGCATCTCCGGTGTGCTCGAACTCAGCTCCTATTGTGATTTTCAAAGGCAAATTATGACAAAATATATGTTACTAGCTCAAGACCCGCCCGCTTCGCCAGACTTTTAAAAACGTGAGCTTTTTGTCATTTGTTTTTTATATATGCAGATTAGTGCATAAAGTATGTCCAATAAAAAGCAGTAAAGGCTACATCCGAACAAGAACTTGATTCTTTCGTTTAAAGAAATCGAGTCAATTCACAAAAACTAATATGCTACGACCATAATAACCCCTTCATCGAGTTTGTGTTTGGAAGTATGGGCAAATACGGGCATTTAGAAATTAAACAGTGTTCCTGGATAATTTTCGTTCGATTCTGACACTAAAATAAAATTTAATTAAGTCAATAATAGTTCGGTCTTGCGTTTTACGTTGTAGCAATTCTCCCCATTTCATAATATAAGTAATACCACCAGTAATAGGTTGGCGCAAGCCTAAGATGTTGTCACTTTCCACTTCATCCTTGTACAGCGGTACAGTCCAGTGTGTACTTGGGCATCAACCAAACCTCTCCAATTAATGCGATTCCTGATTAGCTGTCTCTCATAAAGCGTGCGCTATCTTAAACGCGGGTGTCGTCTATCTCATAGTCGAATAAAATGTTATCACCTATTCACCACAATTGCGATTCGTAAGTAGGCCATAAAGAATGCTGTCGTGCGACGGATTTATTAAGTAAAACTACGCGAAACACAACAGGCGACCTCTTATTTAACGGGATTAAAGAATTTGTAGAGTTCTGTTTAAAAATACCGACAATCCAAAACCTTAGAAGTGCACAAAGGACGATTTCTAGGAAGTCCTGCATTGACATGCTTATAAGCAGAGCTTTATTTTAATCGGTCAGGTGAGTTCATAGACTTCAATTCAATAGTCAACTGAAACTGATAAAAGTTGAAGAGAACAAAGCTTTGAATCGGGAACAAAAAATTCGTTAGTTAAAGGGAACACTCTCAGTGAACAATCATGAGTGAAGAGTTTTCGTTAAAGGGACCACAAAGTGTGGTGTGAATAAACATTTTCCTCAAAGTAGGATACGTTTGAAAATTAGAGATTTTGAAATTTAAGGGTGGGCTCAAAGTAGATGCAATAATGTTTTTACACATAATATATATATATATATATAATGAGTGGCGCGACAGTCCGAGACGGACCTGGGCCTAGCTTCTACAGCAACCACTCGTGTTGTGCTTGCTATTGCTCTTTCACGAGTGGAAGGGACCTACAGTTTAATGCCGACTCCGAACGGCGAAGTTGAGAAGCTTTTTCTAGACAGGAGTACTCTTTGAGCATAGTCAGTGACTCGAAAGGAGTAAAAAGTATTAAACATACAAACGGGAAAAACCATAAACTATAATTCGCGACATTTCTGGGACCCAGGAGATAATTTCAAAGGACCTGCACAGATTTGAGTTTCATAACATGGAATGATTAAGCAATCAGTTCCTCTCTGATATAACTGCAGAACTCCGTGATGGTGCCGTACCACGAATTGAGAAGAAGAAAATATTCCTTTGATACATTGGTGACTCGAGATTGCAAATTGGAGTTAACGAGGCCGTTGGGATTCATAGATCCACTGTTTGGGAATTTTGTTGTGCGATATGTGCAAAAGAAGCAAATCTATGAATGAATGTTTTCTTCCACAGCTTCCAGCATAACATATCTTTGGGTTTGGGTTTTTTCCTGCAAACAAATTTTATAAAATCGTCTTCTTCCATTCCAGATTTCCTTTTTTCACCTAACCCGGGAAAGTTTTCCTCTTCCGAAACAGTATATTCCATTTTTTAAAAACTTCTTCAAGACTTCACTCAATACATTTCATCTTCAGATCTTCATCATCTCAGACCATAATGGAGGCAACACTCATATGTCAAAATATGTGAGTGGAGTGTTAGAGTCGTTAAACTTATCGAAATTTACTTTTATTCAAACCAAATGGAGTGTTATCTCCAAAATGCTGAGATAACACACACACTCAAGTTTTATTCACACCACCCAATATTTCAAAAGAAGTATACTCTCAAACATGCCAAGAGTTGCGAATTAAATTAACGATTTGTTTTATCGAGAATCTTTAAAAAAAAAACACAATTTAAAACGAATATATGCGCGAATCAATAATAATGAAGTGCCATTAGCGGATTGTCAAACTGAAAACACGATCCACAAATTTCTTAAAGTGACATTCATATGAGCCGAGAGCTGTGAACGAGAATATTCAGAAACAGCTAGTTTCCAGAAAATTTAAACAAAAAATTGTACGCATCAAAAAAGATCGACTAAAATTGCAGCAATAATTAGTCAAGCATCCTTACTGATGCAAGAAATTGTTCTCCACGAATCAATCATTCTCTTTACCGAACTGTCAAACTGAGTTCGCAAAACACAATTGAGACTAATGCAATCCACACATTCACGACCAAAAAATTCGCATTTATGTGTGTGCTTGCTCAACTTGTATCCATTGCTCTCTGTGAATAAGACAACTCAATATGAATGAAGTGTCAGAGTTCGCAAAGTTCGCGATTCGTAATGAGCTCATATGAATGGCCCTTTACATTTTATGGCCAATTTTTGGTTGTTGGATTTATGGATCACGTTTGCCTCAATGTGTATTGCGTTCTCAACTTGACAGTTCGCAAATGAAATGATTGATTCGCGGAGAAACAATACAAAATCTAACTTTTGTTGAAATGATGTCGATAATCCGATCATACAATTCTCATATTTGTTGATACAAGTATAATTTTTTGTTTTTATTTGCTAGGAAATGATTGTTTCTGAAAGTTTGCTAAAGCTCATATGAATGGCACTTTATGCTATGTTCCCACCGAACGAAACCGGTTCCACCATACATTTTCGGGGTCCTCACGATTTCGGTGAAATCTATTTGCAACGCTCTTGAGTTCATCAGCCAGTAAAAGGTTGTCAAACCGAACAAGCCTACAGGATGAATTCCAGTTAATTCTTGTGTTAGGGATAGTGATAAATATCCCTTTTTTTCTGCTGTACTAAAAGCTATTATTTCCTGTCAGCAAACAGCTGTTTTGCCGGTAATTTCACATTTGACAGCTAATGACATTTGAAAACACTTAAAGCTCGGTGGGAACGAAACACAATTGTTGTCAGTGAATGTTCATTCAAACTTTGCAGTTTCGGTGAAGTGCCTGACCTTGGTTAGTGAGGGCTCCGGTTCGAATCCCAGGGAGAGCAAAGTTAATACGTTTTTATCTGGTTTTCAAATCTTGTACAGTCACCATTCGCCGGGATGTAATGAACGGCACTATCACTGGTATCTGACAATGGACCAAAAATAGGGTTTAAATATACTGGTGAATTCTCACTAGAAGGCCCTCCTACCTAACTACCTACCTAGTATTAGCCGCCACTTTGATTTGACGATTTGTCCACGTACAGGAAGATCCCTATCCGACTTCATAATTGTAAACAGTTTGCTGTACAACTTCTTTGTTTACATTTATGAACACAAACAATGCGGCATTGATGCGGCAGCTAAGCTTTTGTGAAAAGTGAGTTCATAAATGTAAATTTGAAAAGCATGTGTCCTGTCAAAAACGGACGGAAGTTAAATATTTTGTGTAACTTGCAAAATTGTTGTTTTCTGACTTGAGAAAATTATTTAGTGTTAAACGACAACAGTTTGGAAGGTTTCTCTGTTCCTATTCTTAATTCGTTTGTAGGATATGATTAAATTTTGAAATTTTTTCGTGATATCCGATTTTGTGTTGACAAAATTTGTCGAAATTTATATGATTTCGGACAAAACTTTGCCACAAAGTACAGTATTTTTTCTTTTGCCAGCCAGAAATTCGCTTTCATGGAAAGACGAACGGTGACCAAAAGTTTTACCTTCGCGCTCAACCAATTATTTTGTTCTGTACTTCCCTGTATAAAATATTTTTCAATTGTATTATATTATTACATTTTTTATTATATTTCGTATGCAGATTATGCAAATCTTTAACAGTAGTCTTAAATATGTTTTACATTTATGAACACAACTTATGCCATACAGCTGCAGTAGAAATGCAGTCTTACTACATTTATGAACGCAAAGTCTTCTACCAAGACTGCGGTAAATTTACATTTATGAACTCGGCCCTTATTGTTTCTCGGATATTTGGTAGAAACAATTCAAAGAAAGTAGAAAATGATCGCATTTGACGGCCTATAACATCAACTGATGCATAAAACGTCAAGAAAATCAAAGATGTTCATGGATTGATAATCAACGATAATTGGTAAAAAAAAAATACCTAGTTGATGATTTTCATTCGGAACAGACTCCTATCGGCAGACAACCCTTGGTTTTTGTACCACCATAATGCAGAAGCTCACACAACATTGGTTCTCCGAGACCTTCTCGTCAATAATTCAATGAACATCGTGTCACACAAGTCGTATCCGTCTGCTTTAGAACAGCGTGACGTCCGACACCGTTTCAACACGATTCAGGTGATAAAAAACCGAATTGCTATCCTCTTTGATGGCCATTCCGGAATTCAACTCAATTGTTACGAGGCCTGGGAAAACCGTTGACATACGTGTGATTGATGGACATTAGAGCACTTTGAAAACGGTGAAATAGAATTATGTGGTGACGAAACAGGCCAAGGTGGAAATGGGTCTGACTTCTGCAGCAACCACTGGTGTTGTGCGTCCTATTGTTCTATCAGGAGTGGATGACGTAGTTTTATGTCGACTTCCAACGGCCAAGTTTGAGAAGCTTTTTCGAGACAGGAACAATCTTTGAAAATTGCGTTGTCACTTGGGTGTCACCCAAAAGGGGTGGAGTTATGAATTATGAAAGTTGATAAATTCGAGGATTTAGTCCCGAGAAAAACACGCTTTAAACTAAATAAGTTTATCTGGTTAAATGAACTCAGAAAGCTCAGCTATATTGGATGCTGGGGAGCAAACTAAAGATCATGTCAAGGAGTGTTCCTTTTCATACTAATATTAAAGATCAGGAAAATATCGAAAATACACTTACTGTAAAAAATATTAAGAGGCCATTGCACATTGAGGTTGAAAAGGCTCTGCTAATATGGTTTCAGACACAGGAGGTCCGGTATACCCATTAGATAAATCTACATGGTTAAGTATCGGTCATAACGACCAAATTGTCAGTCACTTGAAGGTCGCTGCAATCGGTTTTGAGTGTATATATTTATAGTAACGGTAAGGTTTCTTGACACAGAATTCTGTTGTGTTATTTAAATATTTGTTCAATTTATTGTTTGTTTCAATTGGTTAAACTTATTATTTTATTACCTTGTTTATTGTGTAATAGAGTCTAGTAGGATAAGACACGTCCTTACCAGCAGCGAGTTCAACAGCAAGAGAGCAGCGTCTTCAGAGCTCACTCAAGCCAAGCCTGAAACCAAGCGAGCTTTTAACCGGAATTAAAACGAATGATTTAATGTATGAAGAAGATAGTAGCACCGATCGTTTACAAGCTTGTTGTTACGCAACTTGGGGCATTGTGGAGGCACATTTTAAAATATAACAATAACATGGATATGTGCAGTGGATATTAAAATTAACATTCAGCTTGACTACAGTGGCAGGATAATTAAAAAAAAATGCCAGATCCCAAGCTTCCATTTCACGCTCCCTTTACTAATAAGTCACTGACTTCAATTTAACATTTCGCAGACGGTTCACAAGTGTAAGTTCTTCTTCTCTCGAGAATAACACGCTGGATACGTGCGTTTACTGTGGGAGTTAGGCCATTGCCTTCACGATGCGTAGTTGCCACAAGACAAAACGTACATACACACACATATATATGTACACCTGTACTTTTGTTAAATTGTGTGTGTCATGTTATCCAAGTTATCCAAACAGGCTTAACGATAAAATTACGAGTACAGGTCAATACCTCGAAGAAGTATCGAAACAAGTTTCTGATAAGTAACGTCTTTGAATAAACTGCCGAAAATGTTCTAAAGTATCTACGGTGTAGTTTCAATTGTACAATCGATGGAAGTTGTAAAGTAAAGTGTGTTAAAGAGAAAACACGTTTCAAGAAATGATCAAACATTTTGATTAAAGAATGATAAAAGATTAAAAGGAATTAATGAAGTGTTGGGTTATTTAAATAGAAGTTGCGCCAATTATCGCAAAATTTGGAGAATGAGATTGTATTTAGTGGGCGGCTGGTAACCTCGCTGCTTTTCACGGTCCCACCTCTTTCGAGTTACTGACAATGCTCAAAGAATATTTAACTGTCTACAAAAAGCTTCTCAAAACCGTCCGTTTGGAGTCAGCATAAAACTGTAGGTCCCTTCCACTCGTGAGACAACAATAATACGCACCGCACGAGTGGCTACTGAAAAGCTAGGCCCTGGTCTTCTACGGGCTGTAGCGACAGCCATATGATTTAATATTATTAATTACAGAATAAAACGCTACTCGGAGATGAAAAGTACTAGATACTTGTAGGACTTCGAGGTTATTTGGCCTTCAGTAAATCCAAACGAAACAAATGCGGTCCTAAAACTAAACAGGAGTGAAACAAGAAATGTTGTGAGCAGTATCACCGGCCACTTCTTTCTCAATATGCACAGCAGAAAAATGGGAGCCTTCCATAACGACTTCTGCAGAAGATGTAGAGACGACGAGGAAGAAGAAAATACGCTTCACTCCCTCAGCACCTGTCCAGCCTTTACAAGAACAAACCACTTTTGACCTTATGAGAATTCAAATAACATTGTCAGTCCTTCAGACAGTTGGTGAATAGAGATGAACGGTCTCAAAAGAGGATCATCAATCCCATACTCCCGCAGAACGATCCAGAGTTTACCTCGAGGAACATATGCAGTCATATGCCTTTCCAAATCTACAAAACAGCTGTATATGGGTTTGGCATACTCCCTTTTTAGAGTGAAAAGCTGGTCGGTTGAAAGTTGATGAACAGTGCACCCTTGGCTGGACCAAACCTCTAGAACTCGCTTCCAAAACTTTAGCGTAGACTTTCCCGGGGAGACTTAAGAGGGATAAACCCCTGTAGCTGGAGCAGTCTCTTTTGCCTCTCTTTTTTAAAAAAGAGGGACAATCACCCCAATTTGCCAATCGCCAGGTGCATTACCGCGTTCTCAGGCCAGCTTAATAACACGAGAGCCAAAAAACTCTCCCATTGTCCATTGCCTTTAGCATTTCTGGCCGGATTTCATCCACACCGGCGGCTTTGCCGACATTTCTCCGCGACAGTAAAGACTTCGGGTCTGTCATCCCTGTTCAGGATTGAGCAGCTCCGAAAAGTGCTCGCTCCAACTGTGCAAGATGTCCTCCTCATTGAAAAGCAAAACACCATTTTTGGATTTGACTCCTTCGATGATGTTGAATTTCCTTCCTCTGAGTCGGCGAATGGTTTGAAGATGTGCGCCGTGCAAAATTTAGCAGCAACTCACTGTTCTGTAGTTTCTCCCACCGTATGCAAGTAACCACTGTTGGGTTCCGTTAACAATATTTAGTTTTTATTTTTGTTTGAAAGTGAAAAATTAACTTTAAATGAGCTATAAATAATCATACAATGCAGTTCAATATTTTTGTGGTTAGAGCACTTTTTTCAAACCACTTTAGCATTACTCTTCCCATCAGTCGTGAAGAAGACCCCGGGACACCACATTTTTTTTTACGGAAAAGTCAAAACTTTCGTAAACTGCAACCAGACTGTTATTTTTAACAAGCTGCATCGGAACGGAATTTTAGGCATTTGGCAAAAAAAAAAACTAATGGAAAATAAACTTACTCATTTCCTTAATTTATAACGAAGTGGCTGACTACTGGAGGGGGCTGCCCTTACATGTGTCATCACCCTACTAGGCAACTACTTTAACAATACAGGTACCCGATAATTTGATACCCGAGTATCACCCGAAAATGCGGGTACCCTAGTATGCGGGTATCAAGAGCTCTAGTTAGTATAACGAAAATGCAGGTGGGTAAAGATGGTACCAACTGGCTTATTCCCTGAAGCCGTCAGGTCCACCGCGGACTGTAGTGCTAGAAGAAGCAGATCATACAAAACCAGCAGCGTAAATGGCCAAGAATAAGTTTAAGCTCCACCTTAAACCTACCAATGTACAGACAAAAATTGGAAACAGTCTCCAACAGTGCAACTAAAACATCGTGTGAAACGGGCTGAACGGAGGTAGGGCAAATAGTAGATCAACCTTGTATCAGGTGATGGTCATATCCCATGATAAATCTCAAACCACGTTGTGTTTTTCAAGGCGGAGATCATGGCGAATCGCAAATTCGATATCAGCAGAAAATGTGTACTAAACTATAGTTTATCTATAGATAAGCGCAACTGTGCCTGCGATGCCAAGTAATTAATCTTAAGACAACAAAAGAAGTGCACATAAGAAAATGATAAATATAAATGGCAACACTCATTCAGTTGTATAATCTTATCAGTTAACGTCTCAAGTGGCGACGTAAGCCCCCATTTGGAAAACCGCAACTATCTTGCAGATAAAAAAAACGAAAAAATTCATATTAGTCATCGATTCTTTATCAATTACAAATCACCTATCACTTGGCTGTTATTGAGAAACGATTCTCCACTTGGCATGTGCTTATTTTTAGAAACTCACATCTTTGAAACATATTTGCAATCTCAAACACAGTAGATAAGGCAACGCTTTTGCCTTGACTTTAAAAATAAATCGACTTCGCAAAGGGGAGAGATAATTTCCTCATCCAATCCAGTCGAATGCATACGCATCCCACACGGGAGTGTGGATTCACTTAAAGTCTTGCACACGAACGTTAGGCATCGTCAATGCCTGTTGTACTGAAAAATACAAGTGATTGGATTACTAACAACCTATGAAAAGTGTCAACTCGCAAAGCAGACAAGGAACAGAATGTACATGCACGATGAGAGATGTTAAAGATTGAAAATTGAGTAGAGTCGTCAAATGAGCAAATCTGTGACTGACATTTACGTGAGCAAACAACAATGACCTTCGAACGACGAAATCCTTTGTTACAGTGGCTGACTCTGAGGGCCTGACGTAGAATTGTTTAGTCACTCGCGAAAGCCGTCTCCAAGACGGAGTGATAAATCATTAAAAAAATGTATGGTCGCCAACTGTGTGAAATTAACCCCCGTGTGGATGACTCACGGCGAATGGCGGGATGGAGGTAAAATTTCCCGTCGGGTCTAGGTTTGTATTCCCGAAAATCTTGAAATTTCTTGTTTACATTCGTGAATGTATTTTTCATTTAAAAATGGGGCAGTAGGCTTCCGACTGAGCGTGATTAGGCAGATGTATTTTTCTTAAATGAGAACACAGTCTTTCCCAAGACGATTCTTTATCTTGTGTACACCACACACAGAGCGCCCAGTCCATAAATTCATCAACATTGTTCAAGCGAATCGATCGAAATTAGAATGCGGCAAATTCGAGCACACGTGGGGAAAGAACGTTGACTAAGGACAGCAACAAGAAAACGGGTCGAAACCGAAACAAACACTGTTGATTTTGAAGCTGTTCACTTGATTCTCGGAAGTGATTTTACTTAAAAACATTATTAAATCATCTTTGAGAGGGGCTACGGTTCGGGACGGACCTGACTATCTGCAGCACAAACTGGCTAGCTGCTCGCAATAGCGCGCTAGTTAATCTAGTTAATTGATGAACTTCTGGCCCACGTTATTACGGACGCAAGATAACTTGGTCGTGATGACTGCAAGCAGCGTTTCCAGAACCATAAGCCATTGCTTAAGATCAGAACCACTAAGCGTAGTTGGCATCATACATAAAACTCCAGACTTGAATGGAAGATTTAAAGTTAACTTGCGTGAGTTTAATTTGCATTAAGAGCCAGAATTGGAGGCCTGGAATTCCCAGTTTATCGGTCTCCGCACAACAATTAAGCGGGACATAAGTTCACAAATCTATTGTGAACTTATGACCCACTTAGGTGGGACTTTAGTCCACAAACATTTGTTGTGGACTACTGACCCATCTATTATGGACATTTGACTCACCAAAGTGGGTCATAAGTCCAAACAGTCAAAAAAAAAAATAAGTAGTGATCGCAGGGCCGGCACAAGTACGATACCTTTGGCGTCAAAAACACGAATTTTTTACTTTGTGAGGAAAGGGGGGAAGGGCTCCATCCTACCCCGTTTAGGAGGCAAAAACTGTTGTTAAAGACGCCTACTAGTTAAAAAGCACCTACCCTGAGCGGAGCAACGAAGTTGCGTGAGCGAGAACCGTCGCATGCGGAAAGGGTTTAGAACAACATTTTAAAAATTATGGTACTGCTGTGTTCTAATTCCTCTCAATTTTCACTAATTCATTTTCATTTCAGTTTGCGAACAAAACTAATACAAATGGGACCTATCACTCTAAAAACGTCGCAAAAGTGTAGAACAAGATATGTATACACAATTTGTTCTCATTTAACAGGAGACGATACTGAAATAGGTATCGCCAAAAAAAAATCAGTCCTCGAAACGATAGTAAATGACAGTTTTTAGTTTGCGCGAAGTAGGCAAAACGATATCTCTCAGACGTTATCGTGTTTTTATGCTTACATGAAGCGAAACTATCGTCGAAACGCTAGCGCGAGACGATTGTCGGCTTAAGTGATCAGAGCTCAGGTCGCCTTAAAAAAATTTTGAAACTTCAATCACATCCTTCATGAGGAAACAAAAATTAGGTGGGAGAACATTCCGCAGAGCGTCTGCCAAAATATTGTTCAGTCTATGCCTCGGAGATTGCAAGCTGTAATTCTAATTTCTTCAAAAAATGGCACTGTTTCTAATTATGTGCACGACCACTTTAATCAACTTTTCGTCTTCTGTCATAGAAAACCCAAGGTAACGTTACTTTATGCAAGTACACGGACCAGTGAACTTTATTCTACATTAAAAAAGGAAGATATGTTTCAAATTCCATGAAGATACTGCAATTCTAACTGTGTTTTTAAGAAAATATTAATTCAATTTGTGGTGTTTCTAATTACGTGCACGTGACTGTAAGTATATATATTTCCCTCAATTTTTAAAACAAAAACATCTCTCTAAGTCAAATTCCCTGTAACTCGAACAAATCAGGGTATCCCGTAACAATTCTACTTAGGGGGAGTCCACTGAATTAACGTAGACTAAGGACTTAAAGCAACCCCAAAGAAAATAATTCTCAAGTGGAGTCAAGACGATGAACGCTCACGTGAGATGACCTAGCCGCCAAACGATGTTTTTAATCGCTGACCACGGAAAGGCGGTTAACATAGCTATGTACCAGAGACAAGGAAACTGTAACGGCATCTTCTTCCTCACATCGAAATAAATAAAGTCATGTGGATGTTTTTATGTTTGGCCGAACTCATGTGGATTGTGTTCGCATCAAATGGCATTTTGGGCATTTTGCCTGATGTATTTGGAAAGGCGAAAGGAAAGGGAAATGCGAAAGGATCGGTAATGTTAAGTCTTAGGACCCCACGGCAGAGCAGCGATACCTGAAGATGTATACAAAAGGCATAGGTATTCTATAATGGACGTAGTAGGGTAGTGGGGGTTTGTGCATCGACTCTTAGCATATATGTATCTTTGTTGAATTCGAGACACGAAACATTCATAATTCCAGGTTCTTAACTTCGACGTCCGGAGTCGGCATGAAACAACACTTGTCACAGCTTTAGTGACCAAGCACATGTAATTTCAGTTTGCCATTTTCATTCTCACGGACAACATTTTCAATACGATAAATGAGCTAAACTATTCGTCAGATTCTTTCAGAAGCACTTTTTCTGACTTCATCATTGTCCCCGAACGTTGAATCCAATGTTTAAGGACATCGCAACAAGCACAGAATTCATTTTATTTGCATTTCTAAACAAAACTGACGATTTGTAGTAAGTGCCGTCGATGTAGTTTGTCCCAGTTTTTCTCAAATCGCCAAAATCTCAAGAAAATTTATTACATTAGATGAACCACTTGTGTCAACTATTTTCTCGATCAATCACTCGGCGCTACCTCAAATTAAGTACAGCAACGAGTAGGTATCTATATTCAACTACAAACACGACATTTATAATTACCACTTGAGCACTGCTCTCGTGCACTGATCAGACTTTAATTGAAATGCACACGGTCTCTGATTAAATGGAAGGAATTTAATTGTTTTTATTCTATCAAATTAAAGTCTATTACGTTCCTTTGCACATTCAACTGGAGGTTGTGAGTGACCCTACAGGCGCTACTGAGAACATGAAAACAATATGGAAGCCCTCTCCAGCCATTGCGACTCACAGTCCTGACCTAATTGAGTTTATCCACCAATTCATCCATTAGGTGCAAATCCCAAACAGAACAAAAATTCCACTCTCCACATACCTTCAGCGTCAGAATTCAATTATAATTACACACAAAAATAAAATGTGACCTTGTGGCAACCCCGTGAACATTGTTCCACGACGATGCAGGAATGCAACAACTTACACCGAAAATCAACCCCAGCGCCAGCAGCCTTACTCGGTCACATTTCTCTACCTCATGACGATGACGACGATGACAACAAAGTTGACGACGAAGCAACAAATTAGAGAAAAAAAATCTAATTTCCCTTTCGTGAGAGCGCACCCGCCTGCCACCACTACCACTGCCACCACCCGCAGATAGCACCATTTGGGAGGAAAAAACCACCCAAATCGCCCGAAAACACCCCATTAACTTTTAAACACAAACAAATCGGTGTGTAGAACACGGAGTTTTGAGCTGCGAGACACGCTGTGTGAGCCAACAGCGTGGTGGTGGTGGTGGTAATGTTGAGTCTGTGGTTGGCACAGGTTGTGTGTTGCCTGGTGGAATCCAATGTTGATGTTGTTGCTGCTGTCGTGTGATGGAAAAATCAATTGAACCTCTCTGCGGATGAGAGAAGACACCCAAAACTCGTTCCCTGTTTTTTCCTTTATCACCGGCTAGCATTTATCCTTTGCCAGCGCAAAACACAACAGCATTCACCCTTGGTAACGGGCTTCACTGGTCTCTGAAAGTGTGACGGTGGAAGACACCACCTCGTCACTAACAGCCGTTAAGAAAATTATCCCACCAAATTCGTTCTCCCTTTTTTTCTCTGATAAGATTTTCTTCCACATATTCTCATGTAAATGGTGGGCTTTCAAGTGAAAACTATCTACTCACCGAGATAAATGCTTTAGGAGCTGGTTTTTTATAAGCGAAACCATTTTTTCTTTGTTTTCTTGTCACTTATTCTTTTTTCCGATTTTATTGTGAAGCAAAAAAAATCACTGATTCACTTAATTTCTTCTTCCTTTTTGCACTTGAATGAATTTTTTTTTCTTTCTTTTGATTTTCATGCACTCCGTGGGGATTTGGACATTTTTGCAGAAGTTCCCGGGAGAAATTTGAAGGGGAGAGAAATTTATCACTTTTCTTGCAGCAAATGAAGACAAAAGAAACAAGGAATTCTCCACCGAAAAAAACTCTGTTTGGGATAAGTCGATTGTTGGAACGGTCGCACAGTTGGAAAATAATCGAGGAAAATGAACTGGTCCTCTACCTCCGGTGGTAGTTGCTGACAACCTGATGACATTTCAGAAATTTTCATTTTTGTGACATTTCTCATTTGACGTTTTGCGGCTGTGCATGATTTTGTGTGAATGTGTGCGTGGGGGCGAGCAATTTACTATCTGGGTTTACATGTGTAGTCTTTTTATGGTTTGTCTGCATACGATGAAGATGTAGGTGAAGAGTTCTTAGCACATTTCATTATTTTTAAAATGAGGTTAGAAAATTGATATAGAATTTTAAGAGACAGGAGGAATATAATAAAAATGTAATAATTTACTTAGTGCACTTACCGAACAAGTACAGCAATTGCGTACATCGGCTGAAGTTGGATTGTCCCGGAGTCCATCTGAAATTCTTTAACTTCGCCATGCAGTGAACACATTTTATGCAATGCATCATGCTGAAGATTGTTCAATTCAAGCCACTATATTTCAAACTTGATAAGAGTAGACTAATCAAACAAATTCTGACAACTTATGATCAAATTCGAGCTAACAGCGCATTGTCTAGTTTTGGCATCCCTGCAAAACTTGTCCGTCTTTCTAGAATGACGATGGAAACTACCCCTGTTGCCCCGTCAAGATCAGTAGATTTTACCGAGACCTTTGATGTCAGAAAAGGATTTACGCATGGCGAAACACTGTCATGCGATTTCTTAAACTTCATACTCGGGAGGATCGCATGAAACTCAAACGTCAACACCAGATGCACCATCTTCGACAAACCTGTACAACTGCTCGCATATGCCAATGACTTTGACATCATCAGAAGAAAACAACTAGCTACCAATGGGGCGTTTATGAGCATCGAGAAGAAAGCGGCTAAGATGGGTCTTGCGGTCAATGAGTGTAGGAAAAATAATATGATGTCTACGAAAAAGGCCCACCAATACCGACGTGATGGACAAAACGCTCAAAAAAAAATTATAACAACGAGGCAGTGAACGACTTTGTCTCCCTAGGGTCCA
This sequence comes from Eristalis intricaria, assembly GCA_964034865.1. NCBI lineage: Eukaryota > Metazoa > Arthropoda > Insecta > Diptera > Syrphidae > Eristalis > Eristalis intricaria. Next base: position 76,486,854 of record OZ035874.1, read on the forward strand.
AAGTTAGAGCAAGCAATTACACTACCGCGGAGATGGTTAGGTTTGGTAGGCGGGCTGCTACTGCATTCACCAGCCCACTTAAACCATATTGGTGCATTGTGATACCCATAGTCAGACCCCACTAACCAATGGCAGTCACTTAACCCACAGCGCCATCCATCGTTAATATCGCGGTGATAAATCGGAGGATAACGCTTGCCGATCGCTGCGTTTGGGCTTGGAAGCTTGGGGAACAAAGCCATCCTCGAAGAACCAAGGTTTCCCTATATGGCGCAGTAACATGGACATTAAGCAAAGCAGACAAGTAGATTCTATGTCACTTCAAGAGCACTCGCATGTACAGGTGTTTGGGCGGAGACTGAATGATGAGCTATATAAGCCGTAGAGGTACATCGATCTGGGCAAACGAGTTGGATTATCTCGTCTCACATGGCTAGGATGCGAAAAGTTTGGCCCGAAAAGTTTTCGATCGAGCGAAAACGCGGTAAACGAAGACCAAGCCGCCGGTGTGCCGTCGGTGTGACGTCAGCTAGAAAGTGACCTCAATCAGCTGAACGGGCTTCGCTGAAAGCAACTTGTACAAGACCGTGCTAGATGGAGAGGCAGGTGCAGGGATATAAGTCCACAAAACATAAGTCCATAATCGAATTTTTTTGGACATATTTCCCTGCACAGGAGAGACATTGTCCGAAGAAAAATCCAAAAAATCCGAAAGATCCATCCTTATAAGAGAGCAATACACCATTGGAACTGACGTCTCCAGACTTGCCTTCTGTTGCAACCACTGCCGCAGAAGCTGCAGAGACGATGGTGAGGAAGAAACCACTCTACACTGCAGTACTTTCTCATCCCGCAGATTTACACTTCTGGGAGCCTACTATTTATAGTAAATAGTCTGGCTGAACTAAGAAGCTTAATAGTCAGCCACCATCTTCACTTTATTAAAAGCACTGGTATGCAGAATAGGTACTAATTGACTAATTGCACAATGGGCCTAGATTAGGTTAGGTTCGTGGGTTGAAGCAGTGGGGCCGCGCCACACTGAGGTCCTATTGAACCCATTGTGATGACAATGGACTTATGCTGACCTATTATTATGATTATAATTATTGTTAAGGGTATGTTGTACCGCGATTGTATTGAGGGTCATATGCTCCTTTTGCGAGAAGGTTGAAGAGATTTATCCTAGAGTATTCTTTCTAAGCCAGTTAGAAATCGGACAATGAGAGCTGGTCGTAGTGACTTCAGTTCTTCCTCTGATATTAGTTGCTTGCCCAGACATCTTTGCCTTTTTGGGCTAACGCCTCACAAAATCCCAGTATATGTCCTGAATTTCGTTTTATCTTCTGGCCGGTTGGTGAGGACATGATCTCCTACAGCTCAGAATGGTTCGGGGCCTATAAAAGGATCACGCTCCTTTCCTAGCGAGGAGTCGGCCATTTTGTTGCCTTCTATATGTATATGGCCAAGTTTCCAGCAGAGCTTTACTCTGTTGCGCCTGCTCAGCTTCTTAAGCTCCTGTAGACATTTCCATACAAGTAAGGATTTTATGATATAGCGGAACGACTGTCTGACATTATTCCTATGTCGCAGTTGGTATAGTTCCTATCAAGATTAATTTGAGCGCATCTGTGGCATAGAAAGATACTGGTCCGTTTGCCCATGGGTTCGTAGTACTTTGCCCGGGGTCCAAATACTCTTGCCCCTGTTCCTTCATCAGTTCTTGATCCTTCTGTATAACATTTTACCGTATTGCTGCTCAGTCTGTGGACTATGGATTCATTGCTCCAGTCCTTATCAGTGCTAAGCTTAATGGTAAACTCCTTTTGGAAGTTGAATTTTCGAATCAATTTTGACTAGTGCATCTAATTGTCTCGATGTATGTCCCTTCTTTTGCCATCCTCCTGCCTTCTGATGCTGGCCTAAGCGTGGCTGCAGTCTTTCCATGCAGCAGTCAACATCTAACCAAGCTCCCCCCTCCAGAACGTGTCAACGCATCACTCAACATTAAAGAAAAAAGAAAATGATTTATTTCAACTTCACTGTAATATTCGTATACAGTCGCCACAAAAAATTAATAAAACATAAAAAATCTCCATTTTTGAAACAAAAGAATAACAACACTTAAAACTGAAAACACTCTGAGGAGCTACTGTTGTTCGGGGTTAGTCAAAGCCGATGAGCTCACAACTGGCGAGTACGGGGATTCTGGTATTACCTGAAAGAATTTTCAATTCATTAACCTCAATTTGATCACCCCGATTGAAGCCTTACAATATGCTGCTGAAATCCGAGAAATTGTTGATTTCTCGTTGCAGCTGAAGATCCTTCATTTGCCTTGGCATTCAACGGACCAGCAGGCTTTCGTTTGATTCCCAAATTATTGCCATAACTCTTGATGGCACTCTCATCATCGGTAGCGGCCGTTCTCTTTCGCGCCTTTGGGGGTTTGTAAAATGAAATGCTTGAGCTATCCGAATCGGATGAGTTTTCAATTGTTTTCGGATCGTCTGTACTTGATCGCTTTGAATACTTCCCAAACTAGAATGAAAATAATCTTAAGGTATTTGGTTTTCTTCTCTTGATTAGGTAGGTACACACCATCGCGGTTTTCTCCGGAAAAGTAGATGCAATCCGAGAGAGTTCTTTGAATTTTATGTAGACATCTTCCAGTTCTTGTTCCTTTGACATTAACTTCTTCTTTAGATCATCTAATTTGGACTATAGAAAGAAAACAAGAACTAAGCCTTTGACAATGATTGAAATTTCGAGAGCTTACCTTCAATTCATCGCTTATCTTCGTTGCAGAGTATTTTTCCTTTTCATGTTCAAGCATCTTTGAATCTAGCTCGTAGCGAAGTTTACTGATTTCAACCTGGAAGGAGAAGAAAGAATATATCATGAAGGAGATAAACAAATACTGGTACCTCTAGATCATTTTTTTGCTTGTTTCCGTTCATTGCCTCCTCGAGGCTTTTCTGCAAGCCTCTAGTTTCCTGTTCCATTCTCTTGATCTTGTCCTGTAGGTTAATCTAATGAAATTATTTTTTCAATTAAAACAGGAAATGTGAAGCGATTCATAGTGGCCTACGTTAAATGTCTTGAGATTTGAAACTTCAGCCTTCAGCTTTGCTCTCTCATCGTCCTGTTGACATACCACTGCTTTTTCTGCCAACTTTTGTTTGAGGTCTTCATTCAGCTGCTCGATCTTGGCAATCTTCTCATGTAATTCGGTTTGAGCTTGGTCAAACTGAAATCAGATTCGCTTAATAAGCCCTTTGCACACTCTGATCGACTATGATTGACTTCACCTGATTCATGTTTTGATTTTGAATACTCTCGAATGTGCTCGCTTCGGCTTCCAAATCCTGAATCTTCTCAGACAACAATGAGACCTGTTGATCATAGGCGATGTCTAGCTGAGCGAATTTCTCTTCAGAACACTGAAGTTGTTCTCTTAGAGTAACATTATCCTCGTTAAGTACTTGTTGTTTTTCCAGGAGTTTAGCATTCTCATTCGAGAGTTCTTGTAACCTATGTGTAAAGTGGTTGATGTTTGAAAAAATCCCTGAGACGAGCGAGAGAGGAGAGAGACACTTACTGATTTTGAAATTTCTCAATTAAATTGGAATTCTGTTTGATAATCAGTCTTTGTCGGGATAGCTCTTCTTCGCTTTGCTTGGCTCTCAAAGCCACCGCGTTGTACTTGTCTTGAAAATGAGTTTGATTCGATTCAATCATTTTCAAAAGACCGCCGGAGCGAAGACCCAACATGAAGTTTTTCAATTCCTTGATCTCATTTGTTTTTTGCAAATCCATCGTTGCTAAAATTGAAAAATAAAGGAATAAGTTGTGGGAATGTTTAGGTTCCGAACGTTTCTGAATTTTTTAGAGGAGACAAATATCTAGAACAAAGAGGAACCACGTATATGTGGCAGTTTTTATCAGAAGTATGATTCTGAGTACGCACACACGCCATTGTATGCAAATGCTAGAATCCCAAAATTCGACATGCAGACCATAATCCAAAAAAAACATTGGGAATAGATGACTCGTTTCATTGCCTGTTTCAGGAAAAACTATCCGAGTTCATTCATTTTAAATGTCTAATGGTTTTTTTTGGCAGTTCGTTGCAGTGGCAGCCAGAATGAAGAAGAACCATGCCAGTTGCTTGCTTAAAAATATAGTAATTGAACATAAATTATTTTATTTAGTACTTAAAACTAAGGGTTAAGGTGGTGAGTGCCGTGAAGTAACGCACCACCGACTCGGCTAAATTGAAATGAGGTCGACTCGGCTTTACAAAGCCAGACAAATAAAGATAAAGAGATTTAAAATAAAAATTCGCATGCGGTAGGTCCCGCTCACGCAACTTGGTTTTTCCGCTTTTAGTCTGGCCTATATCAACAGTTTATCTAACAAACACAGTTGGCTTTAAAAATTATATTTGCTTTTCTCTCTCTATTTGGCTTTATTTCACAAGCGTAATTTCGATTCCAAGAAGTCTTTCAAATTTCGTCATTCGGCGTTATTTCACGGGACCCTCAATAACATTTGATGCATTTAGCAATAGCAATTAGTATCGGTGCTTGTTGAAAGTCAGTCCCTTGCTGTGGCAAAAAACTCAAAGCACGCAGCACTCGATAATTCTATGCTGTGCTCCCACAGACATGAACCTAACCGGCGCTGAAATAGCTAGAGGATGAGAGCGTGGGAGGTGATCTTATATACGTCAGAATCCTCATGCTATGCATGTGATCTGATCACCGGCAAGTGCGTTCGTGGTGAGCCGACACAAGCTTCTCCAGCTTGGGCGATCTTTGGCCAACTACATCCAATTGCATTGGCTTTGGTCTCTCATCGCTTGGGAACGCCATCGATTTTGTGGGCGTCCTCTAATGCTTTGTTCCACTGGTGCGGATTCAAGGACTTTTCGGGCCTAGTATTGTTGTCCATGCACTCTTACGAGCCATTTTAGAAGTTCGATCTGTAGACGCCTCGTTAGGCTCATGTACAGCAACAAACAGTTGTTAGTTGTATATTCTCCTCCAAATGCTGTCAACGCAAGCTGGACCAAAGGTCGAATGTAGAATTTTTCTCTTGACAAGCGCTTCGTCATCTACTCTTGAAATTGTCCATGTACAATAGAGCAGGACCGGCACGATGAAGTTGTTAGGTTAATCTTATTTAATGATCCTCAAATAGTCATCTAGTCTGCCTTATCAGATTTGTTAAAGCCTCGGGATTGCTAAACACTTTTCAAGAATAAATGGCACAACAAATTGGTGCCTAACTAGGAGGGGCATCACAAAGTGTGTAGTGGACCTAATTAAGACGGTGTAAATGCATGTCCAAGGCGTACTTAGCCTAACCTTCTGGTGCCAAACTTGTAGATATTCGTGACCCAGTGTTCGGATAAGAGCCATCGATATTTTCTAACAATCCTCCTACAATCACCACTATCTATCGTGCAATCCGGGAGGAATTATTCGCAAGAAAGAATATTTCGTCTCCGTCAAACCCGCAAAGTGAATAGTCCCATTGTCGGTAAGGTGAATGGGTTCCACTGTATCTCGGAAAACGTTCGGATCGGATCTTTCCCGACGAAAATGTGGTTGTGGATTTCGTAAGATCTTTTTGATTTGTCGTCCATTTGCTCACAAAAATGTGAGTAAATTTTGGAAAAGAGAAGATGAAGTGAGTGTAGAAGCAGATTGAGTATTTTTTTTTTCTGATAGGTATTTACCCTAAAATGAATTGACTGAACTGAACACAACACAATTTTTTAAAATAATTAAATTAATTACAATTACAACACCATTTGAATAATCGTTTTTATTTTCGAACAAATATTTAAAGATATTTCATTACATTGCGAAATGAATGACAGCTGTTTGATAGTGAAACCACCTTACCCAAATGCCTGTCGGTAAGGAGACCTTTCCGGCGAGAGCAGTAGAAAGTCGAAGGAAAGCGAATATGTGAAGTGATACTCAATTCTGCCGGATTCCACGATAGGCGTGAATATAACCATCATACAGAATGTCTTGAACTACGGAATACGTTATTAAGCTATTCAGCTATCAAATAAAGAACACATAGCTTCCGGCTGCTGTTAATCGGTTCATATCACATCATTGATCAAAGGTCCTCCATCGACTCTACCCCATTCGGAGCTATGTCGTAACAAGGTGAGTTTTAAAACTTAGTCAGACCACCTCACCTACCTAATGAAATTGCATTCAAGGCACGTCTCGGCAGTCGCGACGGTGGTCACTAATGTATGGGACCACTCGAGGGGGTGAAATGAAAAGGGCCCGCTCACTGGTCTGTTAGACTCTATAGAACTCTTTATTTCATAATTCTTATACAATGACCTTTTTGCTAAGCTAAGAGAACGTATACTAATCCCAATAACAGGGAGGTGGGCCAGTGTGAATACTGCAGCCATCACTCGTGAAAGACTCCGAGGCGTTGCACAAAAACATACACATACACAGGCAGGGCAGCATCATCAGCATCCATTCAGCAACTTCAAGCAAACGTTTCTAGTGCTCGGATCTAGTGGTGTGTCAAACCGGTTTACAAAACCGAATTAACCCGGGTTACACCTAAACCGACTCAAACCGAGTAACATTTATTTCAAACCGAATTGGCAAAACCGATGAAAAGAATCGAATACATAAAAAACAACTGTAGACGGTGCAAACCGATGTGAGCATATGAACCGAACCGAAACCAACCCCAAATCGAATTAGACAATACAAATTGATTTGCCTCATTCTATATTGGTTCGGCTTGTAGCCAGCACAGCAGGCTGCAGCATTTCGGTAACTTTTCGTATATTGTCTATTTTGAATGTATTACATATATTCTCTGTGTTATGAGTAAGTTGCAGTGATGAGACTTGGGAATAATGGTGGTAGCAGAAAAAAAGGTGGAAGAAAAGTGCTAGCAAAGACAAAAAAGGTCTCCATGTTAATTCACTTATTAATTATTTGATGATGATATATGATTTATGAATATGAATGAATATGTACAGTTACGGACAAACAATAGGACCACCGAATATCTTTAGTAGATTCCATTACAAAACGCTGAAGTCTATGCTGCATTTTTGGAGGAATATCTACCTCTGACCATCAGATCAATTTTGACTTACCGGACTTATGAATATATTCTATTTTTTTTTGCGTTTTGAAACTTGAGTGGTCTGCGAATTTAAGATGCTTTATCCTGTGCTACTACTTCTACTACAACTACTTCTGCCTACTCTATTACATCTACTTACCCGAAGAAATTTTGTTCTTCAAGTCTTTTTTGCATTATTGGGGATTAGACTAGTAAGTTTAATTCAACTATAATTTCTGTAGCTGATGTGTTTCTCATTGGCAGACCTTTAATTTGGTTTAATCTTTTAGCAATTTTGATGGCTGTAGGGCACTAAAAATTACTTCAAAAACAAAATAAAAAATAACGCGACACAAACCAAAAATGAAAAACAAGTACCCCGGTCTTATTATTTTGTTGGCACCATTTTGAAGGTTACTGAACAATTTTCACAATACATTCATGCATACATGGTATCCTTTTTGCTGATAACAAGGTACCGTAAACAACAAATTTGCAACATGTTAGATGAAACGCATTGCTGAGATTGTAGAGATAGTTTTCCATACCATCTTTAATAATTCGAAATAAATTCACACACACATTGTCATCATCAGTCGTTTCTATTATTTTTCTAATATCTTAAGATCTTCAATATTCACTATGTTTTGTGGAAACAAATCTGATAAGACCCACAACTGGGGGCATTGTTCAAGATACAACCTTTTTGGATCTCGGTATTTTAATTTTAGCTTCTAACAGACCAAATGTTTCCCGAATATTAATGCATAATCAGACCAATTCTAGGGATATGATGAGTAATGGGCAAAATGCGGTAGATTTAGAGTTAAGATTGGTATGCTTTTCAACATTGGAGAAAGTGGTAGAATAACCACTTATGTGGTAGAAGTCCCATCATTGGTAAGTTGCGTTGCGACGTGCGAGTTGAAGAAAATACGAAGAAAGATGAAAAAGAGAGAAAAATTGAAATAATTTGCACACACACAGCGGTATTGGCTTGGCTACCCCGTGCTTCCCTTGCCAACACAAACGTCTTACGATACACATAGAACACCGAAACAAAATAGAATTGGACAATAAAACTCGATTTGCTCCATTCCATAATCATCAAACCGAGTGCGTCAACCCGGGTTACAACTCCGTCTGTTTCTATTTTAACCCGGGTTAGCTCGGTTTGTAAAACTAAACCTTAAGAATCTCGACTTTCTTCTAAAATATATTAATTACACCGAGCGCTGCTTAGTACTTCTCTTTCCTGGTCCCAAAACGAAAACTCTAAAGTCATGTCCACATAATCTTTAATGACTCGGTGCATGCATACACTCACGGATTGAAGAACAGAAAATGGATGAGGCTGAGTACTCAACTGCCTGAGATATCAATTCGAGAAGTACTGCGCTTAATTTCCGTGGTATTCACCTTTCCACGGTCATACTCGCAGTACATGGACTCTGTCTCGGTAGCCTCATGTAGTTGTGTCCAACGGTCGCTCATAACTAGAGGAGTTGACCGAACTCCGTAAACTTCGCATTTATCGAATGCCGGGCAAAAGAGCTGTGAAATGAACGAAATTGTCAGGCTAGCAACCGCGCTAACTAATCTGTAATTAATGAGCTTGCTACCCAACGCACGAATGCTGGGCAACAGACACCACAGCAAGACGTCAAAGAGGATGGAGATAGTAAGATTCGAAAAGTGCTATAAAACTGTCATCAATTAAGCTTTAACGACACTTGCAGAAGCTGTCATGGGAGGACGGAAAACGTCGAACACTTCCTGTGCACCTGCCCGACTCTGTAACCATGCGCTGCAACACCTAGAACCTCCATTCTATTATGACCGCAATCGAATAGTCTCCCATGCTACATCGTAAGCTCCAGCAAGGTTCCTGACCAGAAATAGTTGCAGTTGACACCCAAATCAAACCAGGTGGGGTTGTTAGTCTCAAGTCAAGACTATCTAGTGACAGTGTCCGTAAAGGAACGAAACCACGACCAGCTGCCTGACTATTTTCCACTCTCGCCGCAACGGTGATGACCGGCCGGGTCATGTAATAATTTATGATAAAGATTAATATCTGCTAACAGAATATCTAAATAAATCCTTCCTTTAAACCATATGCAACAACATTGATTACATCTCCGGAACCAAGATGTACACCTCTCAACCAAAGGCAATCGCAAATCATTAACAAAAGTTGCACCAAAAATGATAAACGCATCAAAATACACTCATACACCAGACTCGTTGGTATTCGATGAATCACTCTTTACGAAGGCAAAAGCAGTGGAGACTGAAATAAACAACACACCGCACACACTCACAACAGATGCCAGAATGCTTGGCGCTGCAAAAATACCGAAATCGAATTCCAACAACGCCAGTTTTCCGAAACGATCGTTGACCTGGTACCTCTTACAAGTTGAATTACAACCCCACCCACCCCGTCGCAAATCCACCACACGCACAGCAAATTAAATAAATTCATTTAACACAAAATGACAGAACGTAGTTGTTTGTTTTATTGCAATCAATTACACAAATAATATAAAAAAGGAGTAAATTTGTATGAGGAAAAACAAAAAACAAGAAGAAACAAACACAGAGCATGCATGATCGTACGTCATATTCATATTTATATTTATCATTATTAAGCGGTGGTTCGAGGCTGAAGCGTTGCGTTGCGTTGTGGTCCGACTTTGTGTGAAGACCAGAAACATAAATAAAATAAAATTGCAGGTGTCTCTCCACAGATGGTTCTGCCATTTTACATCGTTTGTGTGTTATGTATAAAATTATTAATACTTAATTTACAATATTCTGAAGACAATTGAGTGTTGAGGCACTTAAGGCACAGGGTTTCGTGTGGCCAACCCACTAAAGCTTAAACAGAAATTAACATTAGTTCATTTGTTCGTGACGTTTTGCTTTAAGAGAGAGAGAGAGAGATTGAGTGTGAGAAAGAGTATAATCTGTCGTTACGTTTTTCTTTTTCCGCTACAGGTTTGGCGAGATTGAGCTATTGTCATTTACTTTCTAATTCTATGCAAACAAACAAAAAAAAAATATTATATTTTCATATTTACAAGATTATATAAACTAGATTGTTCTTTCAACTTACGGCACATAACGGTAAGTAACAGTAAAAAAAAAAAACAAATTTTAAGTAACTGATGACGAAAAATGTGTTTCGAAGAATGTTCATCGTTTAGTTGGTGCATAGCCTAAACCTCTCCGCCTGCTGCTGGATGTTTGTCAAGTAAATGGACATTTCCTCGTTCAGGGGCTTGAGAGAGTACTTCAGTTTCTCCAGTTGATCGTCCTTGAGGTGGTAGGTGTCCTGCATTTGACGCAACTCCTGCAGTTTCTCGTTGGTGTCCACGGTCAGTTTGGATGCGCGTTGTAGCAGTTTCTTTGCCCTTTCACGAGCACTCTCTGACCTGGCAGCGCGTTCGGTTAGTGTTAGGTTGGCGGTCTGCGCGGAAACCTTCAAGTCCCCTGCTTGTTTAAACGAGCTGCTGGCGGAGTCCTTCACCTTGAATGCCTCCTTCTTGATGTCCTTGGCATCTACATCGTTGCGGACGATGTTCTTGTGCAGAACAGTGACCTTTTTCGCCAGCACATCCACTTGTTGAGCTATGAGCTCAGCGGGTACCTCGGCCTCTTTCGTTTCCTGATCGATTTCATTCAAATCATCGCCGGCCAATTCGATGTCGGCGTTTGCCTTGGCAATGGACTCTTGCGCTTTCTTCTGCGACTCGTCCGCATCGGCTAAGTTATTGACCACAGACTTGGCAGTATTGAGAATCTCGTTAGCCTTGGCTTTGGTGGCGTTCGCTTTCTCGTGCAATCGGTTCACTCGCTCCAAGTCGTGGCTGGTGTTGCTTATGATGGACTCCACGCCGCTCAACAAACCAACCACTTTGTTGATCTTTCCGCCCAAGTCTTGAATCTCCTCTGGATCCAGTTTCAAGTCCAGCATCAGTGTCTTTTCGGCCAGCTCTCGGCTTTCAGACGGCAGGGCAGTGTCGTTTTTAGTGTAGTTTTCCAGTTTTAGTCTTGCTTCGACCGCTGTATCGATGCTCTTCCGCGTGTTGTTCAGGTATCGCTCAGCATCGGAGTGGGCATCCTTCGCCTTGATGTACGCCTCGGAAGCGTTCACCTTGGCTTGGAACAGAGCTCGTATTGTCTGATCGGCGATGTCTTTCTTTTTGTTAATCGCCTGTTCGGTGTCTTTGGAGACCTTCAAAGCCTTTTCAGTGCGGGTCAATGCACCCGCTTCGCAGGACAAACCCCCGCATGATCCGCAACCCGCTCCGCCGCAGAGACTGTCGCAGGGATCTCCTCGTTTGTCACACATGTCGTTGTTAAGGTCTGGAATGGCTGCAGACAAGTTCCTCAGTTGCTCCTCGTAATCCTCGAGCATTTTGTCGTTCAACGACACAGAGCTTGAGTCGTTGATCATTTTGTTGCCCAAAGTTTCAACTCGTTTACTGTGCCTGTCAATGTTTGCGCTAAGTTCCTGCACTTCATCCTTCACCGAGGACAGACCCAGGACCCTTTCGTATGCGTTTTTAGTGAGATTCAGCGCTCCTTCGATGTTCGACTCTTGCAGATGGATGCCGTTTTCTTTCAGTTCCTTGGACAGGCTCTTCACAGCTGCAGTTTGATTTTGCAAAGATTCCAATTGCACGGCAGACAAGCTCAAGTCGTTGTAGATCTTGTCCAAGTTCATCTCCGTCTTAATAAGCCTCTCATGTGATTCTTGCAACTTCTTCTTCAACTCCATGGTCTCCTTGTCTAAGCCGTTGATGTCAGCCAAGCTGATGCTGGTGTTGTTAAGGAGATCTCTGATTTTCTGTATTTTCTTGTCGAGCGCGTTGAAGTCGGATGTGTACGCGCCCGTAGCTCCAATCATTTTTATTTGCTTAGCCCTTTCAATGGTAGCATTTGTGGCCTCGTCGAGGGTCTTCAGAATCAAGTCCCAGTTGTTGAAACACTCGCCGCATGGAGTGCAGTATGGGAACTGGCCCAAGTAACCTCTTGCGCACTCCTCGCACTTCTTGCCTCCTATTCCCTGATGGCACGTGCAGTCGCCAGTCTCCCGATTGCACTGATAACTTGCCGCTCCGTGGTGGTTGCATTCACATGGTTTACACTCGACATTTGGATCGCCGTAGTAGTTCGCCTCGCACTGGTTGCACTGTCTGCCGCCGAAACCTTCCTTGCACCTACACTGTCCGTCGTAGGGGTTGCACTGGTCCGACTCGGAGCCAATGGGATCGCAGTCGCACGCCTCGCAGCCTTCTCCAGACGCTATCTTCCAGTGGTTCTCGATACACTCGTCACAACGGGCGCCTCTCACATTTTTCAAACACGGACACTGGCCCGTGAAGCGATCGCAGTACTGAACCGTGCTGTTCGTGCCCAAGACATCGCAGTCGCACTTCCTACAGCTCTGTCGCATGGCGTCGCCATAGAAGCCGTCCTTACAAAGTTCGCAGTGGTCGCCAGTCGTGTCGTACAGACACTTCAAGCACTTTCCGGTGTTTCTGTCGCAGTTGCCAGTGTTGTACGGATCTATGTTCTTGCTGCAATCGCAGGGAATACACTCCCCGCCAGGCGTCTCGGGGTTGCCATAGTGATTATCTGCGCACACCTCACACCTCGATCCATCGTACCCGTCTTTGCAGTGGCATATCATGTTGTTGTTCCTTGGATCTAAGTCACACGAGGTGGCGTGAGAGTTTCCGCTCGCCACAGTATCTGGGCACCGACATGGCCTGCAGCCAATGTCACTGCCGAGGTAGGGATTTCCGTAGTAGCTATCCAAACAGGAGTTGCAATTGTAGCCGGTGGTGTAGTCCATGCAGTTGAGGCACTTTCCGGTTTCCGCGTCACAAAGCTGCGCGTGGCCATTGCACTCGCAAATCTGACACTGCGGGAAGTTCCAGTACCCTGGTTGACACTGATTGCACTCCCTGCCGTAGGTGTTCGGGTGACATGTACATTGTCCAGTCATCTGATCGCAGTTATTGTCCTTTGAACCGATGCTGTTGCAGTCGCACGCCTTGCAACCTTCCGGACCGAAGCCGTAGGTACCTGGAGCGCACTGATCGCACTGGCGTCCGATTACGTTCGTTTTACACTGGCAGAAGCCTCCGTGCTGGTCGCATTGTTTCGACAAGGAGCCTGTTGGGTTGCAGTTGCAAATAGCCGCTCCACCGTAGATCACTGTACTGGCGATGTCCTGCAGTTCTCTGCAACGCTCCCTCACAAACGGATCATTGTGCAGGGCGTACCAAGTCTGGTTGCATCCATACATTTGGTAGTCTCTTCGGCGATTCTCCGCCATGGGGGATCCGGTGAACACGGATGTCTTTTCGAGGTGAGGCACCAAGCTGAGCGAGTCAATGAGGATCTGGGCGGTTGGATTGTCCTCGTTGTGACGATGGCGTTCAAATCGAATCCTGATCTTGTACACTTTACTTGCTTCCAGACAGACGCCTCTCAGAGCCACCACGTCACGTTGGTTCTCCGGCAAGGTAAATGGCACTCGGTTTTCATACGAATGCTCGCCAGCACACGGTCCATTTTCGTCGATCTCATCCGGACGCACCACGGTAATATAGGCATCCTCCCAGTCGCCCCTCGTCTGCGTGTGATAACGAATAACAATGTCGTATGGCATGCTGCTGGGCACATCGCCTACGGTGAAGCCGATCTCCGAGTTTTCGGGTTGCCGAGTAAATCCAGTTCCCGTCCAGTCTGGCTGCCGATCTGGCATCGGTGGATAAGCAACCTTTGCGCAAGTGCCGTTGTTGTTGTATGTGATGCAAGCATCTGTGACCTCGGCTTCGTGGATGATGTGCAGCTGTGGAATATAGTGGTTCTGCATTGGAGTGCTGCAAGTTCGTCCAGTCATGTTTGGTCGACAGCGACACTGTCCGCTTATCACATCACAGAAGTTGTTATAAGATCCACCAGGATGGCAGTTACAGGGTGAGCATCCATCGTCTGCCTCGGAGAGGCCGAAAGTCTCTGGGGCGCACTGGTTGCAGTCCTTTCCAGTGACCAATCGCTTGCACGTACACTCGCCCGTGAACATATTGCATCCACTGTTGTCGACTGTTCCCAGAATGTTGCACGTACATGCTTGACATCCTTCGGGATTTTCCGGGTCTAAGTTCCAGAATCCGTCCTTGCAAGTATCACAGCGTCTTCCTTTCACGTTCGACTTGCAGTGACAGGCGCCTGCTTCAATTCCATTTTCGGGGTCGTTCACCGAATCGCAGATGCCTTCGTCGAGGGCTCCGATTGGATCACAATCGCATGGCTTGCACACGTACGGGCTTTGGATGTCCTCACGAGGGTCGCGGAAGAAGAACGGCATACATTCCTCACAGTGCTGGCCTTGGGTGTTGTGCTGGCAGTTGTCACACACACCACCGCTAATCCTTCCCGAATGCTCGTACACCGCCTCGTCAAAGTGACAGCTCGTCGCGTGGTTGTTACATTCACAGCGCTTGCACGCGTTCGACTGCTTTCCAAAGGCCGGGTTCCATGGCAGGTCATTGAAGAAGTCCTCACATGTTTCGCAGTTCAAGCCCTTGGTGTTGTGCGTACACTCGCAGCGACCGTGGACCATGTCGACCTCATTGGCTGATGTACCTTCGAGTGGCAAGCAGCGAGAGGCATGGCCGTAGCAAGAGCACGATCCTCGGACCACCATGTTGGTTATGCCGTAGTAGTACTTCTCCTGGATTTCCTGGCGATCGTCCAACAGGGTATCTCCCAAGTTGTGTAACCTCGTGAAGTTGATCCTCAGATTCGTCATCTTGAGCATATTCTGCACATGCGGAGCATAGGGATTCTCGACCTTCATGTTCGGTGGCAGCACTCTGAAGATAACCTCACCATTCTTCGAAGGCTCCACGTGAGAATACCGACTGTCGCACACTACGTCGGTGATATTCCTCAAAACTATTGGCGCCTTTGGGAACGAATTTGCACAGTCTTGCGCAAAATAACGATACACATGCCATGTCTTTCCAAAGTCATAGGATCGCTCAATCAACATAGCCGCCGGTCGGAACGTGGCGAACACAATGATCAAATGCGTGAAGTGAAATTCAGCTTCCATGTCAAGCCTAATTGTTACGTTCTCCTTGCCGTTCTCCGATTGCCACCACGTCGGGGTGCGTGTGCCACGTTTCGTCGTGTACACAATCTGTCCAATGCGATGATTCTTAAGCGGATCATCTTGCGTGGCCAAGCGTGTATCGCACAAAAAGCACTTCTTCTCTTCCAAATGTGACACAATGCAGAATCGTTCTGGCCCGTTCAAGCCGCATGTTGATGACGCTTCCAGTCGATTCTCACGACCGATCAGTAAATTACCAGTCGCCGGATAACATGACCCCTTCTCACAAGACTGCTCTTTGGGGGGCTTCCGCAGTGGTTTATCACGTCGCCCATAATGCTGACCAGCAACTCCGTTCAGAATCGCTACACACACGACAGTGATTGCGATAACAGCAATCAACGGTCGGCGAGTCTGATGGTGCCTCTGGTGGCAGATTTGATGCCACGGCATTGTGTATGTGCTATTTCCGGTTCGTTATCTCTTCTATTTTGTCCGCTTGTCCTTCCTTTCGTTGTTCACTGAAGACCGTCTAATCCTCCTTATAAATCCTTCACTGGCTTCTGGAAGAAAATGAACTGGTTATTCAAAACTGTGTTAATCACCATTCAAGTGGGAGAACTTACCGTGTTGCGAAGGATGTGCGATTATTGTCGATGACTCCAACTGGGTTACTCGTCCAAAAATCGATCAAAACACTGAAACGGAAAGAACGAGAACACGTTGAGCTAAGACTAAACTAAATTTAATTCAAGTAATTGTGATTCCGATCCGAAGACTCTTACTCAACGCATAACCGAGGAACGAGGTTTCTCCCCACAGCAACTCAAGACGAAATCAAATCTCAAACTAAAGCGCTGATTTCAGATGGGAAAAGCTAAACTCTTTCAACTTATGAATGGGACAGTGATAAAAAATGTGGAGGCCTTAAAACTCTGCTTAGTTTGCTCATTCTCTCGCTCCTTTATGCCTCTCAGTCTCTCTTGCTGTCTCTTGCTTCCTCACATGCTCTCGCCAAGTGGGATACTTCGAGTTATCAGCGCCCCGACATTTGGACTCAATTTGAAACTGATTTCCTCGCGCGTTTCTATTTTTTCTTTTTTTTGGTTTCTTTCTTTTTTCAATTAAACACTATGCTTGAGGATCGGATCTCTGGTGTTGTCATATGATGACGAAGGAAACACGATGTCGTCGTCTGTGCTTTTATGTGTTTAACTTGAAGATTTTTTTTGTTAAATGTTTCTTATGAATGCCGCTTTATGTGTGTGCTCGTGTATTCTTATCGCAGGGAACGAACAAAAAGCAATGAACCATATTTCATGATGCCGCTGATGATTTTGTGGCGAGTTAACGAGGTGGAGGGGTCACTTTTGGATTTAATAAGAAGATCGGGATCTAACGCGTGGATCGTACGCACTAAAATTATGCGTATTCTTATGACATTGAATATTTTTAAATTGAGACTTTCTCTGCAGATTCTGGATCAAGAAGAGCCCAGGTCACTGCCAGAACTGATCAGGGAGACTTTTGCCAGGATATACCCAGAATACTCGATCAATGTGAAAATTGATTATTACTTGTGCGAGGGTGTTCACAACTTTTTTGTTGACAGACAAAATAAATGAAAAATTCTCGGTCAGTTGGAGAAGTGGATACGATTCGATGATGAGCTGATGTTATTAAAATGTGCTTCAAGCTTAAATGAGTGGAATGCTGGGTCACCAACCGCGATGAAGCAATCAGCGATCAAACTAAAAACAACAAAACGTCGGATGATTGCAATTCCATGAATATCTTCGAGACAGTACTGCCGGCTCATTGAATAAATATTTGGTAGTCTACGCAATTTCACGAGATAGTGGATCAGTTTTATGCATTGAACGGGCTGACCACTTCGAAGAACTTTAGCATCAATGAGTTTCCTTCACGCTTGTGCAGGAGCGGTTTTGTAGCTCGAGGGGCGTTGTGTTGACTTAAGCATTCATAACATTTCGAGAAATAGTCATAGCATCCAAAATAAGACGAAACTTAAGTATAACAAGCATCATCGAGAAAGGGGAGCCTTATTGAAATGTACATGCATATTTTAACATGTAACCTTAGTTTTAAAGACATACATCAAACTGAACTGTCATCCGAGACTGTGTTTTCTGTTGTAAGATTTGTCACTTTCTTATCTGGACCATTCAACAATCGCTGAGAACGTGTTAAATTTGTGAAAATTTACAACAAAAAACTGATTCTGTGGCAGGTACGTTTCGTTCATTATGCGTAGTTTTTGGTTGACGTAATCGTCCATGTGAGCATATTTTACACAAAACCTGTGGAAAATCAAAAGAATTGGAAGGAACTGGCTCTTCTACAGATGTTGAAGGGTGTCCGAAATAATACGCGAAAGTGTTTCGGAACATCCAAATCATATCCATTTCGCGCCGAATAAAGCATATACACTTTATAACGTACATTTACACCATTCATAGGTGCTTCAACTACTCACTCAAGATTTAATGGCCATTGAACACGGAATGCGCAGTACATACGCCGATTGGGAATTTCAGAGTCTAGTGACCGACTTTTAGACAACATTCATGTCGATTATAGAAAACGCCGGATGGATTCCGGAGACAACATTTTCGGATCCGTTTGTTTGCAGAAAGTGAGCTGATCTCGGTAGAGTAGTGTTAAAAAAATGTTATTATGGAAAACGAAACTCATCCCCACTCCATACATTTTTCAATCCGAATCAAATTGGTTGCGGATTCCAAGGATGAAAGATAAGTTGAAGCAACCGAAAATACATTTTTTATTTCAAATTAACAGAAAATAACGTTTTAGAAAAACGACCAATACGGTTATGGTTCGCGGCAAAGTGTGCGATGAAGAATAATCCAGCCATGGACAAAAACTGGACCAAGAAAGACCCTGAATTCTATAGAATTTGGAAACATATTCTTCTCGGATTTGTCTCGCTTCTGATAAGTTTAACTGTGGAGATTCCGAAAAACTCTTCATCTTGATTCATTTATTCTTGTGTTTATGTCTTCAAAATTCACTTTGTAATAAATATGTTATGGAGTGCAGCGCCAACATTTTTAATCTATATAGGCTTCCATGGAAAATAACCTATCGATTTACGAGACAACACCGGCACCAAATTTTCCAAATGCCGATAGTTCATTATATATTGTTACGACATTGATGTAACCATATCTATAATAGACCTACCTCTTGGAGTAGGTACAAAGGGCACCTTTTGTATATGGTGGGATAAGCCATGGCGACAAAGAATAGCCAGCATCACCTCTTTTAAATGAATGTTGTAATGTATATTGATCTATATGTATATAAATGTATGTACGTAAAGTGATGAATGAAGAATCTTGCCGTATCGATAGATCGTCCTTAATCATACTTATATTTCCAAGGAATTTCTCTGGACTTATTTTCTTTCCCTTCTAAATTCATCGCTAATTTTTTCTATAATATACTTCATTTCACACTTTAGATAACTATAAAAAAAGGATCGATAAGGGCCGATAATGTGGTTCATTCAACGGATTACATAATAGGGTTGAACTGCGGATACGGATCGGATGAAGTCCCTCCGTAGTTAATCCGGCATTTTCTATAATCGTCATGATTGTCTTCAGCGATGAGGCTCATTTCTCATTCGATAGGACGGTTATACACAACTTTGTCACGTATGGGCTGTGTGTTAAGTGTTAATTCCCATGTAACTGTCGACAGATTAGTTCATCCACAGATAATCATTATCTTATTCATCCCTTTCACCGATGTTAACGGAATTTGTTTGACATCACTCCCAAGCTATGGATATGGAATGCCACCATACACAACTGACTGATTTTAAATTTTGCAAGCAAGAACAATCTCGCAATTCGAATTTCATGCAACTAAGATTGTCTAATTTGTTACCGTTGGATATATCAACGCAACGAGATGCTCAGTCTGCTTGCGCTGCTTATGTGTACAGTGCCCATAGAAACAAAATAAAATACTGTAGAATCTCAAAAGCATGAACGGTTATATAGGATGAACGGATTTGTTAGACAATTTTCTTCCGGGCGACAGTCTGCCATAGAGCATTCGTCCAAGAAAAACGTCGAAATAAGTATGTTTTTATATGTTTTATAAACAACTTTTTTGTTGTTTTTTATGATTTTTTTTTTTAAATAAAATTAAATATTTTTTGGTGAATATACAAACGTTCTAATTAGGTTCTCAAAAAGATGAACAGGGTCATGTTTTATATCTGTTCATCTTTCTGGGAGTCTACTGTATTCAATTTAGTTCAGTTAATCTTACCGAATAATATGTATGCAGAGTAGAATATTTGAAATTGTTGAACTACTGAAACTAAAGGAACTAAAATAAAATAACATTGTGAACTAGTTCACTTGATTCACCCGCCAAAGCTCATTTTTGAACTAGTTCGTTTTTTGAAATACACAAGTCTAGGGCTATGTAAAAGTTATGTTTATGTATATAATCCAAATAAACAAACAAATCTACGCCATTGAAAGATAAAACGAATACTCGTCAAAAAAAGAAAGTGAATTTTCTTGGCAGAATCGAGTCATGCATGATCGCCCGTGTGAGAGTTCCATGGTATATTCCATTCACGATGGCAAGATCGTAAAAACACCTAAAACAAAATAAAGACCGAATTCTAAATCATAAGCATTTAACATTATATTCGGAACCAAAAATTGATGTTTCTTTGGATATGCGTGAAAATTCAAAACTGCAGCACAAGCCATAATTTGAAAAAAAAAAATCTCATCAGAAAAAGTGTCCGTTATCGTTATGTATTACGCCACCTCTTGCAGTTCATGCTTCTGAGAGCTCACAGATGAAAGGTGGAATTCTCTAGCCGCTTTTTAATACCACTCCGATGGAATGGCACAAGTTCAATAGTGCACAACACGACAAATTGCAATGCGGAAAAAAGTTTCTACGGATGGTAGTTGATAAAGTACCTTGAAAACAAGATGGGACTCCATGTCCATGTCTTCATGTCAAGAGACTTTGGTGGAGAAGTTCTCAAGGACTCACAAGGAAGAAGTCTTCACAAGGAAATAAGGGAGTAGTGATGAACAAGAAAATGATAAAAAAAAATCCCTCAAACCTCTATTTTCAGGTATACAGTGTAATTTCGATTATTGCTACTAATGAAAACATGACCTGTTGCAATATTCGAACAGACAGTTTAAACACTTTAAAAATCTTACGCATTATACTACTAAATGTCCCTATTCCTGTTTTATAAAAAATTATATGTAAAACTCAGCAGTTGCTTTGCAGAAGATCGCTTGTCAGTAGCTTTATCCGTTAGGTTGTTTGTACTACCCATTGCATGTATATGGTAAGCATTTAATTACGACTTCTCATTTCATTTTTGGTTGTATACTTCTTCTTCTCGGACTTCTACGTTTTGTTAGATTTTCGGAGATCTATTCAGAGTTGTCATCGCTGCCCATATCTTAATATCAGATCTTTCCGACAAAATTTGATCCGAAATTAAAAGCAAAGAAACACAGTCTTCATCCTCTCAATGATCAGGAGTCCTGATAACTTTTTGCCAATGTTAAGTAACGGTAGTCGCTTTTAACTATTTCCATGAAAAAAAGGAGCGACGAGTAATATTTCGTGAATAAC
The DNA here is from genome assembly GCA_964034865.1 of Eristalis intricaria. Classification (NCBI taxonomy): domain Eukaryota; kingdom Metazoa; phylum Arthropoda; class Insecta; order Diptera; family Syrphidae; genus Eristalis; species Eristalis intricaria. The sequence continues at coordinate 76,507,807 of OZ035874.1, forward strand.
CATCAAAAAGTCACTTAAATTCGTCGATAGGCAAGGAGACAATCAGCTGTGAAGTTGGCTCGGTTGCATAGATCGAAGTTGCAATAATCGAACCCACTGCACTGTATTAGGATTTCAGGATGGCTGAACAACATACGGACATCACTGGTACGAGCAAGCTGTAAAGGGGTATAATTCTCCTATCGGCGTCACAAGGTGTCCATCGTCTATCCACTGTACTAAAGGTTCCTGCATATAGATTTCATTGATTGCGTCATTGTCAGCGATACTTTGACAGTTACATAAAAAACATACGTTCTTATGGGAGGTGACACATAGCCCATCGTTAACGTTAACATGACGGATGTAGTTGCTCTACTTTCAACTTTTCTCTCTCCCTCCTCCTCTAAGAGTAGGTTATCTTCTAAGCAAATTTTAACATACATAAAAATGTCAGTAAAGGTTAATAATTTAATGTTTTTAATAAGATACTTATTTTATTTGTACATTAATAACCAAAACTTGAATTATCAATTAAAACTCGAAACTGTCAAATGAAATCGTATTCATTGTCTCATCCCCAGCGTGAGGTAGTTCACCGTTAAGGGATGCTTTGACGGCAAGTAACAAAAGCCCTGAACATTACCTGAACGTCTTCTGAAATTATCGACAACGTAAAAAAACTAAAACTCGCTGACTAGGTTCAATTGCCGTACGACCGTTCCGAGCCGGTAGAAAACTGCAGGTCCCTTCCACTCGTGAGAGAACAATAGCACGCAGGAATGGTTGCTGTAGATGCTAGGCCCAGGCCCTCTATATGCGCCACCTATATTGTTATTATTATTAAAAGAGCATGCGCTCGTATATTGCTTGTATGCATGGATGAAGGATGACCTTTACTCATTGTACGCAACTGTTGACAGCTAGATCGCGCAGCCAATCTGGCTGGCCGAAAAATCTTGGCTAAGTCTATGCCGAACTGTTCTGCAACACAAAGATGAAAAATTAAATGTGATATAAGAGAATAACTAAGGTCCTGGCTTATTTGCCTCGCCAACTTCTTATTCGAAACTACATGCGACGCATTTATTGCAAGTTTTAATATCGAAGTAAATTTATTCTAAGAACAATCACGTCACCGACACGCCCAGACAGTTCGTATTGAATTTTTCCTCGTGTGCTTAGAGAACAGTTTTTACATGCTCAAGTACTGTCGGGCGGACAAGGAAATACGTAAGTCGGTACTGGGTAGTAAGGTATGTGTAGCCCGTGTCGGGCGTGCTTCAGAGTAAGTATACATATTTTTTTTTTATCCCTTTTCGTTCGTGATTTTCTTCGATCGGTTTTACTGGCGTCTCTTCTGCATTGAGTATTCGGCACACGCACACGTTATGCGTTAGAAAGAGAAAAAAACAGGAAAATCTGTCTGCCATTGAAATTGAAAAATTAGAACGCACAGAAGCTTGATATGACCCCAAAAGAGAATCAAGAGTAATCAGTCAGACTAAATCTGAGCGAATTAAAAAAAAACTCTTATCTGATTGTATACAAGGATAGACCACAAATCAACATACCCATGGTTTCATGTTTCTCGTACGATAAGGATTAGCAAGTGTTCGGTAATAAGTGGGTCTCAAGAACACATTCAAGCACACGAAGGCGACAAATACTATGATGCTGTCGATTGTTCGAAAATAAACGAACATCAGATTAGTACGTATGTACTCTTGTTATGGTTGCGTTCCCACTTCCGATTTTCTGAATCACTATATTTCATGATCACGTCGATCGTTTAATAATAATTTATCTGACTTAGGCTGGAAATTAAGACGGAATATGTAACAGGAACAGAAATGAAAACCTTACACAAAACCCTGGGATATCAGACATTCATCATTTACCGAGTATTAACCGCATGATTAGGGTTTAGTAGAAGGGGTAGGCTAGGTTCACGTGACTTACTACAAACAGCATGCACACTTAGTTTTAGACCAGCTGTAGTAGTAGCAGGGTTAGGTAGAATATATATATATGGAGGAGGATGGAATATACATATAGATGGAGGATGCTGAGAACGAAACAGTAGTCCGTTAGTTAAATTAAGAAAGAAATGGCAGAACCACAATTCAGCTGGATTGTCATGAGAAAAGGGTACAACAAAAGGAGGTGTGGAACGGTGGGGACAGTGGTCGACGTGAAGGTCCAGTGAGAAGAACTCAAGCAGAAAAAATACGAAAGAAAAATATGGTGTTATTTCTATTATTGCAACTAATGAAAACATGACCTGTTGCAATAATCGAAGTGATATTTTAAACACTCTAAAAAAACGTATAAGTATAGTATAAGTATAAACGCTTACGGAATATACTTTTTAATGTATAACTATAATATCCTGAATGATTTACATTATATGTTATCCTAAACAAACAGGTCCCTTGTAGAATATCGCTTGGCAGCCCGTAAAGTTTGCGGTTGCATATTTTTTTCCAATTGTTAGGTGATTTTGTTCTGCCCACTACATGTACATATATGGCAAAGAATTTTATTACGGTTTCTAATTTCTCTTTGGGCTGTATATCAATAACTTTCATTTCCGCACTATCATCGGAACCATCTTCTCGTTTTGTTAGATTTTCGGAAAAAAAATCTATTCAGAGAGGTCATCGCTGCCAATATCTTAATATCAGATCTTTCTGACAAAATTTAATCTCGTATTAAAAGCAAAGGAACACAGTCTTCTTCCTCCCAATTATCAGGAGTTCTGATAAGTGCTTTCCAACGTTTAGTGATAGTAATGGCTTTTAACTGTTTTCATGAAAAAAAGAAGCGACGAATAGTGTTTTCGTGAATAACCGTCAAAAAGTTAATAAGTTAATCAAATTCGTCGAGCGGCAGCATGGAGGCAATAAGTTGTGAAATTGGCCATCTCTATAGTACTTCATTTCTGAACGATACTATGTCTAGACGATGTATGATGTCGTCAACAATTCTCTCCTGCTCTTACATTGCATAGTAAAGCGTACAGAAATATGTATATGAATGTTGGTATATATTGAGCCGTACAATTTCGAAGTTGCGAAAATCGAAAACTTTTTTTCGTTTACATTGAACCTGTATTGTAGTTTGAAGTCACGTTTTTTATCTCTATATTGTACTAATTTTTAACATTGTTCCTATTGTTTATTTACTATTGTGAATTCTATTTTTGTATTCCTATTTTGTTTATTGAATGAAGTATTATTTTTATGGTATTTATATGGTACTATTTTCTTACAATATTTATTCTACTATTTCTTTGTCATACCGCCTTTCGGTAAATGTGAATTCTAAGCGCGGTGGAATTCAACGTATTTAGGACAACAGCACGGAGAAGACAAAAAGTTGCTGTAGAAGTAGAAGACCAAAACCATATCCGCATATGGCGTCACCCACTGAAGAAATTAATAATTTCCATCAGGGATGGGAAGCAACCAAAATGCACCTATATACCACCAATTACTTCGCAACACCTCCCACACTGCAGAAGAATTCAGAAAATAAATACACGAAAATACTAATAGAAGACCAGACAAACAAATAAACTGCCATAAGATACTTTCATGTGATGTCATTTCATGACATGTCATCCACAACATACAAAAAAGGGATCAATCAAATAAATACATTCAAACCTATGTAAGTCGAACATCCTTAAGTCAATCAAATGTTTCAAAACGTAGAACAGAATTTACTTAAACCAAGACATAATTTTCTCATATTTTACACTCCATACTTGAATAAAAAAAATGCTGAAATGCGAAAACTTACAAAACGTAAACTTAAAACAACAACTACGGATTTTTTTCAAAGTTTAGGAACAATATACTTAATACTTAATCTTGTTGTTATCAACTGAGTAAGTTTCGTCTGTTTTATTTCGGATGCTCAATAACTCCTGGAACTCGATATTCCATAAATCGAACACAATTATCCCGTTATGCAAAACGACAGATTGACTGCAGAGGGAAAATGTTTGCATATGATGGTTTTTCCAGAACTGAAAACGCAATCGAGAAAGTGAGCGGATGTCGGTGGAGTCAAAGCCGGAACTACCATATGAGGAGGATGTGCAAACGCACTTAGCGCCAAGCGCTTTGGGGCGCATCAAGCAGAACGGTTTGAGCAGCATATAACAAAAATGTTATATTTTTAAATAACATAAGCGAGTCGTTGAAATGCAACAACTTACATTCCTTGCGTCTTAACTTGTAAAGCTTTGAAGATTTAGATGGATGAGGATATTATAAAAATGTTAAGAATATTATCCCCGCTTGTGTTCAGAAGTGTAATATTTTATATTTGATTTCTCTCTTCACATGGCTACCTAAACTACTTACAGATTGGTTAATGTGAAATCGCCCTTTGCTGCCAAAACTGAGGGGCCAAGCCTATTTGCCTCGGACTGGCACTGGATGGAAAAGTTTAAAAAAATATTCTATTCTGGATAACGCAACTCATCCGCACTGCATGCATTTTGTGACGTTTTCAATCCGAATCAAATTGGTAGCGGATAACTTGGAAGAAAGAAGAGTTGATGCAGCAGAAAGTTAATTTTAGATTTTAAATGCACAAAATTTATTTGCTTGGATTTTTAGAAAACAAACAATACGGTTGCGGTTCAAAAATCTAGACATGGGCAAGGACTCCACAAAGAAGTACTCTTAATTTGTTCAGGGAATTTTAAAACATGTCTTCCGGATTTGATTCGCTTCTGCTATGTTGAACTGCAGAGATTTCGAAAAAATGTCTTCTCATTTGTTTTTTTCTGGATTTGGTAATAAACATTCCTGTTATGCAATGCAGCGCTAACACTAATAATGTATAACCTTATTTTGAGAATAATGAAGTTGTCTGGAACCGTGGCAATCACGGGACCATTGTCCAAACCGATTGTTCGTTCTACGATGTTACGACTTATGCTATAGCTACTATTAAATCTACTTTTTGGAATACCAACACCAACTTTACTCATTTAAGTCATAAGCGAAACCAACGAAAACGATGTGGCCCGCATTAAATCTAAAGAGAACTAAAGCCCTCATAGATTTAGACAGAAAGGAAACCACACGGGTAGGCTTTACTGGACACTGGCTCATTTCCAATCAATCCAGAAGTCTTGGAGAGCCCTAGAATGATTTCTGAAAAAGCTGCATGGGATGAGGAGGAAGAGGAAACAATAGAAAAATACCTCGGTTGTTGCCGCTCCCTAAGATTGTTTGGCAGTTACTCTTCTAACGACCTCGAAGAATTAACAAACGTATGAAGGAATAACCAAATGAGTTTATAAATGGTCAAGAATGGACATCGAATTATGACAATAACTTCACAACAGGGAGAACTGCATTAGGTTAGGTTAGGTAAGGGGCTGCTAGTTAATTCACCAGCACAAAGCCCATATTGTTCCATTACGATACCCATAGTCAGACTACTACCACTGATTGACTAACTCCAGTGATAGCGCCGTTAGTTTGATCCCAACGCCAAACGGTGACTGGACCAGATTTGAAAACCAGATAAAAGCGTATTAACTTTGCTTTCTCTGGGATTCGAACCGGGAACCCCGCTAACCAGGGACATTCACTCTACCAACTACACCATCCAGTCGTTAAAGAGAACTTCATTAAGGTCAACGGAAGGCAGGATATAAAGCTGGAAAGGGGCAGCACAATAGACCCAAATGGAGTCTAACTATATGGAGTATTTATTAAGGAGTTTTTATTAAGGATGACAGTCACCCGATCACCTACCTAGGAATGATAAGCATGTGTTACTAAAAATAAAGCAGCGTGTTCATGCGCAAATCCTGCACGGGCCATGGGCGTAAGAACGAATGTTAGCATACGGTTCCTGAAGCTCTTTCAATTTAGATGTCATTTCACGGTCATCCGATTGAATAAATCCCACATCAGTTTTGTGAGGATATTCAAAGAAAACAAAAAAAAAACATCACTATGAAATAAGCGTGACGAAATGAAATAATGTCTGAGATATCCGAAAAAACAAACCAAAACAAAATGCTATAAATTATGCCGTATTTGCGGGATCTCATATTGTTGTCAAACCGGAAACTAGTCCCTCATTAACTATAACGAGTGAAGTATACGTACATTCGGCACATTTGCAACAGATACTTGTTGTGAGTTCACAGAAGACGTAATCAAAAATAGGAACAAGTTCCAGGTAATAAAACACTTTGATATCAGAGATCTATCTGCGTGAACAGAGCAGTTAACGGCAGGAAAGGGGTTGACAGATCGATGAACGTGTGAGTCATATGGGATAGATCAGTTCATGTTTCCTTTCGATCAGATATAGACACAATTTTGATAAGTTTACAACTGGGCTGTTCAAAAAATTCTGTGTTTTTTCTTGGAAGTGCTTATCGCTTCAGCAAATCTCGTTGTATACCTACCGTTATGAAATTTGTGTTGTTTACTCCAAAAGAGAGGGTTAGCCTTTCCATTGTTGCTCAAATTTTTTTTTTAAATGGAAGATAAGAAACTGCATTTTTGGCATATGTTTTTTTTTAACCGTTCGCAAGGGAATATTTGCAGAGTGTATGGAGATTTGGCTATAATCACTTAAAATTACCAGCTTTGGTTTTCATTTAGGAAATACAGACTTTTCTGATGCTGTTCCCTCCGGACGTCCATCCACCACATACGATGATAAAACTTTGGCTGCATTTAGTGTTGACAGACATTTGACGATACGGAAGATCACTCAGCTTCGAAGAGACTGAAAACACTTGGAATGTGGAAACAGGAAGGGCGTTGTTTGGAATTGTGACAACGCCAGACCACAGACAAGTAAGGTTAAGTTAACAAGTACTACAACAAGTCTGTTGACTTTAAGGTAAGTTAGGTAGGAGGGCTGATTGTCCATTCACCAGCAAACTTAGACCAAGTTGGTCCATACCTACTACCATTGACTACTCCAATGATAGTGCCGTTAATTTGATCCCAATGGCAAATGGTGACTAACCAGATATGAAAACCAGATAAAAGCACAGTATTAACTTGGCTTTCGCTGGGATTCGAACCGGGGACCCCACTAACCAAGGGCAGGCACTCAACCAACTGCGCCATCTAGTCATCTGCTCTCTTTTACCAAAGAGGTATTACGCCTGACGATGGCAGAAAGATTTGTATTCCATACGTCTCTTTCTGTCAGAACTATATCCCTTCCCATGAAATTAACGTACCTCCTCTGATTCTAACTCTGATTCGTCCATATATGGTCGGGTGTCATTTCAAAAGAAGCTTTGTGGCTGCCTTTTGCGCGGGGAGACAGCATCCACACTTGGGCCAACATAAGCCCATTGCGCTTCCACGCGGATCTATGAATACCTATTCCGCAAGCCAATATGTATTTTTGATAAAGCGAAGGCGATGGACAACTCTCGTGATGCATAATTCAACCAAGTGGGCCTCCAGAAGTCTAAATTTGCGTGTGTTCAATGTTCAATTTCATCCTCATCCCTTCAGCTTTTGCAGAAGACATTGTAAGGACTCATTGCGTGAATTCGAATGGCACAGTGCCCTATTGTAACGCCAATGAGAGTTCTAAGATTCGGTCTGCTCAATTTAATCAGGTTGAGCGACCGCTTAAGGTCGATCGTAGGCCAGATTTTCAGTTTGGTAATGAGACATTCTGTGCCAGTTACCCACCTGCGATTCCTTTGAGCAAATGTTTCTGGCTTTGGCAGATATTTTTAATAGCACTATGCATGGACGCGTGGGTCGCCACCCGGAAAGAGTACAGAGCTTGTGTCTTACCTAACGAGATCGTCGGCTTTGCAATTATCTGGAATGTCCGCATCCCCGCACCAACATAAGTTGGATGTTAAGATACTTGGCCATCTCGTTAAGAGATAGGCGTGCATTTTACAATACATACAAAAAGAGGAACAGCGACGATATGATAGGGTGATGGGATGTAATGTAAGGTCGGCTCCCTCCAGTAGTTGGCCGCCGCGCTAAGAAATGATGCGCAATTGTTAATCCGTTTGTAAGACACACATGCATATTTTTTTTCTGTCTGTAAGTAAAAGGCTGCTGCAATTCACCTGCTATTTTCCAGGAGGCAGGAGGCCAGCATAAGACCACTTTTGAGTGATTTTTCTTAGGTCGGCACCCCTGGCATGGCCTGGAATAGTCAAAATATGCGTGTAAAAACTCGGGTCGGCTACTAAATACTTAACTGAACTCATGAATATCTGTGGAACTGGTCGACTTCTGAAGTAGAGAGGGCAGACTACTCAAAAATGATGTTTTCATTGACATTTTTGCAAATAATTTGGTTAAGGTAGTAAATACACTAAAAATACTTTGAATTTCATAATTAACACATTCCAATTAATCAGAAATGGTGAACTTTAAATCCCTTATTATAATAACGGATTTTAACGGATACTGGCACCATCACCCTACTAAGCTTCCATAAGTTGCAAGGTTTACGCATTTCATTCACAACTCTCTTAAACTTATAAAAAGCAGACAACTTAATGAAACATCGATCTCACAGTCGACATGTTCAGTCCGGAACTAATCAAAAAAAGTCCGTTATTTACAGATTAACTGTTTATACATATAAGTAAACTTCAATTATTCACTGAGCAAAAGTGTTTGTTTAAGTAAATAATGCAAACAATGCTAAAATTACAAGTAAGTGTGAAAAAACTTCCGTGCCCTCAAATATTCGTACAGTTTTAAGATGATGGAGGAGGAAAATCTCGTGTTCACGCTGTTGTGTAAATTTAACCATTGTTTGCTCTTCAGGGGGCTACTATAAGAAACATAACAGATTGAAAGCTATGAAAATTCCTGGCGAAATTTGGTACTGTTCTCGAAGTTTAACACATTTAAAGTGTCCTGAAACACAAAGTATGTACACAGGTTAGTGACACTGCAGGTTCTCAACATTCAATGCAATGTTATAATATCCATGTATTTACGTTAACACAAAAATGGTGCTCCAAACAGGGAGCATGGTTTTGTGCACTACTGAAGCGTAAAACTGAATCAACTTGGACTTCCACAAACTTTTTTGGATTCTTTACTTTTATCAGTCAGAATTTCAAAATGCATTTACTTCAGTGAAAACATTAATGCAACTTGACTCTGCTTTACTCTCTCTCTCTCTCGCTAGAAGACCAAGAATGACAATCAACCGGAGTGATAAATTGCTTCTAATGACCAGAAGAAGTATTACAGAGATGCCCGAACAACTGTTTTCCATAACGTGTTCTTAAACCAAATTGACCATCAGATGACGGCATTTACGTTATTTTGTGAATAACCGTCAATTCATGAATATCCGTCAAAAAAGGAACTAAAATTCGTCGATGGACTAGGGGGCAATCAGCGAAGTCGGCTATCTCTGTAATACTTCATTTCTGCTAAGGATTATAGAGATTAGTCCTTCATGTAATCCAGGAAATTATAGAGCGAGTCAAATGTACACCCCATTCTGTTTGTGATGTGGTTGCAGCTCTCATATGTCTGTTATTCCTATCTTGTGAGGTTTCATCTATTTGGTATTCTGGCAAAAACCTCACAAGAAAACCGTAAGAACGATTACCACGGTGTTGTAAATTTGTTCTCATGTCAAAAATTTCTTTTCGCTCTCTTTTCATTTTTTCTTCTCCCACATTGAGAGAAGAATCGGACCAACTCGAAATCCTGAGACGTATCCCCAAACCATGAAATCCTTTTCCTATTTTCTGTTGAAATAAATTGCTTCTTAACAACCTTGAAATATGCCAGACAACTATCAGAGTGAAGCTGCTTTTGTTTTGGTCAACACTGTATGTGTTCAGAAACTTTTGAAATTGTTTTGCTAAATTGTTGTGTCCCAATTAGGCGGCGGAATCCACTGTATATCGAATTTTGGTGTTTTTAACGAACTCGGGAATGAAACTGAAGTTCGCTGCATCTGCGATCGGACGATAAATAAAAACAAAAAAAAGTATTTGCAATCTTTGAAAAAGAACACGGAGCTTGAACTTTGATGTGTTTGTTGACTTCATTTTCCTCGGCTCCACTGTAAGCAACACTAACAACATTCGCACTGAACTCAAACAAAGAATAATTTTTGTCTATTGACAATAATCATATGGACTCAAAAAGCTCGATAGATTCATTGTGTATTCCTAGTCAAGTAAATACGAGACCGAAGTTGGGTACAGCTCATTGAGCGCTTGTATTCATAACTCAACTCCGATACGGAGACGTGGGGACATCGCTGAGGAAAACGTCCCCCATTAAGGTGGCGCACACACGTAGGGAGGGATCTGAATCAGCTTGCGCAACTGTACACAGGTAATAAGAATTCGTGATAGCTTAAAAAGAATCTGCTTTTGATTGAAGTCATCCGACTATGAAGTCATTCATAGAAACCCGCGATATGTGATGTCTCCAAAGGAAGCTTCGTATCTGTTCCTGACTTTCTGACCTTCATTGAACGTACTACTGTCTTAAATGAAACTGTCGTGGTTTTGAAGACACTTGCATCCTTTATGATTAAATTTACGCATGATAGGTGATAGAACCGCTTTCGATATCAAAATTGGACGATAGTTGAACTGTTTCCACAGCAATTCATTATCAGAATTGTCGATAGGTACACTCAGACTGAATTCAGGATACGATTGATTGATTCAGGATACTGATTGAAAGCCAACTTCTAAGCTCACCCTGTCTTTTACATGTTATACTTTCCAACTTTCACAAAAAGTGTACAAGCATTAAATCACATAGTTTGCGATTTCCATTATGTTGAGCAAATATACAGTAGGGAACCTTTCTGGCAAATGACCTTCATTAAGAATGTCTTCAGATCGGTTACTTTGATGAACGAACACGTTAAATGGAAACACATTGCCGATCAGAGCTATAAAATGTCGCACAGCAGTGATCAAAAACAGGTAGTCTCCCGAAACAGAAATTTTACGAGCTTATTCAAATCCACTTCATTTGGACAAAGCTTATAAGAGCCCTTCATGAATGAAACAAAAGCGGATGCGGATCGCGCATTGTGTGTTTATTACTGACAGAATGAACAAGGCAACATTAAAACTTGACAGAGTTTGAACCGTGACCAATGCCTGTTCAATTGTATGTACATCGCAAACACTCCTTGATTACCAACAAGCAAACATAATTCTGCGCCCCCACCCGATTGAAGTTGATAATGAGTAACTGATTTGAAACTTCATGCTTATGTCACGCGCTCGCATGTTATACAAGCACCTTTTCTAATCGCCAATCTCATAATTCCAGTGTTAATTGAGAATAATTTAGCAAAGCTATCCATTAGTATCCTTCGAAGCTCTGCTGAGATCATACTTAAATTGGTCAATTTAAACTATTTCACTAGACTAGATTACATTGTCGAGATGAAACCATTTAATTCTTCCTCCCAGACGTAGATAATCACTTCAACTTTCAGATCTCATTACAGCGAAAAGCTGAAACAAAAACGAAATAAGTTCTATTTCTCGCCGGCACGGTTCGATGCTGTCATACTGATTACGCGGCACGGCGCGACGCGACGTGCACACACGCTCCCCCCTTCCACATACTCTCACTAACCACCGAAACAAATATCATTGAAATTCATTACTTGGGCAAACATTTACGAATTGTTAGAGGCAGCGACGAAATGAATTTACGGAATAAACAAAAAAGAACCTGAAAACTGAGTAAATGAAAAAAAAGAAGCAAACAAATTGAAATGACATAGACGTGCGGATCTATAAATACAGTGTGGAGATCAACTTCTGTATGGTAAAATAGGAGTGCCCTCCCACCATCTGGTTAATGTTTTCATTAAGTACGCGTACAAAACAATCGGAGTGTGTGGCTAAAATTGATGAACAAGCATCCGAGGCGACTTAATTATTGAGAGTGAGAGCGACGAGGGTGATGCAAACCAATTAAACGTGGATAACAGCCGACAGCAAAATACTTATCTCAAATGGAAACAGAACACAAGTTAAAGTGATTTATCAGTTTCTTGAACTACATCATACTTCTGTGTGCACAAAGCCGACGACACATGAGCGGGCAGCAACTTTCCTACCTTCGTTCATGCTCTGCTTAGTTAGCAGTTTCATTCGTTGGGGGTTCCAACGTGAAAAAGAACACGAATATGAATACAATTGTCACCAGGAGGGAGTCGAGAGGCAGTTAGATGTATGTACATGAGTCTATATAAATTGCAAATGCTTCTTCAAAACACACAAAGATAAGAGCCACCGCCGCCGCCGCTTCATCGGTGAATGACACTCGACGAGAGATTAGAGATCTTCGTTTTTCGGTGGAATATGTGTGCTTCCTCCTTCACAAAAGGTCTTCTTATCAAGAGAACATTCCAAATTTAAACTTTAGACTGACCTTTTTCATGCCGAAAATAGGAGGCTTTCAGCCATCTCCACTTCACTGCTTGTGTGTGCATGCACACACATGTAGTCGCGGGCAATATGTGGAATGGAGAAGAATCACTGGGAGTTGGTTGGGAGCGAAATGAGGTCATCACATCAGACAGAGCATGAATTCATCACAGGACCCTTGCACGTCTGCTCAAATCAGATTTGTCAAAAAATTAACTACACATATCCGCAGCCGCCGTCAGCGGAAGAACTGGACAACAAAATGGTGATCACTCAAGGCTAAGAAAGAGCCCTTATAAGTTCTCATGCATGTCTTCGACTCATCCGCCAGCAAGAGTCTTTGTTTTCGGAACGGAAAACCACAAGTACAAGATAACAAGAAAGAAATTCTTGAGAAAAAATTAAGAAAGAAAAAAATGATTTCCACTTACCATGTCCATCTGTGAGCTCCGCTGCTATTCGATGATCGCCGACTACTGACTGCTCCGTGCTCCGAATGAAAACAGATTTTTCCGATAGCCTTCTTCTCTTCTTGAGAAAATTCTGCACAACTCCGAAGGGAGAGGAAACAAAATGGAGTCGTCGACCACCACAAATATTTGACTTGATGATTTGATTGAGAAAAAACACACCACTAGATATCTGGCAGGTTCCTCATGTTCCTTGTACGCCTCGAACGAGTTATAAGTATCTGGAGCACTGCATAACTTTTTTTTTTTGTTTTGTTTCTTATCATAAACGGAAGCACAAACACAAATTATCCATTGATGTTGAGATGGAAGATGGAAATAAAAATCACTTTTCTGAGAACTCACTCTTTACTTACCGTCGTGTCCACTCGGCACACTTATTAAACGATCTTGCACTCTCCGACTGCGGCACAATACTAACGGATTGTGTGTGAATCAAAACAAATTTTCCAACAACGAACCGAAAAGTACACGCACACCAACACACGCCCGCACAACGCGGAGAGGATACAAGAGACCGATGAATGCACCAGCAAGCAGCATGTTGGAGGAAAAAGATAAACGAAATTATGTGTCAAAAGCGTGGATGTGATGACATTTGGTGCTTGAAAAGAGCTAGATCGCCGCTGGAATTTCGGGTAGAAATCTCTTTGCGATTCGCAACGAAGAGCGCTGGCTATGACTAAGGGAGTTCGATGTATTAAGAGAAAATTTAGTCAACAGGGTGCCCCGCTTCACTTTTCTGTTTAGATTGATCAAGTTGAACATTTTAATTAGCATACATCAAAATGTTGAACAATTCTATTTAGTAAAATGACTACAAAGAGACTAATGAATCGTTTATAAATTGCAACCGACGTTAATCTTTAGGGATCGATTCTATTCATAGATTTTACCATTCACCTCTTCGTTTGAAGCCACTGACTGCTCTACACAGTCCTTTGCATCCAGCTGAGGGTTTCTATCCTGCTCTATATAAAATGGAACTAGAACGTTTTCTTTCTTCACTAGCCGATTCGTTGAAATCCAGTCACTAACAATATGAATTTGGCGAAGTACAATCGATTTAGAAACTTCTTGTCTAATAATACAAGTTCAACACTTTAACAGCAAACTGAATTTTCCTATTACCTATAACGCTAACAAGGTTGACGAATTGATGTTCTAGTTGCTGGTGGTAATTGAAAGCCTACCAGATGTACAATATGGACACCGTGGAACACTTTCAAAACAAAAACCATCAAATGCGGCAAGACAAAATCTTAATGACCATAATCCGCTTCATAAATGAGGCTATCAGCGCAAAAGTGTTGTACCCACAGAACCCGAAAACTACCAAAATGACAATTTTTGTGGCATTCAAAGCTGTCTAGTGAAGATCAGCGTAAGTTAAATTTTTTTGGGTTGCGTCTCTTTTACGCTGACAGCTTCAATTATGCGATTATTAAAAATAGAGCTATAATCTCAAAACCTGACTTAAACCTTAAAATGTCCAAATCATTGTTGTGCTCAAGGCTATTGATAGCTGATAAAACTGTGATGCAAAAAAAACTACTCACCTGAAGAAACATAACTGCTCTATGCTTTAAGCATTGTCGGCCAGAGACGACAACAAGAATAAATCTACAAGTGTTCGATCTACCCTCAGAGAGAGTTTGTACATTAGGTGTACATATAATAAGCAGATTTTAAAGAGTTTATTGAGAATGTGTACATAAATCGGACGGAAGTTGCCGGTAGGTAGTGAAGTCGTCGGCACACTTAGACCATATTGCTTCATTGTGATACCCACAGTCAGACTGCTACTACTGGTTGACTACTTCAGTGATAGTGCCGTTGACCAGATTTGAAAACCAGATAAAAGCGTTTTAACTTTGTTCTTACTGTAATTCGAAACGGGGGCCATAGAGTTCTTGTACTAACCCTTAGTTAGTCGGAAAGGTCTGTCGTTGGTTAATGGCGTCCCCGGTTCCAACTGCGTCATCCAGTCATATTTTTGATTGCCGGTAACTTGTAAAACTAGCTTGTGATATTAAGCGAGTGTCTAATTAGTTCATAAGAGGTAAGATCATATACACCTCCAATATCTTGTCTGAAATAAAACTACAAGAGATTCCAAACTTCAATCACATTGACCGAGTGAATTATAATCATATTAACTAATGACTTTTGTTTTGGAAACACTCACAACCAACTGATTGTTAAGGATTTAGAAAAACTGAAATTCAACAAGCTCAAGGCTGATTAAAATTTTCACAGTGACACTAATGCCTTCAGATGTGGCTTCCTTAAAATGGCATGTATTCTGTTTGTAGTCGGATACTGGTTAAGTGTGGTGAAATCATTCCTGTCTCTCTTCGTCGTCAGGAATTCATCAAGTCTCCTTGAAAAGGTTATTTGAATACATTAGTCATTATTGTGTGACAGCGTTAAGCCCAATATCGAGTAATCAAGTTCTCGCTTAACCTGTTTTATACCTATTTTTGTAAATAATTCTAAAAAAAAGTGCAAGCCAATTGCATTCGATCCCATGAATTCAAACGTAATACTCGTCTCCGCGGGAATCCCTATGAGTTCACCCTCATGTCAGTTTTCGAACGTACAGTTAAGAGACTCGATTTGTAGCTGTACCACGGCCATACGAAATGCTCTTCCCCGTCCACTTTATTACAGGCGTTTACAAATAATATACACCGATACCTCTTCCCGCTTTCACACTTCAATATTGTTGACACCGGACACCAAAGGATACTGGAGAGATCGTACCTTTTCAATCTTCAATCCTTGACCTGGTATACGCTATCTTATTCTAATTTACATGAAAATCATCGTGCGGACATATAACAGGCCTATTAGGTAATAAATTGGAACTCCCCCTTGAAATAAAAGTCTTAAATCTACAAAGATAGACGTCGGTGCATGTTATGATTCCAAATAAGGCAAGAACAATCTGATTTCGTATGAACATACAAGTTGATACCATAGACCGACGTAAATAGCTGTTTTCAAATTACACCGAAAGAACTTGTACATATTCGTTATTAAAAGCAAGGCATCATGATTATATTTGCTGCAAGGAAATGTGCGACATTTATTCTAGCGAATAAATACACTTTGCATTTGCACTGCTTTGCAGGTTTTCTTGGACTTCAGACTTGGTCCTTTAATACTTACTTGCTTATGAGGTCTGCGACCCTGGGTGGGTCTGAGCCTGAACAGTCTTTAATGATATATTACAAACCAAGAATATCTACCAGATCGATTGCATTCCGTCGATATTATCCAATCTGAACTCAAAATGGTCATGGATCTTGGTATTTATTCAATTTGAAATCTTATTGCATTACATTCAGAATTTCCTAGAGAACACGCTGTAATCAACTTGCTTTCGCAATTGGACTAGATATCTGCATTGGCTATCATTTTGTCATTCCCAAGACCAATGTTTTATAAATTTCTTAGGAAATGTAAATAACAACCAGTGGATAGTACCTGCATACATATTTGTTATTTTACTACTTGCCACTAGGCACGAATTTGTATTTTCGCTGGAAAAAGTAGATGAAGCGAAATGGAACCCAACGGATATAAAGACAAAATCCCTCGCGATAAACATTTTGACTTGTGGTGTTATAAGAAACAATTCGAAAATCAACTTTTACAAGGATTTTTTGCAATAACCTTACCATATTTAATGTAAAATGTTTAAATTATCAAATAATAAATTCAACGGGTGAATAGAATACTTTTGATCGGATAAGTGTGCAGACAGATCACTAATTCGCTTACATCATATGGAATATAAAACAATAACTTCGACTAATAAAAAAACAGGCACTCACTAGATATTTTGATTTATTAACACTTTTAAAAACAATTTAAATTCCACTTGCACCAAATTGCACTAATCACACATAAATTATGAAAACACAGCTAACGGTTCCCAAATACATAACACTAATGTCAGCTCGAAATGTCAAGCAAAAATGCTTACAAATGTGGCCGTGTTCAGTGAAAATGTACATTTTTCATATAAATTGAAATTCTGTTAATTATTTATTGCATTAATATAAACTGTATGTGTTTTAGCTTCCAAGCGTTATTTTCCTCATAAATCCATATATCCATACCATCACGACTTCCGAGGCGGGCCTTGAATGCGATTCCACCGGGTAGGCGACCACTTGGCAGACCCAGGATGAAGTGATTGAACCAAGTTCATAAGCTCATCTGGTTACGTTTGGGCAAAACACCTGACGGGTGTCGATGACGGAGGATCGCGTTGCCTGGAGATTTCTCGTGAGTGGTTTACCCCCGGGACCCCTTCAGTGGATGATGATGACGATGATCCATGTAAATACATATATCCACTAAACTTCGACTGCACTGGAAAAGCCATATTGAGGGCATGGATACCAATGCTCCTATTAAGAGGGTATTTTAATTTGAGCACCCTGATTGGAGAAGGAGAAGGAGAGGAAGACCAAACCTGCGGATTAAGGACCAAACCATCGCTGACTCAACTACAGTTTAGTTTTGATGACTGGAAGCAGCGTAAATGATGGAAGGCAGCTATTTTTCAGACCCTCTATGGCAGGCATGGCAAATAAAAATCCACTAAACGTATAACTAATTCATTTTCTATATCGGTGCCACATATTTGTTAAAACAATTTGGAATCGAACTGCATATTCAAAACATAAATTTATTTATACATATATTTATTTATTATATTATTATTTATTATTACATATATTTATTTATACCGACTGCACAAATACCGCAAAAAACCTCCATTTATTATAGAGATCTGGCATCACTGATTCAATGCGTAAGCGGAAATCCCATTTATTTGTCGTTTATCCGTGAAATAACATCCAACGAATTTTAGCTAGTTTGAAGTGAGAACAATGTCTGAGTTTTGGATTATATCAAATTTCCTTCGTCAGAATAGCTTTGAAAACCCTGAGCTCCATGATCTTTGCAAATCTGTGGCTGTTAAATATTTGGAAAACGAAAAAAATGACTTGCGCGCCAATAGTATTTCCTGTAAAGAGTTTCCATATGAGTGATTCAAAAATCTGCTTTCAGGTGTCCGAGAGGAGAACGTAGTTCTTCAGATCGATGTGGGAAACTTGAAGCAACTTTATCAATCCGTAACTGAAGTAATCGAAGTGCAATCGTCGTCGGAAGCTCTTCTCAGCAATTATTATGATGAGTTTGTGACATCTTTCTGAAATCACTGCTGTAGTCCTCATTTTGTTTCTGAATATGTTTTCAGGCAAATTAAAATGGCTTACGATGTCGATCAACATGAAAAGATATATGGATATGACGAAATCAAGACAGAACTTGAAACTCGAGACACAATCAGTATGTACGAAGAGTTATACTCTCGTAGGATTGAAATGGCTAAGAAGATGGAAGAACGACAAATAGGTAGGTCTCTGTTTTCGCACTCACGTAATCCTCCGAAAGTATGAGAAAACTCATGTTTCCTGAATTGAATAGAGAGCATATTTTTATTATTCTCTAATATATTTCAGTCAAAAAATATCGTCATAAAGAGCAAGAGCTCTTAAAAAGTGAAAACGATTGTCTCCACCTTGAGCAGAGTCTAAAAGCAGTAAAAGCCGAAGCAGACGAAGTACAGGCGACAATTCAAGGGACCATTTTCCGCTTGGTTAAAGGCTCGAAGGAATTGGAAATCGTATGAGACAGGATTTTTATTAGATTTAAGTAAACATTTATTTTCCACTTGTATTCCAGACCCCTTCACCTACACCAAGTGAACGTATAGAAAAGAGACAAACACTGGCTTCGCTAAGTGGCAAGCCTCCAACTAGGAATGTATGTTTTGTTTTTAACATCTTGAACCGTGTCACTCCTCATTGATATATTTTGTCAGCTTTTCACCAAAAAACCTGGCCTCTCATCTCGACTTTCGATCATTTACAAGCCGTCCAAAGTCCCATCTGCCATAGTTGCGCCCAGAATTCAAACACTTAATCCCACAAAGGGCTTAGATCGACTTCTGAAAGAAGCAGAGATCCTTCGTAAGTCCATGCAAACCTCCCCAGACAATAGTCCATCAGTTGTCAAGCCTTCAATAATTTCAAAAGAGAGTAAGAGGGAAAAATCCAATAAGAGAGTGACTTTTGATCTTGTCACTCCGGAAGAATCACCCATGAACATTGAATCTTCGCCTAATGAAACTAATGATTCTCTAGAAATTATTGCTCCAGATCTCGGTGATACGGAGCAGAAGGCTGGTGCGGTTACAAACCCAAAGTGTGTTATTTTGGAGAATATTGTGATCAAACCTCCAGGGGCGCCTCTTCCGATCAAAATACGACCAGATGTAGAGCCTCTTTTGATAACCGAACCGGAGATGTCACACAAACGGAAGATTGAACAGGATCACGTCCCTGTATGTACGTCAACACAGAAAAAGAAACGTATTGACCCTGAAACTAAGGCAGTTGACGCATCGCTTGGCATTGGCGATCCAAAAAGTTTCATGGACATGTTCACTGACTTCTCCAAAGATTCAACACTTGAAATATCCTCTTTATCCACGACAAAGGAAGAGGATATGCCATGTACGAGTAACGTTGGAAAGAAGCCGGTGCCCGAAGATGTGGTTGCAGACCGCAAGCAGAAAGTTTCTTTCGGGGGATTCGAGGAATTTTTCGTTAGCCTGACTAATGCGGCTAATGAAAATAATACCAATGATTTCCCGGTGGGGGATAACACCTTCGACTTCTTTGACACCAATGACGACACTGGGGACGGTGGCAATTGCGAAGAAGATGACTTCTCTTTCAAATTTTAAAATACTTGTGTTTCTTCGCTACAATAAATCTCTTCTCGCTCTTGCTTCTAATTGACTAGAGTGGGAGCTGCGCTATCTTTTGTTGATCTCATTATTTTTACGACAGTTGTGTTTATTTTATTGACTTTATATTACACAATTATTTGAATTGGATATTTGTGCTCGATTCTAGCTGAACCAAGATTTCTTATTTATCTGATTCCACTTCGCAATGTTCACCGAAATCGATTCGGCGATTTGTTTCTTATCCCGCGTCTGACCGTAGTAATCAACGAACTCTCCCTCAGGATTGACCAAGTACATAATGATCGTGTGGTCAACCTAACAAAAGGGGCAAAATTATTCATCAACATTCAGTGGTGAATAAGTTTCTTGTTTGTCTTACAATGTAGTCGTTATCCTCGTCTCTCGGTCCAGCACTGTAGTACACTCTGAAGGCCTTGCACACGTTCTTAATTTGGTCCGGACTTCCCGTCAAGCCGAGCAACTTTGGTGAGAACTCCTTTACATACTTACCCACGATTTCCTTTGAGTCTCTGGCTGGGTCAACAGTGATGAATATGGGCTGAATTCCAGGACTGTTCGGCATTTTGTCTGTACAAATATAAAAGTCACTGCATATGAGAACCACCATAGCCGATGTAATCGTTACCAATTTCTTCAACTACAGAAGCCATCTTTTCCAATTCATCTGGACAAATATCTGGGCAGTGAGAAAATCCAAAATAAATTAGCAGCCACTGGCCAAGAAAGTCTTCGGATTTCTTTGTTTTGCCCTCGGGATCAATCAGTTCCCATTTACCACCGATTGCCGCTTTGCCCAATTGCCTTTTGCGTTCGCGCATAATTGCAGCCTCTTTCTCGTTCTTAACATAGTACATGAAAGCCAGACCTACACCGCCGACTATTGATAGATAACCAAGGCTTTTCCATGAGATTGGACCTTTGCCTTTTGTGGGGTTTGATTTCTGCGTTTGATGCCGAACTATTTGAAGGTAGTTTGATGGCCTAATTGAAGTTGGGACCCTCTGGGTGAAGCAATTTCTATTGCATGACACAAGTAACCGGTTGAAATTCCTTGACATGTTTGATTACAGCCGGGTGGGACTAGGAAGGTTATGGTTCTGGAATTGTTAGAGATATGTTTTATATAAGTGTCACTGTGATTCGATAAGATAAACATGAATTGAGGGTTACACAATTGATTATGTTTGAGGAAGGTTTATGGTTTTCAAATCACGTACCAAGAAAATGAATAAAAATGCAACAAAATTGAAAATGCACACAATCTACTGATGAAAGATTTACAAGTAGACGGAAATTTCTTATTTGACAGTCATCAGCTGAGACGTTGCCAGTGCAAAATATTTTGATTGTTGCAATGCACTGCATTGTCTGTCAAGTGAACTTCGTAATGAATACCAATGGAACTGACGTTTATTTTGAAGGCGATTGACTTTTGAAAAATCATGGATTGGGGATTCACGAAGGAGCATCATCGATACGACGAAACATGAAACTAGTATTTTTCTCTAAAGTGAGTTCGAAAATCATCCTTACCATTGAATATTTGCCGTTTGCATAGGGTTGTTCAGACACAACAATTTGTGGTGATAGTTTGGTGAAGCTGAAGTTAAAATGAATGAAAAAAAAATCCAGTGGAGGCACATAAATCTACATATATCCACATAAGCATAGTGTCGGAAAATCTCGATTTAAGGAGCATTCAAATTGACGATTTGGCCCATTGGGCGTTCAGACACAACAATTGGTTGTGGCGATCTGGTGAAGCTGAAGTTAAAATGCAAAATAAATATTCCAGTGGAGGCACATAAATCTACATATGTCCACATAAGCATGGTGTCGGAAAATCCCGATTTAACTAGCGTTCATATTGACGATTTGGCCCATCAAGGGCGGTTTTCAAATATTAACTGTCGCTAAAAAAAGTGTTCAATAGAAGCTGTTTTGTACACCGCTTATACAGTGTCAAACTTGAGCTGCTTTCGAAGCTTGTCCAAAACCGATAACGGCCGAAAGTTAAAAAAAATAAAATTCCATCAAGCTTCGAAGGACGAATTTTAAGTATCCATTATCGAATTTTTAAATTATAAAACAAACATACCGAAAAAGTGACAAGCACGTGTTGTTTTGACAGGTCCATAACAATTCGTTTGGGGAATTTCAGTAGATAATCAGTTTTTCAAACTTAATTCTATCGCCAATATTATTATTGCATAAAAATGGAAGAAGTTGGACGTCCAAAACTATATCTAGATGAACACAAGCTGAAACAAGATCCCCACGACTATGGACTAGCGGATGACCCATGGACGATCGAGACTTTCAAGGAGAAATTTCAAATAGTAGTTGTTCGGTAAGACATATTTTGAGCTTCTAAAATCCGGTCTTTACAATGGTTTCTTTGCAGATATGAAGGCTTTGAACTTGAATTTGACATGATTGGTGTCCATCCTGGCATTGCAAATGCTTTCCGTCGGCTCATGTTAAGCGAAGTGCCCAGCATGGCCATTGACAAAGTGTTTATTTACAACAATACATCAATCATTCAAGACGAAGTGCTGGCACATCGACTGGGCCTGATTCCATTGAAAGCTGATCCCCGTCTCTTCGAGTACAAGACCGAAGATAGCGGCGAGACAGGCACTGAAAACGACACGCTGGAGTTTGAATTGAAAGTGAAATGTACTCGTCGAAAGGACGTTAAGGAATCGGCAAATTTCGATGCGATCTACAAACATCATAAAATTTACTCGGGTCAAATCAAATGGATACCAAGTGGAAAACAATCTACACATTATGAGGAATCGGATATAGGACCGATACATGATGACATATTGATCAGTCAAATGCGTCCAGGCCATGAATTCGATTTGAAATTGTTGGCAGTGAAGGGTGTTGGCAAGGATCATGCAAAGTTCTCCCCCGTGGCAACAGCTTTCTATCGGCTTCTGCCAGAGATCAAAATGAATCGGACGGTTTCGGGCAAGGAAGCGTTTCTCTTGCAAAAATGCTTTTCACCCGGAGTTATTGGAATTGATGATAACGATTGCGCGTATGTGAAGGATGCGAGGTATGATACTTGCAGTCGGAATGTGTATCGTTACCCGCAGTTGGCGGACGCCGTGACAATGTCTCGGATAAGGGATCACTACATTTTTAGTGTTGAATCGGTGGGCGCCTTGAAACCGGAAGTCATCTTTATTGAGGCAGTAAAAGTGTTGAAGAAGAAGTGCCGAAAGTTCCTCGATGAGATTGAGACGACGAAGTAAATGGGAATTATACTTTAATTTATAATTTTAAGAAAATAAATAAGTCATGCAAGTTGCTGAAAGATACCTGGTTTTTGTCTCTTCTGTTTGAATTCGATATATGACACTACTTAGGCAACGGCGGCGAATTATGTCAGAAAATAGGGATGTTAATTGGCATTGTCTCACGGTTCAGACGAACACAGAAGATACATATAGCTCTGAGACTGACTGCCCATGTACAGATCTCAGGCATATCATATGCCGGTCACGATGAACGATTGTATGTAACCAGTCGCTCGAATTACTCCACCTGTATTTGCTCATGTGCGGATTGGTTTGTAGTATGTCAGGTAGCCATACAATTACACTCGTAGGTCAGCTGATGCACCTTTCCGCAGACTAAGGATTGAAAAGTTTTGAAATGCAATGTGGCAAAATTGAGACTTCTTCTTTATTTGAAGTTACAGTCCTGTGTGAACTTGGGACTCAATCAACAAGCCACTACAGCTAGCATAATCTTGGACTAGCTGCCTCCAGTGTCGCACGCCATGTTGGATGAAGTCCTCCACCTGATGCGCCACATTCAATGCAAGCGTCCTGTGTTGCGTTGATTTGAGATCGAAGATTATTCGGGCCCGAGCTGAGTTGTCCATAGGCTCTAGACATAAATCAAATACTACTTTCCTATCGTTGAAAAATGTTCACACAACAAAATGTTTCCCAGCAACAAGTTGTCGGAACTCATTTCACCGAAGCAACGAACTCATTAACACTCATTGTGAATTCACCACACAAAATGTTTGCCGCTGTCAGTGCCAATCAGAAATGTCATTCTCGGAAGCCTAGTGCACTGTTTACGCGGTTCTCAAATAAAATTCCTTGAAACCCATGAATTACTTAGTTTCAAATTGAATGAATTAAATATTGAACAATGGATAAACGATATCAGCCAATGAAAGATTATGGCCGAGTGAACAAAAAGCCAAAACTTGAAATAATTGTCAACAAAGGCCGACCAAATCAGAGCAAGTCAATTGCAGGACCTTCACGAGATGCAGGTCCGTACAAGAAAACTAATTTTGGAGTGACTCCTTAAAAAGAAAAAAAAAATGAAATCCATTCCACAGTCAGACTGCAAAGTCCAACCAAATCAAGTCCCGATGACTTCTGGGATGATGACGACGATGAGGTTATACTGCTCGCATCGCAAGTTGTCGAGAAAGAATTGCCTCGCGATCAAGCGCACAGCACAACAATCCAAACAATGGACTACTCTTTTAGTGCGTTTGCGCCAAACGAACGAGGGACTAGTACACAGAAACCTCAACCGCCGGATGTGGAGTTATTTTCAGAATTACTTGACGACGATTGGGGAATGGATAATGTTCCCGAGGAACCTGTGTTTAAGGTTCCAATTTCTGGACCTCTAAAAAGACCTCATCAACTCACAGAAGCGAAGCCGAGTGGGGCTGAGAGAAACTCAAATGATCGACAACAAACAGACTTGGAGAAGACTATAAATGCGATGGCCTCCAGTCAGGCAGTTGATACTGGAGGGTTGTCGCAGCCCTTTAACCTGTCCCAACCATTTACACAGAGCAAGACGTCTGCAAACCGTGAAAAAGCTCACGAATGTCAGATACAGTTCCTGCAAAAGCGCGCCGACACTCTTAAGAAGGAGAACGTTAAGATCGCCAAGGAATTGGATGAGTTCAAGAACAAAATGGAGAGCAAAGATGGAGAGGTACAAATCGCAAACACTCTTTCACTTTACTCTTTTGATCGATCTCTCTTTAGGTGTCTCTGCTGCGAGATGAAATTCGTCACTTGAAGCAACAGATCCAGACGGTCCATCGTGAGAAAATCGAGAAAGGACAGCAGGCAAAAGTGGAATGGCAGGAGAAGATCAACGATTTGTCGAAACAAGTTGAGGCTCAACAGACAGTGCTGGAATTCAAGACCATGGAAATCACGCGGTTAAAAATGAATCACGCCGATGAAACGATGCGATTCGAGCAGAGCATGCGGGGAAATTTGAACGAAAGCATTGGACAACAGACTAACGTCAAAGTGACCTCCTCCAATCGGCGGCGCTTGATCCAGATGCAAACTATTGGACGACCTTGTGCAGACATTGTGAATGCGTCTCTAATCCCGGTGGAAATCTTTGATCAATCGCAAGAGAAGGGAAATAGCAAGTACCGTAAGGACGTCTTCCAGCGAGAAATGGAACGTCTTCAGTTTCAGATGTCCCGATTGCAGTATGTGAGCCAGCTGAAGGTAGATCAAAGAGCGGAGCTGGCGAAGAATATCATAGATTCGACTAAGAATGTTTTCGCCGAGTTTTGGACGTACGTTCACAGCTTGGAATACAACAAGCACTGCCAAAGTCTTCCATTTCACGAGTACGACATCACCAAAGACAGCAGATCCACCAACAAGCCGTACAGTCTCTTTCAATCCGATTCCCTCTTTCCCAACGAGAAAGCTATAAACCTAAGGCGCTACGTCGCCGGACTGAGCATTGCCTGCCGAATAGTCCCCGATGTGGGTGACTTGCTCTTTACAGTGCAACACAACGAGTATCTGCTGATTCAGATAATAATCGACGCCCTAAACAAACTGGGATTTTCCCAGGAAATTTCCCAGCACTTTGGAGTGATTGAAGCGTTTGCGTTTCTCCTGAGCTGTCTCTGGAGAAACAACGCGGAATGTAACAAGTATCTAGATCATTTGATAAGCTATCTCAAAACCCTTGTGTTCTGCAGACCCAATGCATGGACAAGCAAATACATCTCGCGGTGTCTTCTCAAGGCATCCGCGGCGGCAAGGGAACAATTGTGCTGCAACTCACGACTGGAAACCTTCTCCGTTTCGCAATCGATATACAAGTTCAGCGCGCACTCTTGTATTCTGCAGGTTTACGCTGGATTGCTGGAAATTGTGTTTCCCGTTCATCAGGAGCTTAGCAACTGTCAGTTCAAACTGCTTTGTGAAATTTGCTTGAATCACTTGAACTTCGTTACGAGCTGCCTTGTGGATCCTCCACGTTTCGTGAGGGACATTCTGCCGTGCGACGATGACCTGGACGAGGGTCCGCTATCGCAACGCACCGAAGTGAATATCACCTGCCAGTGCTACGTCATGATGTGCAGCAGTGTCGTGAAGCTGCTGTACCAGGTCATGCGGCAGTGGCAGAGGATGGAATGTCAAAATGGTAAGACGAGTGATAGGTTAATTTCATGTGTGTTTCTAACTTCACCCTTCCAGAATGTAAGCTCGTCGAGAATCTGTCCAAAGTAGGCGTGCGGCTGGTCCACGCGATATTCATTCGATACTACATGACAAAGTTATTCGATCACAAGGGCTATCTGACTCGGCACTACCTTTACTTTGTTTGCAAGTATTGGCTGCAGAGCATGGATGCACTGCATTTCAAAGAGATTCATCGTAAGCACTTTCAATTGATCGCATATCCTTTGTTCAAATGTTTCGTTTTTTGCTTAGGAGAGGCACTGGATCAGCTGGCAAGTTCACACATAATTGAAATCAACGCAGCACCAGTAGAACCTGACGTTGCCAAAGTTGAAAGGGACCTGAACAGATGGTACACACATTCCGGAGATCGTAAACCCAATGAAAACGGGAGTACAAATGTTAGCAAGCAGCTGAAGGGTTTGGCACAACTACGAATACTCGAGAGGGACTGCAAGGCGGAAGACTTCTTTAAAAGATACTAGTGTATGTCTTTATTTATTGTAGATAATTTTAGGGTAACAAATTGAATGAAAAAAAAAAATGAAATATTTGAGTTCTTCATTGTTTTTGTCGTACATTACACAAAATTTTAGGTTCCCCTCTCGGATCAAATAAGTAGCACGTGTACTTACTTATCATTCAAACGGCCCATAGAGGGTCTGAGCCTGAGCAATTGGTGCCTTCCATCGCTGACGGTCCTGCGCACGCTGCTTCATGTTCGGTCTTCCTCACCTTCCCTAACCAGAAGGCTCAGATTCGAACACCCTCTTAGCTGGAGCATTGTTTTCCCTGCACTCGATGTGGCCGAGCCAGTGCAGCCGACGAATTGCCTTCCGGACTACATTCACATCCTGGCACTGCTCGTAGAGTTCGCGGTTGTGTCTTCTCCTCCATTCGCCTTCCTAGCAGAAGGGACCATACGATGTAGAATTTTTCTTCGAAGGCACCAAGAATCAGCACATCAGTTTAGCTTATCGTCCAGCTTTCGGCTCCATATAGCAGGACTGGCAAAATAAGGGTTTTGTACGACTTTAGTCCTTCGAGTCAGAAGTTTTGACGCCAGTTGTTTTGACAAACCGAAGTAACACAGGTTGCCAAAGGCGGTTCCACGTCGAATCTGTTCTGTGATGTCATTCGTGGAGTTCACGTTTGCCGCGAGGTAGAGAAACTCCTTCAATACTTCAAAACTGTAGCTATCGATTGTGATGTTTTGCCTTAGGTGCTGTTCGGCGGATCGTTTCTTGCTCGACAGCATATATTTCGTCCTATCCTTATTTATCTTAAGACCAGCTCGTTTCGCCTGTTCTTCAATCGCCGTGAAAGCTTCCACTACGGCACGTTGAAAACGTGCGACGATGTCGTCTGAGTATCTCAACATTTGGACCGATTTCTAGAAGATAGTGCATTCCGTGTTTACAGCTGCCTGCCGCACTTCTTCAGTACCAGGTTGAAGAAATCACGCGACAGCGCTTCTCCTTGCCGAAATCCGGTGCAGGTTTCAAATGGCTCAGAAGTCCTCGAGCCAAACTGCACGGTGTATCGTGCAATTTTCTCGGAATCCCGAATTCGCTGAATGTTGTCGTATGCGGCTTTAAAATCGATCAAAAGGTGGTGCGTATCGATTTGAAACTCACTGGTCTTCTCCAGGATTTGCCTTAGTGTGAAGATTTGGTCTATAGTCGATTTGACGGCCGGAAGCCACACTGGTAAGTGCCAATTAGTGCGGTGCAAAACGGCTTTAGACATTCACACAGTACGCTGGACAGGATCTTGTAGGTGACGTTGAGCAGGGATATACTTCTATAGTTGCAAGAGGTAGGATCGTCTTTTTTATTGATGGGGCATATATGCATGTCTGGAGTTGCAGAACAGATGCGATGCCACTCTTATTGCCACACACGAGTAGACATTTGGCACATGGAATATACATAAGTGAATAGCCCCCATAACCAGAGTGCCTGCTGGAGAGGCTGAGCCCAAATCCACTGTGGCGAACTTTCAGTTTTTTGGGTTCCCTTGATAGGTTCCAAGTGTATACAGCGTAATGAACACCAAGGTCTTCGCGAACCGCTAAAGAGTTTATTTCTATGCCACCAGCGTCAGGGGTTGCAACAATGGCCTGTTGCGCCGACTTCAGCAACTGCCTACTGCGGAAAACGGATGTATTTACATCGTCAAAATTAAGCATTGGAAACAAATAATCATTCACGAACTTCTACTCTCAGGTTAGGTTAGGTGGTGGCTGAATGCTGGAAGACAGCAGTCAATTTTAGGCCAGCATAGGCCCATTCTGTAATCATGTTTTATATGCAAGGATAAGAGATATTAATAATCATGTCTTCTGTTATAGTTTGTAACGTGTAAATACATATGTATAAATATTTGTATAATTAATATGTCAAATAAAATTATGTAGCAGGAGCCACCACCGACCTGCCACAAATACAACACTATTCTAAATTTAGACCGTCTTCTGGTTAACTGCATCCTCTCTCCTATAAATTCAGAGCGACTACTTAATGATGAAATCGTAACCGTAATGAAGCATCCTACCCTCAAAAATATAGTTTTATAAATAATTTAGTCTTAATATTACAGTTAATTTTTATATACAGTGAGCCAAAAGCCCCTGCAGCCTGTGCTCCCTAATAATGTTAGTAAATAAGTATTTTTATTATCTTAACTATAAAGTAGAAAGTTTGTGTGTCTGACCGACAAAGGCTCCGAAACTACACGTCGCAGAGCTCTGAAATTTTCAACAAAAATCATTCTAAAATTTAGATGCTGAATGTGACAATTTAAGTCGGTACGACATACGGTTCGGAAGTTCCGATCACTTTTCAAACGGGAATAAAATTCTCAAAATAAGAGTCGTTGCATCAATCCGGTATGAAACCATTTCAAGTTGTGTAGTCGTGGATATCAAACATCCCCCAGTGTGTTGTAACTTCCATATATACGCACACACACATTTTTCATATTTTGCTTTGGTGCAACCATTCATTTTTTTCTACGTCTCAATCGAACATATACGAACGACTGCCTGAGTCACCAAACGAAAAGGAAACAATAAACATTTTCGCACTTTTCTTATTTTGTCATACCCAAACTATCTATGCATGTACATATCATATACACAGCTACACACAAATCATTCAATATGTATGCACACAATCAAATTCTTCTCTGAGTTCTGCGTTTTACTATTTTTTTTTTCGGCCACAGCCCAGCGGTACTTTTGAGTGCCACTTCCGCATCTCATCCTTTGAGGTCCTTGAAGAAAACTACAAATTGTTTTCCTTCTTAAGCCAACCCAAAACTAAATAAAAGCAAAAAAATAAAATATTTTTTTTTTACTTTTTGGTTGCTTGGTCAACAAAGGGTTACCACATTTCTTCAGGATATTTTGAAAAAACTATATTTTCACTACAGGTAAAGTACCGGTTGAAGAAACAAACTCGGGCAAAGGGGGGTACGAAATCTAGTGTTCTAATAAATAATAATAATAAAAATTATGTTTTGTAGCGAAGACTTGTTCATTCCATCAGTTGGTTGTTCATTCAAAACCCATTGAAATACCAACGAGAAAAGAACGGACGTTAAAAGAAAATGTAACGTCTTTAATGTTTTTGTTCATTTTTTTTATGTTTCTGACTGCTTTTGTTAATTATTGTCATGAATTTATTTAATAACACATTTTCCTTTTTAAAGTTTTTTAATAAATTAACTGTGAAATGAAGATGATTTCATTCGTATGCTATGATTTATATGGATTTATTATGGATATATTATATGGCTGGTTACTGGAACGCTAAGGGTGAAAAATTAGGATTAGAAAGAAAGGGAGGTGGGGGGGGAGGGGGGGGGGGGGGCTCGTTACTGGTCAAGTCTCATTTTATACTTTATTTAAATTTACTAAATTTGAGTCCTTTACTTACAGAAAGTTATTTTTTATATCAAACAGAAATACATCATTCATTTTCACATTTCCCTAAAGGAGCTCGCTACTGGGTAGTTTACCCTATATGAATATTCCTTGGATTTGCTTTCTATGATCTCCGTATGGATTTTATACATATTGCCCATTTGACTTAGCTTTGCTGACGACTTGTATTTGAGGCCGGATGACCCAATTTTATGTGCAGCTTATTCGTAATCTCCCTTCAGGCTGAACTGCAAGTTTACGCACGCATCGGATGTTCTGATATGTTGGTCATTGAGATGGTTCATTTTGATCAGGCCCCGAAAACGAATAGTCTTAAAAGAGAACAAGCACTCATACACTTATTCAGCTCATGATCCAAGAGTCGCAAATAGCTGTAGTAGGCACCCTAGCGTATTTTGCATAATCTCAAATGCCTCGACAAATGTTAACGTTTTTCTATAACTTGGTCATTTCTTCTTTGACACCACAAAGGCATCCCGTTGTTTGATTACCGAAGATATGCAACGATGGGCAGTCCATCCATGCCTTAGCTAAAAACTAATTCGTATCGATTGAGGCCTCCTTTTTATAAAAACAGAGCTGATTCTCCTCTTTGTCCTCAACCAACAAACCTCAACATGCTTGCATTAATGTCACCAGCATGCAAATATGTCCAATTGACAAGATCTATTTTCCGCTAGCTCTCTTTGGTGATGTTGTTTCTCGGCCATACTGTGGAAGCAAAGCTTTCATGGCAATTCAAGATGATGTTCTGGTCACGTTCGGGTCTGGCATCGTTACAGCAATTGGGCACATGATAGGCGTGCTCTTACCACCCCACGCCTGTGGGTTACTAAGATTAGCGATTTGGTTCATAGTACCCTCAATGGGAGATGTTATATTACCGTGAGACCCTCCTAAAGAACACCCAAATCCATATATGAATCTCAGGTTTTCTGTTCAAAGAAATGTTCACCCAGTAACTTATTCCTTTGTCAGCTAAACTCATAATTCTTTGTTGTTAGGACCCTCGACTGAACGAGTTGCAGAAAGTCTTCGTTCGTAACTGTTCGAGACAGAGCTTCCAAAAGAGGTTTAACTGGAAGCCCGCATTTTGTCTATTGTATTGAATGTTCGTGCTGAGATCTCTCAGCGTCACACCAGCATTACTAAATCATACTTACATATTCTGGACACATTCAGTTGCTCCTTCAACACAATTAAACAAACAAAACCCATTTTATTTTCTTTCTTTTTTATTTATTTCGTAAAGAATCATAAAACTTTTCCAAAAAACGTGTGACTATATGTGAATACAAAAAAACAACGCCCAAGTTGTAGGAATGTGCATTCTGGAAACCCTTCAAGATAAAATTCTCCGCCAACTCGGATCCGGGGTGTTAGTGTTTTCTATCAGTTAGCACACAAGTAGATGAAAAGAAGATTGGCGATTACAAACAAAGTGTTGTTCATTTATTCGTTCGTTTGAGTTTAAGTACAAAAAATTGTGTAAATGACTACGACTACATGGTTCTCTCTAAAGATGTATACATATACATATATATCTATTATATCTAAAGTATGTATTCAATAAATACGGTATATGAAAAGATTGCATTTCATCTAATTGTTGTTGTGGATTAAAACACGTCAAATGCATGTAAAAAGCTAAAGCTTCTAAAATAATTCGATCATCTTTTGTTTTGTTTTGTTTTGTTTTGTGAAACGCATTTATAAAATACTTCTGGTTCTATGTTTGTCTGTTTGTATGCATTTGTTTTCAAAAATATAAATGATTCAAATTAAATTGGATTTATTTCCCTTTTTTAAATAATTTTTGGCTTCGCTCAGTCGAAAGTGGTAACATAAAAATAAAATATGTTAAAAAAAAATAATAATTGCGATTAGGTTGAGACTACAGTTCTAGGTATCTAAGTGTAACATATTTTTATTTTGCTTTCAAATAAATGCTCTAACTGAAGTTCGAATCGAATTGTGTGATGACTTTTTTGTTTTTTTTTTTTTTTTTGATTTACTTAAAATAATCTGAAACACTAAAAATAATCCAATGGAGGGCATGGAAACGAATCAAAGAAGAGCAGAAGAAAATAATGTGATTACTAAAGTGCCGGTGATATGTGATGATGATTTGGAAATTTTGGTTATAATTCAATTTTGTTTTTTTTTCAATTTACCATCGCAATGGTGTGCTCTTGTTGAGGTAACTGTTTGCGCTATGAGGAAAACATAAAAAAGAATGGTAATGGATGAATATATTCAATGATTAAACTGAAAAGAATAAATGTTCAATGAGGTAAATGAGATTACAGGTGGACAACAGATGGCAACGCGCCTTTAGTTAATTCTTACAACATACAACAGAAGGGACGAAAAGGAGGTGTTTAGGTAGAACAGAAGATCCTTGGTAAACTTTAAGATCTTATGTCTACGTCGAATACGAGTAAATATGGAATGTTTACGCATACGACTGAGAGATCGTTGCAATATAACTGTTCAGGGGAACAAATGATAGATCATTGGTCAGATTGAATGGGCCAATCATGTTCGATTTAAGTACACTTAAGATTTGTGGCGTATCATACTTAATACATTCGTACTAGAAATAATTATAACAGTTGACGCTGAAAGGGCAACACTGATGAATGCCCGCGGAGCTGTCAAGTGGGACGGAATAAAATGAGTCTTGTTAAACCGACAGAGTGAACGGAATCAAATAAAATTATTTCATTGTCTGTATAGTGCGGTTTATTTAATAACGCTACAGATTAACTAACTTCGATGATTTTAAGGACTTTGTCTACCCCGAGTCCACAGTTCACTGTACGAATAACATCAGGTCCGAGATCAAGCTGATAATAACCCTTGCTAATCGCTGTTTCTTTGGGCTCAAGACGTATATCTATCGCCGTGTCTCGAAAGGCCAAACAGATTCTAAGACACTGATCACCCCAGTCCTGCTGTACGAAGTACAGTCTGAAAAGCGGATGGAGAAGTTCTTAATCTTCTCGAGAGAAAAACTTGCTTTTTGAGTGATGAAGATCGAAGAAGATCGAACAACGAACTGTACGAACTTAGATCCGGCCCGAAGAGTCTTCCACTCCGAACCTGTGAGACAAAGCAATAGAGGAGTTGTTTAAAGCCTCAAGTCAGAGGAGTTGCAATAGAGTCTCGAGTTTAAGGTGGAGAAGGACATCAACTTGGTGTGCGAAACTGGAGGCAGCTAGTAGAGATCCCACTAGCTGGGAAGGCTTGTTGGTTGACCAATGTCCACTCCGGACTGTGTCATACAATGAAGAATATTTAGGGTTATGCCGTAACCGAAAGAAAAGCACAATGAATAATATTTAGGGTTATGCCGTAACCGAAAGAAAAGCACAATGAATAATATTTAAGGTTATGCCGTAACCGAAAGAAAAACACAAAGAAGCAACGTCAAACCAAACATGATCTTTTCTCGGAGCTAATGCAAAACTCCAAATCCCACTGCC
This sequence comes from Eristalis intricaria, assembly GCA_964034865.1. Lineage (NCBI taxonomy): Eukaryota > Metazoa > Arthropoda > Insecta > Diptera > Syrphidae > Eristalis > Eristalis intricaria. The sequence continues at coordinate 76,541,491 of OZ035874.1, forward strand.
ATTTGCGTACGTATAGAGTTAACGAAAAGTTAACGAAACTTAACGAATGGTCACTTTTGTGTATTCTATCGAGTGTCGAAGTTAGCTAAAGTTTGCTTATGTCCATTAGGCCCAAGTTTTAACTCTACAAATATTATAATAAGTTTGTGCAGCCCCATGTCAAACTTGGTAGACAGTTTGCCTATACCTCGGAATTGGAAAAAGGTTAATATGGCATAAACAACACAACGGCATATACAGTGGCTTAATTATGACTATGCATGAACCAAAAATTAATTCGATAAGCAATCCCACTTTTCACGATCTCTACCAATACCGTATCATACAGTGTTAGAGCTGAGGTTGTTCATACTTAGTTGGAAATGAGAGCTTTCGTATCTGCTGAACACACCAGAAGATATATGGCGCGAAATTGTTGAAATAATGCTTAAGAAAATGTCAATGGATGAGTCTGAGTAAAAACCAACTTCAATTATACGAGTAGTTCGAAGTGGTGATGTCGTAACATATGTTCTACCTTCGTTGCTTTTGTTTACTCAAATTCGCATTGCGTCGGTAGTAGTGTCAGGTGGTCTTCATACATTTTCTGTGTATGAATATTTATGCTTATCGTGAATAATCGTCATTATGGTTGATAGACTTATAGAGATAACTTTGGACAATTGTCTTAAATGCCTCTGGATTGTGGTGAGCCTCTAAACTTAACTGTGCCTCCGAAAGCCGACTTGAGGGTGAAATGATGAACATTCCCAGTGACATGAGTATCTCGGATGACATCATGGAAGGGAGGAATACAATTTCCTAGCTCAATCGACCAACGTTTATTAAAATAGAGATAAAACTATGACGCGGCAAAAAAGATACGAAACGTCAATATTCAACCGAGCGGAATGGGGAGAGTGTCTTAGGATATCAGAGACTAATAATAATAATTTGGGTGGCGCTACAGTTCGTGGATGGCCAGGGCCTAGCTTCTACTGCACCCAGGGCGCGCTGTTGGACAACAGGACGTTTCGTATCACACGAGTGGAAGAGAGAACTGAAGTGTGCTGACTTCGAAGCTTTGTTTTACGGCCAAGAACAGTCTTGAAACGAATATTCAATGATGAGTGTACTGCCATCAGCGAAAAAGGAACTACGTTTAGAAATTGTAGTAAGGAGTGTCAAAATCGAAACCGCAATATATTTTAAAGCCACTCGAATTGACCGGCTCGGAAGGTCATATATATATATATCACCAAGGCCATCAAAACTATTTCGACGATTGCAATCAAGTCCAAGCTGGTCGCAAAGAAGGTTCTATAGCACACGATCACTCTGCCGGATCATAAGGACATAACTGGCAATAAGGTAACTGATGAACTTGCCAAAAAAGGGGCCAATGTGTCAAAAAACTGCTGAAAATGGTTGTGGGTGCGCTAACCGGACGCAACCACTTGAGATTTCATGAACACAAAATGGGACTTACCCAGGACACCATATGCAGGGGCTGCGGGAATGAGAAAGAAATAGAGGACACTCCTCACTTCCTGCGTCATTTCTTTGGCAATATCAATCGGAAAATCTGTTTTCGTTCATTGTGCAAAGATTGATTTCACCTTTGGGTGATCAAGTTAAATCACAAAGTTTCTATAAAGATCTCAGGCGAGTCTGTTCACGAGGGCCGAAAACGTCAACTCGGCAAAAGTCGAAATGCAAAAATACATATACAACAAGCTAATTTACAAGATTGAGTCTACTCTACTCAGTATTCCGAAATTATTTAATATCTCTCCCTATTTTACAAGCGGACGAACTACAACGTAGAATTTAGGATCTAGCCACGGAATGGGGTAATTCATGGAAGAAAGCAATTATAACATACATTTAGCACCACCAACTTCATTAATGGAAACAAAAGAGTTCATGACTTATGATCTAGGTTAAAAGGGAACGGATAAAGCACAAATAAGCCAGAACCTTGCACAGAGGATCATTGGATGAACAAAAACTTGAACATTGTCGATAACGTTCAAAAGTGCAACACATAAACATTGAAACTTAACATGATAGTGCTTCCTTTTCGATCGAGCAGAACAGTTGGCAGCAATAAACTATATCATCCCACACTAATAAAAAAAGTTCTGCAAGGTGAAATAAAGTCATGTAAATAAATAAAACAAAATGTGCACACTAAGTGGAGATCAAAACATCACGCTAAAGTGCCAACAATGTAATCAAACTGCACGAACTAAGTCAAACTCACTCACGACTTACTTGACAACTCCAAGAGCTTGTTCCGGAGATAATGTGATCAATGGCGTAAGACGTTTTATGAAACATTCGTTATTCCTCTCCAGTTCACTTTGGTAATCCTTCTGGTCGGAATGTATCAAATTGCGATTCTTCTTCAGTGCGTCCGTACATCGTTTGGCGAACTCTTTGAAGCACAAGCGCAGCTTATTTTGATGTCTCGTTGGCACGGTCACACCGTCAGCTAGGCTCGACAGGAATACCGTTGCCATTTCCATTGGACCTTGATTGACAGTTGTGCCAATGCAGCCTTGCAAGACCATTTGTAGGATCTTCGGATCTGCTGGCTCTTGGTTGGTAGCGGCGGCCAGCTCAAGGGTCTTCTTTTGAATGTCTTCGATTGCCACTTCGATGGGTTCCAAAATAATCTGTTGCCTACATATGACTTGTATGCGCGTCTTGACGTAAGGGAATTGATTCGCCGTGGTGAGGATGGTTTTGCGTTTGCACTGCTCGTTCAGTTCTCCATGGGCTTTGCCTCCCTTGGTGAATGGTGTCGCGAATATGAATCGTTCTGGAATAGAATAGAGGGAATGTAAATAGAACTGAATTATTGCCTGCTCTTCCCAGACCCACTTATATTGAAGTTTCGTTCGAAATAAGTTTCCCGGTGACGGAGTTCGAAGGTCTCAAAGTACGGCTCGACGTAAGTGATCTGAATGTAAGCCTTGTCCGGATCTAAAGAGTTCACATCAACATTGTTCGAGTCCTTGATGATGTGCACTGAATCCGGACCAAATCGGTCAGCGTAGAAGCTCTGCAATTGACACGCTGTTTAACAAAATGAGGTTAGGAGAAATTTGAGTCCTACTACCTGTAGTCTGCTGAAAATTTCTGGCAACTTAGTCAAAGTCGGTTCTTTGTAGATGAACTCCTGCTGGTCCAGATCCCCGAATGCTGTTCCATAGAAGCCCACACGGAAGTAGGTGCCAAAAACACGCTTTCCTTGTAACTGAGCGACCCTATTAAAGGCCTCCTGCAGTTTACCATGTACCTTGCTCAACTTCTGGAAGTCTCTGTTCGCTTCGCAAATTGGTATCAAAATTTTCAAAACCTCGTTCATTGCTTCGTACATTCCAGCAATTTGGAACGCGTTTGCAGCTTCCTCCAACAACGTTTTCAGTCCGCTCTCAGTAAAACTATTGCCAAGGCAAATACCATCTTCACCGGGACTCAGAACATCATCCGATACCGCTGATTCCATGAGTGCGTTTGGAGTGACTTTCTGAAAGCTTACCGCTCCAACGGGCAGATGCGTTTGTGACTCTAACATGCTCAAGTATTCGGCAACCAGGGCAGCACTGTGGACATAGCACATTGCTGCCTCGGTGTGGTTGGCTCGCTCGCGATGCTTTTTAGCCATATTCTCCAACCATGTCAATCGCAAATCTGGATTGTTTTGATAGCCTTTCGCTATGCGATGCATCAGATCCAGTAACATCTCTGGGTCCTCTTGATATTCTTTCATTTTGACCGTATCCGAGAGGATCATGTGCAAATTGAAGAGCAAGTCTTGAACTTGCTCTGGGAATGATGTATGTCGAAGATCGATATCGGACTCAGCGTAGACTAGAATTGTTTTCAATGCTCTGCGAAGGGACTGCTCGCTGAAGGAGGAGCTTGTTCCGACCAGCGAACTAAGGGACATGGTAACTTGCATTTTAACACGTGCAAAGTTCTGTGAATAGAAAATGTATCGTTAGCAATGGGACGTCTCTCAAACGTGGCTTAAATGAAGTTCATGGCGATGAGAAGAGGTGGAAATGAATGAATTATTCAGACTGATGCAATGAATGAGAATGATAATGCAATTCCAGCTTATTGGCAAGCCTCGAATCTGTAAAATCATCGGGGGAACGTTTCCAGTTTTCAGCTGCTGTTAACCAACTCACATCCACCAATCTCTTATCGAGCACCCTACTTACATTTCCAATTTCGAAGTTCTGCCTCATGAGCAGGTACAGAGATGCAGCAGCTTGCGATCTGATGCCGGGAAGCAATGATCCACAATGCTTCAAGAGCAGCAAACAAAGATCGGCGCAAACATCTGTCTCCTCGTCGAACAGCAGATTGGGGAACTTGAATATCAGCGAGCGCTGCGAAGCGAAGAGATTCTGCAGAGCCAACGTACTCTGATTGCGAGACAGTGCATGAAGAAGAACTTTCAGCACAGTTCGCAGGAGGTTGTGATGTATCTCGGAATTGGTGGCCACTTGCACGATAATTTCCAACGCATCCAGAGTGACCAGAATCAATTCGGTGGCCAGTGATCCTTCAATGCAGTGAGTAATCTCTATTTCCGGTTCGGGCTTGACTGGGGCGTCTGAAAACTGCGACCTATACGGCATTTGATCCTTCCGCCAGCGGAGTTTCTCAGTCGAGTTGCGATCTTTTCGACGGTTGATCAGGTCATTGCGTGCCGAACCGGTGCCTCGGATGTACTCTTCCAGTTTTTCCTTCATGTCGGGAGTTTTGCGGAAGCTTTGTGTGTTATTTCGCTTGACCATCGTCAGACGTTTTTGTCCTTTATACTCGAAGCAGGGAATACACCAATTCAGGACTTGCAACATCTGATGAACTCGATGCGGACTTAGTCCGAGAACCCAGCGATAGAGGATGGTCCTCTCTAGATTTTTGATGACCCAAATAAAGCAAGCCAGGAGGTGGCGTGTATCCTCGCTGTTCAATTGGGATTTGTTCTTTACCGGATCGGGGTTGTACGCATACGTTCGGCTTCCGGAAATGGCAAAAGCCACATCTGGACTGATGGTGGTGGTGGCAATTGCGTGATGTGGACCCTGATAGTCTTCGAGCAGTCCGATGCTGTGCAGCCTGTCCTGGGTGTCGGTGAGAAACTGATTCAACTGAGGTATGGTGTCCATCACAATCGCCAACAATGGAATGTACAACGAAGCGACTCTCGCTCTGGCGTCTGGTTCGCTGTACCGCGTGTCCAAGTCGTGGGACGTCATGAGATTGCGAATGCACCGGATGGCCTTGCTGTGGAGTGCAGGATTCCTGGAAAGAGACAATTCACACTGAAGACTCGAATGGGATTTGATGTGTTGGGTAACTCACGAGACTTCCAACACAGTCGCCAGTTCACTGAGAACTAATCCAACCAAGTAGTGCTGCTGCCTGAAGTCCGCGTTCAAATCTGCCTGGAGAGCCTTCTCAATGGAGCCCTAAACAAAAGAAGACTTACATTCAGGTTCTGTAGATAACTCGACTTGTCTGGCTTACATAAGATGTTTGACTGTTATTTGAGTTGGTGCTTGGAGTGGGGCTCGTCGGAGCTGGCCCTGTGGTGTATGGAGTCGCAAATGGTAAATTCAAGGCAATGTAATGCTCATGACTGCACACGATGCGCAGGAAGTCAACTTTATAGTGCATCAGGTCAGGAATCGATGAGTTCTTTGAGATCAAAACCTTGTAGTAGGTCTTAATGAGACCGAACACAAATCCTCTGTCCATCATGTTGAACAAGTCGAATATGAAAAAGCCTAAGCTTGCATTCAACGACTGCGCCAGCTTCAGATCGTTGGTATGATAGCCGACCACTTTTGTTGTGACTAGATGGACCAGCGTCGAGATGTCGTCTGTGAATTGATGAGGGAAGCGACTCTTTCGTGGTGCGTTAAGAGCTCGCGTTAAATCCAAATGTTCGACCATGGACTTGACCATCAGTTCGAAGAGAAACCATGAGTTCTTCATTGCCATTTCGGCCGCTTTGCCGCTTGCCACCACCCAGTGCAGGGCGAGTTCTTCGTGAAGCAAGCGAATTTGACCATCCCGCCCGACATAGGAGGGAGATATTTCAGTTGTTATCTCTGAAAGGCAACAGAATGGTTATAGTTTGCAATGGTTTGACGCGCTTCCGTTTACCTTTTCTGTCTAAACTCCGTCCATGCTCATGTACAACGTATCCATCGTGAGTCGTGGTCAGCATCTCCTCGGCGTTGCTCCTGCTGTAAGTCAGTCGTCTCTTGCCGCTAAATGGATGCAAGATTTTCGTTTGAAATTGCACATATGTTGAGAGCAGATTCTGCCTGCCGTACTGGTCCACAACCAAATCATCCGAGAGAATCTGAAAAACAAGCCCGTCAGTCCAGTCATTTTTGGTAGCGTCAATTAATCTTACGGATAGGTTCTCCGACACCATACACAGTACTTCAAATACATTGGAGCCCAACGACAGGGTCTGCCCACTGATCTTGTACGTGGTGACAAGTAATTCAATCAACTTGTCCAACACGATGTGTAGATTCTTGACCAACGGCTCGCGTTCTGCGTTCTCAATGTCCAGCAAGCATTTCTTCATCTCTTTCTCCATATTGCCCTCGCCGATGTGTGGAGGGACTTTCTTGGATTCTAGGAATTCACATGCCAAGAAGAACCTTCAAAGAACGAGCGGTTGTGACATGGTCTTGGAAGAGTTAAATGCGACTTACCGATCTAAGTATGGATCCAGAGTGTGAATCGATGTCACAGCATCGATGGTCACGGTGAAAACTGGTCTGTGGTTGTCCAACCACTTGGTCCCGGGCAAATGCACATTTGGCGGTATAAACGAATAATTCTCCGGCGGTGTCTCTACCATCACTGGCAAATTGAACTCCCCAACCTTCAATTTTCCGTCTTCAAGCAGCGGAATCCATGTGTAACCCACTGGAGTCTCAACAGAGGTCTGCACTTCTTGGGGTTTCTTTTGGCACGACACGTGGTAAAGCGTGAACAGGAGGTGATGGTTTTGCTTAATATTCGCAGGAACTGCAATCTTGATCTCGTCGTAGAAGGCCGGACATTTGTTGTGATAGTTGACGGCAGTGAATGCTTCGGAGCTGTACTCGGGACAGGACGACTTGGCAAAGATCGCTCGAAGAGCGTCGTTTTGTGTTTCTCCAGCCATGAGCTGAATGCGAACAGCAATGTTTCGGGCGGAGCCTGCACGAGCTGAGAAATTCAACTCTTTGGGGGCGACAAATAGAAGATTCCGGTACGTGTAATGGGGCGTATAGATCGCAGCCGATGGGAACTCCAGGATTTCCTTAACCGGTCGGGTATTGTCATCTGCAAAGATAGGAAAATGTGAAATCTCTCAATAGACCTCAAATTGATGCGCTCTTACTTGGATACGGTTCCACTTTGGCCAACTCGGGAGAAAGTGCGTACTTTACATCCTCTGGACAAGGGGAGATCTCCAGTTTAATGGATCCGGGGATGCATTTGTACTTCTTCATGACCGCCGCTGGGCGCTTCAATTCCGGCAGGAATTTGTACAGATCTTCATCTTTCATCTTGTCGGACTCCTACGGTGTCAAGGATTAAAACAGACAGAACATCCCCAAAGGAGGACCAACAAACCTGTTTGAAGAAACTGGATACGGTGATGGTGATTGGCCTGAACGTCTCGATGCTGTTCGCAAATTCATCTGGTGACCATGACCGTCGCTTCTCACTCTTCCGCTCCAACGATCCCCGCCTGGTTAGGGTGCCACTCATGACATTCGCTCTCTGGCGCAGTTGGTCGAAGCTACTAGTGGATGACTTGCGATCTAGAAAAAAACGAGACATTCACGTGCACTTGTCAGATTTAACCTCTTCACATGCTTATACCTAGACTATTGGAACTAGAAGCAGTTCCAAGACTGCTGCCTTCTTTTTCCACTTCAAAGTTGTCGCCGTTGAAGACGTTCGTGAGGTAGATTCCGGTCCACGCAAACGGCATGCGATACTTTCCCAGTCGTTCGCAAAAGTCTGCAGCATTCGATTTGGCCTTGTCTTTGTACTTGTCCTTGTCATCCTTCAGATAGGGCTCAACCGAGTCCTTGATGTCACCCTGCAAGACTTTCTCCAGTCGAATGACAAGGAACAAGTCATTGCTGGGGTAGGTGATCTCGAATATACCTGTGCGACTCTGCGTGCTCACGTCACTGTACTGCACGTGCGAGTTCAGCATTCGCTTCAAACTATCCGAGTTCATGTCGAAATAGAAATTCTCAGAGATTTTCTTCTTTTCTTTGGCATCGTAGATTGCCATCGAGGCAAATATTGGCTCCACCTCAAGCTCCAGGCGAAGTTGTAGACACTTGACGTGAATTCGATGGCCCTGGTGTTCGACTGGCTTCTCGGCTGGCAGTCGCCGCTCGATGAGATCCTCTGGATCGGCTTCGGGATACAGGCTGAAAAGCGATTCTTGACGGTCTTCTTGACGGCGAATTTCATTCGCTTGGTCGATACTCTCTGGAGGTAGATCATCAAGGAGGTTCGGAATGAGTGGGTCGTTGTCGGAGCGGCGTAAGTCGAAACTGGCCCATGACCCGCGAGGAGTGAGGGTATCGGTACACGAGGAGACTGAGGATAGGCTGGCGATTGATTGTCGACTGCTGGGTGTGCAGCTGTCACTTTTGTCTGTAAGTGCGTCATCGTATGATGCGAAATCCTTGTCGATTTCGAACTCTTGTTGGAAATTGGTCGGACTCAGGGTGCCGCGATCAACGCGTTCGCGTGTACAACAAGAACTGGAGTAATGACGCTGAGAGTACTCAACGACTTTCCACGGTCTGGTAAAGCAATTTACGCATTCTTGGACGTGTGGAGGCAGTTCAGTTCTGAAATCATCGAGAAACATGTTAAAGGACATTTATTCGTTGAATTGAAAGAGCTGTGGTTGAGGTTAGGAAATTATGCATCGTTATTACTCTGGTTGAAATTAACTAATTTGGCCAGGCTGGATAATAAAATAAAAATTTGGATGGCGCGGCAGTCCGAGCTGGACCTCGGCCTAGCTTCTATTGATCTTTGACGCGTGGGAAGCCTACGTTTTTATGCTGGCTCCGGAACGGCCACGTTTGAGGAGCTTTTTCGAGAAAATTATTTTTTAGCACTGTCAGTGAGTCGAAAGAGGTGGAGCCGTGAATAACGAAAGTTGGCAAATTCGGAGATCGAACCAGCAATACTGTAAGTCAAAGCAACAACCCGCAACTCCACGACCAGACAGGACATCTATTTGAATTAGCATAAACCGTGGAGGGCTGTTGCACAAGCTGTAAGGAATCATGGGATTGAATCTAATTTTTTTCTGACAGATACGAAGTTCTCAGCGGAAATGAAGTATTACATAGATAGCCGACTTCACAGCTGTTTGCCCCCTAGTCCATCGACGAATTAGAGTGCCTTTTTGACAGATATTCATGAATTTTGACGGTTATTCACGAAATAACGTAAACAATTTTAAAGGGCATGAGAGGTAGAAGTCGGGCGTCTCTGTAATACTCAATTTCTGGCTCTTAGAAATAGTCAACGCACTTAACATGGATTACTCTATTTTTATAATTTGCGCGCGCTCCAGGGATTATTGATATCCTTAAGTGGCGCCGCGGTCAAGATACAGCATGGGCCGAAGGTATAGAGGGAGATAGGAAGAGGAGGAAGTACCTGCGCACATTCGTCTTAAATACCTGTGAATGGTAGTCTGTAAATATTAGGTTCGGAAGAGAATTCATATTCGTGTATTGCGGCTGAAGAACGAGTCTCTAAAGTTAACTGTGCGTTAGAGGAGAGAGATGGTACGTAAATTTTCTTGCGAGTATAATGTCTCAGCGATATTGCTGTCTTCTATAAGTTTTACCGCTCGCTGTTGAACTCTATCTAGTAGGTGCACGGTGGTCTTGGGGGCACCAGACCAAATATGAGCGTTATACTTAAGCTTGGGGCGGATGTAAGCCTTATATATTAAAGCCAAATCAGAGGGCTGAAGTATTTCTTGCATCGATTAAGGAAACCTTAACATTTTGCAGCATCCTTGGCGACCTCAAATATGCGAGCGGTTAAACTAAGTGTTGGAAAGTTATTTCGGTTTTATCGACACAAGCGTCATTCATGGATAATAACAACAAGGGTTCGCTTGAGAGACAGCAAACAGCATTGAGTTTTTGAAGCATTGAATTCCACTGCGCGGAGGCATGGACAATATCAAAAGCGGATGACGAAGTCATTGGTTTTTTCGAGAGAAAAGTTCTGCGATAGTTATTAGAAAAGAAGATGTAATCATGAACTGTACGTGAGCCTAGCCAGATCCCAACGGATTCATCGCCTAAGATGACTAGTCCATGTAGAGCGCATGGACAACACTGCTCCAGCCCGAAGAGTCTTCGACTCCGAACCAGAGGTTAAAGATCGTGCCAGGGTCCACCCCGTACTGTAGCGCCACCAAAAGAAGAAAAATAATTCCACTCTACTGTTTTTTTTTCAGTTAATTATGCTGCTAAGATCGGAATTTAATGAGCTTTGCTTATATACGCTGCCGTTTCAATTCTACACTCGAAGAGCGGGTTCGCGAGACTTGGAACGAATTAGGAACGCTGAGGGTGCTGTCATCAGCGAAGGAATGGATTGGATTAGAAGTAGCAGACAACAGATCTTTTGAGGAGAGGTCGGAGACAGAACTGAGCCTTGGGGAAGACCAGCATTTATTTGATGGATATCAGACTTGAACCCATCCATAACAACTTGAATTGAACGGTTCGAAGCGTAATTTCTAAATTCATCGATAACATAGGCACGCATTTTCGACAAGAGAGCTTGATGCCAAACTCTGTTAAATGCCTTAGAAATATCAAGTGCAACAGTCTTGCTTTCGCCTAGATTGTGCAAAGAAAACCGTACTGCCGTTCATTAAAAAGCTCCCGCGATTCAAGATACTTCATTAGATGACGATTTTCAGCATTTCCACGATTGCAGAAAGAAGGGACACAAGTGCTATGAGTCGGTAGAGATGAACGAAGATTTTCCCTTTTTAATGACGGGGTGGCCGGTAGGGTGAATATATTCAGAGCGTGTTCAAGGCGATATCATTCAATTTCAATTGCCCGAAATTCCAAACTCAAAGGCGCTTAAACCGCCGTTTGCTTTCAATGTCGAATTCAATGACTAATCGTCTAAATGATTCTGCATAAAAATTACTTATCATATGCCTCATAACGTACATTCTTTACAAATCCACTCCAAAGTCCTTAATCATTTTATCATCGCCGACATGCGCGCAAAAATAACTATTTATCTGATCGAGCAGCGTATGTTTGGGAAAACCTAAAACCTAAGCCGGATATGACGGAGCACATCAAGATCCAAAAGTATGTCAGAAAAATTCATACTTTGTGCCCTATCTATTCCGTGTCTCCATTCATGCGAGACACAGTATATGCGCTCTAAACAGATTACTGGGGCTTTCAATTAACAAAACAATAAAGTCTAATGATTTATGGGCACCGCTCTAATTAAAATCATCAAGTGAAGTGCGGTCTTTATTGCCTAATGTTTCATGCATACATGTATGTATGTATATCCCTCGACTGCTTTTATGTGCACATAATTGCCTCGAATTTCGGTTACCTCGAATAGAAATCAACAGACTGGTACTTACATGTTTTCTTTTGGCACAATGTGTTCAACAGTACGAATCTTTCGTGGGATTGTCTTCACTGATACATCTCCCGGGGGGAATTCCAAAATTTGTCTCAGTGGATCACGATTCAGGATACTCGAATGCTGATGTAGAAACTCCTCATAGTCCAGTGGCTCCACTGGTTCGGTTAGGCAGATCTATTTTACATGTCGGATGTCACAATCCATGAGTCAGAGAAAGACACAAATGCGTAGAAAAAAAAAAAAAAACATGAAAATCAATAAAAACCTCCCCAAGGGATGGGTTTCACGGGGGAAGCTGAAAAAAAAATGTCTCATATCCACTCACCGTTGAAGAACATAGAGCGGAGTCGGCTGGCTTTGTCGTCATTCCACAGCTAACCACGTTCTTCCGCACTTCCGAAGCATGTTGCCTACGTGAATTGAATAGATAATTGCATTTTAATTCATGGAAATGGCAAACAATATCTGAAAATCGTTGTCTTTGGGGACACAACTATGGCAGACAGGGCGAGGTCATCCTTATGACGCACTATGCGGCACCGAGATTCACTTACTTTGATAACTTTTGCGCGAATTGTCTTTGATTTGATGACATTGTTTCACTACAAGCACTCTGCACAATATTAATTCAAGATTTTTGGGCGGCTACTGAACAATTTTCGGCATTTTCTTCTTGCACTCGAACGATAGGTCTTGTCTTTTACCCTTCAACGAAATGTTTCCGAGTTATCACTGGATTTCTTTTGACGCTATACAAATGTCAAATTGGAGGAGATGGAAAAGAAAAAGAAAAGAAGCAAAATGGTGGACTGTCAAAGTGACGTCTGTGCAAACCGCTGGGAGAATAGACAAAACGCACGTGACAGACTGATGTAGTGGTGAATTGTTTACATTTTTTCCATGTTTGGATAGATGGAGCGGAGTGTGTGCGTGAGTTGTCAGGTATTTCAAACCCTACAAATGCTGAATGGAACTGTACAAATTCGTAACGACTTTGACGTGGATATAGACAGGTTTTTGAAATCAATTGAAATCGAAGTGTGAATCAAGGCGTTAAAAATATTTCTTTCTTTTCTACTGTTGCTTTTTATTTTATTGCTATTTTATTTTATTGTTTTAGTGATTAAAAGAGGAATGTTGGTTGCCTCAGAATTTTGCATATTTTTAATTTATTTATCAAGTAGTAAAAGATAATCTCAATGGACTGGTTCAATTTTTTAAGACGCATTCTGTTTGGAAGCTTTGGGAATAGTTTGAACGAGGTTTAAAATTATAGAAGCATGTTTTCCAGTTAAGGCTTGTGCAGTTCACGAACGAACTAGTTCAAAAAGCAGCTCTTGCAAGTGAACTATGTGAACAAGTTCTTCTTTTTCTTCTGCTGGCGCTACAGTCCGGGGTAAATCCGGGCCTCAAATAGCAAGCCTCTCCAGCCGGCAGGATCTTGAGCCAGCTGTCTCAAACTGCGCACACCAAGTTAATTGAGGTTCTTCTGCACCTGGCTGCGCCATCGGTTCCGTGGGTGTCCTCTATTGCGTTGTCCAACTGGTTCGGAGTCGAAGACTAGTTCACAATATCATTTTATTTTATTTATGCAGTTCAGTAGTTCAACAAACTCGGGAATATCTTACCATGCATTTTTGTACTCAAAAGAATAACTGACATCGATCGAACTAAACTGAACTAAATAGAGTGCTTTGCTTTGTGTGGGTATTTGTCATATGAGGATCAGGGTTGTTTTTGTTTGACTGCCACTGTACAGGCACATCGAGCATAGTTGCATTGTCGGTGGTTTATGTGAAGGGAATCTTAAAAATGTGTGTTCACGAATGTTGTTCTGATATGCGTAGTTACGCCCTGATGTGCTCATTGACGCAAGGCATGCGTCAAATATCCTGGATGTGCGAACATTCAGGGGAGCAAACGTCGGCTCTGACCATTTCCTCATAGCTGCAAGATTCAGAGCTGGACTGTCCAATGTCAGAAAGCTGCACCAGCCAATAAAGGGGAGTTTTGACATTGGACGCCTGAGCACATCCGAGATTGCCAGAGCCTAAGAAGAGCAACTCAGTGAGAGACTGTCCGGTATGCGTGCGTCAAACACCGCGAACTCTACGAGCTGCACCAGGACGTGGATGTAGTCCGGAAGGCAAAGATCCTCGACTGCATTGGCTTGGCCACATTGAGTGCATGGACAACAATGCTCCAGCTAAGAGGGTCTTCGAATCCGAGCATCCTGGTTCGAGGAGGAGAGGAAGACCGAATATCCGGTATAAAGACCCAGTAATCGCGGATGCAAAACAGCTTCGTTTTGATGACTGGAAGCAGCGTGCCCAGGACAGCATTGTATGGGTCGTCAGCCTGATAAGTGAGAAGTAAGTAACTAAGATACGCCCGTAGCTCATTCACCAATAAATATTGATGGGAGGTTTATCCACACATACTCCATATAGGTTTACAAAAATAAAACGTCCCTGCATAAAAAGATGTCACATGTAAGTGCATAGTTCAACACAGAAATACCTCATGAAATGGACATGCCACCGGAACTACTTAACCTTACTTAACTATTTAAAATTAATAAATATTTAATTTGTTTTTATTATGTGAGTAGTTGCATTTCATTTGATTTTTCCTTCAACAAAGAAGTGAAAGCGCTTTTATTTATAACGATAATGTGACAACCAACGGGCGAAAACCGCGCAAAACTCAATTTCCTGAGAAGTGACTTAAATTGAACTAAATGAACTAGAATAGCGAACTACTTCAATACACCGAATTGAACTAAATGAAGCGCTCTCTAGACTGAACTAAAATGCACAAGCCTAGTTAAGTTAATCAAAATAAAGTCGAATTTTTATTGAAAATTGGTGTTAATGATGGAATGACGGCACTGAAGCCAGGCGTGAGGACGTCGACCAGAGTTTGTGATTTCTTGGTGCCTTATCACGTTCAAGTTTCAAAGAGCATGAGTGCCTTTAGCGGTAGTTCAACAAACTCGGGAATATCTTACCATGCATTTTTGTACTCAAAAGAATAACTGACATCGATCGAACTAAACTGAACTAAATAGAGTGCTTTGCTTTGTGTGGGTATTTGTCATATGAGGATCAGGGTTGTTTTTGTTTGACTGCCACTGTACAGGCACATCGAGCATAGTTGCATTGTCGGTGGTTTATGTGAAGGGAATCTTAAAAATGTGTGTTCACGAATGTTGTTCTGATATGCGTAGTTACGCCCTGATGTGCTCATTGACGCAAGGCATGCGTCAAATATCCTGGATGTGCGAACATTCAGGGGAGCAAACGTCGGCTCTGACCATTTCCTCATAGCTGCAAGATTCAGAGCTGGACTGTCCAATGTCAGAAAGCTGCACCAGCCAATAAAGGGGAGTTTTGACATTGGACGCCTGAGCACATCCGAGATTGCCAGAGCCTAAGAAGAGCAACTCAGTGAGAGACTGTCCGGTATGCGTGCGTCAAACACCGCGAACTCTACGAGCTGCACCAGGACGTGGATGTAGTCCGGAAGGCAAAGATCCTCGACTGCATTGGCTTGGCCACATTGAGTGCATGGACAACAATACTCCAGCTAAGAGGGTCTTCGAATCCGAGCCTCCTGGTTCGAGGAGGAGAGGAAGACCGAATCTCCGGTATAAAGACCCAGTAATCGCGGATGCAAAACAGCTTGGTTTTGATGACTGGAAGCAGCGTGCCCAGGACCGCATTGCATGGGTCGTCAGCCTGATAAGTGAGAAGTAAGTAACTAAGATACGCCCGTAGCTCATTCACCAATAAATATTGATGGGAGGTTTATCCACACATACTCCATATAGGTTTACAAAAATAAAACGTCCCTGCATAAAAAGATGTCACATGTAAGTGCATAGTTCAACACAGAAATACCTCATGAAATGGACATGCCACCGGAACTACTTAACCTTACTTAACTATTTAAAATTAATAAATATTTAATTTGTTTTTATTATGTGAGTAGTTGCATTTCATTTGATTTTTCCTTCAACAAAGAAGTGAAAGCGCTTTTATTTATAACGATAATGTGACAACCAACGGGCGAAAACCGCGCAAAACTCAATTTCCTGAGAAGTGACTTAAATTGAACTAAATGAACTAGAATAGCGAACTACTTCAATACACCGAATTGAACTAAATGAAGCGCTCTCTAGACTGAACTAAAATGCACAAGCCTAGTTAAGTTAATCAAAATAAAGTCGAATTTTTATTGAAAATTGGTGTTAATGATGGAATGACGGCACTGAAGCCAGGCGTGAGGACGTCGACCAGAGTTTGTGATTTCTTGGTGCCTTATCACGTTCAAGTTTCAAAGAGCATGAGTGCCTTTAGCGGTAGTTCAACAAACTCGGGAATATCTTACCATGCATTTTTGTACTCAAAAGAATAACTGACATCGATCGAACTAAACTGAACTAAATAGAGTGCTTTGCTTTGTGTGGGTATTTGTCATATGAGGATCAGGGTTGTTTTTGTTTGACTGCCACTGTACAGGCACATCGAGCATAGTTGCATTGTCGGTGGTTTATGTGAAGGGAATCTTAAAAATGTGTGTTCACGAATGTTGTTCTGATATGCGTAGTTACGCCCTGATGTGCTCATTGACGCAAGGCATGCGTCAAATATCCTGGATGTGCGAACATTCAGGGGAGCAAACGTCGGCTCTGACCATTTCCTCATAGCTGCAAGATTCAGAGCTGGACTGTCCAATGTCAGAAAGCTGCACCAGCCAATAAAGGGGAGTTTTGACATTGGACGCCTGAGCACATCCGAGATTGCCAGAGCCTAAGAAGAGCAACTCAGTGAGAGACTGTCCGGTATGCGTGCGTCAAACACCGCGAACTCTACGAGCTGCACCAGGACGTGGATGTAGTCCGGAAGGCAAAGATCCTCGACTGCATTGGCTTGGCCACATTGAGTGCATGGACAACAATGCTCCAGCTAAGAGGGTCTTCGAATCCGAGCATCCTGGTTCGAGGAGGAGAGGAAGACCGAATATCCGGTATAAAGACCCAGTAATCGCGGATGCAAAACAGCTTCGTTTTGATGACTGGAAGCAGCGTGCCCAGGACAGCATTGTATGGGTCGTCAGCCTGATAAGTGAGAAGTAAGTAACTAAGATACGCCCGTAGCTCATTCACCAATAAATATTGATGGGAGGTTTATCCACACATACTCCATATAGGTTTACAAAAATAAAACGTCCCTGCATAAAAAGATGTCACATGTAAGTGCATAGTTCAACACAGAAATACCTCATGAAATGGACATGCCACCGGAACTACTTAACCTTACTTAACTATTTAAAATTAATAAATATTTAATTTGTTTTTATTATGTGAGTAGTTGCATTTCATTTGATTTTTCCTTCAACAAAGAAGTGAAAGCGCTTTTATTTATAACGATAATGTGACAACCAACGGGCGAAAACCGCGCAAAACTCAATTTCCTGAGAAGTGACTTAAATTGAACTAAATGAACTAGAATAGCGAACTACTTCAATACACCGAATTGAACTAAATGAAGCGCTCTCTAGACTGAACTAAAATGCACAAGCCTAGTTAAGTTAATCAAAATAAAGTCGAATTTTTATTGAAAATTGGTGTTAATGATGGAATGACGGCACTGAAGCCAGGCGTGAGGACGTCGACCAGAGTTTGTGATTTCTTGGTGCCTTATCACGTTCAAGTTTCAAAGAGCATGAGTGCCTTTAGCGGCGTTCAGAAACAAAAATACCAATTTGCTTCAGTCATAGAATGACCAGAACTCGACAACATCGATGAATCTGAGCTGTGGTTGCAAAAAGACGACGCTAAATGCCACGCGACCCAACACTCGAAGTTGTGATGGAGTCGTCAAATTGGGATCATCAATTTGTTGCCGTAACCGTTATGCGACTGTCCTCAGTCAAGTCTTAAGTCTACGCCAACAAGCCACCCACTTTTGACGGGCTTGAGGCTAACATTGGATTCGCTGTTGCCCGTATAACGATGGACCGACAGAGTTATCAAAGACTTGACCCGAAAGCACTGCCATCAAAGTCTGTGCTATTCTGCGATCTGTGTCTGATGTGCTGCTCTATAATGACATGCATGTCTTTATCTGGTCACTCTGGACAATGGCCGATATCAGAACCAAAGCTAGAAACTACAAAATGAGCGTTAATCTCAGAACCGCCTGTGTTTGCATTCATTGTACAACATGGGGAGGAGCAAACAGCTTGGCGTTACAAATCTCATCGTGTACTTAGACTCTTCACCAACTCTCATGACCGAACTGATGCCACTCTGGAAGGCCAAGACGAGTTGAGATCCATTTGTCCTTCCGCAGAACAAGTCTGCGGTTTTGTTGCAACGAGCCTTCACATTGACGATTTTTTGTTGTTTACAGTTGTCAAGCAAATCGGTCGGAGAATCCTTGGTCTTTGAGTAGTTGTCAAGTCCCAAAAAAACATGTGTACCATGAATTCCCTCGTCATGAGACGCAAATAAAGTTCCATCTCTGCGACCGAAGGCATTCCTCAAGTCATTTAATATTCATAGTCATAGAAGTACCCTTGAACCTCTCCGCAGATATGATTACAAAATGGGATTTATGTAATCAACAAGTGGTCACCAACTGGTTATCTTGGAGAATTTATTGCACAACTCGACACTGGCTGGTCATTTCATTTCGAAGTAAGCATAAACGTTGAGCAGCGCGATTAGATGCTAGAAGTTTCCTATTTCTCCTTCAGGGAACTAGACACTCGAGTCGACGAGAGATTAACAAGTTAATCGGAAGAAATATGCAATCATTTGCTAATTATATCTTGAACAGATGACCGACACCATCTCAGGGCTATCGCTTGATTTATGGACTATCCATGCGGAGAGAACAAAGTGTGACCGCTTGGGGTGATTTATTCGAACAACTGTTGATAACATCTGAAAGATGTACGACATTGCGAACTCACAGATTTATCTTCGCATTTGCCTATCTTGCGCTGGACGCTGTGGGCGTATCGAGGCTATCCTCGCGCCGAAATCGGAGATAGTCTGAGGAGTCCGGTGCTGCATTCGCTACTGTAGGAGTGTGGTTATCTTGTCGGACATGGTTATCTCGACTAAACAGAAATATTTTCAAGACTGGCGAGGGTTTGATTTGCATAGTGGACTGTGCCAAAAGTTATGTAGCGAAGAAAGGTCACTTGAACGACATAAGACCTTTGTTAATTTTGTGAGATCATGTTTTCAGCTCAGAAGTGGTAGAGGACACACACTTGTTGTTGATCGACACTTGTCGATCGCCAATGAGTACATCGAGAAGAAGAACGAGTGCTCGAAGAGGAGGCTTGTTGATGGCAGCTAATGTCCCTTGTAAAGGCACCTTCGACAAAGGAATGACAGCTTAGGTTATAATGAATATCTGTTGTGTATACACCCTAAGAAATATATAGTACCTTTTAGAAAGAGTTTTCCAATAGGGACTTGACAGCTTTGAATTTAATTTGTGAACGCACTCTTTCATTAATCATCAAACTTGCACTGTCAATTTATTCAGAGCAACGTCTACAAATTATATGCATAGTCGGTGAGCGTAATTTTAAGAGCGTTAAGTTCAATTTTCGACGAAGCTCATTTTTGGTCCAATGGGTTCATCAATAAGTAAAATAGCCGTTGTTGGTTGGGCCGAAAACAGCATGTGCTTCATGAATCACCACTTCATCCACAAAAATAACTGTTTGGTGCGGTTTGCATGGCGGCGGCGTTATTGGGCCATATTTTTTCGTCGACGATAACGATCGCTTTGGTCAACGTTACTGTGAATGGTCAGCGTTATAGCGCCATGATTACCGATTATTTTTGCCCGAATTGGAAGATATGGACTTGGCCGACTTGTGGTTTCAACAGGAGCGTCAGCCACACAACCAGACAAGCCACACAGTACACGTTACAATCGATTTATTGAAGAGTAAGTATGATGAGCGTGTTATCTCGAGAAATGGGCCAGTCGATTGGCCGCCTCGTTCGGGCGATTTAACGCCGCTTGACCATTTTCTGTGGGGCTACTTTAAACCATTGGTTTATGCCGACAAGCCTACGACTTTGTAATAACTCAGAGCCAGCGAAAGAGCACCCGTTTCGGCCGAAATGTATATCCGAGTCGTTAAAAATTGGGTCCAACGAATCGGCCGATGCAAACGTGCCCACGGTGGCCATGGAGTTCCATTCATTAATGCTTTGATTGTATTTCAAGCCGATAATAAAGTTTTTTAAATATCTCAAATGCGTTTTAGCTAGAAAAAAGTTCTCAAGTTCTTATTGGAAATACTTTTATAAACTTTTTTGACAGATCGTCACCGCGTTCTTGAGAATTAAAATGGCTTTAAATAAATCTCGTGAATTTTACTCTTAAACATAAAAGTCTTTGTTTTCAATTTATAAAAACAAATAATAATTTGGACAGATATCTAAACGTTTTCACGAGGGGACCAAACACCAAAACAATCTTGTGGATGCATGGCAGTCTATTATGTTGGCAAGCTTGTCTTAAAACCACCAACTTGTCAGCCACCTTCTTCGCTTTATTATAAGCACTAACTGGTTTGCGGAATAGGTACTCATTGATCCGCGTGGTAGCACAACGGGCCTATGCTGGCCCAAGTGTGGACGTGCGTACCTAGGCGTGACAGGAGTAATCTCCACCACTCCTACGACGGGTTTAGAGGTTCTACTGGTAATTCTTCCACTAGACCTCGACTGCAGCAAAAAGCGCCGACAGGATTACCCAGCCCAAATTCAGGCACCAAAACCGATTAGAGTGCAGAATGGAAAAACCGAACAATGGCAGAATGGAACGCCAACAGTAGTTAGCATACGCGGACGACAATGACGTGATTGGCAGAACACAGCGAGCCGTCAATGAGGCGTTTGCTGGCATTGAGGCGGAGGCGGCTAAAATGGTTCTAGCGGGGAATGAGGGAAAAACGAAGTATATGCTGTCATCAAGAAAGGACACACAACATCGACGTCTTGGACAGAGCGTCACAATGGGCATCTATAACTTCGAGGTAGTCAAGGACTTCGTCTACCTCGACGCAGTAAACAGTACAAACAACATCAGTACCGAGATCAAACGCAGAGTAACTCTTGTCAACCGCTGTTTCTATGGGCTCAAGAGGCAATTGAGTAGTAGAGCCATCTCTCGAAGGACCAAGCTGACTTTATACAGGACCTTGATCATCCCAGTCCCGCTGTACGGCGCGGAGGCATGGACAATCTCAGGAAGTCCTTGGTATCTTCGAGAGAAAAGCTCTGTGTGCGATCTTTGGTCCTGTTTGCGTCGACGTTTTCTGGAGGAGAAGATTCAACCACGAACTGTACGGGCTGTACAGGGACATGAGTCTAGTCAAGCGTCTTCGGATCCAACGCCTAAGATGGCTAGGCCATGTAGAGCGTATGGACAACTCAGCTCCGGCCCGGAGAGTCTTCGACTCCGAGCCCGTGGGACAACGCAACAGAGGACGCCTGCGCTTAAGGTGGCGCACCCAGGTGGAGAAGGACCTCAACCAACTTGGCGTACGACACTGGAGACAGCTAGCCCGAGTCCGTGCTAGCTGAAGAGGCTTGTTGGTTGAGGCCCAGGTCCACCCCGGACTGTAGCGCCAAATAAAGAAGAAAGAAAGAAGGCAGAATGGAACCTAAAAGAAGAAACCCATCAACAACCCGACGTCCATATACGTATTTATATACAGATGGATCGAAGATGAATAAAAGCACAGGCCCAAGCATTTTCTCCGAAAAACTAAATGTTTATTAATGATCTTCCTAATGTGCTGTCTTATTGCAAATACCATATATATGCAGACGATGTTCAAATCTACTTTTAGGTATGGTTGGTAAAGTACTTTAGAAGTATGGTTGAGCTCAATTACGAAGTGGGCCGAAGAAAACGGTCTCACGCTTAATCCTGACACAACCAAAGTCATTCCATTTTCAATACACGATCCCTCGCTTTCAAATTCTGTGTTAAAAATCTTGGTATAATGTGTGATAATGAACTTACATGGACTGACCACATAGACAGTGTAGTATCAAATGTATATGCGGCTCTTGAAGGTTTGTCAATCAACAAAGTTATGCTCCCAATCAATGTTAAATTAAAACTTGCCAAAGCACTAATAGTCCCACTTTTAACCTATGGCTGTGAACTGTTTTCTGACTGTGATAGTCTCTCTCTGCAAAAACTATTAAAAGCAATTAACGCGACTACACGGTATGTCTTTAACCTTCAAAGATTTGATCACGCCTCCGACCAACGTCGCATTCTCCTTGGATGTGAATTGGAAGCATTTCTAAATTATAGAACATGCATTCTACTCTTCGTAATATTACTTTGAAAACTTATGTTCTTATATGCTTATCATCGTGCAGGCATTTTTTTTTAATGTAATTTTATTTTATTGTGAATAATTTTACTTACATGCTAGACAAAAGTACTTAAAACTAGCTTAACTAACTTAAGAATTTACAAAAGTTCTTAATACTAACCTACGGTGCGGGTACTTTAAGCTAATCTGAACTACTTTCTAAATGTGCCTTTCGGCTTAATCTACGTTTTTTTTAGACAATCTTTTCTTGCTGTATTCATTTGCCGTGCAGGCATTTCTTCTTTCATGCTGTACACCTTAGGAATTATCTACCTTCACAGGTACGATCCAAGACCGAGTACAGACAATTTTGTTCAGCTTGTGTCTCTCACTTGTCCAACTTAAACTGAAATAATTTCCTAAATTTTATCTGAATTTGGTTGCACCTATATTTATTTTGAATATTGAGGAATTATGCTCTCACATTTATATTTTCAATTATTCTAAACTGTAAAAACTGTCCAATGTTATACTTTAAGCCTTGTACTACCTAATCAAAAAATGAAATGAACACGCACTTTTCTATCGGGTTACGTGACTATGGGGGCATGTTTCAAGCGGAGGTCCTGGCAGTCAAGGAAGCGACCAAAATGATTTCATTGATGTAAATACCACGGGCTGATATTACCTTTTTAATTGACAGTCAAGCGGACAACAAAGCTATTTCGGCGATTGAAATCAAATCCAAGCTGGTGGCAAGCTGTCGCGAAGAACTTAAGGTTCCTGGTATACAGCACACGATCACTCTTTGCTGGGTTCCGGGTCATAACGACATAACTGGCAATGAGGTAGCTGATGAACTTGCTAGAAAAGGGGCCCAAACCAACCCATTACAGGCAATACCAAGTATATGCCCACCCCTGGCAGAGGCCAGGAAGACGATAATGTCATATACTAAGCCAATGATAGGTGGATCTCTTTAACCACCTGTGAGACATCCCGACTGCTGTGGTCAAGGTATAAATGCGCAAGAACGGACGTACTCCTTCAATGGTTGTGGATGTGCTAACCGGTCACAACCACTTGAGATATCATGGAAACAATCTGGAACTTATGGGAACGCGGAAAAAATAGAGGAAACTCCTCACTTTCTGTATCCCCTGTATCATTGCCCCAGTCTCTCTGCATTGATACGCAGAACACTGGCAGAATGTATCCTCCAAGATCATCAGGAACTTGCAGAAATTCCACTAACGTCATCACGGATCACCGGATGCCTGGACCAACCTCATAATGCACCTGAAGGATTACACGAGAAGGAATAGGAGGGGGTTTCCTCCCCCATATGGGTATCACAATAGTTCTAACCGGACTTCAACCTCCCGCCATCCTAACCTAACCTAATGTAGACATTGAAATCCAAATTTTGAAAAAGCATTTTTGAGGGTTCTTAATTTTTGAGGCTCAATCTATTAGAGGAAATTGAATTGTTCTTTGTGTTTTTTTTTCATTAATTTAATAAATACTTAAAAATAAATAAAACCTATCGAGGGGAAAAGATCCCAAAAAAAGGTAGTTCTGCAAATGTCTTGCTCGGGAATCCAACTTTTTCGTTGGACTCGTGTTTTTACATATACTGCATCCCCGAGCGCCCTCAATCGAATTTCTTCCACAAAGCCAATCATCCTAGAAACTCTATCTAGGGACCTCAGGAGTCTCAAGAAATCACATTTTCATCATTAATTATCCTGTTCTTACCAAATCTAGTCTTCTTGATGCTACTTAAGATTTCGTGATTTGGCATCACATTCGTTGTTCTAATGGTTTGTCGTTAAAAAAATGTCTGTTTGCTTTATAAAATGTGTTGAGAAATGTCACTTATATTTTTTTTCTTCGTATTATTGAACGTTTGGAACCAGCAAACTGGCTTTTAATTTCTTTCGCAACATTTCCTAAGCTGATAATACGAAAAACTGTGGGCTTACACTCGTCGTAGTTCGATATAAAGCCCTGCATTTCAGTACCATCTTCAAAGTAATTACGTCAAAATCATTGTGTATCCTTGGCAATCTTTTAGCCATTAAATAGTGCCCCAGATGACAAACGAATGCCTGCATCCGCCTAACTAATCCATTAAGACCCTTTAAATCCAATAAGACCTCGAATAATCTAAATGAAGTGCCCACATTCTCGTAAACATTGCATGATTGTGTACTCATTTCTGATTGATACCACAAATTACATGTTCCTCTCCAATTTAACTGTGCTCAGCTCATAAATAACGGTCTCTTCGGCTCGTCAGAAAATACATTTACAATACAATACCACTATCGAAGACGAAATCATATTGCCATCCACAACTGTGGACTGAGCACAAGTCCATAGCCATGTTCTACTGCTCACGATCTGTGTGCAATATTCTGGCAGCGTTACGAAATTAACAGAGCTCCCACCAATCTGCGCCTGGATGGTGATGTCGTTGTCGTCGTCGTGTGGCTCATCGCCAAGTCGAACCGCACGCGTGGCTAGTCGGATTGAGTGAAAGGAATCTAGAAAGATCTGAGAACCAAATCGATGTCGTCGTTTGGAGATATCACTGGGTGTTCAGAAATGGAGATGACACCGGTTCACCTCCACCTTGAATGTACGAACATACGAATTAAGTGGTTTTTATTTTGCTCGCTCAAATCAGTTCAGAGTATTGTTGAACTCAGACAAGCGGCGCGGCGATTAAGTGTTTCTTTTCAAGAATGCTCACTTTGGCGACTTGGGGGAGTTCTGCCAAAACAATTCCTGACGTGTGAGTAATTGATTTGTAGAAATAATTTGCCACGCAGTCTGAGAGCTGTGGGTCACCCCGAGGCAAGGTCTCGAGAGCTCTTTGAAAAGGAATGCACTTCGCTGGAAAGTGCTCAATTAAATGCGACGTGTTATGATCTTAAAATATGGTTTTTGGACACATCTGCGACCGTGTTCATATGCACACGAGTTCAGGAGTGTTATGGGGCAAAACTATTCACTTTTACGACGAAACTATGAAACCGAGATGAGCTCAGTCGTGCATTGGGCACTGAATGCACTCCATTTGGCCTTTGCAAAATTTAATTCGACTTGAGACGACTTCGAACAAGGTTAACGGTAGATGTGCGCTGAAATGAGGGTAAGTGAAGGCTTAGTGAGTGCGACTTCCAAAACAATGTACTTACAAATACAAATACTAAAAACAGTGTGATTCAGAGGTTGATGATTCTTCTTGGGATCTTTGTTGAAGCATAGGAAAAGTAATGTGTTTTTTAGACTTCCTGCATCATGATTTATTACATAATAATCTTTGGGTATGTTCGTTTAAGCATATCACTGCAATGATCATCAATTTTAAGTGACGCGTAATGCTCTTGTCCTTGTCCAGATTTCATGGAGCATGTGGATTTTGACCTCCATTGGCGTTTATTCGAATTAATGGACACAATTCTTACTTTTCTCTTCAACTTTAAAAATTGTACTAGATCTATCTCCTTTTTCGTTGGCATTTGAAAACGGAGTTGATAAGGTGGGTCAACATTGCGTTCGAAGTGATTAAACTGGTCCATTGGAGTTACTTTTCGTTTGAAAAAAGGATCAGAATTATTCTTAGTTTCATACTCAGACTCAATGGTGCTTAGTTATTTAATGTCACTCAGAATTTTGACTTATAAACCAGAATCTGCAATAAATGGAAAATCAGACTTCAGAGCCAACCATAATTGACAGTTTGCACGCAGGATTGCTTATGTTGACTTAAATCTATTTCTCCTCCACAGTGGTTGGGCCTTTAGTTGCACTAAAGCAACAATTGATGCCAAAAAGGATAATTGGTTTGCATATTTCCCGGAGGTAGAGATCGAACTACCTTGCCGACACAACCTTACCGGTAATGAGTTTACGAGCAACGGACTGATGCGTATTATTTTATAACAAATCCAGTATATTCTTTAAGTGCGAATTTTGAAACTAAATTCTACTTGTATAGTTTGATTGTGATATAACGCAGTTTTTCGAGACTTAGGTTTCAGATATCTCCACTTCTCTTCGTCTTTGCATGGCGCTACTTTGTTGGACTTAACCATTTATTTTTCACGCTTCAAATTACATAAAAAATGTTGTGGATTAAGAATTCGATGGTATTATACAAGTTTTCACGAGATATGAAAATTGACCGAAACCACCAGTTTCAGATACTCAAAACGATATAAATGTATCCACATTACGCATTACAGAATCCTATTTCCTAACACTTCATTTAGATTGTGTATCGATATCCTACAATCGAATCTTCTTCATTTGCTAATTATCAGTTAATTTTCGGCGCGCTGAATCAAGTCGCCTGAACTTGGAAGGTTGTATTTCGGTGGCGATTATTTGATTTCTTGGTGGACTGATAATACTGTGAACTAGTCAATAAAATGGAAATACAGCTTGAACTTGAAGAGCACAGAAACAGTCCACAATGGATAATGAAAGACGTGGGTGGGTTATAAGTCCACAAATCAATACCCCATGTAAATATAATTAAACTTCAGGTCCAGGCGCCGGCATGGCACATTCTGTTGTTGACATCCCGTAATGTAGCGAAGAAATCACGTAAGCGGTTAACCCCTGCGGAAGAACGGATTTAAATCCTGTTAGCGAGGCACCTATCTTATAATTTAAGTACACCAGACTTTCTTTTTAACCTTATTTCCAAATCAAATTTGTCGATATTTCGATTTAGAAATGAAAATAATACCAATGCCAAACTTAATTTCTTTGGTAGACTCGAACTATAGAGGGTTTTGTGTTTGGGGATACAATTTTGGGTATCTCGTAACCCCAGCTCGAATAATTGAGTAGAAGAAAGAGAATAAGACTCTGCTGGATACCTGGCCATACAGGGATAGAATGCATTGAAATGGCTGATTCGCTAGCAAGGAAAGGGATACCATAACTCTTCGCAGGTCCCGAACCATTCTGCAGGAATGCTGCTATAGGCGACCATGTCCTCAGAGAAGAATTCAGGGAGCTCTAAAGAAGGACCGGACAGAAATCTGGAACAACGCTCATCGCATGAAGCAGGGCAAAACATTCTTGGGCCAATACAGCCAAAAGAGGTTTGAGACGTTTATCAAAATGAGCAAGAACAGCCTCCATATCCTAACAGGGCAGACTCGGAGAGCACCTGAGGAAACTAGGAGTATAAAAGGAACGTGTCTGCAGATTCTAACGAAATTCCAGAACTTTTACTGGGATTTTGTGAAAAACTAGCCCACTAGAGATAAAGAATCGAAGTCACTAGAACCATCTCTCTCGCAGTGCAAGATACCTTCAACAACAACAACAAATAACATCTATTAATGGCCTGTAGGATTTAGATGATGTGGAAGAAATTACATGACAGGGCGGTAAAGAACAAATCCTTTTTTGAGTTATCCACGGACCTAGACAGTGGTGACCTCTGGAGAATTTTCCAAAGTCATTCCTGCACAACCCTGTTTGTCTGTAGGGCAGGGTGGGGCAACTTCAACACTTTTTTTTTTGCAGATTTGAAGTAGCTTTTTTCGCAAACAACTGATATCAATATTTTTCTTTATTGAACGCTTTATATCTTTTACTACAAAAATTTAACAATTCTTAAGAGATAATAAAAAGATAAAGATAACTTCACTCTGATAATTTAAGAAATATATATAATTTACTGCTTCAAAATGGCGAAACTGGGGTGGAGGAACATTCAGCATGAATTTAGATGACGCAGTGTATTACGAATTTGTTGTATCGACTATCAATAATCAGAACGAATATGCTGCACAAATTAAGTTTCCTTTGCTTAAAGGGAGTCGCCGTGGCGTAGTGGGTTAGTGCGTCGACTTCTACGCAGAGGGTGCCAGGTTCGAATCCCCAATCTACCAACTTTCATAATTCACGGCTTCCACCTCTTTCGAGTCACCGACAATGCTCAAAGAATATTCCTGTCTAGAAAAAGCTTCTCAACTTCGCCGTTCGGAGTCGGCATTAAACTGTAGGTCCCTTCCACATGTGAGGGAACAATGGCACGCACAACACGAGTGGTTGCTGAGAAGCTAGGCCCAGGTCCGCCCCGGGCTGTAGCACCACCCATATTATATTATATTATATTGCTTAAACCGCCTTTGCTTTTGCTTAAACTGCACCATGTTTTCGTCGAAAGTGTCACAGTCTTTGCTTAGGTAAATGTTATTGTTCTTCTCAAAAAAAAAATCAATCAAATGATATAAATAACTTAAATATATCATACACCGAAGCGTTTGACACTGACAATTTAACATGCACGAATTGCCATGAATCATTTTATGTACAAAAATTCTTTTTTTCTGTAATAGCAAGCAAAAGGTGCCGTGCAATGCTTTTAACGAGCTAAGCGTGCCACCCACCTCATACTTTAAAAACACCAGACTTTCTTACAGTCTGAATTTAAAATTGAGCCTTGATTCATTCGGCGTTTTAAAAGTGTATACCACATTTAGAGGAAATATATTTCACATTTAGAAGAAACTAAAACCACATGGTCTTATTTTGGAATTAAATTTCTAACATGTGTAGTATAGAATTTAAATTTATAAAATCGCAGTCAACAGCAATTGACCTATCGTCATTTGACTTCAACACCCCCTGGTGGCATTTTTTACTACCTCATTTGCGAACCCGAATTCCGTCAGCTCATTCGCTCGAAGCAATTTGTATGGGAATTTAAAATTCGGTACTGATCTGTATTGGTTAAAACTAATATAAAATAATTGATTTTTAATAAAATTAATAGTGGAATACCGGGAAAAAGTGTGCCAGTTTTGTTATTAGTGCTTGTCAAGTTCTTGGAAGTGATATTTTACTTGGAATCGCGTATGGAAAAATATAAACAAACCACTTATGTACCAATAACTATTCATTGTGCATTTTATCATTATGTGAATAGTTCATAATATTAAGTGTTGATTTACTGCATATTCATTGTATCATAATAGAACAATGGCTGAAGTAGTGAAATACAGCTGAAATTCGCACATTACATACATTATTCCATATTACGTCCTACTAATATAGCAACAATTCCAAGGCGCTTTCTTTGTGTAATGCAAGTGAAAAGTTCAGAAATTGGTTTCCGTTTAAAGCAATAAGTTAATTATATGATACAAACAATTTCTTATAATTAATTCAAGCAATGAACGCAACAAACATAATGTATTATTCTTTCATTTTGAACAAAGCAAATGAAATATTGTGCTATATTGGAGGATATGTACATACATACATACATATTTATGAATGAGTGAATTTTCAGCAGTTTACACTGCACTGAATACGTTTAAATTAATTTGTTTAACAAACTATGACGAAATCACACTTAATATTGTTCACTATTCAGTGTATATTGTGTTCAAGAATGATAAAACAACAACAATTTCATGTCAAACTGGTGCTTTGTTTACACTTTTCAATGCAGCATTCCTCAAAAACTATCACAAACAGACACTTGACAACACCTTAAATCAAAACTTCTGCATTTTATCTGGGCATTGAAACATTTATTAGAATAAAATATAATTATTTAATATTTTTTCTAATTTTTTAAATTTCCCACTACATTTCACCATTTATACGTAAATTCCTATCCCAGTTCTGACAGCTCAGAATCCATCACGCATACAAGGTACCAAAATTATCCGCAAGAGGTATAGGTCGATCGGTCAATTGTGCCACTAACAACCCTGTCAGCGACGACAGCATCACCTGACTGTGAATAATCGAACAACTTAGCGATATGACAGGAAGAACTGGACGATCTTTTGACCTTATGTCACATCTGACACTTTTGCGGCAACCTTCCGACAAGAAGCAATTAAACCAGTGAAATTATGCAATAAAGTGTAATAAACTTCCGAAGTTATTTTAATAAAAACAAATCTGACAAGTATTGTATGGGAACTAAGACCACTTTACCAAAGTGCGTTTAGTTCCCGGAGACTTAGTTCCCTGCACCGACGATAAGCCTCTACCCTGAGTTGAGCAACGAAGCTGCGTTAAAGGTACCGGCCGCCTGCGTAAAGAGAGTTTAAATTCTATAATCCCGAAGCAACCCACCCCGGGCCCGTAAATTTTTATTTGAATTTATTAATACTTTAACAAAGTGAAATAAGAAATTTGGCATTATTTCGCTAGGCGTAATTTTACTTTTATTTAGCAAAAGTCTAAAGTGCCACATCGTCGAAAGTACCCCACCCTACCCTATCTTTGGTATTTTCCAGCATCTTCCGCAATGAAAAGGTCTAGTCTAATTTAGGCACCCCGTTTCTTGAGCAGTCAAGGTCTTAATATTCCATTTCAAGGCTTTGGGTGTTTTCCAAAACATCAAATAATTGCGCATCACAAAAGTAATGATGCAAAGTAAGCGATGCTTTTGCAAAGAATGTCAAATGACTGTTGCATCATGACATTTGCCGATGCTCTGTTCACAATGTGCAGTCAATTTGTTCACAACGTGTTTTGAAATTTTATGCATTGGCATTAAGTTTCATGCTTCTTTTTTGGAAACAGCATTAGAGCAATTATGCATTTGGAAAATGCTTTATCGCTCGACTCTAGGTGCATCTTATGAGTCTGGAAGTAGCTTATTATCATCTGCAATTTAGTTCTGACTTGAGTGATATGCCCACGAGACTATATTTTGTAGGTTACACGTACATATCCAATACTCCCACACACCCAAGCGAGACATTGCTGCATTGAGTCTCTCTTGGTCTGTTTTAACATCAGGCGAAATACTTTGACAGCAACATTACAGATGTTTTTTCGTATCCAGGTCGGCTTCATCACTTAAAGATAACATGAACAGTCAAGTTCAGTTAGTCAAGTTCAAAATTTAATCAAATTAGCCATCATTTACGTTGAGGACTCCGAAGTCAGTGTTGTAAACACGGCTCTGCTTTAATTGAACTCAGTTATTTCCAGAAGCTAAGACTTATAAAAGAAACTCCAGCGTCTCCCTAGCGAAAGGGAACCTGTAGCAGATCATATCCCCTCGACAGCTACTCGATATGGTACTTCTTCTCGCGGATAGCATCTGCACATCCTCTGCAATATCTTAGTGCGACACCCATTCAATCCATCGAACATTTCGACATGTCCGATTTCATCATGCAGAAATTCGATTCGTCATTGGCGCTAGACGATCGCATGTATCGTCTTCAATTACGCAACCTTCGCTTAAGTATCTTTTTATGCACAAATTATTAGCAAAAATAAAACTTCTCAACACAATTGGGAAGTACTTTGCTTTGTTTGCACTCCGGTCGAACGGCCAACTTTAAGAGCCCGCTCACGGCTGCAGCGCATCCAGTGTCTAGCGTTCATGGTCTCATGGCGCATCTTCACGCCAGCAAGTGACTGTTTGCATTCCATGACTTCGGCAACAACCACCATAGTGAGGGTTCATTAGCCTAATTAAACTGAGATACATTCGAAGGTACCCTGCTAAAGCGGATTCATGTTTTAGGACAAATTGCAAACAGTCACGACTCGGCACAGATTCGCTTTGTTCGAGACGAAAGAAGATCTCTCTGTGCACTGACGAGACGTGCCTCCATTATTACTGGCCACCTGAGTCGGATGTAATGATGATGCTGTGGCAGAGCATCCGCCAGCGCATGGCCCAACTTCGCTTTGATTGATGACATCTCTTCGAGAACTAGTCACAATCAGTATGAAGTAAGCTTCGGCATCATGACAAAGTTTGTAGGCGACCAATTCTGTGCGCGACGGTGGCGCGTCGGAGTCACGTATTGCGTGTT
This sequence comes from Eristalis intricaria, assembly GCA_964034865.1. Classification (NCBI taxonomy): domain Eukaryota; kingdom Metazoa; phylum Arthropoda; class Insecta; order Diptera; family Syrphidae; genus Eristalis; species Eristalis intricaria. The sequence continues at coordinate 76,573,428 of OZ035874.1, forward strand.
CGAGTGCAGGCGGCTGCACGTGAGCTGCTGACTTTGGGGTTGCTCAATCATTAGAAGTATCTGATGATGAGTCAATGGGAATGTGAGGGATTTGAAAGACAAGAGGATATCTCAGTTCATGCTGAAGAGAGACGGAAGGTTGAGGTTATGGTAAATAATGAAGGTGTAGGGCAATGACACGTCTCAGAAAGTCTACGACTCACCCACCGATGGCATTCTCTTCCAGTTAACTGGAGTCGTAAGCAACTTCCTCGACAAGTGAATGAGTCTACTCGTCGCGGCAGCTTCAAAGTGTCTGACTGAAACAAGGATCAACCAACAGTCAACATCCACTTCTCACGAAAGCCAATCACGACCAGAAATAAAAGCAAATTTCCACTTCGTTGGACTCCACCGTTGGCACTCAGCAACAAACACTGCTCGTGATCATCATCCACCACCGGATGGCAACAGACAGTGTCTCCCGAGGATCGGCTGCTCTGCTCTTAGATCCAAGTCGGAACCAAGTGTTCACACAATCTTCGCACAGCGATGACGATGTCTGATAGTCGTGATATCTGAGCTGCCAAAAGTGAATGTCTTCGTTTAGAAAGGGAATTCCTTCAATTAAGCAATTTGCATACATTACCGTCGATCGACGATCGACGAACGACGATCGACAAGAGAAGCTTCTTTACGAGAATTCTATCGAATCTACTTAACATCACATTAGTCGTCCCTCCAGAAGGCATTCACCCATCAATCACGATTGATGATCTCGTCGTAGCGCTGGTCCCACGCATCACGCCTTCCGGCGCTGGAAATTTGATGCGGCAAAGTAAAAGGCCCAAAAAAGGCCCGTTTTCGCATTCGCACGAAGGTCAAGACGAGCTCTGGTCCGGCCGCCCGGCCCCCGCCTGAATCGAGATCTCTCAAAACACTCTCGCATCGAATATCGGATCGGAATCGACGTGCGAAGCGAAGATGCCATCGATTGTGCGAATTCATCAAAGTGTCCAAAGACGGGAACGGCGAGGCGCTGCGCGGCGTCTCTCGAAGGTCGGCACTTCATTAACGACACGACTCCGCCAGCCGAACGGCATTAATTTACATTAGCAAGTGTATCCGAAGCCAGGCTATCTAACGCACAATCTCCGAGATAGATACCCGTACACGGAAACCGAAAAAAAGATTTACAAGCATCACACTCGACGAACAGAGCCCACTACTGTTCGTTTGCTTTAGTTGTCGTGAAGTTTCGAGCAAATTTGCTGTATTCTTCACCAAAATCTTAATTGTTTGTTTGGCGTTGAAATTTAGATGAAAACCTGATCGAAAAGGCAGAAAACGAAAGTGCTGAAGGTCGGCAAATATTTCGCGGCGCGTTCGCTCGCTGGAAGACACAGATCCGCAAGAGAGTCTCGCGCAAACATGGCCGCATCGAATGCGGACCGCTCTTAATGCGATTATCGAGAATCTGTGAATGAGGGTTGAATGAATCGAAAGTGTTTGACGTTCAATTGGGATGGCCGAGAGGTGGCAAAGGCGAGTACCTTTTGTTCGGTTCGTTGTGGACACACATCACCGAGGGAGATGGATGGATGGAATTGAGTCAAGGTTGCCGGCTTGGTCCGCACTTGTGGCATTGTGTGTGTGCCCTGTGAGAGAATAGCGCTTGAACAAATTATAATCTCTTCGTGATTTGTTGACAAATTCACTTCGTGGTCGATTGGGTAATAGGTTGGGCCCACTTGGTTTCTTGTGAATTTTGTTTGCGCTTTGCGCGGAAGCGCCAGGCGGCAGCCGCGAAGAGAAGGGTTCTAATGTTTGGAAGCTGTGCGACATTTCTGGTTTAGTACTTGAGGGCTGGAGAGGTAGGAGTTGGGCTACACGCGTGGTGCTAGAGTCTGAGGCGAATCTGGGATTAGATTCTACAGATGATGTTGTCCTACGAGGGCAATGAGCAAAACGTCCTGATTAGAGACTGCCAGAAGACAGAGTTTATGAAGTTGTGTTCAACATTGTCAGTGATTGTACCTCTATATACTAGGTCACCTTCAAGTCAACCAAAACTTTGGACGGCAATCACAAACCGCAAACCCTCAAAAGTCGTGAAACTCCCATGTCCGAAGAACACAGGTCTCTAAAATCAAAAAAAGCAACGACCTACCACAATTGAATTCCATAAATAGGTCATGGTCTCTTTGGATGACCCAATTTCCCAGGGAGACTAATGACCATCCACGCAACCACCTCTTATTGCACATGATGGACGAGCTGCTTTCAATAAACACCCGGTCATTCCTAATTAAAACGATTAATCAAGCTCCATCCAGACAATGAGATACGAGTACTTGTCCACGTCCAACGAAGACCACACGGCGCCCGAGTACAGCTACATTAATCAAAGCCGAATTGTGACCACTTATGACCGCACACACTGTGCTCCAGTAAAACCTCACTCTGCTCCAATGCATGTGGCAACACCGAGCAGCGACAAGTGCTTGGATAGTCCCCATCAGCTTCGTCTCATTTCCATTGTTATGGTGTTAATATTTGGATTTGGCCAACAATGCGTACGCGATTGTTTACTATTTGCTCTGACAGAGTCTATGCAAACAAGCAGAGACCTCATTTTTCGCTGCGAGCCCCATCAGAAGAGACTCTTCGAGAGGAGATGTCTCGGCCGCGTCCACTAGATGTCAAAGAGGCTCTAATCACTCTGCTAATGAGGCCCGGGCAAATGAAGGAGAAAGCAGTGCTTGGTGGATGGGTTTTGACCTTCGCCGCTTGGACTGTGTCCAATTGCTGGTTCAGCCAATTATCGACGGTTTGAGTGATTGATTGTAATCTTTTTGACCTTGGGGGTTTACTTTTTGGTCAGCTGAGTGGATCCCATGTGCTGCAAATGATGTTGCAAAATTAAAACGGTCACGATGATCTCGAATTTGGAATTTGACGAGTCCGTTAAGCCTTCACTTTGGTCATGGGGTGGATAGTCTTGGCCTCTGTTGACTCTAATTTAGCTTAATGAAACATGTTTACTAGCTCCGAGCTTGACGTGTTGATCGAACTTGACAGCTGTCAACAAACTGTGACTTGTGCGAATATTTGCTGTTGAATTATCAACCTCCACATAAGAAGTAATGCGCAATAGAAAACTGCAACAAGAAATAGGCCTATCCAACTCCTCCAATTGCAAAATGACATTTTGTTGACAGCAGACATTGTTGTTGAATTGAAACAGTTCTGCGCAAAACTAAAGCGATGTGCGTGGGTTCATCATTAACGACATTGAACGATGCACATAATTAGCTGAAACGTTAAGCAATCCCATTTGCAGTATATTTCTGACAGCAACAACATGCATTCTCCATTCTCCCAGAAACCTGACAGCTGTCATTTTTTCGTTTCACAAGTGGAACACTCACTTTACGCCGATTGGCAACGCCTTCACTCGACCACTGGCCCCGCACATAATCTCTTACTTTTGTTTCGCAAAACCCCCTCGAATCACCAGAAAACCACATCAGTTATCCCTTGATTGCAACCTTTGGCCTTCGCTGTGTGGCTCCATTGGAGAACATGGCACAAATGGATCGGCTCCCTCGACTACCGACTCGCTGTGCAGTCGGTTTGACTCCACCAAACCGTTGCATATCACTTGAGTGTGAAGATGTTTATCTTGTTATTCACCTCTGTTTACAGTTCAGACGTGACCACATTTACCACCACGTCACAGCTTCGCTTTGTTTTCTTTTGTAATAGTAACCCCTTCCATTGGAAAGTCTGAAGCTTGTGTAGTTGAAAAAGAAACATCTAAACAGTTAACTGCGGATTTTCATTTGAAAGCGATTCGTTACGTGACCACTGAATGGAGTTTCCGTAATAAATTTGTCCACAAAAAGGGCGTCTGTGTCTCGCCCCCTCCCATGGTCAGTTGGCGAATGCAAATTGTGAAGCTCTTCACATTGATGAAGCGGCACAATTCGCTGATGGACTGACAGTTTCCGGAACTTGAGGTAATGACGAGTCCAGTGGTTCCGAGAGTGATTAAGATGTATGCTGCGGTGCGAGGTTTGACAGATGATTGACATGAGGAGGGCTTCTGTTTTGTCTTGTTTTTGATGTCAGTGATTTCGTGTCGTGTGGCGAGGGGATAATAGAAATTGATTAAATTTCATTTCCTGCATCTTACAAAGAGTGGACAAAATGGGTGTGGTCGCGGAGTTTTTAGATAAGACATTGAACTTCGTGTTGACTGCCGAAGGGGTCTGTAGTCTGTTGCTGTTTTGTGACGCGCGACTTTTAGTCTATGATTGTGATGTGTTTGAGGAGAAAATGCCAAGATACTTTTTGTTTTTCCTGGACTATTAATTTAAAATATCAAAAATTGGAATGTCTATTTCATTATAAACTTCCCATGGCTTTGCATCATGGGCTGTGTTCAACAGGTTTCGCTATGTCAAGATAGAAATCAAAGTTTGATTAGAAAAGACAAACGCTTGTTATACCACGTTTTCACCAAAATAAATCGCGAGATTTTATCAGAGTTCTTATAATCTAGTAGGCTTTCGCATACATTGGCCTTTCGAAATCACTGGATTTCATTGACATCTAGTTGAAACACCCTCGATTTCCGTCCGTGAGTGGTTTTCAAATCTACAATCTGGAGTGTGTTGAATCTGGAGACTTCACTTTGGCAGATACTTTGAAACGTTAATGATTCAAAATCGTGAGAATACCATTATTTGATGGCGGAAATGATTGCTTTGGATAATGCACTCCCATCCGCCAGCATGGTGAAAGGTGTAAAAGACGCCGGGTATGATACTGTCAGATATTTTATACATTCACTTCAACTGGCAGTGAACGATTCGTTGTAATCACACAGTGAAGTATTTGAGATGATATCTGCTGCAAGACGAACTGTCACACTCTTTAACCAACCAAGCTTAGCTCAAGAAAACCGATTAGGATACAAAAAGAATTGAATGTACCACAACATCCACTGGCCCAAGACATCTGTACGCGTTATGCCTGAAACACAATAGTGCGCTGCGCCAGCCGACTTTATGTTACGATGACGCACTGCGTTGAAATAAATACTCAATTTATCAGCTGTTCTCTCTCTCAGCTACTAGATGAAAAATATTTCCGCCTTTCTGCATACACTCATTTGAAATTACTTTTGTCGTTAAATTATTTTTAATCAGCTGTTTTCGTTTCTTAAATGACAGTTGATACAAAATCCTCTCAATTTGGAAGAAAACTCTCAATCTGGGAGAAAATCTCTCTCACAGCGCACCCCTCTGTCAAAAAATATTCAATATGTTGAACATGCGATGGACTTACATGCGATGGACTTACGTTTTACGTTTTATTACAATCCTCTCAATCTCTCTCATTATTAACTGACGCAGGTCGACGCTGTATTTTGTGCTTGGCCATTGAGTTGTGTGTGTTGAAAGCCAACGCCAGCGCAAACGCACTATTGTGTTTCAGCCATTAGTACTCATCGTATCACTTGGTGAAACTAGCCACATCTATCAATCAATAATTTGAAACCCTACCATTGGGATATGGAATGGAAGAGTGTGTAAGACCATTAGCAGAAATAACAAAATAATCCCGTTCTGGGCTTTCATGCATCTCGGAAGTTATACCACATGTTTCCACATTAATAGGTACATACAACAAAAAGAAACGTTACGAAGAACACGCAATTTTGTGAGGATAAGGATTTCATTAACTACTGTTTCAACTTTGATGAGAACCTTGAAGAAACTACCTAGTATCAACTTTTCTAGACCCGAGATTCAACATAAGTTGCTTAGGCCAGACAATCCAGTTGCTAGTTTTAGAATTGAAGCACGAAGACGTTTCCCCTAAAAGTAGAGGGGATTCTCCATCCAGAAAGAAAATTTGTGTAAGCGAAGGTAATATTACTGGTGATATGCATGCGTCATTTTGGGATTGTTTAGAAGTTTCCGAAAAACAAATGATACTGCGAATAAGCTGGAATACTTTTTATCGTGTTCTAATTTTAATATTGTATTTGGCCAAATTATTGGTACTGGTGGTCTATCCGGAATCTGGCCAAATAGAAAAAAAAAAGTGGACGGATAGCCGGATAACGGATAAAGGTTCAAGGGGATTGAAGAACAGGTGAAACGAGCAGGTCTTAGGTTAATGAGAGAAATACGAACTATATGCTGTCAAGGAAGACCTAATTCGTCACACAAAACCTGTTACAAAAATATTACTGTGGACAGTTAAAGTTTTGGGGTAGTGAAGGAGTGTATTCACCTCGGCGCAAACGTGAACTCCTCAAACGACATAATATTTGGAGAACAGACTTAAAACCGTTCTTGGCAACAGCTGCTTCTACGGTTTGTTTCGAAACTACTGGCCTCAAGACTTCTGTCTCGAAGGACCAAAATGGCTTGCTCTGCAAAACATTTATTTTGGAAGTTTTTCTACATTGAGTTTGGTTCTTGGTGCCTTCGGAAGAAACATTCTACCTCCGCTATATGGTCCCGTTGGAGAAGAAGGTGAATGGAGGAGGTGACATAACCGGGAACCTTACGAGGTGTACCAAGCTGTGAATATAGTCCGGAAGTCAAAAATCCATCGACGGAACGTACTGGGCCACATTGAGCTCATGAACAATAATGCACCAGTAAAGAGGGTCCTCGAAGGAGTGGAAGACCGAATTAAATTTTGCAAAGACCAAGTCGATGTGAACGCAAGGCAACTTTGTGTTGTGGGCTGGAAGAAGAGTGTCCAGGATCGCCAGTCATAACTATGGGTCGTAGGCCGGCTTAGTAAGTAAGTTGAAGCGATTATCCTCTTCGAGCCCTTCTTGCAAGTACGAATCGTCATTCGAAGACGAATCATGAATTCTTCTGTTCTGCTAGATGGGTGACTGCCTGTTACTTTGTAGCAAGATTGATCAGGTGTCACAATTATGCTCCGCCATTTTAGCTCTCCAGATTTAAGTCATTTACAAGGGTTTGTACATCGGAAAGAAGTCCACAATGGAAGCTAGATTTCGATGGATTGTTTTTTGATTAGTTACACGCACATCCCTTTGACGTTTCCGTATACGTCAAGGGTGTCCACCCTTTTTTGTTATTCTGGCCCACATTGCAAGAATGCATGGTGTTTTGGGTCTCAAGTATAGCTTGACGAAGGTACAAAAAACATAAAATATGTCGTGTTCATGATTAAGTAATTTAAAACTCATTTGTTTGTAAAATGAAAAAAAACATGAAATTCATTTATCATCATATATTTTAAATATATATAAATCCATATCAGACAATTAATGTGAAACTTGGCATTGATGTTGAGAAACTATTGCGTCAGTATCTGGTTCGATTGACGTGTTGGCAATCCTCAGGCATAAATTATGGTTCTAATTTCACACTTAGTATGTTTCATTCTTGAAAATACTTGTTCACGGTAGGAGCAGGTATGATTTATGTACTAAGTCCAACAACGAGACGTGATCAAATGTTTCTTTAAGTTGGAGTTGGTTCAGATTGCAACTCTATGCATTCCATTTGAAAATTTGCTGGCAGCATAACTACATCGACTGCAAATGGAGTCGCAAAAATACGAAAATTTTGTTTATTTGTCCGAAAAGCCAAAAATCTATTTTCATTTTCTTGTATCAAATCGGAAAGTATATATTTTTTCCCATGTTTAAGTATGTTTTTAGGCACCGTGCTGAAATGCAAAACGTTGTTTGCATTTAATTGGATCTGGCATCATTTTAGTTTTATCTGAAAAGCATTAATTGCATGAAACATTGTAGTGATCAGCAGGTTTTTGCCTTGAAGATGCGTGTACCATTTAAGTGATCGGTCAAATCTACCAAAAATGCTGAATCTGTAAGCCAGTCGGGATCGCCAAGATCTGACACAGATTTAGCTTTCGATGTCATACAAGATTTGTTTTCATTAAGTACGCCATAAAATCTTACTTCTGTAAAGTATACGATATCGCCATACTCAGGACCAACATTTTTGAAAAAATTCTTTGAACTGGCCATGATTCTATCTTGGGTATCTAATAACATGTACAGTCTTGACGATGATTTGTATAACTTGATCCATTTCTTATTCGCATACATTTTCTTGCCAAACTTATCAGTAAACTGGTCTAGTGTTTCCATCCATCAACCAAATTCAAAAGAACACACTTGCACCTGAAGTCCTTGATCAAATCCGATGCCAGCTCATTCACCATCACAAAAAAGTCGCATCTAGGGCTTACAGACATTTTTCACCGTCAATTCATCGCCTGACACATCAGCCGCTTGTGTAGGCCATTACCATTAAAATTCCATGCAAGCCGCCCCTCGAGCATGCTGCCGGGAATTCCTTCAATAACTTTCATTGGATCGATTATATAATTCATTACCAACCCCGAGTGTACATGTCAGCTCAATGGCATCATCAAGACTCCACAGAGGAGCACGAACAGGCACGAACCAATCACTCCGCATAAGTATTCTAAGATCGTAATTATTTTAATTGTCTCAACAGTCATAACATAACAGCCGCAAGGAAGAACGAACGTGTGAGTATGAAATTCATAACTCTTCACTCTGTCACTCTGTCAACGGGAACACATACAGTATCGCTGTCACTGTCACTTTGTCAAGCGTGGGGTGCGTTCACTCGGTCGAGGCGCAGGCGGTCTCTCTAATAGCACATCGTGTACATCATTTAAACAATTTCGCGCGGTCTATTAACGTATGGATGGATTCTCTTGAATATTAATTTTTAATAATAATCGGTTCAATGCTTGAGGCACCAGCATTGACATTGTACCGAGAGGTAGTTGACTGAGTGAAGGTTTCGCCTTTCCAAACCGACAGCAACGACGATTGCCGCTTGAAGGACTCGCATGTAATTGAAGGAACTGACTGTTTCAGCGCTAAACGCACTTAATGACGTGATGAGACAATTAATTACACTCGACGAGGGAAAAAACCAAATAAGACACTCAAGACCTGAATTGATGTAACCCCGATAGCGTTGAAAGCAAACAGCAAGCAAATTGCAACACACAAGTGATGTTGCAAATCTCCCAAGTCAAAGGGCACATGTCATACGCTGGGGAAGATAAGACAGAACAATGAACGTCTTCAGCGTCTGAAGTCTGAACCTCTGTGAAATTGGTGAGTGTAATCGATAGCCAGCAGCGCAGCGTATAACCTCACAACCCACTTTTCAGCCCCGAAGAGGTGTTTTTGTTTAGTTGCGGTTGGTGTTTTCTCGCTTTTTTGTGATTTGTGTGTTTCACAAGATTTGGCCCGTCGGACAACGGGCGCTGTATGAAGCCGTACGGCACATCACTGACTGTTCAACAAAAAAGTGGTGAAGTCGCACACAAATGGCTCATATTCGCTGGCCTTCTTGAAGATGGACGAGCCCTGTGTCTTCATTCCACCATCAAACAATGCGGAAAGACACAACTTTAAGGGCCATCACACACTGCGGGCATACTTTTACTTTTTAAATGCCATCAAATAAGCAAACGCTGAATCGAAGAGCAAAAGCGACTCCGTTGACCTTGTCCGACAAAGGTTATGATCTATATCAACATGCAAACACACGCATACACAGATGCGCACACTTTCAATCAGAATATATCGCAGACAAAGGCCCGTCATTAACAAAGTCATCCATTGTATAATTTATACATTATCGTTCTTCGGATTATTTATCACCGCTATATGTAGACAATCAAACAATCGTCTGTTCGGTGGCCGAGTGCGCTCCTCTTGGCTTAATTAAAGCGAAAGGCAAGTCAAATACCGCACAAGATGAAGGCACGACACGACCGATACAAAATTATATCGATATTGACTTTGACTTTGGTTTGGTTAAATTGCTGGTTTGCTTTTTTGAGGTTTTCGATTGTGTATCGACTAATCTACGAAATTAGCATACAAGTTCAGTGGATGCCACTAATCGAGTGCAGAGATGCAAATTGCTTGCTCTAAATGTGGCGAATGCCGTGAGAGAAAAACCGATTAAGTTTACGAACACAGTTCTGTCAGACTTAATGGGTTTCGTTTTCGACAGGCAATTGACTTTTAAGCTTTGTCAACGCCCACGTGGGTACGTTCGTAAGTTGTTGGGTAAGGTAAGGTATGTTATTGTGGAGGGAGCTAACGTTCAAATCTTTTCAGCATTTAGGTATTTATAAATGATAACTTTTTGACACGGGTTTCGCGTCGATAGGGTCTGAACTAAACGAAATCTTTGCATTTAAGTGGATTCTAGAAAGACTGAGGAAATTCAAGTGGGCACGTACTACTATTTTGTCGAATTCAAGGTCATACGTGACTGGGACGAGATTGAATGAGACCTACTCACGTTGGATTTAGGGCAACCAATTCTCCACGTTATCTGCGTCACTGAACAAATATGAAAGAGTGGATACAAGTCAAGGCCTTGACTGGAACAAAGGTCCAAGGCTGTTAGAAACTCTAGCAAGAAACTCTATACAGGGTGACTTCTGTTTGCTTGACACTCCTGTCATTCTTGTTCAAACTGAGGTGCATCTGACTGTTTAGCATCTTGCTTGAGAAGATGATTGTAGAAGCTTTATGCGGATGAAAATTGGATGGACGAGTGGTTAAAGTATAGGGTCACCCAATTCGTCGTTCCAATTCAACATCTGACATAAAACCCCAAACCTAAATGCCATGGTACTGTTTATGCTTACTTCAATGTGTTATTTTGAAATGTGGATCGTTTAAGACCAGAAATGAAGTATTACAGAGATGCCCGACTTCTACCTCTCTTTCCCCTTAGGATGTTTGACAACTGTTTTTTATAACGTGTGTCAAAAAATCATGCATATCTGTCAAAAAGGCACTCAAATTTGTCGATGGACTAAGGGGCAATCAGCTGTGAAGTCGGCTTTCACTGTAATACTTCATTTCTGGTATAAGACTTTCAGAACTTCTAGTTTCGTGAATTATGTTGGAGGTAGGTTTCTGGCGTTTTGTATCGTTTTAACCATGCATTTGAGTGCACTATATGCAGAACCAGAAATCATGTACAGAGAGATAGTCGACATCAGTGCTGATTGACTCCTTGTTCATCGCTGTATTTGAGCGACATTTTGACAGTTGTTCAAGAATTTTTGAAAGTTATTCACGAAACCATGTGAATAGCAGTCTGTGATTGGTCCGCTTGGTTTGAGAAGACAATATCAAAAAAGAAAAATTAGTCAGAAATGTTTTAGGAGCATGAGAGGTAGAAGTTGGCTAGTTTTAAAGTTCCTGATTTTTGGACAAAAGTGGAATAAAATTCGCAAAGAATGGCTTTATTATAAGTTTAACTTTTGCATCCTTGTTAAACTGGCTGGACTAACCTTATCAGAAGTTAAGATAACATTATTGCAAAGGTTGTGAGGACAGGCAGGAGAGATATTGACATTTTCGACCAAGCGCTCGAGGACAGCAACGAAGAGAAAAACCTCACATGGGAATCTATTGCTTATGTGTGAAGTTCCAATAAAGCATGTTGTCAATGCTTATACTCAGTTGATTTCTTTCAGAGATAGAATGCAGCTTGGGAATCTTTATAGAAACAAACGAAAAATAGAAGACAGACAACAAGAAAATCATATCGGAAGTTTATAACACTTTATAGAATAATATCACTGGTTTATTCACAGATGTGACTAATGATACACAGAATATAAGGTATCATACTCTTCATCTGTCAAACCGTGTGACAGATGACCTGTATCCTTCGGTCATAAAAAAGTAAATGAAACTCATATTAAAATTTAATTTCTGTGCAAAGATTTTATAATACACCTAAGTCTGTTTTTACACGGTGGATTGGTTCCAGAAGAAGCCGTGTAAAAAAAAACCGTGTAAAAAAAGACATTGATCGTATACAAAAATGGGTGATTTGTTCCTAATCTCTAAAACCTATTAAAATTAGTGAAAAACAAGAATTTTTAAGAACAGGAATTCATGTTTATTTTATTAAATCAAATATATAATGCTTATTTTCACAAGCATAGTAATTAATGATAAAAAAGATATGCACTCTAATCTTAAAAGTACATAATATAAATTAAATGTATGGCAAGTTCAGGAACTAAACAACTATGTTGTGAACGAAAAGAACAGGTTATTCAATTTTTAAGGTAAAAAATAAAATAAAATAAAATAAAATAAGTGATAATCATAAATACAGCAACATAAATTTAATTGCTGTCGTAATCAGTTATTCGCATTCGCTTGCTTCGAACGCGTATATGTACATTCACTATCATCGCTGGAATAATTTTGAACTGGACTCTCTCTTGCTCGTTCGGCATCTACATTTTGAAAAATGAACTCTGTTATGAGCCGTTGTTCGCCAATTCTTGCTACCTCTTTGTATAATTCCTTGTAACGAGCCATACAAGAATTCAGCTCACGTTGGAATTGTGCAGCTCTTTGGACATTGGGATCATTTTTGACGAAATGGTGTTCTAATTTATTTGGAAGTTGAAGCCCTTCTTGAATTAAATTTTCAGTTAATTTTACAGGTTTTTCACTATCACTGCTTTCTATAACATCAGCATTCTGTGAGGCAAATGTAATATTTCGTCTTCGCTAAGAAAATTTAAGTACATAAAATTTCAAATCGTGCTAAATGGAATAAAATCGTGTAAAAAAATTAAAAATATTCAATTTTCAAACCGTGTTATATCAAAACCGTGTAAAAAAAGACCGTGTAAAAACAGATTAGGTGTATAATGAAAGTGCTTTTATTTACATATTTACATATTCATGAACGAGTTTTATTTCGTTTTCTTTTTGTGTGCAAGTTATTTTCGGAAATTATATTTTTAATTCTTATTCTAAAGTACATTTTATATCTAAAAAAGGGTTTTAATAATTTGCCATTTTTGAACAGACTATTTTTAAAAATTGTATCCGGTCTTAGTACATAACCATTTCCATTGTATTTATTAAATACCTTATCTATGTTTTCTAACTCTGCCATACATTTTTGATTCGGCTTATGAACACGCCTTTCAGTTACCACGTTTGTCCAAGTTAGATCAGTGACTTCCTTGTCTATCCTTTTCGCGTATGTGTCCATAGGTCACCCACTTCCGATGGGTACTCAGCCAGATACTCCAGGGCGTCGTATTTTATGTCGTCCATCCCATCTACTGCAACATCTCTGCTATCATCTTCAGCTGATATGTGGTCCTCATCAGCAACTAAATCTGAAAGAAGATCTGAAGTTATGGTCTTACTTTCATCAAGTACGTGGTCGTTTTCCGCGTGAAGATCAGCACCCATTTGTCTTTCTCTCGATATTTGCGCCATTAATTCTTCAATCCTACCGACTAAATAGGATCGTAGACGGTATTTGAACTCAATTGAACTTTTTGCGTTACAACGGCGGGAAATGGACAGCCTTTTTTCATTTTCGGACCACTTGCGTGTATGCCTGTATATTTGGGTATATCATCCGAATACCACTTATCCTAAGCTTAGTTTCCCTTTTTGTGGTGTGCAGAATATGATGTTCGTTGTACCGCACTCTTGTTGGAGCTTATAGTTCTCGTAGATCAATCTTAGGCCTTTTGAGTACAGTATTTAATTCTCCTTTTTAAGAGAGTCAGTTTGTTGTTGCACTTTCAAAATTGTTTCCTGCAACTTTAACTCCTTAGGCCTATAAATGTGGAGTTAGTTAAAAATAAAATGTAAATAGTTTAAACTTACGTGGTTAGTTCGGGTGAGCTTTCCTGTGTCTCAAGCTCGTCCACATTATTAATTAATCGGCCTTCCTGATTATGAGATTGTTTGACCAAAGATCTTGCCAATAGCTTATTTTTTGGGCCCTTTCACCCCTTTTTTATCTTTCTCTTGTGGTGGGCTCGTGCAGCGTTCATCCCTCAAAATCCTTGCATTTTTAGGACAATATTTAAACAAATTGTGTCTAAAATTGCGCACATATTACTCCTTAGTGTAGCGCTTAGAGCAAATGAAAGCTGTTTACAGATTCACTTTGTCTTTTCGTCCACATTTGTGCGTCCAAACATTTGCCGCTCTTGGATCTTTTGGGAAACGAACAAGTTTCACCTCACTGTCTGTGTTTTCTCCTCCTTATTATTTGTTTTGCAACCAAATATTGCGCAAATTGCCATTTTGATAATATTATAAAATTACACACACGAAACTGAATGTCCATGTACAACTGATAGATTTGTGGGTTACACGTGAAAAAAATAAGGTTCGGGAAGAAGTTAGCTTGTATTTCTGTGTATCATGGGTCTCTTCCCTTCGTAAGAGAACAATAGCACGCACAACACTAGTAGTTGCTGAGAAGGTAGGCCCCGGCACTTCGGCCCCATATTATTATTACAACTACATTCAATATGTATTTCACTCGTATCAACTGTAGGCCCTGCACATAAATCCGGAAGTACAAGAATTGCTCGACAAGTCAGTGATTCTGATGCAAGATGGCGCTCGAATTCTATAGAGTAAAAAACATCGTTTGAGAAATCAAATTCTTTGAAAGCGTATCGCTCTGAAAGGGGTCTAATTTTAATTTTGTAAAAAAGGAAAATAAGTATATGAGCGTAAATCAGAATAGATCCAAAACGCTGATTAGGGCTTCTTATGTTCACGAGACCTCTTCAGAACGCGATAACCCAATTGTGCCAAAGATCAGAACTCGATTTGCTTTGATCTGACATTTCAGTCATAAGTAAAATGTCAACAATCCACAATAAAAATATTGTTTTAATTTCAAATCATTTCTCTTGTTGTTGCACTTTCAAAATTGTTTCCTGCAACTTTAACTCCTTAGGCCTATAAATGTGGAGTTAGTTAAAAATAAAATGTAAATAGTTTAAACTTACGTGGTTAGTTCGGGAGAGCTTTCCTGTGTCTCAAGCTCGTCCACATTATTAATTAATCGGTCTTCCTGACTATGAGATTGATTGACCAAAGATCTTGCCAATAGCTTATTTTTTGGGCCCCTTTTTTATCTTTCTCTTGTGGTGGGCTCGTGGCAGCGTTCATCCCTCAAAATCCTTGCATTTTTAGGACAATATTTAATCAATTTGTGTCTAAAATTGCGCACATATTATTTATTAGTGTAGCGCTTAGAGCAAATGAAAGCTGTTTACAGATTCACTTTGTCTTTTCGTCCACATTTGTGCGTCCAAACATTTGCCGCTCTTGGATCTTTTGGGAAACGAACAAGTTTCACCTCACTGTCTGTGTTTTCTCCTCCTTATTATTTGTTTTGCAACCAAATATTGCGCAAATTGCCATTTTGATAATATTATAAAATTACACACACGAAACTGAATGTCCATGTACAACTGATAGATTTGTGGGTTACACGTGAAAAAAATAAGGTTCGGGAAGAAGTTAGCTTGTATTTCTGTGTATCATGGGTCTCTTCCCTTCGTAAGAGAACAATAGCACGCACAACACTAGTAGTTGCTGAGAAGGTAGGCCCCGGCACTTCGGCCCCATATTATTATTACAACTACATTCAATATGTATTTCACTCGTATCAACTGTAGGCCCTGCACATAAATCCGGAAGTACAAGAATTGCTCGACAAGTCAGTGATTCTGATGCAAGATGGCGCTCGAATTCTATAGAGTAAAAAACATCGTTTGAGAAATCAAATTCTTTGAAAGCGTATCGCTCTGAAAGGGGTCTAATTTTAATTTTGTAAAAAAGGAAAATAAGTATATGAGCGTAAATCAGAATAGATCCAAAACGCTGATTAGGGCTTCTTATGTTCACGAGACCTCTTCAGAACGCGATAACCCAATTGTGCCAAAGATCAGAACTCGATTTGCTTTGATCTGACATTTCAGTCATAAGTAAAATGTCAACAATCCACAATAAAAATATTGTTTTAATTTCAAATCATTTCTCTTTGTGCCCAAATCACAACATATCATTTTAGCCTACTTTCGCCCACGACAGATATTAATTCTGTAACACGTTTCGGTTGCCATAAGATTTGAAATGACGTATCTTCGTTCACCCCATCGATAAATTTGTTATGCATTCCAATGTGCAAAATCATTGCCCGACTTTTGTTTTTATGAACAGTCTTGCGCGTGCCCAGTCTACACGACTGTGACGTGAGTCCGGTATGAAACATTTTATGGGCTTTCATTGCAGTTTTTGCATAACAATCACAAACAAATTTCAAAGGCGTGAGCATCTAGCCCCAAGCCAATCCCCAAACGTATGACACAATCGGGCAGACGTCAAACCGGAGAGTGACATTTATGACTGACAGCGTGATTTGCCTTTGGTGAAGAGGATTATCGTCTTTATTGCCGAACATAAAGTATTTTTGAAGCATTTAACTAATGATACTGTACTGGACTTTAAAGAGAGGTCTTTCGTAAGAGAAACTGATACTTGCATGGGCACTAGCTGTGCTTGAATAAGCAATGGATGGATGGGTCTGGTCCACGTGAGGATTATTTGACAAGGATGAGTTCTCTCCTTGAACTTGATCGTGGATCCATGTCCAACTCTGGCTTTGGTTCTATCTGCGACACTTTATCCGAACTGGTGTTTGCCCTGGGTGTAGATGAGACTCATGTTCAGGCTCAGGCTCGATCTCAGGCTCAGGTTCAGGCTCAAGCTCAGGCTTAGGCTCAGGCTCAGGCTCAGGCTCAGGCTCAGGCTCAGGCTCAGGCTCAGGCTCAGGCTCAGGCTCAGGCTCAGGCTCAGGCTCAGGCTCAGGCTCAGGCTCAGGCTCAGGCTCAGGCTCAGGCTCAGGCTCAGGCTCAGGCTCAGGCTCAGGCTCAGGCTCAGGCTCAGGCTCAGGCTCAGGCTCAGGCTCAGGCTCAGGCTCAGGCTCAGGCTCAGGCTCAGGCTCAGGCTCAGGCTCAGGCTCAGGCTCAGGCTCAGGCTCAGGCTCAGGCTCAGGCTCAGGCTCAGGCTCAGGCTCAGGCTCAGGCTCAGGCTCAAAGTCTAACTCAATTATGATTTACAACTCTGATCGTTAACGGGTTCTTGAACCAAAATTCAACCATCCTCCAATCACCATACCTCTTAAATCATATCTTCCGCCACCACGTCCACACATTCCTCCTTCTCTCGATCCGAAGCGTAGGCTAACATCTCCTCTGGCTAATTAATTTCATCGCCGTGTCATTACAAGTCATCACCATCTTGTCGCAGCCGCGCCATCAGATGTATGAACTCAAAAGCCAGTGCTCCAAGAACAGGATCCACAAGTGTCTGCCAAACGCGCTCCATCACCGCAAGCTACGAAGAAGCTCATTCCTAACATCGTTCCAACATCCGTTTGGCTAATTATCTCCATTGCATCTCTGCCTCTTCTTTTTCAAAGTTTCTCTCGAGTTTCCGGCTCAGAAGTGCCTACAGAATCGTATTCTTCGCGCTCCATTCGTGGCCGTTTGCAGAGACTATTGGACTCGCAACGAGAAGGTCTTGGCACATCGCATGCACGTTGATTGGCTCAGGCTCTCCACCCACGACTGTCCGGTGGTGTGTCGGTCCGCTGGCGGTGCAGCCTGATGGACGGACTGCGAGGGCGACGCGAGTAAACACAATTATTGTGCGCGGCAAGCGTTACAAGGCAATGCGATCGTTCTAGATTTAGTACATTGCTGCTTAGACTCAAGACCTGATCTAGCTTAAGAAAATGTACAGCACCCGCCCGCCTCTCAGATGTGCTGGATGTGCCGATGGAGATGAGGTTAGATATGCAAATTCGAAAAGGCAATTACATTAAGTGGCAACTTTATCGCGTGTTTACGAGAAATTCGAATGAAGATACACGCCAAAAGGTCAGCCACAGATGACAGGGGATACTTCATCAACAAATGGGGCTCCTTGAGATAGTTTATTGAGTCGCAAATGAAGCCGCTCGCCCGCTCGAACGACGCGAAAGTGGTGCATTCGGCGAGTGACTGGCGCTCTGTGCAGCATCTGTAACCTATGAGTTAATAAAAATCAGTGTCATGTCGCTGTTGGCTGTGAAGTGCCCACAAGTGCAGTGAATTAATTAGAACGCAGGTGACGGCTCGCAGTGATGTCTCTTTAAGTGCCTGCTCAGGGCTGGTGGCTAATTGTCGCCATGCAAGTGTGACGGGCACACTAATTTGCAAATTCATAACTCTCCATCCCCGGCGAAAAGGTCTTCGCTTGGATTTATGATTACTGCCTCTGTTCACTGTGATCATCGTCGACTTGGTTGTCTTTCAGAATGTTCAGTGGTCCAGAAGACGTGGTATGACATTTTGAATTAGTCTCAGAATGGTTGCTCTTCGGTGTGCGATTTTCAGCAATCGAAAGCTCTTAAACTCAATTTAAGACAAATTGAACCACCAACAACGCGACAGACTAGTTCACATGCACAAAAAATATGACTTTCCTATACAAACCTTACTTGCCGTATGTCAGTCTTAACGTTGTTCTGACGTAAGTCCTCCTGACGTATGTCACACCTAAGCTCGTTTTGACTCCTAAGTTCGTTTTGACATAACACACTCCTAATATCTTCTTGTCAACGTGTTGACGTTAGCACTGACATTTCACACGAAATGTCATCGAAAACGTCATGTAATCCTCATTTAACGGTCATGTTAGACTTCGCACGTTTTGGCGACTCCTAGCGTCCCTCTCACGTATGTCACTCCAAAGCTCGGTTTGACGTATGTCACTTCTAACGTCCTTCTGACGTATGTTACACCTTAGCTCGTTTGACATAACACTCACCGTACGCCGTTCTGACGGATGTCACTTCTAACGTCCTTCT
Organism: Eristalis intricaria; assembly: GCA_964034865.1. NCBI lineage: Eukaryota > Metazoa > Arthropoda > Insecta > Diptera > Syrphidae > Eristalis > Eristalis intricaria. Next base: position 76,592,234 of record OZ035874.1, read on the forward strand.
CACGTATGTCACTTCTAAGCTCGTTTTGACGTATGTCACTCCTAAGTTCGTTTTGACATAACACACTCCTAACATCTTCTTGTGAACGTGTTGACGTTAGCACTGACATTTCACACGAAATGTCATCGAAAACGTCATGTAATCCTCATTAAACCGTCATGTCAGACTTCTAGTCAGTTTGCCGCCATCCATGCATCCCACACATCTTGTCACTCGAAGTCGTCTCTTTGTCGACCTTGTTCACTAGAGATCTCCTCAAACGCGGATCTATTCACACTTCCCCCGAATCTGCGAGTGAATTATTATTGAAACAAAAACAAATGAAGGCTCGACAACGTCCACCCACGCCTGGAATTAGCGCAATCCAGTCGCACACATGAGGCTTGTTGACACTTCAGACGCCACGCTGTGACTCAGGTGTTAATTTCAATTCGAACTTGAATCGATCGATCGGCTCACGGATCACATTTCGCAGCAAAAGAGTTGACAGCTCATGTCGCTGTCGCGGGGGAACAAATGTGTTCAAGTGTCAAACACAAATCGGATCTGTCTCATCGGTCTCAATCAGTGACACGGCGTGACTTCGGTCGCGGCAAAGTCTTGCTTTCGGAATTTACATACATTCAGTCGACTTAAGGTCAAAAAACATCCGCTTTGGGAAGATCGCTTTTTTGGTCTCTTCGTGTGGTTTTTTTCGACTGATTGGATTGAAGTTTTCATTATCACCCGTCGGAGAGTGGTGCTAAAGTCATTTCTGACGTGATTGGTATGCCATCCGGTTAGCCACCACGAGACGGTTATTAATTGATAAGTTAATGATCCGGCAAGGCTGACCTGTGGCCGTTTTCGGGTGTAAATGCGAGTGACTCAGTTTGATCGAAAGGTTATGTGAGTGTCATTTGTAATCGAAGCAGGAGAGTTCGGCGATCTGAATTATGGAAAGATTAAGGGTATCATGTTTTCGAGCCACGCTTAAACAAAATTTATTGGATTCGATGTTCTCAGTGATCACTTCCTGAGGTCATGCAAATTCTCGAACTCAAAGACTTGGTCATATATATAAACTCTGAACAAAAATGAGACCTTTTTCGTGCCACTCGAGCTGGAGACACAGGTTTAAAATGTCTACCTACAGATTCTGAACGACAGAAAAGTATTTCCGCTGACTAAAGTCCAATCTTCTCATATCAAATTTGTTCTTAGAAAAGGGAACTAGTCCTGGTTGTAATTGCACTCAACTGGGAGTTGAAGCCTTCGCTTGCGAAGCCTCATTAGACTTCTTGAATGAAAACTATTCGTTCTTGATAAAGACCAACTTATTAATTTATTTCGAGATGGCCCTTGCTCCTAAAAGCTCAGCTGTGAAGTCGCCCATCTCGGTAATACTTCATTTCTGATTTATTTCCCTAAGTAGTCTGAAGCTCAACTCAAGGGTCACTCACCTCGTTGACAAACATCTGTCAGTTATTTCCGTTTTGTGCCCTTTTCAATTCATGTCGCGTTTATTTCAAATCCATTTGGAAGCTATCTTCTCATCGACGACGTGGTCTAGGTCTACTAAGTGGTTCCATACCTCCCTCCCATTTTACGATAACGATTCGTTTTTGCGTTATTTTTATTTTTTTGATAAAAAAGAGACATCGACCCCGATTTGAAAAAAGATGATACGAAAGGCAAAGATTCACTGAATTAAAAAGGAGGTAGACGCCTTAGCAGTTGAGAGTGCTGAAGGTTAATTTCAAAACAAGTGCGAGTAGTAATCGCATTTTTTAGGGTTCTGTATTGTAGAAATGTTTTAAAAGAAATAACCAAAGTATTATGCATACACAAAATATAAATTTAAATTGCTATCTCGGCGCAGAGTTTCATATTCTAAAATGTTATATAATTGGCTTAATTCATTTTGGAGGACGGACTGGCCAACATTTTAGAGGTCTCATTCAGAAGACTGAACCTTATCCTTTTTCTAGACATGAAAACTCCTTAAGCATCGAAAGAGGTGCAGCCGTGAAGTATGACAGTTGCTCGTGTAACGAAATGAAACTGGAAACCCAAGAGTAGTCGACGCGCGCTTGTATATCCTTCCACTTGTTGGTGTACGTAACACAAATCTGCACGCAGAGCATTGTTCCATTACCTAAAGTGGCCGTATTCAGGTTTATGACTGGCACTACGGTAAAAAGACTAACAATTCATGGCCATTTTGCGCCTAAAACATTCCTCTTCCAACAGTTAGATATTTTTCCGTTGAATCCCTTAAGGGGGCCATACACATCGGACATGAGATCCCAAATTCGTTTTTCACAGAACTTTGAAAAACATCGCTCGAGAAGTGAGAAGTGACGAGTGTTAATAATACTGGACTAAGTGCATCAATAATAACCTCTTAATGTCTACTACATGCATGCTTCACTACAGTGCAGTCTCGATTAAAGCAACACTCGATTTTTGCAACCAATGTAATGGACTTAATTATTTTCGATTCTTGCAAAAAAATGTTTTCGATTTTCGCAACTTTAAACATTTTACGGCTCAAAATATATACCAGCATTGAAAAACATAATAAGTGTGTACGCTTCAGAGAACGGTTGACGGTATCATAAATTGTCTAAACATAGTTCCGTGCAGAAATGATGTACTATCGATACGGCCAACTTCACACCTGATTGTTCCCCCAACGAATTTGAGTGACTTTTTGGCGGTAATTCACGAAACACTATTCGTCGCTCCATTTTTCATGGAATGAGGAGTATCACTAAACGTTGGAAAACAGTTATCAGAACTCCTGATCATCGGGAGGAAGAAGATTGCGTTCCTTTGCTTTTAATTAGGGATCAAATTTTGTCAGAAATATCTGACATCTCTGAATAGATCTCCGAAATCTAACAAAACGTAGAAGCTTGAGAAGAAGAAGTGTGCGGAAATGGAACTTGTCGATATACAGCCCAGAGTGAAATTAGAAGCCGTAGTAAAATACTCAGAACAAAATGACCTAACTATTGAAAAAGCAGTATGTAACAGCAAGATATTCGGAATAAAGGCGACTGCTGAGTTTCACATATTATGTAAATGAATTTGTTTTTGTTTTTATAAAATAGGAATTCAGGATATTTTATTTATGCGTTAAATACAGTTGAACTTCGATAACTCGAACCACCAATAATAATAATTATATAATAATATGGGCTGCGCTACAGCCCGTAGAGGGTCAGGGCCTAACTTCTCAGCAACCACTTGTGTTGTGCGTGCTATTGTTCTTTCACGAGTGGAAGGGACCTACAGTTAATTGCCGACTCCGAACGGCGAAGTTGAGAAGCTTTTTCTAGACAGGAGTACTCTTTGAGCATTGTCAGTGACTCGAAAGAGGTGGAGCCGTGAAATATGAAAGGTGGTAAATTCGGGAATCGAACCTGGCACCCTCTGCGTAAGAGTCGACGCACTTACCCACTACGCCACGGCGACCCACAACGAACCACCAATTGCCACAAAAAAATTCGAGTTATCAAGACTTTGAGTTATCAAGTAAAATACAAAATTGTTATAAATATTTATTTATCTGTGATATAACAAATAAAACACATACTTCTAATTTAAAATAGTCATTTACACACTGACTGCTGAGCAGATTTTTTATTTCGTTTTTGAAAAAACTTCAATGGAATTTAAAACATTGTAGGTTCACAGAATCATTTGTCGTTTCATGAGTCTTTAAATATAAACACAAAATGAGTAATGAATTTGTAATCAACTTGTGGTGGTTGAATCAAATTAGCCTCATAAGCGCCCTATTACATTACTGCCTCTGTCATCGTTACTGCCGAGCTGAGAAGATTCGGACTCACATCTAAAAATCTCCAAAAACTGGGGGAAACTCTAACCAAAGTAACAATATCGCTAACCATCTGCAGAAAATCTTCGTACGTAACACCTTGTATATTTCTGTTATTTTTTAAACTTCAAATTCCATCTTCAGTTGAATTTCTCCCTCATTTCTTTCGTTTGGGAGATCAGTTCTGAAGATCAACGGAATTCATCCTCTTTCCCCCGCTCAGAATTTTCATTAAAAGACGGTCCAATGCCCCGAAAGCGATTCCTTATAAAACGATCTTATAGAATACGCCGAATTTGGGAGCTTCTCTTCAGAATTCTACCTATGGAAGGTGACGTCAAATAATCTGACATTCGCGTAATCGAAGTTCTCTGTTCCTACAGTTCTCTCTACCTTCGAAGAAAAAGTCATTTAAGACGTGATTATTTGACAGCTTACGTGGACTAAGCCATCATTAGCTGTGTTTTTTGCAAGCGTATATACGCTTAAATTTCAATTTGCATGTAAAATACGCTAACAACGAATCCTATATCCGCTTAAGTTACTCATCATATCTATCGCCGCTTAAGAAATAAGCGCGGATAAAAACAATGCTTCCAAACATTATTTTCTGTATATTCATTCCTGAATTTATTCATTCATTTATTAGGTTGCTGTATGTGGCTTACATCTGCAGGTGTGGTTGCTGTATTAGATCATTTTAAATTATTTTGGCATCCATAAGTATGCAATTTTTGGTATACCCAGAGTGTCTCTGCTAAATATACCGCTTAGGTTTCGTCGTGATTAAAATTGTTTTTATTTTATAATTATTAAGTGTTTTTGCTTTTAAAGTGATGGTCACGCTACACAGTCACAAAACGAAGATTGTGACCATCAAAGATCAACCATCATCTTCCACTACTACACCCCTGACTGCTTAGCAAATGTCATAAATGTCGTCGGTGCTGCCAAGATTTTATGATGAAACATTAAGTGCCGATGATCGTTTTTGTGCACTTTTAAATTAAGCGTATATACGCTTGCAAAAAAAACAAAGCTTATGTCAAACTGATTCTTTTTAGAACTTTAGCCTCAGTATGAATCAGATAATTCAGCCTGCATTTCAAGTTTGTTTTAATTTCCTTTCAATTTGTGCGCTCCACTACTGCCGTGATCCTACTCTGTTGAGCTTTCTTTAAAATTAAAGTCCATAACTGGTAGCGTCAGCAATGCATGGAGTCCTTTCGCTTTAAGTGCTCTAGCAACCAAAACAGTGGTGAACTCAAAGACCAGCAGTTCTTGCTTCGAATTGACAGTACTTTCGAAAATTGATTCCGACTCGATTGTCGATAGGAAGTAACGGCAGCTTACGAATTCATCGAGCTGCTCTGAGAGAACGTGAACGGTCTTGGGACTTTTCAAAGTGTGGTAGAAAAGAAGTCTTGGACAGAGCGTCACAATGGGCAGCTATAACTTCGTCTCGTCTACCTCGCAGTAAATAGTACAAACAACATCAGTACCGAGATCAAACGCAGAGTAACTCTTGCCAACCGCTGTTTCTATGGGCTCAAGAGGCAATTGAGTAGTAGAGCCATCTCTCGAAGGACCAAGCTGACCTTATACAAGACCTTGATCATCCCAGTCCTGCTGTACGGCACGGAGGCATGGACAATTCACAAATCAAAAGCGGATGAGGAAGTCCTTGGTATCTTCGAGAGAAAAGCTCTGCGTGTGATCTTTGGTCCTGTTTGCGTTGACGGTTTCTGGAAGAGAAGATTCAACCACGAACTGTACGGGCTGTACAGCGATGTGAGTCTAGTCAAGCGTCTTCGGATCCAACGCCTAAGATGGCTAGGCCATGTAGAGCCTATGGACAACTCAGCTCCGGCCCGAAGAGTCTTTGACTCCGAACCCGTGGGACAACGCAACAGAGGACGCCTGCGCTTAAGGTGGCACGCCCAGGTGGAGAAGGACCTCAACCAACTTGGCGTGTGACACTGACAGACAGCTAGCCAGAGACCGTGCTAGCTGAAGAGGCTTGTTGGTTGAGGCCCAGGTCCACCCCGGACTGTAGAACCAAATAAAGAAAGAGAAGAAGAAGAAGGTAGAAAAGAAAAGAAAAGAAAAGAAAAGAAAAGAAAAGAAAAGAAAAGAAAAGAAAAGAAAAGAAAAGAAAAGAAAAGAAAAGAAAAGAAAAGAAAAGAAAAGAAAAGAAAAGAAAAGAAAAGAAAAGAAAAGAAAAGAAAAGAAAAGAGTCTTCTCTTCTTAGAGGTAAATTGCAAAAAGCATGGCGTTTGTTTATTAAATTTTTAAGGGCTAGGTTAGGTAAAGGGACTTTCACCAGCACATTTAGACCATGTTGAAGGAGTATATATACCCACAGTCAGGCTACTACCACAGATTTACCACTCAAGGGATAGTGCCGTTAATATGATCCCAATGGCAAATGGTGACGGGTCCAGATTTGTAAACTAGACCAAAGCGTATTATCTTTGCTTTCACTGGGATTCGAACTCAAGCAACTGTGCCATTCAGTCACATGTTCATCGCATAAAGTCGCAAAAAGTGACTGTCTGTCAACTGACTGTCAAAGTGAACGAGCTCACATGACACTTCACAATCGCAACGAGTAAATTTCAGGAATTTGTCGCAAAATGTCGCGATTGTCGCAAGATTAAATTAATCATACGTACTGGCAACAGTATTCACAAACTTGCATTTAAATCGCTGCGATTAAAAGCGTCATTGCAACGAGAGTATGGACGCGCTTGCGATTTTCTATCGGATCATAACTTGGTCGTGAAAAATTAGGCGTATCTATTGTTTAATACATGCATGTACAAATATGCGACTAAAAAAATGGAACAACCCCCTTTCTATTCACGATTTTTGGCCGAATTAAAAATGTGGCACATGGATTAGCACGAATCTTATCAACTGATTCGTTACCAGACATTTCACAAGCGGTGTGATTGTCAGAGAGAGATTGTCAAGAAACAAGTCGAAAGTGCGTGAGGGTTTATGATAGTCCGCATGACTCATTTTACGGTAAGACAATCGCCAATTGTTGCGATTATTTCGTCGCATTTGTGTGTATTGACATAAAAAGCTGTGTGTTATATTTTTTAGCGGCTGAATAATCGTGCGGCAGAAAACCACAACAGCGTGCAAAGTCGTGTCTTTTGACGAACACGATTTTTTATCGCTGCGATGAAAAACCCATGTGTGCACCTAGCCTAAGACTCACATTCCGCGTTAACTCATAAATGAAATGAAACAATTCTCCACACTCCTTTGTGTTTAAATTTTATAACTCAGGCATCAGTTGTAACACTTCTTTATCAAATTGATAGGCAGACTAGGCAGCAGAAATATGAAGTATTACAGCGATAGCCGACTTCACAGCTGTTTGCCCCCTAGTCCATCGACGAATTTGAGTACTTTTCTGACAGATATTCATGCATTTTTGACGGTCATTCAAGAAATAAAGTGAATACCGTTCTCTGATTGGTCAATTTGGTTGGTTTGAGAAACCGACATAAAAAACAGTTGTCAAACATTTTAAGGGACAAGAGAGGTAGCACTCGAGCATCTCTGTAATACTTCATTTCTGCTAGGCAGCAAGGCAGTGTCAACCGGACCTTTTGAAATCTTACTTTTATAAGGGCCTACACACAAGAAGCGATTTTAATTTCCCATAACCTCAAATATTGAATCCGTGATAGCTTTTCCAGGGCAACATCGCTAAACAGTCCACTCAATTCTTGGAAACCATTCAGCGACAAAACAAACTGATCAAAGTTGTCAAACATTAACGCGTGATATAACAGTGAGTCCATTAACTTGTTCATCAAGTTTCAAGCCCGGAAGTTCACATTCTTCTCGCGATTAGTCATGAGGGCAGTCTCAGTCTTGTGGTCAGCATAAATCAAATAAAAGCTCACTTCGAGTTTGTGTTTGATTAACTAGAAACTTCCCCTCCAATAGGAAGTAAATTCAATTAGCAGACTTCACGCAGTCTGGAAAATTCCCCGAATCAGTCGTGTCTTCAAATTTAACTCGAAAAATCCCACCCAGGCCCACTTAGCATAAACGTTGGCCGAAAATCGGTAACCATCCCCAATTCAAATGGATGCGCCCACAGAAGCTTCTTCAAGTCGGGTAGTCATTTGCATTTTTTTAACATTCTCGTTGTCATCGGCAGCGTCACAGCAGCCTTCACACCAAGTAGCGCTTCTCTCGTGAAGACATCTGCTGCTCTGCTCAATCGACAAAAGGTTGCTCCAGCCCGCGTCTTTGTTTAGAACAAAAAAAGTCATTAAAACCGTGCTAGGCAGTGCCAACCGGATTTCTTGGTTCTGACACTCTTTTTTTGGTCACATTTCCCGCTCGCCGCCATCCGCAAAGGCCGCGCCGTCCACCAACCGGGCTCACGTCCGTCGCTCAAACGAGACGTCTTCTCGAATTGTGTTCTAATGGAATCTAATTAAAAATTCACCGGTACCGGTGTGCTGGTGTGCTGTTGTGCTCTGCGGAAGACGCGGACGCTCGCCAATCCACTCGAGATTATGCGGCTAAGCCGGGCCAATATGATTATGTAAACAACAACAACTGGCAACAGTCAATAGTCAACAAGTGTGCCTCCAGTTCGGCATCAGTCATCGGCGGCATTGTGATGAAATTCATCGATCTTAACTGCCGCTAGCCAGTTCCTGCTTTGAGCCACGAATTCGCTGACAGTGGCCGCAGTTGTCTGCGTCCAACAGATGGTGCAATTGTTTTGTTGCCGGAACCAATGTGGTAGTGCTTGGTGGCTTCATTCTAAAATCCGCACGAACGCCCGCGCACCGGTTCACGTGCGAAAACAGCGAACTCATTCAAGAGACGATGGGGAACGAGTTTCAATTTTTGTTTTTTTTTGTTTCATTTTTTGGCATTTTTTTGTCAGTCGCTTCAGTCAGAGAGATGCACAAAAGAGGAAGCAGATTGAAGGAAGGTTTCACATTGACTTTGTTCAACTTCCAGTGAATGTCCTTGGCGGTCTGGTTGCGATATCAGTTCCGTTGAGAACTTGCTGGCTCGTAATTATGGTAAGTGGCTGCGATATCCGTGTGCTGTTGCGGGTGATATATTTTACTGCGAAATTGGAGGCTTCCAATGGCATGTGGTGCCTTAATTAATGGACAAGGATTGACTTAATCTCTTGAACTTCTCGTTCAAAATGCGATTTGTTTGTCTGCTGGTGGCATTGCTCTCGTGGTTGCCTTGAATGACATTCTTTTTAGTTTTGCTTTCTTTCGTGGTCAGCTGTCTAAGTTCAACGGATTGCAAGGGCAGTTGGAACGACGTTCTACCTTCGGGCGATGGAAAATGCGTCATGTGCCCTCAAACGAGTGAACGTGGCGATTCTCTTAACCCAGTCATCGGTCATTGTGAATCTGGTAATGCGTCAGCAAGTTTACTGAGCAGCCTATACATGTATTTTAGGTTAGAGTGGCGCCACGTGGACTTATCACATTTTTATAAGAACAGAGACTAAGGGAGACACCGAGATCAAGCTTAGACGTTAAGATGTTAATAAGTTCCAAGACCACCATGAGGAGTTTTTTCCCAGACGTACACAGAGAATCCCGCAACTGAAGGCCAGAAGTCTCTTTCTCACCAAGAAGGGTGCAGTGAGTGGATCGAAGTGATCTTTTCCGTAAGGCCTATACTCTGAGCAGCGAATGGGAAAACAAACTTTGCCTAGACCAGTGGACACATGGTCATGATCCTAGGCAGTCCAAGAGATTAGTCAGGCTTTATTCAAATACTACATCTCAATAAAGGCTAACAAGTTTTCTTACCAGCCACTGCGGCCTGAAATATCACGTTTACAAACTAAAACTGTGTCAAGACACGATTTGTCGGCTTTGCCTTGAAGAGGACGAGACTTCCGAGCACATCATGTGGGAATGTGCGGCAATTTCGTTCTTTTCGGTGTTTCGAAAACTCATGCTTTCATCGAAAGCCAGTTGGCCATAAAGTGCAAGCTTACCAAACTGATCGATCAAATAAATTTACATTACATTATAAATTTTTAAAATCATAATTATAAGGTTAACAATTCATTTTATTGTTAATTTGACTTTTATTTATTACAATAGTGATACTAATAGATGAAAGCCACCTTTTCTTAATTGTTTTATATTTTGTACAGTGTTCTGGGCAATTAAAAGAAAACATCCAGGAGGAGATAACTCGTTGATGTCATTTAAAAAAATAAATTTCAATAAACGTTTATTATGTTAAATAATTGATCAACAAAATAATATTTTTAGTTTTATTTCTATTCATGTTTAATGAAATAATTATTTTATTTAGGTTTTTAAATTAATATTCCGGGGTTTTTAAGTAAATCCCCCTCAATCGAATTGTCTCGGGATACCATAATTTGTTTGAGTTAAAGGGAGTTTGACCTAGGGAGAGGTTTGTATATGGAAAGTTGAGCGAAATGTACATATTTAAAATATGGCGAAAAAGTTCGAATTAGAGAGAGCTTTAATTTTGGGAGAGTTCACTGTATAACGTACATACATATCCTCTATAGTTGATTGATTTTTTTGTGGATGGGGCATATGGAGCTGATGTTCCACTCGTCAGGCACGCTTTCGTATATAAGTTATTCCTGTCACAAAAGTTTGCACATATTGGGATGTGGATTCGTTGTCAGTTAACGTCGAAGGTTATTGACTTTAAGCCATTCCAGCCAGAACACATGCTGACTGACCCACAGTTTCTTCCTGCAAGCGAAGCAGTGTACAGAAGGACTGAGCTGACCACTCTTGACAGCAGGATTCTATGAGCGTATCTAGATTTTCGAGGAGAGTCCTGCCTGCATCATCGACGCCTTCTTACTGGAGTACTCAATATAGGTTTCCAAGTGCAGTATTTTGTCGACTTTTGATCTCATTGTCTGATTTCCGATCCGGATGTTTGCGTACTCATCCCTCTTGCGGTTGATTATTAAGATAGCCTCTGTCTTGTGGGCAGCTTGTTCTAGACCGGCACCAGCCAATCCTTTACGACTCTCACGACTCTGAATGCTCCGTATACGCCCGGTGGCCATCCTAAACAACTCTTAATTATTTCTCCTCGCCCCCGATAAATTGTTAGGTACACGCCCCTTGGCCTTACCCGATACTCTTACGACACTCTCCTCGTCCTTTTGGAAATATTACGTATATGCCCCGTCGCCGTTCTAATCAACCCGTAAGACTCTATTCTCGCGTTCAGGTAGAATGTTACGTATACGCCACGCGGTCTTCAATAATTTCAGTTTCGGAATTGCCGATCTGTTATCCCTCTGTTTCTGAAACTGATTAGTTTATTTAAGAATACAAATCGATAGCGTGTTTCGACGTTAAATTCAAATAACGCTAAGGATTCGATTTAGCAGGTAGACCTAGCCAACCGATCCATTGTGCAGAGTGCGTACAGAGAGACCAGACATTTGACAGGACATCGAGAGATTTTGTTCAGTATCTTCGTCAAATATATACAATATTAAGTAACAGTAGAAAGAGACGAGCAGTTCCTGAAGAACAGTTCACTGTATAATATGGTTCGCACGAGTGTAAAAAATCGCACGAGTGAACAAACTCGCTAATCTTTCCAAAAACGACTTATACCGATTTTAACCATTTTAACGCCTGGATTGCCGCCTGATCTGCATCCAAACCAGACCCCACAACATCATCCTCATATGTGCAGAAGATGTATTTGCAGCTCCGCAAAGCCTCTACTTTATGTTATTTACCACCGCTGACAAGAAACAAGAAAGATCAAAAAAACATGGCCACATTCTAGAGAACCGGCACCCAGGCACTTCGAAATTCTGATGGAAATCTTTAACTGCGGGAAAAGTGGATAAGTTTCAGCAGCACTTCCAAAAGCAGCTTAGCGGGCTGGATCAGGAGACAGTGGTAGGGAATGAAGAAATCCCAACATCAGTCGACGAATTAGTCCTCGCACCCAACTTTGAAGAAGTCGACACGGCCGTTAAAAAGCTGGTTTGAAGAACAACAAAGAAGCAGGCTCAGACGGCGTACCATCGAAGCTCTTTAAGGCCGCTTTCGATGTTCGGGTAGGGAGCATGCCCTAGATCATCTGTAGAAAAAGAAAACATCATTTGGGAAAACGAAAACATGCCCAACAACTGCAATATCAGCTCCATATCCTCCATGCACAAAATAGGCGATCCTCCCTCTTGCTTCAACTATAGAGGTGTATTCCTGCTCAACATCGCCTATAAGATCCCGAGCAGTGTGCTGTGAACGTGGAGAGCTGTTCTGCACCGCGGTAATCGGCATGTACCAGTCCGACTTTTCGGCCCCGAATTCTAATCGATACGCATACCAAGACATTTATCGCAAAGAGCTCTCTACGTAGCTGTACCAAGATGTGGATGTATTCCAGAAGCTTGACACTGGTCGGATATCCGGATATCTTTCCGGAAAATCGTAAAATCATTCAAAGATAAATAAGCGCGTTCTCCAATCTCCATTCATGACAGTCTCATCAATCCGGTGACAAATTTGACTCGTTTTTCCATCTAGGCAGGATCGGAATCCGAGGAAGAATCGCGGAATCAGTTCAATTCCTTTGTTGTTAATCCAAACCTCGATTCACTGTTGCACTATCGACATGATCATTGCTACTGTAGATCGAAAGATGAACAACGTGACCAGTCTCTTTTGCGGAGGCGACAAGGTCAAAAATAGTTAAACAACCTCCAAGTCTTACCCAAATACTGCAACAAAGAATCCAGTCTGCAATTAAAGAAGAAATCAGGTTAGAATATTTTTAAACTGTTTTCGCGGCAATTATCGAGACATTCTACTCGTCACTTTGAGTCACGGCAGCGATGACTTTCTAGCGACACACTCGACCTTGACTGGTTGATTGATCCTCTGTCACTGGAACTGACACTGTAGACTTGTTCCCCCCGAAAAAAAAAAAATCATCGCCGGAGGTAAACACGAAGTTAATCATCCGCTCAAGGGCACGTTGCATTCTAATCCTGAGTCAAACGAACCAAAGTCGTCACAATAATTCGCGCTGGGTTTCAGTTCTTTAACCTATCGCATGATCGATTATCACGAAGGTCAGGTGAACTGAGTTGACAGCGCCGAGCTTTTTGACACAGCCCCCATCCGAGCGGATCACACTGCATACCAGCCATCAATCGTCACACAATCGCGTCCGGATCTCGTGCCCAAAGTAGAACCACATCCCCAGACAGTTATGGCCGAGCCGAAGAAATACGAGTTCATCAGCAGCTTTAGGCCCCTATCTCGGTCGTTATATCGAGTGTCGGACGCGGGAATGTCGGAACCAAATTTACATAACACACATTTCTGAACTTTTATGGTTGTAGCGTGTGCAGCACGAATTGCTGCAGAAAACGTTCTTCTCTCAGATGGTTCTCGAGATATCTCCGAAATTACCATCGTTGATTGGCGTCATAAGTCGGCTCTGATTGATTGGGTGGAACTTCCAGTTCGACGAAACGCCAAGGAACGCGTGAGGACCGGTGAATGACTTTATTTCGTTTTGCTAACGACTTTTCGGTTAGTAATTGACAGAAATTGTTTCTCGAAGTGGTACTTCTCTGAAATTGAACTGGTCGTTAATTGATGTGAATTTTGTTTGTGAACAAAGGGTTGACAGACTTACTTTTTCACACACTGCTCGTGATAAGGTGGCTCTGGGAAAGGGAGCGCATTCGGTTAAGATCGGTGTAAGTCGTTTTTGGAAGATTAGCGAGTTTGTTCACATGTTCGAACCAGCAGTTATTCAGGAACGGCTCGTGACCTTTTGTCTCCCTCTACTGCTATTCCCTCCGGTGATTGTACAGTAGACGTTCGATATAGTGAACTAATAAAACCTGGCCTATTCACTATAACCAGATTATCCATTGCCAGACTGCTTGAAGCAAATTGCATCAAAATGTGTATGCTTTTACGTGGAATTCGTCAACATTAGAATAAAATTACAATTTTCCTTTCTTGTCCTTATTGTTAGTTGCCCCTTCAAGTACTTTCTCAAATATTTGAACAGCATATCTAGAAGACACTGAACAAATCGGATCATCTACATTCGGTTGTTGTTCTCTTTTGCCTTGGTGTTTGTTCTCTTCAATATCTGAAGATTTATGATCTTAGTTACAGTTGTTTATATCGGCTGCCGGTTGTGAGAGTCCTGTTATATGGTTCAGAAGGTTCATAACTTCTTTCGTGGCTACTGTTTTAGCATTTGATTCTAAATTGTTGAGAAAAATACTCACCGCCAAAATCGTCTTTCGGATCATTTTCAAACGCAGCGACGTTTTTCCACCATTTCGCAATGACTGAAGATCTGATTCTATCGATCAAGTTAAAAACTTCTTCTCCTTTATTTGGCGCTACAGTCCGGGGTGGACCTGGGCTTCAACCAACAAGCCTCTACTGCTAGCACGGTCTCTGGCTAGCTGTGTCCAGTGTCACACGCCAAGTTGGTTGAGGTCTTTCTCCACCTGGGTGCTCCACCTTAAACGCGGGCGTCCTTCTTCTCGTCCCGGCAGGCTTCTGTCTGAACCAGAGATAATGGATGATAGAGATATCCAACTTCGGCCATTTTTTCCCCTAGCCCACAAAGAAGATGTAGTGGTAATCCCTTGTATTTCACTTATACATTTACAACGCTCGTCAATTCACCACAATATGGCGGCCGATTCGTGAATTTTGTGGGAAAAAAGCGGCAGATTCATGAATTTAGTGGGAATCCATGTACTTTCCATGTAACGTACATGGGTATGTTGTTCGGAGGGTGTTCAAAAGTTGACTAGTATTTTTAAGGGAATTTTCTTACATTGTTATATGGACTTTTGTGAATAAAAATGCATTGCAATGCCCATTTAACTGGAACTATTTGATCTAAAATTAATTCTTAAGTGTATATATAGCCTATTCATAAACCATACCTGACAAATTAACTCAAAAAATGAAGCCCGCTTTATACACTTAAATCATGAATTCTGAAAAACTCATGAATTCAATTTAAACAATTTGATAAGAACAATGGCAATATATTGCAACTTTTACTAATGCTAAAAAATTATTGTCAAAACATCTTATTTGTGATTCACGCTTCAATAATATTTTTATTATTGGTTAACTGTATTGTTTATGTTTTATTATTGATGAACTGTGTGAATGTATTATTAATTTTTATTCATACGAACAAATTCACACTATGTTGTGCATTCATTAATTATGTCTAAGTATTTCAGATTGTAAATTGCTGAAAGTTTAAATGAATTGACTTCATGAACATAAGCTTTGTTCGTTCGTTTACCCCTCCATAATGTGTTGAAAATTGAACATCGAAATTTGAAAAAACGTTCAAATAACGCGAATTTTCAAATGAAAACTTTAATTCACCCCAATACAAAGGTGGGGAAGGGTATCAGCTGTCTCCACAGCTGTTCTCAAGAGCTCACACGTATTCACAGACAGGGGACAAAAAGCGTATAAAAAACGCTGTCAGATGAAATCAAGGGGCAAGAGAGGTAGAAGTTGGATATCTCTATTATAGGTTATCTCTGGTCTGAACCTTATATCCACTGGATAATTGTTTCACCCTCTGATAAAACTTTCGGACATCGTTCCTACCGTAGCACCTCTCCATCTCCTCGATCGCGCGCTTCTCGTGTTCTTTCTTCTTTCTCCTGAGAAGCCGGGTCTCGTCCCTTCGTCTCTGTTCGTAGAGCTCACGAACAGCTCTCGTCGTTCGTTGCAGCGTTGATTTGTAGGCTTTCAGCTTCGCTGCATGCCAAGTTAAAAACACCGTCTTTTATTTTTACTCTCTTAATTGACTCATAAATGTTGTCTGAAAAAAATCGTAATTTTTTAAAATTAACTTTCAATATAATTGTGGGTTAGGGTCGGTTAAATGGTGATGAGCACTTACTCTTTTCGGAAGCAGCAATTGAAAGCAGCAGATGTTCCTATAAAAAAGTTTGATCAGGCGGATAGTATTTTGATCCATAGGCTGAATTAGTGTTTTGACGTTATGGTGAACTAGCACACGCTAAAAATGTGATCCTTTGTCATTCTGTCTTTCGGCGTGGAGAAGTTTTTTCACTGGATGCTACATATGTCATTTCCGGAAGAAGGATCCAATATAGACCTGTTTCATCAGCTTTGTGCAATTGTTAGTTGCAGCTCCAACTTTTTCTCGTTGATTTTCTTCTTAAAAGGGCAACCTAGATTTGTAATTTTTTGCGCATATTTTCCTTTGAAATTGTGCCTTGAGAATTATTTCAGAAACGAAAAAACAAAAAAAATGACATAAAAAGGAAGAATTACAAGGTGTGGTAGATTTCGAACTTGGGTAGTAGATGTGGTAGATTTGGA
This sequence comes from Eristalis intricaria, assembly GCA_964034865.1. Taxonomy (NCBI): domain Eukaryota; kingdom Metazoa; phylum Arthropoda; class Insecta; order Diptera; family Syrphidae; genus Eristalis; species Eristalis intricaria. The sequence continues at coordinate 76,608,482 of OZ035874.1, forward strand.
AATTTCGCAAATTATTGGCATCTCAATCACAATTGTGGTAAAGTCTTAACATTGCTTGCTCACTAGAGCGTAATCGCTAACCAGTCTCGCGAAGTAATACCTAATGGCAGTTCTACGGGGATAGAAGATGTGGCTTGGAACGTAGGCGCGTGGAGATAGGACAATACTATCCCGGCGGAAACCATAAAAAAAGAGTCGTGAGAGTAGCTAGTAAGGCCGTGGGGCGTATGCGTAACATTTTACAAGGGACGGGCAGACGGTCGGTACAATTTTTGAAGGCTCGATCAAATGTGTGCGGCCTTAAAGTGGCCATGTGCATGTCGAATGTAGGCCTCGAGCTCGTCCAAAATGGTTGGCTAGAGGACTTGCCGTACCAGCAGAAAAAATAATGGCGTCAAGTTGCACGGTCGCAGGGGCCAATTGATGAATGGAAGCCGTGAGATGACCCAGTCGTCAGATTTCTTCTTCACATCTTCGAGAGTTGCATCGTATGTACATGCTAGCATATATCGATGTTATCGGTAACAGAAAGCTAACTAACATCGCTCAAGACCTGTTTGATGGCTTACGGTCCAAAAAAGCGTACTCACGCTTAGCCTTTTCTATGGTGCGGTGACTTGCCTGCACACTGATGCTACGATGATGACGACGACGATACGATGCGAGACCTCACGACGAAATTCTAATTGCTTATTTACAAATGAGCCGGAATTACGATATGTTTTAATAATCTCTGCAAATGCAGCAAGCGTGAAAAGAGGCGTAATAAAATGGTAAGCTTTTCTGAATATTTTGACAGCTGGATGTCATTTGTAACCTTTACAGTTGCTGAAAATTAATAATTGGAAAAACTGTCATTGCTATCTGGTCACCCTTTAGATTGGGGTAATTTGTTGATAACATTAGCCCTCCTTCGCGGGGTTCGGAGATAAAATGTGAAGGGTCCTTCATTCTCTAGAACAGAGGCACTTTATACTCCTTCTTTATTTGGCGCTACAGTCCGGGGTCGATCTAGGCCTAAACCAACAAGCCTGCCCAACTAGCTATATCTCTGGCTAGCTATCTCCAGTTTCGCTCCAACTTGGCTTGAGCCGAGACGGACCTGCAAAGGCCTAGTTAGGCTATTTTCGTTGTACAGTCCGTCCTGGTGTGATCAAGGTCTTATTTAAAGTAAGCTTGGTCATTCGAAAGGTGGCTCAAGTAGCGGTTGGCTAGACTCTTTTTAGCCGCTTCCATCTCAAAGCCTGCAAACGCCTCATCGACTGCTCGCTGTGTTCTGTACCTCTTATGTTGGAGCGTGAGTTCTACACGATCTTCTGCCGGCCCTTGTCTAAATTCTCATTTGACAGTGAAGGTTTCTGTGAGTTAATTACCGGCCTATGGATGGAGCAACGAAAATTGTTTATGGTCATCCTTTACAATCTGACGAGTTTGGCAGGAATGTCAAAACTGGACATGGAGTTGCACAGCCCGTTTCTATGAACGCTGTCATTTACGGCCTTGAAATCGACGAATAAGTGGTCTCGGTCTTGTTCAGAAGGACATTCTCCGGGATTTGCCAGAATGTGAAGATTTTGTGGACCCTGGTTTATCCGATGGTCGACGTCCCCGGCCTCAAATCGCACTGGTTAGGACAGGTTAGTGAAGATTTGTTTCAGGCGCACACACAAAACGGTGAAGAGGTACTTATAAGCGATGTTAGGGAGACTTATCCCTTGGTAGTTAGCGCGGTTGAAGGGGTTTCCTTTCTTGGGGATCGTCTGCCTGATCCTGGCCAGATTCCAATCGTTGGACATGTTTTGCTCTGACCAACATCATTGCCGTAACGCCTCTCCATTTCCTGGACCCCTTCTTACCTTTTCCTTCTGAGAAGCCGGTGCTCTTGCAAGCCTTTTAAGTTCGTAGAACTCACGAATCGCTCTCGTCCAGCGTCGCTTTATCTGCTGCTTGCTGCTCGCTGAATGCGCATGCCTGCACTCGTTGTCAAACCAGGTGTTTTTTCTGGGTGGCGTCTTAAAACCACACGTTTTGACAATGCTTCCTTTGTTCGTAGATTGTTTCGCCCGGCAGAGTTGGACTCTCTGAGAGCTTCAGGGAGACTCGATCGGCAAAGTTCCTAGCCGTCTATTGCAATTGTAGCTTTCAGAAGTCAAACTGTTTTTGGTCTTGCTCTACTCTGTTGTCCTATCGATATCCATGTTCTTACCTTGGCTACAACAAGGAAGTGATTCGAGTCGATGTTGGCTCCTCGGAACGTTCGGATATCAAGTATGCTGGAAGAGTGCTTGACGTCGATCGCAATGTGATCAATCTGGTTGACAGTCGATTAATCAGGAGATCGCCAGGTGCCTGTGCGGATGGTGACGTGAGGGAATCGCGTTCTGGCTACAGAGAGGTTTCGGCCCCTTACAAAGTCAAACAGCCTAAGTCACTTGTCGGACCTGTTGTCGTGCAGGCTGTGCTTCCCGATGACTCTAGCAAAGACGTCTACCTTGCCCAGCTTTGCGTTGAAACGATCTTGGTGTCATAGCTGGGGCATTGATATGTCCTTTCTAGGAAATCATAGAAGTCATCTTTGCTCGTCCCCATCTTTAGCCTCGGTTGGGGCGTGGGCGCAGATTAAGCTGGTGTTGCCGAATGTAGCCTTGATGTAGATTGTTATGAGGCACTCAAGGTCTACTTCAAACAAAGAACCCGCATCCAAACAAGAGCTGTCTTCGATCTTTGTAGCAATCATCGAAATAGACGTGGCAGTTTTGCATCCATTTTTTGCTCGGCGCAGCCCACAGCACCTCCTGGATGGCGCTGATATCTGCCTTAGAGGTTTGTAGGACCTCTGCACGCTCGTCGGATGCACGTGAAGTACCCTTATTCCGTTGTCCATGGTCGTCAGCAGTAGGGCCTGTTGTTCGTTCTCAACTAAGCCTGGGTAACTCCCCAGAAGTTACCCCACGCGCAACCCCTGAACCTAGAGGCCAGGATCCTGGCTGAAGCCCCTGCAGAAGAAGCAGCGGCTTACTTTGATTCACCTCTAAACTGTTGCTGTAAAAGCTATCTAGAGGGCTCTGCGAGGAGGTTGTGTATCAACTTGAGCTGTGCATTTACAGGGATCGTTGCTGAAATTTCGTCATGTTGGGGGGAATAGACAACCCATGCCCTCCGGCAAAGTAATTCACCACACAGAAAATAACCGGAGCCCTTTGTCTAAATGAGTGGCAAGCTGCATTAGGATATATTGAGGATAATCCTGTGTCATTTCAAAGCATTTTAAAGTTAACTAGAACTGGCAACTGTTTACCGTCTAGGAATTCTTCCTTCTTTCTGTAACTACAACAGTTCCTGAAGATAGCTTCCCTTCAAAGATGATCGTGCTCAGTCGAACCTCTTCCGAGTCGTGTTCCATTCGCTCCTCATTAATGATTCTTTTAAAAATTATCGCATTCGATTTTCATCATCGAAAACGACATTTGCAATCACTTACGTGCACGCCAATGATTTGGGCCACAAAATCCAGTCTCTGCTACACTCCGTTACACACCGTTATACATCGCATAACGCCAGCTCATGAATAACCTTTGATACGATTTAAATGATATCTGCGCGATGATAAATAGAAAGCCCGTCATCAATCACGGTGTTGCATGAGTTCGACAAATATGCTGCTTATCGGCTCCAAGCCATGGCAACGGCAACGGCCACAGCCGTGGGCGTTAACCATTAATATTCATTGTTTGTGTGTGAATTAATTCGACAACCGATCTCTTCTCCCGACGCGTGATTGATCGAAATGCAAAACTAAAGCCAGCTTCAGGAAATACCTTCGGAGTACAGTGCAAGTTGTTACGAGTGAAGTACGTGCTCCGCAGAAGGTCGTCCGCGGCACCCAGGCACCCTTCGAACAGAAATTCCATCGATTTTCTCATTTATTTTCTTCACTGACCGCGGACGCATCATTGACGTATGATGCAATCCACTGACGTGAAGCAAGCTCTTGTGGAAGTCAGCTGCACGACTGCGGCCATGCGCGAACAATTAATTGTCGTGTCCAAATTCAGGTACTACTAGATTCCTCAGGCCAGCAGCGACAAGTTCACCGTCAACTCGCTCCGATCCGGGACCTTTTACCGAGAATCTCCGAGCGTCTACTGATGTGACCGCGGACATAACTGAGAGCATCTCGTCTCCTGCGGCTGGCCCCAAACACAGATCGAATCCCAAAGAGCGCGTACAGACATCTAGCATTCAAATGACCTCCCCGGATGATAACCAACATAACAACTTACTCAGCTGCAGTCCGTGCCGCAAACAGCATTTCATCTAGCAGCCAACAAGGGGCCATTAACATGGTCTATAACATTTCGTTTTCAACCACCTCTCGATGGCAATCAGCGTTGAAACCTGAAAATGCAACCGCAACGACGAGTACCCATCTCTCGCAGAAAAAAAATGACTTTTGAGGTCAGTGGAATGCGAACCAGCAGTGGTAACCAGCGATCCAGTCGCAGAAGTCAAACCACCAACAGTCACACGACGACCCATGAACTTTCCCGAAACCTCACCGAACAACAATGAACCGACAAAAAAAAACAGCAAAAAGTGAAACAAAACGAGAACCTTTTGGAAACTTTTGGAATTCGCCAAATGAGCAATGCCGTTGCGCTGCCGCGCCGCCGCCGCCGGAGGAAACCACATCAAATTTGTTGATGTTTCTGAACGCTTCGGGGGCTCCGTAGGGTGTTGCTGGTTTTTATGGCACTCGGGGAACACAGGGAATGCGGAGATGAATGTGCTCCGCTGGCGATTGGATTCGAAGGTGAATGAGGATTTTCGACTGACTGGGAAGAACCTTTTCCTAGGTGCGCCTTGACACTTTGGGCGTGAGCGATATTAGATGTCTGTCGGTTGATTGTTGCGAGTCTGTCAGTTTTGAGTTCTCGGAAGCGCATGGGCATGAACCAGTTTTGAAACTGAATTGGGCAAACAAGTCACTTGGACAAAGAAAGTGATACTAGGTCCTAATTTTGTCGGATTTAGGTTTGAAGTCCGTGATTGATTGTGTCTGTGTTCCTTCGTTTGTCTCGAAATCTTGACGAAAACACGGATGAGGGAATATGGTGAAGCAGATTAGCGGTGGCTGTTGGGATGCACTTAAATTTAGATGGACGCACATTGAGAACTGGTGGGGAACCATTCGGAACTGAGAATGAAGTGGTGTAGGTTACGCATAGGTGTTCTAATAAAATCCATGGAGTCTTTGAAGAAGTGGGGTATTGACGGTATTCAGGGGAATACACCATGTTTTCAAAAGCGATGTCAAGATTGGATGCGACTTGCCTTGTAAGATCCTTGATTCATCCGAGAATCCAATTGAAGGACAGTCGACAAAGAAAGTTTAAACCGAAGGCGTGTTGTATTCACAAGCGTTCCTATATAGCAAGGTCACTGCAGTTTTACACAAAAGAAGAACAAACAAAAGCTGTCGATAAGACTCTCTTCAAATAGAGGTGCAAATTGTGTATTTCCAAGATGCAAGTCCAGAGAGTGGATTTGTTTTGTTCCACTTGTGGTGTTTATTTTGGGAAGACAACATTACAAAGGAGACCCATTAAACTGCGTAAGCTACCGAAGAATAAGTCTCCTTAACATCGCCTTTACGTTACTCTCTGCCGTTTTATGTGAGCGCCTGAAACCATTCGTCAACATCCTAGTAGGTCCTTATCAGTGCGGTTTCAGGCCGGGAAAGTCCACCATCGACCAAATCCACACATTACGGCAGATACTGAAAAAAAAACCCAAGAAATGCCGATCGAGACCGAGACCACCTATCCGTCGATTTCATGGAGGCATAAGACAGCGTTCATAGGGACGAGCTATACAGGGCCATGTCTAGTTTTGACATTCTTGCCAAACTCGTCTGTTTGCGCAGGATGACGATGGAGAATTCCTGCTGCTCCATCAAGGGCGGAAGCAAACTCACCGAGACCTTCAAAGTCAGAAAAAGTTTTAGACAAGGCGACGCGCTCTCATGTGACTTCTCCTGGAAAAGATCGTGCAAGTCTCACACGCCAACACTTGAGGCACGATCTTCCAGAAGTCCGTACAACTACTAGCATACGCGGATGACATTGACGTGATTGGCAGAACACAGCGAACTGTCAGTGAAGCGTTGGCTGGTATTGAAGCGGAGGCGGGCATCATGAGTTAAGCGGTGAACGAGGGTAAAACGAGGTATATGCTGTCACAGCTATAACTTCGAGTTAGTAAAGGAATTAGTGTACCTCGCCTCCATGATATGTCCAAGCAATATCAGTTAAAACGAAGAACAACTTTTGTCAACCGCTGCCTTTCTGGGCTCAAAAGTCAATTGAGTAACAGAGCCTGAAGATCATGTTGCCTCTGTATAAAACCATGGTAAACCCCATTCTGCTCTACAGGCAGAGGCATGGTCTATATCCAAAGCCCATGAAGAGGCTCTTGGTCTTTTCGATAGGAAAGTTCTGCACGTGATTCTTCGTCCTGTTTGGGTGATGGCATTTGGAAAAGAAGGTTCAACCATGAACACGGCGTCTGCAGATTCACCGGCTAAGATGGTTTGGCCATGTAGAGCGTAAGGACAACTTAGCTCCGGCCCGAAGATTCTTCGACTCTGAGCCTGTGGGATAATGCAACAGAGGACGCCCACGGAACCGATGGGGCACCCAACTGCAGATGGACCTCAACCAACTTGGCGTGCGTGATTGGACACAGCCTAAAGATCGTGCCAGCTGGTGAGGCTTGTTGTTTGAGGCCGAGGTCCACATCGGACTGTAGCGCCTTTAATATTTTGGTGTGCAGCTGCCTAGGTCCCTACCGGTGGGATTATTTTAAAAGCTATCCCCAGCCGATATATTGTTTGTCCAAAGAGCCGAAATGAAAGAGATGGTCTGCTCGCTATGGTTGCGCAAAATCGTCTTCGAGTGTCGAGGGACTTCGGCTGCAACGTTTGTGTATTCTCGTCGTTAATGTTGAGTGGTTTCTTTTTTTCGAAGAAATATGGAATAATAACTCGCTCCAACGCATAATGTAGTCCATAAGTAGTGCATGACCAAGTGCTCATGAACTAAAGGCGAATTTCTTGGAGACATTTTAAATTTTTAGTTTTTAAGTAGCAAAATTCTTGTCAGTGAGCTCTGAGTACGACTTTTACGTTTGAAGCTGACCACGCGAAAGAGCAAAACAGAGCCAGAAAGTAAAGGACTAAACCCATAGAATCCGTTGCATGCGTTGCGTCCTGTTAAAAAATTGACAACTCATACGGCCTTATGGGAGCGAGAGAGACACCAAATACAGCCCACAAGTGGAATTCACCACGACGGATGGAATTGGTCAACTTTTAACTTTCTGTGCGTTTGACAAATGTTTTCATTGATAAATTCCTTCGGATGCTCCTTATGTCATTGTTTTTATAATATTTGACGAATGAATGAATACGTTTTATTTATTTATTTATTTATTTATTCTTCCGTCTTTCAAGTACAGAGCTTTTTTAAGACTACTGATAATATTAATAACATTTCATTTCTTATTAATAATAATGCCTAGTATAAGCAGAATTTAACATACGATTATAATGTAATTTAGAGTAAATTGCTACTCAAAAAATTTAAGATTTCATTTTTACATTTATCTCTACTCATATTAAAGTCTATAACATTTGCAACTAAGTTGAATTTTATGCAAGCATTAGTTATAGGATCATTTTGCCCATAGTTTGTACTATGCCTCGAAACATAAAAGAAATCTCTAGGCCTCAGATAACGAGACGGGGTGTAAACACTGAACATGGAAAGCAGCGAAAAGAACTGAATAATAAGTCCTTCTTACATGCAGTTGCTTTAGATCGATAAGCTGACATCTAGCATTATAATCTGGCATATTTGAATTCCACGACATCTTTCGAAGAGCAAACCTAGTAAATCTTTTTTGTATTCTCTCAATACGAATAGCGCTATTGTTATATAAAGGATTCCATATTAAACAACAGTATTCTAATATAGAGCGAATTAACGAAACATGAGATTGACTTTGAATAATTCCTAATAATTCAGGAACTTTAAAATTTTAAACGCAACGTATCTCATTGGGCACCTCTTTACAATCCGGCAACTGCGATTTTTGTGGATTGGCCTTAAGAATTACAAGAGTGAATATCAAAGTAAATTATTAATCTCTTGGGATCAATAATGGGACATCAAATGCATCCCACAAGTGGAATCCATCGGATATAAATTTTTCATTTGGCTCCGATTCGTTAACTTTGGTTCCTTGCAGAAATGACGTATTACAGAGATGCCCGACTTCTACCTATCTTTCCAACTAGAAATTTTTGACAACTGTTTTTGACAAACCAAATTAACCAATCAGAGGACGGCATTTACGTAATTTCGTGAATAACCGTCAAAAATTCATAAATCTGTCAAATAGGCACTCAAATTCGTTAGTGGACTAGGGAGCAATTAGCTGTGAAGTGGGCTATTTTCTGGTGAATCGTACATAAATGTCATTTAGTATTGTGAAACGACTGGATGGCGCAGTTGTCCCCGGTTCGAATCCCAGTGAACTTAATACGCTCTTCTCTGGTTTTCAAATCTGGTCCTGTCATCATTTGCCGTTATGATCAAATTAACGGCACTAGCATTTGAGTGTTAAATCTATAGTAGTAACCTGAATGTGGGTATCACAATGGACCAACATGGTCCAAGTGTGCTGGTGAATTCCCCTCTACCTATCCTAGCCTATTGTAGTTCCTTTATAATGGCATAGTTTGAGAATATCGTACAATGGTCAACGATGTTCTGATCATTGTCAGTGACTCCAAGGAAATCATTCAATTGTCAATTGTTCACTTTTGTCGACATGTGAACAGGCGAAAAATCACAAGCACTTTAATGCCTAAACTTATTTTTCTTTTCAACCCAAGATATGAGAATAAGGAGCATGTGTCATTTGGCTTTCAATTTGTCATATTTTTAACTAACGTAGACATTACTCAGTATTTCTGGGAACACTAGACTATTTTATTGACAAAAATACCAAGGATGGAAAGTGCATCGGCTTCAACAAGCGTTATTCAATGATAATGACCGCGTACAATGGTTTCGCTTCGGTGGCAGTAAACAGCATTGTGTTGGGGAGGCATTAAATCCCTCTACACTGTTTGAATTTACATATGTAGTCGAAATCGATTTTATGGGTTCATTGTACACTATCGTTGCTCTTTTATGAACGGACGTGAATCTTGAAACGATTGTGATATGAGCTATGAGTGCTATCAACAGCGTGTGGGGTTAATGGGAAATGCGAAAAAGTTTTTATGACACAACATAGTGAGTATGTGCAAGATGTCAAAACTGTTATACAGGCCCCTTTAAATCGAAGAAGTCATTTCGCATTTTTAAAAAAGACAAGAATTAATTTCGGACGGAATTGTATAATGCGAAATAAAATTTTGTTTGAAATGAGCGGATGTCGATGGGTATTTCAGTCAAAAAACAAACCAGAGGGGAGAAATGATCGTTCGCTAGGTTGGTGGCTCAAGGCTATTGATAAAAATATAGAATTGTTTATATGCACCTTTATTCGAAAAAGTTCACTTCGACTCATTTATGCTTTATCAGTGGAAAATGATTTAGAACTTCATCAACTGTATGTCCGCTTTTTTAAACGGAAGTTTAAAAGAACAAATTTAAATGAAACAGTCAGATGGATTTGTTGATATGAGTAAAACAGATAATGTATGTAAACTTAACAAAGCTATTTATGGATGCAAACAAGCAAGCAGGCAATGACACAAAATTTCGGATGAAAACTTAAAAATCTTGAATATTGAACAATCAAAATACAACCAATGCATATACAGTCGAACTTCGATAACCCGAACCACCACTTGCCACAAAAAAAAAATCGAGTTATCGAGACTTTGAGTTATCAGTTAAAATACGAAATTTATATAAATATTTTGTGTCTGCCATGTAACACATAAAACGTTGAGGAGCATAATTATAATTTAAAATACTCTCACACATGACTGAAGAGCGAATTTTATTTTATTACGTCTCTTAAAAAAATCTTCAATATAACTTAAACCATTGTAGGTACACAGAAACATTTGTTTTTTCATGAGGCTTTTAATACAAACGCAAAATTAGTATTGAAATTGCAACCAACTTGTTTGAAGGTGGTTGAATGAAATCAGCCTCAATTAACGCCAAGTCTTTCCCCATTAAATCTCTGCCGCTGAGAGAAGATTCGAGTTCACATCTAAATATCTCGACAATATATTCATCTATGGGAAATTCCTAAGTAACAATATCGCCATCCACCTGCAGAAAATCATCATACGTAACACCTTGTATATTTCGAGACATTCGAGAGTGGGTCGCCGTGGAACGTGCCAGGTTCGATACCCGAATTTACCACCTATCATAATTCACGGCTCCACCTCTTTCGAGTCACTGACAATGCTCAAAGAGTATTCCTGTCCAGAAAAAGCTTCTCAACTTCGCCGTTCGGCATCGGCATTAAACTGTAGGTCCCTTCCACGCGTGGGAGAACAATAGCACGCACAACACGAGTGGTTGCTGAGAAGCTAGGCCCAGGTCCACTCCGGACTGTCGCGCCATCCATATTATATTATTATTATTATTATTTAGTGAGAGACCTTCAATGTCCAAAAGGATTAAGACAAGGCGACGCGCAGTCATGTGACTTCTCCTGGAGAAGATCGTGCAAGACTCCAACACTAGAGGCACAATCTTCCAGAAGTCCGTATAACTGTTAGCATACGCGGACGACATTGACGTGATTGGCAGAACACAGCGAGCCGTCAATAAGGCGTTTACTGGCATTGAGGCGGAGGCGCCTAAAATGGGTCTAGCGGTGAATGAGGGAAAAACGAAGTATATGCTGTCATCAAGAAAGGACAGACAACATTTACGTCACAATGGGCAGCTATAACTTCGAGGTAGTCAAGGACTTCGTCTACGTCGGCTCCGCAGTAAACAGTACAAACAACATCAGTATCGAGATCAAACGCAGAGTAACTCTTGCCAACCGCTGTTTCTATGGGCACAAGAGGCAAGCTGACTTTATACAAGACTTTGATCATCCCAGTCCCGCTGTACGGCGCGGAGGCATGGACAATCTCAAAAGCGGATGAGGAAGTCCTTGGTCTCTTCGAGAGAAAAGCTCTGCGTGCGATCGTTGGTCCTGTTTGCGTTGACGGTTTGTGGAGGAGAAGATTCAACCACGAACTGTACGGGCTGTACAGCGACGTGAGTCTAGTCAGGCGTCTTCGGACCCACCGCCTAAGATGGCTAGGCCTTGTAGAGCGTACGGACAAGTCAGCTCCGGCCCGGAGAGTCTTCGACTCCAAACCCGTGGGACAACGTAACAGAGGATGCCTGCGCTTAAGGTGGCACGCCCAGGTGGAGAAGGACCTCAACCAACTTGGCGTGCGACACTGGAGACAGCTAGCCAGAGACCGTGCTAGCTGGAGAGGCTTGTTGGTTGAGGCCCAGGTCCACCCCGGACTGTAGCGCCAAGTAAAGAAGTAGATTATTATTTATCTTAATTTCTTGCTTGGATATTAGCACTTGGTTTTAAATTTCGTTTAAAAATATCTATTTTCACGAACAGGTTCATCATTTCCTTCGATTAGCACCAGCTTTCCGACTTTTGATGTCGCCATACAGCCCTAAAACATAACACTTCTACCACCGTATTTTACTGGTTCGATAGTATTATTTGGTTTAAGGATTCGTTTTAGTGCCTCCATCCACACAAACTCAGTTTGATTGGTTAATTCGTTTGATGACGCGATTATCTCTTGGAATGAGTTTCGATAGTCAGCCTATCAAGTCTTTGAGTCCACCTATTCAGCATACGTTAAGCAATGTGTTAAGCATGAATGAGTACTTTCCCCTGTATGAACACTTTTGTGGAGTTAATTTTGCGACTTCTTTTGGATTCAGTTATTGTATTGTTTGAGCGAATAGCAACAATAACATGTATTTAACTTATTTTGTGGAAAACTGATGCATTTCACCTTGTTTTATAATACCTTTAAAAATTATGTTTAACTTATAGTCTGTGTATAAAAGCCCTTTTTTCCAAATTTCATTGTTGCACGCAAACTTTTTGTGGAGCAGTTTTGTGGAGTTAAGGCCTAAACCCATAGAATCCGTTGCATGCGTTGCGTCCTGTTAAAAAATTGACAACTCGAGAGAGAGAGACAACAAAGCGAGAGAGACACCAAATACAGCCCACAAGTGGAATTCACCACGACGGATGGAATTGGTCAACTTTTAACTTTCTGTGCGTTTGACAAATGTTTTCATAGATAAATTCCTTCGGATGCTCCTTATGTCATTGTTTTTATAATATTTGACGAATGAATGAATACGTTTTGAGATTGACTTTGAATAATTCCCAATAATTCAGGAATTTTAAAATTTTGAACGCGACGTATCTAATATTTAGCTTATTTTGTGTGTATTATTTTGTGTCTGTGTATAAAAGCTCTTTTTTCCAAACTTCATCGTTGTACGCAAACTTTTGTGGAGCACTACGCTTGCGATCTGAGAAAAAATGGGTTTAAATTCGTAACAGAGTTCGTCACAAACAATGAAAAAGGCGTGCTATTTAAAGGACCTTATAACATATTTTCGATTTTCCAGTTATCTTATTATTTCATTTCAGCTGTAGACTGCAGTTTCGTTTCAACTGAAGTTCGAAGGCTGATATTGTCAAATGTGCAATAAAATCCAGTTTTCATGTGATTACCCCACTGTGGCTAACCCCGCAGCTTAACTTTATTGAGTTAGTTACGAGCCAATGAATGTCCCGTTCATTCTCCATAAGGTTAACGATGCTGCTCTTTGATGGATCATTAAGAAAGTTACGCCCGCACAACAGCTGTTGAACTTCACTCCTCATGTGAATACCAATTAAATATTTGAAATTGATTTGTTGTTCTTTTGATTTGATGATTCCCTCTCCACTGGCGCATATTAAAAATGGTGGTTTTCGTTTATGGAGTGAAGTAGATGATCCTGATGATCCCGTACAGGTACTTTGAGTTATTAACTTGTAGACAGTGTCTCATCAACTCAATCACACCGTGTCCGAATTCAAGTCTCGTCAGCTAACAGCTTGACAGCTTGAAGCTCTCGATCGCACGAGATTACGAGTTTGACGGATCCAACGAATCCAGGGTGGGAGGATAATAAGGTATGCTGGACTGCAACAATTTACTGCCCATAATGGCATTTTCTTATATATTTCAATATTTATAAATTAATTAAATTCTTTCATTTTACTTCAATCTGCAATTCAATTAGTGTTTTCGATACATTTCATTCACATCATTTTGTTATGTACGAAATTGAATTGTGATGTCAGCTTTAGCAACACATCCGTCCAACATCAAAAACGGACCCTGAGTGACGTCACAAAACAAAAATATGGCGGTTTGTAAAGCACAATTTACTATCCTTCCATCATGCAACGAATCATTCCTTCAACTACAAATTCATATCAGTCTTCCCTGACAGCTCTTCGGAGATGCTCCCAAAATTTGCATCAAGGAAAATTGGAGGCACTTTATCGGAAGCAACACGAAAACATTTTAGCATTGTTAGCATGATGAAACAGTGTCTGCTGTTATTGTTCGACTGAGGGAGACATTCCACCATGTGATTCGTACCTATGGGCCAATTATGATAAGGATCATTGTGAGTCAACTCAATGAATTTCTCCCCATACTTCGGCAAAAATTTATCATTTTTTGCATCCACTGTCTTGCAGAGTTTTCAATGTTTTAATTTGTCAATTCAAAACCCAAAACCTAACGTTTGATTAAGACACTTTTCACATCTACTGCGATCAGTGATCTCGATTTTTGCGAAATAAACAATTTTCAGTTTTGTCTGTGTGGTTGCTAAAACTGGAACTCAGACTGAATCCCCGGTTAAAGTATCAGATGTCGAGAGGATATTTACGTCTTTTTGGAAAAAGCGAATGGTGGAGACGATATAAGGCCGATCTGGAAGAGAAAGGTCCACGATCACACTGGTATGGTCATGACGAACACATGTTACACGATGAAGGTTATAGTGGGACTGACCTCACCAAATCGTGGTAGTGCGATATCGGGCTAGCTCCTTTCACTTACCCTCCCCAAGTTTGTTATGTGCGGTACATTAGATCCCGTTCTTACGTTGTTTCAACGGCTCGGAGTCTTTTTTTTTTTGGTTTTAAATCCCACAATTTCGACGACTGTTTCCACTGTAAGTAGGAATAGTAAGTAAGTAGTAGTAATTTATTCTTTAAAAAATTCAAAGTATGAAAATATAATAGAAAAATCTCATTGTGGAATATTATATATGAATTAAAAAAAGAGAACCTGCAATCTACAGTTCAGAAGGAATTAGAGACGAAAGCAGAGAGTCATTTAAAAATGAATAACAAAAATAAATAAAAAGATAGAACGAAAGATAGTGGGGTCGCAAAATATATTGTGAACTTTACTAGTACGTTGACAATAAAAAAATATAGAAAAAAATAAGTATGTGCGTAATAGAAATTAAACAAAGCAAGGAACTAATATTTATATACACAAAGCAGGTTAGATATTTCATCATAGCTTTTATTCAAGAGCCATACTTTTATCATCTTTGGAAATACGGATTTAATTCTAATGATTCTAATGTTATATGGTAAGTTATTATCGAGTCTGGGACCAAAAACCGTAAAAAAGTTAAAGAAAATTTGCAGATTATGATGTGGTACAGTCCCTAGATTCAAATTCTTGGTTCTTAGGTTGTAGTAATCGGAGCTTCTATTCAGTTCATGTCCTGATCTAGAAAAAAATATCTTTAAGACCTTATAACATGTGTTATGTCTTGAGGGAAGATTTTTAAGGCTTCTGAAAAGTAAGGGAATAGTAAAACGACGATTTTTGTTGCAAATAATACGAATAATGTGTTTTTGAGAAATTAGAAGTGGGTTCATTTTGTTGAAATCAGTTCCACCCCAGGAAACTAAACCATATTCGAGCCTAGAATGGACTAACCCATAATAGATGCACTTAAGAAGATCTTGCGAACAGAATGATTTTAAAAATTATAACTGTCAGCTGGCAGCTATAAGGTACTCGTATGGAAATCGTATGGTCGAACCAGCGGACAAGGAGAGTTACACTGAAAAGCACATGCCATGTTATCAGTAAACGCATTTATCTTACTACGGAAGTTTCTAAACGGATGTTTCTAAAATGATTTCCCCATTTTTCTTCAGATATAAGTCGTCCAGACAATTGTTGTGGCATAGCCAGCTAGCTATCTCAGGCTATGGCTGGATCGATTGATGACAGGCTAAACAGGTTGTAGTTGTAATTGAATCTTCTTCTCCAGATCATCACTACGCAAACACGATGCTGACTCTATTCTAGTGGTTGCAGAATATACAAACAAAAAGGTTGGAAAATAAGCACAGGTGCATTACATCGAGACAATTCGATTCACCAGTCAAAAGCCTACCACACCTGGCCATTCCAAAGAATTTAATTTGCAAACGACGTCCCTAGACACAGCATATACGATAGGTATATAATGATATACAGATGAATCAAGAACTGATAAAGGGCAGGGAAATTGTACCTCGAATAAAGTACTTCGAACCTATAGGCAAATTTACCAGTATATTGCAAGCAGAAGTCTGTGCCATAGACAGATGCTCTCAAGATTGATTTGAATCCATGACAGGAACTAAACCAACTGCGACATAGCAATAATGTTGGATAGTCGTGCGACTATCTTGGCACTAGACTCCTCCATCATCAAATCCATGCTTGTGTGAGTATCCCTGCAGAAGCTTTAAGAGTTGAAAATATCTTTAGGAGGAGAAACAGAGTAAAACTCTGCCGGATACCTGGCCATACAAGGATACAAGGCAAAGAAATAGCCGACTCCCTCGCTAAGAAAGGGGCATCGGAACCATTCTGCGACCATGCCCTAAGAGAATAATTCAAAAGGAACCGGGCAGAACCCTGGAACAACGCTCATGGCATGAAGCAGGCCAAGAAACTCGTGGGTCAACATAACCGAAAGAGGTTTGCGGCATGTATCAAAATGAGCAAGAATAACCTGCATATCCTAACAGGCTTTCTAACCTTTTTTTTCCCAGATAAACATTCAGCACCTAAGATTTTGTGAGGCACGAGCCCACAAAAGACAAAGATATCTAGCCAAGCACCTAAAATCAGGGGAAGAACTGAAGTCACTAGAGCTAGCTCTCATTGGATCTCTTGAGAGAACAGATGTATGAAAAGGGGGTCTAATAGATCTAAAGGTCACGGTGCAAAATACCCTCAACAATAATAAAATAAAAAGGCTTCGTTGTACAATCCACACTTAGTTGAATCTTAGACTAAGAAGCTTTCGGGATTGTTCCGGTTGCCACAATTGAGCCAAGGTTTCTGTATATTTGTCGCAATTCTCAGTCAGTGTAGACTTCTCAATTTACAACCATTCTCAATCTTGACGTTCCGAAATCCAGAGAAGTTGTGTGATTTAAGGTTGCACTTTGCGTCCTCGGTACTTAGAGCCTCTTTATGCGTCAATGACCGGACAAGCCTTCTTTTCATAAATTTCTTCAAAGGCGTCTATGCCACGATTTCAGTCTTCCTCCTAACACGTTCTTCGAATTAACCAGGATTCAGCGTGTGTTCATCTGTTACTTTAACACACTATCGCGTCGGACTCACGCCTCATGTCGGACTGCAACTCGATTTGTCGTTTTCTATCTGTCTGACAATTCTCTCGCATCATTTCCACAAACAGCACATAGGGTGCACACAAAATTGCCGATCTTAGACTCTAGCTTGACCGGTCAGTTGATTAGACTTGCATTCATTAACCTGCAGGCAAATTCATCGGCTACATGCATCCGACGACCACGACAACGACAACGTCGCACATGCACTCTGCACCCAGTGAAGCGCTTAGTCTTGACCACAATTGTGACCGAAAACCACTACTGGCGAATGTCATCGCTGTCGCCACTACGCCAGTGCTTGTTGTTAGCATCTTGGCATGCGTCGCGCTACTGCCACAGCTGCCTGCACCGCCCGCGCCGTCCTCTTTCGAGGGGTATGTCATTCGGCGGCAATTTAGGAGTCTTAACCTCTGGCAATAGCCGGGATTAAATTGCATTTATTTTTGTGTTTTTCTTCGTTTATTCATCCGAATTGAGTTTTTTCTGCGACCGAGCCACACTGTCAGGCAGTCATGGCCGTTTGCGCGCGCATTTCTGTGGAATACCAAAAAGGCGGTGGCGGTGGCGGTGGCGATGGAGGCGAGTAATGACACGGGAT
The DNA here is from genome assembly GCA_964034865.1 of Eristalis intricaria. Lineage (NCBI taxonomy): Eukaryota > Metazoa > Arthropoda > Insecta > Diptera > Syrphidae > Eristalis > Eristalis intricaria. The sequence continues at coordinate 76,625,895 of OZ035874.1, forward strand.
TTATCGCATCTAGACTGAAGATCGGTGGCGTGGCGGTGCGGTGGCGGTGGCTTTCCAGGTGCTGAGTGTTTGCGATGACAGGCCGAGAAGACTATTGCGCAACCTGCTTAGAGCCCGCTTAGAGATGTCTGAAAGTGAAATTTCTAGGAAACCTGTTTCTCGAGAGGAGTCTTCAAAGCCGCTACCCCTACACTCTCAGGTACACACGTACTCACATCACTTTTGCAAGCGTCGCGTCGTCGGGAAGCAGCCGTTTTATGGTCATTCTAAATAGCCTATTCCAATGACGATGTGTGAGCTGTGTTGATGGCTACGTCATGGTCAAACGCAAATAAAAATGTAACCGGCGACGAACCGAAGTTGACTACGACAACGACAACGACACAGAGTGACTCTGGGGGAATTTTAAGAGCTTTGTGTAGCTTCTTCACATGTTAATGCCTTGATCAAGTGGATGTCGCGTATACGCGATGAAGATAGCAAAAATGTGAGCAGTCAATAATATAATTAAGCTGACAGATGTCAGTGTAAATCGCATAAAAGGTTTTGCCTAGCAAAGAAGTTAAGGTTGCGACTGGTCGCCGCGCCGTTGTGTGTGTGGCATTGTTACATAGGTGCAGTCGTCTGGGGGGATTTATGACACGGAAGTGCTGCTGCAAAAAGGGTGACACTTCGGAACGACATGGTGGAACGATCCCCAGGCCAGGCTAGAGATGACTAGAGAAATTATTCGAGAACACGAACACATCACGGATGCTTTGGTATTTATAACACACAGCAGATGACGTCTGACGTCGCCGGTCGCTTGCTTGTTGCTTCAAGGTCGGTCATGTGAGAGGGTGTCGGTGGCTTATGCGTCAGAAGTCAGAGTGTGATCGCTGCCGGTGGTGGGGTGTGCTATGGAATTTATTGAAGAGAACCGATCACAAACGGCCGTAATGAGACTTGTTGCTTGATCCAGAACGCCTGCGGGCTGATGGTCGGCGGTGGTGCTCGTGACATTCGTGCGGAAGTCTGTTGATCCGGGAACTGATGGCAGACGATGCAGTGGAGCGGTGGTCTGTACAGTCAAGTGAATGGAATGCAGGATGTAGTTCAGTGATTACACGCCTTAGTTCTTTATTTCTTCAAGATCATGAAATAATTGTTGCAATGAAGACAGCTATTTGGCTGTGTTCGGAAAGAACTACAATTATTGTAGGACGGACGTTTGGTGACTGTGAATGTCGTAAAGCCGCTTGGCGTATGTACAGCCAGCAAATCGATTGAAGGCTAGATATTCACACTAAAGTAAATCCTCGAGAAGCCTTCCGGTCAAAAATACCATTTTTTCGTCGGTGTTAAAGTGGAATACGACACGAATGATTCGAAATCGCGAATGGCCGATTACGGGATTCTGGGTAAATTGAGCCGGTTGTGTTCCCCCACGCTCACACATAGTCGATGCGACGTGCAGTTCAGTCTCTCTCTTCAAGGACTTTGAAAGTCGCCTCGAATGTTGGCAAGGAGTCGCGTTGTCGTTTGTTTTCACGAATATCGTGCTAGAAAATATATTTTTTTTCACATGACAGTCCACCTGTCAGGCTACGAAGTGGAACAGAATGGCGCATTCCCAACGTGGTGTTGTGGAAGCTTTTACGGCGATTGAAGAACAAGTGAAAGAAGCTGGGGCAAAACGTAACTATCCACATCTACAATTTGGAGATAAGAGTTTTTCTACTTACGAGCAAACCCGAAAACCATAAACGACAACCTACTAGAGATTCGACGTACAATCGCTCTTGGGAGGCGTGGTTAATTCGGTTCGTCGATGCAACTGGGCTAAAAAAGCTTTACTCGAAGAATCAACATCATGCTCTAGAAAACTTTGTCAGTCCTGCGCTAAAGGCCCGATAGCTGGACGCTGAACAGCACAGCTGAGCTTTCTCTTGGCAAATTCAAAAGAAAAATTCTTCGTTGAACATATGATCCTCTCTGGCTGGAAGTAGAATGGAGGGGAAGACATAACCGCGTGTTCTTCAAGTTGTCGTCGACTACTCGGTTCGGCCACACCACCAACGCTTAACCTGAGAGTGTCTTCGAGTCCGAGACTCCTAATTCGAGGCGGACATTAAAATCAAATCTTTAGCTTGAAAACTAAGTGAACGCTGACTGGAAACAGCGAGGCCAGGAATGTCAACGATTGACGCGAACTTTTGCTCAGGCTTAGGCCCTCTAAGAGTTCAGTTCTTCACTCACCATGATGGAACGTTTCCATTGTCAACTTGGACAATCTGACAAGTTTGTCATGAGGTGTTAATGTCAATTAGACTTGTGGGTGTATAGGTCGTGAGTGTGGATATGGGTGTAAAGAGCTCCCCATAAAGGATTAACGACTTCTACTTTGATGTAGCCACTCCACTAGTCCACCAATTGGGACTAGTCAAGTTTGGAATTAAGATAATCCCTCAGATGTAATCGTTACCTAAAGGGATCTCAAGAATCATCAACATTTCGAACCGATAACCTCAATTTTCCTCGTTGATCGGTTTTACCCGCAAATGTCATTTTGAAATGGAACGCCTGTATATATACCCTAATTTGTTTGTTGAATTCCATTTTAATATACCAGTTGAATTGATCGGGTGTATTTTCATATTCTACTCTCTCCACTCCGTATCTGACTAAAAAACCCTCAATTTACAAAATGGCAGATCATATTGACAACAAATCAACTCTCAGCTGTCAAAATGTGCAGCACTACGAACAGTGCGGCTCAGTTAAAATAAAGCACTTAAAACGTGTGTAATAGGTGTTATACTGTTGCATGATTAGGATCCAAACCAGTGGTATATCGAGAGATTGGTGTATTTGGAAAGCAAAAAAGGTGTTGCCGCATCATCTCCATAGACGGGATGTAAAATTCCTTAGAGCACTTTGGGCTATTCTAAAAATGAGGCGCGAAAATGAACTATTCGTTCTAGGTGGTAAGAACTTGTAACGTCTGTGACAAAAAAAAAATGGGAGTATTCTGGCACATTGCTGTGATTGCCACACATCGGGAGTATTCTGGCACATCTCTGTAATTGCCACACATCACAGAAATGTGCCAGAATACCGCCCATTTTTTTTTTGTGACAACTGCCTCACAAGGGCGTGGTGAGTTTCAAATTATGAGGTTTTCATTTTCCGAAGAAAAGCTTTCAACTTGTGAGTGTCACAGTGATCATCATCAACCTATTCTAACTCATCATGCTCATGCGTAACTAGGCGAGTTTTGGGACTTGGTGCAACCACCTCGTGCTGGGTCTGCAAAGCGGTCGCCTATATGATGGAATCGTATTCAACGCCCGCCTCGAAAGTCGTGATGATGGGGATTGTCCCCGATGTCTAGAACAAAGGTCCTGTGTCGGGGGAACCGTTTTCGACGTATGGCCGCTTATGTTAGGGATTTTTCCCTCTCCTACTCCGCCTATTGGGCTCCTTTAGGGCTCTTGTTGGGGTTATCAGCAAAAACCTGGCATGAAAATATTCGTCATTGGCTCCACTATCCATGTCTTGAAGAATCGGCCAATCGAGCTTCGCGATGGGGACAATGACCTTCGAAGCATTTGCCGTGTAAAGAAGCAGGGTTTCTCAAAGGGTTTCTCACCCTATCCCAGAGAGTAATTCCCACAAAAGCACGAAGAAATCTCAAATCAGCAGCTTGTTATTATTTCGGTCTTGGCTCAAATTTCATGACTATAGGTGAGTGTTGAAATAAATACTGAGTTGGAAACCACTAACTTGGCTTCAACACCATGCTCGACCTTAATGATTGGAGATCTTCCAAGCTGTTTCAGCTTGGTCAATCCGAAGCAGCACCTTCTCCATCGCTCCGGGAAAAGACAGCGAGATACTTAAACCTCCACATCTTGCTTCAATGGGCCTCCACTAACATGTAGAGCGCATTGACCAGGCGTTCTGGATGTGTCATCACTGTAAATGTCGAAATTGTGGTTTTCAGCACACCACAATGAAAAGTAATCGCATGTTGACTAGGCAGAAACCGAAAAATAAAAAGAAAATCTCTTTATTTTACTACTTGTTGAAAAAGGAGACAAATAGAGACAAAAGCTAGTGAAATGGCAGTTCATTCATTTCAAGCAGAAATGAAGTATTACAGGGATGCCCTACTTCTACCTCTCTTGCCTCTTGAAATTCTTGACACTTGTTTTTTATCTCAAGCAAAAATTGACCTATTCAAGGGCGGCACTCACGTTATAACAGTCAAAAATGCATGAATATCTGTCAAAAAAATTCTTAAGGATTTTACTAAAAAGGAATTCCCCCTTCACATTGGAGAAAACATGTTTCATAAAATTCTTCCCAATTCCTATGTTGACACTCTTAATTCTTTAGATTTTTACTGTTCTTTATAAACGTCTCGTTGTCTAAATGTCTAAAACTGAAAATTGCGCGAATATACATATGTATTAATATTGTCAACATATTTTTGATATGACTCCGAATTCACCACACCATGGTAACTATTCTTGTTTCTTGTCAGCCTTTTGCCATGTGACAAATTTCCCATCACAGACATTCGTGAGTAGTGAGTACATCACAACCGAAATTGGTCTTGAATTGAAATCGACATGAGGTCGGTCGTCATCATTGTTTCATAATAATAATAATATACGGATGGAGCTACAGCTCATTCTCTTCTGTCATTAAGATTTTTTGTTAAAATTTCTTAGTTCAAGATTTTTATATAATCCCTTTATATTGGTAAAATACATGCGTTGTTAGATTAGGTCGAAAAATATAACGTAATTGTTTAGTTCAGAGTGCCCGCCGATTGCCAGTAAGTTACATTTAGCATCATTGTTCGTCTAAGTAGTTTTAAGCATTTTTGTCTAATATTTAAGTATATCATGAAATCTACAAAAATGGCGCTACAGTCCATAGAGGGCCAGGGCGCAACAACCACTGGTCTTGTGCGTTCTATTTATTTTCTCACGAGTAGACCTACAGTTGTATGCCAACTCCGAAGGGGCAAATTTGAGAAGTTTTTGCTTTTGAGAATTGTCAGTGACTTTAAACAGAAGGAGCCTTGAACATAATTTTTTGGTCCCACCGGCCGGGAATCGAACCCAGGCAGCGAAGTTCAGTTGCGAAAGGATCGACGCACATACCCACAACGCCTTGGTCGCCGCATCATTGCCTTAAATTCCAGGCAAATGGTTGTAACATGGTACAGTTTAAGCGTGAAATCTCTATTTTGGGGGACTTTTAGCCCCCAACATGATAGAGATTGATGTCAGTATCGGAGAACACCCAGAAATTTCGATTCTGTGCCCATCAGGTGAATTGGGCATCGCCAGAGAGTCGACCAGAGATTTTGCGGTTGGATTTGCGCCTAAATCAATACTTCCTCAAGAATTAGAGCCAGGGGACCAAAGATAAACGCTTTGAATTCGTCAATTGGGCGCTGGAAATGTTTTCTTTAGATTCGGACTTCGGCCAAGGACGAATCTTCTCAGACAAGAGCAATGTTTGAATCAGCGACTAAGTCAACAAGTAACATTGGGGTTATTGGAGCGAACACAATTCACATGTGTTCCACCAAGCATCCACATACCTCAGACAATGGTCTGAGGTATGGAGCGACGTTAACCAACTTTCTGTGGCCAGAGTTCGACAACATGGATAAATCCGAGCTATGGTTCCAAACAAGACCAATCACCGCTAGAAGTTGTGAAGAAGTTGGCGGAGTGATCATCTTACGTCATCTTATCATGTGACATGAGATCTCTCGATTATTTTCTCTAGACTCACATCAAGTCTATGCGTCAACCACTGTATACATGCTCAAGACCAACATTCGAGACAATATTGAGGGAATAATGCCGCACATATTGGACCGAGTCTTTAAGTGAGCCTGTGACTAGCACATTCCAGATCTGTGTGCACCGTGTACTATCGGAAAAAACGGACGATACTGATACTCTATCGGAAAAAAGGGACAATTTTGGAGTCGCGGAAACTCCATATCCCGCGACTTCGAAATAGGATCTCTCTCACAATGACAAACATCCATCCTTTGGCACAAGACAATTTCAAATGAAGGTGACATTGCAAACGTCCCCGTGATAGTGTCATCCTTACATCGTTCCACCGCAGCCATCCATAAATTCACAGGTGTGACCACCCGACTGATGTTGCCGCTCAAATTGGCAGCACGCTAGCACACCAGCACTAAGAACAACAATTCGAAATCCCAATCACGTTCAAGCACACGACGCTCGGTCATGGCAGTCATAACTATCGACACACTGGCTGCGCCCATTCCCACGTTAGATCACCTCGTTTCAATTGTGTGAACGTTGTCCACCGCGCCAAGCGGATGGTGAAAGATCCACAAAAGACAAAAAGAAGAAGAAGAAACAAATGAATACCACGAATCGAACCGAATCGAAAAAAAGTGACCTACAATCGTCCCTTGCAGCTGTAAGATGACCACGTAACAAGACGTCATAACAGTGAGCCACCTCTCACCGGCCACTCGTGCGTATACGCAACCACTTATAAGCGTTTACCCCAGAGGCGCCCCCATCGATGCGTCGCGCTTTCCTTCTTCTCGCCTTGTCCATTAACTGAATATTCATCTTAATTGATGTTATGATGACAATTTTTATTAAAAATTCAAATCCATTCGCAGATGGCACTGCTGGATGGGACCGAGGGAGAGGCAGGCTGTAGGGCTTTTGAATTGTAGATGCCACGTCGCTTGCTACACATTTGTGGCAATCACTGCGAAGGAAGTGGCGAGTGCACGACGTGGCGCACAGACGAGCGGCCGAGCAGAGTCGTCGACATGGGCTTATGCTAATCGAATTGTGAGATGGAAAAAAAACTTGATTGGATGATGTATCTCTGCGGTCTGGGTACAGCTGTCACCGCACCGCATCTGAAGTGTTAAAAGCAAAGAAAAAATCATGTCAATTATGAAACCGTCACCAGCGGATGTGTGGTTTGTGCCGATGATGGTGGCAATAGACAAACGTTGCAGATAGCACATTTCAACAGCGAATGGAATGTGGTGCGGTGTATGGGGATGTGTTCAAGTTCAAGGTCGATCGTGCTGTCTAGAGAATCGACGGCGAAACCCAACGAATCGCTTCACAATTTGACCTTTCCCATGAGAGAGTGATGGCTCTTTTAAATTAGAAGGGAACCTCACCATTTAACCAAGCCAGCCTCTAGCCGCCATCAGCGCTTCGCGTGGGTGTTTACTTTGACGGAGTACCAAAATTGGAAGTGCCATCATCACATTGAAGCGCCGAGTGGGGGACTAAGCACGTGGACTTGGCTGTGAGGCTACGAGAGGTTGTAACCTTATTGTAACCGAAAAAAAATGCCTCAACTCAACTGAACAACGCATTTCGTAACGCGCCCGGTCGTTGCGTGTGAGTGGCTGAGAGTTTGATATTCAAGACATGATCGAGTGGGTTATCTGGTAAAAAAGTCGTAAACTATGTTTTTTTTTTGTGAAATTATCGAAGGTCACGACAAGTCGCAGTCGCAGACGCAGACTGTGTGGTGTCTCTGTGTGTCTGTGGGAAACCCGGCGCGCCGTCGTCGAAGGATTCAGTCGCACTGTTCTTCATTCTTATTCTTTGCAATGAATTCGTTTATGCATCATTAGCATGTCGTCCGCTGACAGAGTTCGAACCTATGAATTGCTTTGAGTGATGACTCTCAGACCCTGACGTGACTGGATTGTTGTTTTCGTGTCACGTTTCGGTTTTTCTTTTTTTTTTGCTTAATTTTGTTAGCGATTTGACACTAATGCAAGCCCATAACACTTGTCTGGCATTAATTGTGAGGTAATCCTCTTATCGAATGAGAGCCTCTTTGATGAATTCGGATTAGAATTCGGATTTTGGGGTTCTTTTGCGTGTCGTCAGACATTGTTTTTGTTTTGCTGGTGCGGCGAAATCTCTCTCGGAAGGCGTTAACCTTCGGACTCAAGGACACCGCGCTTCTCGCAGAGTCAATGTCAGTGTCAGTGTCAGAGGCTGTGTTCACATGGTCGACGCGACGACGTGACATTTCGCATTCTCTTTGCTCGCGAATTATGTTAAGATGGCCGCACTTAAGTTCAATGATTTGCGATTTGCATTTGCATCTCTCGCGTTCGATTCTCCCCATCCGCCAGCGAAATACCCAAGAAATTGTTGTTTCGCTTTTTTGTCCAAAGGCATGCATCAGGTCCGGCATGCGCTGTAGATCGTCGTTAGACTGATGTGCTTGGATTGCCAACAGGGGGGATTATCCTTTTTTGGATCTCTGTCAAGGTTGGACTTCAGAAAATTTCCACTCTCACTTGTTTGGACGTGGCGTATGTTGCTTACAGGCTGTCACGGCTGTCACGGCTGTCACGCCCATTTGAATAGTTTTTGCTACCTGTCTTTGGCGGCGCGCTCAAAATATGGCCGTCCTTTTCATTGTCAGTGTCATCTGAGATAAGGCGTTGTTTTGATTCGTTTCGAGTAGAGTTTAAATGGATTTTTTTCTGTATAGAGAGTGTGGTGTGTCACTGGACGGACTATGATTGACACTTCCGTGACGGTGGCCATAAAAACTCGTAAGCAACGATCATGTTAAGCAGTTAGTGTTCCAGATGAACGATAAGGCACATTGCAGCTTTTGATACTCACATACCTCGCGAACCAACCCGGGTACCCGTATTTTCGGATATATCTCGTGAAGCAAATTACACGTAAACTTAGACGAAGTTCATCTGCTACTAACAATGAATTCAAATAAAATGTGTACTTAATACGTGCGAAATAAAGACATTATCTATCTATATATAAGGGGTTTTCCAATAGGGGCCTGACAACTTTGAATTTAATTTGTGAACACACTCTTTCACTAATCATCAAACTGTCACTGTCAATTTATTCAGTAAGCACAACATATTGAACGTCTGCATTTTATAAAAATTTTCTACCGAAATTCGGAGTCGGTGACCGTAATTTTAAGACCGTTTTTTGGCTCAATGTGTTCGTCAATAAGCAAAATATGAGTTATTGGTCGGGTAAAAATCCACATGTGCTTCTTGAATCACCACTTCCTCCACAAAAAATAACTGTTTGGTGCGCTTTGCATGGCGGCGGCGTTATTCGGCCATATTTTTTCATCGACGTTAACTATCGTCACGTTACTGTCAATGGTCAGCATTAACGCGCCATATTTACCGAATATTTTTGGCCCGAAATGGAAGATATGGACTTGGACGACAGGGTGGTGCCACAAGCAACACAGCACACGTTACAATCGATTTATTGACGAGTACGTATGGTGAGCAAGTTATCTCAAGGAATAGGCTTGTCGATTGGCTGCCTCGTTCGCGCGATTCAACGCCGCTTGCCTATTTTCTGTGGGGCTAAGTCAATGGTTTATGCCAACAAGCTGACGACGTTGGAAGAAATCAGAGCCAACATTGATCGCGAAATAGCAGCGTTTCGCCCGAAATGAGTGACCGTTGAAGATTGCAAACGTGCCCGCGGTGGCCATATGAACGAAGTCTAGTTCCATTCCTAAATGTTTTGATTGTACTTCAAGCCGATAATAAAGTATTTGAAATATCTCAAATGATTTGGGTTTTTTTTTTTTAAATTGTCATGTCATTATTAGAAAACCCTATACCTTGAACCTTGGTCACGCTATACCTTGAGAACGGGCTTAACGATTTCATTCATCTATTTTTTTCAAGTTTCCCAATACTTTGTAGAAGGTTCTTATGGAAAGCAAAATTTAGAAAATTATTCCGGAAATTGGTAAATTTCAGAAAACCGCTATTTCAACTTTGGTGCATGTGAGTTAAGTAGTAGGCTGTCTTTTTGAAACTAATGCAAATTACATTATATACACTGATTAACAGAAGTACTCGTCATTTGAGTGCATATTGAAGACACAGATATTAATCTCATCTTATGGGATATTTTGTATAGACGCTTACAAACCTTACAAAAAAGGTGTTAGATTCAAGAATAAGATTACTTATATAATTGTTACATTTTGCATAGTAAAACAAAACAACTGCTTCCTTACAAAGTTCACTTTATTCTGTTCTTTTTCTTTTGGTTCGTTTTACATTCCATTACAATTCTTTAGCTAGTAAAAGTGATGCTAGCTAAGTTAAAGTTAATGAGGGATCGGAATTGGTATGGAGTTGGATACAGTGGGTTGGGAAAGTTTCGTGTCGATTCATACCGATTCCAAAAAAATTACCACCAGCAAATGAATTTTTTTTACATATAAGGAGAATTCTTAGATTATGACGAATACTCTTGTCTGTTAAAAATCAGAGATGTTTAAGTGTTATTTTTTTCTTTTCTAAATTAGATCTTGGTAGCTTGAGAAAATAGACTTAACATTTTCGACACGGAAAGCAGACGAAAATAATGGCTTAGCTTCGTTTTTATGGATGAATACATAAACAAAATTGATGAATTTTGATTCAAGAAAAATTTAAATTGTTTATGGAAATGCTATTGTACACAAGTGACTATTTGGAGATAAATTTTTCTGTGGTCACAAGCGATAACCGCCCAAGTCGGTTTTTCAAATTTTTCAGGAGAGGAGTTCAAAGTTTCAAATTAACAGTACACTTCATACTGAACCCATTAGGCTTTTCGACTATATCTTCTGCTTAAAGAAGGATACAGTCATCAAAAATTTAGTGGAAGTAGATTTCGACAAGCCGAACTTAATGGTACCCATAACCATTTTTGTCCCAACTCGACTTAGTCGGTTGAGGTTTGTGACCACAGATTAATGGACTGGTGCACCCAGTGGCCCATTTTTTTCTTTCTTGAAGATGGCGCCAGACAGAGCAATACGGCGAATAGAGTCCCACAGATAATGATAATTGTGTCTGTTGTTCGCTGTTGAAATCGGCCAATTTTCCCCCACAATGTGATTACGTTTATTGAGGGAGACCTTTGATGGACACATCCTCTCGCCAAATGGATCCGAGAATCAATTGAATGGACTCTCTTGAAGAGCTCTTAACATATAATGATAAAGCAGAGATTTTAGGTTTCGAAGAAGCTAATTTTCGGAATGCTATTATTTATTGGTGACTGTCTTGAAAAATGGGAAATCGAAATGGTCCTCCATTCTATTCATCCGTCTTGAGCACTTTTCAAAAAGGACACTCAAACCACAATAGCAAACAATTATTCTGCGAATTAAACAAGCTTATGATTAAATGGAAAAGGTGTCGCGCAGCACAGTGGGTTAACAGCGGAAAAAGTTCTTTGGAGAAAGTCCTCTGTAGCCTTCGTAGTTTTATGTCTACGTACTTTTAGATAACACTGGCTTATGATTTCAAGGCCCTTTTTTTCATATATATATTATATACACTCATTTACAAGCTCTCAAAATCAAAAAAATATTTACAAAAGTTTACATGTCTTTATCTCAAGCTTCGCAAAATAAATTTTATATCCTTATACTTCTTTATATTGGTCTGCGTTTGGCTATTTATAATAAATAAAAAATATTAGAAAAGTGTTCAAATATACCTTTCATAAGTAGCTTCAAATATAGATGTTAAAAAAAACTTTTGAAGAAGACTCTTTCAGTTTCAAAAAATCTACGCCAATCTACGTGTAGCGACTTATATAAACGTGTGATTCATAATTTCAAGATGCAGCACGGAGTTATGTTCAAATTTATTTTTCCTGTATGGGATTTAAAAAACACGGGTTTGACTTTGGTCTTGTTCCAAAAATCACAATTTCTTGGTTAATAATGGTCGGAATGAATGCAACTAGAATATAGTTTTTAGAAGAAATATAAATTTTTCAAAAAACAAAACAAAAAAAAAATCGATGGATACATGAATGGAGCTCTCAGACATTTAATTTCTTATAGTAAAATCTTAATTTAGCACACATTTGCAGGGGGTGTGTTTTATCGTTTATTGGACTGTAGACAAAGAGCTCGAAGAGACTCCAACTTTAAGCTAGTGATCAATTCAATATGTAAAAATCATATCTATTTACAGACAACTGTGGCCGTGATAGACTTTTAAATGTAGCAATGCATGGACCTAATCTGCAGAAAATGGGAATTGCGTTGTAATTACCAACCTGTTGGCGATATAATTAATATGTAAGTTTTGTACCCGTGGACCGATTTTAATGAAATTTGAACATGTGCCAAGAAAACTTTTCGTGGTTCAAAAAGGCGATATTTTATTTCACTTATGTTTACTCCATTAATGAGTAATTCGTTTGAGCTACATCAACCATTTTTGAACCCTCTCTCGTAGCATAGGCACTATGTTTTAAATTTCATTAAGATCGATTCACGAGTTCAAAAGTTACATATTTATTTCCATGCTCCCATAAAAAAAGGAACTGCGAGCCGTGGCGTAGTGGGTCAGTGCGGCGATTTCTATAGCAGGGTTCCGGGTTCAATCCCCGAATCCACGAATTCCCATACGACTCCATTTCTTTCGACTATTCATGTCGAGGAAAATTTTCTCAAACATCGCCGTTCAGAGTCGGCTGTCGGCATTCCATCCACTCGTCATAGAACAATAATACGTACAACATGAGTAGTTGATGTAGAAGCCATTCCCAGGTCCACCCGTCCGAACTGTAGCGCCACCCATTTTATTGTCATTATTATCCATGATAAAAAATTATCTCAAATCTTGAAATCGGGCTCCTCAAGAAAAGCACATGACCTATTGTTTTAATGTCCGATTTCACAATGCAACCTCATCTTAAGCTTTAGCTAAGTGTTGGATCGAACTTAAACTTCACTCAAAAATATTTAGTTTTCACACTCAATATTTAGGGGTGAGTTAGGTAAGTCATGGCATTGTGAACTATTGAATCCACCAACCATGTGAACCATAAACAAAATAGTGATTTTGATTGAACACGAACAGCAGCCTGGTGAGAATAGGAAAACAGAACACACCAACTCCACAAGCGAATGTTCATGCGATATAAAATGGGTGCATCTATCAATCTGTGTGCTTTCTGTTCTCTACAGCATCGCCAGACAAAAGAATTGGGTGCTTATGCAGGTTTTTTCCTTGTACTTTGGGGTTGAAAAGATTTTCATACACTAATGGCAATTATGTACACTTTCGATTGACACTTAAGCCATGGCAATCGGTAGCTTAAGTCAATCCACTATTTCAGTGGAATCTATCACACCACTTCCACTATGAAAAAGAAATTTCTATTAATTCTGAGTTTAGCGATGGATCGACACTTAAGATCACACTGTGAATGAAAACTAAAAAATTGGCTGAAATCCATGCTCTTGACAACAACTAAAAATAGTCCCTAACTTAGATCTCTTAGAGAAGGACCGCATGACCAAACCTTTGCCCTAGTCGCCGAAAATCACCTGGAATGCAGAGATAATTCCCAAGAAGTCGAACAACCAGTTTCGAGTTGTCGAGTATCGACAACAAAAAAAAAGAAAGAAAAACGTAGTGTGGTTTCTCTTCGACAACAACTGGCAAGACTTCTTTTAACAATCAGATAAGACTTGAATTCTCAACTCTGAGCACAACTCATTCCCAATTAGCTTACAGAACAGGTAATTCAGTTGAGTTTGTGTTTTGCTTCTTATCCTGGAACTATCACGATACCGTCATTTAGCCGAGAGACAAGAGACCCTCGACGATGATAGGATAAAAATGATCATTAGACATGCGTTGCCAAATTCTCCGGCTACTTAACGTGCAATTTGTCAAATTCACTTGCATTCCACGACAAAAACAAAGTCTGTCCCTCCGTCAATATGAACCTCGGGTCCGTTCACACATCTGTCAAACTTTAAACCGCCACCAACCGTCCGTCTTATGCAACATTCCGAAATTCACCGTTAAAATTGATTTTTCCTCTTCGAACATTTTCAATTAACTCCAGAGCGCTCCTCCGCCACTCAAGTGGCCATCCCGCATGAGCCACCACCGCCGGCCGAAGATGCAATAAACCTTAAGTGCCATTGTCAAATTAAAATGCAATTCAAAATTCTAATGCAATCGACTGAGCGCCCGAACGAGCGACGGATGGGTCTCCAATTCGGTCGGGATTGCGTTAGGCTAACCGAAAAACCACTCAGCCCGCCTATTATCTCGGCATTAACTTCAATTGTGTAAAGAATAAACAAACGCAGGTATATCCAAAAAAATATTAAGAAGCACGAGTGCAGATCCCTAGCCCTGAGTTGCTACACGTTCGATGCGATATTAGTTCGAGCACCACTCGACATAATGCAACAGCAACGCAAAGTGATTTGCAATACTACAATGAGAGGGCCACACTTCACCAGAGAATCGCGCCAAAGGTAATGAGGAAAAAAAAGAAACAACACCACAAACGAGTGTATCTCAGCGGCAGCATCTTCCACAAGAAGACACTTCAGACTTACCACCTCTCGGCGTGTGGACACTCATTTGTTTTTACTTCATTCCGTTGCACCTAAGTGTGTGTCTATGAGCTTTTTCATGCGCGAATGTGTGTGCGGCTGCTTGTACCACACGGTGCCACACTAACAGTTGTTTTTGTTGTCTGCCTTATAAGAAGGCATAGTTGCCTACGATCATCCTACCCATCCCCCTTGGCCACCGCTCCGCCCTTCCAGCGATACGAACTGGATCCTAGCAAAAACAACCAAAGCAAGCTGTTCCCGTTCCAAAATCCACCTGAAGACGAAGCTTAACACAAGAAAGAAGATGAAAAGCGAAAGAGCGAGACAGCGGCAAAACCAACAGCAAAACAAAAAGACAAAAAGCCAAAACGACAAAAAAAAAGAAACAAAAATAAACGGAGGAGAAGTAACAAAAAAAAAAGAAAAATACCGTCATCATCACCACATATTGACCCAAGCGCATACAGCAGTTCCACTACCGATGTATTGGTTATGATATAAGCGCCTATAAAACTCTTTGGCCATCGCAATTGACTTTTGTTTTCGTTCGTTAGTTACAGCGTTTGGTTGTACCTGCTCGTGGTAGAAAATAAAGTTCGCTTTAAGGTAAGACCTCATCAATTCCTTCCAACGACTCGTTCTTTCGTTAAATTCAAATTCAATCCGAGGACATTTTGGGTTTTCTTGGATTCAATTCGGAATTTTGGTGGATTAATTGTGAGAGAGACTCAAGGATAATTTGTTTAAATATTGTTTTGTTTTTTTTTTTCCTTGTGAAGGACATTTGGTTGTTTTTTTTTATCGTGGAAGAGTTTTTTTGATTGGTTTTTTATATTTTTTGTCTTATAAAAGTGTTGTTAAAGTGATTTAAAAAGGACTCAATGCATATTTTATTGTTGTTGCTGTAAGAGTGTGGAATTGATAACGCATTTGAGTGAAAATTGAATTGGAGACGCAAGAGGAGAAACTCTGAGACTGGTGAAACATTAAGTTTGAATCTGAAAAAAAACAAGATCTGTCGGAGTTAAAAATCCAAAATTGGCACCTCAAGTCGTGAATTTCAAAATTGGTGTCCAGACCTTTCGACGCTTTAGACTTTTCTTCGATTTTTCTTTATTGTGACTATCGCAAAAATAGATATTGTCTTTCCTCTGACTAATCGAAATTTTGAACAATTGTTCGAAGGGAAATTTGGTACAATCTTTCGTTACCATTGCAACTTGAAGTGATTTTATTTCCTCGTGAGAAGTCGGGAATTCAGTCAGGCTTTTGACTCGTTTTCGGGAAAAGTGACCTCAGCAAACACCAAAACCCAAGAATTTCGACCAAAATCATTTCTGTTCAAAATTAAAGTTATGCTATATTTCGAGGTTTAGAAAGTCTAACTTTCGATACAATTACTAGTCAAATCAATCACTTTTACTTTCTGAACTTCCCTCGGTCAGAATTTGTATTTTCACAAATTCGAAATTCTGCTTCCTTCTCAAGAAGGCCAAAAATTCAGTCAAGTTCGAAATATTTTGTCTGTCAAATTCTACTAAAATCCTCCGCATTCAGTGATTTCAATTCTAATTTTTGACTAGTTTCAAAGTCTGCATAAGTCCTCATATCTGGTTAAGTCGAAATTTTGAATTTGCTCGAAGTAAAAAATCAGACACTTTGTTAGGAAGGCTTTAAAATTCAGTCAAGTTGGAAATATTTTGGCTCTAACATTCCAACAAACTTTGAATGCATTCAGTAATAAGTCTAAATTTTGAACAATGACCAGTAATTTGGAACTTTAGCTTTCAAAAACTTTCGAATTGTTTCATAGTTTTGAAAAGTTGATTTATTAATCACAGTCCATTTCTTCAATAGTCAACTGGTTCAGCAGTAGAGGTCAAGTCTGTGACTCTCTAGAAGTGATTTGTTCCCCAGTCCAAGGTTCCAAATTTGTTGATGAACTCGTTTCCATTCAATTACTCATTGTGGGACTAATTTGACTTTTCATTTGATCTCAGCTAAGTAACGTGAAGATTTCAAAGAAACTCTCCTCATTTTTCAGTTGTTAGCTAATTTTCTGACCAAAATTCGAAATTTTGTACGGTTAAAAATGCTGTCGTAAATTTCTTGGTCAATAATCATTCTTTTTTGGTTTTTGCGTGAGAAGTTGTGCCTTGAAATTCCTTCAATTCAGACACCTATGAAATTTAGTACAGCAATTTTTGGTGAACGAGAAACCATACATAGAAGTGGTGCCAGCTACCTTACTTAGCAAAATCTACTTTTCACCGCTGACGGTCCGGGATCCGCTGCATCCAGTCAGCAAGACCAAGCTGTCTTCCGTACGTTCAACTTTCTAACAAATTTTGGAACTCTAAGAGTTTCTAGGCGGACTAGTCTATGCGAACGAAGTTGTGACGTTCTAAAGTTTGACTGAAGGTCCATTTAAGACTGTAAATGGATTTCTAAGAACCCTCATTGCAAGCATAACATTTTCGACCAAATCTAGAATGCCTCAGTTTTGGCCACAAGGGTCTCTTGAAGGTTCGTCAGAAAAAGCCTTTATAACAAACCAATTTTGGACCGTTTTTTTGGACGTTCAAAAGTTTTAGTAGATTTATTTTCAATTGAACTGAACTTGCTCTTGTTGACTGAAGGAAATGATTGACGAGAATTTGTGAATCATTTACTTAACTTTGCTCACAAATCGTGAACCAAGTTTGCTTTTTTCAAGCCTTCCCTTTGCCAAGCTTCTCCTTTTTTTGTTCAAGCGAATAGAGGTTCCTCATTTTGACTGATCAGACTTTGAATGAACCAAAAATTGTGCTAAATTTAGATCATTAAGGTCCCTTTTCTCAAGTAAACTGGTGTCGATCTTTTTGACGCTTAGGATTGTTTGACCAGAATTTTAACCAAAAATTAACGCACTAGTTCTTGATGCACCTCCAAGAACACAGCCTTCATAGCTTTGTTGTCAATAATGTGCTCATTTAATCTACTTTAAGCTGTGAATTTGTTGAGTACACTTTTCCCCGGTTACCCAAATTAGAACATCAACAATACAAAACACACCGACAAATTTTATTAGTCACTGCCGCCAAAGCAATCTCAACTGAAGAACGATTCATCTTCAAGACAGCACAAGTTGAAGCGAAGTTTGTTTGTTTTTTTTTTTTCTTGTTTCATCTTAATTGGTATGCTGAACCATTTTTCTAGAATTAATTCAATCTGAACTTAATTGAATTCCTTTGACTAATTGTGGAATGCTGGAATGTTGGAATTGGCCATTAAACTACTTTTATTAGATTGTCAAGGCCATTTGCGTGCTTTTGGTGAGTGAGTGCAAATCAATGACCTTATGAATCTATTTATTGGATTTTTAGAGGGGCTTGACTTTGAACTTTAAGACTTTTTGTGATTAAGTCTAGGAAATGGAACAAATTTTGACTGATTCACATTAACATGATTTCTGAGAGACTGGTTGGTTGCCGATGATTTTTGAAGGCAAATTTCACTTTCTGATCAAGTTTCAAGGATGTACCGAATTTCATTTCAAGTTCTGACTTTCTGACAGACTGACAAATTAGATCAGATTTGAAAAGGAGAGTTTTGGCCACAGCTTGTGGTTGTTTGCCTCTTTTTCTTAGGTTGATATACGATTGTATTCGGAGCATTATCATCGATTGAATCACAAGATGTGAAAGTTCGAAATTTCTGGACTTGTCTTCCTGTTTGAGCATTGTTGTCGAAGTCCATATTTATTTGTGACTTAAGAAGTGAACGAGACAGACCTAGGACAACTCATCATCTCTCCAAATTTTGACCTAGTTCTTCGATCATTCCGTGCATTTCCGTCAGAAAGATGAACAGCTCTTGGACTGAAGTCTTGGAGCACTTCTCTTCGTCTTCAAATTTCAAGTTTTTCCGGAACTGCCTTCATTCTCTTCATAAGGATAATCAACTTCAGCTCCGTAACTATTTTGCCAACTGAGAGACCCTTAAGTCCCCAACGCTTCAGATAAAGCATGGCTTTTTGGCCACGTTTGTAGCACCATCACAATACAGAGCAAACCTCTCCGTTTTATCGAGGTTACGCAAAACGACTTTAAACCACAACCATTCAATATGACCCAAAAAACTGGCACACAAAGCACAAAAATTCAATCAATTGATCACTCGATCAATGTCGAAAGATCAATAAATGATCGACTGATACATCTCATCAGACAAAGTCTGACGAAAACCCCGAGCATAATTATCATTCCAACACTTTGTTACGATTACCTCGTTCGATTCATAATTTGATCGCAGACAATTAAATTTCGAAATGCCTCTCATTCCCAACTGAAACAACAACGCACATCCAATCGAATTAAATTCAGTATTCCTCAATCGGCGTCCATCTGCCAAACTCGGGCGTTAATAGAATTCAATTTTATGCATCACCTGCCTGAGATGCCTCTTCGGACACATGGCGAACTGGAGTCTTGTCTAGATTTAGTTCGACTTGTACTTTCGGCTTTCGCATCAATCTAATCGCCGTCAGGCAGTCGGATTACATCTGGCATCAGGCGCATCATCTTCGCGACGTGGTGCTGGCAACAACACACTCAAGCGAGTGAGAAGCAAAAAACAAAAAGAAAAATTAAATCATTATCATGCATTATACCGGTTATGGAAATCCTTGACATGAAAAATTTATCCACATCGTACAGATTCGAGATGCAAAGATGTGCGACGATGTCGATGAGAGCAGCCAGAAGAAGCTTCAATCTCGGAGCTTCAAGCTTCGTTCATTTCATTTCAAATTGAAAAAGAAATTATGTAAAGTTCTCTGCCGGGACTTTTTACCTTAAAGAAGTTTCTAGGCACTGGACCCCTTGAGGGTTAGGGTAAGCGAGCTCATACGTGACAGATGGCAAAGCTCATCCAGGTAATGACCAGTCAGATGGTTTTTGCGAGGAATTCACCGCTGTAATGAACGGGTTTTCTTTTTGCCATGCCATCTCATTTGTGGTTTGACATTTTCACTTGCACCGTGTCCGTTAATTGTCGGTTGCTATTCAGGTTGACAGAAAATTGTGCTGATGACCGGTGGATCGATCCACAGAGTCGACTTTGTCCACTCCAATTAGAGAGCAATTGTTCGGGGAATTCCGATGTGCAGTTGGAACGTGTGCCGGATGCAATGGGTTTTCATATCCGCAAATTAATTGAGTGCAGGCGAAGGGGTCTTGTGAAAGTGATTCAATGAATCAGGCAAATAATTGCTCACGGAATATGATTTAAGGAAATTTCTTGATTGTTAGCTGATGAGAATGGAGAATCTGGGAGGTGTTTTGGAGACTGTGCATTCTGAATGCGAACTTAGGGCTTCTGACTCTTGCTTATACACCACATACACTTTAAGACATAATTGACTCGAGAAGCCTGAAGCATGATGCATGGTCAAGGTGCCCACAATTGCTTCTGGGAACTTACCCAAAATACCAACAACAACTGTCATTTACGGCATTTAGCCGCCTCTCAAGTAAGCGAAAATTAACGAGACTTAACGAAACTAAATGAATTGGTTATTTTGGTCGCAGTGAATGACTACTGTGTTACTCACTAGAGGGCTTACGTTGATTTCAAATATTTGCCACGGTTTGTTGCCTCTCAGAAGCTTAAGACTGTCTGCTATGGATTGGGACTAGGCCAGGATAACCCTTAATTTTTGTGGGCATCTACTTCTAGAGCTTCATAAGTATCTTTGCCGATTTGTTGGCTTTTGCGTCGTGGTAACAATTCTTCAAAATAACAGCTTTCAAAAATATATCAGGCTATGAAGACTCTGCCTGTTGCGCAGACAAGCATTCAGATTTGAAGACAGTTACTGACAGACTTCATACAGATTTCATTGCGTTGCCCACTTTCCAGAAGATTTATTTCTTGTTTGAACAATAGGTTGAAGAAAAGCTTTTCAATTTCATTGATTTTCTACGCTTACAGCAGTCTTCTGTACAAAGGGTCGTTTATTTTGCGTCAAACGTCAAACGAACTGTCACAACAGCCCTGCTCTCTGAATTCTTGAAAGTACACTGAGAGTAGCGATCTCTTTTCATTTTGAAAATCCAAGATCGAATTTTAGATCGCATTTCAATGACAAGGCATGATTTGCCGAACAGAGCTGAATAGAAATGTCAAGGAACTGTCACAATATTGATAGTTATGGTATTATCCAACAGCTGTCATCTTCAGCTTGTCATTCATTTGACTGATTCCTTGAAGGACTTATAGGAAATGAATTGCTTGTTACACTCTTAAAAGTAGTTATTGTTTGATTTTGACGTATCAATGGATACACTTTTGACAGTTGAGCTGTCGATTATGGGTACTGCCTTGCATTTGAAGCCCACTCTTACAATATTCATGGGGCAACTAGGAAAATGACGTTAAATTAGTGAACTCGCAAGAAAATGGCGAAAAGTCGTGGGGTGATCATTGATTCTGTCAAAGGTGATGTTCAGATCGATTCATGCTGTCTTGACTCACGAACACGGAAGGATGTCGGTAAATTCGTTCAGTCTGATGAAAGGGTCGGGTTTCAGATGAAGGAAAAATAAAAAAAAAAATTGACTTTGAAAGTTATGTCTTTTCCAGAACATCCAAAATAAAATAAAAAAAATACAAAAAATCTTGGAAAAACTAAACAAACTCCACGAAAATCCACCAGAAACTCAAAGTCTTCAAATGACGAACACAATTTTGATCAAAATTTACTAAGTTAACCCTTTTCTTCTATTCTTCCAGATGAAGGTAGCCTTAGTAGTGGCAGCATTCTGCATAGCTGCTTGCTATGCTGAACCTAAACCAGCCATTAGTCAAGTAAGGACAACAACTGCCACAAAGCCAGGACGTTTCTTATCTCTGCCTGATCCCGCAAAATGCTCCAAACGTAAGTACCTAACAAGATAAAAAAAAAAAAAACCCACACCTATGCACAGGCACTAAACCGAATTTGAGTAGAAAAACTGAGAAGAGTAAACAGTAGAGGTCAATGCCAGAACATCACTTGGAGGATGACAGTTTTGAGATATAAACACAAGTTTGAGATCAATAAAATTTTAATGGTTGTAGGTCAATGTTTCCAGGGAACCTAACTAGGTTTTAGTCATTTAGCCATGTTTCTGATGGTTTTAATTTTATGACTTTTGTGAGGTCGTGAATATTCATTTTTTTTTTGTTAATGGCGTGAAGGGTTAGAGAAATGATTTATGCGACAGTCAAGTTGACATTGACGGTTTTATAGTGGACAGGGAGAGGATTTGAAGGTTGCCACCTGGTGATTTATGTGTTTCCTCGTTGTTGGAGTGGAGACTAAAATGACAAGTTGATAGTTGAATGTGTAATACAATCAGCCACTCGTCTGTCAATAGAGTGGAACTTAATGTTATCTTGGTCTTGTCTTTCGTTCGTTCTCGGTTTTCCCTTTGCTTGTACGCAAGCCAAAGCCATTGGACAGTGCTGGAATATACACATTGTTGCAAAAAGCTACAGTTTACAGCAACTGTACAGCGGCTTCTTCTGTCGTGGAAAGGAAAGGAATGCCATGGCTGTGTTTTACCTAAACTCCCAACCATAATGGGCTGAAGACAACTCAAGTCAACCAAATCTTACACTGTTATCAAAATTACCACTATTCTGAGCTTAGTTAAGTTTCGTTAAATATTCAAGAAATGCCTTAGCTACCTCCACAATGGACATAGGAAATAAATCATATTAAATAATACTCTGTGCCCACATCTTTGTATTTCGTTAAGTTTCGTTAAATTTTCAAGGAATGTCTTGGCTGTGTTTATCATCCATAAGGGATCTCAAGTCAACAAAATAATACACTTAGACCATAATGACCACTTTTCCGAGTTTCGTTAAGTTTCGTCCAATTTCACTTTCTTCAGTGGGAGCAAAAGGAATCGCTTTTTGTGTACATCCCAAGAGTTATTGGAATTTCACAGATGGTTACCAGAAGTAAAGATGAATTTAACGAGACTCCTGCCTTTCGTTCAGTTCGGATATAAGCAAAAGAAATATGCACGTCTTCGAATCGCCCTAAAAGAAACAATTTGAAAATCTTCTGATCGCTGATTCATGCATCCGCTTAATTTCTATTCCAACCATTTCCCCACCTATTCTAATGCAGCGTCGAAGTTCCCAAGAAATTCATGCATCAGGTCTCAGCAATTGCATGCATGCAAAACATTCAATCAGTCACTAGTCTAAAAATACTTTCCTCCTCAGAAGCACTCGTTTTCCCCTCGACTGAGAAAACAATTAAAAATGCACATTTTCATCGGCATTAAGCCCCGACTTCATCATCGGTTTGTGGGCGTAACACGCCGACACCTTCGAAGAGCCCCCTCATGGCCTGTGTGCCGTCACGTCGTCGTACATCCGGAACTAAGAGATTCTCATCTCTCGCAAGCCTACGGGTGGCATGCATTCGTGCATAGAACACAGCATTGGGTGTTAATTTCCATCCGCCCCTTAGCCCCCGAATGCGCATTTAATTAGCAGTCCACCAGCGGAGCAGTGGATTCTCCGTCATGAATTACATTCGAGGCAGCTCACCCCGCCTGGGGCTGGGTAATTTTCCACCCGCCCAGCAGAATGCCTGTGGCAGTGGATCTGTCGAATCGAACATCGATCGAGAACACCGGTCGAGGGAACACTTTCCGTTTCGAGTCTCTCAGCCAGAGTGGAAGCTCATTTGAATACCAGAATGGATGGTTATGAAAGTGTTTGCGTTGACGGCGTTCTGCGCTCAAATGTGGCCTTCATTCGTGAACTTCAACTTTTTGGAGGGAACAAAGGTTTCACTTGGCGCCAATTAACAGTCTGGCTGGCGCTCCTCAATCACATGCTGTCACAAAGTTGGCCTAAAATCGGTCGCTTTTCGAGACCTTCTCCGGCCGACTGTCCCATTGTCACCTTTTACATTGAGTGCGACTGCCTGGCACGCATGCGGGCCTCTTGCTCGTCACTTTTGGGTGCTTGCTATGCAGATAACGTTCGTGACTGGCCAAAAGCAACAAAAAAAAAGAAACATATTGACCCGCTTTTTTAAGTTTCGTTATGTATTTGATGTTCATTTGATGTAATCTTGTGGATGATTAGATGGATTTGTTTTACATACGTGCTGGCATGTGCAGACGGTTTGAAGAAATCACTTGGAGTGTGTGCGTGTGTGTTATCGGTGGTGGCTTTCGCTTTTCATTTGGCTGTGCGATGGCTGGCTTCATATGGCAATGTGTCTGTGTGACGGAATTTCATGCTGTGAGGAGTGGAGGAGGAGAAGGAGGAGGAGCAGGTGGAGCTTACGAAAGAATTCTATTGAAGATACATCGTTAAGATATGCGAAGTGGGGAAATCAGAGATAAGCTTCGCTAATAAAACTTCTAGACTCATCGGAGAGAGAGATAGTCAAGGCCAGGGAGTGGTCGGTCGATGAGGGAAATGTTTTTTTTTTTTTTTGATTTTTGATTTTTGTTTCGTGATATGAAATGTTGTCTTGTTTTAGCTGGAGATCGCTTTTGGCTTATAGATAACGTGGTCAGTTTTTTGTTGGTAAAGTCAAACAGGTAGTGGTACATCCGCCTGAGAATTTGAAGGTTACTTCTGGTGAATGATTGGCTTGTTTTGAAAGAGTTTTATGAGATGCGGGGGTAAGGAACTGATTAGGAAGCTATTTGAAAGGAGTCCATTGACGTTGGGTCAGGAAACCGGCTGGAAAACGTGACGTAGCTGATGACAAGTGTTGCGCTTGGCAAAAGTTGATGGAATCGCTGGAATGGTTTGCAGTAAGACTTCATGCCTTTGTCCACGAATTCAGACTTTCAGATCAGAAGACTACAAGTTTAGGCGTGGGCTTGAGCCCTGGTCTGCAACCATTCGACTGAATAGAATCTTAAAGGGCATTCGTCCTCCTGGGGTCGAGGATGCATGCGTAAGGGATCCTGATGTTATCTCCTCTTATTCACTCGGTGTGACTCTGTAGGTGACACAAGAAAAGATCTCTGTAATTTCCGTTACATCGGCTTAGACCAACAATCAGCATTAAGTTCGACAACCAACTCTTTCATCTCCTCTCCCGCATAGCACAAAAAATCCATCCCAACCGGCAATCAACAAGTCCACAATTCTAATGTGACCTTTACTTCAAAACCACAATCACTCTGGCAACCACAATCACGCACCCCACCAAAGGCGTACTTTCAAATCTTCAAACTTGTCACATTATGACGGAACGTGTTTCCTCTTAAATGTTAAGCTGTTCCTGAATAGTTTCGCACCTCTCTCCTCATCTCTTTTGACCATAAAAGAACTTTATAACCAGAACGTGATCGAAAACAAGTCTCGAAAACCAGTTCTGAGCATCATTCAAATGAATGTTCCTCTTCGAAATTACCAAACAGCCGGCAGTCGACATTTCACATTCTTTCACTCTCACTCTCAGCCGTCTCTGCTTCCCCGCCCACCAGGATGTGAGGACAAGTTATTCGCAAATGGAATTAGCGTAATTTAAGTCGATGGACTTATGCAACAGCTTCAGTTTGACAAACAAAACACACACAAGAACAAGTTCAAGTTACTCAATCATCTCCTTCTGTGTTCAACAGTCTCAATTAGCAACAGTCGATGGGGATTCTAAATAAAGAAACATAAATTCATTATATTCCCATTCCCATAATCAAATCACAAGACGTTCCCTTCCTTCTCGGAAGATCAATTAGAATTGTAAATTAAATCTCTAGCTGAAGCTGAAAAACCGATGAAAACGTGATTCTATTTTACAACACAGCGCACAGCTTTGATGGCCTGTTCCCTTTGCGACGCCGTGGCCTAGCGTGTGGTCGTGTAGCGGCTTAATTGCTCGCACATAGTAGTCATTAAACAAATCACACAGTACACAATGTGCAAACACACACACGCATACAGATAAAGGTTAAATGTTCGACAAGAGGTAATGAGACAAAAATCTCGATTCAGACGCTTTTTTGGTTTTTGGCATGCAGTAATTCATTTGGCTGGTTTCCAACTGCAGGCGATCAGATAAAATACACAAAAATATTTAAATTCAATTATGTAACGACCATGCGGTGGTGGTGTGGACTTGGGGGTACTGTGTGCGCCTCGGCAAGTGGGTTAAGCGTATGCGTGAGAGTGTCTTAGACGGAGACATTAGGTCGAATTAATTTACATGGCTTTTGATGGCGAACTCAGTTGGGAGTGATAATTCTTCTGTTTTTTTTTGCTTCATCGTTTGTCGAAAACCAGTGCGTATACGTAATCTTTTTTTCATCACTCATTCAAATTAATGGTGATACTTTGAATGTGAGGTGATTTATAGCTGCGGACTGGAATTTGTAGGGAAATGAATGGAATTCATGGTTTTTTCCTTGTCATTACGTGGTTTTTCGTTGACGCTTATCTAATAGCTGTCGGACAAAGCCTGTGTGAGATCGGTGAGTGCATTCTGTTTGACGGAATGGAAAGTCACTTTGGAAGCAAATCAAGTCAGTTGAGTGCCATCCTCTTGTTTTTAACGAAGCCAATGCCTGTCAAGTAATTTGTGCAGAATTGAGTCTGATTCAATACTTTCTTCGGTCGGAATCTGATAACAAGCTCGCCGGACTTGGTGTCAGCCTTCTTAAAGTGGAGTGCTACCATTCATGCCTCCCGCCAACCATACATGCCTTCCTATGTACATCAAGACCTTCGTAGATTGATCTTTACATACCATATACCCGATGGTAGGTAAGAGGGGCTGCTAGTGAACTCACCAGCACACTTAGACCATATCATTTTACCATTGTGACACATGTTTTACTTGGAAATCACCAAAAATATGCGAAATATGACACCCAATATTCATTTACATTTGTGGGAGGTATTACATTTCGTTCCCTCTTAAGTGAGCAAGAGTTGCAGAAACTTAACGAAACTTAACAAAACTTAACGAAACTCAACGAAACTAAGGGGAGCATTTTACGGTCACAGAACATCATTTGTCTGTAATAGCTCGATTGTTTAAGTTGATTTAAGCCTTCATACGTCCATTTTGGTTAGGTCTTACGTCCTTTCGGATGAACTAGACATTAAAGTAACGATGTCTAAGACTAATCGAATCTTTTGCCATTTTGTCAATGCACCGACTTCCGCCACCCTAACGAGGTAATCCTCTCATACCCCCTCAAGACATGTCAGCAAGTTCTAATGTGGGATTATCCCATCACCACCGCACTGACTCATTTGATTTCCACAAAAACCCAACGCAGCTACATAGTTGCATCATTGCGCGCCGCAACAAGCCAACCTTCCTCCCAGCGTCTGTGGAAACATGGCATGCAACATACAAAAATACAAACAAAACAAACAGAAAAAAACGGGCAAAAAAAACCAAACAAATGAAGATTTTCCCTCCCATTGTCTTCGCGCAGTGAGTCGACATAAAGGCCAGGTTAGGCACGACCCAGTCGATGCCGACACAACCGCCTCACGATAAGAAGCCATCTCGCGACAGCGCGGCGCGGCCGGCGATAGTGCATCTGGTTTTCTTTTGAACATTTTTCCACGTCCATCTTTTCATTTTCTTCATGTTTTGTTGCAAAAAACAAAACAAAAACGAAAATGCAAAAAAAGAATAAACAAAAAACTGTTACATAACCCTCGTCGCTGGGAGACCAACAAGCAAACAAGTCAACAAGCATGCCATCGACTGGTGGTTCAATGAAACTAGTTCTCCGCGAGAGTCGCCACCACGACCACTCTGGGAAGACGTTAAGCTGTGACGGAGTTAATTTAGCAGCCGGCTTAATTGAATTCTCCGCACTGACCTTCTTCGGCTGGTGTGTGGTGTGGCGTGTACCCCGGTGACCGGTTTGGCCGACGGGTTAAATAATGCATCTGCAGACGTCTCCGGCTGATTGATGAGACGGCCATTCCGAGCCAAAACCGCACCCAGGAATCCCACCGTTATGAGATGGTTAATTTGAATTCCACCAGGCCGAGTGTGGTGGGGGCATCAATCGGGACAATCCAGCTTTTCAGGTCTTCCACTGGGAGAAACCTGTTGCCGCTGATCTGGATCCTTCGGTAACGGTGGCACTGTTTGTTTTTCGTGGATCGTAAATCCAATTCCAAAGAAAGTAAACGGCTCGGGCCACTATGACTGAGACGCAGACACAAATACAAGAGCGGTGCGCTTTAGGTTTTGAAATAGCACCGTACACTGGCCGGCCGACCGATGCGTCTCGACGGGGATAAAGTGGGCCAATGCATTTATTGAACTGCGATTATGTTGCGCAAGAGCACCACCTTCGGCTGCGGGCCACTTAATGATGATGCCTCGGCCACTTAATGGCGCTGATGAGGTCGCCATAATTGACATTTAATTTCGCAGCCAGCCGCACTTGGGCAACATTTCTCATTTTCGTTGTTTGTTTCGTTTTAGGACCAAAGGAGTTCTCGTACCGTGGCAAGAACATGTTCCTGAGCAGTCATGTGCCAAGCTTGGCCAACAAGAAGGTCGATTGGTTAGACGGACGTAACTTGTGCCGCGAATACTGCATGGACTTGGTCGCCTTGGAGACCCAAGAGAAAAATAACCTAATCTTCCGTGTGATTCAGCAAAACGACGTCCCATACATCTGGACAGCTGGACGCATCTGCGATTTCGCCGGCTGTGAGAACCGCCCAGACTTGGAACCCAAGAACATCTTCGGATGGTTCTGGTCCGCAACCCGCGAGAAGATCCAGGCTACCAACAGGATTCCACAAGGCTGGGGCTACAATCCATGGTCACAAACTGGACACAAGAAGAGGCCGCAACCAGACAACGCCGAGTACGACATCAATCAAACCAAGGAACAGTGCCTGTCGGTGTTGAACAACGTGTACAATGACGGTATCGCATGGCACGACGTTGCCTGCTACCACGAGAAGCCAGTGATCTGCGAGGATAACGAAGAACTGCTGCGTTACGTGGCTGCCACAAATCCAGGAATCCGTCTATAAGACGGTCCCCTCTTGGAGAGTGTGTGTGTTCTTAGTCTTAGATTTTATTATATTTTTTTGTTCTCTCTGATTCTTCTCCTTCTCCTCCCCCACTACACCCCTCCACCACCCAACTGTGCAATGATCTTGTCCTCCTGCTCCTGCTCGTCCCACTTTCTCTGTCCTCTGCCTTGTGATGCATCGTAAGACCCGACTATGAATGGAAACACAGTTCTGTGTGCGTGTGTGTGTGGGACGTCCGCCACGCGCAAGCGGGTGACCTCTGCCACTGCTCTGGCGACTCCGTTTGGTTTTGAAGGAACAAAATTAAATTTTGCGGCAGTTCTTGAGGCGCCCGCGGTGCGGTGTTTGTTCAAAGGAGAGGTGCACATCTTCTGCCCGACCTCTGATCTATTGTTTTTTTTTTTTGTATAACGAATATTTATTTTCTTTTTTTTACTGAAAGATGTTTCTCTTATAATAAATTTCACAGAAGAAGAAAACAAAATGAAAAATCCTAAAAATAAATTAAAAAACAAAATAAAATTGATTCGATTGTTGTTATTATTTGGCGGCTTGGGGGGAGTTTTCAGGGTGACATGGAGTCGTTGGCGGTGATGTAATGGGTAAGCTTGTGGGATGTGCGTTGCTTAGGACCTGCCTTCATTGTTTGTAAGGAGTCCCTGTTGGGGTTATAGCAAAAGCCACGGCAATCAAACCAACACCAACTGTTGGAAGAACTGGTATAGAGGGGGCCACTTGCAAATACAGCACCATTCGAGGACTTCGAAATAAATTGGATGCATTATGGCCGTACGTGTTGAAGCTGAATGTTCTTCTTCTTTGTCATAACGGGGTGAACGTGGGCCCCACCCAACATGCCTTTCCAGCCGGCCCGATCGCTCACCAGCTGTCTCTAGTTTCACACACCAAGCCGGATCAGGTTCCCATCAACTTCTGTGCGCCACGTGGGCGTCCTCTGTTGCATCGCCCCACAGGCTCAGAGTCGAAGATTCTTCGGGCAGGAGCAATGTTGTTCATGCCTAATCAGACGTTGGATCCTTAGACGCATGGCATCCTTCAAAGATTTTCAAAAATCTACCACCGAGCAGATCTTCAGCACGCCATACAACACCGTGTATTGAACCTTACGCACTGATGCGCTGCCAGTGGTGACGAATTATGGATGACGAATCCTGATGTGATATATAAGAATGTCTTTAATCAGGAAAATTATGCAGTCGGCCATTTTCGAATTATTGAAATGAAATAATGAATAGTGTTAAATTGCTGAAAGCAGAAATAGTTCTCTCTACATACGACGTCCCTGTCTTTGGACTTCGTACCCTCTGTGGAATCCCCCTTACATATAATAACAGAACAAAATTTATAGGTTTCATTATTGACACGAAATTAAGTTTAAAACCCGGCATCCAAGAACGGGTCAGAAAGGCCTGTAATGCTGTATACTCCTGAAAAATCTATAGGTTGCTAAGAAGGACCATAAGCCAGCATGGTCCACTAGCAATTTATATTTGTACTTTGTTGCCAGCCCCATAGCGCTCTTCGAAAAGACTCTTGGAAAAGCCACATCTAGCTCGCACATAAGACTAAAAAGAAAGGAAAGAAATTCTGCTCCCGACACTCTACTTTCCTTCAAAGATTCAGATGCATACATAAGCAATCTTAGAGAAGAATTTATCAACATACACAGACTTCTGGCGAAGCTGCGGAGATGAAGAGACTATTGTACGTCTTCTGTGCAACTTCAGTACTCCATTCTTTCGTAGAAGTAGTCACTTAGACGTTGTATATTTTAACGTTTTGACGCTATTTTTTATCGACCATCGGTTTAGAAGAAGCTTTAAATGGTTTGGGGAGCAGGATCAATTAGATCCGCGTGGTAACACAAAAGGCATATTCTGGCCTGCCGCCCACTGACAGTCAGTAGGTCTAACCTAACCTACCCTATACAAACTCAGCAAAAGCATCATATTTGGAGAGCAGGCTACCGACACCCAGACGCAGAAAGTTAGGATAGTACTTCTTTAATGATCTCTGTGACCTTACAAACATCCCTGTTGACACATTGCAAACACTAGCCGGTTTCCCACGAGTTACTAAATAATTCCGCGTGGTGGCACAATAGACCGCCAGTGTAAGTGCATTCCTAAATCACACTGCTACCTTCTGTCATGGGATCCGTTAGACTATAAATCTATCAGTCTATACATAGCCAGTCCGAATCGGTGCTAATGGCTTGCTAATTCGTCGGCTTTTTCGTTGTCTGCCCAGAGATGGTCTGCGTGGGATGAGATTGCAAATTCACAAAGCCAAGGAATTACGATCTTGCTTTTTATTGATGGAAGCCAGAGCCTTTACGGGTGGCATTAGCAAAACTGGGGGTGGACAGGCCATTAGCACCGAATCAGGAAACCACACTTCAATCAATTAGAAGCTTACTACCTACGGACGTGATCACAAAGATCGAAAGTGGATGGAATGATATGGAAACCTGTGGCATGGCTAGACTTATTTGGCCTTCACTAAGTGCAAGAAAAAATCAAAACACTCCGAACGAACTGCGGGGAATAATTAGGGGAACTAATGGTGTCAAGGGTACCGGTTACTCCTTCTTAGGAAAACCAACAGTCAGTATGGGAGTTACATGCATTGACTTCTGATTGTGGAGATGAGGAACAATTAATTCCTCGCAGCTGAATCTTTAGAAAGTCTGCAATGGAAAGTAGAAGAATAAATATTGCGCGTCGTCTTACTTGCACTACGTACTGTAATGCAAGATTACATAATCCACAGTACCGTTTTTTATTACTTGACCGCGCTCAAGGGAGGGTTAATAACACGCTTAAGTGTCCGGGGTTATAGGCATAGCAAGGTCCGAAGGTATTGTGGACAAAGGGAGAGGAGGTACCTATGCACATTGGTTTTAGATATCTGCGGATTGTAGTCTGAGAGAAGTATTAGGCTGCAAAGAGCATTCCATATTCGTGGAATGCGGCTGAATAACGTGTCCCTAAATTTAACTGTGCGGTCCGGAAGTAGGTTTAAGGGTATACTGGCACTCTTAGCGATACGCGTATTGGGGGTCATGGAGAGGAGGATGCAGTTGGCTAGCTTACTTGAGCGTTGTTTGTTAAAATATGTGTTTTTTCTATTTTTGCAGGCGTATATATGCTTAAACTATAAGTGCACAGAAAAGCGATTATCGGCGTTTAATAAATCATCTTAAAATACTGGCAGCACCGACGATATTTATGACAATTGTGGCAGTCAGCGGGTGGAATCTTGTAAGGTGTTAGTTGATCGTTAATGGACACAGTCTTCGGCTTGCGATTGTGTAGCGTGACCACCACCTTAAATGCAAAAACAGTAAATTATTATCAATTTAAACACATTTTTCATCGAACCAAAGAAAGAATGAAAAGAAACGATTACGAAACATGAATTGAATTTAAAGCTTAGACACGCTGGGTATACCAAAAGTTGCATACTTATGGACGCAAAATCATTTCAGGTTCATTTAATACATCAACCACCCCTACAAATGTTTAAAAATACATGAAAAAGTGCTTTTAGGCGCTTAATACTGTAAATATGTACACCAACCTAGTTTTGGTGTCCAGGCCTTGGTGTCTCTTGTCTTAATGTATGGTCATTGTAAGAACTCGCAACTGTCTGACGAAGAAGTGCACAATTGCAAAATTGGCAATATCAACGCTTTGAAATTAGTTTCGGTTGTAAGCGTATGTGATACAGTACGAACAAACACAGAATAGTTTAGATGTTAGAGTCCATGACAATCTAATAGCTAGTAAACCGAAACCAAGCCTTAGTTAGATTGGTGGAAAAACCTCAATTTAATAATATAATAATAATAATAATAATATGGGTGGCGCGACAGTCCGAGGTGGACCTGGGCCTAGCTTCTCTAAGCAATCAAGTGTGTTGTGCGTGCTATTGTTCTTTCACGCGTGGAAGGGATCTACAGTTTAATGCCGCCTCCGAACGGCGAATTTGAGAAGCTTTTTCTAGACAGGAATACTCTTTGAGCATTGTCAGTGACTCGAAAGAGGTGGAGCCGTGAAATATGAAAGGTGGTAAATTCGGGTATGGATCCTGGCACCCTCTGCATAGGCGTCGACGCACTACCCACAACAATTTGATAACCTCACCTAAATTCGAAAACGGATTCCAAAATTCTTTTGACCAGCGCTTAGCAAAGCCAATTCTAAATCGCGTCAAGTATATGAGACTGAATGGTATTTCGAGAAAAGAGTTTCTATGCGATTGTGACGGACGATTGCGAGAGTATACTATAGAAAGGCATTCACTGGCCTTAATTTGATGATATTTTTTTTGACACCAAACAAAAAATCTGTTTAAGTCGTCTTGAAGGGCGTAGGAATCAGAGGGAGTGGAGACAACCTTACAGATTTTCAAGTCATCAGCGTAGACAGAGAGGAGAGCCCTCAATAACACAGCCAAAATCGTTGGTAGTAAATACAAAAATTAATGGACTGATGTGGCAGCCTTGTGGTATGCCCGATGTGGCTTTCACGGATTTGTAGAGAGGCGATCTTAACGAAACTTCGTATTCTTCCTTTTTTTCTTTTAATCTTAAGCCAACTGTATCCAATTGCGTACGCCAAGTTGGTTGAGTTCCTTCTCAACCTGGGTGCGTCATAGATGGAGCGTCGTCTATTGCTTTGTCCCACTGGTTCGGACTCGAAGACTGGAGCAGTGTTGCCCTTGCACTCTACATGGTATAGCTATCTTAGACATTGAATTCCTAGACGCCTGTCTAAACTTATACACCCGCTCAGTTCTTGGTTGAATCTCTTCTACAATAACTATCAACGCACACAAGACACTGTATTTCACTGTATTCACTGCTTTCTAAATAGTACATTATCCGTTTGAACTGTCAGCTTAAATCTAAAGACTTGGTTTGAGTATCTTATCAAAAAATTTACAAAACACGGTGGCTTCCTTGCAGTCTTCAAATTCACACAATGCTTAAGACAAAATATTCAGTAAGCTTCGCAGTTGTCGATCTGCCTTTCAGGAATATTTCTGCGCTGTCGGCATGGCATGGCATATCTTAGGGCGCAGAGGTGTACGCAACCTAAGCTGCGATCATTCCACTCTCAGTCTTCCATCTCCCACAAGCTAGAAAATAAATTTGGAGTATTTGGAGGCGATGTTTCTTCCCAATTTCTCCATCCCCTACCTTTTAATGTATAATAGATAAAGCTTGTACTGGCGAGTTATATTGTGTGTACTATTCATAGACAAAATAAACATAAAGACATTCCACTTGATACAACGAAAATGAAACGATCTCTGCGAACCTGTACTCAGTGATGACTCCACCCTGCGATGAATTTCTCATGCGACAGTCTGCTATCTTTATTTTGCCTATGGTACTATTCACTGAGGAGCCGAGTTAGAAGGGTAGCTCGAAGTTGTTGTCACGCTTTTTTATTCGACTTTGTTGTTATATGCCTTTTCCCGAGGACAGTATGTAAGTCGTTTTACGCGCGTTCACCAGCATACCTTCTCCTTGGAGGACAAACCAGTTCATGGGGTTACAAACATTTCGAGTAGACCTGGGTATCAACCAACATTTAGCAGCTGCACTCGACTCTGCATTTTGAATTATTGCATTTGTATACTCCACGGAGTCTGTAGTTGTCTTCTGATTTAATATCTCTCCGAGTTTGTCTCAAATTGGTGTACATTAAAGTAATAACTCATCACAACATAACGTCCTCATCAGGCATCAGGCTTTTTCAAATCCGCCTCCCAAGATGGCTGAGCCACATTCTTCACAACGTTTGACGGAACTATCTGCTGGGCCAAGTGAACGTTGATGTAGAGACGTATTTCATTTAATTCCACGCACAAATGCGGAAATCGAGCCAGCCAGCAACGGACAGTTGAGATACTTGTGGGAGTTGTGCGTATAGTGAAAGGAGTCTAATGGATTTAACAAATGGCGTTCGCTGGTTGTGCCTTTCTCTTGTTAATGTGGTGGTGTCTGCGAACGCATTCCTTCACTGCGAGTTGAAGGAAATGTTTGAGTTTGAAACGGCGGGTAAACAAAACTGGGAACTCAACCAAATTAATTCTGATTGCTGAGAAGGAACAGGGCAATGACCGTGTGTAGTAGTATTAGTAAACATGGATTGTTAAGTCCATCAGCGCTCTTCTTGTTTGATGGAGAGTCTAGAACGATAAATAAGAAGATCAAATCAATCGCAAAATAAGTCTTGTCAATCGTAGTTTCTTTGAAATCATGCCCCAATTGAAATTATATACGGCGTTGATCATCCGTTTGTTTATGACAGAAAATTGAACCGCGAACTGCCTGCGAATGGTTCAGCAACCTGGGGCTAGCTAGACGTAAAGGGATCGAATTCTTAAGGTGACATGCAGAGCACACTTGGTTACGGGCCGAAAATTATTCGCATCTGACGGATAGAAAACGCTCACGTTCGTGCAAGGAGGATAAGAAGGATCGTAACCAACTTGGTGTGCGCAACTGGGGGCAATCACCCAGAGATGGCTCTAGCTTGTTTGTTTAAGTCCGTCCATATCGTCTTCCTCAAATCAATTATGCTGTTCTCTCATCGCGAAACTTTTCAGACGACTATCGTCCTTTTGATTCACTTCGATGATATCGTCGATGTTTTACATGTAAGACCGTCTAGTTGTCGTCTCGCCTATCGTTACAGTTTGAGTGCTCTGAAAATAATAACACTCACGTAAAAATGACTTGTGTGTCTGGAATAAGTTTTCCAGAAATGCCCGATCTCTACGTCTCTTATAATAATAATATGGCTGGCGCGACAGTCCGAGGCGGATGATTTTTGCATCATGTTTTCATGTTTTTCAGGGTCTAGCTTCTATGCAACCACTCGTGTTGTACGTGCTATTGTTCTTTCACGAGTGGAAGGGAGCACCGTTATTTGCCGAATCCGAACGGCAAAGTTAAGAAATATTTTTAAACAGGAATACTCTTTGAGCATTGCCAGTGACTCAAAAGAGGTGGAGCTGTGAATTATCAAAGGTGGTAAATTCGGGTATCGAACCTGGCACCCACTGCGTAGGAGTCGAAGCACTTGGGACTACGCCACGGGGCCCTTAAAAATGTTCGACAACTGGTTTTTATAACATGTTATTAAACCAAATTGACCAATCAGAGGACGACGTTTACTTTATTTCGTGAATAACCGTCGGAAATGCATGAATATCTGTCAAAAAAATACTCAAATTCGTCCATGGACTATGGGGCAATCAGCTGTGAAGTAGGATGCCTCCGTAATACCTCATTTCTGTTTATTCCTCTCAAATTTCGCTAAAACTTTAGCCATGTTTTTATCATCGCTATCGATAGTGAAGTGAAATAAGATTCAGAAAAACGATTTGCAGTGGCTCTGATTTTTATCCGTCAAAATATATGAAAAAGAAATTTATTTGTTCGAAATTGATGTCAAAATGTATGAAAAAAACGACCCACTTTTCACTGCCGATATTATAGGCAGTTATAGGCAGTAGGTTGTTGTATGTGCCTTGCGTGCAAAATCCTACTTCACTATTTACAGATTTTTGAAAAACAAAACACGGCTATTCTCATTTCAGGTTTGCTAACAAAACTAATACAAATGCGACCTATCACTCGAAAGATGTCTCAAAAGTGTAGAACAAGATATGTATACCCAATTTGTTCTCATTTAAAAGGAAATGCTACTGAAATAGGTATCGCCAAAAATGAGTCGTCGAGACAATAGTTAATGGCAGTTTTCAGTGTACGCGAAGCAGGCACCTGCTTACATGAAGCGACACTATCGCCGAAACGTTAGCGCGAGACGTTTGTCGCCCTACGCGATTAGAAACCTGTCTTCTGGCATTAAAGCGAAACCTACCCCCGTTGGCACTGGCCATGAGTGGACACTATGGCCGCTTTCACACAGAAACATTTTGTAGGCGATTTTCCCATCTTGTTGGCAAGGGGGGTGAAACGTGCTAGTGGTAGCCCGCATCTGGTTTGCTCGGGGTTTGCTTTTGGATTTTCTATTCTCTTTTATTCTTATGTTCTCAATGTTGGGTATTGGAAGCATGCTGTACATGTGTGAGAATGGGATGAAGCATATGAGAGAGGGGGAGGAAACAGAAAAAGTTCAGAATTGAGATCTCAATTGCAAAGACTGAACGATTTCCTGTGTGAAAGTGGCTTGAGATCACAAAAGGGAATATGAAAAAATTGGCGAGTGTGAAAGCGGCTTAACCATCTCACTAACCAGCTTCAGAGGGCCTTCCACATTCTTCGCCGCGCCATTGCAAAAAGTTTTTCTCCCCAGCTGTAATATATGCTACTTACATATGCCCAAAACTTGATCTGAGCTGGGGCACTTCCAATTTACTGGCGACATTTGGACGTTGTCCAGGAAAGAGCCTCCAACATGATAGGTGACAGATCCATCACTGAAACAATATTCCATCTCTTGAACTCAGTCGTAATGTTCCCTGTCTCTCTTTATTTTATCGATATTTGCACAAGCAATGCTCAGCTGAAATTGCCTTTTACGAATGACCACTTGTAGGAATGGTTAAATTTAGAGACTCTGTCTTCAGTCGCGCCACACAGATGTAGATTGCCTTACCCAACGCCCTTTTTTCCCTCTCATTAAGGTGTTCAGAGATTTAGAAACAATCCAATGAGCATCGGTATCTCCTTTCTAACCCTCTTCTATTTTCTCAACGCTTGTTCTTTGTTTAACATTTAAATGGTATTCAGAACCCCTTCAGAACGTGTAGAAAAAAAAAAAACGTCGAGCAACGATCGATTGCTAACTTCGCTCGACTGAAACCAACCATGTATCAGGTGTCTAACCGCGTAACTATTTCTTGGCCTTATATTTAATAGTCCCTTTTCCGCGATAGAAGAATGTTAGTGAATTCTCCTTGAATATGATAATCCTTGTGTCGTCTGAGATCTTCAAGCAAGCATGATACGGGCTTCAAATGATTGTAGCTTCGGAGCTTAATTTCATCATAAAGGCGTAGTTCTTGAAAAGGTGGGCGTTGAAGGTAACCAGCAAAAGTCCTTTTCCATTAAGAAGTGCATTGGGATGCAGTTGACAAAACACCACAAGAACCCATCGTTTTAAATGGCGTTAGGTACACTTACATTTCCCACGTCTGTCGAAGTCTCTGATCATCTTCTTGCAGAAATGTGTCTATGTCTTACCAGTGACCAGGTTAAGTTAGGTTGTAGTGGCTGCCTACCTTGTTAAGTTACACTTTGGACAAGGTAGGCTCGTTGGATCTTATAGATCCTTATCCTAACCATTAAGAGTTTCTAATAAAACGATGAAGATGACAAATGCATATATAACTTAGTTCAATCAAGTCGCTGAAATATAGGGCATCCAAATGACTAAATCTGCGAAATGAGAGGGCACTGCAATTGCAAAGATGTGATGTTTCCTTTTCCTTTTCATACCTTCAACTGCTGCAATATTCCTAGTGTGCAGACTTGAATGCCAATGGCACAGTGCTCGGTTATTACACAAATGAGAGTTCTAAGATTCTTCCTACTGATTCTGATCAGCTCGCGTGTGCGTTTTGAATTGATAGCAGGTAATAACCGTTTTGTAATGAGGCCCATCTAGGTTTGATGGGAGTAAGCGTATCAAGCTTTAGTCTGTAGACGTTTTGCATTACTGATGGGCATTGATGGCAGTTCCCCGTGCGGAGAGAGTGTTAGGATGGTGCACTTTCTAGCGAGATGGTCTGCTTCGCAATTCTCTGGGATGTCACTGTATCCCAGCACCCACATAAGTAGGACGCTGAAATACTTGTCCATTGAGACATAGGCGGCTGATGAGAGACGGCCTGGAGTTAAAAGTGACTACACTCAGAGATTTGAGAGATCGCTGCCTGGCTGTCCGAACAGATGGCAATATTTGTAGTTAGCATTACTTTGTTTTTAGCCAACACAATGTGTCGTAGACCATAATTCAATTGAATGTATCCAGTGGTTGCTCCCTTTCCCGACATTTTATCAATTAGGTGCACACTTGTAACCAAACCGGAGGACCTCAGTACAAAATCTGACCCAGCTTGAATCAGCATATGCAAGCTAGAGTCATTTGTATGTCGTCTGTTTTGCGCTGATTTGCTGAGATCAAGCACAATCAAATACCGCCATTGTGAACCTATGGGGAATTACAAAGTTTCCTGCCAACAAAATGAACACCAAAGAATACGAATCACACATCAAGACTTGTTTATTTTTGTACCTCAAGTGGATTTTTACACAAATAGTTAAACTACAGCTACTCATATCTTACTCCTGCTTGGAGACCTGCTACTCTTCGACTTGTGCTTGCGTTTCTTGTCTTTGTGTGATTTCTTGTGATCTTTATGGTCCTTCTCTTTATGTCTCTTTCGAGGACTTTTAGATCTTGACGTTTCTTTTCGCTTACTACTCGAGATTCCATTCTCCTGATGACTTCTTGAGCTGCTATATTCTGAACTCCTCTCTTTGGACTGAGATCGACGGGACCTTTTAACTGATTTGGGTCTCTCGGTGCTTCGACTGCTTCTGCTCCTCCTCCTAGTGCGTGATGGCTTTCTTGATTCCGATGAACGAGAGCTCACCTCACTGGTCTTACTCCTTACATTCGGTTCCGGACTTTCAGACCATCGCCAGTGGCGCTTGGTGCTCCGATCATCGTCATCGTTCCAACTGAAAGAAATCATATGCTTTGGTGCGGGCATGCCAACGGTTGCGGAGTGATCTTACCTCAATACTGAGTTATCCCTGTTGTTCGTTTGGTTTGGTTTCTTCAGCGATTCCCCTGCTTTGAGCAGAGATATGTTATACATATTGCCGGGATTTCTAAATATGTGCATAAAGTTGCAGTTCTTTCCTTTCGGACATTTGTTTGAATATGAAAGACCTGACAAGGGTTAAGGAAATATTTCTTTTGTTTCTGGACAGTAAATAAGTTAGATCAAAGATATTGTAATAGAACACCAAATCACAGACAACAAAATGAGGTTCACTTTTCGCTGTCAGCTTGTTCATGCATTGAATGGGAGGCTGCCACGCGGTTTGGCGGGTGTAAATTGCAGAAGATTTAGCTCTCGAAATGGGTCTGACGAGCAAAAACAACTAAAAAATTACCATTCAATGCAATGCTTCGAGCTTGGCAATCCCAACCACAACAACCCACAAGTATACGCCTTCACACATAACCCCACCAATTGCCGTTCAGGAATGGAAAACAATTTCATTCACCTTCAACTAAACCATGAAACTAAGAGTAACAAATAATATCAAAAAGGATACTTTTCAGCCATAACACGTACCACAGATAGCGCTCTTCCACGAGGTAATTGGAGAGAACTCGACGTTTATTCTTCGACTGGCATAGTAACGTCCCTGTAGCTGCATATACGCCCGTAGGGCGTCGCTAAAGGAACAAACAAATCAGAAAAAGAATGCCACTCGGAGACCCTTAACATACCGCTCCTCTTTATACTCCACCAAAACATTGCCCCTCAAATGTGGCTGGCAGTTCATACACGTGCGAAAGGTTTCAATGTCGCCGAACTTCTTCAACTCATCCACAATGTCGTTGAAGAAGTGCGCATAGTCCTCGTACAATTCATTGTCAGTGCACTCCAAGTTGATGTCACTTCCGTACTCGGTGTCTTGACCCTGCTCCAGCTTGATGTGAGAGAAAAAATTGGGAAAGAACAAAATCCTGCTCAATTTCGGGCGAATGTGATTGCGACAGCATTGCATCTTGAAGCGGCAAGCGTTTGTCTTTGTGAAGAACGGGCAGGGTGGCTTGCTGGGATTGGATTGTACATTGGAGGTGAGTTCCTCTGGAATTGCACCTCCGACCTCAATGTACTCGGCGATTTTTTCCATCATCTTCTCGTGTTCTCGTTTGGCTTGCTCTTCGCGTTGCTGACGTTCTTCCCGGCGTTTTTGCGCCTGCTGTTGAATTTCTTCGAATTCTTTCTGAATTCGCTGACGTTCGGCTTCCTTGACTGCCTGGGTAGCTTCCTGTTTGCGTTTCTGTTCCCGGAATATTTTCTGTGCGATTAGCTCTCGACGCAGCCAGAGCTCTTCCTGTTCTTGTCGCTGGCGTCGTTCCTGTTCTAGCTGCGCAGCTTCAAGTTCTTCTTGTTCACGAAGCCAAGACTGATAGGTGGGATCATGTTTAAGGACTTCTTCTTCTGTCGGAAAGAATCTTAAGTGTTTGATAGAAGAGCTGGTGTGTGACTACGAACCTTCTGCGAGCTTTTTGTTTCGTTCCTCAGCAAGTTTTTGACGAATTCTTTTCCTTCGCAGTTTCTTAACATCTTTGCGCCATTCTTTGTGAGTCCTGTTAGGGAGAGTTCAAATTTGAAATTGTTTTTATTTATAAAAGGGAAAAATAAATTTACTTTTTTATTGTTGATACCTCAGCCATCTGAACTGACAAGTGTCATTCGAATGACAGAAACATATGTTCGACAAAACTGTTACCACCGGTGTCGAACAGTTTGGCTGGTGTGTGTCTAAGGTGCGACATTGGTCACTGAACACAAATCTGTCGCACAGTTGGGTCTGAGTTAATTTAGTCGAGACACAGTGTGATTTGGATTTAAATTTTGGACACTGCCGATGACAGTTCCCGACGGGACTGTTTGATTTATTCAATAAAAGTGGTCGAATAATACCAAATGGAGACTGTGCTTCAAACACAGATTTCCGTCCCATCCAATCGGCAGATTTTATGACGATTCCTTGCCATTATTCGTTAAAAAAGTCAAATTTGATGTTTTTTTTTTCAAACAATTTTTATTCCACCCACATCTAAGGATACAAAACTACAAAACAGAAAGGACGACACACAAATTAATGACTGAAGGCTGTTAAAAATAATTCGCCGTGCAATTGGGATGAGGAGACTCGTCCGGATATATCGTCGGCGACCGAAACTGAATGAGAATGATGAGATAGCAAGTGGCCGCCCCGGATATCTGTAAACTCAAAACTACATCAATCTCCAGCTCGTCAAAACCCCTCCGCACAACTCACGGTAAATATCAAAGTTCGGTCCAAATTGAAGAGGCCCGCTGCAGTGAAGTTCACTTTTCGGTGCGTCAGTTGCATCGACAGTCGCACAAGTCTCTCGTGGACTTCCGGCTCGTCGGTTGCGTTCAGCAGTTTGCTGATCAAAATTCCACTTTGTCGACTCTGCAAATGGGGATACACACGAGTCAGTCGCTTGAAGATGCCACGCGGCACATACTCACCTCCTTGATGGTGCTGCTGCTCTTCTCGACAATCGCCAGGATGATGAGGACGTACCAAACCATTTGGATGATGAAGAACGCAAAGAATTCATTCGCCTCGAAGTACGCCAGGCGGTTTGGATTGAGCATGACTTCCAGGATGTAGTAGTCGTCGAAGAGGATGAACAGGAACGAGATTGTGATGATGGTCAGGAGGGGGTATGTGAAGTACTCCTCGATGATCAGGCAGATGTCGCAGAGGATGTCGTGGATGTTGGAGATTAGCTTCAGGCACTGCTGACGGTTCTGGTGAATGAGCGAATTGATCTGATAGTGCTGGGATTCGCGGTTTTTATTGTACATCACCGAAGGGAATGGAGACACATCGCTCAGGTGGCGTTCTTCCACAATCTGCAGCAGCATGCCATGGAGAATCTGGAAAAAGCGAAAGAGAGAGTTTTGGAGGGGACAGTAATAAGAAATCAGGTGGCGCTGCGGTCAAACATGCAGCAGTGCACAGGAGTCCAATAGGCGGAGTAGAAGGCGATTTAGGAGAGGAATAATCACTAACACACAGTACTGAATAAGCGCCCAAATCTCGAAAACGGTGCCTCCGACTCAGGACCTTTCTTCTAAACATCGACAACGGGGCCAATGACGAATATTTTCATGCCAGATTTTTGCTGCTAGCCCCAATACCAGCCCCACAGGAGTCCAATAGCTTCCAACGCAAGGAAGTGTATGTTTTTACACAAAATAATTAATAATCGTAGCCCACCGTATTTATATAACAGACTTAATTTTACTCGGTCTCTTAGAACTACTGACATTATCCCTTTCCGTAGCAATCATTTATGCTCCTCGCGCTTATTTTTCATTCACACTGTTAGACTGCGGAATTCTTTGCAGTCCCACATAAGACCAATTTCAAACCCGCACAATTTTAAAAGTGATATCCTTCACCACTTTGCTACACATCAACAATGAACCTCAATTCCAATCCTTATAAATGCACAAATATATTGTATACAAGTTTTAAGTTTAATTTGAATTTGGGAAATTAATGTACTAAGCACAAAAAAATTAATATCTTAATGTACGTTCCTATGAATAAATAAATGAAATGAAATGGTCTTAGACTAGATGTGCGGCGAAAACATCGACTTTGCTAATGATTTGTGCTTGAAGAGAACTTAAGGTCTCTATACCTTCTCAAGGAAGGAAAGTTGGCCTGAAAATTAACTTTGGAAGAACAAAAGAGACGAGAATCACCGCAGAAGCAACCAGCAGCTTGAGGTGTGCAACTGAACTGGATGGCGCAGTGGATTAAGTGCCTGGTTAGTGGGGTGCCCGGTTCGAATTCCAGTGAAAGCATTATTTCTGGTTTTCAAATCTGGTCCAGTCACCATTTGCCGTTAGGATCGAATTAACGGCACTATCACTTGACTGGTCAATCAGTGGGACCATGGGTATCACAATGGATCAACATGGTCTAAGTGTGTTGGTGAATACACTAGCCACCCCGCTACCTAACCTAGAGGTGTGCAAAAAAGTGATAAAACAGGTCAATCAAATCCGATACCTCGAAAGCATCGTGTTTAAGAAAGGCGGCGCTGACGTAGACGTGACCAGTTGTATACGAAAGGCCAAAGAAGCATTTGCACGACTGACACCACTGTGGCGGTCAAATCGAATAATCAAATAATGAGAAACTTCGGATAATTGAAGCAAATGTAAAATCCGTACGTTTTTATTAGGGTGTCCCTTAGTTTTTGAAGTTTCTATTTTCTAACGCATACGTCTTGGTTTGGTTCATTTGGACCTTAAACTCTCGGAAACAAAATTTTATCGTATTTGGAGTACGAGAACCCGCATCGAAACGTGTTCATACAAGTTGTGGAACAAGTGGTGCGCACTCGAGGATTAGACATTTGTTTGTAGTTATTCTTGTGCTTAAACATTACAGTATCCTGCCAGATAAGTAGAATAAGCAATAAAAAAAGATAATAATGTAATGCACACGCGATCGTCGCGACCCTTTGGCGTATAGATGGCGCATGTTTATTGAGGTCAGTCCCTCAATAAACCACGAAATAATAACTGATCGCCTCATCAGTGTCTCTATCAGTTGCATGATAACCCTATTGTACCCTAGGCTAAGTTTCCTTATGAAGTAATGATGTAGGATAAGTAAGACTTAAGATTAAGATTCCAATCAGTGCGGAAGTTGTCAGAGAGATCCCAAAGAACACGCATGAATCTAAAGATAGATCTCATCGCGATACAGTGAAATACAAATACATTAAATATCAAAGTTTAAACAGAAAAAATAGAGCGGAATCTAATCTAATTTTCAGAATCGGTGAACGTTTACTGGGACGGGAAGTTATTACCTGAACTGGACGTGAGAAGTTCTAAAGAAGAACGATTGGAGCATTGATGACAAAGTACAAATAATGTGCTGTGATGCAACTGCGTCTAGTACAGGACGATTGAAAGGA
Organism: Eristalis intricaria; assembly: GCA_964034865.1. NCBI lineage: Eukaryota > Metazoa > Arthropoda > Insecta > Diptera > Syrphidae > Eristalis > Eristalis intricaria. Next base: position 76,670,180 of record OZ035874.1, read on the forward strand.
GCTTGTGTACTTTGGGAACAGAAAATAGGCAGGGAATTAGTACCTTTTCTTGCCGCCATGACGCTTATGCAATGGTTTTAAAATGTTTGAGTCGAAACAAAAATCCCCCAAGTCACAAAAACTCTTCAAACAATTTGGAGATAACTGGAAAAACTATAAATCCTGCTGCTATTGAAACATACACCGATATCGTCACAAAACATTTCTGTAATACAATAATAGAAGAATCGTTGACATTTTATAATAAAGAACTGCTAAGATCCATTGTACATGACGGTTAAAGGCAACTGATTGAACTATCTATTAATTTCTTAGGGGGAGATAATATAATATAATATGGGTGGCGCCACAGCCCGTAGAGGGCCAGGGCCTAGCTTCTCAGCAACCACTCCTGTTGTGCGTGCTATTGTTCTTTCAAAAGTATAAACAGAAACAGGTCTGCAAATTCCAAGGTCCAACTTGAAGCCAGCGAGATGTAGACAGCCAACTTCACAGCTATTTGTCCGCTTGTTCTTCGAGAGTTTGAGCAACCCTTTGGTGGTTTTTAAAGGTCCGTTTGACCCGAAAAACTAAACCTGTGAATAAGTGTTAAGAGGGACTTCTAAAGGAATGGAAGAATGGTAGAATTATGAATAATTACACAATGCTTCAAACCGAATGATTCACCACTGTAGTACTTGATGTCTGTTTCGAACAAAACATACCCATCAGTAAACAGTGAGTTGCCCATCGCCTGAATCAACAAGTGCTTAAAGTCGCAACCAACCCCAGTCTACAGCCAATCTCAGTTCATTCATCGAAACAAGTCAAATGTCTGCATTGTCAGAATAATTAAGTCTCGCACAAACCTCCTCCCCCCCTAAACCTACAGTTTAATGCCGACTCCGAACGGCGAAGTTGAGTCTCTTTTTCTAGACAGGAATACTCTTTGAGCATTGTCAGTTACTCGAAAGAGGTCACTAGGGGGAGATAGTCAGAGGAAAATTAAAATCAAAACTGGAGCGATGCATCAAGCAAGCTATTTATTGTTTGAAAATAAGTTAAGTCGCGAAATATTTCTCTCCCTCACATGTGTTCCACGATGGCATCAAATCACCAGCAACGTTCCCATAAGCTGCAAAACGCAGACCTAGCGTCTGGCGAACCAGAGACAGTATTGCAACCAGACACATCCCATCACGTGCGGCATCCGGCAACCCGAGCGCACCTGTGGGAACGATCCATCAACTCAGTGCATGCGAGGTGTATTTAAGGTAGTTGTAAGCAAAATTGTAGTTCAGTCTTAAGCTAGCGAGTAAGAGGTTATTATGCCCAGATAAATAGAAAAAATAATTTTTTCTTAAAATAATAAAACACAGAAGTGTTTAATTAATATGATTGTTGCAATCGCAGTTCAAAAGTAGTCCCAAGGATAAACGAGCACTTCAAGATTGTATGTGAAACCATAGCTTGAATGGAGTCTGGCTGTCAAGGCACCAAATCAAGATTTATTCTTTTTAAAGAGGTTCAAGGATTATGAAACTGTTGACAATGTTATCGCCAAAGCAACCCTGAGTAAGTTTAGTCAACATCGTTGGAACTTGTCAGAAGAAATCGCCATTTAATCTCTTCTATTTTTCTTTCTCTCTTCATTTTTTCTTCTTCACTTCAAATTTTGATGATGAAGTTGATGAACAAACAAAGGTTAACATGGGAGCGAACTTACAAAAAGAGAGATGGAAGAGATACATTCCATCGAAGGATGATTTGTTTGATTATATATTATATATAACCTTTTACTTATTTTTTATACTGTTTCCATTTAAAGCAAGCAATAAATTAAATTGCCTTATTTCTTGTGTCCGTCTAGAGCAAATATTTATTTTCTCGATTAAAAATTGATGGGACCTTCCTCTAGACCCCGTTTTCACGTGGGACGAAGACGTTACCTTTACGCAGGCAAAAAGGAAGGTTCTTTCTTTGAGAGCAGTTAATGATACAGCTGAAAGAGCTATACAACTTATGCAGATTTTAATTTGGTTTGATAACTGCAAAGGAAGAACAAAAACAATATTTACTACGCTGTATGCAAGAGCATAGACATCTCTATCCAGATTGTAAAAAAGTGACCCTCAAAAGAAAATATCCTTTTTCTTATGTTCTTTAATATATAATTAATAATTATTTTTGGATATTATTCATAATATCTTAACTATAAAGCAGAAAGTTTGTGTGTCTGACCGACAAAGGCTCCGAAACTACACTTCGCAGAGCTCTGAAATTTTCAACAAAAATCATTCTAAAATTCAGATGCTGAATGTGACCGTAAGTCGGTACGACATACATTTCGGAAGTTACGAGACTTTTGAAACGGGAATAAAATTCTCAAAATAAGGGTGGTTGCATCAATCCGGTATGAAAACATTTCAAGTTGCGTAGTCGTGGATATCAACCATCCCCCAGTGTGTTGTAACTTCCCTATTACACACACATTTTTCATATTTTGCTTCGTCTCAATCGAACCAGAGATAACCTATAATAGAGATATCCAACTTCTACCTCCCTTGCCCCTTGATTTCATCTTACAGCGTTTTTTATACCCCTTTTGTCCCCTGTCTGTGAATACGTGCGAGCTCTTGAGAACAGCTGTGGAGACAGCTGATACCTTTCCCCACCTTAGTAATGGGGTGAATTAGAGTTCTTATTTGAAAATTCGCTCGTTATTTGAACGTTTTTTCAAATTTCGGTGTTCAATTTTCAACACAGTATGGAGGGGTAAACGAACGAACAAAGCTTCAAAGTTCATGAAGTCAATTCATTTAAACTTTCAGCAATTTACAATCTCAAAATACTTGGACATAATTAATGAATGCACAACATAGTGTGAATTTTTTCATACGAATAAAATTTAATAATACATTCACACGTTCAGTTAACCAATAATAAAAATATTATTGAAGCGTGAATCACAAATAAGATGTTTTGACAACCATTTTTTAGTAAAAGTTGCAATATCTTGCCATTGTTCTTATCAAATTGTTTAAATTGAATTCTTGAGTTTTTCAGAATTCATGATTTATGCGTATAAAGCGGGCTTCATTTTTTGAGTTAATTTGTCAGGTATGGTTTATGAATAGGCTATATATACACTTAAGAATTAATTTTAGGTCAAATAGTTCCAGTTAAATGGACATTGCAATACAATTTTATTCACGAAAGTCCATATAACATTGTAAGAAAATTCCCTTAGAAATACTAGTAAACTTTTGAACACCCTCCGAACAACATACCCATGTACGTTACATGGAAAGTACATGGATTCCCACTAAATTCATGAATCTGCCGCTTTTTCCCACAAAATTCACGAATCGGCCGCCATTTTGTGGTGAATTGACGAGCGTTGTAAATGTATAAGTGAAATACAAGGGATAACCACTACATCTTCGTTGTGGGCTAGGGGTAAAAATGGCCGAAGTTGGATATCTCTATCATCCATTATCTCTGAATCGAACATATACGAACGACTGCCTAAGTCACCAAACGAAAAGGAAACAATAAACATTTTCGCACTTTTCTTATTTTGTCATACCCAAACTGTCTATGCATGTACATATACACAGCTACACACAAGTCATTCAACTTTGCTGAAATTGTGAATATTGAACTTCTGAACGGATTAGCCGATTTAGATAAAATTTCAGAGCTATACTACAAGATAGGCTAATTTTTTCATGGTTCATGACGTTTGACTTCAATTTGCACAACAAGTGAACATCGCGCACAGGTACATAGATGGGGTTTCCAATAACTTTTTTTTATGAATCGCTTGATATCCCTCCACGTTGTGTGTAAATGGTTGAGAAAAACACCGTAATTTCCGTCCGTTTTGCTGCAGCACACATTGATAATTCAAACTCCAACATGTATGCACACAGTCAACGAACTGTACTCATTATGAGTAGGGATGTGAATGAGAGATTGGGATCGGCATCAATGACAAAAGAAAATTCAAATTCTTCTCTTAGTTCTGGTTCGAGCATTATTATTGTTTTAAATTAAAAAGTGCGGTAATAATTCAGCTAAAGTACCGGTTGAAGAAACAAACCCGGGCAAAGCCGGGTACGAAATCTAGTTATTTATAAAATAAAAATATTTCAATTCATTTAATTATACTTGAATGAAAGGGTTAATAACAGATTTGTCTAAATGTTCAGAGCCCTGTCGGCGTGGGTTAATGTTGACGTAGAAAGGTCAAATTTTGTACCTAAGTAGGTCTAGGTAGTTTAAAAAAAATAGAGGGTGTGCATTTCGATATCCGAAAAAAAATTCACCTATATAAGGGTCACCCTAGTCTTTATGGCTGCCAGACATGAAAAGTTTCCAAGACTAGCTACAGGTGTTTGTATAAAAAATGTCTCCGCTGAATTCTGAAAATATACCGGCCGCAAAGGATGACAAACGAAGATCTACTGAGAAGAGCGAAAGAAAACCCTTTTTGAGATGTCATCAAGAAAAGGAAGTGTTCATGGATTGGACACCCTCTGAGATGACCAAACAACAACATCTGGAGGCCTAAGATAACTTGAAAGAAATCCGTGCAAAAGGAGATAAAAGAGGAAGGCAAGAACTGGGGAGAAATAAAGCAGATGGCCCAGCGTGTACGGGGGAGATATTTTCTTGTGGACCTACGTCCCCCGAGGGCATAAAGGAAGTAAGTCAAAATCATCGATTAGAAAATCCTCTAGTCATATACTAAAAGCGATCTTCTATCGTGAAGGCTTAGTACTACGTGGTCAGGAAAATACCGACTAAGTTCAACCTTAAGTACCAACTGAGTTCCTATCATAATTTACAATTCCTACCTATTGGTGAGTGCGAGGCTTGTCTAACACTTCCAATACCCAAGACTGGTGGCCCAACGACCTATTGATGACTGGAGCAGGGGTCTTTCCCAAAGCGAGCTCGATCCTTAAAGCACAGCGCAGATTAAATGTAGCCTAGGTTCCATTCATACTTCAAGTCTGTGACAGTCATTCCATCGATAACTTCCAGCCAATCGGCTAGTCTTTAAATATAAGATGATTTTATTTCGGGGCTGTCTCCAAATCCAGCACAATGGCTCTCGAGTCCAATTAAATCCCGAACACAGCAAACCGTTTCCGGGGACAAAAGGAAGTGCGTGTAATGAACGATTCGCCAGACAATTCCTAAATCACATCCACTGGCCTTCACCTCAGTGCATTCAAACAAATTCAATAAATTGCAACAACTCCGTTCAACCGCAGCTCGGGTGCAACACGTGACAATTTATTATTCCGCCCTCGGGTGTGCCAATTCATTAACACTGACCTTATCCAACACCGAACTCAATTACTGAATGTAAAGTGTCAACACAGCGCGCCGGTCACACCATCACGCCACATTTGAAGGCCAAGACTGACACTGACAGATCGACGAGAACGACTAACGTTGACACCGGAGGAAGCAACTTTAATCAATTGGTTTAATTTAGTTAATTAACAAGTCGGCGGCACTCTTCACCCCTTGCTCACCTCGTTCAGCATCAGGAAACGATTCTTCGTCAGATGGGTGGTGCACATGAACTTGAAGACCATGATGGTGGTGTTGATGTGCGGCAGGGCGAACGTCGTGAACATCACGAACGACGGCGTGTTGCATGACGATATCAGCAGCAGATAGCTCACGAAGAGATAGCCCAAGTTGAAGGCCACCATGCCCACCGAGATGACGAACGAGAACCACAGAATCTTGCGGTATTCCAGCTTCAGGCCGATCCGCACGAAGATCTCGTCCACCATGATGTTCATCTGGATGATCCGGATCAGGCTGTCCCGCTTGAAGATGGCGAATCCGAAGATGGTCAACATGGCGACCACCCCCGTCAGCCGGAGCGTCCAGTCGCCCACCTCGGTGATGTTGGTCCTGAAGAAGTATCCGATAATCGAGTTGCCCTCCATGAGCGACAGGCCGAAGCACAGCGCGTAGAAGCCAAAGTGAACGAAGCCAATCACCAGCCCCGCGGCCGATGTCTGCACCTCCTTCTCGGAGCGCATCCGGAACGGCGCCAGGCCGATGAGGGATATGTACATCAACGGCCGCATCGACTGATAGATGTTATCCGCCTGGGTTAAGCGGTCCCAGATTTTGAAACCCATCGCGAAAGAATTCCAAGCGCACACGACCGATTCCAAGCGCCACCCGACACAGACTGACCGCCTTGGCCACGTCCAGCGGCCACCGAAGTTGACACAAATATCTAATTAGACAAATTGGTGATGGAACGGACGATGGGTTGGCGAAATCCTTTATTACTTCCCCGTTCAAAGGAGCAAATACGCGTCGCACTTGCCCTCCGAAGTCCCTGTTGGGTATTGGGTAAACAGAGAAAATTGGCGTGAAGGGCTATCCAATTCCGTCTGTTCTATTTTCTATTAAATTGCAACCCTTCTTCGGTCGGGAGTGGCCCGCGAAAGGTGGCGGCAATTGCTAACGATAATCCTTTAATGGCTCGAATGCGGAAAACATCAATCAACCTTGATGGAGTCCTCGTGGAACTCGTTCCCGTTTTGTAATTTGTTTGCCAAGGGGTTATTATGTTGGACTTGGAAGTGGCTTTGCACCTTTCCAAGGACCACCTTCACTTGTGTGAACAAGAAGGCATCCGTAGCAGTGAATATGGGTTATAGAATGTCTGTGTGTGTCAATGTGTGGGAAGCGGCACTGCCTAATCATGTGTGCAGGTGAAGTCGCATGTGAATGTTTAGGAGACGAAACGTCTTGATCTTGATATTTTTGGGGGAGAGTGGAATGTGCTTCATCTTAATTGTTCAGTTACACAATCTGTGGGATCTATTTTGTCTCATTGTTGGCTAGTACATGAACATTAAGGCGTATTAGCTAGTGCTTGCGACAGAACTAGAGAAACATGAGCCTGTGGATGGCGCCCTAAATTAGACGTTCGCCATGTTTTTTTTTCCGAGAAATGGATCAACTCAATGACGCAATAAGACGTCATTCCCATCAACATCCAGAAACAGTTTGGCCCGACCTGGTCATCCAATCCTGGTATTAAATGTCTGTTTCAATGACGTGACTGTCACTCGACGACGCCAATTCAATCACGCATTGATCCTCCTCAATAGCCAAACATTTCCAGGCCAAGCTATACACCAGCACAATAACCTTCAGCTTAACTTATTGTTACGTTTTTATAACAGAATTGAGTCTACGTAAAATTAATCAAATTGTCCACAAACAGAGTCCGATCACTAGATTGTGACGAAAGGAACACAAAAGTTCACTTGTCCAATATGCACACGAATTCATTTACAAGCACCTTAAAGTTAGTTTAGTTATTAGTCAATGTATTGAGGGTACAGCCCTCACTCTAAGGGAAAGCGCGAAATACCTTATTCTAATCCTAGACAGGAAACTTAATTGGAAACAGTGCCTTAAACTTGTGTAACAGGATATTTGGTAAGAAATAGGCCCGAATCCCAAAACGATTCTGTGGATGTACACAGCAATTGTGAGGTTGATCCTGACATATGGCAGTGTAGTTTGGTGGCAAGCTTGTCTGAGAGGTTCAAACTTAAAGCTGCTCACGAGCATACAGAGACACGCATGCCTAGGTGTGAACGGGGTAATCTCCACCACCCCCAAAGCGAGTTTAGAGGTGCTACTGGATCTTTTTCCACTTGACATACAGATGACTGCCAATTTGATGGGAGCCATAAGGATCATCCAATCCAAAAGGTGGCACCCCAGCCCTCTCCCCTCTCTCCACACCCTTGTTTTGAAATACCCTTCAAAAATTATTTCCCTACAAGGGAGGAGTAGAGCTCATATGAACCCATCACTGACTCGAATTCAATCCATGTCTATACGGACGGGTAAAATATGGAAAATGGCACAGGCGCTGCCATCTTCTCCGAATTGTTAAACATGCACTGCTCTATCAGATTACCTGACTACTGCAGTGTTTTTCAAGCGGAGATCCTTGCGGTCAAAGAAGCGGCCAAATTGATATCATTGTTGGAAGCACCGCCAGCTGATATTACCTTCTTAATTGACAGTCAAGCGGCCATAAAAGCAATTTCGGTTATTGAAATCAAGTCCAAGCTAGTCGCAAGCTGTCGCGAAGAGCTCAAGGTTCTTGGCACACAGCATTCGATCACTCTGTGCTGGGTCCCAGGTCATAGGGACATAACCGGCAACGAATTGCATATGAACTTGCTAGGAAAGGGGCAGAATCTGACCTATCCCAGGCAATCCCATGACTTTCCCCACCTCTGTCTGACATCAAGCTTCAATCATGAAGCTAGCTAACGAAATGTGGAGTTCCATCCCCACATGTGAGACCACTCGTACGATATGGCTTAGGTTCAACAGCGCAAAAACAGATACCCTCCTTCAATGCAGCAGGAAACTGGTGAGGATGATGGTCGGAGCAATTACTGGTCATAACCATCTGAGGTATCACGAACAAAAAATGGGACTTACCCATGACACCTTGAAACGCTTGAAATGCTTGCCCAAACAAACCGCAGATGGACATCTGGCACAGGATGCCTCATTACTAAACAACTCTGGCCTTTGATCGATCCCAAACGATCGCATAGCTTGATCAGATTAAGCAGGCCTAATCTTAGATCTCTTATTGGCGTTCTAACAGGACATTGTGCCATCGGAACTCACGCCTCTAGACTAGAAGCTGCTTGGGCGAGGATGAGGAAGAAACCATCGAATAGTAATCCTGAGAGACCAACCTGAGAGAATTTTTCTTCCATGACCTCCATGATATATCAGATATCCCACTAAAATCTCTTTGCAGGTTTATAAGGATCTCTGGGTGGCTAGAAGGAGGACAATAATCAATTTACACCTTGAAGACATGAGTTTTCAGCATAACACCGAAGAGTGAGAAGACAGAAAGGTTTAACCCATGGGCATCACAATCGGTCCAATAGGACCTCAGTGTGGCGCGGCCCCACGAACCTATCCTAACCTAGCTTAGGTGGGGGACCTTCTATTTCATTCACCAGAATGTTTAGACCACATTGGTACATTGTTATACCCCTAGTCAGACTACTAACACTGATTGACTTGACTGCTCCAGTGAGTGCCTTTAATTTGATCCCAACGGCAAATGGTGGCTGAACCAGATTTGAAAAGCGAAGATAAAGAAGATAAAAGCGTATTAACTTTGCTTTCACGGGGTCATTCGAACCGGGGACCCCACTAACCAAGGGCAGGCACTCAGCCAACTGCTCCATCCAGTCGTGTCAAAGTCCACTATCACTTTGCACAAACTTTACAAAACTCTTTGCTGCCTTTCAGGCTGAACCAATTTACACTCTATATGAATTTCCCAAATTGAACTCTACTAAACTGTTCTACTTACCAAACTGAGCTGTGTTGCTTTGGCCGCTTTGTATAAGACCGCGGATATAAATATACAACTTTTGAACACGTGAACCGATCTTAATGAAATTTGCAACATGTGCCACGAGATCTTTCGTGACTAAAAAATGGTTGATGTAGCTCAAACGGATTACTCATTAATGGAGGAAACTTAAGTGAAAAAGAAAAATAAAAAGGTGCGTGTACTATGTTTCCCATTGCATTAAAATCGGTCCACGGGTTTAAGAGTTACATATTTATAACTTTGCAGTACTAATAATTCTTGGTAATTATAACAAAATTACCAATTTTTGCAACTTAGGTCAACGTATTTCTAAGGCTCTTGTGACTAAAGTGGTAGGTAGGCGTCTTCAGCTTGAAAAAAAAACTAGGTCTCCCCGCATCCACTTTTCACTAGAGATATTATAGGCAGTTGTAAGCAGTAGGTTGTTATATGTGCTTTACGTGCAAAGTCCTACTTCACTATTTATAGATTAAAAAAAAAAAAACACGGGTAATGTTTTCATTTAATTTTTGTCTTGAGAGAAAGATTTATATTTCGTCTGTAAATAATTCCCCAGCTGCATTATCAGCCAACAAATTTCAACTTTTGCAATATTACTTAAGATAAAACCATGAACCGATTTACCGAAACAAAATATGTACACATTTGTGTCCCGGCGGATCAGTTCGGATACTTTTCTTTATAAAATACTAAGCTGAATATCGTAGCTTTCTAGAATTGTTAACCAATGGTTGGTGGATTTTGGAGTTTTGTTTGGGAAAAAAAATATAAAATATAAATTCTAGTGCACTCGGTCTAACCCAGCTACTACCCCAAATTTTATTTTGTTTATTTTGGAAGCTTAAATAACAAAGTATTTAATAAAGAAATTGAGTTTGAAGAAGTTTGAGATCTAAAAATGGTACTTTTAATTCCAGCGATTTACTGCGAGAATATACATGAGTTTCAAAACTAAACGAAAGGCTAATTTTAGAGTTCTGTATCTCGCATATCCATTGATATAACTTGCCAACATATTGGGAAAACATAGGCTATTGAAATATAAATGCAACTTCTCCACATTAAAAATTGCATTTTTGGAATTTAATTCCGCTTTTGAACCATTGTTCGTCGCCGACTTGATATATATATGTCCTAATATTTTTCTGGACCATAATGGCCCCTGTTGGCTGTGGAATTTCCCCGCAGGCAATTAAGTACATAATTATTTGTATTCACATAATATGTGGTAAATAACTTCTTTCAAGAAGCTTGTACAACAAATGTTTCGGGAATACACTTCGGCGTAATGATCAAGTCCTCCCCTTGTGTATAGATGCCGGTCCTTTGAGTGGACTAAAAGGTGGTCGATTTATTTTTGGACTGATGTACTTGGTGTCCACACGTCACATTATCCTGCCTGACTAGGTAAGGCAGTTATTGCAGACGATCAGCAAGGCGTGCTTCATACAACGTGTATCGTTTATGAATCACTGAATGGATTAAGATTGTGAAAACTTGCTGCAAAAAAAGTGATTCTGTAGAATCAACATGATCATCGGACCAAGTATACTATAGACAAAACTGAGGATGAATTGAGAGAGAGATTGCTTGTGTTACAGATGTCTTAAGGCATATCGATCATCGAAATACACACTCTACAGAAAATGTGACTATGGGTAGAGAAATTGTTGAAGAATATCCAAATCATAACATGGCCCACATGGGTAATATAACGCATCATTCAACGAAGACGAAGACTGCCTCCTCACCTGAAGAATAATGTTACGTATTCGCCACCGTGGCCATTAAAGACAACTGTCGTCGACACCACACAAAATGTTACGTATTCGCCACGGTGGCCTTGAAGGAAAACTCTTAAGACTGACCTTTGCTCGCTCTAAAAACAAAACCCGCAGAATCAAAAATAAGTTCACTGCAAAAGTATGGTGGCAGGCTTGCCTTAAATCAACTACTCCAACGAGAGGTTTAGAGGTTCTAGAGAATCTTCGTTCATTGATAGCCCTTAATTTGATCCCAACGGCAAACGGTGACTGGACCAGGTTTTGAAATCCAGATAAAAGCGTATTAATTTTGCTATCACTGGGATTCGAACCCGGAACCCCATTTACCAAGGGCAGGCGCTCAACCAACTGCGGCATCCAGTCTTCTAATTGCATTCTACTTGAATAGATTTTAAGGAACTGTTTTCGCACTGGAACTCCTTGACTCAGACTTGAATACTTACGGTCATCTTATCCGCCTCCTTCTACTGACAGCAAATGTTTCATTTACCTTAACTCGATCGAATATTTACTGCCTTGCACAACTGAGGGAAACGTAGTAACAGGCCCTGAGCTGAGATTCGACTATTAATAAAAGACTTGGCTATTCATCTGAAATTTGTTTAAAGACAATCCATACGCAGAAATGAAGTATTACAGATAAGCACGACTTCTACCTCTCTTGTCCATTAAAATTGTTGAAAACTGTATTCTTATAAATGTTATTAAACCAAATTGAACAATCAGAGGACAGTATTTACGTTCTTTCGTGAATAACCGTCAAAAATGCATGAACATCTGTCAAAAAACTACTCCAATTCATCGATGGACTAGGGGGCAATCAGCTGTGAAGTCGACTATCTCTGAAATACTTTATTTCTGCTTTGAACTTTCCAATCTTCACCCATACGTAAGAACCCCTGTAGCACCTCAGTCAGCTATGAAGCCTCAACCTCTTAACGTCTGAAACACAATAGGCGGCAGCGCCAACCGACTTTAGTGCGATGACTCACTGCGTTGAAATAAATACTCAATTTATCAGCTGTTCTCTCTCTCATCTACGAGATAAGAAATATTGCCGCCCTTCTGCATACACTCATTTGAAATAACTTTTGTCGTCAGCTGTTTTCATTTTTCAAATGACAGTTGACACAAAATACTCTCAATTTGGAAGAAAACTCTTAATCTGGGAGAAAATCTCTCTCACAGCGCACCCCTCTGTCAAAAAATATCCAAAATGTTGAATAATGAATTGCGATGGACAACGTTTTACGTTTTATTACGATCCTCTCAATCTCTCTCATTTTTCACTAACGCAGGTCGACGCAGTATTTTGTGCAGCCATTGAATTGTGTGAAGCCAACGCTAGCGCTTTATTGTGTTTCAGGCATTAGTCACATTTCAAATTTAACCTCACTTCCCTCCCCAGCCCATTGCACATACAATCCCCAGTCAAACAAATTTTTATTTTAAAATACTTTTATTTAAAATTATTACCTCGCGTTTGAGGACATTTAATGCAAATACTATCAAGTCTAACAATACAGACAAACACACACATACACACTGCTGATCCATCTCCACGTCCGTCGGTGAGACTAGTTCCCGTTGCCTGTCAATGTGACATTCGTGCCATTTTGCATAAAAATGCACGGCGCTCTTGAATTCGGTGGTGTACTCGATGTGAATTGCAGCAAAATAATCAAATACGTTGTCAGTGCTCCAGAGATCTGTCAAAAACAAAAATTCAAATGATTACCGTTAGCTCACAGATTGACACCAAAGCGCATACCGTGAAGTATAGAGTGCGATCAATGTTGAAGAGGCCAGCAGCCGTGAAGTTGATCTTCAGGTGGACCAACTGCATTGAGAACTGCTGAAGTTTCTCCTTGACATCGGGGTTCTTGGCCTTGTTCAGCAAGCTGTGGACTATGCCACCGGTTTTCTCGCTCTAAACAGAGACAGATGCAAACGAATGAAAAGAATGACATAGAGAGTACTAGACTTACCTTTTTGATCGCGCGATTGCTGCCTTCAACGATTGAGATTATGGCAATCAGGTACAGGATCATCTGGCACGAGAAGAACGTCACGAACTCGACGGTTTTGAATTTGCTCTCGCGCTTCGACTTGCCAAGGAGGGTCTCCAGGACGTAGTAGGCATCGAAGACGATGATGAGGAAAGCAATCGAGATGATGGTGAGCAGTTGATAGGTGAAGTACTTGTTGGCTGTGGAGGCCGCCTCGCAAATGAGGTGATGTATCTCCATCGACTCGTGGATGATCTCGCAGGGATTCTTCGTCACAATCGTGTACATCGAGAACGAGTCCAGGCAGTTGAGCGAACGGCTCTTGGCCGAGATGGATCTGATCTTGCGGTTCTCCCACTGGTTGGCGAGGTTCTTGAGGACCTGCAAAGACAAATGACGGTTAGTTAAACTCGAAGGATTATGATTTCGCCGCAAACGCTCTGATGACTGCGAAGCTCCTATGGCTCCTTAGACAACAACCTACCGCATTGAGGTGATCGAAGCCCTCGTCAAACTTGTGAACGACGCACACGAACATGTTCACGAAGCCCCCCATCATGATGCCCGGCGAAAAGAACGACACGCACGCCTCGAATGGCGGTCTAATTCCGTTCGTCTGCATCAGTCCGTAAATGCTTATCATACCGAAACCAATATTGGTCGTCGTCAGAATTATGGTCGGTCGCAGTGTCCACAGACTGGAGCGTCTGTAGTTGAACCTGGCTCCCAACCTGCACCAACGTCTCTCGATTTCCGCCAGCAGGAGAATGCTTTTCTTCAGTTTGTTCCTCTTGCAAACGGAAACGCACAAATTGAGGGCGATGCCAATTACGCCGTTCACCTTCTGCAGGTTGTCGCTTACCTGCGCCAAGTGCGTCTGCAAGAAGTACCCCACAATGGACTTGTGCGTTGACAGAGAATTCAAGAAAACGTACATGTACACCAGCAAGCGAGCGACCATGTTCAAGATGCCCAAGTGCGACGATCTGACGGTTCGACTGCCCGGCCTGCCGCCAATGACCAGTGGGGTGATCCCGTAGACCACGGAGATGATCAGCATTGGCTGAAGGGCTGCTAGGACATCTGCGGGCTTGACGACGTCGTCGATTAGATGCCGAAATGCGGTAACAACTTCGTGCCACATAGTCTCGCGGTGGATAACTGAACAGGAAATCGAGACGAAACTTAATGCTGGTGTGGAATTTGTGGTGGGTTCGCTTCATTAACTTATTGAATTTAAATATTCTGACGGGGAGCGACATTGGTAACTTCAATTATATAAATTGACTTTGCTCTTGACGTGCTGTTGAATGAATGAATTACAAATTCATTTTTTCGATTCATGATAGGTCAGGAAATGCATACGTTGTGTCAATTCATTAAGGGAATGCCTTTTGGGGTTGGACCTTGTTTTTTTTTTTAGAAATTACTGACGATGAGATGGGATATCGAACAGAGCTCAAGGTGTGAGGAAACATTTTGGACGTTCCCACGATCGCAAGCTATATATGTCTTTATAAAAACACTAGCTGTTCCCCGCGATATACGTGTTGAAACTCCTTCGCAAGTAATGAATAGTAGTGAGTCAATCTTAAAAGTGGTGTATGGTAACGTATTACTTAAAAACATAAATCACATAGCATAAAATGAAACACGTCTTGTTTCAACGAGAACTTTATTGAGACTGCCTTTAACAGAGCGCTGCAAGCCGATCGGCTGACAATAATGTAAACTGCTCTTAATCATTCGAGTGTACAGCTATGTACAATCACATAGTATTTCTTAACACTAGATTAACAGAGTGTGTGTGTGTATTTATTTCTAATATTTAGACAGGGTGATACGATATTTTAAATAAATGTGATTCATTTGCGATTAGCCCTATTGCATGAAATGGAAAATTAACATCAACGCTCAAAAAACTCAAGCTATCTTTTTTACTCGAAAAAGAAAAGCTTGTTTTTTACCGAGCAACAACTTAACTATCGGCAACAATAGCATAGAGTGGAAATCAGAAGTTAAATACCTAGGAGTCATTTTGGACAAAAGACTAACCTTTGGCCAGCATACAAACAGCGTGGTGAATAAAATTAATTTGACTATAAAAATATTATACCCTTTTATATGCCGTAAGTCTGAATTAAGCCTTGAAAACAAAATTTTAATATTTAAATCGATCTTCCAATCCATACTCTTTTACGCAGCACCAGTCTGGAGCAATTGTTCAAATTGCCACCTTAAGAAGCTTCAAATTTGTCAGAACAAAGTCCTTAAAATGATCTTAAAACTACCACGGCACTTTTCCACTTCGCTACTCCATGAAATAGCTAATCTAGATACCGTAGCAGCCAGGTTAGACAAGCTTAACGAACGTTTCATCACATCGTGTAATTTGTCCAATAGCATTATAATCTCTAGTCTACAAAGCAATTAAATATATTCAACATGGTAACATTGCAACCCAAGGATGTTATTTCTTACTAATGTTAATAGTTTATTTATTCTTTTACTTACCTATTTATTTCCCTATATATTTATTTATTTATTTATTCATCTATTTATTTATTTATTTATTTATTTACTTATTTATTTATTTATTTACTTATTCATTTATTTATTTATTTATTTATTCATTTATCTATTTATTTATCTATTTATTTATTTATTTATTTATATATTTATATATTTGTTTATTAATTAATTAATCAACTTATTTATTTGTTTATTAATTTGCATATTTAACTTTGATGGTTAACTATTCCTATTTATTTTTGTTTAATCACATACTTGTTAATTCGCAACGAACATAGAACTAATATTACAATACTTCACAAACATGAAGCTCAAACATACATACTGTGATACATACGAACGAAGGTTTTTTTTTTAGCTTTTCCTTCGAATATAGCCTTTTTCCATTTATTTGTGTTTGCATTATAGCCTCATCATCAGTAAGGTAGATAGTTACCATATCTATGTAAGTTTTCAATTGTATTTAAAGACTGTACATTGTTGCTAAATAAAGATACTACTACTAAAAAAAAAATTTGCGATTAGCAAATTTTAATTACCTTATTGTTATTGTTATAAAATTCATAACCTCTTACGAAAGAAAGAAACATTAAATGATATGGAAATAAATATATTGTTAAGGACTTTTCTTAGAACTTTTAAAGTGGAATAATTTCACTTGATTTTCGCGTAACTCAAACCGATTACAGCGCACGCAACGGAAGCTTTCAAAAGGAATCAGTTTTCCCGTTTTTGCAACATTTTTCGTTGATGCTTCACCCCTAATGGTCGTAGCGCAATGTTATAAAGCCTTTTTCGACAAATGAGCTAACACATACGTCTGACATAAGGAAAACAAATATGGTGTAAAGATTCAAGACGAACGGGACGGCTTGTCAAAACTAAAAAAAAGCGCGATGTGTAGTTCTGCACAGACTTCAATTTAATGATGAATAAAAGCAAATATAAATGACAAGTATTCTTTCTATTGAAGTTTTTCTTGTAATTTTCTTCAAAATCACTTTTCTTTACATTTGTATACCTTAAAAACCTAAAAGACAATAATTCAGTTGAAAGATATAAAATTTAAATATCGAATCTCTGTATGTAAATTGTGTGACAACCACATTGTATTTTTAATGCGAAATAAAGACATATCTATCTCTCTAAATGACAAATATAATGTATCGAAGAAATTTAAAGTTGTAGGCGTAATATAATAACATAAATACACAAAAGTTACTTCAAAGGCAGTTAGATATACAACCGATATGACATAAAAGTAAATACAGTACATATTTTGATATATTTTCAAGGAAAACCGCCATTTTTTTCGATTGTGACCTCATTTAGAGCCTGTTGGGCGCAAAGTCACAAAAGAATTGATGACTCATAAGGGCTTATGAGAGGTAGACTGACAGCAAATACAGCCCACAAGTGAATTTCACCACAACGGATGGACAACTTTTAAGAAGTGAGATTCAAAAAACGTGTTCACAGTCCCTTTGATTTGTATATGTCAAAATAAATGAAGAAATAAATTTATATGTTCGAATCGCTGTCAAAATATATGAACAAAATTCGAAACCGAATTTTTATGGGCAGTCACTTTTCACTGCCGCAGTGATAGGCAGTGAGTTGACAGGGGTATTATTGTTCATAAAACAAATTTAATAATAAAACCACATTTACTTCAACTAGTTGCTAATATCCCAACTGAAAAAAACATGTTATTTCGAATGTAACATTACAAGCTCTGGTAAAACATAAGGCTTTGAAATAACGCTCAAATAACGAACCCTTTTAAAAAAAAAAACAACAATATTTCAGGGAAAAGAGACGAGGAAGTTGTATATCTTTATTATTTGATTTCTGGCAGAGATAATGGATGATAGAGATATCCAACTTCGGCCATTTTTACCCCTAGTCTACAACGAAGATGTAGTGGTAATCCCTTGTATTTCACTCATCCTTTCACAACGCTCGTCAATTCACCACAATATGGCGGCTGATTCGTGAATTTTGCCCACAATCCATGTACTTTCCATGTAACGTACATGGGTATGTTGTTCGGAGGGTGTTCAAAAGTTGACTCCTATTTTTAAGAGAATTTTCTTACATTGTAATACGGACTTTCGTGAAGAAAAATGTATTGCTATGCCCATTAAACTGGAACTATTTGACCTAAAATTAATTCTTAAGTGTATATACAGCTTATTCATAAACTATATCTGACAAATTAGCTCAACAAATTAAGTCCGCTTTTAGATACGCTAAATCATGAATTCTGGCATACTCATGAATTCAATTTAAACAATTTGATAAGAGCAATGGCAAGATATTGCAATTCTTCCTAATGCATAAAAATGGTAGTCAAAACTTCTTATTTGTGATTCACGCTTTAATAATATTTTTATTATTAGTTACCTAAACGCGTGAATGTATTAATTTTTATTCATATGCAAAAATTCACAATATGTTGTGCATTCATTAATAATGTCCTAGTATCTCAGATTGTAATTTCGACTTCATGAACATAAGCTTTGTTCGTTCGTTTACCCCTCCATACTGTGTTCAAAATTGAACACCGAAATTTGAAAAAACGTTCAAATAACGAGCGAATTTTCAAATAAGAACTCTAATTCACTCACCATTACTAAGGTGGGGAAGGGTATCAGCTGTTACGCTTTTATTTGGTTTTCAAATCTGGTCCAGTCACCATTAGCCGTTGGGATCAAATTAACGGCGCTCACTGGAGTAGTGAATCAGTGGTAGTAGTCTGATTAGGGGTATAACAATGGACCAATGTGGTCTAAGTGTGCTGGTGAATGCACTAGCAGCCCCCCCCCCCCACACCCCACCTAACCTAACCTAGCCTAACCTAACCTAAGGTCCGCGTTCGCAGTTCGCAGAACATGACGTGTACTGCGATTTACAGAGATATCGTCCCTATGTTCCCTGAGGACTTTGAGGGATTCATGGCAGTCAACTATAAAACCATGCTCAAAGCTCTTTGATCGAAAATGGCAAGGGCGGGCTATAAAAGTCTGGTCTAATATATAATTGCTAATTTCTGACAGATAGATACAACCATGGTGTAAGGATAATAAGATGTGCTGGACAGCTTGTCAAAACCGCCATCTTTTTGCTTATGTGCAGTGAATTGTTGCAGAAGCTGTAATGAGTAGAAAATGTTGAAATGCAATCCTTTTTTTTAAATGTGTAGAAAACGTACATTTGTTTCCACCTTGAAGTTTTTGTTGACACATGAATTTCTGCGGTAATGAACAGAACTGCTCAATACACCTTATTATCCTTAAACCATGGATACAATCATACTCAGTCTCACGTTTATTAATATAGCATGAGCTAGTGTCTAAAAATTACGAAATGTTTGGTTATGAAAAAAAAACTCTGACGGGGTTGCAGGTAGAACTAACTTCACAAAACGGGAGTGGCCATCAGGAAAATCCTGATAGCAGATTGTTGACTTCCGGAAAGTCTGAATAACTGTTCAGTCGGTGAAGATTCAGACAAAAAATTAAAATCAGAAGGAATCCCATGCATCTCGCATACTTTTCTTGTTTTATTATACAGTAGAGTCTTAGAAAGATGAACAGATGAACAACAGGCTCCATTCATCTTTTCAAATCCTTCATATTTTCGAGAATCAAATTAAAACGTATTTAAGAAACAAACAAACGAAAAAGCAACGTTTTTTTTATAAAATGTATGAAAACAGTATTATTCAGACGTTTTTCTTAAAAAACTGCTTTCTGGTAGACTGTCGGCAGGAAGAAAGTTGTATTACAAATTCGTTCAACTTTCCAAATGGATCACCTTATATTTAGAACCATTCACGTTTCCGATAACTCTTCTGTATGTCAGAATTTCCTCCGACCGGGAAATTGTATCATCTTGAGTCAATCGTTCTGAATTCTATGAATATTGCCAAAATCTGAAGAGCAATAGAGCGCAACAATTTATCCTACTACAACTATCTCTTATCTAAAGGTTAAAGCTTCTAGTGAAAGCCATGGGAAAACGGGGTGATTGAATGTGAAGAGCACCACTGCGATGTGGAAAGTAATTGGAGGGAATGTAGTTTTAATATCATTACTACGAGCTAAGGACGAGGCACATTTACAACGTTTCCATGATTGTCTCGATATCATCGAATCTCAGCGAGGTTTCATCAAATTTCTTAACAAACAGTTTTACCGTCAACATCAAAATTGGCAGCTAATAGCCGTGTTTTTTCATCGCTATCCATAGTGAAGTGAAGTAAGATGCAAAAAAACGATTCGCAGTGGCTTTTATTTTTATCTGTCAGAATATATGAAGAAAACAATTTATATGTTCGAATCAGTGTCAAAATAAATGAACAAAAATTCGAAATCGAATTTTTATCGACAGCCACTTTTCACTGTTGTATGTGCTTTACGTGCAAAATCCTACTTCACTATTTATAGATTTGTGAAAAAAAAAACACGGCGAATGACATTTGAAAACACTTTCAGTAAGTTTCAAGGTTTCAGTAAAATTTGGGAACTTTGTAAAAAATTTAAAATCAAACTCTCGCCTTCGTTAATTTTACAAACATCAAAAGTGACAATAACATGTCATCTTTCAATCAAACGGTGAATAAAATTGACGGTGACGAAAATTCAGTTTGTTTTACAAACGCTATTACATACTTCGGCACTTCTTTAAGAAAAAAAAAACAATTTCCGCGTTCAATTCAAAGTCAGCCACAACAAACAGATTTAAGAAAAATATAACAAAAAAAAAAAACAACAAACATACCTTATTGATACATCGAAAATACTCCGTTAACTTGTGAGTGAAACACAGAAAGACCATAGAAATAGAAGTCAGCAAGGTGGAGGGTAGAAAGAACGAGACACTCGCTGCCACCGACGGGTAAATGTTCTTTCCAACAATCAACTTGTACTGACTGCAGATTGCAAACGCATGGTTCGATGCCATCAACACGAACATGATACGCAGGATCTGTGCCAGGAAACGTTTATGATAGAACGAAATCCCGACATTGACACACCGTTCCTCGATTTGCGCCAGCAGCCAGAAGAGCTTCCTCAACTTCTTCCATTTGAACATGGCCATAAGGAGCGCAGCCGACAGTCCTATCAGCCCGTTGATGATTTGCAAGTTGTCGCTGAAGTGCGAGACTTCGGTTTGGAAAAAGTATCCGACAATGGACGTACCCTTGCCATATGTCTTCGTGAACAAATACCCGAAAAGCGTGATGCGGCAGATGATATTGATGAAGCCCAAGTAAGTCGCCTTGACCACTCGATTCCCAGGCGTGCCGTATATGTTTATCGGAGTGATCCCATAGAAGACGGACACCACTGCCAGCGGCCGCAGGGTTGCGTATACATCTTGTGGGTTCATCAAGTCGGCGATTAGTCCGCTAAACTTTCGTCCTAGGCACCACATTGCGACACGGATTCCAACTATGCTCTGGGGACGGATCCAGTGATAGGAAATCCAGTCGAGGTAATTATTGAAGTAGCAATTATGTCACTCCTGATGTCAAGAGATAGGAACGCACTTAATGGAATTAGACGACTCCTGCGCGTGGGCGGTCAGCGAATGGATTGACGCCTTCATGTGATTGCCGGGATTCAGTCGAATTCTAAATGAAATTGAATTGTAACAGGATGGGGCATGGGATAGGGTACGAGTATTTGGGTGTTCGATCTGGTGGGTCTTGCTCTTGTTAGGGAGTTTGATGCCTATCGAGTTATTGAACGATAAAATTGGTGTCCATCATTATATCATGTTGGTTTGAATGTAGAGTGATTGAAATATTCCTAGTTGTTGGTGACAATTCAATGTATACGATTGATAAACACTGTAAACACTCCCTTCAGGATGTTGATCAACAAGACGTCTTGTCGAGGTTTTTTTTGTTGGAGCCCTTCAACTCAAATTTACGGTGGTGGTTCGTAGCTCAGGTCAAAAAGCGCCTAAATGTAGACCACAGAAATGTCTCACTCTACCTCAACCTTAACCAACTTGGTGAGCGCAACTCAAAGCAGCCACCAAACGGTCGTGCTGACACAAGGCTCTTGTTGAACACTTAGAATTGTAGCGTCACCGAACTTATCTACTAACATACCTTATGAATTGCATCTTGGAACTCGTTGACGATGAATGTGAACGACACGAACATCATGCTGATCGCCGTCAGCATCAGGCCGGGCGTGAAGAACGAGGCGCACTCAACTTCGTTCAGCCAAAGGCCGTTCCGTCTGAATATCCCAAAGAACGTGTAGAAGATGTAAGCCAGATTGAGTAGAATCGGCAGTACCATGAGTCCCCCAACAGTCAGCGTCAAGCGCATGTACTGAAAGGAGATTCCAATATTTCGGCAACGATAGTCTACCTCTGCCAATGTGTAGATGCACCGCTTCATGTCCACATTGCGCGACAAGGCAATTAACAGGGACAGCACGGCCCCGATCATTCCGTTAATCTTTTGCAGCATTTCATTGACCCTTGTGATTTGCGTAATGAAGAAGTAGCCAAGGATGCAATGGCTCGCCAGTATCGAGTAGATGAAGAAGGCCGCAAGCGATGCAATCCGCAGGACGACGAATAAGTTCATCAGATGAGACGAGCGCAGCGAACGCGAGTTTGTTGTGCCTTGGATGGTGAGAGGCATTGTCCCGAGGAGCAGCGACATCAAGAAGAGAGGCTGCAGGACGGAGTACACATCTGTGGGATGTGAAATGTCCTTGAAGATACTTGCTGCCAGAACCTTCATCATGGACTAGGTGAACAAGGTGACTGCACGTTGGTGCGTACTTCGCAAATGTTTGTACTTTGACTAACAACGCAATGACTAACAACGCAAATGGCGTGCTAGGATTGATTATCTTTTCTCACGAACAGATTAATCATATGGACGACGACGGGATGCACGCGTGATACATGACAAGCGGTTAATTAAAGTAAAGAGGTGTGGGTTCACATGATGGAAATCGACGGGAAATAAATGGCAAGTAATATTAAGCGAGTATTGTCAAGAGAGAGGACTAATTAAGGACTGAACTGGAGTGACCCGTCAGAAGTTGTCAGTCTTTAAACGCCTGGTCGCCGTGGCGTAGTGGGTAAGTGCGTCGACTCCTACGCAGAGGGTGCCAGGTTCGATACCCGAATTCTTTCGAGTCACCGACAATGCTCAAAGGGTATTTCCTGTCTAGAAAAAGCTTCTCAAACTTCGCAGTTCGGAGTCGGCATTAAACTGTAGGTCCCTTCCACTAGTAAAAGAACAAAAGCACGCAAAACACGAGTGGTTGCTGAGAAGCTAGGCCCAGGTACGCATCGGACTGTAGCGCCACTCATATTATTATTGTTTTATATTTTATTTCCCTTTTGTTATTTATTTGGATATTTATTTGTTCACTTATTTCAAGTTTATTTATTTATATATTCATTTATTTATTTAGATATTTATGTATTTATTTATTTACTACTCTATATGCAAAGACTCTTATTTTATTATTAATATTATTACAGTGCGACCTCAATAAAAGTAACCCTCGATACGTGCAACTTCTCGATAAAAGCAACACCTTAAGTCTTACCATTGTTGACTCAGTAATTGCAACTCCTCAAAAAATAAGTGACTCGATAAAAGCAACTATTTTTTCATAAACTCTTTTTTCGTTCGCTATTTGTATATTTTCCTTCTTGTTTATTTTTGCTATGTCTGGGCATTTATTTTACAGCTATTCGTTGTACTTTTTATGCAGATGTTTATTAGACGATGTTTGTGTTTTGTATGACAGTCGTAGTTTTTCGTGCCTTTTACTCTGCAGTCGTTAGTGTCGTTAGTCGGATTACTGTGTACTATTAGTTATGGCTATTGTAAGAAGTGTTCCTAAGCTTTCTATAAAGCAAAAAAGTGACATTCTAGATAAAATTAATAAGGGTGTAACTGCTAAATCGATTTCTGAGAAATATAAAGTAAACAAGTCTACCATAAGTAGAATTAAGAGGAGACTAGGAGCGCTAACAAAATTTGTTGTAAATTCAGAATGTGGACCGGAAAAACGAGTAACATTAAGAGCGTGTGAGTTTCCACGTATGGAGAAAGCCTTGTACAAATGGTTTTTGGAAAATCGACATCGAAACGTGCCAATTTCCATAGAAGTTTTAAAAGCACAGGCATGTAAACTGCACGACAGAATCAAGGAAAAACCAGGATCCTTTAATGCAAGCAATGGCTGGTTTTCTAATTTTAAAAAAGGCATGGAATCCGCAACCTAACCCTGTCAAATAAGCCGAAACTCGTTGAACCGTTTTTGGTTAATTTCAAAAAAACAATTAAAGAGCTTGGTCTGTCACTAAATCAAATTTACAACGCGGACGAGTCCGGCTTATTTTTTAAGCTTATGCCAAATAAAACCCTTGTAAGCTTTAAAGAAGCAGCCGTTCTAGGTCGGAAGACAAGCAAAGAGAGAATAACGTTTCTTGCTTGCACGAACGCATCTGGGATTCACAAAATAAAATTATTCGTCGCCGGGAAAGCTCTAAATCCTAGAGCATTTAAATATTGTGAAAATAAACCCGTCACTTATAAGGGCAATAAAAATGCGTGGATGACATTCTCGTTGTTTGAAGAATGGTTTCACTCAACGTTTGTACCAGAGGTAACATGTTCAATAAAGTTGATCGACTTTTATAAACATTTCTTTTTTATTTACATATTTGTTTCTTCATTTAGGTAAGACAGTTTCTTGGGTCTAGAAATCTTTAGAAGAGGGCTCTGTTACTGTTGGACAACGCAACTTGTCATCCAAAGGACGGCGAGCTGAAAAGCTGATGATGGAATGATAGTCACCATGTGTTTACCTGCAAATTGCACCGCTATTCTCCAACCAATGGATCAAAATGTGAACAACTTGACTAAACTGAATTACAAAAAGAGTCTTTTGGTCGCTAGTCAAGGATCAGATTTGGAGACTAAAATAAAAGCATTTAATTTGAGACACGCCGTATGTCTCTTGGCTACTGCATGGGACAAGGTGCAGTCTACGGCAATACAAAAGTGCTGCAACCCTTTGATGAACTCAAGCAATGATTATAATGAAGATGATTTGTTTCCTTTGAGTGTCATAAGGGATCAGATCCTAAAAGACCGTGAAATAATATCATCGATAAATGATTTGCTTCAAGAGCTATCCCCTATTGACTGTTCCGAGGAAATAAATGATTGGATTGCCGAAAATGAAACCAATCTGGAACCCACTTGCAGCAACTTGGGAGACGAAGAAATTGAAAGTGATGACGAAAATGCAGTTAAAGAATCCCCACTGCCAAAAATCAAAGCAGGGGCTGCAATCCAAGCACTAAACATTTGCCTTCAATGGGCTGAATGAAATGATGCTTCACTGAATAATACTATAGAGTCAGTTGTGGAAAAGAATTCAGGGTCTAAAAAGACACAATCAAAAATTTCTCAATTTTTTAAATACAAGTAAAATGTTAATTTTTTTTATTTTTAATGTGAAATAAGTTTTAAATTTTTTTGGTCTGTTTACCAGTGCAAGACACGTTTTTTTACTATTTTGGAGGAGTTTACCTTTTTGTCTCATTTTCGGCACCTTCCATTTTTTGACTCGATTATTGCAACAAACTCAGTAAAAACAACTGCCCAAATTTCTATTAGTTGCTTTTATTGAGGTCGCACTGTATTTATTTTATTTATTTATTTTTTGTTATATTGAAGGTTCTGTCGTAGGTTTCTTCAAAGTTATCTATTCGTAACATATCCCAAATTTGATATTCGAAGAGATAAAATAATGCTTCAATTGAAAGATCCTAAATTGTATCCAATCTCTGTATTGTAAATTAAATACCAAATAAAGAAATTCATTCATCCATATTAATAACGAAATAAATAACTTTAACTTGTTACATATAGAAACTCCACAAAGCGCCTTCGTCTCTGACGACGACGTTGAATGTCACTTAAGTAGTCTCAAGGCAAGAAAAGCACCTGTTTTTGATAAAATAAGCAACCTTTATTTAAAAGAACTACCCAAGGCTGGCATCAGTTTTATAAAATTTATTATTAATGCTTGTTTAAAAATAAATTATTTCCCTGATTCTTGGAAACTGGCAAAAGTTATCCCTATCAACAAACCTGGCAAACCTCCCGACAAAGTCGAAAGTTACAGGCCCATTAGTTTGCTCAGTGGTCTAAGTAAGCTGTTAGAAAAGGTTATTAAGGAAAAGTTAATGCAGTTCATTTTGGATCATAACATTTTTCCAAATGAACAATTTGGTTTCCGAAACTCCCACAGCACTACCCACCAGGTATTAAGATTAGTCAAACATGTGAAAGAACAACGTTCTCAAAAAAAAATCCACTGGTATGGTTATGCTTGATATTGAAAAAGCGTTTGACTCTATGTGGCATAACGGCCTTGTTTTCAAAATGATCGGTTTCAATTTCCCGAACTTTTTGTGTAAAATAATTCAAAGTTTCCTCAGTAATCGTTCTTTTAGTGTATCTGTTAATAATGTTCAGTCTGAAATAAAATACTTCAACACTGGGGTTCCACAAGGCTCTGTACTTGGACCTATATTGTACAATATATTTACATCAGATATTGCTAATCTCCCCCTTTACTTACGCGGATGACACTGTTGTATTTACATCGCATAAATATCCTCTCATTATCGAGAGGAATCTTTCCAATGCGCTAGAAATACTTTTAAGCTATTTCACTAAGTGGAAAATCAAGTTAAATATGGAAAAAATACAATCTATCTTTTTCTCTCGAAAAAGAAAAGCTGGTTGCATTCCCTGCAATCACTTACGAGTGGCTAATGTGTCGATTGAATGGGGCTCTTCCGTAAAATACCTAGGTATCCATCTTGATAAAAAACTGTTGTTTAATCAACATGTGTGCGAAACGCTGAACAAAATAAATATAAGTATTAAACATTTATATCCCTTTATAAACAGATAGTCATTGTTATCAATTGAAAACAAAATGACAATACATAAAGTCATATTTCAAGCAATAATTCTGTATGGATGCCAGGTTTGGGGTGATTGCGCAAAGCGCCATATAGCCAAATTACAGACTGCACAAAATAAACTTTTGAAAATTATGCTAAATCTACCCTGGTATTTCTCTACAAGAGTTTTAAATAAAAGAGCGAATGCTGAATTGATCTCTGAAAGAATAAACACTCTAATGGTAAATTTTAAGGCCCGCTGCGGTCACTCTGATAACACTTTAGTAAAAAATCTTTTTTGATAGTCGTAGTTCTTGCAATATCCCTAGCAATTCCAATTTAGATACATGTACAAGGAATTACTTGTGTATTCATTTGTTTATCTATTTGTTTATTTATTTGTTTACTTATTTATTTATTTTTTCATTAATTTTTTTTATTTATTTTTTTTCTTTATTTATTAATTTATTAATTTATTTATTTATCTATTTATTAATTAATTTATTTATTAATTAATTTATTTATTTATTGATTTATTTATTTATTTACTTATTTATTTAGCTATTTTTTTTTTGTTCTGCCTAAATGAGGTTTTCCTTAAGGTTTTTTTTTCCCCTTAGTTTGTTTTTATAAATTTATTTAATTTAGTTTCTTAACAAATATTAAACAATTTCAGTAGAAAGATGCAATTAGGTATCAAATCTCTGTGTAAGACAATGTGCGGTAACTCAGACCATGTAAACTTGTAAAAAAATCTGAATAAAAATCTATCTATCTATCATTCATCCATAAGGCAATCGCTATTTCACTTGGCTTGATAAATTGAGAACGGATTTACCTTTGAATAAGGTTTATGTGTTCGGACTTTAATCAAAAAGGAGTAGATTCGCTTCACTTTTTACAGTATTCTTAAATTCACCCCACAACCCCTTTTTGTTCACCATCTACTTCGAAAAAAAATGTCAAATGAAAACAGGAATTAGCTCCTTTGTACGACTTTTGTTATGAAAATTGTCATTTCAGTTTTATAGAAAAAAGGTTTTTGCAATGATCATCGGCGAGACAATCGTGTGGTTTGAACTTTGAAAATAACTCTTTCTCCGAGGTTTGTAAACCCAAAACCATTGTTTTCCACAGAGTCATACAAATTATTTATTTGAAAGAAAAAAACAATTGTTTTCCCGTTACGCTAGCCAACAAAGGAAACGTCTAGCGAAGCGTCTAGTAAAGCTAGTATGTAATATAAGTAAATATGTGAAAAATGTCATTCTTCACCTTAAAAAGTTACAACGAATTCTTTGTTGTACAATAAATGTTTTATAGACCTTAAAATAATTATTTGTGTTTATATCTATATTCTTTTTTTTACTTGTTGTTGGATTCACCGAAATTTCGTAATAACAAAATGATTGTCTGCAACATTAGGAAGTTCCTGTGTAAAGCGAAACCAACATTGATCTAGACAGTACTTGGAATTGTTTCATGGATTTCCTGGTCTTAAGTCGGGCAACAAAATTCGTTTTTCCAAGTACACAGAATGGTTTGAGTTTCTTTTGTGTTTTGTGTATTTCTATTCATTCTTGTTTTGTGACGTGAAGTGTGCGGAGCTGATATGCTGCGCTAACTTTTTCTCTTTTTAATGAAAGAAAAAGAATTGAACGTTTTGTTTTATTATAAAATATTGACAGAATTCCAACACTTGTTAAACATAAAAAAACCGAACAAAATTGGGAACTTCTGGTCTCGGCAATAACCCGAAGACTTGGCGACTCTAGTACAGGAGAAGTCTTCCACAATTAAGGCGCTGGGGTCAGAGTGGAGAAGACACTTGATATGCGCACCTAAGGGAACCAAGGATTTTACTGGCGTAAGGGTCTTCGAATACTTCGAATTGTGGCGTCACCGAACTTATCTACAAACATACCTTATGAATCGCCTCTTGGAACTCGTTGATGATGAATGTGAACGACACGAACATCATGCTGATCGCCGTCAGCATCAGGCCGGGCGTGAAGAACGAGGCGCACTCAACTTCGTGCAGCCAAAGACCGTTGCGTATGAATATCCCAAAGAACGTGTAGAAGATGTAAGCAAGATTCATGAGAACTGGCAGCACCATGAGTCCCCCAACAGTCAGCGTCAAGCGCATGTACTGAAAGGTGATTCCAATATTTCGGCAACGATAGTCTACCTCTGCCAATGTGTAGATGCACCTCTTCATGTCGACATTGCGCGCCAAGGCAATTAACAGGGACAACACGGCTCCCGTCATTCCGTTAATCTTCTGCAGCATTTCGCTGACTTTTGTGATTTGCGTCAGGAAGAAGTAGGTTAGAATGCAATTACTCGTCATCATTGAGTAGATGAAGAAGGCCGCAAGTGATATAATCCGTAGAACGATGAACAAGTTCATCAGATGAGATGAGTGAAGCGAACGCGATCTTGATGTGCCTTGAATGGTGAGAGGCATTGTCCCGAGGAGCAGCGACATCAGAAAGAGCGGCTGCAGGACGGAGTACACATCTGCGGGATGTGAAATGTCCTTGAAGATACTTGCTACGAAAGCCTTCATCGTCGACTAGGTACACACGGTGACTGTAATTTGGTTAGTGCTGCGCTTACAATTTAGCTTTGGCCAACAACGGAAGGGCTTAAGTGAATTAAACTGCTGCTAGGATTGATTATCATTTCACACGAACGCCGTAATGAAATGGACGAGTGACAAATGGCAATTTTTTTAATTAAAGTCCAAAAGTGTGGATGTGATGAAAATCGACAGAAAATTGACGGGGATGCATAATGTGATTATACTTGGCAAGGAAACTAATTAAGGCCTGACTTGGTGTCCTTGTCCTTTCAGAAGTTGTCGATTTTTAAAGAGGAAACTTGATACATAGACGGGTGCAGTAAGGGTCAACAGGGAT
The DNA here is from genome assembly GCA_964034865.1 of Eristalis intricaria. Taxonomy (NCBI): domain Eukaryota; kingdom Metazoa; phylum Arthropoda; class Insecta; order Diptera; family Syrphidae; genus Eristalis; species Eristalis intricaria. The sequence goes on from OZ035874.1 coordinate 76,699,842, forward strand.
GGAAGAACTATGTTGATTCCAGGGATGCTTAGATTCCAGGACACCATTATTTATGTTCACAACCTGGCAATGACGATTATAGTAAGGGCTGTGGTATTGTATTTTTCCACCTCAGACATCTGACCACACTTTTCTCAGTCTTACTGGAAAAACGAATGCATCTATGAGATCTTGAGCATTTCTCTAGTCCCCCCTCATGGTAGTTTACACCAGAGTCGATCACTTTCTCAATTTCAAATAGCATGGATGACTTCCCTCAAGTTTGCTATTAGCCCTTCATTCAAAAAGTCAATATCGTATGGTTCTCCCAAGAATTCCCATGTACACTGATGGACAAATGTATTCGCCTGTTTCTAGCTTAAGACGCTGCTCACATCTATAAAATAAACCAAACTAATTAAATTTTGTTTTACTTGAAGGTACGATATATTTTAAAAGAAACCCAGTTTTCCATGCCCTTACAACATAATTTGAAGAATATAAGAAAAGCGGAACATAAACAACTTCGAATTTGCCTGGACAAGAGTATTCGTCATTTATTAATACTGGTGACAAAAAGACAGAATAAATAAAAATAAAAATTGCTTTGATGTCTGTTTTTGCGTTATTACAGCTTGGAGTCTATTTTTCATGGAATGCATGAGGAGTTTTGTATCTTCAGGGGTTATCTTGCCACATTCTTCGGCCAGAATAGTCTTGAGTTGCTGTGTGCTGTGCTTGACGTTATATGGTGTTATATGACCTAGAAAATAGAGTCCGTATGCACAACACTGGCGAGAGGAAGGCACTGGTTTTACCACGTTCGATGACGAAAATCTGGCATTCAATGCCATCGCCAATGAAGGCCTTCATACGATGTTCGTGTCTAAGGCAGAGCTTCAAAAAAGCTTCGAGTCATTAAAGAAGAAGAAATCAGCGGGAATCGATGGAATATCGAACATTGTTCTTCGGCACTTGCCCCCAGGAGCGGTGGAAATTTACGCCATTTTGTTCGACAATGCTATGAATAATGCACACTATCCAGAGCATTGGATAGTTTTTCTGTTGGACGTAACTTCTGTTGGTAGATCAGCGAATCGAATGATAGGATCTCTTCAGCACGCCATAGCGTACGCAGATGATCTGATTGCGTACAATTCAGGTCCTACCATCGATGGCATTGTAGCACTCTTGCAACGTGACTACAAGACGATTTAGCGGTTTTACGACTACTGGAAGTTGATCATCAACCTTGAGAAGTCGGAAACAATCTTGTTCAGAACGCCGTTATATAGCGCTTCGGGGGACATCAAAAAGTTTTTGGCGAAAGTTTTCAGTTGTTGAACAGCACGGCTAACCACTAGCGCAAAGAAGTCAAAGACCTGGATCTGCCTAGTATCTGTATTTTAACAAACATGTAGATGCTGCTCTGGCCAGAGCTCGAGGTGCTTTCGCTCTTACAAGGAGACTGTTTCGCAACAGCCAACTCGATGCTAGGGTGAAGGTGATCTGCTTCATGGCATTTATTCGGCCGATGCTTGCCTGTGGTTGTCCCGTGTGGTTCAACATGAGAGCCAGCTTGATGGAAAAGATTCGGGTGTTTGGGAGGGTTTGTCTAAGGCCTGCCTTCGCCTTTATAGAATACCAGAGTTTCCAGTACAAGAAATTCTATCGTAATGAAGTCCCATATAACAGGGCGACCTTGATAAGAGTGGACTATTTCCTAATCAAGGCGATTCGCAGACATGTTGCAAGGTCTATGCTCTCGACAAACAACCTGATCTCTGGGGCTTACTACCCCAATTACAGGTACCATTAAAATATGCGCCATAATGGCTTTATCCCTCCGGAAGCATTCGTATATTTCGACCAGAGAGGTCTGAACCAGGGTAAATTAGCAGTTCCGTTAATTGCTCGGACAACCGCGGATACGCGACTCAACTACAATCGAGACGTAGTCCTGACCACTGAGGAGCTTCTCCGATTCAGCAGATCGGTATCCATCCGAGATGTTAAAGATGTGAGTAAGTAACGCCAGACATACTGGTGGTTAAAAGAAAGAGCTCTCTCGTCGATCCCTTTCGACCCTGGCTTGACTACTGGCTAGTTGGCAGAGATATTACTCCCCATGGTCGACTTTTATCGTTTCCTAGGTTTTAAGGTAGCATTAAGAAAAAAAAAGTAAGTATGACTAAAATACAATGGAATGCATATTTGTAAAGATTACTCACGTATTGTGAATCATATATATAGATCAAATCATGCATATATGCCTACCACTTAGCGTTAAGTACTTTAAGATTTACTTTTAAGGTAGACTTAAGTTTTAGATTTAGGTTTAGGTTAAAAACAAAACAAAAAAAGTTTCTATACAAAGTTTTTTGATTTCTTTCAAAATTTTTCTTAGTTTTCAAGTGCCCATAAATGCGTACTAGGAATGCTGTAAGTAGATAGGATAAGTCGAAAGATATAGTTAAGATTTTAAGCTTAGCTTAGAATGCCTGCAAAGGGCTAGTAAGTTAGATCCAGTAAGTGAGTTAAGTTAGTCTTAGTCATTTTTGTCTAGTACGTAAGAGTTTAAAGAAAAAAGAATAAATAAAAATGAAATAAAAAATCTAAGTTACTTATGTTCCGTTATTTTTATATTCTTCAAGTTATGATGTAAAGGCTTGGAAAACTGGATTTCTCTTAAAAAATATCGTATCTTTAAGTAAGAACAATTTAATAAGTCTGGTTTATTTTATAGATGTTAGCAGCATTTTCAGCTAGTAATAGCCATATGCCGAATACTTTTGTCCACCAGTGTGTATCGAGCTCATGAGTAACAACGTACGTTCCCTTATGAGACTCCTACTTAAGGAATAAAGTAAAGAGTCAGAAGAAAGAAAGGAGTTAATTGTTAACAGTTCTTGGTTGTTTTGAGGTAATGCTACGTTCCCACCGAGTTTGAAGTGGTTTCACTCTCAACTTTCAAGTATCTCGCTCTCCGAGATGATCACGCTTACCCCTAGCCCATCAACGAATTTGAGTGCTTTTTAACAGATATTCATTCATTTTTACGGTTATTCACGAAATAATGTGAATTCCGTTCTCTGATTGGTCAATTAAGTTTGAGAAATATACAAAACAGTTATCAATTATTTTAAGCGGCAAGAAAGATGGAAATCTTCCATCTTAGTAATAATTAAATAATAATCTTGGTAATTCCCTCCAAGACAAATGTCACTCGCTCTCAATTTTTAAATGGCCACCAGAACAGCTGTCTATATCCAAATAGAAAGAGATAAAATGAGGAAATGAACACCAAAATGAACAAAATAAACGCAAGTTCACTCTGTAGGCTTGTTCCGTTTAACAACCTCTCACAGACGGATGAACTCAAGGCGCCTGTAACTCGGTCTCGCAGAAACCGTTGGGTTTATATACTCCGAAAATGGACTCCTAAACCTGGTAGGTTTGGAGAAAATTGATATAACCTCGCGGTTTCGTTCGGTGTGAGCGCAAGTATACGTTTGTTTTGGGAATTCATCCAAAATGGATTCACTTTTGCTTTTGTGGAGAACACTTGGGCTTGAAAATCAACATTCGACGCATGTGGCAATGAGTACGTGAAAATTTAACAGATTACACCATGTATAGTATGTGCGGCAAATATGGCCCACCCTTATACTTCCAAAAAGCGAAAACACACTGAGTTAAACTTAATTTCATTACAATCATATTGGAATCGGTTCTGTGCGAGCCTATCCTCATTGGTCTGGTGCGAGAAATATGCAACATAGAAGTATAATAGTGTTTTTTCTGTTTTCATTGTAATTCCTTGGTATCTTTTAATAAGTGTTTTCACAGTGATTAGTGTTTTTTTAAGATTAAAACAGTACTCAATGTGTTCTTATTTCAAGTCATATCGAAGTCAAAAAACAAGTTTATGATACGTGATTAAATTGAACATTAGTAAAAAATCAACTTAACTTGCAGCCCCTTCAGAACGGACACCCCTACATAAAAGACAACCATGACCGCCTCACTGCTGTCCGCTAAAGAGAAGTTTCACTATAATTATTACATTTGTGTTTTATTTAAATTTAAAGTTTAAAGAATTTCTTTCGATATTTGTGTTCGACTAATTTACTAATATTGGAAGAAAATTACGGTTGCCAGAGTAATTGTGTGTATGTTCACTTCCCATTTATTGGTTTCTACATCTTTCAGACGGTAGATATGCGAGCTCTGAATAGTGTTGCAATAAAGAGATGGTCAGAGATGACGCACTTGTGAATCTTTCCACAACCAGGATATATGACGGGAGTCAAGCGTCAATGATTCGACCTTTGTGACAGCCTTAAGTCAATGATAATAAGTAGAATAATAAATCAAAGATTGAGTTTTCCGTGGTGGGGGTGAATTGAGTCGATTCCAAAAAGGTATTGACATATTCGTGTACCTGAGTCTGTGGTTGCAGTAAATAAATTAAGTTTTCCTCTTAATTCAACTGATTCGTTTAGAAGTTACTTAAAAACTAAACACAAAGTGTTCTTAAAACTAACTTAACACCTGTGCGGCGGAAATGTGGGAACAAAGGAAAGATAGGAGAATGAAATTGAAGATCTTTGTTTGTCTCTCCAGACGCAAAGTCAGCGAAATACACTGGGAGCGTGTGATCTTCTATTTGAAATGTGGGAAAGTATCGGATGCTTGATGCTAGGAATGTAGAATGGTGTCAGGTGTTTTCCACTGTTGTACTGGTGGAAGCAATCATGTTAGGAATTTGGGATATTATGATGTGTTAACAATGTTGTTCGTTAACTAATAAACATGTCCCGCACATTCGAACCAGAACTCAGAGAAGAATTTGAATTTTCCTTTGTCATTGATGCCTATCCCAATCTCTCATTCACATTCCTACTCATAATGAGTACAATTCGTTGACAAGTTGAAGTTTGAATTATCAATGTGTGCAGCAGCAAAACGGACGGAAATTACGGTGTTTTTCTCACGATTTACACACAACGTGGAGGGATATCAAGCGATTCATAAAACAAAGTTCTTGGAAATCCCATCTATGTACCTGCGCGCGATGTTCACTTGTTCTGCCAATTGAAGTCAAACTTCATGAACCATGAACAAAATTATTATATTATATTTTTTACTATTATATTATTATTATATATATTATTAATTTATCTTGTAACACATTATGTAATTAGTCTAGCTCTGAAATTTTATCTAAATCGGCTAATCAGTTCAGAAGTTCAATATTCACAATTTCAGCAAAGTTGAATGATTTGTGTGTAGCTGTGTAAATGTACATGCATAGATAGTTTGGGTATGACAAAATAAGAAAAGTGCGAAAATGTTTATTGTTTCCTTTTCGTTTGGTGACTCAGGCAGTCGTTCGTATATGTTCGATTGAGACGCAGAAAAAAATGAATGGTTGCACCAAGGCAAAATATGAAAAATGTGTGTGTATATATGGAAGTTACAACACACTGGGGGGGTTGATATCCACGACTACGCAACTTGGAAGGGTTTCATACCGGATTGATGCAACCAACCTTATTTTGAGAATTTTATTCCCGTTTAAAAAGTGCGAACCGTATGTCGTACCGACTTAAAAATTGTCACATTCAGCATCTAAATTTTAGAATGATTTTTGTTGAAAATTTCAGAGCTTTGCGACGTGTAGTTTCGGAGCCTTTTCCGGTCAGACACACAAACTTTCTTTGTGAAAAAAATCTCCATAAATTACTACTATTACTACTACCTACTTTGAGGCAATTTTTTATTCCACCATGTTTGAGTGGTGTTTATTTCCACCACAATTGAGTATTTCCTTCCACGAGCATACTCGACTCATGTATTCTTACTCGGAGTGTTTTCTCAGTTTTTATTCACACCACCCAATGGTTGCATACACATCTCTATCCTCCGTTATCTCTGGTTTTCAGTTGCTGCCGTCATGTTATGGAGAACAGCGCAGGCGACATTTGTATTGATCCAAGAGAAGAATATTGTTGATTGGTCAGTGCATTATTGCCCGTAACTCACGGTGTCTGTTAACAAATGAAAAATACTCCATCAAATACTTCATTATTTCACATCAAATCAAAAAGGTCACAACCGGCTCTCGTTTCACGGCAATGGATCCGGTATTAGTTCGAGCATAATCATTTTTGTCCGCTTTGAGAGACGAAAACGATATACAAGACGATCATCCCATCTTGTATACACACTCAAGCGAACCCTTGATAATCAGCCAAATCAGCCATTATCCATGAATGGCGCTTGTGTCGATGAAACCGGAAAACTTTCCATCCTTGGTATGTGTATCAACACAACACTTAGTTGGAGCGATCACATATTTGAGGTCGCCAAAAATGCTGCGAAATGTTTAGGTTTTCTTAATCGATGCAAGAAATATTTCACCCCTTCTGATTTGGCTTTAATTTATAAGGCGTACATCCGCCCCAAGCTTGAGTATAACGCTCATATCTGGTCTGGTGCCCCCAAGACCACACTGCACCTACTTGATAGAATCCAAAAGCGAGCGATAAAACTTATAGGAGACAACAATATCGCAGAGTCATTAGACTCGCTCGAACATCGATGTACCGTCTCTTGTTTGTCCGTGTTTTATCGTTATTTCAACAAACGATGCTCAAGCGAGCTAGCCAACTGCATTCCTCCTCTCCAAGAATTCACCCGCAATACTCGTCTCGCCAGGAATGCCCATCAGTATACTCTTAAGCCTACTTTCGGACGCACAGTTAAATTCAGAGACTCGTTTTTCAGCCGCACTACACGAATATGGAATGCTCTTCCCAACCTAATATTTCCCACAGACTACAACCCGCAGATATTTAAGACCAATGTGCACAGGTACCTCCTCTCCATTTCTCCCTCTATACCTTCGGCCCGTGCTGTGTCTTGGCCCCGGACACATAAGGGTATTAGCAATCCCTTTTAGCACGCGTAAATTAAAAAAAAAAAAACATGTGAGCAGGCAACTACGGTAATGTAAGAAAAGAGAGAGAGAGAGAGAGAGAGCAAAATTGCCGACTTCATCCCTTAACTTCTGCTATTTTCGTATGTTAAGAAAAGGAGGAGTTGATAAACTCATGGGTTGTAATTTGAAAGTTGAAACCATAAAACTTGAGTGAATGAAAGCAAATCCAGAAGTTGAAGAGAAAAATCCCAAAGTTGTGTTTCTTTTGGTAAACAAAATGACCCTTAGTCGACGAAAAGCGATCACAAATTTGCAATCGCTAAAAAACTGCTGAAAAGTCAACAAATATCGACACTCGCAATAGGAAATCGATAGTCGACTGTCGACACTCGCAATAGGGGCATCAATACTAATATTATAAGGCTGAAGAGTTTGTTTGTTTTAACGCGCTAGTCTCAGGAAATTTTTTGAAAAATTCTTTTTGTGTTGGATCGTTCATTTATCGAGGAAGGTTGTAGGCTTTATAACATCACGCTGTCTGAACAATAGGAGCAAAGTAGCAATGGAAATGTTGCAACAACTTTGGAAGAAAATATTCCTTTTTGAGAGCTTGAGTTGCGTGCGGTGTATAAACGGTTTAAGTTACGGAAAAATCATGTATTATGGAATTGTTCCTCTTTAAAATATCCACAAATCATGGACAGTATATGTCCATCTTTTAACATTGACTCACTATAACCTTTTTCATGGTCATCAAACTTTTTCGAAAGAAGTATTATTTATCCAACCGCTTTAACTGATATTCACTCGGATGAGTCGCAGGGAACAACTAGTTTGTTATGTGATTAGGATTGCGTGCTGTCATTTTGTATTCATTTTTGTGCATTCTGGCAAAGAGTCCTCGAAGACGTCCTTGAGATTGTACATCCTTACCGGCTCCACATAGCAGATCATAAGAGTCTTCATTGATAAGTCCTTCCGACTCCTTAGTGCGGTGTGGACACAAGTGACTGATGTTGTAGAATATGTTTTCGCAGCTAGGCGATTACTTGCTTCAAGACAGCGATCTTCGGAAGACAACTGCAGTAAGGCGTTTACTAATCCTTCCATTTTCCATGAAGTGGATGAATGGATCGCAGTCCGTTAACATGACGGCAGCAACTGAAACTAGGAAAATCCGTCATAGCACCAAGAAAGTTTTGTTCCCCCTGACTGGAGTCTCCATCAGAAACTAAAAGGAAAGCCTTCACTGAGCCAGCGTTCGCAGATCGAGTATTAGACTCTCGCCAAACCCTTATCTTACTCTCCCACATTCGCAGCACAACACTAGAAGACCCCTTACCTTGTTGACCATCCTCAGTCGGAGCTTAAGCCGTATCGTGCACGTCGTGAAGAGCATCACAACTGCCAGCAGGAACACGTGAGGCCAGAAGAATGAGACATTCGCCGCCAAGGACGACCAAATGCCGTTCTTGTACAGCAGCCCAAAACTGCTGCAAATGTAAATCAGGTTCAGTCCCACCACGAACACGATCTGCGTCACCACAAACCGCTGGGCGTGTCGATAGTTAAAGTCCACCCCGAGTCCCGACAGCAACTCATCAGCCCGCGCCATCATGTGCACGACCTGCATGATCCTTCGCCGCTCGAGCAGAGACATCCCGAACAGCAGGAGCATCCCGAACATGCCGATGAACTTCTGCAGCGTGTCGCCGATTTTCGAGATCTCCGTTTGAAAGAAGTACGCCACGATGGACTCCCTCCTCACGAATGCGTACAAGAAGCAGACCATGAAGAAGGTCAGGTGCACGAAGGCGTTCACGAAGCCGATGTAGGAGACCTTGATCTCGCGTCTAGACGGCGGGCCGCGAATCAGAAACGGCGTCAAACCGAGCACATACAGCACGAGGAAGAGGATGCGGATGGAGCCGTACGAGTCCGTCGGACTGAAGAATTCCTTCCAAAATTGCGCCGACATTGTCGCCCACAACGCAGCGCACTTGGGAGGACAACTGAAGCACATCCAGCTGGCTGAAGTCGGTTTTATAGTCTCGACCTCGGCTAGTTAGTCATTCATGGCTTTATTAGTGCAGCTCAATGGACTTCGATTTGCGCGACGAGGTAATTAGACGGGCAACTGATTGACGCGGGCATCACTCCACCAGACACCACCGAAAGGTTGCCATTAATTATTTCAGCCACCACTCGGCGATGTTAGGCGCTATTTGAAGAGTCGCAGAGGGAGGAGCTGGTCAGCGATGGAACCGAGCTACAATTTCAGGGTGAGCTCCACCCCAATCAGTTAATTGGAATTGAATTATGGCTGAGTGTCTGGGGGTGGCCCAACCGCTGGCATTCCCAGGGAGAGACCTGTTTGTCTAACTCCTGCTCAGGAGAGGGGGTAAATGAGATCGCTCTGCGGGTCGTTGTTTCGCCAAAAGGTTATGACACCTGATTTGACGTGTGTCTTTCGAGAATTTCCACTCATCACTGCCCGTGGGTGTCATTGCACGTGTGTGGGCGGCGGAGGTGGGGGTGGAACCTCACCGACCACCGGCGGATATTTTTATCATCTTGTCATTAATTTAAGTGTCCACTCCGGCAGGGCACTCGCTTTCGGAATGCCGAAACATGAACCTACAGCACATCAAATCATGGACATAAATGAGAAACCGGGGCAATTATGCGTTACACGCAAGCAGTCATAACTCATTACGAACAGATTTGTTAGGCCTGCATTCGCTTGCCACGGGCAAGGAGTGGCAGCAAGGGATTTGCTGTTCTGTGATTTGAATGGACATGTTTGCAGAAAGCAGGTCAACGACTTCTATTCGAACACCATAATAAATGTGAGGAGACGTAAGTCAACGGAACTCAACGAAACTGAACGAAGAGGTTTTTAGAACCAAAACACCAAGTTCAAGCGACCATATATAGAATACATAAATTAAAGGAGCTGTGGTCACAAGAATCTCTTCGTCTAGTTTCATTACGTCTCGTTAAGTTTCTTTAAGTTTCGGTCACTTTTGGTAAGTAAATGGCAGTTGGCGTTTCTTCAATGCTTTCATTAAGCGTGTTTTATTGAAAATCTATACTCAGCTCAGTAATGGTTAGCAATTAAAACGCTCTCTTTTCTTTCTTGTATCAAAAGTTGGTTCGTGACTTTACTTTAATTGTTCTAGACTTAAAAATTGGTATAGTTTTTGGCAGATTGAGATTTGGAACACCCATGCTGATAATTCTGCTGCATCTTCAAGAATTTTTGCCAGCGACATCTATGATTCAGTGGTGGTAGTTGACGCGCCATCTGTGTTTTCGATTCGATTCTTCAGTTTGCTCAGTAATTTGTTTCGCGTGTAAAAGAAATACTGAGCTGTGTATAGATTCTCAATAAAAAACGCCTTTTATTAAATTATGTAAGTTATGCTTGCATTAAGCTGTCATGTTTCTAGTACAGGGGACTGTAATATAACATCAGCTTAAGTGAAAGTGTCAGAAATTAAATGCACAAATGGAGAAAAAAGTAGACGTCTTTTTAGAAAATTGATTGAAGTAAAGGGTGCTTCACATAAGGTTTATGACTTGGACTATGTATGCGACTATGGGCCCCCCACAAAACAGACCAAGTGACAGCTGACCGTCCCCAGGCGGCTAAGATTAAAGTAAACTTTAACAGGACCTTTAGATGTAGTGAGAAGTAAGATTTCAAAAATTGTAGTTGCTTAATGGCTCCAGTGGATACTTTTAAGGTCCCTTTGAATGGGTACCCCAAATGAAAAGAACAAGCACTCTGTCTGACAATTTCTCTGTTTGGTACCATGTTTGAGGACAATCGGTAGCACATTGAAGAAAAAAAGGTCTATGGTCAGTAAGGCGAACTTCAACTTCAAGTCTGCATTTATGATGAAGCTGTAAGATATGAGGCACCGAGATGCGTCAGAAGATGTCTGTTCTGAAGATTAGATTAGCTTAGACCATCCGTTTAAATCCTGTTAGGTAAAATTTAGGAACGCTTGCTAAGGCAGTTAGGACTTGAAATCTTTGAATCTATTTTTCAAATAATGGTTCCGCAATTCATTCCCATAAATGGGCAGAATTAAACAATGTTTAAATGGATTCCTTCTCTCTTATGTCTCGAGAAAGTCTACTCTAACGTTTTGGAAGCGCGTTCTAGAGCTATGGGCGAGTCCAGGATGGGGGATCAATAGTGCGGCTTTCGTCCCGGCAGAAATACAACCGATCAGCTTTTCACTCTTAGAATGGTATTTGAGAGGGTTTGGGAGTATGCCAAACCCATCTACAGCTGTTTTGTAGATTTGGAAAAGGCATATGGTAGATCTGCCCTTAGATAGAAAAAACCATTCACAGTAGCGTTGATAAAACCGATTTTACACATTTCAAGGCATCTACAGTGCATTACGCTTATAAGGAACTCTAAAATGCCCGAACTGTTTTTTCTTTTAACTGTTTTTCTTATAACCGGAGAAAGTATAGAACAAAAATGTATCGTAAAGAAAAGTTGATACAAGAAAATTAGTACTAGGAATGAAGCTGGGGATATCTTACTGAACTGAAAATTGTTGCAACAATATCGGACACTTTTTCATCTTCCCGAATTATTAACTTATGACTTGACTTATGTTTCTCCTTTTATTTAAGTTCTCACATTTACTTTCGAGTTACTGGCAGTGCTCAATGTTTAACAACTGTTTGTATAGAAAAGGCTGTTCAAACTTGGCCGTTCGGAGTCGGCATAAAACCTTAGGTCCCTTCCACTCTTGAGAAAACAATAGCACTCACAATAAGAAAGCTGAATGCTAGGCCCGGGCCCTCTGTGGGTTATAGCGCCACCTACATTATAATATAATATGGGTAGCGCGACAGTCCGAGGTGGACGTGGGCCTAGCTTCTCAACAACCACTTGTGTTGTGCGTGCTATTGTTCTTTCACGCGTGGAAGGGACCTACAGTTTATTGCTGATTCCGAACGGCGAAGTTGAAAAGAAAAAACTTTGAGCATTGTCAGTGATTCGAAAGAGATGGAGCCGTGAATTATGATAGGTGGTAAATTCGGGTATCGAACCTGGCACCCTCTGCGTAGGAGTCGGCGCACTAACCCACAACGCCACGGCGACCCACCACCACATACATTATTATTATTATTTACTTTCGTCTTCAAGGTTTTTTGTTTTTATTATTGACATACACAACGAGCTTCGTGTAATTTTAAATTTTTCACATTTTATATCTTTAAATATTGCTACTTTTGTCCTTAACGGTTTTTTGTGCAAACATTTTTCTGTACGTAATTTGGTAATTCGAATCCGATTTAAATAAATCTCAATATAAACATTAACTGAACTAGACTAAAAATATCAAACAAACGCTTGGCTTTTTCTCTATCAACTATTTTCTTAACGTCTCTGTGACAAGTTAACTTAATATTCACCTAACCTTATATGGAATATAAACATTGGTGCCATTACAACGGTTTCTTTTATCCGTGTTTTTCTTATAAACGTCTTTATCTTAAACGATATATTTGGCATTGGTGTATATAGGACATGGTGCTTTGATTAGCTTTTATTTTAAACGAGTTTTTCCTATAGGGGTGTTTCTTATAAGCGTAATGTTATGTATATATTATACTGTACTGTGTTTTTTTCCTTCCGCTTGCTTCACCTTTTGACAAGAATACATCAGATTCGAAAGAGTGCAAAAGGACTTCAAGAGATATGCTGTCCGGAATTTATATTCCTTCGAAGAACTGCCGAAATATGACGTTAGATGTCAAATAATTGGCTTGAAAACCTTAAGTTTCAGGCGTAAGGCAGCGTCAACCAGATTCATCCGCGACGTTATTTATTAATTTTCTTAAGAATATATCTTTGACGTTAATCAAAAAGGTCTCAAGTCAGAAAATGAGAGATAGAAACTTAAGATCTTAAAACCAAGTCATATATGCAGTTTTCCAACTTCTCCTAAAGGCCAAATTATTACGATGGGAAGCAGTTGTGCTAGTATCCAGTCGTTATTACCAAACGAACGATTTTTAGGAGAGAGAAAATTGAGTTTAAACCAATAAAAAACCCAAGATCAACTTCTTTCTTTTCTTTTCTTGATGTAATCTATGGCAAAATCCGTAGATGATCTTTAGTCTCGCAGTAAAAACCTGGGCCCTCATCGCGTAACCTTTCAGACGACTATCGTCCTTTTGATTCACTTCGGTGATATCGTGGATTATTGGCTTCATGTAAGACCATCACTATCGTCTCGCCTACCGCTACAGTTTGAGTGCTCTGAAAATAATATCTCTCATATAAAAATGACATTGTGCTCTCATTTTTCTCAAATTTCACTAACACATCCTCATTTCAGTTTGCGAACAAAACTAATACAAATGCGACCTATCACTCTAAAAATGTCTCAAAAGTGTAGAACAAGATATGTATACACAATTTGTTCTCATATAAAAGGAAGTGCTACTGCAAAAGGTATCGCAAAAAATCAGTCGTCGAGACGATAGTTAATGACAGTTTTCAGTCTCCGCGAAGCAGGCAAAACGATATCTCTCAGACGCTATCGTTTTCTTATACGTACATGAAGGCAAACTATCGTCAAAACGCTAGCGCAAGACGATTGTCGCCTGACGCGATTAGAGCCCTGTTGCGTAAAGCGATACTGAGAGTTAACACTTAGAGAACGTTGTGTTGTGTGTGGTCGGTGATGGAAAAAAACAAACAAACAAACATTTAGCTTATGACCAAAGTTTAACTTAAAATAAATGGACAATAAAATGAGTTAAATGTTCGTAAATAAAAGGTGCGTCCTGTCAGCTGAAGTGTTCACTCTACCACGACTGTACTGTATGTGTCAAGAACAAAGTCTAGTCTTTGTCACTCTATCAAAACTTAAGAAGCCACAGTCTCACCGAAAAAACTCAAGACGCCAATCTTCACTTATTCTGTCAAACGTGTACGAAATGTCAAAAAGCTCAGTAAATCCAGAAACACAGACAGACAGAGACTCTCTTTCCCCAACTTCTACCTCTCTTTCCCCTTAAGATTTTTGACAACTGTTTTTTATAACGTGTTCATAAACCAAATTGACCAATCAGAGGACGACATTTACGTTATTTCGTGAATAACCGTCAAAAATTCATGAATATACGTCAAAAAGGCACTCAAAATCGTCGGTGGACTAGGGGGCAATCAACTGTGAAGTCGACTATCTCTGTGATACTTCATTTCTGAGTTAAACTATCCAAGTGCTAATAAAATTACTTCAAATCACCAGCAAGTTTCCAAACTTCATCGCAATTAGACTTGACAGCAATTTAATGCGTATGCCACGTTAGCAAGTAAATTTGCCACCATCTTGTTCAATTAATCTCTGGACGTGCCCGTCACTTCACATCCAATTCATCACTGTCGAGGCGCATAATAACCACAAAAAAGCGGCCATAATTCATTAGCTGGCGACCGCTGCTGTGAAAGAAAACACTTCTTCGGTGTCGAAATGACACTTGCATCTGCAACCAAACCAACACAGCTCACAATGAACTCAGTAATCCCCGTGGGCACTTATTTCTCTCACTCACCCTGTGCCCATGTGTCAAACAAAACACTTAAGTCACCGAAACACAGCAATAAAAATGCAACAAACGTCAATTAGACGCTGCATTCAGCGCCACTTGTCGTCCGGCACATCACTCACGGAACACGCCCCGACAGCCCCATCAAACCATTCTTCTGTCACTAATTGCGGATGGCAATTGCCAAACCGAATGTGATGACTGAATCCATCAGCCGTCATAAATGCCAGAAAACAAGACAAAACTTTCCCAATTACACAACATGTACAAGATTTTAGATTTCGCACCTTGTTAAGCATGATGAACCGCATCTCGAGTGTCTTGGTGATGCAACTGAACAATGAGATCGCAATCGATATCACCGAGTGCTGCAGCACGAACGTGACGTACAGCGACAACGAGGGCCGTATCTCGACGGACTTGATCAGCTCGAAGCTTCCGATGATGTACGTGATGTTGATGGCAAGCATGGAGAACATGAGGGCGTAGGAGAAGCGGATTATCTTGCTGTACATAATCTTCACGCCGACATCCTTCAGCTGCACGTCCATCGCGTGGATGATGACCAGCACTTTCTGCAGTCGCTGCTTCGGAATGATGGCCGACAGGTAGATGACCGTGACGCCGATGAAGCTGCTCAGAATCTGCAGAAAATCGCCAAAGTACGAGATGCGCGTCCGAAAGAAGTAGCCCACGACGGACTCGCAGTTGTTGGTCAGCGTGAGGATGTAGCACACCGCATAGAGGATGACGTGCACAATCGCGTTCAAATAACCGACTATCGAGGGCGTCAGCTTCTTGTTGCCTTCCTTGTCCCGCGAGATGTAGAACGGCGTCAGGCCTTGCC
The DNA here is from genome assembly GCA_964034865.1 of Eristalis intricaria. Classification (NCBI taxonomy): domain Eukaryota; kingdom Metazoa; phylum Arthropoda; class Insecta; order Diptera; family Syrphidae; genus Eristalis; species Eristalis intricaria. The sequence goes on from OZ035874.1 coordinate 76,715,207, forward strand.
AGTAGGTGATGAAGAACAACGGCTGCAGCGACTCGTACACCTGCTTCGCCGAGAACACGCGACGTATGTAGCTCTTCAGAGGCATGTCGAAGCCGAACAGAGTGCTTCTCTACCGGTCGAGGGATTTCGCAGGACTGTCGCCAGGATTCCACGCACCCAGCGATGATCTCCATTTCACGGGGTGTGCGCATACCGTGAGCTGATAATTATTCAAGGGAAACTCGTGAGCAAACAAAACCCGTTGGGAGGGTGGGCTCACAGGCAACAGGTCGTATTCCATCAGGTGGCAACCCCGACTGTAATTACAGGACTCAAGTGTGGGCAATCCAAATACTCGTAAAAAACGACCGAGACACGCAACAGTCTGGCGGCCGCATATTCGTGCTCGCGTATCGTGCAGTCGGGGCGGCTAATCAGCGGGGAATTGATTCGCTTAATTATTTCATTTGAGATACTTATGTGAAAATAATTAATCGGGCCTGAGCAAAGCCATTAATTAGGCTGGTGGCCGCTCAGGCATTCCAAGAAACGCGATACAGGTAATGAAAGTGAACGCGTCGCTGAAGGATAATGGCTGGCATTCAGCCTGAAAGGCAATTATCTGGTGACAAACTCAGGGAAACAGGATATGGACGAGTGCCATCGCCATGTGTGGGCGACGTTGGAGTGGGATTGAGGACGTGGCGAATGGCGAACTGCGCATTGCCGCATGGGAAGGAGTGTGTTCTGGTGGGAAGGATATTGCAAGTTTATCGTGGTTCCTGGGGGGAAAATGAAAACTCAATCCTGTCCCTCGAGGGTGAAGTACAGAGTTGTGGGTCAAGGCGAAGTGCACACGGCACACGTCTTCGGTGTCTACTGCTTACGACCCGTCTGCAGGAAACAATTGCGTTTTATTTTGCTCCTTTTAACCACCGGTAAGTTGGGATGCTGTTCAGAAATGTAAGCTCTGAGCATTGCGACAATATAATGTATGCTGTAAAGGGTTTTAGGAAAACGCCGGTGGTGTTGTGTGTCCTTTAAAGGAATCGTGCCATATGAGATAGGATGTCTAGCAGGTTACAAGCCGTGAAATGGTCAAAGTCAGCTTACAGTGCACGTCCCTAAGACAATTCCATAATATAATAATATAAAATAATATGGGTGGCGCGACAGTACGAGGCGGACCTGGGCCTAACTTCCTAGCAACCACTCGTGTCGTGCGTGCTATTGTTCTTTCACGAGGGGAAGGGACCTTCAGTTAAATGCCAACTCAGAATGGCGAAGTTGAGAAGCTTTTTCTCGACAGGAATACTCTTTGAGCATTGTCTTCTTCTTCTTCTGGTGGCGCTACAGTCCGGGGTGGACCTGGGCCTCAACCAGTAAGCCTCTCCAGCCGGCACGATCTTTTGCCAGCTGTCTCCAACTGCGCACACCAAGTTGGTTGAGGTCCTTCTCCACCTGGGTGCGCCATCGGTTCCGTGGGCGTCCTCTATGGCTTTGTCCCACTGGTTCAGAGTCGAATACACTTCGGGCTGGAGAAGTGTTGTCCATGCGCTCTACATGGCCTAGCCATCTTAGGCGTTGAATCCGTAGACGCCTGACTAGGCTCATGCCGCTGTACAGCCCGTACAGTTCATGGTTGAATCTTCTTCTCCAATAACCATCACCGCAGACAGGACCAAAGATTGAACGCAGAATTCTTCTCTCGAACAGACCAAGTGCTTCTTCATCCGCTTTTGAGATTGTCCATGCTTCCGCACCATAGAGCAGGACACGGATGAGCAAGGTGTTATATAATGTTAGCTTGGTCCTTCGAGAGAGGATTCTACTACTCAATTGCCTCTTGAGCCCAAAGAAACAGCGAGTGGCAAGAGTAATTCTGCTTTTAATCTCGGTACTGGTGTTGTTCGTACTGTTCACTTGCGAGCCGAGGTAGACGAAGTCCTTCACTACCTCGAAGTTATAGCTGCCCATTGTGACGCTCTGTCCAAGACGTCGATATTGTGCGTCCTTTCTCGATGACAGCATATACTTCGTTTTACCCTCATTTACCGCTTAACTCATTATGCCCGCCTCCGCTTCAATCCCAGCCAACGCTTCACTGACAGTTCGCTGTGTTCTGCCAATCACGTCAATGTCATCCGCGTATGCTAGCAGTTGTACGGACTTCAGGAAGATCGTGCCTCTAGTGTTGGCGTGTGAGTCTTGCACGATCTTTTCTTCTATGGTGGACTTCACCGGTCTGAAACCGCACTGATAAGGACCTATCAGGTTGTTGACGAATGGTTTCAGGCGCTCACACAAAACGGCAGATGTTAAGGAGACTTATCCCTCGGTAGTTGGAGCAGTTGAAGGGGTCTCCTTTCTTGTGGATCGGGCATGCTTTCCTCCGACCATATCTTACAGATGAGTTGGTGCATGTACCTTACTAGCTCATCTGCAGCTGCCTTAAACAGTTCCGCAGACAGTTCCGCTGCACCTGTAGCTTTATTCGACTTTAGTCTCGATATCGCTATCTTGACTTCGTCTAGGTCGGCGAGACGGAATTCTTGTCGTTGAGTGGAACATTCTGCCTGACAGCGGGATTGGAGTCTTCCTCGCCGTTTAACAGTCTATAGAAATGATCCTTTCATATTCATATTTCATATGATGGCTTTTTGACAACGGTTCCATTGTTGTTCGATTGTTTCGCCTGGCAGGGTTGGACTCTCTGAGAGCTTAAGGGAGGCTCGATCGGCAAAGCGAATTGCAATTGTAGCTTTCCGACGTCAAACTGTTTTGGTCTTGCTCTACTCCGTTGTCCTATCGATATCCGTGTTCTTACCTTGGCTACAAGAAGCAAATGATCCGAGTCGATGTTGGCTCCTCGGAATGTTCGGACATCGAGAATGCTGGAGGAGTGTCTGACGTCGATCGCAATGTGATCAATCTGGTTGAAGGTTGATTGATCAGGAGACCACTAGGTCCCTTTGTGGATGAGGTGAGGGAACCGCGTGCTGGCTACAAAGAGGTTTCGCCCCGTTACGAAGTCTAAAAGCCTGAGTTTGTTCTCGGACGTGTTGTCGTGCAGGCTGTTCTTCCCGATGACTCTAGCAAAGATGTCTTCCTTGCCCAGCTTTGCGTTGAAATCTCCTAGAACGATCTTGGTGTCGTAGCTGGGGCATTGATCGTATGTTCTTTCTAGAAGATCGTAAAAGTCGTCTTTGCTGTCGTCATCTTTATCCTCCGTTGGGGCGTGGGCTCATATCAGGCTGATGTTGCCGAATGTAGCCTTGATGCGGATGGTTATGCGGCACTCGCTTATGTATTTAAAGCTTAAGACTTCTTACCTAAGTCGGCCTGGAACAACAAACCCGCATCCGAATAAGCGTTGCCTTCGCTCTTTGTAGCAATCGCCGAAGTAAATATCGCAGTTTTTCATCCTCTTTTTGCCCGGCCAATCCCACCGCACCTCCTGAATGGCGGTGATATCTGCCTTATAAGCTTCGAGGGCTTCCGCAAGTTCATCGGCTGCTCGTGGTCTGTTCGGGGACCTCACATTCCGCGTGCAGAACCGAAAATCGTTGTCCTTATTTCGTTGTCCATGGTCGTCAGCAGTTGGGTCATCCGTATCCGAGGCTTCTCGTCGTTTCTCAACTTGCAATTTTTTACACGACGGGGAAGTTAACCCCACGCGCAACCCCCGAACCTGGAGGACCGGGTCCTGGTTTAACCCCTGGTTGCTGGCATCTCGCCAAGTTGAGAGCAGTCAACAACTTTGCCCTGGATGCACAGGCCCATGCCCTTGAGCCTTGTCAGTGACTCGAAAGAGGTGGAGCCGTGAAATATGAAAGGTGTTAAATTCGGGTATCGAACCTGGCACCCTCTGCGTAGCAGTCGACGCACTTGCCCACTACGCCACGGCGACCCACAATTCCATAATCACGAGGTTAAAATGCGAATTAAAGCGCCATGCACATTTTAATAAATGGGTTCACTCTCGGAATACCAATTTCTGACCTACACACTTGGCTCTAAGCTAAGTCGGTAGGTAAGGTGACTGCGAGATTATAAGTTATATCTGAAAACGCAAAACCAAATATTATATAGCTCACACATCATATACACTGTGACTGTTGCGACACACTGAGAACAAGAACAATGCTCGCCAAAGAGCTGACATTGTAAATTTACACAAAATACTGAACACAAGCCAATGTCCTGCATTGCCCTACATAAGACATAAAACACGCAAGCACAAAATACTAAGTGACTGCCCCAACACCACGCATTGCAACATCGTCACAGTTACAATGCAATATATAAATCAAAGCGGAACTCCCCATCGGTGTGTTGTGTGCTTCCGAATCCCGATCCGTAAAGACGCGACTGAGTTCCCAATAAAAAATATAACAGGTAGTCGAAAAAGTCTTTTCGTATTTTGTCAATAGATGTTGTTGGAGTCGTCTATCTCCAGTGCTACCAAACACATTGTGTTGGAAAGGTGACATCTTAAGCTTCATTTAACCAAAAAAAATGTTCTTAAATTAGGAGAAATTGAAAAAAAGTTACAGCTGTTCAAAAATGAGTTAAAATAATGAAGAATTCCGCTATATTTTGAAATTTTTGTTTAAAAAGGGAAGAATGCCAGGCAAGCCACCAATGAAATTTGTGAAGTTTACGGAGACGATGCTGTATCAGTTCGTGTAGCACAACAATGGTTCGCTCGCTTCCGTTCTGGAAATTTCGATGTGAAAGATGCACCTCGCTCTGGTCGACCTATCGTTGAAAAAGTGAAATTATGATAAAGATTGACCAGGACCGTCACATAAGCAGCCATGACATCGCCAAGGAACTAAAAATTCATCATCAAAAGGTTTTGAACCGTTTAAAAAAGGCTGCCTACAAAAAAAGCTCGATGTTTGGGTGCCGCATGAATTGCCTGTGAAAAAAGTTTGATTAGTAATACGAAAAGACTTTTTCGACTGCCCTTATATATAAACGAAAAATCTAGTTTTCATTACTATTATACAGTGAAAATCCCGCTCCACTTACACCATTGGTCCATTGTGCTGTCACCATACGACTTCCGATCCGAGCAGAAGTCCCTCAAGGGAGTGTCCTTGGTCCTACATTGTACCTGTTGTACACTAGATACTCAAACTGAGGGTACACTTGTGGCTACATTTGCAGATGACACAGCGATCCCTGGCAACGGGAAGTTCAGCTAAGTCCTCAACTGAAAAACTGCAACGAGCTCTGGACAAAATAAACGAATGGTCAAAACGCTGGCGCATTGCTCCCAATGAGACCAAATCAACGCATATTTGTAAATATTGAAAATCGACCAGTTTTCATTAATTCTGTACCAAAACCGTACGCGAATGAAGCAAAATATCTTGGAATGACACTCGATGCGAAACTCAAGCGGAAGGCCGACGTGAAAAAGAAACGGGATGAGCTCGAACACCGGCTTAGAGAAATGTACTGGTTACTTCGAAGGCACTCCAAGTTAAGCGTGTACAACAAGCTGCTATTATACAGGCAAGTACTGAAGCCTATATGGACTTACGGCATACAACTATGGGGTTGTACCAAAGCAAATAACAGAGGATTTATTCAGTCCTTTCAAAATAAAATTATACGGGATATTGTGATAGCTCCCTGGTATCTTAGGAATTGCGATATCCAAAGGGGCCTTGGGATAACTACCGTCGACGAAGAAATAACAAACTCCGCTTGAAAGCTAAGTATCAGACTTCGTGGTCATTGTAACTATGCCATCCTCCAAACTTGGGACATGACACGTTTAGTACGCCGCACAGTGGTCCCGCAGTGGAAATAAATACCCGAAGTGAAATATTTTTTCCCGGCCAAATGGTTTATGTTTTTCGATTCTACAAATATGAGAACCTAGACAGCCAAAATTTTGTTGACTTTGGATCATCCGTTTGGCTGTACCGATAGCTCAAAGTTGGGACTTTGAAAATTACAAAAACTGACGTATTTTTAAGCAAATTTGATGTGCCATATTTCCTAAAATTATGTACATTGGAACCTAAAGTAAATTTTTTTTAAAAAGGTCATACATCTTGCTTTCAAACTGCGTTTTCAGTTTTTTCTTATTGCTTACCAATTTTTTAAGCCAGGCTTTTAAGTAAAGGCACATTTTGAGAGGGGCATTTCAGTGTTTGATGGACTATAACAAAAATGCTCAAAGAGTCTCCAACGGGAGACCAACTGTTTCTGAAAGCTAAAAGTATTGTCTATCGATGTTGAAAAATCTAGAGATCACTTTGGGAGTACGAGGCATTTAAGTGGAGCAATGTCGTGCATTTTTCGGCATTTTCAAACGATTTCCCTTCCAATGCATGTATTGTGCAAACGCTGTGCGAGATGCCGAGGATGTTTATGATGAGGTCATAAAATTCTAATAATAATGAAACTAATTGGTTTTATCTTGTTTTGTTGGCGGTGTCATAAATGCATGTCGCAATGGGGCAAAACAGGGGGGTAATTATTATTTTTAATTATTAAATTAATATTTCTGACTTTGAGGCATCGGGAATTAGTTTATGATTCCGAAAATATTGATGATTTCAATTAGGAAGATGACGTTTTGCTTTATATAGATATCGAAAATACTTCAAAGATTTGCAGGTGCATTCAGCATTTTTTGTGCAAATTTGAAGTTTTTCGCGATGGAAAGTATTGTATTTGAATATAGATTCCGGTGGGAATACATCTAGAAGTTTTTTTGAGGACCCATTATCAACGGCAGAAATAATGGAAATAGATGTGCAACTCATAAAAAGATTCAGTGTTATCCTGGAGACAATATGCAGCAATTTTTGGATTGACCCCGACAAGTTTGGAACTTATGCCCAGGAAACCGCTACAATGGCTACAAATTTATATCCCTGGTATTATATGCCAGCAACAGTGTATAAAATTCTGTTCCAAGGAGCAGAAATAATATCATCAGCAGCCTTGCCCGTCGGATCATTGTCAGAGGAGGCGCAGGAAAGTCGGAATAAAGACTATAGGTACTATCGCATTAATAATAGTAGAAAATGTTCTCGTTCGGCAACAAATGAAGATGTTATTCATCAAATGTTGGTATCATCTGATCCGTGGATTGTGTATTTAAGGCCTGAACCAAAAACAAAAGATTCACTGCCACTTAGTACTGAAGCGCAAGCCTTATTATTATACTGAATTGCTTAGTTTCTTTAATTCCAAATACAGTGTATGTTACCAAAACTTGTAGAATTGAATTTATATTTGTAAACAGTGATTACAAATTTGCTTTAAGTTCCAATTTCGAGTCATAGACAATAATAAATAATTATTTTATGCATTCAAACAAAAAAAAGTGTTTTTTTATTTTTTTAACTTAAGATTACTCCGTTAGCTTATGAGATACATCAACCATTTGAAACATAATAAGATCTCATAGTACTTGCACTATGTTTCAGATCGGTTCACGGGTTCAAAAGTTACAGATTTATTTCCAACTCTCCCATACAACGGGACCACTGTGCGCCGACTCCAGCGAAAGAGACCGCTCGACTTGGCGCAATAGTAATAAACCATCCTAACGATGGTCATGGCAGGTGATTTTACCGAAGGTCTACCTGCAACACGCAAAAATATGCTTAAATGCAAGCTCCTAGATAAGGAAACTTTGTTGTCGTAAAGAAAAACCAAAAGGGGAGGGTGTTTTTAGTCAGTAAAAATCTGACACTACTGTGTGGACACGGGTCACATAGTGTCTTGTTGAAGATTTTCACCAACCCAAGCAACAAAAAAAAAAAAACCATACGACTTCGCCCATCCAGTTTCTTCGCTAACCTAGTTGTTGTGATGCGTGTGCTATTACGATCGTTTGACCATGATATCACTTGATGTTTCGTCAGCACAAATAATTGCTGAATTTGAAATATGAATTAAAAAAAAAAATAATAATAATAATTGTAATTGTGAATTATCCACTGAGCGAATTGGTCTAAGATTTGAATTGCGCGCCTAAGCGGCCATATTTTATTATATAACTTAACGAATAAAAACAAGACCTGTATATAATATTCGCAAAGACAAATAAACCACTTGTTAACGATTCACCGATCTAAGCGCACGCATTTTATTTCATTCCGTTTTTCTTTTTTTAATTAGTACGTGTTGTATTGTAAATTGCAAAAAATATTGCAATTTTATTCACTTGACTTCATAGCCAGTTAGTGGTTTTGAGATACTTTAAGATATCTAAGATTCTTATACTTGCAAGGCAGCTGAGGTAATAGTTGCCAAGTACATAATCTTCTTCCGGCTTGTACAAGTGCTGGACATGTTCCTAGATAGCGTAGGATTGTTTCCCCTTCTTCCTCGCCCATGCAACTTCTGTAGAGGTTGTTATAGGCTCTCAGTCTTCTGGCATGATTGTCCATTAGATAGTAGCCATTTAAGACACCTTTTTTTCGCGGGAGGTGGGAATCTTTCAAAGACGAAACTCAGCCCGTGCTAAATAGCAGTGGGGGTTTTCCACCCACTAAACCCACTTCCCCTTGGTCCTCGCAGCACTGCAGTCACGCATTTCATCGCGAGGGGGGTCTTCGGCCTTACACATTCGGTTCGTTCGTATTGACAGCTACCTGTGCTGCGTCTCGTTCTCGTTCCTGTCGCCGTTGCTCCTTCACGATGGTGGCCACGGTTTCACTTACTGCTTCCCAAGCTTCTTGTGTGCTTAGCAACAGAGTGTTTATGTTCTCGGGGGTTGTAGGTTCACGCCCAGTCTCTTTAAAATGCAAATCACTATGGATGACATATTGTTCAACAAAACATGCGAATGGAAAAATTGTTTTATCAAAATGTGTGTTCTGTTCGAGAAAAGCTTTGCTTGCTTAGCCCATTTAACCGCCCATTTCCGGGTGGATGGGTACGCCAACAATCAAAATTGTCGAGAGAGAGCATCTAAAAGCATCTAATGCATACTGAAAAGTTTCTGTTTGGTTTTAAGTTTGGGCTGGCGGCATATTTCTTTCGGTATTACGTGCCACACAGATCACGCCATATTGGAAATTGTGCCCGAGCGATTCAAGGGCAAGGTGGTTCCATGTAGGGGTGATCTGAACTGTGCACTGAGATCGTGGGACTTGATCAACCATGGGAAACCAACATAACCCAAGCTGTTTAGGTGTAAACGTAGCTTAACATCGGTCTGATTGCTAAAAAGCTTTGTATTTTTAAGTTCAACAACTAGAGGTCTCTCTTGTCGCTTAATTGCTAAAATCGGCACCCACTCAGTCATTTTTATAAACCTCATGTTTTCTTGGTCCTTCTTCTGGAACCAGACTTCATCGAGGTAAGACGTGGAAACCAAAATATAACTCCATTAACCCACACAACGTGTTTTTTATACTTCACTGCACGAGACAAATTCACAACCAGCGCCTGGGTCTCCCACACCCCATCACAAGCCATGAGTCAAATTCAGCCTGATTTATAAGCTATTATCATGGGAAATTTGACATTTTGGATGCATGCCACCCAAATATATATATATATTCCACACATAACAAGGGAATAAAAAATGTAGATGATAAGTCAAACACACTTAGTTTTGTTTAAATTTAAGGATTTAATAAATTTACAAATGCGCGAATTTAATGAAAAAATATACAGCACCACGTTGCCATAAAAACACTTTAATTTTAGTAAAGTTTTCATTTGTTTAATGGTTGAATCCAGGCTGTTCTTAATATCTAAACCATCAGCAGTTATTAATGTATATGGAGAAACGGAGAGAGATATTCAACAGAAAGCATTCTATATGAATACTGCCGTGCCTTGAATTAAGGTTGTTCAAATTTGTATCTGCGGTCAAGACATTAACAAATTGACAGAAATGTATAGTGTTTTACAAATGTATAACGAATTTTTAAAAAAATAATAAGTTTTTCGCAAATCTCGGCAAAAATACATTGTTATTTGCATTCCAAAAGTTGAGAATTTATTTGAGAAATTTTTTTATAAAGAGCATATCCAAAGATGCTGTGGATGGCCGTGGCATTGTGGGTTTGTGCATCGACCCCTACCAAACTTAACCTTGCCGCCTACGTTCGAGTGCCGGCCGGTGTGACCAAAAATAATTTTTCACGGTCCCACCTCTTTCGAGCCACTGACAATGTTCAAAGAGTAATAACTGCCTGGATGTAGGTATTGTTTAAAGGATTAACATACATTGTTGTTAATCCTGTTATGTTGAAACTTTTTACGGCCGCCTCAGTCTTTATTTTTGTATTAGAAATCTCGACATCGGTGTCGCTTTCCCCGGATAGTTCAACTGATTTATTTTCCTCATTATTATGAATTGTTTCACACACCCAATTATTAATCAATTTAATCATTGGAAATCGATCCTCTTTGCGAAATTTTATGTAAGAAGGTTGTTATGGATTCTACCAACGCGCGATCACAGATAATTTGGCATGAATTGCCGATGGTGAATAATTAAACTTTGTGCAAGCCTCAAGTGTTGCACGTGCAGTGCACGCGACAAACGTATGGTAAGCGTGGCAAATATGGCCCACGTGGGTAATATGGCCTACCCTTATATTTCCTAAAAGCGGAAACGCACAGAGTTAGACTTAATTTCACTACAAACATATTATAATCTGTTCTGCCTTAGGAGTATAATTGTTTTTTTTTTTTCTGTTTTCATTGTAATTCCTTATTATCTTTTAATAAGTGTTTTCACAGTGATAAGTACCTTTTTAAAATTAAAAGAGTACTCAAGTGTTCTTATTTTTAGTCATATCGAAGTTAAAAAACAAGTTTAATTAAATTGAATTTAGTTTGATTAAATTGAGCATTATTAAAAAAACAACATTGTGTGTGCATCGCCTAGTAGGCGATATTTAACACATGAGCCAAATGCATCTATTGCGGCAGCTTGCGTACAATGTGTTGTATGCTCTATATCGGTATAAGAATACTGTACAGGCAACGAGCAAAAATGTATGTGAGTTTTGGTGCAGTTAAACCCAAAAATCGGAATGTGTCGCCGTGGCGTAGTGGGTAAGTGCGTCGACTCCTACGCAGAGGGTGCCAGGTTCGATACCCGAATTTAACCCCATTAATAATTCACGGCTCCACCTCTTTAGAGTCACTGACAATCCTCAAAAGGTATTCCTGTCTAGAAAATGGTTCTCAAACTTCGCCGTTCGGGGTCGGCATCAAACTGTAGGTCCCTTCCACGCGTGAAAGAATAATAGCACGCACAACACAAGTGCTTGCTGAGAAGCTAGGCCCAGGTCCACCTCGGACTGTCTCGCCACCCATATTATTATATTATTATTATTAAACCCAAAAATCGGTTTTTTATTATGCTTTAGTGTGAAGGTAAATTGATTCTAATGATTATAAAAAAATAATTAAAAGAATTCGGCTTAAGCCGAATAATGCTGGGCCATATTTGCCAAACTTACTCTAAGTCTTTCTTTGCTTGCTTTTCGACCAGCAGCTGAGGATTCTTTAAAACCCACAAGGGTTTTATGCAACATAAGTCGGTAGAAAAACCCAGAGTCATCGGCCTTATAAATTTGATTGGAAGTCAAACCGAGTGTTAAAATGAAAATGTAATAGTGTGTTGCCACTATTCTCTCTATTTTATCTCTTGTATCGAGCTTACTGACTTTTGCTCTAAATTTAAATAAGAAAGAATCTGCAAGATTCGGGTTTTTTTGAAAGTTTTAAACCGCACATTTTTAACATACGAATTCCATTTTTTTTTAATTTGTTATCTGGCCTCTCCTTAATTTCTTCGTGCGCTTTTACTTTGAGAACGTCACTGGAAATCGCAACTTTCTTTGTTTCAGGAACCACTTGTATAATTCCATTTTGGGATATTCGCACTCCCTTAATGTAATCCTGTTCCCGGTACACATTCAGCATTCGAAACAAATTTTATAATTGCGTTCTCTTTTCCCTTCATGTACACTTATTGTAGTTTTGTAAACATTGTACTCACGACAAATTCATTGTACTGAAGAACCTTTACGAATTTTTTCTAAAATTTCGCTTTTACATTTAATGGAAAACTCCATAATTTGATTTGTTATATTTAATTATCTGATTTATGATTTACCTATAACATCAAAGCTATTCGAGAAACTTCTACTGAAACGAATACAGCCAATAATAGAAGAAAGACGCCTTATCCCCGATCATCAATGTGGATGCAGGAAGAGTCATTCCACAATTGACCAAGTATTTAGAATAACCAACGAAATTGAAAAAGCATTATAGGAAAAAAGGTTTGCTCCAGCGTTTTCCTCGACGTATCCTAGGCCTTTGGCAAGGTTTGACACGACGGCTTGAAATACAAATTTAGTAGGATATTTCCGAAAAATCTATATTGCATTTTAGAATCCTACCTCAAGAATTGGATATTTAGAGTTAAGCACGGAACGGAATACTCGCAATTAAAAAGACATCGCCGCCGGGGTCCCGCAAGGGAGTGTTCTTGGCCCTACTCTCTTTTTGTTATATACCTGGGACATACTACAAACTGAGGGCTATTCTTGATACGGAAAGCACAATCGAGTCCACTACAGTAAAACTGCAGCACGCTGTAAATAAAACTTGCGATAGGACAAATCTCTGGCGCATTACCCTAAATGAAACCAAATCCACGCATATTAATCTTACCTACAAAAACGTAGACAATATACCCGTCTTTATTAACTCGGTACAAATATCGTGCGCAAATTAAGCCAAATATCTCAGGATAACGCTGGATGCTAAGCTTAAGTGGAAGGCGCACGTAAAAATCGATATAGAGAAATGTACTGGCTACTCGGAAAACATTCCAAGTTAAGCGCGTATAACAAACTAGCGAAAGCCTGTGTGGACCAACGGTATACAATTTTGTGGTTGCACTAAAGCAAGTAACGGAGAATTCATACAGTCATTCCAAAACAAAGTTATAAGGGCTGTCGTGAATGCTCCCTGGTATCTATGAAGTAATGATATGCAAAGAGATCTCGAAATCGCAACCGTGGACGAAGAAATAAAAATACTTCGCGAGGAAGAGAAGAGTTCGACTTATTGGTAATTGTAACCATGCCATACTCCAAACACTAGACATGAGAAACCTCGTGCACCGTCTCCAACGAATGAAATGGATTTAGCGCAATGAGTACAGGCCGCTATAAACGGTTCCAACAGGTGATCTTATCGAAAATCTATCTGCCTCACGCGTAAAAATAATGATGTTAAAACTACTGGTTAGGGAAACCTAGTTGTAGTAAACAACTAAAAACAATGGGAAGGGTGTGTTTAGTTCGTAAAAATCTGACACTACACACGCCTTATTGAAGATTCACACCAACCCTCGAAAAAAAAAAACAAAAATATTTATGACCACTAACGAAAATGTCTGAAACTAACAAAAACAGGGCAATGTGCCATCGGAAGTCTCGCCTCTAGACTAAGCCTTCCCTATAATGATTTCTGTAGAAGCTGCAAGGACGAGGATGAGGAAGAAACCATCGAACACTTGCTATGTAACTGCAGTGCTCTCCCATCTCGTAGATTCAGACTTCTGGGGCCCATTTCTTTGATAATCTGGCTGAGCTGAGCAGCATCAGAATCAACCCTCTTCTTCGTTTGCGGAATAGGTAGCCTAAGATCCGGGTGGTAACACAATGTGCCCATGCTAAGCCTAAGTGTGTCAGCGGCAGTCAGCCACCTCAACCTAACCTAACAATAAAATGTTTTGTACCCAATACTCAAAAATATATCATCAGTGAAAGTGACTCTCAAGTAGTGGTACAATAACTACCCGGAGAGAAACTCAAAACACAAATACAAACAAGAACAAGAGAAGAAGAAAGAAGCAGTTGCACTTATCGAGTTTCTGTTTTGAAAAGTTGCGATTACTGCGTCAATAATGATATAAGTTTAGCTGTTGAGAAAATCTAGAACGTACTGTATTATATTTTAATAATATTTTATGAAACCTGCTCATCCCATGATGTTTGCAAAGTGTCTCTCCTGAAACAGAATTCTGAACACAATCGGTCCACGTTCGGGCGCCACTTTAAAGTCAATCCCTTTGTTACTCGAACAACTAACATATTCGTAGGTGACGTAGGAGAATGAATTGAAGATACTCTTCATGTTTTAAAAGAAATGCGAAGGATCATGAAAACAACAGCGTGTCACAGCAAAGTATTCTAAAATTTCCCATAATTTACGAGCAAGTTTGGAAACATTTCACTTGTCTCTTATCACTTATTTAACACTTCACTTTCGTATCGTCCAATTCGATTTAAGAAAACTTCGCTATTTTTGCTTAGCAATCTACAATAAATACCAACTGAAAAGAAAAAAATGTGTCTCCTATCCGACTACTTGTTGTGTGTTGTTGAAGGTGGACTAAAAAATACCCCCTCCTCGTCCCACGCATACGCACCTTATTGAGCTTATCCAATCGCCTTTCGAACGAGCGTGCCATGAAGCAGAACAACGATATATTCAGCGACAGCACAGAGTGCTGCGAAACAAACGCCACATACAGGAAGAACGACGGCGTCACGTCCACAGAGCGAAGCAGTTGAAAGCTGCCCACCGTGTAGACCATGTTAATCACTAGAATGGTGAACAGCATCACCAGCGAGAATCTATAGATCTTCGAGTACTTTATCTTCACACCGATGTTCAGGTAGTTCTCGTCCAACATTTTCAAAATCCTCAGCGTCTTGAGGAGTTTATTCTTGCGCGACACTGCGGACCAGTAAATCACGGTGGCCGCTATCAGACCGTTGCATATCTGCATCGTGTCACCAAAGTTCGAGATGTTCGTTCGGAAGAAGTAACCCACCACCGATTCGCGATTCACCAACGTTATGATGTAGCACACACCGTAAATGGTCACTTGGAGGACGATATTGAGATAGCCGAACAGAGACGTCCTCACGTTCTTGTTGCCCTCGCTGTCCGTGACCACATGGAAGGGCGTCAGACCGAAGAGGAACGTGAAGAAGAACAAGGGCTGCAGGGCCTCGTACACCTGCTTCGACACTAGATACTTTCGTGCTCTCTCGAAACGAGGCATCGTCTTTGCGAATAACAGCGGCGGCGGGGGCGTCTTCGGGAGAGAATATCGCGAATCAACGAATCTGCGGAATCCGATCGTGTGTGGGATGTTAGCGCGACGACAATTTGCAATACACTCACGATTGAGTTGCTCGCCTGCGGGACTTCACCTGACATCCTGCGTGACACGGCCGCATTGTGTGCGTGTGTGTGTGTCTGTGCGGCTGTCACACAGGCTGTTGACATCCGGATGTTATCTCAATAAAAGCAGTTCTCTTTTTTTTCGCTTTACAGCCCTACGGCCGCTGAATATAGGTAAGCCACTGTTAGGTGTGGGGCATATAACTTTATGGGGATCCTTTTCCAGATTAAATTACAGCAACAGGATGGGTTTGGTCTGGCCATGTGTGTTGGAGCACCACGCACAAGGTTGGTAAACGGAACGAAGGACATTTGATTATGCTTAAATTTAAGTACACCGTGGTGGCGGGCTTTAATGAGGGATTAGTTAAGAGGGGGTGGCCGAAGGTTTGAAGGTGGCATCGGGGTTGCAATGTTTTTGAGATTGTGTATGCATGTGCAAGGACATCAACGTTTCTGGAATGTAGTCAACATGCCATTTGATTTAAATGCGAACGAAACTTAACGCAACCCTTCACCGAAAAGAGTAAACTGATTAGCTGTCAATATAAAACCGTGAGAATGAACTTTCGTGAGCACAAGCAGCACTGTGACTTTATTAATTTATTGTACACTTTGTTTGGTATCATTTAGTTACTACTGACTTCAGCTATCCGTCGGAAAACGTGTTCTTTTTAGAGACAAGGATTTGGCAGCACTGATGATAGTGACAGTCAATTTGACAATAGAGCAAAGATCTATTGTCATTATTTTTGACGTTCTCCATAATTAGACACGCGTCGACGTAGTGCTTGCAAGTTGTGGGAACTTTCTTCCGAAATCATGATGCATGGACCATAGACAGAAGCGTAATCTTCTGATTGAATAGCTGTGAATAAAATGCCGGGTGTGGAATGACGAAGCACAATTTATAGAGGAAAAGAGCTTACGACAGCAATTTCCCTGTCCGTCTGCTTTCAGGACTCGTGAAATGTTTCTTTAAGACTGAAGTTAACCAGCAGGCAATGACCAATGGACAGCCTGATGATCAAAGATCACATACTTTTAAGAGGGAAACACAATACTGCCAGCGTTTTCGCTTTACGGTGGTAAGGCCCCAGTCCACCGTATTTTTTGGTTTGTCTTTTCTAAGACCTAAAGCTTAATGTGGGTTCCCACATAGTTCCACATCGAGATATTTGCTGATAGATCTTTTATTTCGCATAATATTGATGACATAAGTATTGTTACCGCACATTTTACAGATTAGAGATATGATATTATAATATCTTTCTTCTATAATATTTTACATGTAATTATGCAAAATTATGTCTTTCAAAATAATATGATTATACTTTGGAGGAAAATACGAAAAAAAACCTCCAATGTGAAAAAAAACAAAAAAAAAAAGTATATAAATAAGTGAACAATACAATTTTAGTAAAGAAACAAGTTATGTAAAAAGTAAAATAAATAAATAAATAAATAAATAAGCAAATAAATAAATATAACACAGTAACATTGAATAAACAATAGAGATTAAGTATCACTTAGAATATTAATAAGCGGGTTTTCAACAAAACTACAGCGTTCTTGGAATTTTAATTTCAGTTTCTGTATCCTATCAGAAATCAATTCAACATTCGCTCTTTTGTGTATGTCTTTAGTTGAGTGATGCCAAGGCAAGTTTAACATCATTTTAAGAAGTTTATTTTGAGATACTTGCAATCTTTTTATGTGACATTTCGCACTGTTACCCCATACTTGACATCCATATAGCATAATGGCCTGAAAAATCACCTTATAAATAATTATTTTATTTTCAAGTGAAAGTAACGATTTTCTATTTATAAATGGGTATAACATTTTTGTTGCTACCCCTACCTTTTTAATTGTTTTACTAATGTGATCATTAAAAGTTAGTTTCGTGTCTAGATTAATACCCAAGTAACGTACGGAGTTTTCCCAATTTATAGACAATCCATTTAACTGCAATTGCCTTGTAGGAACAAAGCAGGGCTTTCTTTTTCGTGTAAAAAAGATAGCCTGCGTCTTTTCCTCATTCAACTTGATGTTACATTTGCTGAAATATTTTCCCACAATTTTGATCACATTTGAGAGATTGCTCTCAATAGTGAGAGCTAATTCGTGTGAAGAAAATATGGCGGTATCATCTGCAAAAATCGCAGTGTGACAACTTGGCAATTTTGGGAAGTCTGATACATAAATATTATATAAAATTGGAGCTAGAACTGAACCCTGTGGAACACCAGAATTGAAAAAAATTAGGTCACTTGGACTACGAAACGACGACGAGATAAGAAACTTTGGACAATTTTACATATATAAGGAGGAAACCGGAGGTGTATCAATTTATACAAAAGTCCGTCGTGCCAGACAGTATCAAATGCTTTCTCTATGTCAAGTAGAACCATCCCAGTTGATTTGCCTATAGCACGGTTTGACTTTATGTGATTGCAGATTCTTAATACTTGATGGGTGGAGCTATGGTGTGCCCTAAATCCAAATTGTTCATTGGGGAATATATTGTTTTCAGAAATATGTTTTAAAATCACTTCCTTAAGAACTTTCTCAAAAAGTTTGCTAAGGTTACTAAGCAAACTTATTGGCCTGTAGCTTTCAGGATTTTCAGGAGGCTTGCCTCCTTTTGGTATAGGAATAACTTTGGCTAATTTCCAGGAGTCAGGAAAATATTCCATTTTGAGACACGCATTTATAAGAAATGTTAAAAGCATTATTCCACTTTTGGGCAGCTGCTTGATATAGATGTTTCTAATCAGATCAAGCCCTCCCTTTTTGCGAACATTTAAGTTGTTGACGAAAAATGCAATGTCGTCTTCTGACACATAAACAGCAGAAGGGATTTGCTGAGAGCTGTTCTCGAAATAATTCTGAATAGTGCTCTGCACTGTATCGCGTGTGCCTTGGTAACTTAGACCACTAGCAACGACGTGGTTATTTGAAAATGATTGTGCAAGAGCATTTGGTTTTTGCAGAATCCGTAAAGAACACGTTAGAAGAAGATTTGAGAACTGGCAACAACTTGCTCCTATTTCTAATAACTTTGACTATATTCCAAAACGGCTTATCATTTTTTTCGAGCATTTTAAGTTTGGAGTTCCAATTCTTGTTGCGAAATTCAAAAATGTGCTTGCTAATTAAGTTGTTGAGATACTGTAGTTGACATTTCAAAAGAGGCTGACGGTATCTCGTCCAATCTCTTCTGCACTTATTTCTTAGTCTGAAGAGCGCCAAAATATGATGAGGAAGTTTTGGAGAAAAAGTTTGTTTTGAAACTTTCGGGACAGAGTTTTCAACCACGCTTAAAATGTTTGAACAGAATTCATTTAGTGCAGTATCCACATCACTTATATTGGAAATACTTTCCAAATTCATTGGTGAGTTTCTGAATTTTGCATTGATTTCACTTCTAAAACGAGTCCAATTGGCATTTTTAAGGTCTTGAAAATACTCCGTTTTCCTCTCCCCAGACCATAGAAGTTGACAAAGGACAGGATTGTGGTCGGAACTGAGGTCGTTTACTGAAACAGGTTGGGTTATATTACTGCTAGAAACATTGGTAACGAAAATATCGATTGTAGACGGACTATAACGAGAATTTGATGGTACATAAGTTGGGGTGGACGAATACAAAACAGAAAAGGTTTGAGTAATAGAGAGCTCATGGAGAATAGTTCCCCAAGCATTTGCTCTTTGACAGCCCCAAGCCCTGTGCCTACAATTTAGGTCGCCACCAAAAAGTAGGTTATTGCCTTGATTAAACAATTTAATGAAGTCATTTTTAAGGACAGTTTTTGTTGCAGCTCCTCCATTTCCTCCGGGGAAATAAACACAAAAAAATGCTTATAGACTTCTTTAATTTCTTAAATAATAACGACATTCATGTTGCTCTAGTCACCGAAACTCTACTAAAAAATGATATAAATTTGTCTACATTTGATTTTAAATGCTATAGAAATGACAGAATCGGAAGAGGAGGTGGAGGTGTCGCCATCCTTGTAAAAAGATCAATTCAACATTCGCTTTTACCTGTTATAAAAACTGAGTTGGTAGAAAATGTAGGTATTGAGATTAAACTGAGAAATCAAAATTCTTTTTTTTTTATTTATTTATTTAAAATCTACAAATTACATATGTATTAACAGATTTTGTGAAGTGCACTACCCATTTTATAATTGTACAATAATTTAATAATAAGTTAATAATTAATTTCAGAACTTACCACATTCTAAAAAGTAAAAAGGGTTAATAGGTTACTTTTAAAGTGCAGTCTAGTATGCGACAGATCTAAATGTTGTGAATGTTCGTTGAAAACGCGAATTATTCTTGTAAATGGTTCGTTTTTACCATAGTCTGTACTTTTTACTGTGTCTGTAGTTAAATCCCTAGTACGGAGTGGCCTAGAAGGCATATGAAATTGCATCGTGGATAAGAGACAAGAACATTCTATAAGACTGCAGAGTATATCCCTAACAAACATAACATCATGAATAGTGCGCCTAGTTGATAGTGATTTTATACCAAGCAGTTGGAATCTAGCTTTGTAGCTAGGGTGAAAATTCCAATGCATTTTAATGAAGATGTACTTGGTGAATCGCTTTTGAACTTTTTCAACACGTTCGGAAAAAGCGCCGAAAGCCGGGTTCCAAACTACGACAGCATATTCAAGGAAAGGTCGGACTAGGGAAATATACAGTGCTAATAAGGCAAATTGATCAGTGAATCTTTTAGTATTACGTTTGATGAAGCCGACTGCAGAGTTGGCTTTTACTTAAATATGACAGATATGACTTTGAAATGTACATGTGGAGTTAAACATAAAACCCAAATCTTTGACACTGTTTACATTCGAAAGATATGAATTACTAATTGAATAATTAAATTGGATTTGAAAAGATGATTTCTGATGATGATTTCGTATATTTTCAAGTTCATTATTTACACACCAATCAAAGATGCTGTTTATATCTGATTGAACCATGAGACAGTCATTAACATTTCGAATACTTTTGAAAATTTTCATATCGGCAGCATATATCAAACATCTACTATGTTTAACTGAGAGAGTAATATCGTTAATGAATATTATAAATAAAAAGGGGCCAAAGTGACTACCTTGAGGTACACCAGGCCTACAATGAATTACCTTTGATAAATAATTACAATTTTTAATTCTTAGGGTTCTATTTAAGACGAAGGAAGATGTCCAATTAAGAAAATTGGAATGGAACCCAAACGCTTTGAGATTGTTTATTAAAAGTGAGTGGTTGACGGAATCGAAAGCTTTACTGAAATCAGTGTAAATTGCATCAACCCATTTTTTGTTTTCAATCTCATTGATAACGAAGGAAGAATAAATTGATAGGTTAGTAGAAGTCGATCGTCCAGATATGAAACCGTGCTGCGCTTCCGTTATGTGCTCTTTGATTAAGAATTCAGTATTATTCTTGAATATACTTTCAAAAAGTTTTGGAATTGCAGAGACTTTGCAAATTCCTCTTTAGTTTCCCACATATTTTTAGAGCCAGATTTGTGAATGGGAACTTACACCCCTATTCTGGTTGTGATGTGGTCATAACGCACGAATGTCAGTGAGCTCAGCTATTTGGTATTCTGGCGAAAACCTCACAAGAAAACACACAAGAATAGTCACCATGTTGAGGTGAATTCGTTGTCATGTCAATGTAATTTTTTTGACAATTATTATATTCGCGCTTTTTTTACGCAGCGGTCTACTAATACTTGATTTTGGAAAAGTAATATCTACAAAATAATGGCAGAACGTAGCCAACAAGGTAATATTGTGTATATTAATGAAATATGTATAAGTATTTATTAATAATGAATATATATACTCGATGCTTTAACAGACATATGAAACGAGATTTCAGAACACCAAAAGCTTGTTCAATAATATTCCTGGCTTCTATGTGAACTTGATTGAATGAAAGCTCGTTTTGCGAAGAAGGATTATCCACTGGGGTCATTAACCAAGGTTTTAATGGATATCCAGAATCACCCAAAAGCCACTTGAACTGCCGGCTGTTATGACTTTGAATAAGCTGCATTCGGACTGACGATGTTGTCCAAATGCCGGAATCATGGCACGATCAAGGGAATTTCGCGTTTAGATGCAGAAACTTCAGATTTTGATCACAAACCTACACACAAGGATACAAAAATAATAACATACATTTTTAATAATAATTAATCATTTTTCCTTGTGTGTGACAGTGCTTTTGTTGCTATTTTCTCTTGTGATGTGCTCATGAGAAAATCACAATTTTGACGGTTCTTGTGATGCTCACAAGCTGAGAGGTTTTGCTCAGAATACGAAAACCTCACAATTTGTGACTCATCATGCTCTTGTGAGGTAGTTGTGACTTAAAACACATCACTGAGGTTTTCCCAGAATAGGGGTGTTAGAATGATTATTTCCACGCCGATTCACTCCTTAACGCGCTTATCGATTGCAAATAAACTTTCACGTCGTCATTGGCATTGGTCTATAAATGGTTTGTGTGAAGTTTGGTTAAAATCGGTACACGTATGTGTAGCTAGTCGTTCGGTTTATTTATACCACAATTCCGGGCAAAACAAAAATGTAGTTGACGAAAGGGCTCTGCGATAATTGAAGAAAATTTAAGAAAAAACAAGCAAAAGCATTAGACAAAAAGAAGAAGATATAGGGCGATTGATCGTGAGGTTTGATTTCCAATAGGCTTTTTTTACAGATCACGCGTGACTCCTATACACGCACATCTTAACCATCATCTTGTCCTTGCTTGGCAAACTGCGCAAAATCTACTTTTTGACTTAATTTATTTTTCAAAAACCACATATTGGAAACATCCTAAATTTTCGGACTTTATTAAAAGCCTTATTTTACGGATTCCCTCTTCCGTGGAATTCAAACAAAGGTTTGGCAAAAAAAAAAAACATACAAAATACACTAAAATCTCACATATGTAGAAATCTACGCACAATTGAGGATGAGATGAGGGTAAAAATCGAAGACGTTTTCCTTTTTTAAATGTTCCTCATCATTATAGCTTCTGGAACAATTCACTGAACATTATGGCATCTTTCTATATAATAGCACTGATATATGAATTAAATTCGTTTATTCGTTAATTTCGTTTTCTGCCAAGCAACAACCTTCAAATCAACGGTATTCAAGTTGAGTGGAAATCGCATATTAAATATCTTGGTATATACTTGGATAAGAGACTAACATTCAATCTTCATGTTCAAGAAGTAATAAAAAAAGGTTAATTTGACGACAAGAGTTCTCTACCCATTTATATGCCGAAATTCAAAACTGAGCTACGCCAACAAATTAACAATTTTTAAAGCAATATTCCAAGCAATAATGTTCTATAGATCCCCTGTCTGGGGTAAGTGTGCAAAAAGCCATCTTCTTAAACTCCAAATAACTCAAAACAAATAGCTGAAAACGATGCTGAATCTACCCTGGTTTTTCTCAACAGACGAACTTCCCAAATAGCTAATATTGAAATGGTTTCTGGTAGAATTGAAAAACTAAACCATCAACATAACATCTCATGCTCTTTGTCCAACAACGACTTGATTTCAAACTTAGTCTCATAATGAGTGTAAAATAAATAATTTATTTTTGTTTATATAGATCCTTATTTATTAATAAACATAGTTATTTTTTTTTTATTTATTTATTTAGTTATTTATTTATTCAATTATTTGTTTATTTATTTATTTATTCATGTACTTATTTATTTATTTATTTATTTATTTCCTCATTTATTTATTTATTTATTTGTTAACTTATTTACTTCTATTTGTTTTTATGTCCTTTATATTTCTACATGTAAATTATTTTATTTCGTATCTTCTCACTTAATAATATATTTTGAAATCAAGTGTTGAAACCGCTTCTCTCGCGGATTTTGTTTTAATGAAGGTTTTTAGTGGCTTTTCCTTCAAAATGTATATGAATCTGTGATATGATATTAAATAAAAATTATACTAATATTTTAGTAGTAAGGTATCAAACCAAATCTCTGTATCCCTAAAATTGTATTTAAAAAATAAAGAATGTTGGGTGCCACAAAATAAATAGATAAAAGTGTTCATACATCACTTTTTATACACAAGATTTTAAAAACCTTAAGAACGAATGTTAAGAACGTACCCTTAGTGACGTCACAAAACAAAAAGATGGCGGTTTAGACATGCTGTCAAACACACCTTATTATCCTTCCACCATGCACCCGGTTGAATTTCCATGGAAACATCTGTCACAGGCACAAAAAGTTGACCAATACCGTCATCGGCAAGCACTTGTTGTCGCCCTCTTTTTCATTGGGGCGTATGAGTTGTCAATTTATTGACAGCACGCAATGCGCGCAAGGGATTCTATGGACTGGGCACTCCAATTTGTAAGGGCGGTGTCAGATGAACAAAACAATAGCGCAAAAATATCAACACTGTCGAAACCAGAAATTAGGTACCCTTCTAGAGATAATCTCAGTGTCTAGTTGCACCACCCTTAGCATCAATAACGGCTCTTAGTCGTTTTGACATACTCCCGACAAGTTTCTTGCAAAAATCTTAGCGTAAAAGTTCCCATTCTCGTTGTAGAGCTTCTTTAAGAGAAGCTTTGCTGCTGACAGCTCGATTTCGAATATTTTTTTCAAGCTCAGCCCACAAATGTTCAATGGGGTTGATGTCGGGTGGAGGCGTTTTGAGCTGCGAGCGAGCATTGAAAAGCAGCCACATTTTGACATTGTAAGCAGTGTGCTTTGGGTCGTTATCTTGTTGAAAGACATAATTTGACCCTAGACCCATTTAAGTAGCGCTTTGCTGCAAATTTCTTTTTAGGATGTCGAGGTAGTCATATTGGTTCATTCTATAGCCAATGAACTCCATTTGACCAACCCCCCGCGCAGACATACACCGCCACATCATGATATTACCACCGTCATGTTTCACCGTCGCTTGAAGATTAGCTTCATTCAGCTCAGTATTTGGTTTTCACCAAACCCTTTGCTTCCCAAACAAGTTAAACTTGCTTTCGTCACTAAAAATAACGGTGTTCCAAAAGTCTAGAGTCTTGTTAACATAGTCTTTGGCGAACACGAGTCTGTTTTTCTTTGTTAACTTTGGAAATAAAGGGTTTGCGACGTGCAACTCTACCGTTAAAATTATTTGACCTTAAAGTCCGCTTTACTGTTTCTACAGAGAGTGGTTTTTTAATGATTCCTGACATCTCTGCGGTCAATGATTTTACTGGCGTCTTAGGGTTTTTCTTGATTTTCTTGACAATATGCCTCTCATTTGCCTCCGATAATATTTTTTTTCGACCCCTACCTTTCTTATATTCTAAACAACCCTCATTTCTGAACTTATGGACAACATCCCTAACTACGGTATAGGATCTTCCAACAAGTTCACCAGTCTCTCGGTACGTTTTGCCTTCGCAAACTAACTTTAAAATAACCTTTCGCTCTTCTATAGAAGTTTCCGATATTTTTCGTCCGATTTTGCTCTTTTTTCGTTTATTTTATTTTATTTTCTCAGAAATATCCTCTATTCTTCTGCTTATTGCCTCGATCACATCATTCAACAGAATGAGCGGTTATTATAACGCAACGCTTGAGTTTGTGCGGATAATTTTGTGTGTGCTTTCCTCTTGCCGTATTCGAAGAAGTCGGAAAAAATACCCTTAGGGTTTATTGCATCAGTTTTAACCTTGAATATGACTATTGAATATATAGAGCAGATGTATAATACAAAAAAAAACAGTTACTTTTTAAGTTGTACATAGAAAATATTAGATAAATTCGGCTGTTAAGTCTTTGTGCGAATAATTTTGTGAGGATGTGCATATTATATATCCAACCGCGATAGTCGATAGAGGACGAAGTCGCGGGGAACAGGTTTTTTTTTTAAATAAACGTTAATAACGGGCGATCGACGCAGTATTTTTTATTTTTTGCTACAATACAGTCCATTTTACCCGATCATCATTTTTATCCAAGATCACCAACATTCGCATGGATATTGCTGATTTATGGCCCATTTCCTTTTAAAGTGAATCTTGTAGTGTGTTTATAGGCGCGTTTTTCTCAGTGATACCCAGCATAAGCTTGGTCATAGAAAAATTAAAGATAAACCTATTCCACTTCATACAACAAAAATTACCCGTTTTTTGCGATACCTACACTCATCGATACCTCCACCCTGCGATGGTTTTTTCATGTGACTATCTTTCTTTTATACAACAAATTTACTTACTCTAACATTACAAAATAACTTAATTCGCATGTAATAATTACGGCATATCTACATGTCCCACTTAAAGAACGTCGCGTATGCTGTGTCGAGGAGCGTGACTGCCCGGTAGATGTATTGTAGTACTGTATCTGTATATGTATGTACTCGTTACTGAGTAACGAGTATTCAATAAAGTACCAAGTAATGAAACGTTACTCCTCAATGTATATCGTTACTATTAAGGTGTCGTTTGGTTTTTTGGATACATCCAACCAACAACCGACATCTGTGCGTACACTTTCTTCTCTTCCTTGCCTATATACCATTTTTGATGGGCTGTGCCACATCATGCATCGATATGGTTTGATGGTATATCATTTCCGTCCTGTGCTTATGGTATGAATGCGAAGAGCATATTTTGAATGTTGTCTATGGAATACGATCGTATCTCTATGTATCTTGTATCCTCGGTTAGGTATGTTTGGGATGGTATACAGTAAGATTTATTTATTAGTATCGGTAGATATCGATGCGGTATAGTAATGTTTCTATAAATTTGTTTGGTATACGCTACTCTTGAAATTGAGTATATTTTGTGGACATTTGTTTTGATTTGGTAGATTAATTCCATTGTGATTCTTAAAGAGGTAGCTATTATGTAAAGTGTTCCACTAATAAAAACTATGGTTTTTTGTGTGATTAATTTCTGCGCGAATTGTGTGATATTTCATACGATCATACTGCCATTGTGAGTGTATTTTTCATTCATGCCTACGTAAATACTTTATTCGGTTGAATGCAACGTTCCTATTCGAGGTCCTAAAATAAGAAGTATCAAATTTTGCAGAAAGTAATGAAAGTAGCTAGTAACGATATTAAAGTAACTAGTATTTAGGAGCCAAGTAACAAATACACACACGTACTCAATTCGTCGTTTCTTTTTCAGCCGTATGCATATGTAAGTACGAGTTACGTATATGTTGGCAACCCTACCCGTAGATCTGTCCATCCAGTCACCCGATGTTTGTTTGTCTTATTTTTTTACATTTCATGTACCACGTGAACGTATCTCCAATCATACACGTGTCACCTGATTATGCCTCCGCCTAATAACCACCCGATCTCTCCTTTGTCTCGTGGCATCACAAACCTATCGCCTGATCCTTTGTTTGTCTTACAAGTCTAATGTCACGTGATCCTTTGTTTGATCTATTTGTGTAATGTCACGTGGCCCATTTCTCCCTGTGTATAAAAGGATGACATTTTTTGGAGAGCACGTGAGTTTAGTGGAAATTGTTGAAGTGTAAAAATAAAAACTAAGTAAGAATAAATCGCAGTTTTATTGAGTCTATAACTCACGCTGCGTATTGGTTGATGATCGAAATTTTGCTGTGACCCAGTTGTGTAGCACGGCGTCAACAAAGTGTAAAATTAATCATAACATAATGGCAATCATTCTCAGTCAAGTCCATTGCCATATCATGTTTATCATTAATTTGGAACATCTTATTTTCTATAATTACGTTGTGTGTGTCTCTGGCTACCACACCAAAAACATGCAATCAAATGACAAGGATTTTACCACGATACTATTCAATCCAATTCAGACCTGTAATCAAATAACGAGGTAATTTGGTTTATGTGTCTGCATTATATGTAAAGCGATATCGTGCGAGGTTATCGAAACAAGATAGGTTAAGTGATTGTCGTGGAAAAGATGCGTGACCTACTAAGGTCTCATCGGATATCATAGAGAGATTGGGATTGGACTGACTGCCCAGGACACCCTCACGGTGGCCCTTATTGCTCATTATTTTTTGAACACATTTTTCTAAATTGTTCACAGAAGTGGAATAATACTAATATAAGCTGATGACAATGACATTGATGGTATTGTGACGCTTGTTAGAATGGGAACAAAGCTTGTAAACAACGTCTCGCAGGCAAGGCAGACAACACCGATGACTCGCTCAGAGCGTCAACAATGGTTATGACTTCGAGGTAGTGGCCATCTTCGTCTCTCTCTGCTCCAGCGTAACCAATGTCAATCAATTCGGAAGTCAGTTGAAGGGTACCACTTAGCAATCACTGTTCCGTTCGGCTCCAGAAGCAATACGCTACTATACTAGAGCCCTCTTTCGAAGGCCCAAGTAGAGTCTAAACATGAGCCTGGTCTACGGGAATATCGGAAGTCAATCAACGCACTTCATCTTTTTGAGCATTTATCGCGATTGAAGAAGAGGAGGAACTACAGTGGCGAGCAAGACCGGGTACATCATTTTGGTTTTTATGGTTTTTCCTCAATAAAATTGCCTCCTTACCACTCAGCACACACTTTCCTACCACACTTTCCTGAGCTCAAAATACCTTTAATTAGAGTCATCAGTGAAAGAAATCGTATAATTACAACGGCTGAAATATGTTCCATGGATCCATTTTTGCCCGCTTTCATTGTTTCTTCATTGTTTTGTGCATTTACTCTATGCTTGACGTTTCATACATTATGATAAATTTCATCATCCTGATTTTGACATGGTACTAAGCGGTAGCAGAAACATTCTATTTTAAAAATTACATTTTTATTTTTAAATGTTTGCAATATAAATTTAATAAAATAATATAAAAAGAAATATATAAAAAATATTGAAAACAACATGGTTTGCTGTTTTAAAAACGTCTTTAATCATGGCACGTAGCACAGAAATTCGGTCTATGTCATCGCGCCGTACATATGGTACCAAAAAAATGAGACCGTGCATAATAAATATGGGTGCCCAAAACTGTTGATCCTCTACTTATTGAGATAGGTGGAGAAAAAACTGATGTCAAAACACAAAAAGCAACTGCGTACATTACGAGAGAGACTTTTAAAAGGATACTCGGTAGACTTTCGCTGGTATCCACTATAAAAAATAAAAAAAAAAAACTCGACACTTTCTGACAAAAATATAAAAATATATAGACCCGACTAAATTTCTGCTAAGAACATAAAAACTGATTTGTAGAAGACTGTAAATGAGTCAAACTCAATAAGGTCCAATCCAACGGAAACTGAAAATTTCAATCAAATCCGTCGAAAAGCAGCAATTTCGAATCAGAAAAACTAAAATGATGTATCTAATTTTGATCGCCACTGTATATGCTCAGTACAGTGACATGAGACAAGCCAGATGTCTACTGACTAAAGTAAATTCAAGCTCAGGCAGGAGAATCTTCAGATTTCATAAATCTTTCTGTGAATCTTGCCATTCATTTACTACACCTAAAGAATTGCTTCCTTTCGATTTCGATTGAACCAGAAGAAATTAACGAACTTTAGGGAAATGTTTTTTTAGGATCTCTAACATCCATTATCAGTTGGCCAGGCTATGTAGATTGTATGGGCAACTGCGAAAATACCTTGAAATTGTGAGAAGAATGATCTTAACCAACTTGATGTTGCAAAGGCCTTGACGGTAGCGAAACAACTAACAAATAGTCCTTCTTCATATGAATTAGATAACGTTGAAATCAGTCCTGTTATCCTAGAGGACCTTAGCGGTAAAGATTACACAGAAACGCCCCTTTTTCCATTCATTTCCACTCGTAACACAGAAAAAAGCAGGGGTCTCGTAGTCAATGAGATCTCTGTCCCTTACAAGATAAGGCTTCCAATTTTGTACACGGGGTTCTGGATTCAATCATCTGCCAGAAGCCATTTCCGCAATTTACAGCTCTTCGAGTCACTGACAATGTCTCTGAGCATAGAGCACTTCTCTAGACAAAGCTCCACAAACTTTTCCATTCAAAGTCGATGTAAAATCATGTAGGTCTCCTTAACTCGGGAAAACGCACAAAACTATTCAATTAACATTGGTTTTAAATCAAACGTAAAAAGTAAATTGTGCTTTTATAAATTTTTTTGAATTGTCTCTCTTTCCGGGACATTTACTCTTGCTTTAGTGTTCTCTTTCTGTGGGTCGCCGTGGCGTAGTGGGTTAGTGCGTCGACTCCTACGCAGAGGGTGCCAGGTTCGATACCCGAATTGTGACTACCTTTCATATTTCACGGCTCCACCTCTTTCGAGTCACTGACAATGCTCAAAAGTTATTACCTGTCTAGAAAAAGCTTCTCAACTTCGCCGTTCGGTGTCGGCATTAAACTATAGGTCCCTTCCACGCGTGAGAGTACAATAGAACGCACAAGACGAGTGGTTGCTGAGAAGCTAGGCCCAGGTCCGCCTCGGACTGTCGCGCCACCCATATTATTATTATTAGTGTTCTCTTTCTAAGCTAAGGTTTTGTTGATGCCGTTTCATCGAAGCACCAGTAAAGTTTGAGATGCTTTGCATGAAGATTGTACTCTTAGAGAAATGTAAGTGAGGAGTTTGTTATCTTAACGCACGGTGCCGCAGCGTAACCGCATTTTCGTCTTAGGCCCGGTGCACACATGCGTCAATTCAACGCGCGGTGCCGCAGCGTTACCGCATTTGCGTCTTACAGTACTCATAAGTAAATTGAGTGGTGCACACACACGTGCGATGACGCTGCGGCAAGGTGAGTCATTCTTGCGGGTAAAAAGATTCAGGTTTCGTCGAGACGGCTGCTACTTTCAGTACATTGTATACGTTATTAGTTTAGGTCGAAAGTCATGACATAAGTCTTAGCTTAGCTTAGAGTGCCTGCCGAGGGCCATAATGTTGTATTTAGCATCATGTTCGTCTAACTAGTTTAGAGCATTTATGTATGGGAGTTAAGCTTGTAATGAATTAAAAAAAGGTACATATGGCAACTCTGTTATGAAAAGAAAGTAGCAAAGGCTGATAAACGGTATAATCGTATGATGTATTTCACAAACATACACAACAATCTACTGGCTCGAGTTAGTCGATACCCAAGCCAGAGTTAAGGGATAAAGAGATATCCAACTTCAGCCACTCTTTCCCCTGGCCCACACCGGAAAAAAAATGCAAGAGTAGTGGTATTCTCTAGAAGCTAAATATCCAGTAACGTGTCAAGAAGGCCTCCACGGCTCTTTACTTTACTGCTGCAAAAGGGTGCATTTGCACCCAATGTGCAAATGGGGACTGCAACCCCGAATGGTTCACTGGCTATTTACAGTCAGTAGTCATTCCCATACTGCTGTATGGTGTCGCAATTTGGTGGACCGCACTCGATAAGAAAATCAACATCACCCCACTCGCTAGAGTGTAGAGGATGGCTTGCGCATGCATTAGCGGGGCGCTAAGGACTACCTCTTTCGAAGCACTAAACATACTCCTCAACCTGCAACCAATAGAGCAAATTGGCAGACAGACAGCAGCTAGTACAGCGATCAGATTAAGATCGCTGAGCAGCTGGAAAGAACTTCAGTCTTGACATTCAACGATCCTACGCAGGTATGCCTCCATACCCATAGATAGAGACCACACTATGCCTAAACTCTTTTTCGAGAAGAATATCTCAAACAGCATACCGCCCAGATCTTATTGGGAGTTTGAACACCAGACGCTGGAAGGTCCATTGCGAGTCTTCAAATATGGATAGAAGATGGATGCAGGTGTCTATTCTAAGGATCTAAATATCCACCTATCATTCCGACTGCCTAATCACTGCGAAGCGGACGAACTCGCTAGAAAGGACACAAACTCTGTACTCTTTCCGGGCATCTGCTAAAGCTTGAAACGCTTGCTCAAACAAACCGCGGATCGTATATCTGGTATAAGACGCCTCATTACTAAACAACTTTGGCCTATGATCGATCCCAAACGATCGCTTAGCTTGTCCAGATTAAGCAGGCCGAACTTCAGATATCTTATTGGCGTTTTAACAGGGCATTGTGGAACTCACGCCTCTAGATTAGGCCTTCCTAATAATTTTTTCTGTAGAAGCTGCAAGGACGAGGATGAGGATGAAACCATCGAACACTTGCTATGTAACTGCAGTGCTCTCTCATCCCGTTGATTCAGACTTCTGGGGGTCCATTTCTTTGTTAATCTGGCTGAACTGAGCAGCATCAGAATCAACCCTCTTCTTTGCTTCATCAAAAGCACAAATTAGTTTGCGGAATACTCTAAGACCCGCGTGGTAACACAATGGGCCTATGCTTAGCCTAAGTGTGTCTGCTGTCCGTATGCGCGGTAGTCAGCCACTCAACCTAACCTAACCTAGTCGTTTTCCCTTGTATTTCAGAAATAGTTTTACATAAACCATGGATACAACACGCAAAGGCGCAGATTCGTGAATTTGACCACGATCCATGTACTTGGTTGACCACCAGAATGCGCTGCTATTGCAAAAAAGGTTATGGTGCCTTGAAGTCCGTTAATATTTAGGCAGACATGCCAAATTTCAGTGCGATACTGTCTGTAGTTTTATTTTGACAGCTGATTGTGGTTGACGTGTTTGGCATCATGTTGAGTATGGTAAAAAAAATGTTCGTTCTCTCATGAAACATTATTTTTTGAGAAGCAAAACGGCTAAGGAATCAAAAGACAAGTTCGATAAATATTATGGGGCTAATGCTCCGTTAGATTACACCATCAAATATTGGTTCTGATTTATACGATTGGTACAATCCATGTGTGGTGGATGGGATACAGCCTATTCATAAACCATGCCTGACAAGTGAACTCAAAAGATAAGGTCCACTGTAAACGCTTAATTCAAGATTTTGATAAAATGGTTGTCAAAATTCGCAATTAACTTTTGTAAAATGGAAAATGAACAAAGTAAACTTCTTATTTTAAGTGATTCATGCAAACGCTTTAATAATATTTTTAGCATTAGATACCTGAACATGTGAAAACATTTTGTAGGTATTATTCGCATACAAAAACCCATACACTATCTTGTTTGCTTGTAATTATGTCCCAGTATCTCAGAATGTAACTTGCTCACACGGGACTTGCTACTGATCGACTTAAGGTTTGTTCATTGGTTTACTCCCCCAAACTGTGTTGAAAATTTTACAAAGAAATTTAAAAAAACGTTCAAGTAACCAACGAATTTTAAAATACAGGCCCTAACCCATCGAATCCGTCGCGTGCGTTGCGAAATGTCAACAAATTTACAGCTCATAAGGCCTTATGAGAGGGAGGGAGACAGCAAATGCGGCCCACAAGTGAAATTCACCACGACGGGTGGAATTGGGCAACTTTTAACTTTCTGTGTGTTTGACAGATGCTGCCATGGAAATTAATTCGGGTGCTCCTTATGTGATTGTTTTTACAATATTTTAAGAATGAAAGAACACGTTTTGATGCGCTTAAAATTGTTTTTGATTAACTCTTAATAATGCATGAACTTTAAAATTTCGAATTTCTTAGATTTATGCAAGAGTTAATTGCACACGCGACGTAGTCATTGGGCACAAACGCAACTTACGCGAAGGATTCTATGGAGTTAAGAAGTCTAACACACCCCACTAATAAGGGTGGGGAAGGGCATCTCACACGTATTCATAGACACGGGATAAAAATCGGATAAAAAATCCTGTCAGATGAAATCAAGGAGAAAGAGAGGTAGAAGCTGGAAATCTCAATTTATCCCTTATCTCTACACAACCGGTGTAGAGATCAGACGGGCCGGAAAATTATTCGTAGTGTTTTTTTTCCCATTGGACACGGAAATATTAGTCGGTGATTCTAAGTGCTAAACAGATTTGCAGAAATATGGAGTGATGCTTCCGAGGTACACCATGGCTGTGAAAAAAATGTTCCCTTTGTTAACCGATAACTGTTGTACCCAATAACGTCTTTTCTTTTTAGAACATAGTTTTTCTTTTTATAAACCCCCTTTGAAGCAAAACAAACGCGAAGTGCAGATTGTGTCCAGCGAAAAACCACGCATGTGTGCATTGAACTATTGAAGTCTCGCAACTGTGCACCGGGCCATTGTAAGTTAGTACGTCGAAAGGCGTTCGATCCCTGGCTCTTTTGGTGTACCTAGGAGTCGACGCACTTTCTCAAAACGTCGCGTGCACCACTACCACTCGAAATATGCAGCAAAAGACAAAATTAATTTTCAAATAAGGTAAGAAGTACATGCCAATTCCATTATGCTCTATACACAACTTACAAAACATATCAATTATTTTTACTCGAACCGATTTCAATTTCAGATAGATTAAGGACATTGTCACAGCATGTAGTGGTATATGAACTAAATTTAGGGGCGGCTCCACGAGATATAAACGATAGTCACGCGACCAAATTAAGAAAACAGTCGATGAAATCCATAAATAGCTGAATTTGATCGCTTGATCTAATCAGGTAGTGTCGTAAGACTTGCTATGAGTTCTGTGACACCCATTCCCACCTTCGGGTCTTACGCCAGTTGACGATGTAAGTACGTATTATGTAAACAACGAGCTGTGATCTAAGCTGTGTCTAATAATCTTGATTGTAAACAGGAAAAGACTCACCAGAATATTTCAGAAATAGAAAGAGAATTATTTTTGGACGTGTGAGAGAACACAGATGGCGCCACAAATAATAGAAGAGGTTTCGAGTGTTGATGAAACTGATCTGATTTTTAGAGAAAAAAATAAACCTTTCAATGAGGTATTTCTGACCGGGATAATCAAACATCACTAACTGAGTGAATCTTAACGCGTTCGCACAACTATCGACGATACATATGTTTCTATATGCCCAATTGATGCCTGAAACACAATAGTGCGTTTGCGCTGGCGTTGGCTTTCAACACACATAATTCAATGGCCAAGCACAAAATACAGCGTCGACCTGCGTCAGTGAATAATGAGAGAGATTGAGAGGATCGTAATAAAACGTAAAACGTAGTCCATCGCATGTCATTATTGAACATGTTGGATGTTTTTTGACAGAGGGGTGCGCTGTGAGAGAGATTTTCTCCCAGATTGAGAGTTTTCTTCCAAATTGAGAGTATTTTGAATCAACTGTCATTTAAGAAACGAAAACAGCTGATTAAAAATAATTTAAACGACAAAAGTCATTTCAAAGAAAGGCGGCAATATTTTTCATCTAGTAGATGAGAGGGTCGCCGTGGCATAGTGGGTTAGTGCGTCGACTCCTACGCAGAGGGTGCCAGGTTCGATACCCGAATTGACCACCTTTCATATTTCACGGCTCCACCACTTTCGAGTCACTGACAATGCTCAAAGAGTATTCCTGTCTAGAAAATGCTTCTCAACTTCGCCGTTCGGAGTCGGCATTAAAATGTAGGTCCCTTCCACGCGTGAGAGAACAATATCACGCACAACACGAGTGGTTGCTGAGAAGCTAGGCCCTGGCCCTCTAAGGGCTGTAGCGCCACCCATATTATTTATTTCAACGTAGTGCGTCATCGTAACATGAAGTCGGCTGGCGCAGCGCACTATTGCGATTCAGGCATGAGGCTTTTATTAAACGAAATTGTATTGCAAGACCGTAAAGAGATATCACGTGAAGTGGCTGACATCTTGATTTTGGTGCTTTGACACGATCTAACGATGTCACAGCGAGAAGAAAGGAGTTGCAATGCTTATCACGTGTGCAACGTTCTATGTCAATTTAACACAATCAGATTCTGTCACATTAAATACCAACATTATAGAATGTACCTGTAACTGGGTTTCACACGGTCAAATAGCAGCTGATTTGGTGTGTTACATTGTCTCTTGCTCACACATGCGTTACCTGCGTGCAATACCCAACTTGAACCAAATGCACGTCAGTGTGTTGTCGTTGTGGTGAAGTACCATTTTTAATTTATTGTAATTTTGATGAATATTGAAATTTAAATGGGCTTGTAGCGGACTCTGGTGTTCACTCAGACTAAAACATATCTCAAACTTCGCGGTGATAACATCAAATTATGTAAAACGAAGCTCAGAAAGAAGTGGGCTTGTGTAGTTCATAAACG
This sequence comes from Eristalis intricaria, assembly GCA_964034865.1. Taxonomy (NCBI): domain Eukaryota; kingdom Metazoa; phylum Arthropoda; class Insecta; order Diptera; family Syrphidae; genus Eristalis; species Eristalis intricaria. Next base: position 76,750,546 of record OZ035874.1, read on the forward strand.
CCCTAGATAAAAGAGCTTGTGGTAATTTGTTGAAAAGCTAGTCTTTGAATTAATAAATTTATATAACCTGAACTACCTGACGTTGACTACCACAAAGTGTTAAAAATCGTCAATAAGAGACCACCAGATTAGAAAATGACGACGCGAGTACATCAACCCAATCCTCCATTGCACAGAAAGTCCAGTCAGCACCCGCCTGTTATGAATTTAAGAACGATTATTTGGTTCATTTATTCAAGTCAAAGGGCCCATTCTACATAGGAATGAAGTTGAGGTAGAAGAAGTCCTCAACGACGTGACAACGAAGTCATAAAAATACATGAACGTGGCTTCAATGACTTGAAAAGAAAAGTCTAACAAATCCGTCATCTTACCAACATTACAACGACTGTATCTGAAAGGCAAATCCATTAAAACGCTCTTAAAAATTATGTGATACATCTTTATTTCAGAATTATATTCCGAAACATCACATTGGCAACACTGTTTTCGTTTTCCGTTTTATCCTCTTCATTTATTCATTGCGTTTCGTGCACAGAGTATAAGACTCAGGCTTAAGAAAAAACCCCACAAGAACCTGTCTGTCCGCCCACATCCTCAGACTTTGGGCTGTCCTTCTTTCTATAAGGTCAAGGCTAGAATACAAATTATTTTTGGAAACCACTTCCGGCACCGAACGAAACCTGTTTTTCAGAATAAGGTGTCACCAAACTGTCAAAGTGACAGTCATTGATTGTATCTGTCACCATCAACGAACACCCCCATTCACTGTCACATAAATCAAACAGAAGAAAGAACTGTCAACACAAATAAACCCGAAATCACACAGTCACCCACGCATGCAGTTACACCATCAGAATGTCACTCACTTACCTTGTTCAGAATCGCAAGCCTTCGGTGGAGCGACCTCACGACGCAGCAGAATATACAGATGATCATGCTCATCCCACTGTGGTCCATGTAGAGCATGAGGCAGAGGCAGAACGACGGGGACACGTCCATCCGCCGCAGCAAGTACATGCTCGTCGCCGTGAAGATACAATTCACCGCCACCGTTATCACCAACACCGTCATAGTAAATCGCAGGATCCTCGTGTAGTCAATCTTCATCTCAATCTTATGAAAGCCCTCGTCGACGTGGCTCAGGACGCGGAAGATCTTCAGCAGCATCCGCCTGCGGATGATGGCCGAGAAGAAGACCACAGCGACCCCGATCACGCCGCTCATGATGTGCATCACATTCGCGAGGCGGGTGATATTCGTCCGCAAGAAGTAGCCGATAATCGATTCATTATTCTGATAGGTGACCGTGTAGCACACCGCGTAGACGAAGCAGCAAACAATCGGATTGATGTACCCGAACGCGGTGGTCTTCACGCGTGTGGCGCCGTTCTTGGCGGTACTCACACGAAAAGGAGCCATCCCGTAGACGAAGGCCATCAAGAACAACGGCTGCAAGGAGCCGTAGAAGTTGCTGGTGACGAACAAGCCCCTCACGCGACGTAGCACCGACATGTCCCGAAAAACACCCGATCTGAAGATTAAACCTGTTCGTGCCCGTGTGCACGACTCGACTGAGCGCGGCTAGGACTGCGAAGGGACGCCATGCGTCCTTCGCCCACCACCAGGTGTGTACACTGGAAGTTGAGAATGTAAATTGAAAGCAAATCGAGTAGTCATGGGAAATTAATTAGTTAATTCGCCGCATAGGTGGCGAGAATACTCGTGGGGCGCTGTGGACGTTGGGCGTCTGCTGCTTGTTATGCTTCAATTAGTGCGGGCGTCGGGGGTGCTAGTCGATTCCTGAACGGAGCCGAATCAAAATATTATGAGAACAAACAACATGCAACAGGTGCCGATGCGCAGGGACGACACGGCCCACATTGCGTGCTGACGCCGTGTGTGGAGAGGGGCTGAGTGGGGCAGGGCTGTATGCCGCGCCTGGTGGTGGGGAAATTTCTCGCACAATGCCAAGGAGACCTGTTGGCGGATGACGTCTAGCCAAGTGGTCTCGAGGCAGAGCATGTGACGAATGAGAAACCAATTATGTTGGCTGAAGGCGGTTCGTGTGCATGATTTGGTCGAGTCACGGGTGATTGGAAGATGAAAGATCTGCGGATCCGCCGCTTGGAGAGAGTCCAGCCGCAGCAGTAAAGTGGATTAAAAAAGCCATTAGGGGATTTAACTACGAGCGAATGGGCAACATGGGTCGCTGATGAAAATTAAAACAGGAAGTGAATGTTAAGCCAAGTTGTCTACATGGTAGACCAGTCCAGAGACTAGTTTTGCGACAACGCCCAGTCTGTTGGACGTACTGACTGACAACATTCCCTCAAGACTAGCGATGTCCCTATATCAACTGGTACGGTTATTTGTCGGTTCTTCAAGGAGTATAATTATTCAACGAGGGTCTAGTGCTTTTGTGCACCAATCGAGGTTTGTTAGTCCCGGCGTATATCCTGATTATTATAAAATGAAGCCAACCACGTGTAAAATGTGTTTCACACGCAATTTTTGTGGCCTTGAACTTGTTATAGAACACTCTCTACAACTGTCAAACACTATCTGACAGATGTTAACGAAAATTTCGGTTAAACAAAATTTCATTGGTCAAATGTGATCACAAATGTACAGGATGGGTCATCTAGTGTTTTTTTAAATCATAGCTTATTCTGACACTGACAACTGTATTCCGCTCGAAATCTTGACAGAAAATCAGTTTCATACCTCCGAGTCGAAAAGAGTCGCTTTACCCTTAAATATTGAAGTGAAATTGGTATGTATTGAAAACTTATTTCTAAAGAGAGTGCTGTGTGGCCAAACATTGCGTTTTTTGAAAAGATGTTTTTGTATTTTTGCCAAAATGAAGCACCCACCGTGATAGTTGTACGCAAGTTTGTGCAAAAAGTTCGTGAACCATGCTAGCGGACAATACTGATGATAGCCGTCATCGTACGGTGCGCACGGATAAGAATTTTGTTAATTTGTATGCGTTTTTAAAATTAAACTTGTATTTGGCCCACCCTGTATTTGAAATGTCAAAAATGCTTGGTTTGCTTGGGGAAAATAAGTCGCTTGGAAAAAATAAGTAACTCACTCGAAAAATGTTGCATATATTTAGGGATACCTTCCGCCAGGCGTAGAACAGTCCTGAAAAATGAGTTTTACCCCGCAAGCGTCTCTTAATCTTCTTTGGCTGGCGCTACAGTCCGGGTTGGACGTGCGCCTCAGCCAACATGCGTCTCCATCTGCAACGGTCCTGTGCTAGTTGCTTCCACCTACGCACGTTCTGCTGATTGAGGTCCTTTTCCAGCGCCACCGGAGGCATGGTCTTCCTTTTCCGTGTTGTCCCTCGGTATTGGAGTCAAAAACATTCCGGGCCGGAGCATTGGTGTCCATTGGCGTAGCATGAAGCAGGAGACTCGAACTCGTTGGACCAGATCGATGTCGCCCGTACAGTCGTTCAGTCTCCTCCTCCAAGTGCCATCAGTACATATGATTTTATTACATTCCTTTTTAGTTGAAGGAGTGTATTTGTTTTGTTTGGATTTAGTGAGGGCCAAATAAGCCTCGAAGAGATGGGGTGTCCTGATTATTTGCCAGTGGCAGTCCCACGCCTTATCTTGCTAACTCGCCCGCCCTTTCGTTGCCTGGAAAACCACTATGCCCAGGTACCCAGCACAGAGTTAGGTTGCATCTTACCGCTATCTCTCTAAGAGATAGACGGCGAAGTTATACCATCTTCGATTTAATTGGTGGTGTATCCTGAGCCTTAATGGCCGCCTGACAATCTCTGTAGATGGCGAACGTCTATTGGGTTCATTGACAGTAAGCGGGCAGCCTCTTGGGTAGCTTTAACTTCTGGAATACACTACAAGGCAGTCGAAGAAACAGGGAAAAGCCGGCGATACCGCGAATACTAATAGCCCGGTGCCTTCGTCTGGTTTTGAGCCATCTGTGTAGATTCACAGGTAGCCTGGTTTTCTTATCAGCTTCTTTTACCAATATTCTCTGCATGGGATGAGTGTTTTGAACCCAAACTCGAGGTCTAAAGCGGGTGTTGTATAATCCGTATGCGTTCATAGTCTCGCATTTGTGATAATCTCTGTATGACCTATGTGAACTGCTCCAGCGGTTGCTCTCCCGTAGTCTTGACGCTGCTTGGTAGCTATCAGCTTCCCATAGATGTCCATGTTAAGAAGCTGTAGCACTGTTTCCACGGAGGCTTGAGGGTGGATCGCGATATCCCCCAGTGATGCAGATACACGCTGATCTTTGAATACTGCTTATCGATTCAAGATTGGATTTATTATTAAGTGCTGGCCACCAAACAAGGATACCGTACGTTAAGATGGGTCTAACAACATTAGCTATTCTTGGTTTAATGCCCCATGTGGAGCCAAGGATTCTCTTACACGCGGAAACAGCTGCCGCCGCCTTCTTAACGCGCTCCTTAATGTCCGCTTTGGTATGTGTCCATGCTTCTGCGCCGTATAGCAGGACTGATATTGTATAGGCATACCTTGGTTTTTCGAAAGAGAGCTTTATTCCTCAATTGCCTTCCAAGCCCAAAAACACAGCGATTGGCAAGCGTGATGCTTCGTTTTATCTTTGCGGTGGTTTCATTTTTCGCGTTTACTTCAGAGCCTAGGTAAAAGTCTTTCACTACTTGGAAGTTATAGATGCCTATGGTAATCTTTTATCCAAGACGTCGGTGTTGGTGGACCTTTTTCGTTGACAGTACTTTGTCTTTCCTTCGTTGATTGCAAGACCCATCTTCGCCGCTTCCTTCTCGATGCTGACAAACGCCCCACTGATTGCCCGCTATGTTTCAATATTGAAAGAGTCGAGTCAATTTCATCAGCATATGCGAGCAGTTGGACAGTTTTGTGGAAGATCGTTCCTTTGGTGCTGACGTTTGAGTTATGTACGATCTTCTAGGGAATAATGTTTAAGAAATCGCTTGACAGAGCGTCGCCTTGCCTAAATCCTTTCTTGACATCAAAGGTCTCGGTGATATCTTTTCCGCCCTTGACGGAGCAACGGGCATTGTCCACCGTCATTCCGCAAAGACGTACGAGTTTTGCAAGGATGCCAAAACTAGACACTCGTCTCTGAAACTACTGTCATATGTGGTCTCACTTACTTACTTACTTATTTATCAGGCATATGACCCATGGAGAGTCCTAAATCCAGCGGCAAGGGATTTGGCCTTTTTTTATAAAAGGCCCGAATTTTCTGGGAGCTGGGAGGTTCCGAGAGACTTTTTCTACTTTTCTTCTTTTCGTCATACCACTGGTTTCTTGACGGAGGTGGTAGGTAGCCTAAAGTGGTTTCAACTACCTCTTTGATGGCTGAGCGGGTTGTTGGCGTTGGTGTTTGACGTAGGCATACCGGAGAATCTCTCACTAAGTGGCTAATCGTAGGCTCTGGCAATGTCTGGTGTGCTCAGGCGTCCAATGTCGAAACTCCTTTTTTTTGGCTGGTGCAGCTTTTTGACATTGGACAGTCGAGCTCTGAATGTCAGACATGAGTCGACGTACGATTTGGTTGGCGGTTCGACCGTCCGGAGATCGCCAAGTTGCTGTGGCTGTGCTTTCCGATCACTCCGTCAAAGATGTTTTCCTTACCGATTTTGGCATTGAGGTCTCCGAGCACGATCTTTACATAGTACTCCAGACAGGCTCCGTAGGCAACGTCCAATAGGTCATAATAGACCTCTTTGACAGAGTCTTCAGCCTCGTCGGTAGGGGCGTATGCACATATAAGGCTGATGTTTTAAAATCTGGCTTGGATGTGGATCACAGTCAGGTCATCACTTATCGGCTTAAAGTCGAGGAGCTTCGATGTAATATATGTCGCACTCTTTCTTTTTTATGGTCCCTTATCCTTTCCAGCGTATTTTCTGGATCGCAGTAATATCCGCCTTATACTGGTGAGGATTGGGTCGCCGTGGCGTAGTGGGTTAGTGCGTCGGCTCCTACGCAGAGGGTGTCAGGTTCGATACCCGAATTTACCACTTTTCATGATTCACGGCTCCACCTCTTTCGAGTCACTGACAATGCTCAAAGGGTATTTCCTGTCTAGAAAAAGCTTCTCAAACTTGGCCGTTCGGAGTCGGCGTTAAACTGTAGGTCCCTTCCATGCGTGAGAGAACAATAGCACGCACGACACGAGTGGTTGCTGAGAAGCAAAGCCCTGGCCCTCTGCGGGCTGTAGCACCACCCATATTATATATTATTATACTGGTGAGGATATTTTCCAGTTTATGAGCGACTCCTGGAGTGTACATTCCAGGAGCACACTCGCAAATCATTGTCCTTTTTCTCGCCGTTTCGTCGTTGTAGGTGGGTCCGTATATCCGAGGCAGCTTTTTCTCCCATAACGGTTGTTTGTTTTTATGTGTGCGGATTTTTAGTCCTCCACACAACCACAAGGTGATCGCTGCATACATTGGCTCACCTCACAACTGTGAAGGCTATTCAGAGGGCGCCGCCTCGGGGAAGCTGTATGTCAACTTGATCCGTGCATCGACAAGGATCGTTGCTGGGATCCCGCCAATTTGGGAGTTATCAACAACTTTGCCCTGTGTTAACAGACCCTGCCCTCTCTATATGCATGAGACTATTTGTTTTTTTTTGCACGAAGGGTGCCTGTAAATATAAACATAATCGAAACCACGAAAAACTTATTTGAACTTATTTGCTTTAATTTTTTTAGATTTATTTGAATGCAAAAAAAAACGAACAAATCATGGAAAACACACTTAAATCCCATATGATTATTTTTTTGAGGATGAGATGAGGGTTAAATCGATAATTAGATGGTGAGTATCGACTTGAAACTCCTGAGTCTTTTCCAAGATCTGTCGTAATGTGAATATTTTGTCAATAGTGAATTTCGCTGGCCTGAACCCGCACGGATATTTACCAATCAGGCTGTTGACATTTGGTTTCACGCGCTTGCACAAGACGGCAGAAAAAGTCTTGTACGACATATTCAGGAGACTTATCAATCTGGAATCGGCACAATTAGAGGGTCTCCTATTTTTAGGATCGAGCAAACGGTGCTGATATTACATCCGTGAGTTATGTTACAGTGGAAAACGGTTAAAAATCAAAACACCAAATTACGTCAAAAAACCAAAGTTGACTTTATTCTTAGTCGTCCACAACTAGAGTGTGCCATATTTTCTTAAAACATATACTAACAGCTAATGCAAACATAAGCAACCCCGACAAAAAGAAACAAAAAAGGACGCTTTACAAAAAGGGAGCATGCCAAAGAGACACGTGACAATAGTTCGTAAACAACATACATACATGTTTGTACATACTTGGTGCGGAAATATTAAGATGTACAGTTAAAGCAAGTTTTCTTTAAATGCATAGATTCTTAGTTCAAGTCGAAAGACATAGGATAAGATTAAGCTTAGCTTAGAGTGCCTGCCGAGGGCCAGTAAGTTAGAAATAGTAAAAATGTTCGTCCAACTAGTTTTAAGCATTTTTGTCTAGTATTCATGAATTCCGAAAATAAAATGAATTAAAAAAAAAGGTGCGGCGGCGTCTATTGTTTGTCAAGCCTGCTTGGCAACAGGTTGTTTGTGCGTCGGTTTCGGCAGAATGTACCCGAACTTTTTTTTTTTTTTTTATTATTTCATTTTTATTTCATTTCGGGACAACTTACTACTAGACAAAAATGACATAAAAATCTATCTTAATATCTAACAATTCATGTTCTTAATTTTATCTTACTGACCCTTCGCGGGTGCTCTAAAATATTCTAATCTAACTGACTATTTGCCTTTCGGCGTCTAAATTATTAAGTTATTTATTGTTTTTTTTTTGTCCTTAGGACATACTTTATTGTTTAATACTTACTGGCCAAGAAAACTAAGAAAAAACTTAGCGCTCTATACACTATTATTTTACCTAACCTAAATCTAAACCTAAACCCTATTACCTATTAAAAAGCCTAAGAGAACTTAATCTAACTTAATCTATGTCCGTAACATTACGGACGTGTACACAAGGGCTTGTATGTTATGTATATGCGGCACATCCACAAGCCCTTGTGCACCTTTTTTTTTTATTATTATTATTTTTTTTTTTTATTAAGCTACCTTATAACTAGATAAGTGGGCCGTTATACCAACTAAACGATTTGTATATAGGCAGGAGCCGGCGAAGGCGGAGACTGATTCTGGTGTAACCACCAAAAGAAGTGCCGCTCCTTATCACTCTCTCTCCTATCTCGAGCAGGGATCGCTCTACTGAACCGTAGAAGATCTTCGTGTTCGCGGACGACATCCGGTTCGTAGAGGAGTCGCCTGTCAACTGTTCGGCGCATCACGTGGTAGATTACAGGACATCCTTCCGCGTCCTGTATCAAGCCGATCGAGTCCAAATAGAGGAACGCTTCAGGTGGAACAAAACCGTTGTGGCGCACCCTCTCATGGTACATATAATTGGGATAGTAAGCCCCGAAGATCAGACTGTTGGTAGAAGTCATACTTCTTGCAATGTGACTTCTTATTAATTTGATGATAAAATTGTCTATCCTTTTCACGTTTGCCCTGTTGTACAGGACCTCGTTAGGATAGTACTTCTTGTACTCAGACTCGGGTGGACTAGGAAACACATGTTTGTCTTCTTTAAATTATGCATCCACTTAGAGACCATGCGTGCTTATAAACATATTAGAATGTTGATAGGCTGCTACTGTTGAGCATGTCACTCGTGTGGCATACTTTCAACATACAAGTGTATTCAAGTTAATTGGTGTAAGTTTCACGTCTGCGAGTGCAAGATACACACGTAAGTTCAATCAGCTTACATAATTGATTGGCGTTGCTGCTGAGATTTCTAAAAGCTTAACCAGGCGTATGTCTTCACACTGATGCTCAGATTTATTACAACCAGCATAACTTTGACTGCTTCTCCAACCAAACGGAACGCCCTCTGAAACATCTGCTTTCTTGCCGTGGTGCGGTAATTAAATGCAATCGATGATCAATTAAGAGCCAACAATTAAATCATTGCTTCATTCATATTGAGCTTCGGAGCTTATATCCTATATGGGTATACCAGAGACACCTAAATGTGCATTGACCCTGCTTATCCGCTTACTTGAATTAATCACTGCTGCACAATTTAGTGTTTATAGGTTAACGACTTTCTGTGTGCGAGCCGAAGGAAATCTAATATTGGACAGCATCTGAATTAGTTACGATTTGCATTCCTCTGCGAAAGGGTAAAGTTCATTTAACCACACGGCCAGGCAACCGACGCAGTGAACCAAATCGCATTGAATGCGGACTGGAGTCAGTCAGGAGGAAACATCGTCAAAGTTCAAGTTTACTTGAATGCTTGACCTGAAAGTTATTTCAAGACTTGATGGCTCTGATGGAACGCATGAAATAGTGTCTGATTGATGGATATTAGATAAGAAGGTATACATTGAAAAAGTAGACTAAATGGCAATAGGGACCTAACAACTTTGAATTTAATTAGTGACACACACTCTTTCACTGATCATCAAACTGTCAATTTATTCAGTCAGCTCAACATTTTCATCGTGGTAAAGTGCACGGACGAGCAGAGTCTGCAAGTTACAAACATTTTCTACAGAAATTCGGAGACGATGTCGAGTCGACGAAGTTCATTTTGTGGCTGAATGGGTTCGTCAATAAGCAAAATATGCGTTATAGGCGAAGGGGAAAATCCACATGTGCTTCATAAATTACCACTTCATGCACAAAAAATAGGGAACTTAGCTCCCTGCACCAAAAAATAACTGTTTGGTGCGGTTTGCATGGCGGCGGCGTTAATGGGTCATATGTGTTCGATGTCAAGGATAACGATCGTCACGTTACTGTGAATGGTCAGCATTATCGCGTCATGATTACCGAATATATTTTGCCCGAATCGGAAGATATGGACTTGGACGATATGTGGGACAACAGGAAGGTGCCACAAGCCGCACAGCTCACGTTATAATGGATTTATTGATTCGATTGGGCGACTCATTCGTGCGATTTAACGCCGCTTGTCTACTTTCTGTGGGGCTTCGTTAAGTGATTGGCTTATGCCAGCAAGCCGACGACGTATAAAGAACTCAGAGCCAACATTGACCGTGAAATAGCGGCGTTACGGCCAAAATGAGAGTTGAAAATTTGGTTCAACGAATCTACCGCTGCAAACGTGCACGCTGTGGCCATATCAACGAAGTCGAGTTCCATTCAAAAATGTTTTGATTGTACTTCAAGTCGAAAATAAAGTTTTTGAAATATTTCAAATGGTTTGTGTTTCATTTAAAAAAAGTTGTAAAGTCCTTATTGGAAAACCCTTTATTAAGGTGTATTAAGTTAAAATTGCTACCACGGGTAAAGCAACGACCGTACCCATTGGCGATCCAAGGACGATTGCCAAAGGATGATTGAGTCGACTGAGGAAAGAGAGAACATTTTTATTTCTCGTGCAATATCGCTCAACGGGTGTTTTGATCAGAATTGATTAAGGTCACAGTTCCGCCGTTTTGCGGAGTTCATAATGCGTCCGGGTTCATATTCCTGTTAAAATATGAACTCTCAGTTACAGGGCGTTAACTTTCGAGTGTAAAAGAATCCCAACTCCAGTCGATGAAGTAGTTTTCCCACCTAGCTTTGAAGAAATTGGCACACCCATTAAAAGGCTGAAGAACAACAATCTTATGGCTTACCATGAGAGCCCTTTAAGGGCGGTGGCGATGTTCTGGTAAGGAGCATGCACCTGATCATCTCTAGAATTTGGGAGGACGAAAGCATGCCCGACGACTGGAATATCAGCTCCATATGCCCCATCCACCAAAAAGGCGATCATACCTCTTGCAACAACTATAGAGGTATATCCCTGCTCAACGTCGCCTACAAGATTCTGTCCAGCGTACTGTGTGAACGTCTAAAGCCGTTTTGCACCGCACTAATCAGGATGTACCAGTGCGGCTTCCGGGCCGGAAAATCGACCAAATCTCAAACGTAGGGAAATCCTGGAAAAGACCAACGAGTTTCAAATCCTTACGGACCACCTTTATATCGATATTAAAACCGCATACGGTCGCCGTAGCGTAGTGGGTTAGTGCGTCAGCTCCTCCGCAGAGGGTGTCAGGTTCGATACTCGAATTGATCACTTTTCATGATTCACGGCTGCACCTCTTTCAAGTCACTGACAAGGAGTATTTCCGTCTAGAAAAAAACTTCTCACCTTGACCGTTCGGAGTCGGCATTAAACTGTAGGTCCCATCCACTCGTGAAAGAATAATAGCACGCACAACACGAGTGGTTGCTGAGAAGGTAAGCCCAGGTCCATCTCGGACGATATTATGTCATACGACAGCATTCATCGCAATTAGCTATTTGGTGCGGTGGCCGAATACGGGATCCCGGGAAAACTGATCCGGTTGTGATGCACTACGCTAACAAATCTCTTCCGAGCCGTTTGAAACCTGTCGCAGGGTCGTGTGATTTCTTCAAATTGGTATTGGAGAAGATAGTGTGGGGGCTGCTGTAAACACCGAAGGCACTATGTTCCACAAGTCAGTCCAAATGTTGGGACACCCAGATGACATGGACGTCGTTGAGCGTTCCCAGAGTGCCGTAGTGGAGGCTTTAGTGGCAATTAAAGAGATCCGTCACAAACCACCTAAGGCAAAACATCACAATCGAGAGCTATAATTTTGAGGTAGTGTGTTTGTCCACTTCGGGGCAAACGTGAACCCCACAATTGATATCACAGTAGGGTCCGTCGTTGAACCGCCCTTGGCAACCGGTGTTGCTTCGGTTTGTTGAAACAATTGGGCTCAAAGCTCCTGACTCGAAGGACTAAGGTCATGCTCTACAGAACTCTTATTTTGCCAGTCCTGTCAAATAGAGCCGAAAACTGGACGAGAAACAAAACTGGGGCGCCGATTCTTGGTGCCTTCTCAACAAAAATTCTACGTCGGATATATGGTTCCATCTGCGAAGAAGGCGAATGGAGGAGAAGACATAACTGCTAACTCTACGAGCTGTACCAGGGCGTGGATGTGGTCCGGAAGGCAAAGATCCGTTGACGGCACTGGCTCGGCCACATCGAGCGCATGAACAACAATGCTACAGCTAAGAGGGTCGAGAAGAAGAGGAAGACCAAATCTCCGGTATAATGACCAAGTAATCGCGGTTGCAAGGTCTTGATGACTGGAAGCAGTGTGGCCAGCACTATCAGCCATGAAAGGCAGCAATTGCTCAGGCTCAGATCCTCCATGAGTTACATGCTTATAACTATGTTGGCTTTACCAATGGCAATAGAAAGAACAAGCTAAGCCATGTATTGTCAAGCGGTACTATAAGAGATGCAACTGTCCACAGAATATCGGACGACATGTTTGCAATTAATATAAGTATGCAGGCTGTGCCGATCTTGGCAATAGAAGGAAGAAGCTGCTTATCTCATGTTATCCCATTCCCTCTTTGTGGCTTTATACGCTGGATATAAGCTTGCGCCTAATAAGTAGCTAAGTAAGAAATTTTCGAGTGTGATAAGACAATGTGTGGAAAGTACAAAAGTCAAGAGCCAACAGAAAACTGCAGTTTTTTGGAGAAGTTAAGCAATGACTCTAGGTACGTAAACTATAATCTTTCAAGATTGCAGACAATTACAAAATTGAAGGTCAATTATTTACTCTAGACAGGAAACGAAAGAGCGACCGAATTGGCCAGACAAGGGTCTGAAATGGACATCAGCGAGGGGGACACACACTGCAGCCACTGATCAGTGCACTACACCAAACTATAATTGACACCATACTAAAAGAAGTCAACTCGTCTTGGCTCACAAGAGATGACTGTCACAACGTAGCGAGCTTAACAATGGCTCACCTTCTGGGGTAAGGAGTAACAGAGTAAAACTCTGCTGGATACAGAGAAGGTAAGGAAATAGCTGACTCCCTCGCTAAAAAAGGAGCATCGGATCCTTCTGTAGGCCCCGAACAATTCTGCGCTGATGGAGATCTTGTCCTCAGGGAACAGTTCAGGAAACTAGAAAGAAAGAACTGGGCAGAAGCCTGAAACTACGCTCATGACATGAGGCACGCCAAGAAACTCTTGGGTCAACATAAAACTAGAAGAGGTTTGAGGCATACATCAGAATGAGCAAGAAAAGCCTCCGTATCCTAATAGGCTTCCTAATAGGGGACTGTTAACTCAGGGAGCACCTAAGGAAACTATTCTGCGGAGAATCTAATGAAATTCCAAAAAAATGCTGGGATCTTGTGAGGCCCACAAAAGCCAAAGATGTCTGGGCAAGCACCTAATATTAGAGGAGGAATTAAAGTCACTAGAACCAGCTCTCATTCTCAGATTCCTAATGGAAGCTGGCTTAAAGAGAACTCTTCTTCTTCTTCTTCTGGTGGCGCTACAGTCCGGGATGGACCTGGGCCTCAACCAAAAAGCCTATCCAGCCGGCACGATCTTTAGCCAGATGTCTACAACTGCGCAAGTCGATTGAGGTCCTTCTCCACCTGGGTGTGCGATCGGTTCCGTGGGCCTCCTCTATTGCTTTGTCCCACTGGTTCCGAGTGGAAGACTCTTCGGGCTGTAGCCGTGTTATCCATGCGGTCTAAATGGCCCAGCCATCTTAGGCGTTGAATCCGTAGACCCTCATGCCGCTGTAGAGCCCGTACAGTTCGTGGTTGAATCTTCTTCTCCAATAACCATCACCGCAGACAGGACCAAAGATTGAACGCAGAATTCTTCTCTCGAAAAGACCAAGTGCTTCTTCATCCGCTTTTGAGATTGTCCATGCCTCCGCGCCGTACACCAGGACTGCGCTGATAAAGGTGTTATATAATGTTAGCTTGGTCCTTCGAGAGAGGACACTACTACTCAATTGAAACAGCGATTGGCAAGAGTAATTCTGCGTTTAATCTCGGTACTGGTGTTATTCGTACTGTTTACTTGCGAGGTAGACGAAGTCCTTCAGTACCTCGAAGTTTTAGCTGCCTATGGTGACGTTTTGTCGTCGATGTTGTGCGTCCTTTCTCGATGACAGCATGTACTTCGTTTTGCCCTCGTTCACCGCTAAACCAATTTTGGCCGCCTCCGCTTGAATACCAGCAAACGCTTCATTGACGGCTCGCTGTGTTCGATCGGCGTATGCCAGCAGTTGTACGGACTTTTGGAAGGTCGTGCCTCTTGTGTTAGCGTGTGAGTTCTGCACGATCTTCTGAAGAACCATGTTGAAAAAGTCACATGACAGCACGTCGCTTGGTCTAAGCCCTTTTTTGACATTGAAGGTATCGGTGAGTTCGTTACCGACATTGATGGCGAGAGTGCTCCTCATCCTGCACAACCTGACGAGTTTGGCAGGAATGTTAAAACTAGACATGACGTTGTATTGCTCGTCCCTATGCACGCTGTCATATACCTCCTTCAAATCGACAAAATGGTGGTGGGTGTCGATCTGCATTTCTTGGGTTTTTTCTAGGATCTGCGGTAATGTGAAGATTTGGTCGATGGTGGACTTCCACTGATAAGGACCTATCAGGTTGTTGACGAATGGTTACAGGCGCTCACGCAAAACGGCAGACAGGACCTAATAGGCGATGTTGAGGAGACTTATCCCTCTATAGTTGGCGCAGATGAAGGGGTGTCCTTTCTTGTGGATCGGACAAACGATACTGAGATTCCACTCGTCGGGCATGCTCTCCCCCGCCAATATCTCACAGATGAGTTGGTTCATGTACCTTACCAGCTCATCGCCAGCTGCCTTAAACAGTTCCGCTTAAAGAGAACACTCTAGTTTAAATATCTTCCACCTTCGCGCAATAGGATCCTATAAACCTTAATGGAATCGTAAGAGCTGCGTGGGCGAGAAGCTTTTAAGAACGCAAAGGTATGCATAGGGGGGGACAATATATCTTACGGTCACGGCGCAGTTAACATTAATAATACCAGTTAGATCTGAAGAAAAAAATGACACTGCACTTGTTTTCCTGTCGCCCACTGTAAAGAAAAATACATCGAATCAGCGATTAAATTCTTGCTACATGCGCTCTTGCGTGTTTCCCAATGCGTTGCCAGTTAAGCTGGTCAGTTTTTGGACATCGCCTGTTATCGCCAACTGTGATCTCTTCCGTTCCTTCTGCCTCGCCCTCCAATTTAAAAATGAATTAGCTTCAATCATCATCATCTCCCTGCTTGTCATTATTTCGACGGAAAGACAGCCGCCAACAAAAGACTTCACATGTAACGCTCGCCTTAGAAACTTGAGGCTTGTACATACTCTAATTAGAAAGTAAGTAGTTCACGAGTGACCACACCTCGGCGTCTATTGTCCGAGCGTATCGCCAAACATACTCGCGTACCTTTTCCGGTTTTCACAATTTTTCACGGGCTCACAATGACATTGTTTGCGCCCCCGCCCAGACACACGCACACGGCCGTTCGAACGCAATCGAAAGCAGATAATTCAATTATCTCATCCCGCACATGCCTCCGATGGTTGGCCCAATTCAGCGCAGCAGATCGGCTCAGTCTCCGACCTCATCTCTGACCCCGGCTGCAAAGCCGTGAAATGCGAGGCAAATATTTGCTTTCAATCGCGGAGAAAAGCCGCCTCAAGTTCAGCCCGCGGAGTGTCCCAACACGGCTGTGGGCCGTGTTTGTCAAATTGTGCAAGTAAATCACTTCAATCGTATCAGCGACGTGATTTGTTTTCCTTTACTGCGAAATAATGAATCAGCGGCACACAAGTACGCCGCAATTAGTAGCTGAGCAGTTGCACCGTGCAGATGGGATTTTGAGATACATTCACCGCCGCAGCATTGAAGGCGACGACGGGGGAGAAGCGTTGCAATGCAACTCGCTGGTAAATGCTTTGGTCACGTCGTCGTGGTCGCAGTGAGCGGAGGCGACTTGTGCAAAAGACGCTCCATTAAACCAGATGACTGGAGGCGCATTTAGAATTGCGTGATGAGCCAGTCGGATGACGGTAATTGTTTTATGGTCTCATCTGACAGATGGTCAGACGTTCAGGTGGCAGGACCCCACTCTGACTGGAGACGTGCGGTCTCTCTGTCTCTCTGGTGCAGATGAGATTGAGAAGCGGGAGCACATTTGAAAGTAGTCGCTGCTAATGGCTGCTGAGATTGACGATGGCTGTACGTGGACTCCCGCGGTGGTGGGTGCTAATGACAGAGAGATTTGTGATGGAGCTCGAGAGTGGAGAGTGATCGTGAAGGACGTTGGATGCAACGAAAGTGGGTCTCGTGTGATGGATGGGAGTTGCTCATGTGGCAGTACGGTTTGGAAGGAAAGCACATCTCTAGCTTCGAAGACATTGGTACCTTCTCTTCGTAGCCACTAGACGTTTTCTCCATCCCCACGCCACGAAAATGAACACAATCCTTGCTTCCACAATGAAGTTGCATCAAAGTGACTTAACGAACGTGCCCCCCTCCAACCGAAGACAAAGGTGGTCAGGTCCGGATTTGTAGGGTAAAGTCTTCCTATCGACTAACCGGTACAAGAAGACAGATCGGCCACCGGGACACGAATGCTGCAGCGAGATAAGTTAAGTTAGTTAATTTGGACTATTTTATTTAAGAAAAAAAGTGATTGCGTGCAATATTCATTATTGTAACAGTCTATATGGTACAGCGAGATAAGATTTCAGATCTCAAGCTTGTTCAACTGAACATTTGTTCGCTTGCGCCTGCCTTCTGCACACAACCTTGGATCTTGCGACTTAAAGCATTCAGCCAAAGTAAACTACGTGAGGACTAAGCCTTTCAAAAATAATCTCCAATTCAATGGTGCAACAGCTTACGTCAAGGGATGAGAGTCGTAAGAGAGTGGTTCGACTTTAGTATGCGAACTCCGAAAGCCTTGGCGGCATTCGGTTACAATCAAAAATATCGGGCCTAGGTCGGCACTATTTTCCCGACTTTACGTGGGATCAAAACTTCAACAATTATCGAGATGAAAATTATGATCTTGATCAGAATTCAAATTGTAAAAAATAAGGTTGAAGGCCAAATGGATGCCCTTTAAAAAAATATAACCTTAGGTTCCAAAGTAATTAATTTTAGGAATTATATTATAGCAGCATCAAGTTTGCTCAAAAAATACGTCAATTTTGTAGCCGCAACATTGAGCCAACGGTACAACGAAACAGATCACTAAAAGTCAACAAAATATTAGATTCCTAGGTTCTCGTATTTATACATAGCACATATTTCTTATTTGACCGAGAATACCTGTGTTTTTTTGCAAGCGTATATACGCGAATTTATAAGTTTATATTGCCAAGATAGGTAAAAACGATCATCGGAGCTTAATGTGTAGTGTAGTCGTGCAAAGTGATGGTTGATCTATGATGGTCACAATCTTCGTTTTGTGACTGTGTAGAGTGACCATCACTTTAAAAGCAAAAACACTTAATAATAATAACATAAAAAAAATGTTCATCAATTAAAAAAAATCGTTTACGAAACCTAAACGTAATGTATAGCAGAGACACTCTGAGCATACCAAAAATTGCATACTTATGGATGCCAAAACAATTAAATATGATCCAATACATCAACCACACATGCAAATGTAAGCCACATATAGCAACCTAAACGATTAATGAATAAATTCAGCATTCCTGAACACCCAGAAAATAATGCTTGGAAACATTTTTTTCATCCGCGCATATTTTTTAAGCCGCGATACATATGATGAGTAAGTTAAGCGGATATAGGACTCGTTGTTAGTGGATATTACATGCAAATTGAAATTTTGGCGTGTATACACTTGCTAAAATACACGGCTAATAATACCCAAATCACAACGGCGAGTTCACGCGTTCGTACTTTAACATTTTTAGTACGATACATGTAAATCAAATGTTAAAGTCGAAATGAGGCTGTCGTGCATTGAATTTTCTCAGACCGTGA
Organism: Eristalis intricaria; assembly: GCA_964034865.1. NCBI lineage: Eukaryota > Metazoa > Arthropoda > Insecta > Diptera > Syrphidae > Eristalis > Eristalis intricaria. The sequence goes on from OZ035874.1 coordinate 76,768,501, forward strand.
TATCGTAGAAGCGAGCATGGATTTCTAGGTAGAGCTACTATTCAGTCACTCGGAGTTTTTGACTTTGTGAAGCAAATTTTTTAAATTTATTTCTCAATTTGAATTTTTGGCAAACTGAGACGATTAAGGGTTGACTGTAATGGCTGAAACACAATAGTGCGCTGCGCCAGCCGACTTCATGTTACGATGACGCACTGCGTTGAAATAAGTACTCAATTTATCAGCTGTTCTCTCTCTCATCCATATATAATAATATGGGTGGCGCTACAGCCCGTAGAGGGCCAGGGCCTAGCTTCTCAGCAACCACTCGTGTTGTACGTGCTATTGTTCTCTCACGCGTGGAAGGGACCTACAGTTTAATGCCGACTCCGAACGGTCAAGGTGAGAAGCTTTTTCTAGACAGGAGTACTCTTTGAGCATTGTCAGTGACTCGAAAGTGGTGGAGCCGTGAAATATGAAAGGTGGTCAATTCGGGTATCGAACCTGTCACCCTCTACGTAGGAGTCGACGCACTAACCCACTATGCCACGGCGACCCTGTCATCTACTAGATGAAAAATATTGCCGCCTTTCTGCATACACTCATTTGAAATGACTTTTGTCGTTAAATTATTTTTAATCAGCTGTTTTCGTTTCTTAAATTACAGTTGATACAAAATACTCTCAATTTGGAGGAAAACTCTCAATCTGGGAGAAAATCACTCTCACAGCGCACCCCTCTGTCAAAAAATATCCAACATGTTGAATAATGACGTGCGATGGACTACGTTTTACGTTTTATTACAATCCTCTCAATCTCTCTCATTATTCACTGACGCAGGTCGACGCTGTATTTTGTGCTTGGCCATTGAATTGTGTGTACTGAAAGCCAACGCCAGCGCAAACGCACTATTGTGTTTCAGGCATAATGCGCATGAGCTAGCGTCAAATGCGCATGGGTGAGTGCCCCAATACACCTACACCTATGAGCCAACCTATAATTGTGGTCGACGAATGATTGTGAAAATTTCGTCAAGCATGTGCGAATTTAATCGATGGGATATTGTGTCCACAAAGCACACAAAAGTTTCGTTAAGCGTGAGCTAGTGCGAATTCAATCGCACCCCGCATATGCAAATTTGACAAATCGAAGGGAAAATATGAAAAATGGGCAAATCAGCAGATATTGGATTATAATTCGTTTACACATGTATGTACATGCATGTATATGACAACATGAGAAATTGTTTCTCTTTTCTATAATTAAATAGAAAAATAAAGCAAATTCGTGAAGAATTTCAGACAGATGGATATGCGCGCATGTGCTTAATATGGCTTCTCATGTGTTTTCCGCAAACATGACTAAGCATTTCGTTAAAATGTGACACAACCTCATGTCTCTTCCTGCGCGTTATAGTGGGGCCTTTAGTTCCGCAAGTTATTAATTCTTTCTAGGAATCTTACTACAGTCATTTCATATTTGTCTTGAAAATTATATTTCAAACCATTTGAGTAGGGTAAACGCGCGCATTTATTTCGATATGGAAAACTCAGCTGCGAATTTCTGACACAAGATTCTCGTAATCTCGATAAAACGCGTAACAACGCCTATTAAAGAACGACCGCGCGAACGCGCCTTTTCGATTCACCCTTTATTTGTCACTTCGAGTTTTTATTTTCTTATTTTCTTCAACGCTAACTCTGACACATATTCACCCACTCTTACGTGCAGCGTAGATAGTCACTGCGATTCAGCTGCGGATTTTGCCCGACGATTTCATCAAGCTCAACTTTGCCGAAAGAAGCTTCCTTTTCCGACTCGTCGAGGCGAAACTAGGGGAAACTGGATAGAGTACGCGAAAACCATTCTTACAATCGATCCCAAGAGAGTAAGATCGGATGATTATATCCCTACGGTAGCAGAAGCTAAGAATCACAGGGCAAACCCGTAGCTGATGTTCCCACTTTTAGTGAAGTGGCTTTGTGTGGGTGGTTTAGTGGCGTCAGGATGAGTGTTGTTCCGGAGGTTGCTGTCATTCAAATAGCAGTAATTGACGTCTCTCCTCTCTATAGACCTGATAAACAGGGGGGTGAGGCCACCTTTTTCAGGCTCGCCACATAAGATGGGATGGCTGGTTTTAGTCCGTTCAAACAGTGTCACTTCGAAATGGATGAGGAACTACTTCGAGGCAATCAATGTTAAGAGTGAACTATACGTGTCACTACTGGTCATTCTGATCATTCCCGTTCTGTTCTTTTCAAAAATCCTCGAGCTTCCTTCCATAAAGATTCTGAGGGCCTTAAGACAACCACACGGCAAGCCATGCAGAGGGCGAAGGAAATATCACTTTCTCACTTTGTGCTCGTCTTGAATGGTTCTTCCATGATGGTTTCAAGCACCGTGAATAACAGGTAGACGTGCTACAGATTTGACCAGGTTAAATTGATTGTCGTTTCTAAAAAGATGGACGATGTTGCTAGGTAGGGGCGGGCGCTAGAAATAAAAACTATTTTTAGATAATCAGGCAGCACTGAAGGCATTATAATCCAGTCAAATGAACTCCAAACTGCCAAACCCTTGTCAGACAAAACATAGTAAAGCTGGGTTGGGTTCCTGGAGTCCTGTGTCCATCTGAAGTTGCTTGAATTCGAAAGCTTGAATAGGAATCTGCTTGTCCTTGCGCAGAAGATGCATTCCCGAAATACTAATAGCTGAACTTAGTAACTGTCACGACCTACACAATGGTTAGTTATCTGGGGAGTTTGAGTTCCAAAGTGGAGTTCGACAAGGATGCATACTGTCACCTCTATTGTTTCTGGTGGTTATCAGCGTACTCCCTGCAGCATCCTACCTTAAATACCTTGATTTAACGGCTTTCTATATGTATAAAGTATGACCTCGGGTAACCGCAGTAGCCCTGAACTTGATGTGTGTAGCAGAATAGGCCCAAGCTGCGTTCGAAACGATATACACGATCTGGATAAGAACCAAGCTGTGACTTTTCCGCTCCAACGTTAAATCGATGCTGCTTTTTTTTTATGCAGTACCTGGAAAGTAGGCACCATTATCACATGAAAGGTGTAATCATTCGTGAACAGAAAAGAAACAGCCCTAGGAACTTTTGGCACAACAGTATTTCCAACGAGCAATTGTACCTGCGAACAGGCCAAGAACCTTTAAACATCACAAAACGAAGAAGAAAGTGCCAAGTGATTGGACACATCCTACGGCGTGACGACAATTCCATGTACGCTTTGCATTGCAATCCGCTTATCCAAGCAAGCAGAACAGAAGCAGAGAGGAATCGAGTTCTTTAAGAATGACTTGGAGAGAGTTTAACCGCGTTGCAGAACTTCGAGCGAGGTGGCACGCAGGCGCCACCGAGGGGTTAATAAACATACACAAGAAAGTAAGTAAGAATCTCTAGATGAGCTCGGAAGGGCTCGTTCAGAATCTGCATTGATAGGTCCCTACAACGCTGACTGATTTGACAAAATTCGCCTAGATCACTGGCAATCCAAACCTTTCTTCAGGCTTTATTTCCTGCACACCCTGAGACATTTGAGCGCAATGAGGATGTCCAACACTACTCTACTTTAGGAAACTTATTTTCAGGGCCGGCCCGATCCAAATGAGCGCCCTGTGCAAGCCCCACGTTTGGAGCCCCTTTTTTTATTTTTTTGTAGCATAAGTTGAAAATGATTCCACATGAATTATTAATTGAGTGTATAATTTTAAAACTTTATCCAGGCAAAATTTGTAAGTGCTTGTGCAAGATATTACCCGGCACAGGGTTGTGGGATTTTTTATGAATGGTTTTTTGTGTACATATGAAATGACGAAAGCGTTGATTTATTAAGGCTTCATAATGAGCCCTAAGACAGGCGCCCTGAGCATTTGCACATACTGCACTTATGCTAGATCCGGCCTTGCATATTTTCCAGTACTCACTCCAGTGGAATAAAACAAAATTTGGATTAAGTCCAACCCTTAGACACAATAGATCTCTTCAGCTCCCCGTTTCGTTGCCATGGCGGCATGGGTTGTACAAGAAGAAGAAAAAAAACAACCAAAGGCAATGACACACGCTGCAAGGTCCAAAAAAAGGAAAAAAAAGAAAACATTTGTATTCCAATCCAATTAACGAATTAAACACAAAAAACACAAATCTCATCGCTTAATGGCATCTGTTATGCATAATCACGTATTCATGGATGAAACCAAAACCAATTCGGCCGACATCCCGCCGCTTACGCACGCGTACCAAATCAGCCGCCACATTCAGCATCAGATTAGCGCCATTATCCAGACACACATCTCGCCTCTCTGCGCTGGCAATCAACTAATTGGCCATCTCGATCCACAAACTTGACCATCAGTAATGACCTCTTTTGTGTTTTTTTTTTTTGGCAAAACAAACGAACAGTCCTCAGCCACTTGGAATGCACGCCACAATCCATCAAAGTTATGCGACTACCTGTCATTACCGCGGGCTCTGGTCTGGTGCAAGATCTTCATTTGCATGCGCCAAGAGTGTGTTTATTCATGACCTCTTGGTCGTTGTTTGCTGTTTATTTGTCAGATATGGAAATTTTGACAAATGAATCAAAATTAGAGACCATTATTTTTGCACAAATCAATTATGAACTCTCCCCCTCTCGCGGAGATGAGGGTTCAGAGGAGGTAATTGGTTTTCGAAGGCAGTAGGACGGTTTGGTTATTTCGTATTTTTTGAGGTCAAGGTTGTGGAGGAAACAGACATTTTGGGAAACGATGATTGAGATGAGAACAATTTCGGAGTCTTTGGCGGGCAATTGGTCTTACAATCCGTTCCTTACAATGGTCCGGAAGTATAGCCTACAGGATATCACTTCCGACAGCGTATTGATTAATCGACTTTGCTGCTGTGCGCAGTGGTTCGCCGGATAGGCCAAAAATTAAAATGAAAATTTAAAAGAACCCATATGTTTTGTTGCAACCGATGTCTCTGATAACGATTCATGCTAAAAAGAGTTGAATTACTCAACTGAGAGTGATTCTTCATAGCATAACCACCCTCGGATTGGACTACCTCCTCAACTGGGAGCCAAACTTCGAAAGTCTGATGGTCGTATTCAAGGACATCGCCGAACTGCCTGACTCCGTCGGCGAACACCATCCTCCCTCGCTTAGGATACCAGCCAGTGTACAAAAAGCCTCCGAGGGGAACGTTTAGATGCAGTTTCAAGGCCCATCGAACCCCTCAGCGCGGACGCTCGCACCCGCACACCTCCTATTAGGAAGCTTCCGTCGCTGCCACCGGAGCAAGTGCCGGAACTTCAAGCAAGCTGCTCAAAAAGAAGGCAGCTTGTATGCGGCAGTTCTGGCAGAAGTGGTCAAGGGACTACCTGACAAGCCTGCAAGGTCGCAACAAATGGGCCCAGGAACACTCCAACCTCGTCGGAAAGGTCGTCATCGTCCACGAGGACAGCATTCCACAGGAACAGTGGACAATAGGAAGAGTGGTCGAAGTCGTCGCAAGGCAGGAAGGAAAGGTCAACATCGCCGGCATCAGGACTCGGTATAAAAAGACGTCAAATAGTTGAGTTTAACGCCAGCACCCATCTTCGATCCATCTGTGAAGATTCGCAGTGGAACTTCCTGCGTCTGGTGTTCAGACTCCCAATAAGATCTGGGCGGTATGCTGGTTGAGCAATGCTTCTCGAAGAGGAGTTTAGGTAAGGTGAGGTCTGTATCTATGGATATACACTAGGGGAAATTAATGTAGAGGCATAATGTATAATTAAGTAAGATCATACATCCGAATAAAACCTTTTGTTATACTTTAATGTCTGCCCAACGAGAGATTAAAAGTACGGAACAAAAATAAATTTGATCAAATTCGTTTCGTAAAAACGACCATTTTAAAGAAATTTGTGCGAAATTAAAATAGAGGCACAGTTGTTTTTAGTTGATGGTTTTTGTTAATTTTATTTGCAAATTTGTTTTACAAATGTTGTATGTTAATAATGGGTACTTCCCCCCATGTTGTCTGCTAGGCATCGAATTTATAAGAGAATAAAGGTATTCAGCATCCAGGTTCCTCCAAGCATCTTGAATGGATTGTTTTAGTTCGTGGACTGTGTTGTACTGCCTCCCATTCATATAAACTTTTTTTGCCGTTATTCCCCATAAATTTTCGATTGGATTCAAATTGGGGCAACGCGATGGCCACTCTAAAACAGGTGTATTTGTCTTAAGAAAATACTCCTTTACCACTTTGGCAGAATGGACCGCAGCATTATCTTGTTGAAAGATGAGATTCTCGCCTCCAATTTCATCCGCAAATTCATCTAAGACATATTCCAACATTTCTAAATATTTCATAGAGTTAATTTTTGGAGGAACGTAGAGGATAAGCATTTTTCCGTTGTGAAACTGAAAGCTCCCCTTATCACACACAGCCTTCCGGTTTATTCCGGAAATCATGCCAATAGCTATGAAAACCGTCTGGTCCATCCAAATTGAACTTCTTTTCGTCACTAAAAATCACTTGTCTCCATTCTGTGGTCCACGACATGTGATTTCTAGCGAACAAGAGTCGACTTTCCTTGTGCCCGGGAGTTAGTGCAGGTTCATTCAGTTTTTTGGTGAAAACCAATGTTGGAGTTGCTTGCAATAGCTGTTGCACACGTCGTACACCAATTTTAAGGTCTAATTTCGCCTTTATTTGAGAAGCATCTATGCTTCTTGCGTTCTTCCTCAACAATTTGGTTTTTTTGGCACCTTTTTCACCTTTTCGCCTTTTTTGGAGCTCCTTTTGGCTTTTTTTTTTAATAGCTCTCACCCAAATTTCTAAAATGGTCTACAACGTTAGGCTATTTTCCTAATTTAACGGCAATTGTCGGTTGGAATAGCCATTTCCTTTTAGGAGTCGGATTTCAATTTTTTCCTCTTGGGTGAGCTTTTTTTCACGTCCCATTATTTTAAAATAGTTATTGAGCTCGGTACTGTAAAATTGAATAAGTCTAAATAACTCTAAATGTCTATTCTGCTAAACTGTAACCGAAACACTTACCCAAAAATTGATGTTTTTCGAAAAATTGCAGTCGAATCTATAATAATTTCGCAGTAAAATTTATAAAAACCACAGTTTTTCTCAAAAACACTCGTGATGGGTGAGCACGACAACTGATGTGGAAGTGAACATGGTACGCAAGATCTCCTTATCACAAAAGCAAATGTGAAAAAATACCGTTTTGTTAACGGTCATTGCATTCAATGGGAAGCCATGCCATATGTCCCATTTATTGCGTTGCCTCTATATTAATTTCGCGCAGTGTAGAGGCATACCTGTGTAGGATCGTTGAATGTCAGTGTGCAGTTATTTCCAGCTGCTAGTTCTAGTACTAGCTGCTGCCTGTCTGCCAGTTTGTTCTATCGGTGGTAGGTTGAGGAGTATGTTTAGTGTTTCGAAAGAGGTAATTCTTAGCGGTCCGCTAATGCATACGCAAGCCATCCTCTGCACTCTAACGAGTTCTTATTATTTCTTTTCGAGTGCGGTCCGCCAAATTGCGACACCATACAGCAATGATGTAAATAGCCAGTGAACCATTTAGGGTTGCAGTCCCTATTTGCAGCAGTAAATAGCCGTGGAGGCCTTCTTGACATGTTCCTGGATATTAAGCTTCCAGCTTAACTAACTATGGATTTTATACTTCCAAGTAAAGAGGACTAGATCTTTTTTTTGCGGATTGACACCTAGGCCGCCTTCGCTAGTCCATTTCACTAGCTTGGATAGAGCAGATTCCATAATATCCCTGATCGTGGATACATTTTTTCCCAGATACTGCGATGGCAATATCATCGGCGTAGTCAATGACCTTACACCCAGTCCCCTCAAGTTCCACAAACAGTTCGTTGACCACTATGTTCCACAGTAGAGGGAGAGTACACCACCCTGGGGTGTGCCTCTGTTCATAGATCCCAAAGGTTCAGATTGTTTTTTTTTTTAAACAAATTCAAATCACGTACAAAATCGCTTAAATCACTTTGTGTCAAGAATTGCGATTATTTTCAAGTTGACGATTCATAACTTGGGTCACTATCTTGAGATACCTTCGTCAGCATGGGACTTAAAACAAGTTACGGAGTAGAATCCTGATTTTCTGATCGATTTGAAGGCTTTCGCACAGGCAGTTCGGCACTATGTGGGATGGGTCTGTTGGCCGAAGACAAGTTTGGCTACTGGATAGTGTGTTTGGACTTGGCGGCAATGCCTTTTGTTTGAGTCAAACACAAATAACAATCACTTACATGATCCTTTCGTTCGATCCAGCAAATGGATATTTCTGGGTTCTTGTTTAGCCCAATAGCAGTCTAACACACGTTACACAACATTTATGTGGAACGCCAATACATATCTTGATTCCTCGCAGGAAATCAAAAATAGTCTAAATAGCATGTGTGTGACATCAACGGTGTTCACCGGTGTAACTTCTTACATTTATCATTGTTCAGTTTTCTGCGGTACCAACCAGTTGTCCTAAAGATTCTGAGTCGAACTATTAAATGAAAAAAATACAAAAAAGACTCGTGGGATTATTTTATTTTTTGGCATCCAAGTGCACTGACATTATGAACAGATCCAATTTTGTAGTCCTTGAAAGGAAGCAGTTCAACTTGAAGTTGTTCAATTGTCTTCTTGCCCACATATCGACAGGCTTTGACATTTTCTCGACACCAAGAATTGCCTTAGTTGAACCACAATCAAGCGATAAACACGTGTGAATTCCATTTGAAGATGTGCTGCAATCGACGGCGGAGCGAGCAACAGTCAAGAAGTGCCTCACCTTGAAGTGATTGCAGAGAAAGACACAGATGTTCCATTCCCCTACACACGAGCAACCTGCAAATGAAGTTTCAATGCGGCGCAAACCGAAAGCCGCACAATTCCATATTCTGACAAATCATTTCGCTTGAAGTTCGGATTAGAGGTCAGTTAGCACACCGAGGCACAAAGAAACTGTGCCATTAAAACAAAAGAGTTGGGCAACGAACGTTAAACCCATTGCCTCGGTTGTGCGCCGCGTGGCGAACCACCCCACTCGCCCTCTCGGCGGGTGTTTAGCTACAAGACAAAACATCGACAACTATGATGAGTTCATACCGTCGCGATTGCCTAAGAGCTTGACATGCGGACCCAAGGAGATGAGAGGAACACCGCTTCTTTCGGGTGTAAATGACAAGAGCAACGCGCAACGAAACTAATTACCCTGCGAGCGATTATCTGCGGAGACCTTACCCGTCAGCTAAAGATGATGGCAGGCAGACTGACAAGACCAAGAGTAACCTTCAGCCATTGCGTGCGAAGCGTCAAAAGGGCGTTCGTAACCGTCGCGTCGCAAGGTGAGGTGGGCAAGTGGATTCAATTGTACTCCCGCTGGCACCGGTGCGCTGGAACAATGGCAAGGAAAGATCAACGGATACCGATGAATTTTGAATTACGGTTGCTTATGCAACTCATCTAATGATTCCCCGGCATTCCTTCTCGAGGCGACGACGCCGCAGACGATGATTTACTTCCAAACGCCGCGCGCGGAATCAAGCACCTGGGGAATGCTGCTGCTGCCGCAGGTGGGATTGCGAATGCATCGTGAACTCACCTGTTCGAGCGAGTGTCTTGCTTTGGATCGCGTCGCTGGTAAAACACAAAACTGGATGGTGTGTGGGGTCGGATATCTCACGTACGAGCACATCTGCAGCGCGAGCGAACTCGTCCCTGGCAGCATCGCGCTTTTGGTGGGGAAAGCCGCTCAGCAACTATGGCGTCGAGTTGCACAACACCCTGCCTTCTGGTCTTGCGCCACTTCAATTCAGCCGAAATTGGTGGTGTGGTCACAGACAGCCTCACACTCGACCACCCGCCGAGTCAGCCCGAGGGACGCCAGCACTTGTTCTCCACGTTAGACGCACTAATTGACAGATGACAGCGGAGAGTGTAAATCCGATTTTGACAAGTGCGAACGATCATCGAGGCGGCGCGGCGCGTCGTCGACTTGTTAACCTATAACCCCGAGCGGTGAATCGCTCAGACTGCAAGTGAGTGTATGTCAATATTTTTGTTTTATTGACAGTCGCCAGGAGTGCCGTTGGTGTTGACCTCTGGCCAACGCTTCTGCTGAACAATGCTACACATTGACTGGGTTGGTCGTCTTGAGGCCAATAAGTGCCGATGGCTGTGCGGGATTTGTGTGCGAAAAGTTGAACAGACGATCAATTGTTGGCGGGGCTCGAGTGAGCTCGGGGATTTAGAAGGTGTTTGCTGAAACAATTCATCGGCGAGCCAGAGGGTATGGCGGTAGCTTCCGGAACTAATGAGATGCTTGTGACCTCGGTTGGTTTGAGATTGTTGCAAGTCGAGCTGTTCCGCGGTTGTCCGTAGATTCTTGTGAAAATGACAACGAGTGCGTTGAGAATTGCAGATCAAGAGTTTCCTTGATGTCTGCGGATTAGATGGCTTCCGATTAATGAGAGGTCTACGGAAGTTTTTTTTTGGTTGCCTACGTTTCTTCCAGTGACAAGCAAAAACATTCTTCTCCACTGCGCATCGGTATTAAATCTACTAGAGAGCTGACATTTGAAAGAGCTGAAGCATCCAAAAGTTTCAGTAAAAGAGGGCTCATCAAGAAAGGACACACTACATCGACGATTCGGCCAGAATGTCACTGTGGGCAGCTATAACTTTGAGGTGGTGAAGGACTTCGTCTACCTCGGTAACGGTGTACAAACAACATCAGTATCGAGACCAAACAGAGAATAACTTTTGCCAATCGCTGTTTCTATGGGCTTAAGATTCAATTGAGTAATAGAGCCCCGCTCGGAAGACTAAGTTGACTCTGTATAAGAACTTAACTATCCCCGTCCTGCTCTACGGCGCAGAGGCATGAAGACACTCTTGTACTATTCGATGAAAATTTGTTCGCGCTGTCTTCAGTCCTGTGTACGTTGATGGCATTTGAAAAGGAACATTCAACTTCTAACAGGGCGGGGTGTACAGCGACATGAGGCTAGCCAGGCGTCTACGGATGCAATGCCTAAGATGGTTAGGCCGTGTAGAGCGTATGGACAGCTTAGCTCCAGCCCGAAGAATCTTCGACTCTGAACCTGTGGGGCAACGGAACAGAGAACGTCCACGTACAGGGTGGAACACACAAGTCGAGGGGGACCTCAGCAGGGTTGGTGTGTGAAACTGGTGACAGATGGCGAGTGATCGGGCCGGCTGGAGAGGCATGCTGAGTAAAGCCCAGGTCCACCCCAGACTGTAGCTCCCTAAGATTTGGAGGCTTGGCTTCTAAGAAGAATAAGTGTCCAAAAGCTTAGGGATTTATTTCACGCATGAGTTCAGTGGATTTCTATGTTTGTCGTTCTTGGCCATGGCTGGTGTGTACTATCGATTTGTTGATGGCGCCGGTTTTCGTTTAGCGGCCAGAAAGAGGGCATGTAGCCATGCCACATAGAACGCGAATCTATGAACCAATCTATGAAATAAGGTCAGGCACCCATTTATGTCATGCCTTGTAAGGACTCCTTGAGACTTTGTTTTTGTGGAGATACGTTAAAAGAAAAACTCGTCTATTCCGAATACAATAATAACAATGTATAAATGGCATTACCGACCGCATGAGCTGTGACAGATGCGAATGCACTTGTCTGCTCGTGTACAAAATCTATGAATTCTTCGCCTTGAGTTTCGATACCCTGACACATGAAAAACTTGTGGAAAGTCTCTCTCGACAGTCCGGGGCGGACCTGGGCCTAGCTTCTCAGCAACAACGTGTGTTATGCGTGCTATTGTTCTTTCACGCGTGGAAGGGACCTACAGTTTAATGCCGACTCCGAACGGCGAATTTGAGAAGGTTTTTCTACACAGGAATACTCTTTGAGCATTGTCAGTGACTCGAAAGGGGTGGAGCTGTGAATTATCAAAGGTGGTAAATTCGGGTATCGAACCTGGCACCCTCTGCGTAGGAGTCGACGCACTTACCCACTACGCCTGGCGACCATTGTTGTTCTATTATAATACAATGAATATGCAGCAAATCAACACTTAATATTATTCACTATTCACATAATGATAAAATGCACAATGAATAGTTACTGGAAGACGACCACTTATGTAGGTTTGTTTACATTTTTCATTATGCGATTCCAACTAAAATATCACTTCCAAGCACTTGACAAGCACTAATAACAAAACTGGCACAATTTTTCTCGGATTTCACCATTAATATTATTTAAAATCTATTATTTTATACAAGTTTTACCAAATATAGATCTAGATATAGAATTTGGGTTCGGAAATGAGGTAACAAAAAATGCCACCAGGGGGTGCTGAAGTCAAATGACGATAGGTTGTTGAAAGCCAGCGCCAGTGCAAACGCACTTTTGTGTTTCAGGCATAAGAATCAATGTCAATCGTTTTTTTTTAATCTTCCTTCACTTCACTACCGGTTGAAATGAAAAAAACACGGCTACAGTGTGTTATTTTGCACATCTAGCGGAACTTTATTCCTCTTGAACTTGGTATGGCTAAACTATACATTTTCGGTGACAGAATAAATGTAATCCTATCGAGTTTTTAAAACCTAAAAAAAACATTCTTCCTCCATAAACCACAACGATAAGCCTTTCTTTAACTAAAGACTACTGGACTGGATTTTGTTCAGATATTCACTCATGTATTCAGAAAAGTTAGAAGAGCATTTACTACCTCCTTTCGATGAAATTAACCCATTCTACTTTCATCAGTAAATAAATAATTAGGAATTAATTACAATTTCAATTTAACCCCCTATTCAGGTTGTGATGTGGTCACAACGCACGAATGTCAGTGAGGCGAAAATGATGATGCCTATCTTGTGAGGTTTCAGCTATTTGGTATTCTGGCGAAAACCTCACAAGAAAACACACAAGAATAGTCACCATGGTGAGGTGAATTCGTTGCCATGTCAAAAATGTTTTTTTTTTTTTTTTGACAACTATTATATTCGCGCTTTTTGTTTTTCTTCCTGAGCGTATCTACAAAATAAAGGCAGAACGTAGCGAAAAAGGTAATATTGTGTATATTAATGAAATATGTATAAGTATTTATTAATAATGAATATTTTGCAGCAACAAGAAAATATCAGCGTACATCCCAGGAGCAATGAATCCTGATTTTCTTCTGGGCAAAAATGATCCAACTGACCCGAATAGGATGCAGAATTGTTGGGCCGCATTCGCAGATGAGCTAAACGCCAAAATAAAATCAACATCTGTTTATTTTTCCTTGTGTGTGACAGTTCTTTTGTTGCTATTTTTCCTTGTGATGTGCTCATGAGAACATCACAATTTTGACGGTTCTTGTGATGCTCACAAGCTGTGAAGTTTTGCTCAGAATAAGAAAACCTCACAATTTGTGACTCACCATGCTCTTGTGAGGTAGTTGTGACTTAAAACACATCACTGAGGTTTGCCAGAATAGGGGTGTAAATTACAAATTCAATTAATGTACGTTACTTTATTTATTTCTTAATTTAGTCTTAGTCAAAGTTTTTTTTTTTTTTTTGATCTGAAATTAGTCGCTCTCATCATCGTCTTCCTTGAAGCTGCTGCTAGATGGAGATTTTTCGGGAGCCTTGTACATTTACATTTTTCAGGACCAATACTTTCCTTTTGGAGTAGAATTCATTTTCTATTGCGTTCTATACGTCGGCTGTATAAATATGAATCCAAGGACAGTGAAATTCAGTCAAGGGCATTTCTTTTCGCATTTTGTCTTGAAGACTTTCGATTGGAATGCTCACGGAATTGTCTGTACTCCTTTTTGCTGGTTTCTTGGACCTCTTGGGACAGCTGTGCTAGCGGTAATATGCAGGGTGTGGTTATTTCTTTGGGTAAGTTAAAAGTTTGTGTATGCTTGAGTGGGGCTGGCAGCAAAAAGTCACAATGTAAAAAAAAAGAACGGATAAGCCTAAGGCCCTCAAGCTAAGTGATAACTAGAACCACTTGCTGAGGTCGCACGAGGTTCAAACTTACCCAAAAGCATGTATGTTCATATGAACACGATGAATTTGACTCCACATAATGCAGCTGATGGTTTACCTCTCTTGCCAAAAAATGTTTACTGTTTGAGATGTCACACAACGTTAAATACCGTATCCAGGATTTTTTTTTTGCAGAACGTTAAGACATCAGGTTGTACCTGTCGTTTGATACCAAACATTTGTCATTCGAACGACTTTGGTGTTTTAGTTCCGCTATATTCGCAAAATTACACACTATACTCGAGTATAAAAACCAAGTTATCGTGGAGGCAAGAGAGCATAGCCTTAATGACTGGTAGCAGCATGACCAGGATCGTCAGCGATGGAAGGCAGCGATTTCTCAGGCTACTGGGGCACGCAATGGGTCGTATCCTGCTAACAAATCAAGTAAGAAAAACAAGACGAAATTTGTAAGTGGTTGCGAATTGATCATATAATCCAGATGCAGATAAATTCTCTTGAAAGACATCAACTGAAAAATAAAACTGTGACACATAACGGTAGAGCTTGGAGAGTGGCTGACAGAATATGAATCACAGGCTTAGTTGATTAAGGGTATTTATTTATTAAGAACTAAAAGAAGTGCCTCACACGACAACATGATCAGTTACTTTAAAGACATCTCATAAAATCCCACTTATCATAAATTCCATTCAATTCCAAGAACAAGCGAATCATGTGAGAGGAGCATCCAGTCGCCTTTCAAAACAACCCACCACAAGGCGAGGATGCCCCACGAAGTGGAATTCACAGCTAAACGCATGCGAGTCGAGGCGAAACTAGGTCGCTCACTTTAATCTGAGCTTGGACCGAGGCTGACTGCTAGACGCGATCGTAATCAATTATTACATCGCAGTCTCAGTCAACCCCCGGCGAATCATCTTTTTGAAAGAAAAACAGAAAAAAAAAACGCACACCAGCGATTGTCTGACCTTAGCCCGAGTGAGCTTGAGAATTGCATCTAGACGCGAGAAAAATCTGACACATGATCCTCTTACGATTAATTGCTCAAATTCAGTTCTAGGTGAAGTTTATCGAATTTGAATACGCCAAGGCTGCGCGTAGTCGCTCTGAATCTGCGACTGTTGTGGACTATGATGATCAACCCACCCTCCGCGCATCTGACCCACCTTTTCGGCAGAGCAGACATGTTTTTGTGTTTAACGATGCATGCGGCGCGACTGTCAACATCTGCCAGGCATCAGAGTGCCTGGGCCCCCAGGGCATTGATGGTAAGTATCCGCGCAAGAGTATCTCAAAGTCAATGTAGCCATTTGCCAAGCAGCGGCGAAAAGAAAACAACACAAAAACCCAACCGATTCACGGTCAACCACGCGATGACAACGTGCGCCAGCAGCGAGCGTCGACAAGATGCCGCTGAGAAGGCGGCGAAAAAAAAAGTGAAATCACGTAGTTTTTCGTGAGCCACCTCGTCGAAGTACAGGTTATGGATTTAGAAACCGCAAGTCACTGCAAGTCACTGCGGGGCCCATGTAAGTACTCGAGAGTTGCCAACTCGAAGACTTTTACTTTCCTCTCCTCGGTCGCGCACCGGCAGCGATCCGGGAGCGGTGCAGTGGATTTGAATAAAAATGCACCACCGAGGCTGTGGTAAAAGTCGACGACACAGACAAAAACTCCACTCGCAGGGAGGCGAGATGCCACGAAAGTGACACGGCGAATGAAGCGAAACAATTTGTGGGATGGGATGATTGCATATTGGTTGCAGTGGCGGACTGAGAGTTGGCTTGCCAATGGGCTGGCTGCTGCAATGGACTTGGGTCAAAGGAACAGCTTTCAATTTTGCGAGCACTGTGATTGTTACTGCGACCGCAACCATTTGCGGTGGATCTTAAATTAGGTGAGATGGAATATAAATTATTTCTTGGGCGGAAGTGAGGTTTGATTGTCGTCACTTGATTTATATGAAAGCTACCTTTTTAATGATGGCGTCACGACAGCGTTTCGCCTGTCAATTAAGTGCACAGACGGTAAAGATGGCGATTTGCCACCATTTTCGGTGGAGTTTTGCCTGAAAATGCCGAGAAATTGTACGGAGAGTAGGTATGTCGACTCCATGGCACTTGTAGTCGCCTGCGCCGGAAACGAAACTCACAAAATATTCGTCATGACATTTACAAGGGCTAGCAATCTGCTTAAAAATTCATTGAGTTTAAGTAACTCTTCTTTCTAGAAGCTTCACCGGTTACTAAGAAAGAGTCAAAATAAACTTGAGGTAAGTGATGAATAACAAGGTCTGAGGCAAAATTTGGTCCCCTTATCTCCCGAGGTGGGATGTTAATATACGTGGCGCCCAACGTGGAGACAACATTCGAAATGTTAGAGAAACAGCTAAGCCAATATTCAAGAATCAGAAAATGTTCAGGAAAAGCCAGAAAAACCATCAAAATCTCTAGATACATACATTAGATATATACATGCATATGATCATCCTCGGAGATCCGCATGTTCCACTAAAAGGGTGGCACGGTCAAAGCGAGTACGGGAGATCACCAAGCGATGCTCTATCATCGGCTCTAACTAACCAGGAGCTATGGCGAAGCTAGTTCCGACCAAGCAACTAGGTCTACCAGTCCTGATGGTCACCTACCTGATGGAACCGCATTTAAGGCTCCCCTCGGAAGTCATGATTCGACATTCGCACCGCGTGACCAAACCATCAATATATATTCCTTTCCATTCGATGAAGCATCCCCTCGGCAAATACAGAGTTAAAACCGCTAACATTCCTTTCATACCAAGCTCGGACTTACTGATTTCAGATCTTCCAAGCAGATTCAATATTGAACCAGCTGGGCCAATCCAACAGAAAAGCTCAGCACTACACTACTCCTCCTATTGCTCGTAAAAAAATTATACTTGAAGTTCTCCTCTTGCTTTAATGGGACTCCGCTTACACGGAGAGCTCATTGAATAGGTGTTTTGGAAATAACCATAAGTTCTGATTTATTCACATTAACCTTCATCCCAGCATTAGCAAATACGGCCACAAGCCTATCGCGTGCGCGCTTTAGTTCCGTCTGGGAGGACAGCTAAGTCATTTTCGAAAAGAATATGAACCACCCTCAACTCTTTCAATGTGCCTCGGCTGCGCTGCAACATCCAGTCCATATAGTTCAGTCAGTTCAGTCAGCTCAGTCAGTTCAGTCAGTTCATTCAGTCAGTTCAGTCAGTTAAGTCAGTTCAGTAAGTTCAGTGACTTCAGTCTGTTCAGTCAGTTCAGTTAGTTCAGTCAGTTCAGTCAGTTCATCGAGTTCATCCAGTTCAGTCAATTCACTCAGTTCAGTCAGTTCAGTGAGTTCAGTCTGTTCAGTCAGTTCAGTCAGTTCAGTCAGTTCCGTCAGTTCAGTCTGTTCAGTCAGTTCAGTCAGTTCAGTCAGTTCAGTCAGTTCAGTGAGTTCAGTCAGTTCAGTCAGTTCAGTCAGTTCAGTCTGTTCAGTCAGTTCCGTCAGTTCAGTCAGTTCAGTCAGTTCAGTCAGTTCCGTCAGTTCAGTCAGTTCAGTCAGTTCAGTCAGTTCAGTCAGCTCAGTGAGTTCAGTCAGTTCAGTCAGTTCAGTTAGTTCAGTCAGTTCAGTCAGTTCATCGAGTTCATCCAGTTCAGTCAATTCACTCAGTTCAGTCAGTTCAGTGAGTTCAGTCTGTTCAGTCAGTTCAGTCAGTTCAGTCAGTTCCGTCAGTTCAGTCTGTTCAGTCAGTTCAGTCAGTTCAGTCAGTTCAGTCAGTTCAGTGAGTTCAGTCAGTTCAGTCAGTTCAGTCAGTTCAGTCAGTTCAGTCAGCTCAGTGAGTTCAGTCAGTTCAGTCAGTTCAGTTAGTTCAGTCAGTTCAGTCAGTTCATCGAGTTCATCCAGTTCAGTCAATTCACTCAGTTCAGTCAGTTCAGTGAGTTCAGTCTGTTCAGTCAGTTCAGTCAGTTCAGTCAGTTCAGTCAGTTCAGTCAGTTCAGTCAATTCAGTAAGTTCAGTCAGTTCAGTCAGTTCATCGAGTTCATCCAGTTCAGTCAGTTCAGTCAATTCAGTCAGTTCAGTCAGTTCAGTCAGTTCAGTCAGTTCAGTGAGTTCAGTGAGTTCAGTCTGTTCAGTCAGTTCAGTCAGTTCAGTCAATTCAGTAAGTTCAGTCAGTTCAGTCAATTCAGTCAGTTCAGTCAGTTCAATCAGTTCAGTCTGTTCAGTCATTTCAGTCAATTCAGTAAGCTCAGTCAGTTCAGTCAGTTCAGTCAGTTCAGTCAGTTCAGTCAGTTCAGTCAGTTCAGTCAGTTCAGTCAGTTCAGTCAATCCAGTTTTCAGTCTTCAGTCCCCAGGGTTGAGGGTGTTGATTTAGTCCCGTAACCAGCACATAGCTGAACTGATTGACCCTCAAGAGATCCCTGATCAATCCCGTACTCCTGCAGACCTCCCGAGTTTGGGCCAAGGAACTCGATCGTATGCCTTTTCCAAATACAAAAAAAAAAAATTGTAGAACGATTCGGAATGCCGCAAAACTTCTCGAGTACCATTCTTAGATCGAAAAGCTGGTCGGTTGCACTTCTGGGAGGATAAAAGCCGCCCCATTCTGGACTCCAACATCCACCATAGAACGCGCCCAAAATACCTTATCGTAGACTTAGCCGGAGTCTTTCCGGAGATAAACACCTTTAGTTCTAGCAATCTCTCTTGTCCCCTTTTTTTTAAAGACGGATAATCATCACTGTTTACCAATCGGCAGGGTGGCTCTCTATGTTCCCGGGCCAAGGTAATGACAGGAGAGACCCATAAAACTCCCATTTACTCATTGCCTTAAGCATCTCCGGCGGGTTATCATTACCACCGGAAGATTGCAACATTTAGATTCAAGTGCCCTGTTCGGGATTGATCAGTTCCAAAAAACCGAACATTTTTTGGAACTGGTCAATTCCATCCAATTCACACGCGCCCCATCTGTTGAATTTCTTCCTCTGAGACGGAGAATAATTTCCGATAATACCTTTTGTCAGATCTATGGTCGTTTTCCAACCTCTTGGTTGGTTGGAGTCCTTCCAGGACTCCTCCTTAACTGCTTACACAGCCAATTTGCAAATTCTTCGCCCGAAGTGCACCGGTCGTTAGAAGCAGTATTTTTATCATATTATCTTTAATATGATAGATATTACGAGGCTTGAACATGGATACGTCATTCTTTAATTTAAGTCAAATTCAGAATGAAGGTGTCCGGGAGCACTTTAAAGCACACAGGGTTACAATCACAGTAGTTCACAGAAGAATTTTTCTGATCGCTCCCTTAACCTCATCGTATGACATTATGTATGTCAACATTCTTGTTGGTAAATCAACAAAAGTGGGTGCAAGGCGAATATTATTTTTCAGTAAGGACCTATAAATAGCGGCATTTTCGAGTTTCAGAAATTAAGAATACAGTAGACTCTCGATAATATGATACCGTGAGCAAATTTGTTTCTTGCTTGACATTTCTAAAACGTCAACATCAATTTTTGCTTCAGGTTAACAGTAAACTGTTTAAGCAAGCTGTATTTTAGCTTTAAGTTCCTTATTCTTGATACAAAACTTTGGAAAAAGCAGTGAGAATGCTTTTGGACGAAGAATTGACTGATTTTATCCATTAAATTCGTTTAATGCCATAATGGGTCGCCGTGGCGTAGTGGGTTAGTGTGTCGACTCCTACGCAACTGAACCTCGCTCCCTTGGTTGAATCCCCATTTCTAACGGCCCTATCTATATGGAGTCACTGACAATGATCAAAGAGTAATAACTGTCTACATAAAGCTTCTCAAGCTTGGCCGGGACTGTAGGTCTCTTTCACTCGTTAGAGAACAATAGGACGCACAACACGGTTGGTTGCTATAGAAGCTAGGCCCTGGTCATCTACGGGTTGAAGCGCCGGCCATATTATATAATTATTTTTATTCTATCCCATAACCTTTTATTTCATATGTTCCTATGCAATTACTTTTTGTTTTAAATTAAATAAATGTATTAAATATATTTATTTTATATTACATAAATTATTTTTAATTTGTTAATGATAAGACGTTTTAAAATAAAATCTATAGTGGGATCTTTACTCCTTTTTTTTATTAAAATTTGACCTTCGTAAACGTGAACTCCCTAGGTTTTTAATTGTTCACGTTAGCGAGAGTCTACTGTATACACATATTATAAAATATTATATTTATATATCATCTTTATTCGCACCAAAATGCAGCGAACACTCAACTGTCAAAATATGTGAGTGGTGTGCTTTCGTTAATCTTGACGAAATCTACTTTTATTCACACCAGATGGAGTGTTTCTGTTTAATTTAAATGGCTTGAAATTCACTCTGTTCTTTAAGACAATGTGGTCCAAAAGGAGATTCCTGGAACGTCTCGAGGACGAAGGACAACCAAGAACATCAACGCTGGCAGGCTAAGTAACTAAGTAAAAGTAACTTAAGACCAGATTTCCTTAACATTATATCAGAATCTCGACGCAGAATAGACGGAAAAGGGCGATGATAGCATTTTGATAATGTCTCCACAGCACATAGATAAATTGATGTCTTAATCAAGGAAGCAAACGTTAACCCACCACACAAAACCTCATGAAAAACTCGTATTAACGAAAAATGAGGAAGATTGTAATGAGCAGCATTCCATTGGAATCCTATTATCAAACCACGAGTGGTCTCCTCCTCCAAGACCTAATCACGGCGCCGTTCAGTCTTCAGTCAGTTCAGCCAGGCCACGGGTATCAACCACAGGAATGCACGTAACAAGTGTTGACCAAAGAAAAACTCCAAAAGATCCCATCAATTCGTTTTCAATTTCCCAGCAAGCACCGATGCCCGCCTGCCGGCCGATGGAGGCGTCCTGTCGTTGGTCATTGTGCAAAAGTGAAAACCGACGGAAGACGCATCGCGAATGGGCCGCCGAGAAGGTTGCTAACGGCTGGTTACACCAGAAGTAAACAGTTTTCAACGAAAGTGTACACCGGGGCGAAATGGCCGCAGGCGCACGAGCACCGACTGAGAGATTATCTCACGCGTTTGAGGCGCTTTAGGCGCGCACCAGCGACATTTGACCAGAAAGTGAAAACGAAATAAGTGCCGAGTTGGAGCACGAGCAGGGGGATTCTCGGATTTGGCCGGGAGTTCGTTATGACGCGGACAATTGGTTGAAATTTACGTCCGCTGGCGGGGGGCTGCCGAGGGGTTTATGACTTTGACATTCCACGGTATCGAAGACAATCTTCTTCTGTTTCGTTGCTGAAGAGAAACGTCCCACCACCACCGAGCCGCGGACAGAGGCGTTGTTTTGATGTTGCGACGACGCGCATGAGGTCACTGGAGATCATCGAGCAGATGTATCGTCCGTTTAAGGCATGACATGGGATGGGTCTTCTTCATTTGCATTGAAAGTTGGGTAGAGACAGCCATGGAGGGACGGAAGGCCACTTTTGGTGAGCTGGTGCCTTCCAGGATTCACCATGACATTCAGGCAGAGATACCAGTGGATGGAGGTTGCTTGTGGCAGACTGTAAGACGATAATCTCTGTGGACAGCTCCACGCGTATATCAACTTCAGTCACAACGATGTGCGTTCAATGTAATGGTCTTCTATGCCTCACAAGGGTCGGGTCGTGCACTCTTCGTGCTGGGCCTACGGGCGTAGAGGGACAGGGCTAGCATTGGGAAACTAGACTAAGCTAGGCCCAAGCTAATGTTGCCATCAATCTGACAAAGTCCATCAAGGATTCTTTTTGGCAAAGCACTAGCGTGCAAGTGCTAGCTTCAGAAAACAGACCCGCTTAGCTAAGTTCGCTTAGTTCTCTGTCGTTCGGGCTTTGTCGATTGAATGGGTGAGTTTGCGTTAATGTCTTCTCGTCTACATTCATCAAACCAGATCAGTTGTCCCGCAGGTGACAGCTACTCAAAGAGAGACAAACTCGGGTACGGGATATTTCGCATTATAATCACTTGTTTTGTTAAACGACTTACCCTGCGTACTGTGACTCACAAGGTGGTAGGAATTTCGATGTTTAGTTTGTTAAATCCAACAGTGTTTGAATAAACAAAACGTCACTGTAAATTGATGCATTTTCGGGTTAGTTAAGGAGTTTGACCATAAGCGACGCTTTAATGGAGTTTAGACGCAGAATCGCACATGTCAAGAGCTGTTACATTGATCTTAGAAACAATTTGGTTCCCAACTCATGTTTAGAAGGATCAAAATCATGCTCTACTTAATTTTTTATTTTGTCAGTTCCGCTGTTCAGTTTTGTTCTTCGAATGCTGGACAATAAGGCAAGCAGCAGAGCTCTTTCTTTGAAAATTAAAGAATTCAGCGTTAGTTATTGGGCTTATCCCCGAGGAAGCTGAATAAAAAATAAGACACAAGCACGAACTCTGGGGATGTAGTCCGGCAGGCAACAGTCCGTCGGATATGCAGGCTTGCCCAAATCGACTGCATGCATCCAACAAAGTAAAAAATATTCGGTATGAACCCAAGTCATCGCAGCACTATTTGACAAAGCTCTTAAATATGATCACTCCACGGTTCGCTGGCCTGAGCAGAAAGTAAGTCTAATTTTCAGTTCGTTAGAACCTATTTTTGTGTTCTCCCGGTCAGATATAAAATGCAGTATTTATTGTTTTGAAGGAAACTAGAAAAATCTGTTCCTACATTTTATAGAGTAGGACTGTCTGGATAAGGGCTTAGAATATCATGATTTTTTGGCCCTTATCTTTAGGCATACAGACCCAATTTTTTACTAACCGAAGTATCAACAAGTCCCAATGGCGATGGAAAGTGAAATTTCCAGAAAGTCCTCACTTATTCATTTCGCTTTTGGGCCAGAGCTAGAGCCAGAAACGTTTTTGGACAAAGTGGACAAAGTGTAATACAGTAGAATCTTAGAAAGTTGACCAGATATACTCCGTTCACCTCTTCAAATAGTTTATTTCGAGAAGGAAATTAGAACGTGCGAATGTAGGTGTATCTTGCACACTAAAAAACATTTCATGTTATTTAAAAAAAAAAAAAAAAACAAACAAAAAAGAAAAAAAAGGGATATAAACCGAGATATGTTCCACCCACAAAAAAGTTGATCCTATCTCTTGCAACAACTATAGAGGTATATCCCTGCTCAACGTCGCCTACAAGATCCTGTCCGGAGTACTGTGTGAACGTCTAAAGTCGTTTGCACCGCACTAATCGGCTCGTACCAGTTCGGCTGTGGTGTTTTTGAGAGAAAGACCCTATCATTGGTTTTCCATGCGTTAGAAGGGATTCTTGAGGAGAGAGTGATATTCAACAATGAAGTTTACGTGCTGCACATAGATATAAGCCTATCCATACGTGGATACACCCAAGTCCTAGGAGCCGTAGAGCTCATGAACAACTTGACTCCGGACTTTGACCCCAAGCCTGCGGTATGCTAGAGGACCCGATTCGTTCTCTATTCCGTCTTCCCCATGGCATTTACCATGCTGAGACAAGGAGCTTCGTCCTTTGGAGAAAGCGTCAGACTCTACTTGCATAAAAAATAAAGGAAATTGTACAGCTCTAAGTGGGGCTTCAGTATCGGGAACTGCGGCCTTGGAACTCACGCCTCAGGATTAGGCATAGCCTACAACAGCTTTTGCAGAAGTTGCAGAGACAAGGAGGGAAGGAAACTTACTAAGCTTAGCTACTTTCTCTTAATTGCCTTCTCTCCTTAACTACCTGCGTGCCTCTTCTGTCGAAGGATATGTCACTTAGAGGCTTACTTTTTAAGTGGATTGCGCGAACTAAGCAGCATTAATGTCCTAACTGTGCAACTAGATCCTCTTGTTAAAACAATGGACTTACTCTAGTCATAGTGTGAGGGCGGCAGAGAGCCTATCTAACCTAACCTACAAAACCACGAAGTTTGGATGAACTTTTACTGAAACCTCAATAGACCGCGAGGTGATTTCAAATGTCATTAGCACTCAATTTTCAAGTCATTGGCTGTCAAACAAATGGCCTGCCAAAATAAATGTCACCCGCTCTCAATTTTTAAATGGCTACCAGAACAGCAATATGTTGACAGATAATAATAATGTGACAGCACTTAAAACCAGTGAGAGCTCCACGTGGACATCAACTTGAATCACACCGATCTGCGTTCAATGTAATGGTCTTCAACTAGGTGGCTTCACGGCGGTTCGATCGGGTATTCTTCGTGTTGGGCCTACGGCGATCGTATTTTTTACTTGGAAGTGAAAAAGGCTAACATTCGGAAGCTTGACTAAGCTAGGCCCGACCTAATATTGCCATCAATCTGACAAAGACCATCAAAGATTCTTTTTAGCAGAGCACTGGTGTTCAAGTGCTAGCTGTAGAAGAACAGTCCCGCTTAGCCAAATGTTGTCGATTGAATGGCTGAGTTCGCGTAAATGTCTTCTCGTCTACATCTATCATCACACCAGAGAAGTTGAGCCGCAGGTGACAGCCACCCAAAGAAATACAAACACGGGTACGGGATATTGTGTATTATAGTCACTTGTCTCCTTAATTACCACTGGGGAGCTTACTTCTTAAGCGGATTTTTCGAACTAAGCAGCATTACTGACCATCTGTTCTTCCAAATAGGTTTGACTAGATCCACATTTTAAACAATGCACTTAGATAAGATAATATTTATTAATTTTTTAACAAAAATAGATTTATAATTCTTAAATTTAAGACATGGCTTAAAGTCCTCTGCCCGAGTTTGACAATGCTGTTGATTTGTGTATATTTAAAATTAAGCTTCGACTATTGCCCTTCTGTATTTCAATGCTTTTTCACAATAGGTATGCAGTTTTTTTCAGTCCATACCATTTAGAATCATACACTTTTCAGACTCCCCTAGAGCTCGTTTTCCAAATAGAAAACACGTAAACTCACCTAGAATCGGGCACCTTCCGAAGAAGTGAAACGTGTCGTCCCTTTCACGCAGATTACACAAAGTGCACAAAACTGGTAGATCTTCTCTGTCTGTTATGCAAATGATGTTCATAAGTTCTCCTCTTATTTTGAAAATTTTAGATATTTCCTCAGTCGTGTAGTTATCACAGAACTAATTGTTTTCTAAAAGGTTGTGGTTAAGTTTTGCATATACAGTAGTACCGCGATTCTTGCTCGCAATAAATCCTGCAAGTTGAAGGATGTTCCAAGTACGGAATATTTATCTTTTCATGTAAATTATAAAGTCATTATAAGTCTAAAAAAGCCATTATACGGTCAAAATAACGTTAAATATAATATACATATTATTAGACATTTTATAAATTTAGTTTGTTTTGTAAAGACGCGCTTGTTCAGTACCACCTTATTTCTAAGCCTCTGAAGTGTCATGACATCGTCTAAGGACACATTGCTTTGCTCTGCCCATTCCAATCAAATATTAAATGCTGATGTAGCCTTCTCCGGTGTCAGTATTTTCTTCGTACTGAGCACAACCAAGTCGTCAGTTTTTCATCTCCAGTAACGTCATCATCGATACACAGTTCTTCGTTTAATGTGGTGGGCGCTGCAGGAGCAAAATAAAATTGTAGCAAGTACTGAGTTCAAATTTTTTGGGTGTTGCAAGTACTGAGTACGTTATGTAAAAAAAATTTATGTCGCAAGAATCGAGTTGTGCAAGTATCGCACATGTGCAAGGAGCGCGTTATAACTGTATTGCCCTGTGTACTGAACTTTCTACCTTTTCGATGTGATCTCTATACATTCTCTCATCCAACTTCATAAGTAAGTCATACAGCTCCTTTTTTCCATTGCACCGGTTGTCAGCATTTATGTTAAGATCGTATCGTACCAAAGTATTTTTGCTTCTATAATAAACTCCAATATTCGTCTAGGCATCCTTCCTTGGTCCATGGATAGCGCTTTTAATATTTGGTCGAAGTGAAGTTTCAAGGTGTTTCAAGGTCCTTCCTTGGTCCATGGATAGCGCTTTTAATATTTGGTCGAAGTGAAGTTTCAAGGTAAAACAAGGAAACACCTTGAAACTTCACTTCGACCAAATATTAAAAGCGCTATCCATGGATTAAGGAAGGATGCCTAGACGAATATTAAAATAATGGCGGAGAGATACCAGTCTCAACTAGGAGCATACGGCTTGATTTGCATTTAGGCAATTCAAATATCCTTTTTAAAAAAAACGCAGCAATTGTTCCATAGTATCGTACATCTTATATCCCCATACCTGAGCCCCATGCAGCAAGACTGACCTTGAAACCGCTGGACATATCTAATTTTTATCTAAATTGGTTCAGATTCGACTTCTTGTGATGTTCTTGTGATGGTGATGTTGTTACCAATACTACTCCTAACTCTTGGCCGGGAAAAAGACATCTTTCATTTCTCGCGTTCCTACCGTTCCCTCTTCTGAGAACCATGACCTTGGATTTATCGAAAACAATGAACTTACTCCAGTCTTATGCTGAGGGCGGCAGCGAGCCACTCTAACCTAACTTATGGTATGTTCACAACGCACCAAAACCACGAGGTTTGGATGAACTTTTACTAAAACCTCAATAGGCCGGTATCATCGAGTTGAAGTGATTTCAAATGACAGCTTTCGAATTTCAAGTCATTGGCTTTCAAAGAAATCGCCCGCCAAACTAAATGTCACCCGCTCTCAATTTTGTTAATCAATCTGTTGACACAAAACAATAATGTAAGAACACTTAAAAACACAGAGAGGGAGAGAGAGAGAGAGAGATAAAATGAGGAATTGAACACAAAAATTACCAAAATAAACCGAAGTTCACGCTGTAGACTTGTTTGGTTTGATAACCTCTCACGGATGAATTCAAGAGAGTAGCAGCTAGATTTTGATACCCCGAAAATGTTTACGAAACCTGATAGGTTTGGAGAAATTTCATGATACCTCGTGGTTTCATTCGGTGGGAACATGGCATTTACCTAGGCGGGACCAACAAACAAAACTCGATACTTTATCAACGATTTTTTTTTGCTTCCGAGATCTCGGTGGATGTCGTCCTTTCTTATATCAGGTTTCTTCCTAACGTGGTCCCTCCACTTGAGTTCTACAAGATTCGGACTGAGGCATTTGGCTGAACTTTCGAGGCGAATTGAACAACATTTCTAAATTCGAGAACGTTATCCACATTCTTATTTGTTAACTTTATATCCATGGACAAACTTAGTTTCATAGAACTTTCTTGTTAGGATACGTTCCAAAATTATTATTCATCAATGCAAAAACGTGGCTCGCTGTGACTACGTTGGGTTAGTGCGTTGACTCCTATGCAGAGGGTTCCGAGTTCGAATCCCCAATTTACCAACTTTCATAATTCACGGCTCCACCTCTTTCGAGTCACTGACAATGCTCAAAGAGTATTCCTGTCTAGAAAAAGCTTCCTCAACTTCGCCGTTCGGAGTTGGCATTAAACTGTAGGTCCCTTCCACTCGTTAAAGAACAATAACACGCACAATACGAGTGGTTGCTGAGAAGCTAGGCCCAGATCCGCCTCGGACTGTAGCGTCATCCATATTATTATTATTATAAACTTGATAGGTTCGGAGAAAAGGATTGTCTGTCTTCCGAGATCTCGGTGAATGTCGTCCTTTCTTATATCAGGTTTTTTCCTAACGTGGTCCTTCCACTTGAGTTCCACAAGTGTCGGACTGAGTCATTTGGCTGAATTTTCAAGGCGAGTTGAACAACATTTCTAAATTCGAGAATGATGTGTACATTTTTATTTATTAACTTTATATCTGCGGACGAACTTAGTTTCTCAGACCAGTCATGTACCCTATTTAGAGCACGTTCTATATAAACTGACTGTTCAACAGTACAAAACAGAAATGAAGTATTACAGCGATCCCCGAATTCTACCTCTCTTTTCTCTTAAGACTTTTGACAACTTTTTCTTATAACGTCTTCATAAGGCAAATTGACCAATCAGAGGACGACATTTACGTTATTTCGTGAATAAACGTCAAAAATTCATAAATATCTGTCAAAAAGGCACTCAAATTCGTCGATGTACTAGGGGGGGCAATCAGCTGTGAAGTCAGCTATTTCTGTAACATTTCATTTCTGGTGCAAACTGCTCCCAAGATGTCAGTTTCATCAGCAATTGTGCCTACTAAGATTCCTTAAGGGCAAAACACACCGCTGCGTCCTTAAAAAAACTGTACAACTCATAAAGCCTTATGAGAAGGAGAGAGATAGCAAATACAGCCCACAAATGAAATTCACCACGACGCACAGTGTGGCATTTGAATGGAAATTTGGACAAAACTCTGTAGTTCAAATTCAAGAGTACAAATTTTATTATTTTTGTTAAAAAAACTATAATGTACATTTCATTTCTTAGATACATGTTATAAAATCAAGAAAACAATTAAATTAAGCCATCCGATAGTAAGGTAATGTCATCGCTATCTTCAGGCTTCAGGCATCTTGTATCACTTAAATCATGAAATGAGGAACCACATACACTTTGTGAATCTTCTAACAAACCCTCAGTTTTCAAGTACATACTTATTTCTGAGATAATCTTAATTGATTTCCGTGAAGAAATGTTTCTGTGAGTCGAAATTAAAGGACCAGAACTAAGTAATAAACCATTCATAAGATCTGTGTTTTTGTCTGCTTCCTACTAGTCTTACACGTGTGATTTAATCGAATTTTTCTCACTTCCTTATGTCCAGCCTCTAAAGCCTCTTCTGATAGAGGCGAAAGTCGAAAGAATCGATGACATCACATCCCTGAACTAAGATTTTATGGACGCAACGAATGGAGTTGGGCAACTTTTTACTTTATGTACGTTTGACAGTTGGTTCCATGGAAATTCATTTGGGTGCTCCTTATGTGATTGTTTTTAAGATACTTAATTAATGAGAGAACACGTTCTAATTTGTTTAAAATTATTTTCGATTAATTCCCAGTAATTCAGGAACTTTACAATTTCGAATTTCTTAGATTTATACAAGAGTGCATTGCGCACGTAACGTACGTCATTGGGCAGCTCTTGGGAATGCGCCAACTATGATTTTTTGGATTGCAAACGCCACCCACGCAACGGATTCTATCGGCTTGGGCCTTTAGTCTGGCGACATTCAGTAAGTATAAAGCAGGTAAAGGAGAGGACCAATAAGACTTCCTTGCGGCACTCCAACTTTAATGGATTTGAACTCGAGGTATTCAATCGCTTGTCGATTGAATATTCATTCGCACGTGATTTCGTTCAGGAACTGCATCCGCATCTTTATCGAATCCAAAGATTTCTTCAGACTCCCCTTGCTCAACAATGAATCTGCAACTTCCTAGGGAACCACAACGTTTTTTATGAATTTCCCACCGAATATTGCTAAACTTCCTGAATGCCAGTGCTTCCACTTGACTACATCCTCATCCCATCGCCGTCGCCTTTGTCCGTCCACTTGACGGCGGTAATGTCACTTCAACTTCACACTTCAGCGTCACTCTTCCGCTTTAATTTGACTTAAGTTTCATTTGACAGCCGCGCGCTTGTGTAATGAGCAATTCCCCTCACAAGACCACTTCAAATTATGTGCTAACCCCTCAAACTCATCAAGCCTTCTTTTTTTTTCACTTACACAACACACCTCAGCCATAAATCGTATATCACCCGATTGTGCATGCATCTGAAGTTCATACAAAATGCATAAGGAAACGTCAACGCGGCGGCATGCATGCTCAGGTGCTAACAACAATAAGTGAACACAAAACAATGAGATAACGACAATTACAAGCAAACTCTCGCACAACAAAAAGGAATGTACTCCAAAAGCGACGACGGATTCTATGCGGCACAACATCCATCGTCGTCGCGTGACAAAGTCCAATTTTACTAGAACTAATCCCACGAAAGTAAATCACAGACACAAGAGGAGAAAAAGAAAACGTTTCTCAAGAAACCATCCAAACAATCCGTCCGCCCAATTATATAACCCGCCCTCCTCAATGGTTCACAATTGTTGTGCGCTGCGCTGCGACTCAACAATGCCACCCGTCCACACAAACGGTAGCGCTTGACGGTCGGCGGCGGCGCGGCGGTTCGCGGCATTTTGGTATCGAAAAATGCACTTTAATTGCCTTCGACTTCTCATAATTGTATCGCTTGTGTGTGTGCTGCCCCCCGCGGAAGCCTCATCTTTTCTTGCAACAGATACATCTGCGCCTGAGGAGGGCCCCCCGCCAACATCACACACGTTCGACGAACATATTCAGCTGCAGACTGGGGACTGAGTTCGCTGGTTCGTGGTTGAAGATCCATCCACACGAGCGCTGCACACAGCCACAGTGGCGTACGTCCGGTCCGGAGGAGGGGAGGGCGATATTCGCAAAGCAAGAGTTTTGTTTTTGGGGACAGCTATAAACTGAGACCAGCCAGTGGCAGTGATCAGTCGGTAAAAGTTCATCGTTCCGTTTGGGATTAACAACAGCTCTTGTGCTCGTGGATAAGTCGTCGTCGTATTTGCAAGCAAAGGATACTCAGGCTGCGCTGCTGTGTGTTCTCGTGTCGATTTTCGCCGATTAAGTGGTGATTTTGGTGAATTTTTCCGTGATTGTTGTTTCGTGTGCTTTAACGAAAACGAAAGGTAGGACACATGAAATTTGTTAATTCTTCTTTTTTTTTTTGGGAACTGTTCCTTTTTTCGTTTTGATTCATTCTCACCTCACACACTCCTCCCGCGGCCTCATTCCGTGGGGAAACTAGGCCGTGCTTCAAAAATAAACCGTGATCCGAGTTGAAAAAAAGAGGTGTTTGCTGCAAGTAAACAGAGGCAAAGTGTTCAGTGATTGTGTGGAAAATAAAAAGAGTCTCAGCCAGTCGAAGTATGCCAAATGCCATATAAACAAAACAGTAGAGTCTACCCAAAGCACGCAGGTGCGTCGCGTCGTCGTCTTCGCCAGCCCACCAGACCAGAGCGGCCGCCTAGACGCTGCATAATTCTCTGGGACACTTGTGTTGACTTTCTTTCATGGAATACCACGACGCGCACACACTCTGAATGGATAATGGAAGAGCTGAGACTAGATGACAAGATGATGATCGTAGCCATCAAAAGATTTCTATTCGACGACGACGACGGTTGGTCGTCGTCGATGTTATGACGCTGTCACATCCTTAGCTGTGTGCTCTGACCCAGATACCGGACCGCGATGTTGGGCATTCCAATTAACCGAAGTCATAACCATTTGTAGGCTCTGGCAGCAGGCCATCAAATCCGGTGACGATGCCCTGCTTGTCACAGAAACACCAAAGAGTCACTGCGGCGATCGCGGGCCAAGTCCAGACATGATTTGACTTCCCCGCGATATGGTTCTTCAAACTGGTATCGAGCCCGACACACACACACGCACACAGAGAAGATGGAATGGCCTTGTTGTTTGGCGAATCCACTCTCTCGGCCGGAGATTGATAGTGAAAACTTTGTGGCTCCCTGTGTGTGAGGTGCATTCAGCGCCCCTTCGGATCCCGGGGGCATCCGTGTGCGAGGAGCAGTGGAAAGCCTTCGAAAGAAATTCAAAGTTATTCCTCCACCAGATGGCGGGCTAAAGTGAAATCGACAATTAATTGGTTGGCTGCTTCCAGTTCTCCTGCGCTGTCCGCGTACCCCGTCTGGCTTGGGATGCGGATTAATTTGCTTAGGACTGAAACGATTCCGCTGAGTGCTTGTTTGGGGGGCTTTTCGCAAACTGAAGTCGTTTGCACACTTCGTGTTAATTATTTGTTTAGTTGGGGTTACCCAATGGCTTGGGCTGGGTGGGTGGGGGAGAGAGAGAGGGAGAGGCACAAAATTCGGCAAAAATTTGCAAAAGAAAGTCAAGAGCGATGGGATGGATTGGATGGAATTAGCTTAATTAGAGGTGTGAGAGAGGATGGTGTAATCGCAATGTGGGGCAGCGAGTATGTTCGGATTTGATTTATGACGACAACGTCGTGTGTGGATGGTATCTCTGAAGTGGTGGTGGAATCAAACTCAATTCGGATTTTGGATGGACCCGTGCTGGACATCGCTTCGATGAGAAGTGGAATGTGTCGAGACACACGTCCAAGAACGCACTTGTGGGTCCAATCTTCAACTACGAATCAACTGCGAAAAACCAACTTCGCATGCGAATTTAAGGGCATGAGGCTCTTACATCTTGTTTTAGTCATGGTCTCCAATCTCCTTAGGGTCGTTTTGTTCACAATGTTCTCAACTTCCCGGCAAACTGGGAGTTGATCAACTTCCAGGTTTATCGCATCTCGTTATTTAACCGGCGAGTTGAAAATTGATTCTGTTCACTATTTCAATTTGCAGTCTGAAATTTAAAAGTTGTCCAACATTCTCTATTTAAATTTCCCCTGGGATATTTTTGACAATTCACACACACAGAATGTCATACTACGGTGTGTGCGGTTCGTGTGCGCTGTGAGAAGGAGAATTGAGAGGGAACGTCTTCAGGAGAGATAGTGGTTGCATATCTCTACCCTCCATTATCGCTGGTTTTCGGTTGCTGCCGGCATGTTATGGAGAACAGCACAAGTTTCACGACAATGATCCTGTATTAGTTCGAGCACCTCTCAAGGCGGACAAAAAGCATTGAGAGACGAAAACGATAAATGACACACACAAACACCCCATCTCGTGTACACGTGTGAGCGGCAGATACGCCGAAGAAAGAAAAGAGAGAGAGAGCAAAAGCCCCGATTTCCTCCCTCAACTTCTGCTATTTCCCTGAGTTGAGAAAATGAGGAGTTGATAAGCTCATGAGTTGTAATTTGACAGTTGATACCATAAAAGAGAATGAAAGCAAATCCAGAAGTTCAAGAGAAAAATCCCAAAGTTGTGTTAAACTTTTGGTAATCGAAATGACCCTTAGTCTCCTCTTCATGTACTCCATGTCAAATCATCATCGGTCTTGCTGCGTTTTTTTTTTCTTTGTCCACCGACCCAATAGTCCTCCTCCTCACTCTTTCTGTCAGAAAACCGCGGAGAGATCAAGCAAATTTTGAACGACTTTCGAGAATTCTTGTACAGGCGTGAAAGCTCTCATAGGCTGACAGCAGCGCGCGGTCGCATCATTTCTGTCCGACTAAGTGAGTTGTCCGGCCAAGTGAATGAATGGAATTTCAATTGAAGACACACGGTCGTGATAAATTGTCCGCTCCAGGGCATTGTTCTGGGTGGCAGGGGCTTGTGCCTCGACCCTAACGCAACTTAACCACGCTGCCTGGGTTCGATTCCAAAAAAAACTAGTTTTCACGGTCCCACCTCTTTCGAGTCACTAACAATTCACAAAGAGTAATTACTGTCTAAAAAAAGCTTCTCAAACTTGGCCGTTCGGCAAACAATTGGCAAAAAATTGTAGGTCCCTTCCAGTCGTGTGAAAACAAAAGTACGTACAACACGAGTGATTGCTGAGAAACATGGGCCTGGCCCTCTACGAGCTGTAGCGTATTACAGTGAAACTCTCCTTTACGGATACCCCTCCATAAAGGACACCTCTGTTTAAGGACAATCCATCATGGTCCCGTCATGAAGGTATTCGTGTCTGTCTACATAATGGACAGTTGTTATGGTCCCAGGGGTGTCCGCTATAGAGAAGTTTCACTGTTCTTAGCGATTGTCCACCTAAGAGTGTCCCTAATAGGCGCTTTTACTGTAGTAAGATCTCGTTCGGGGCATGGTGCTTCCTTTTGTTGACAACGCTTCCATTCATTTTAGTCGACTTGCCCCGATGTCGTCCTAGTTTCTGAGAGTCTCACAACTTGGTCCATAAAGTGCTAGAAGATTGTGGCATTTTAAGTCAAAGACGACGTCGTCATTCAACGTTCCTTGCCCAACCGTTGTTCCCTAGATAGATAAGACGTGAAGTCTGTAGCGACTGCTAAGGAACTGCCAACATCGTGTACATATCCATATACTTGTTGAGCGATATTGCACGAGGAATAAAAACGACCCCTTTCCTTAATCCTTTGAAACAGCAACGAAAACTACTCTCTTAAGCGAAAGAGAAAGTGACCAACGATCGTGTTAAGCAGAAAGGATTGCCATGGCAAAAGTCCATGGATCGCCTTCAATTCTTAACGAAAACAAAACAATCCGATACAATTGTGACTCCACAGAGAGTTGACTTCACTCATCGTCAACATTGAAGGCGTCCCCGACTAGTCCATGAACGCCCAGACCGCCTTTCCTTCTCGCTAACCTTAGATCGTTCCACTCCTCTCCCTGAGAGCAGTTTTCCTATTATTTAAGTGAGAAAATGAAATTGGTAAAGGTCGATGACTTTATATCTCGCGTAATAAAATTACCATCTGGCACTCCACTAGGTAGTCGCCTGGGTCCGCTGCTATTAAATTTGTGTTTTAAGCGATGTCAACGGAATACTCAAATTCTGTGATGTGTTAACATACGCGGCCGACTTAAAATTGTATTCACGTATAAATAGTGTAATCGACTGCATTGGCTTTCAGTCGGACATCCACAGATAATCGGAGTTGAACATTTTTAGGCGTAGTGAGAAGGTGCAACGACTCCTGCGCTGTTCAATACCCCTCTTGTCTACGAGTTTACCCTTATGATGGATGCATGGCATACCTGATCATTTTTAGGAAATGTTGCGAATTTAGTCGATGGATAATGTAAGAGTTGGTTGAATGACAAGACGAAGACGATCAGAGGATTTCCATTCACCTGCTCTGATAGCATTGGGACCTCCCTTGCTATGTTCTGACTGAGAAGACGGACAGTTGCTGCATATCACTTCAATCGATAAGCATCATCGCGCTGTGAACATAGCTTTGTATCCAATTTTGTGTACAGACTTCAAGAGTGTTTCGTTGTCAATGTGAAGGCCAAGGACGATATCAAGGTTACTCTGTCCCCTTGATGGACATTTCGTTCAAGTCACCAAAACAGGTTTAAATCTACGACACAGAATTCAACGACGGCAACTAGCAGTGGTGGTGCTCTTGTGACTATCGTCCAGCTTTCGAACTAAAGCATCGTGTATCGTTTTTGGTCCTTCGAGCCAAATTGCCAAACCAAATGACAGTAGTTGCCGCTATAAATGACGTGTCGTCAGTTCACCGGGCACAACTAAAACTCAATTGCGATTGCTGGGAAGACAATAGTCTTCGACTCCGAACCAGTGGGACGACGCAATAGAAGACGCCCACGAAACAAGTGGCACACAAACGGGCAGAAGGACCTCAACCAACTTCGCGTGCGAAATTGGAGGCAGCTGACTAAAGATCGTGCCAGCGGCTGACGCTTTTCGGTTTAGGCCTAGGTCCAGTGAGTAGAAGAAGATTTTTTCATTACTGTGACATCGTCATTCTCGCTCAACTCCTTAGCATTTTCTTCATTTTCTATATTTGTATTCCTCATTGAGCTTGCTGCAGCTACGTTTTGTTCACCTATCCATAGAAATTCATAATCAAGGCAAATTGTGATACGAACATATTGTTATTTCGGGACAACAAGCAACTCACATCTTTCGAGAACTTTATTACAAGAACCATAAAATGGACTATGGTTCCAAAAGTCAATTTAAATAAAACAAGTTACAATGTTATTTTGATTTCGATTACATTTGCCTTCCAATGTATTGCTCAGATCGTATGGATGGAATATGAGATCATTCGGCGCCCGTTGTGTGGGTCTGAGCGTCGACTCCTACGAATTTGAACCAATGGTGTCTAGGTTCAATTCCCTCAAACAGTAATAACAGTCTGACTAGAAAAAGCTTCTCAAACTTGACCGTTCGGAGTCACTGCCACTCGTGAGAGAAGAATAGCACGCAGAATAAGAGTGGTTGGTGTTGGCCCTGGTCCTCTACTAGCTGTAGCGCCGCAATATTATTATTATAAGATGATTCGAATGTCTTCTGACAAAGAAATTTTTGACGATTTTTCGACTTAATTGCACAGCGTGACTAAATTTCCCCTTCAAGCGCGGATTGTGTGTATGAACGCGATCTTTTCAAAACCAATCCATGAGAAGTCGATAAACAAGAATCCACCAGATTCTCACATCACCAAACACACAAGATAATATTTTCGGAAAATTTTCCTTGGATTAAAGCCAAAATGGATGGTGTTGTCTGCTAAGTGGCATCGTCTTGTTGAAGCCACATGTCATTCAAACGAATATCTTGAATTTGAAACCGAAAAGATTAGATTGGCACAGCGATTAGAGTTGACACCGATGCTTACATCTTCTTGCCTTGGAGTTGTTGGAAGTATGGGCCAATGACGCCACAGACCGAAGCATACAGTCCTTCTTGTCAAAGTAATGGTGCTTCGATTTCCAATTTCTCCATCCCAGTAGACCAGTGAAAAATTAACACAATTGGAAAAATGGCTGAAATTTCAACCACCGACGCTCAGGTTGATCCGTTCGGCGAATGTTCTACACATTCCGTGGTCAGACGGGCTCAATTCCGGTGCACGAAAGTCCCGGAAATTAAGTCTCTGGGAACTAAGTCTACTGAGGGACTTGGTTCCCAAAACCAAACAAGGTTGGAATTAATTCCAAAAAAAACTGTGTGCTCTTAATTTCCTCTAAATGTGAAATAAAATTCCACTTTTAAAACGACTATTTCAATCGTCGTTTTTCCAATTTTAATGTTAGCCTGTTAGAAAGTCTCGTGCATTTAAAGCACGAGTAGGGTGGTGCGCTTCGCTCGCTAACTGGATGGACAGGGTTTAACCCGCTAGGAGTATGTCAACAACAGCAAGGCAGCCGCCTGCTGCCTTATCAAAGTGGACTTACTTCCCATTTAATGGAAACAAAGACCCCCAGTGGATTTAGATCCCTGCATCCTCAATTCCTGAGTGATTTGAATTTAATTAGAGTGCAAATGGACTTCTAAGTGTCTAAATAAAAGTCCTCTTCAACACTTTCACTAATGGCATCCATATTTCCTTTAGGTCGTGCATTTCTCTGATGGATAGGCCTTAGGACATTTGTAACAGAGCCAATCCCATGGTTTTTTTTGTACAGTTTTGATTAGAGTACGTTTATATGTTAAGCATAACCCACTCACAATGCCTGTCTACGAGCCCACTAAAAAGTCACTATTTCAGCAGTAATCCTTCAGCATTTCAATGCGCCTAGCGATTACTAAACCAAATTCATTGTAAAATGGCAAACCTTAAACTGAACAGTGTCAGTCTCAGATGACAGTTACTTTTGACTGGGGTGACTGAAACTGTGATGACAAATCCGGACCACGAACTGAATGAGTCTGCATTCACAAATCCAAATTAAAAAGGTGCACTTTCCAAATTTCGCTTAGTCATTCAAATAATTTGGTCAGGCAGCGCTACTATCCTCTTGTCTCGATGTCCATCGCTCCTGTTAACTTGGTTCGCTTTGTACTCTTGGTGCTTTTTTTTTAATGCACTACACTGAAGTACTCTGACTCAAAAACTGGTCCATCCACAAAGCAGCAACCTACATTTGCTGGAATTTTTTGGGCTCAGTAAGAAACAGCAGGCACTACATAACCAGCTCTCACCTCATTAACAAAGAATATGCTGAAGGGCCAAAGGCGGGGCAGTGTTAGAGGAAGTGCGATGCAGTATCGTCATCTTCTTCACAGGCGTCGTAGGTCATAGTGGATCGATGATCGATCAGGTCAATCACACTTTGACATTCGTCGAAGGTGTAGCGGCTCGTCTACAGTCTTTTCTATCAAGAGATAACAAGAATGCCGCGAATTTGATCATGTGCTTGGTCTGTTTAGACCCTGGAGATTCTTGCCACCTCTGGTTGTGCTCTCTAGAGGTCCAACCCTTGATGGAAGCCCTATTGCCGGTAGCCCCAACGCAGGTTCAGGTCCTGAGAGTACCTCTTCCTGATCCATGTCCAAGATCATCGCAAGATCATCGGCGATGTCAATTTTCGTGATCCCATGGTGGCCCGGGATCTAGACAAGTCTTAAACTTTAATTCCTGAACGAAGTGGCTAAAGGGTTGAACACGGCCTAACACCAAGTTTTAATAATTGTTACATTTTGCACTTCGAGCACTTCTGAACATTTAGTGCATTTAACCCTTTCTGACTAGATTTTCTGTTAAATCCCGAAATTTTGATCAACTATCAGTCAAACCAGGCAGCTCCGAATCAGAAGGCGGCCTTTACACGATCTACAACGAGAGTATCGCATTTTAGACAATTGTTCAAAATTTAACAAGCACTGATCATACATTTCCGGAAAATTGTGCACGACTTACTTTCTTCCGACATTAAAGTTCAAAATGCTGATTAGTCTAGACCCGACACGTGCCCTAAACCCTAAAACCTCCACGACACAGATGGGATCGTCGAATTACATATTCGTTAAGGTCTGTCAAGAAAGCAGCGCCATTACACATGTCCAGCCGATCGGTGATTGCTGAAAGATCATGAATTTCTTTAAATTGTCTACCGCGCCTGACTACACAAATCGTCCGATCATTAAGTAACAGCGTGCGTGGATCTAATGAATTTACAATTGCGGCGAAGTGATCGAAGTGATGATGATTGTTAAAACATAATTGGAATGTTCTCCTCGACTCTGGGCATGCATCACAGCCGGCGATGAATTTTAATTCGTGTGTAAGGCCTTCTTTTTGGCATGCCGCTCCACCTCATAGACCTGATTGTAGATACACTTTAAAGTGAAATCGAATGATTTTGACGACGGATATTCGACGAAGAAAGTTTTTGTTTTTGCGCAAAAATTTTATAGAATGATTCATGAGAGAGAGAGGAAGGAGCTAAGTTTTGACCCTTAGAGATTGGGGCTTCTAGAGCAGAAGTGTCAAATTTCATTCAACATTTTGACAATTGTTGCTTCAGGTCTTAGACAAATCAGTGAAAACAATATTTTGACAATTTGATCTTTTCTTTTCCAAGTTGAGGCTAAAAAATTGAGACGAGGTTAGGTTAGGTTGAAGTGTGAGTGTATATCCTGTCCCCTTTCATACCTTTGCTTTCTTAAGAGCTCCCCTCCCATGCAGCTCTTTTCAGAGTTGTATTGAGGGTTATAGGCTTCTGTTGTAGAAGAGCCAGTTTCCTTGACGAATCTGAAAATGAGAGCTGGTTCTCATCACATCAATTTCTCCTCTGACATTAGGGGCTTGCCCAGACTTATAGAGACCTTCTTCTGAGGCTCCTAGTTTCCTTAAGGTGCTCCCTGAGTTTACAGTGCCCTGTTAGGCTACGAAGGTAGTTCTTGTTCATTCTGATACATGCCTCAAGCCCCATCCGGTTAAGTTTAACCAAGAGTTACTTGGTCTGTTTCATGCCATGAGCGTAGTGCCAGGCTTCTGCCCGGTTTCTTCTTTCTAGTTTCCCGAGCTCTTCCTTGACGACATTATTTCCTACAGCACAGATGGATTCGAGGTCTATAAAAGGTTCCAATGCTCCTTTCCTAGTCAGGGAGTTGGCCGTTTCATTGCCCTTGATCCAGCGGTGTTTTAATTTGTGCTACTTCTGCTCAGCTTCTTAAGATTCTGTGGACATTCCCACGCAAGCTTGGACTTGATGATATAGGAGTTTAGTGACAGGATAGCGGGACGACTATATCGTAGTCGGTAAAGTTCCTGTAAAGATTGATTTGAGCGAATCTGTCTGTGGCATAGACCTCGGCTTGAAAGATACTGATGCGTTTGCCCATGGGTTCATAGTACATTGTCCGGGGTCCAACTACTCATGTTCCTTCATCTGTTCTTGATCCATCCTTATACCATTTTACTGTATTGGTGATCAGTCTGTGGACTATGGATTCATTGCTCCTTTTTACATTAAGGCCAGCATCGGCCCATTGTGTTATCAAGTGAATCTGTAAATGCCTACTTTCCAAGCCAGTTAATTCGTTTAGTACAGCGAAAGAGGTGGCTGACTTATGCAACTTAGCTCAGCCAAGTTCTGGAGGTAGTAGGCTTCCAGAAGTCTATATTCACGGGATGAGAGAGCACTGCAGGTGCAAGTCAAGTGATCGATGATTTCTTCCTCATCCGCGTCTCTGCAGCAGTCTGCAGAATTCGTTGAAAGCAAGGCCTAGTCTAGAGGTTTGAGTTCCAATGGCCAAATACTCTGTTATAACGCCAATGACTGTTTTAGGAATCGGCCTCTTCATTGTGATAAGTCTAAATGATCGCTTAGGGTCGAGCGTAGACCAGAGTCGTATCCTGTGCCTGTTGATCATTCTATAAATTCGGAACTAGCTTGTAATGACAAATCTAAGCCTAATTTTTTAGAAATTCCCATAGCGTCCAGAGTTTGAATTGAAACATTGCATTGCAAGTACGATAGATCTTTTGTGCACAATTTCCTAATCTATGATT
Source organism: Eristalis intricaria (assembly GCA_964034865.1). Classification (NCBI taxonomy): domain Eukaryota; kingdom Metazoa; phylum Arthropoda; class Insecta; order Diptera; family Syrphidae; genus Eristalis; species Eristalis intricaria. The sequence continues at coordinate 76,808,877 of OZ035874.1, forward strand.
TTAAAGGTTCTTTGTGAAGTTTGATAATCTCGCTGGATGGAATGTCCTGATAATCTGTTCTTGTTAAGGTGATTCTGGTCGTTATTTTATATCTGGTTGGTATATCTTCCATGGTTTCCTTTGATTGTCAACCGTTTCGCCAGTTTTCCGAGCTGCTGTGTCCTATTTTACGCAGTAGGTTAGGTAGAGGGACTGTTAGTGCATTCACCAGCACACGTAGACCAAAATGGTCCATTGTGATACCCAGAGTTCGACTACTACCACCGATTAACTACTCCAGTAATAGTGCCGTTAATTTGATCCCAATGGCAAATGGTGACTGGACCAGATTTGAAAACCAGATGAGAGCATACTAACTTTGCTTTTACTGGGATTCGAACCGGGGACTCCGCTAACCAGGAGTAGGCACTCTACCAACTGCACCATCCAGTCGTCTTAGGCAGTAAGTGTGCCAAACAGTGTCCTTAGGTCAGAATTGTTTGGATTTAGGACCTCCTCTGAGTTGAAGTTTGTAAGTCCGTCCTGGGTCGCCGTGGTGTAGTGGGTTAATGCGTCTACTCCTACGAAGAGGGTGCCAGGTTCAATATCCGAATTTACAACCTTTCATAATTCATTCAGAAGTGAAACCCTCTTTCGAGACACTGACAATGCAAAAAGAGTATTCCTGTCTAGAAAAAGCTTCTCAACTTCGCCGTCGGAGTTAGTTGGCATTAAACTGTAGGTCTCATCCATTCGTAGAATAGCACGCACGCACAACACGAGTGGTTGCTTGCTGAGCTCCGTCTCGGACTGCCATATTCTGTCTCAACTGTTCCAGTATTGAATGCGGTATTTATTTGATCAGTTGTTTAAGTGTTGTTTCCTGGCAATGTTTTTAAGTCCATGAAAAGGGAAAAGTAAAATAAAAGAAGTACTTGACCGGTCTTTGATTTGGACATCTGCCTTTTCACTGTCCTAGTGGTCTTCATTTCCTGGGACCCATATCAGTCTTAGCCTGTCTTTGCCAGCGTGTTAAGTGTTTTGTGACAGCGTTCAGAATCAACGTTATTTCGATACGATTTGCTTGACAACCGCTCTTCGTAGGCGATATTATTAATGTGAACGCTCCATGCTACAAATCCGCAGAATTTTATTGCGGCAGACAAAACATTTTGACTTTTCGGCATGCTTGTTCTTCTTGGTAGTTAGGTGTGAACACATGTTGTACAATGGCAGTACAATAGCATTCATTTCTGATTAAGAATAAAATATGCGCTTAAAAATAGGCATAAATAATATTGGCTTAATGGTTGATATTATATAGAATAGAAAGGTTTGGAAAATAACAGTGAACAATACACAAATAAAGTTTTAGTGAAAAAGAGTTATGAAATGTTATAATTCCACTTATTGTGCACTTAGCAGTACGGGTGCTAAATCTAAGATCTGAACAAACTCTTCGTGTTTCCAAGTGTTTTAGAGTTGTGGACAAACGTTCACGAGGTGTAATAAACGTCTCTTAAAGGTGTGAACTTTCTTTTGATATGAGGTCTAATTCTCCTTTCAAATTTCATAAAATTACTCCAAATCTCTTCTGTTTTATGCAAGGTATCACCCCAATCTAGCTTTATCTTCGTTCTAACTTTTTCCGCACTTTCCAGTATTTTATCTACATACAGTGGGGTTAAAAGAAGTATTACACAGATAGCCGACTTCAAAGCTGATTGCCCCCTAGTCCATCGACGAAATTGAGTGCCCTTTTGACAGATATTCATGAATTTTTGACGGTTACTTGCGAAATAAAGTAAATGCCGTCTTCTGATTGGTCCATTGGACAGTTGTCAAAAATGTTTAAGGGCAAGAGAGGGAGAATTTGGAAATCTCTGTAATACTTCATTTCTGGTGGGAAGAGTCGAATTGTCACGGGATACCATAATTTGTTCGATTTAGAGGGAGTTTGACTTTAAAAGAGTTCACTATGTTTACCGATAGGAGTGTGTAGTGAACACTTCGAAGTTTCTCTGAACACAGTCATAGACTTTCATTCTTCAATCTTCTGTGAAAGCTAGACACGAATTTGTCGATAAGCAAATCGTATCGACAAATTGTTGAGTTTGAACGCCGCACTTCCAAGACAGCTCTGTAGTTGAATTTGAAGCTTGAAAGGATTTCAAGGCCTACCTAGCATCTGATCTTACATACGTTGTCTTATTCAGATCCGTGTGTTCATGTGGTGGTGGTGTGGTAACCGACTTAGCGTCGATGGTGGCTGCTATCGATGCTCTGTTAGAAGCGATACAGCTCGTCGGTCGATTTCATTGAGAAGTTTAGCAGATTAGCGCTAAGCGGAGTTTCTCTGATTTCTGGTTGCCTCGTTAGAATGGCTGCTGATGTCAACAAGCCATCTAAGCCATAGTTGTAAGGCTTCTTGTCACTGACTGCTACTGCTTATCTATCGAAACCGAGGGAACTGCGATCTTGAAACAGTTTTGCAAGAGCTTCAAATTTAGGCCACATTTAATTTCATGGAGAAATTTTCACAAATCCCGCATCAAATTTGGAACAAAGTTCCATTTCCACCAAACTGGAGTCGTGGGGCTTAATTAATCTTCTCGAAGCCTTTGAGGTTTCGCCATACATTTTGACGGACTCGAAATCTCGCGCTTTCGGTGAAAGCTAGTTGAGACCCCCATTAGGGCATCCATCCGGGAGACGTAGCCAAAACAAATTTCACAACTTGAGCTAGCAAATAATATACCAAAAATATACGCATTCTCTATCGCTTCTTCCGAAATCTTAGACTACTACTTTTCACGTCCAGACCATAATTTGAATGCCTTAAGCAGCAATAGCTAACTTCTTTGAATCGTTGCTACATCAAATTTGGTACACAGGTTTTGAACAGTTGAAATTTGATAATAATCTGATTTAAATACAAATTCGAACTTACTACACCGAAGCTGCATCGTCATCATAGTAATCTTCTGACCCACATGAGCCACTAAAGTGGTCGTTGAGGAAAAGTACGTACGAGAGATCTCCAAGGCAATCTTTCGTCCGCCAAAGACTGTAACGTATCAGGAGTTATTCCCAATTGGGCTTAGCGAGTTTATGGACTTGGACCAAACACCTCGTCTTCGGTCTTACAAGCGGTTGCCTTCGAAGCGAAACTCGTGATTATGGGGACATTCGTGCCATTTAACCAAACCATCGAAACATAGCCTCTTTCGCCGGAAGAAACAGATGCTCAGCATTGAGTCCCTCGCGCACTGCCTTGTTTCTCACCCTATTCCAGCGCGTAACTCCCACAAATGTACGACGAACGAAACTCATCTCAGCAGCTTGTATTCGTGAGCTTATTCCTTCGGTCATTGCGTAAATTTCATTATCATAGGTGACATCGGGGCTCCAATATCAAATACCTTTTAGAAAGCCTGAGACCTTTGAGTTCAAATCTTAAGGCCTTGCTTGAAACTGAAACATCGTTAGGTGCTAAAAGCTGATCTTGTCAGGTGGAGCATCCAAAATCTCCCAAAATAGTCACCGGTCAAGGCATTCCGGATAAACAAGCCCACAAAACCTTCACAAGCACTTTATTCCCACAGCATAATAATATAATCCGAAAGAAATTCAACTGCACCCCAACTACTCGCTGATCCAACTTTCGCCTGCATTCCTCACATGCCATCTGAAGAAAATCAGCTTCAACAAAAGCAAGCAAAAAAATCAACCACAACAAGCTCGCTAAGATCCCATGTGTCCCACAACCCACGACGGATGTTCCTTTCTCGTTCTCGCACTCTCTCTCTCTCTAATTCCCTTATGATTCCAAGCATCTCCTCGTGACGAGCGTTGATTGAATTCCATCATACGCCAGCTGTCGCATTGTGGAACGCTCTATTTATGTATGCATTAGGCACAATCTGCAATTTTCTCCACTCCTTATCCAGCATAACATTGAAACATTGAAGCGTCCAACTTTGGACGTGTCGACCGGCTTCTTTCCATCCGGCATCGCGTTCAAATTGAGTCTTTCAGCTGTGTCTTGCGACTTTTCTGCTTCTCTACTGACCCACTGGCCACTGGCCGTCACCGGCTGGGGCGTGGAAGGTGTGTTAGTCACTTGCTGGTAATTAGGTGAGCACAATCCGCTTCTTTCTCAACCTCAACCAGCGGGGCGATGTTCGTGTCACTGGCCGGGAACTACATGCACCGAGTGTCATTCCGGTTGTTGTGTGTGGTAGAGACATTCCTTCGAGCTGCACTAGATGCAGTGCTAATTGCAACCAGGCCATTGCACTTCTTTCACCAGGCGTGTGTGTGCTTTAATTGCCCGTCTTTCTCTTTCACTCTTGGCTGACACTCTTTCCAGGTGCAGTAGCTCATTGAGTTGACGTATTGTTCCGCTACTTTACAAACAATTATGAATGTCATCAAGTCATCTTTCCGTTTCTTGTGCCTGTGCCAAGATGTTTCTGTAACGCGAATCGGTACGACTAACGTAATCGTGTGATGATGACTTGTTGTCATGCGATTGTCTTCTGTCACGGTGGCAGGTAGAATTAGCCAATAAGGCTGTCTTGCATTTGCAGACAATCATCGCTTGCTGGCAGATGGTGTTCCACTCGAAACGGGCCAAGAAGACGAGTTCTTTGTGTCGGTTTCATTAATGTGGCGACATTTGTTGCGTTACTTTGGCAAGGAAATGGTTTTGTAAGCATGTCAAGTGACAGATGTGATACGTGCGTGGGAGGCGATGGTCGCAACAAACAGCGGGTAGAACGATGAAGATAGAGGAGGGAACAATGCATAAAATAGATTTATGTTTTAATGTGCACGATCACAGCGATGTCAATCATTTGACAAGGCATTTGTCACGCTTTCTTTCCAGTTGCGTTTGACGTGTGCTGTTGAACTAAACGTCATTCACGTCCTCTGCATCACATTGCATTGTTAAAAGAAGTCCGTCAGCATCGTTCAGCAAGGCAAGCGATGAAAATGTTCCAATACTGCACCGGCTGTCACTCATAGTGAGTGGTGAGTGAGTCGCTCCAAAGAAATTTATGGCGTTTCGCAGGCCCAATTGACGTAGTTTTCAATGTCACGGTCACCGAACAGAAATTAGACGGATTTAGAGAATCTTAATGTCACAGTAACCACAAACCACGCCAAACAGAGGCTTAGCCGTTATCCAGTCAATAACTGTCAAAACAGAATACACCAGTCAACTATTTTCTTAGAATCTCGCAGCTTGAGACTTTAAATAAAAATAATCCATAAAAGATCAATACCAATAATATCAAAAACTCAAATGAAACTGAACTTGACCTGCCAGGCAGTCAACAGTTGTCAAAATGGGACACTTTGTTTCACTTTTTCTTTTCACTGAGCTAGAATCAAACGAATCTATAACCCAAATGTCCAGGCCACTAGAATCCACTTAAACCGATGCTTATCTGTCACCCAGTCAGGAGCTGTCAAAACCGGACACATTGGTAAACTATTTTCCTTGGATCCCAGGAGTTTGATGTTTCGCCGGTTTTGATAGAACTCAAAGGATCTAAAGATCATCAGATCAGCTTTAAACACTATCAAACTTGACCTGTCAGTCAGTCAACAACTGTCAAAATTGGACGCAACTGGACAGATGTCCACTTTGAAATCACCAATAACTCAAACAGATCGAGTTCAATTAGAAAGCAACAAAAACTAAGATAAAACTTAGTTTGAACTGTCAGCCAGTGAACAACTGTCAAATCTAGACATGTTCATCCACTTTTCTCTTGTATTTCCGCAGTTTGAAAATTCGCAGCATACTGTTCTAGAGAACATCAAAATCAAAGCAAAAAAGAATCAAGTCACACTGGCAGTTAATCAGCACACTATCCGCCGTCAAAACACATGGTTCTCAATTTCACTTCGATTTCACGAGCCCAAGGTGATGCAGGTGTTCGGAGAACTCATATCAAACCGATCTTAAAAACCTCAAAGTCAAAGCAACAAAGAATGAAGTAAAAGAGAGCTTTAACTGTCAGCCGCTAGCACAACGCTTGGCTCACTTTTGTTGAGTTTGATATGACGCAGATTCCACAGAACTTAAATCAAACTCATCTAGAGACCACCAATACGTAAATATGAAAGACACAAATCGAACTGTTAGCCAGCCAACAACTGTAAAATCTGGACACTTTGCCATTGTTTCTCTTTGTTTTACGATGGCCCAAAAGCCTCAGATCCCCGAGAACAAAACAAATCGAGATCAATGTCAAAGCAAACAAAAACTTAAATGAAACATACCTTCAACTGTCAACACTTGGCCACTATTTTTGTCTATTTTACGAAGGCCCAGAAGCTTCAGATTTTCATTTTCAAATCCGCAAGAACGAAACAAATCGAGATCAATGTCAAAACAAACAAAAACTCAAGTGAAACAGAGCTTCAAATGTCAGTCAGCCAAGCACACACAACTCAAAATTGCCCCCGTAACAGTTGTGACAATCGACAAATAAGATGTTTACAAACCCTGAGCCTTCTCAATAATTGACTGCCATTAAAGGTTGACTTCTCGTACCGAACTTTCAATCGTCAATCGTCAGCGCATTGCCACACAGTCTCTCACTTCTAGTTCCAAATTCCACACACGTTCCACCCCGCTCGCAGACGTGATCAGTGATTAACTTGTGCGAGGTAATTCGCGTCCTTAACGGAACTCACGATCGCGTTAAATTACATCAAATTGCGAGTGCGCGATGTGCTTATGAATAATTACCCATCGACGCACTCCGAAACGTGACGGGGAAACCGAAAATTTCGGTATCAAGTGTACACGCATTCAGGGGAGTCTCGGTTCCTTCTTGGTATTGGCACGAGACATGCTGCCGCGCACACATGACGCACCCCGTCGCTGATGTAACAAGTGTATCGAAAAATAATTGAATTTCCCATTCATCTGTGTCAAGCAGACGTTATGCCATGACCTACGTGCGCCACAACGCTGTTGTGTAAATCGATTGAAGACACTTGACACAAGTGCTGCCACCAAATGCACTTCAAAAGAATATTAAGTAAATCCATCATCTCGGATGGACGGACATGATCGATTTGTCAAGGAGAAAGAGAGAGATTGTATGTGTCTCTGAAGGGGACGCAGCTAATCACTTAGATACTCTGCATAATTACCGTCGCCGTGCCGAATGTCTGCGCCGGGTTACATTCACTTGGCAGAGCACAGCTTCGTTGCATGCACATCTGCCGGATGAAGAAGGATGCGATTGTGCTTGGCAAAGTGAAAGGAAGGCGCTGCACGTGAACGCAAGCTTACGCCGCTCCGACGCCGCACCGCTATTGCAGTTGTTGCATAAGAGCTAATCACGATGAGCAGGACGTTGAACGGGTTCATTTCGACGAATTCGGTGTGCCAGTGATTTCCTATGGCCACGTAATGAGTGCCAGCCGCAGGAAAGTTGTAGGAAACCTACATGGGTGAACCGGAGACAGTCACAGACAGCAACGACGACGCTTCCTCAACCCAACGGAATGGCATGGCATTTAATTAAGCAATTTCCAACGGACTGCCATTTGATTTTTCACGCATGCCGCGTTGCACATGCTGGTTGAGGATTTGGTGCGGCCACCTCATCATCCAGACACTGACTTTCTCCGCTGTCAGTCGGCTCCATCGACTGTCGCTCGGCAAATTTGCATTTCGCGATGTTCCATCCATCCGCAGAGGTGCCGGAAAACGTACGAACGTGCACCCCAACGAGGAACGAGTGTCTGTTTGTACAGATGACGCATGCGTGACGAATTAGATATGTATCTGCTTTTGTTACCCTGCTTAGCCGTCGCGTCGGCCGGTATGCTGGTGTACCCAGCCAACTGTTTTGTTCTCGTTTCGAGGCGTGATGATGTAATGCAACGCTGTCCCAATAGACACATGTTGAGATGCTTTTCATCACTCTTTTGAGGCGTACATGCTTCGGCCATTATCGGAATGAAGTATCGCTTGATCGATTTTGTATTGCAATGCAGTCCACAATTGAGCAAGGTTCATTTGATCCCACGAATGAGTGGTGGATTTTTTATTTGCTTTGCCAACAATGACGGGGAGAGGTCTTGGGATTGCCGTCATAAGTCTAGATTACCCTGGATTGGTGAGGCGATCCTCAACGAGGTATTCCATGTGGATCTTTTAAGGTGACAAGTTTCAGATCCCATGAACTCCGGCACGATCGGGTCATCAAATTCTGCTCAATCAGTGACTTCGTAGAACTCCCAAACAGCTCTTGCGGTTCGCTGTACCGTTTCCTTGTAGGCTTCCAGTTTCGTTCTTGCCGTCAAATATGTGATTCTTTGTCAGTGGAACCCATTATATCAGTGACAGCTTCCATGATGTCTTTCTGCCCACGCCTCCCTTATGCTCATAGATTTGCGTCTTCAGAAAACCCCGGGTCGCATAGCACAAACTCGATGTCCTGTTCACATCATCTCGACAGGCCCTCGAATCAATCGCGCAGGATTTCCAATGTGCCGTGATCTGTGTGGAACGTATATCCCACCGCGGCGCCCAGTTGAAACCACATGTCGTTGGGGTCCATGTCGGTCAAAACAAGTTGGTAAACATCAATCTGTAGCGCTCACCGTAGACGGTGATGACCTGAGCAAGGACTTTCTCAAAGAAACATGGACAGGGTCGTCGTGCCAGCACAAAATCTGCATCAGTGACTTTTTCGGGATTTGGACCAAATTTGACATTTTTGTCGGTGGACGTACACATTCATCCAGAAATGAGTCTCTCGGTATGACGATTATGGCGACCTGAAAATCGGTGAAGCACGCTTACCGTTTCACGAACAGAACACCCATTTTGAGAAAACAATTTTATCACCCTTACGTGTTGTTGAACTCTATATCCGTCCATATTGATTTGGCAAAACAGTCTGAATTAATGTCATCCAATTTGACAATTGTCCTTTCAACAATATGGCCGCTATCAACTGTCAAAATTCAGAAGTACCTATTAGAAGAACCTTTAGGAACAGGCATCTTTGAACTTAGGCAGACTTTCTGGGAGACACGATCGACAAATATCTTAGCGGTTCATTGCGTCGTATTCTTTCTAATTTTCATTAATTTCATTTTCAGTTATTACCTCTGTACAGCCAAAAGAAATGATCTGAGTGAAATGTTCGGGCATACAAAATATTAGCGGGCTATAAGACGTTGATCGCAATAGGCGTGTTTTTTTGAGATAATGAAACAGCACAGTAAATGAAACCTCGAAAAAACGCTCTTTTCTCAGGTTCACTTTTTTGTGTCAAAAGTTGGTTCATGACCTTGCTTTACATCCGTGACAATTTGGCTAGACGTCATAATTCAAATAGTTTTGCCAGTGGGTTGGCAATGTTTGTACAAATAAGATTTTATTCGCTTAAGGCGTTTGTATATTGAGCAGAGGATGGGTAATAAATTGAGGTAATGCGTAAAATTCGACTGTTTTTTCAAGAATTTTTGTCAGCGACATCTATGATTCAGTTGTGTGATCTGAGACGCCACACATGTTTGCGATTATTCAACGTGCAAGCTTGAGTAGAGCCTGCAGGCAGAATTATCTTTCAGTAAAAGTCGGTGCTGTTGTTGCTTTGCGTTGAAATGTTCCTACTCAGCTTTCTGAGTACACATCTCACGAAAACACGCCTGCTGTGATCAACATGGTTAACTTTAGAGCAGGGAACGGTCAGGTTGGTTGAAGTCTGGTAGCTTAGTTCGCAGTAACTAAGTTCACCAGATTGAGCTCATTTTTGAAGATGGTGTCGTGGAGTATGAGTTTCCGATGACCTTAGCAACGATGTCCTCCTTAACCAGTTTGACTTTGAATTCTCTAACAGAGATCTTAGTATCGAAGATGAGAGACTGATCGTATGTTGTTTTTTGAGATAGGAGAAGTCACCTTTGTCCACGTGATCATTAGCATGTCGGGCTGAAGGCGATTGGTGCTAGGCACTTGCATTAATAATCAAATTGTTATATATGCAGTTACCCCAGTCACTCACTCTAATCATAAGCTCTGCCTGGTTGTCGCTTGAACGACGTCTGCCCAAAAGGACAGTTCAACATGCCCCCTGAAATAGACACTTTTTGTTTGGGTCAGAGATTAGGTTAGGTAGTTGGCTGCTGTGAACTTAGACCATATTGGTCCATTGTGATACCCATAGTCAGACTACTACTGACTCCAGTGATAGTGCCGTTAATTTGATCCCAATGGCAAATGGTGTCTGGACCAGATTTGAAAACCAGATGAGAGCTTATTAACTTTGCTTTTACGGGGATTCGAACCGAGGACCCCACAAACTAGGAGCAGGCTCTCTACCAACTGCGCCATCCAGTCGTCTATATTGGTTATCCTCGATCAAAAAATTCACATCTAAATAAGCTGCTCTCTCTCTCATTCTCTCTCTCTCTCTCCCTCTCTCTTTCAAACACCTCACCGTAGTAGATGTCACAGTTTGTCATGCTCCCACTCAACCCGGCACATTCCATGCTACTTGCTGGATTAGATTATGACTGGTCTACGCGAGTCATTTAGCTGCACCTAGTCTATCAAGGCAACTCTTCTCCAATGAACAATTATTCTCTTTTATCCGTTTGCTAGAATCTTCAACAGGAAATACGACCATTTCGCAAGCAGTTGGTGATGGAGGTAACCTTAAGCAGGCCATACACAGCACGCTTGTGAGCGCACTTTGGAGTGTCCCATTTTGCCAACCACATCTCACTTCTCATTGACATTTTACTCACACAGTGTGGCCTCCAGAAATCGATCTCCGATTAAGCCCTTTTACCTGAAACACTTCAGTTCACACCGACACAAGTGTGCTGTTTATAGGCCACTTTGCACACAACCCTACCAAACTGAGAAGTTCTACTGCAGTAAGGATGAGTAAAACGACGGAGTGTAAAACGATATAATCAACAATCTGATGTTACTCTCTGATGAGTGGAGGGTGCAGAGTGGGTATAACGACTCGGAATGGCAAGCATTGTGAACCATTTTTTGAAAGTTGGAGTCTCTGTCCGTGATCAGCGGCTCGAGATATGTGGTGTTATGAATATAGAATTTATTTTCTGGAAAAGAACCCCCACCTTTAGCGTAGGCTCCCACTGTCACTCTGTCCATAATTCCGCTTCAGACTCAGGGGTTGGCAAGGGCTGCATTACTCCAATCATCATCTTCATTTTATGACCCAAATGATTCTCTATAGGGTTTATGGGGCGTAAAGCACGCACGAGAGGTCGCGAGGCTACTCGATCGCCCGCCATTTACCTCTAACTCAACAGGAATTATGCTCAAGCGTAAACATCTCGTTTTTGGTTTGCCAAGTGGTTGCCTACCTGATGGAATCGTATTCAAGTCACTCCTCAATATTGAGTTTATTGGACACTGGCGTGTTTCTCACTCCATCCTGGCGAGTAACTGCCAAAATGTCATGACCATAGGTTGGAATAAATACTTTGTTGAAAGTCGCTAATGTGACTTTGATACCAACCTCCTTTCCCAGATCTTCAAAGCTGTTTCAAAATATACCCAAAATGTACAACCTCACTCGTGAATAAGACTCCGAGCCACTTAAACTTGCGCACTTGCTTTAAACGGGACTCCACTTACACTTACAGAGTGCATTGAATAGTCGTTCTGGATATTACAATACCCAATGAATTGTCCACGCTAACCATCATCCCAGCGTCAACATATGCTGCCACAAATCTAACGAGTATGAGCTGGAATTCCGTCTGGACTGCCTTACTTTTGATCGTCAAAATGATCGAAGTCTCCTTGAACGCCTATGCGTTGTCTTATTCCTTATCCCGATCTAGTTTGATACTCCGCATGATAGGAGAAAGAGCTTGCAGTGTAAGCTCAAATATCTGGTGTCCCTCTGATATTTATGGCCTCGTCATCTTCAATTCGTCTTCGACCAATGTAAAGAAGGATCTTCTGAGAAGAGCTTGGTCTTCGGTTGTAACAGTGAACCATATCATTGATTGCAAATCAAATTTTGGTCGCTGACTTTTACGTACTCCCTTCATTTTATGACGCTACAGCCTGTGGTGGACCTGAGCCTGGACCAACGACTGTCAGAAGACCTCAAATCAAACACCTGATCCGCCTCTATTATCAAACATTTGCCTTGGCCTTAATTTATGGTGAAACATTGATAAAAATGCCTTCACTGCCAAATTCCATGTTATTCTTCTAATTCCTGTCCAGACACCTAATTGAGCTGTCCTGCTCTACAAACCGACGGACAATTCAGGCGACTGAAATACATGTCAGAGCGATTTTTCAACGAATTTCCAATTCGTTCTCCATCTTGTCGCCTCTAGTGCCCTTGATCTTACCCGGGTAATACCCGTTTCGACAATTACCCGAGTACCCGGCTAATGCGGGTGATACTCAAGTTGTCAGTTACCTGCCGTTATGGACTACCGGATACCCGTCGTCACCGGCTACAGACGGAAAACAGCGATGGTAACATAAGTTATTGGTGGAGACTGGAGTCTCTCTCAGTCCACCCAGTGGTTCGCATAATACTTGTCGTTAATTAAAAGTGTGACCTTCCCGTGCTCACACATGACAATCCCTTCCAACTGACTCAGTGATTCTTAATCACAAGCCACAACAATGTACCCGATTTCGCGCTGTCTTCCCACGTCCTACACTTCCAAATTTGGTCTGTCCCCACTGGCCACCACCGAATCAAAGCTCCGTCCATTTGCTGACACAAAACCCGCATTCAGTCATTCGCATCACAGTTCATTAGGTTTTGCCCCATTCATCAGCCCCGCCGACAATTCATCGCCCAATGCCCCAGTCAATAACTAATCAAATTCGTCATGGCTGACGGGAAGTGGGCTAGGTCGTCCATTGCGCAGATTAGCAGTCGATTTTAATCAAACTCCACCCGCTTGCTCATTTCAGAAGATGTCGGTGCTACGTACGCTGGTGTTGCTGGCGCTCGGCGCCACGATGACTTTGGCTCAGCGACGCCTGGCCCTTCCGGATCCTCGGAGCTGCGCTAATCGTAAGTAGACCAACGACCCTGCTCCTAATTCCCAACTAATCGCCCACCCATTGCAGGTGTTCGTCATGCATCGTACCGTGATTCCCGTGGGGTGTCTCACTCGTACTTCTTCAGCTGGGAGCACGCTCCCACACGCAGTCTGGAGGTTGACTGGCTGGACGCAAGGAACATTTGCCGTCGCCACTGCATGGACGCCGTATCCCTGGAGACGCCACAAGAGAATGAATTCATCAAGCAACGCATCGCCCGTGGCAACGTTCGCTACATCTGGACATCCGGACGCAAGTGCAACTTCGCTGGCTGTGACCGTCCCGATCTGCAGCCACCAAATGAGAACGGTTGGTTCTGGTCAGGATCCGGAGCCAAGATCGGACCCACCAGCCAGAGGAACACCGGTGATTGGTCCCACACCGGAGGCTACAACCAAGCCCAGCCAGACAACCGAGAGGCCGCCCAGGGCAACGACGAGTCATGCCTGTCGATCTTGAACAACTTCTACAACGACGGCCTGAAGTGGCACGATGTGGCCTGCCACCATCTGAAGCCGTTCGTCTGCGAGGACTCCGAGGAGCTGCTGAACTTCGTGCGTTCCCGCAATCCAGGCGTCCGCCTCTAAGCACCCATCCCAGGCTAATCAAGAAGTTAATTTATTTTATGCGACCCGCACGCCTGCCGGCTGCGGGTGAAGTTTTGTGCGCGAGTGAAGGGCAGAAATTTATATTATATATAAATTCATAATTTCTTTTTTCGTTTCATCCCGTCAATTGATTAAACAATAAACTACATCAAAAGATCCATGGAAAGCGATGCAAATTAACAGTATTTATGCAGATTCGACTGGAATATTGGAACTAATCCCAGCAGCAAATCCCTTTTCATCACAAATTCGGAAGGAATCAACTTTTTTGTTTACAACCTCTTACTCTTCACAAGTACTTCTTCTAAAAATAATCTTTTCTGTTTTTTATGATTTTTATGTTTTTGAAAATAAATAGTTCTAATAAAACATATGGACACCCTGTCGTTTGAAATGTCACTTGTCCTCTGTCGGGAGTAAAATTTTAGAAAATGCAACAGGGAATTCGTTGCTCTGATTGTGAGTGGGTTGAAAAGCACTTTTCGGTAGGACAGCAGTGACCAAAAACACTTTTCCGTACGGGCCGAAATTGCTTTCTGGACAACAGTGTCCGGAAACTCTTTTCGGTACGCGCCGAAATTACTTTCTAGACAGCAATGTCCAGAAACTCTTATTATTGGTATTGGCCGAAATTACTTTCTGGACAAGATTGTCGAGGAACTCTTTTCGGTACGGGCCGAAATTACTTTCTGGACAGCAGTGTCCAGAAACTCTTTTTGGTAAGGGCCGAAATTACTTTCTGGACAACAGTGTCCAGAAACTCTTTTCGGTATTGGCCGAAATTACTTTCTGGACACAAATGTCAAGAATTCTGTATTGATGCTGTTTGCTGCTGCAACTCGGAATACAAAGGAAAATCCACCTTGAATAGGAAAAATGGCATATAAAACATTACAATGAAACACGGTTTTGTTTTTTATTTTTATAAACATTTATTACCATCATCTATTAAATCCGTATATAAAGTTCAAAACCCGATGGTCGCATATATAGTAAGTTCACATACATGTATTTATATAAACGTAAGATTTATGTGTCCGTATCTCTTTGCGATTGCAAATCAGAAGAAAAATCAAATAAACAACATTTAGAGCTTCAAAAGATTCGGATGCCAAAAACATTCTAGCGAGATTATTCCATGTCGTTTTGTACGTTACACTTAAAATAAAGTAGTTATTCGATTGATTTCTTTGAGAAATTAAATACAATTTCATAGCCTTATAAAATACACAGATAGAGAGAGGGTCTAACTTAAAGATATATACAACTTATTCGATGGACTTGGACGCCACCGGCGAAAGAACTTAAGCTTACGAAACAGAAACAAAATGGGATACATTCTTAAATGACTAGGTTTTGTAACATAGAGTTATTAACAAAGTGAGGAAAAAAGGTGGATTTCATTGAAAATATACATCGATCGGGAGAAGTGGGCGACTTTTGAAGCAAGAACACAAGCAATCCACTCAAAGAACTCACTCATCTAGACGAGCTAAATGGCGGTGGTCTCTGAGGAAAATCTTTTTAAATCTAGATCTCTTATAAAAAATGTCATAAAAAATATCTACATATTCATGAGTGTGTTACAATCAATTGTTATAAACTAGATTTTAAATACGATATAAGTATGTGTGTATATAAACAGAAATTTATAGGTATATATGTATTTGTAAATATGTGCGACAATTTAAAGCTTTTACACAAGATAGAAGGTTTTTTTTTGTGTTTTTTCGTTTTTTTTTTTGTTTACTTTGTTTAAAACAACAAAAAATGTAATGAAAAAATAATAAGTAGTCTAACAACATTTAGAGAATAAATACAGAGATATTCTACTCTATGAATACCGATTACAATGCAATTGCTATGAATTTTCTTAAGTTTTATTTATTTATCGATAGTCTGTGAATACACCATTCACTGTTCTACAGAGGTTAGGTTCGTACATTTTAAACCAAAGTCTATCGTTTATACACTCTCCCCCAAAAACGCATATACGCATACATATGTGTAGTATAGATGCTTGAGTTTGCTTTTGAAATGGAATGTCCTTCGTGTGGCTTTGAACAGAGTTGGCCTATACAGTGAATCACTCAAGTCAGTAAAACAACTTGGCTGCAGCTCCACACGCCTTTGTAAGCGGCTCAAACTTGTTGCTACAAAGTGTGCCCTGTCATCTGTCAACTTCTAATTTGCATGTTCATTGCATGCTTTTACGCCGTTATTACAACGTAAGGCAGTTCTATACAGTGAAACTCGCTTAAGGAGACGATTTTTTTTGCTTTTCGCTTAAGCGGGTTTAACTGTACTTCCCTTTATTTTAACGTCTAAACTATTGATACAAAATATTCCCTGAATTTCCTGAATTCCTCAATTTGAAATTTAATTCAACATCTCTGTGTAATGAACAGATTCTTAAAACAGAAGACGAACTATTTGGAGTCCTTCATATTGTAACCTAGAATCTAGACCTGGGAACACATTGGCCTAGCGTGGTCTCTTAGAATCTTGGAGCTCATAGCGCTGCAGAAAAAGCCCAGTATTTTTGTCAACTGATTTAAAACAAATATAATAAGCTATTGAATGGCTCAATTTATTTGTTTTTTTTTTTTTTTTAAGTAAGCAGCTCCATCAAGATGATGGAACCCTTAATTGGCATTATTCATAGAGTTTAGTGAAAATTGTTTATTGCCTACTTTCAGGCTATGGTTATGCTTTCCTGTCCAAAGACATAGTAGTTTGTATGAGACGATAACATTGCTAGTTCTATGGGATTTCTATTCCACAAGGACACAATAAACTAAGAATCGTTGTCACCGTCGAATAGAAGGATATTCAGGAAAAGACGAGGGGATTGTGTTCAAACCAGAAATCAAGCCGACTACACAGCTGATTGTCCACTTGTCCACCTGCGAGTTTGAATGACTTTTTGACAGGTGACAGGTATGTATTAGCAAATACTTGAAAGTTATTCATGAAATCAGCCAAATGACATTCTCTTTCTCTGATTTGGGGCGCTGTCAAACAAAATGTGAAGGGATAGGGAGATTTCAGCTGTCTCTATACTTCTGGTTCAAACTCTGACCAATAATATTTCCATAACCGAAACCGAAACCGTCAAGCTTACGGTGTTTTCATAAACATCGGATATCTGCGCTAGTGCAATCGCATTGAACACACCCACGCTGCAGAATGTCTTCAAGTAAAAATTTATTTTTCCAAATAACTGCAGTCATCCATGCACGACATCGATGTCATATTGACGTTTATGAACAGTAGGCAATGGAGTTCACCTAAGTCCTTAGTCTGATCGTCAATCTGCATCATCATAATAAAACGGAAAATGTAGTCCATCGCACGTCATTATTCAAGATGTTGGATATTTTTTGACAGAGGGGTGCGCTGTGAGAGAGAATTTCTCCCAGATTGAGAGTTTTCTTCCAAATTGAGAGTATTTTGTGTCAACTGTCATTTGAGAAATGCAAACAGCTGATTAAAATAGTTTAACGACAAAAGTCATTTCAAATGAGTGCATGCAGAATGGCGGCAATATTTTTCATCTAGTAGATGAGAGAGAGAACAACTGATAAATTGAGTATTTATTTCAACGCAGTGCGTCATCGTAACATAAAGTCGGCTGGCGCAGCGCACTATTGTGTTTCAACCATTATGTGAGCGTTTGAACAAAAGAGTGAAAGTGTGGTGAATGAGGGAACTAGGTAAAATAGGAAAAGAAACAAAACAAAAACATGCCGAAATCATTAACGATGTCTCTTATTAAATTCCTCAGATAGTTAGGACTTCTGTGTAACAAATCTGGAATCAAGGTATAAAAAGGAACGTGGCAATTGGATGGCAAGGGACTATTTAAACATGAATGAATTCGAACAGTTTTAAAGTATAGAACTAAATGGCCCATCTTTGCGTATCATCCTCTGATTCCCAAAACTGACGTGTCACAATAATACACCCGACCATTGCTAATACTCAGAAATCTCAAAGTGCTTAGGATCAGCGTTATTATCAGAAATAAAGTATTACCGAGAAGCCATCACAGAGGTTACCCTCCGAGACGAATTTAAGTGCCTTTTGACAGATATTGACGAATTTTTGACGGTTATTCACGAAATAATGTGAATGCCATTCTCTGATTGGTGAATTTACCTTGAGAAAACGGTGTGAAAAACTGTTGTCAAACATTTTAACGGTCAAGGGAGGTAGAATTCGCCCATCTAGGTAATACATACGTCATTTCTAATTATTATTCGACATTTGTCATTGTTCGTATAAAGTAGATCTTCAGGTTTTGAATATTAGACCTAACGGCGTACTTCGCGGCGACATGTTTGCTGCCTAGATTTGTCGCAAAATGTATATGTAGGTACAAAAGAAAGCAATAAAAGACGGATACTTGGGGACAGAGCAAACATAGTTCAATATCGTCCATGATAAGGACACATTCTTGGTCTATACACAACGTTTAGTTGTCTAAACATTCCTAATTCTATCTTCTTTCGACACAGTCCACACTTTGCACAGGCATATTATACAGTCCCTCCTTGATTTACATATTTGCTATCCAGTTGCGAGTAGACAACATTGTAGTGAACATTGTAATGGAAAAATGTCCGGTGAACCATTTCGTCTAAGTTTGAAATTGTTTTTATTTTCTCTAGGTACATCTCAATCCGAAAATGAATAACTATATATTCAGTAAAAACAGACGTAGAATTCCCGATATTGACCACATAAACTATGACAAGTGGACCTAACTAACTTCGATAGCCTCCCAAATTGTGTAGCTTCCTTCGGTTCACCATGATTTACCTACAATTTGCTTCGCTTTCATTCATTTTTAGCGAACTAATCTTCTAACAAACATCTTTTAACACATTGACATGGCTGTCACTTTTGATAGCCAGCAATGTTTCCATAGGTACCGTATATGATAGCCAGGTGCTCGAATAATGCTTTGCCAAGAGAAACTTGGAACAAACTAGACACGAGTTGAAAATGCTTGCGCCTAAGATTATACTATGTGAACTCAGTCGGAGCAGTCTTCATTTTACATCCTCTTTCTTGTTTGTTGACGCTCGTTTTGAAATGTGCAGAGAATATAGCTGACAATCGACAACAGGCGCAAGTTAACATCGGCTACACATATTTCCTTGTTTAAGACATGTTGAATAAGGAAATGTCCTACGAGAATATATGCGGCGAAGGGCACACCAAAAATATACAATGAACAAGAGAACTAACTTGGAACTCCTTAATTTCCTTGACTTTGCTGCTAACTCCTAACTGATAAAAAGTTAACCTACAGAACATATTTAGAAGGACTTCCCACTTCAAATGCAAACAATTCAAGCTTCCATACGCGCAATCCAATCATGTACCGGGAGTGAAACATAAAAATACAAATTAGGAATTTGAGGGAGATAAAAAACACAAATGCTTGATAACTCGTTTTCTTGGTTTGGTTGGAACTGGCAGGAGTGATGGTTGGTTGGTTGGTTGTTTGATTGTGGAAGTGATTGGTTGGTTGGTTGGTGATGGATATTAAATTTTTTCAAACGCTGTAAGCCCAAAACCTATAAAAACAAAATAATACACAATTTTTCATGCAAACACAAGATAAGGCAAAAATCATTAAACAATATCTATTCAAGAGGATGAGGGGTGTATGTGTTAATCACAATTGCGTATGATTGCATGCATTTTGCGGGATAAAGAGGTGGAACAGAAGTGTGGTTAGTTTTTGTTAGTGGAAAGGAGATTCTGATTTCGATTCTAGGTTAAGAGACCATATGCGTGCGTTCTTATGGTTTTTCTCAGATCATTTGTGATTTATTTTAAGCAGTACTTGAGTTGTTAGCAGCGCCGCTAATTGCATTGAATAAAGCCATGCTATTGCGGTGCTGGTTGGAAGTGCTATCATCCAATGGGGTGAATGGTTCGTCAAGGAGCTCACTCAAGGCGGTGCAAAGTTTCTGGTAGTTGTCCTTCAGCGCTGAATGGTATTCGATTTGATCGTTGCTAATCATGCGGGCATTCAACTGCAGGGCCGTGTTGCACACGCCAATGAAGTCTCTGAAAATGGAAACCAAAAATTACAGACTTATGTCGGAGAGTTGGAAGACAGATTTCGATTGGCCAACCTGAAGACGTCCTTTAAATCCTCCACGCGATCGATTTGGAAGTTCTGAGCGACTTTCGGATCCAGGAAAGCCGATGCATAAGCCAATGGACCAGCATTGACTGTCACTGCAACGCTGCCTTGCAGACGCAGTTGCAGCTTCTTCACATCGGCTGGTGGCAGGATGACCTCCTCCAGTTCGGAAACCTTCATTTGCATCTCATCGATGGCGACTTCAATCGGACTCAGTTCGATTATCTGACGGTCTTTGACTGGAATTCGCTTGAGCACGTATGGGAACGAGTAGATTGCTGAAATGAGAGAACAATTCAGATGCCTTCAGCGATGAGGGCCGTCCACGACTCACTTGTTATGATGGTTTTTCTCTTCCACTGGTCCTCGACACTGCCACGGGCACCACCGGATTTTGTGAATGGCGTCTCGTACATGAACGTGTCTACATCGTGATTCTGTTCGAATTCGTTGAGACGGTTGTCCAGCTCATCTTTGCAAAAGTACGGAATCACATGGGTGACTTGAATGTAAGCCAATTTGGGATCCAGTTCGTTGACATCGACCTGGGGATGAAAATAAGAAGAAAAATATAAATGTGTTGCTAGGAAATGAAGGACCAAAAAAAAAGTGGCCGCCCCCGGGTGGGCTCGAACCACCAACCTTTCGGTTAACAGCCGAACGCGCTAGCCAATTGCGCCACGGAGGCTACATCGGCGGCGAAATTTAATGCGTCATTTCAATTCAAGGAAAAGATAACTGTACTATTTTTTTGGCAACAGTAGAGGCCTTCAAATTGAACAATTTAAAATTGATTTTTAGTCGCAGAAATTTAGGCGTTATGCATTTTTATGTGTGAATTTAAATATGTATATTTAGGGGTCTGGTGATTTGTAATTTGTAAAAATTTTACGATTGCTTAGAGACTGGGCATTATAGAAACCATACTGAACTGACGAAAACTTTCCGTAATTAGACATCTCGATTGATGAATGTTACACCTAGAAATAAGGTGAATGTAAATAATTGGTGTAATAAAATACCAACGATGCCTCAATTGGCAATAGAACGCTGACCACATAAAAGGAGAAAATGGTTGTCGACATTCAGCACAGTGAAGGAAAAACGAACCTCAACACGGGTGTGTAACGCTTACATCTGGCGAAACTTGGCAGCACTAAGAGTTTCAAAAAATGTTGCAGATTAAGAAGAGGATTCGTTATTGAACGCTTGACGTGAATAGTAGTATTTGAAATACAGACAATAAACATAAAATCTAAATAAACGTTGAATTTTTCTTGTAGTAATTTATTGCATCGTTTAAGGAGAATGTATACAAACGCGATTAGTTAGGGTCTTGTGTGGCACGGTTCTGACACAGTCACTCATCAATCACAACGTGTCAGCATTTGGCACAAGATGTCGTCCTAAAAACAGTCCAATCATAATTTGATTAACGTCAGGAAAAATAGTCAGAAACATGTGTGTCCATAATTGTTTCTGGCAACTTAAGTAAAATTATCCAAAAAATTACAAAACCAATTGTCGAACGTATGCAGAGAAGGATGTCACTCCCATTTAAGTGAACGAAACTTAACGAAACTGTGCATCCGAGCGGCCAAGCTGACTTAAGGCACCTGATGCCAATTATTCTTCGGCTTCCATTTATGCTGACCAGATCATACAACAGTGATGGCATCCTCGGACGGATTGATCCTCAATATTGGGGAATGGGACCTATTTTTTACAACTACATATCACAAACGTACTTACATATATGAAGAACAGAGATTTGAGACAACGAGATTTTGAACAAAACACGGCAAATTATATCTTTCAGATCAATGAGAATATCCTTCATCTTGGAAGAATTCAGAATTGATCTACGACTAGATCTAAATCGCGAAGGATGCACCAGTGATCACATCCAAAGAACTGGCATAGGAGGAGCAGACGATACTCACTATAACGCCTGTGATGATAGACATATTAGTTCGGAAAAGTTCACGAAGGCAGTCCTGATGATGCTGCTAGTGATGTTCAAATGCGAAGGAAGTGAATAAAGGATTCCTAGCTTAAACAAATGATTTCCCTGATGATAATGAGAAAGGATGACTGGATTATAATGGGTGGTGTGAATAAAAACTGAGTGTGAGCATTTCCTTAACATTTTGGAGGAAATGCTCCATCTGGTGTGAATAAAAATGCATTTCGTTTAGTTTAACGAATCCTCTCCGCTCACATATTTTGATAGCTGAGTCTTAGCTCCGTTTTAGTGTGAATAAAGATGGAATATGTTCAGATATCGCTTGTAGAAGTTGAGTGTGCATAGGAGGTGAGATCAAGAGAGAAAAAAGTGAACAAAAAATGTAAAATAATGGAAAATACTGCGCCGGAAGAGGAATACTTTGACGGATTAAACCTTAATCTTCAAAAAGAAGGAAATCTGAAATGGACGATGACGATTTCGTCATGTGTTTGCAATTTGGAAGTAGAAATAAGAAATAATCATTTTTATTGAAATAATTTAATTTGAACATCTCGTAAATAAAGAAAATAATTGAACATGAACGCCCGCGTCAAATCAAAAGGTGATAAGAAAAAGACGGGCAATCTTCCCACTACATTAAAAGAACAAAAAACAATCAAAAGTATGTCGCCACCACGGGGTTTCTTCAGCTGTATCGGAAAGGAAATGAGTACTTAACCATTCCATGTTATCAAACTCGAATCTACACACGATCTAGAAATTATTCCCTGTGGCCCCGAAAGGACATGAGTTATAATTCTTTGTTTTCCACGTTTGTATGTTTAATAACATTATTGCGTATACTTTGGACCCATCTTTACCCGACTTTGCACTCACCCTTAAACGCCAAGAACTCTAGTTTTCTTCACACCATAATGAGTATTTCCTTTAACGAAAATACTCGACTCACGTGTTCTTACTCGGAGTGTTTTCTCAATTTTTTTTCACACCACCCAGTATCTCCGACCAGTGGCGACGCATGAGTAAAAAGTGCAGGCGTTCACTTGAGCCAAATCATAATTCATAACAGGACAAAACCCGCGACAGCAATACATTTCAGATCTCCACTCAAAATAAAACCTCAAAGTAAACCAAATTCATCACATATCTGATATCCTATGTAAATTTCACATTTCGTTCATATTCCACTCAAAATAAAACCTCAAAGTAAACTGAATTCATCACATATCTGATATCCTATGTAAATTTCACATTTCGTTCATATTCCACTCAAAATAAAAGCTCAAAGTAAACTCAATTCATCACATATCTGATATCCTATGTAAATTTCACATTTCGTTCATATTCCTTACCACGATTAGAACTTAAAGGCAAAGAAAAACATTCATGGTTTTGTATTGTGTGTACCGTTGTTGAGTGTAGTAAATACAAAACCATGATTAATTTTGTTGCCTTTATATTCTACTTGTGCTGCAAGAATATGAACGATATGAGAATTTTGAAGTAGAATATGTGATGAATTGAGTTTACATTGTGTTGGCATCACGGTATAAGCGCCATCTATCCGTTAAGCCAACCTAACTGTAGCATCATTTCACCTACCGGCCGATCAGCGTAACAGTGCGGCGAAATGAAGACGGCAATTTTTGAAGAAAGGACTCAGCAATCACAACGTGCATCATACAGTTGTATTCTTTATGCCTGAAATACAATAGTGCGTTTGCGCTGGCGTTGGCTTTCAACGCACACAATTCAATAGCCAAGCACAAAATACAGCGTCGACCTGCGTCAGTGAATAATGAGAGAGATTGAAAGGGTCGTAATAAAACGTAAAACGTAGTCCATCGCACGTCATTATTCAACATGTTGGATATTTTTTGACAGAGGGGTGCGCTGTGAGAGAGATTTTCTCCCAGATTGAGAGTTTTCTTCCAAATTGAGAGTATTTTGTGTCAAATGTCATTTGAGAAATGCAAACAGCTGATTAAAATAGTTTAACGACAAAAGTCATTTCAAATGAGTGTATGCAGAATGGCGGCAATATTTTTCATCTAGTAGAAGAGAGAGAGAACAGCTGATAAATTGAGTATCTATTTCAACGCAGTGAGTCATCGTAACATAAAGTCGGCTGGCGCAGCGCGCTATTGTGTTTTAGGCATTATTCACGAAGTGACGTCCTCTGATTGGTCAATTTTGTTTAAGAAAACGTTATAAAAATAAGTTGTCAACAATCTTAACGGGCAAGAGAGGTAGAAAAAGGGCATCTCTGTAATACTTCATTTCTGAAACAAACACAAGCATCATACCGAATTTGTTGGTCGTGAATGTGTGGATCGTGTTTGCCTCTTTTGTGTATTGTGAACTCGGGTTGACAGTTCGGAAAGAGAATGATTGATCCGTGAAGATTGATTAATTCGAAAAATTTATCGTTAATAAGTGTAAATGAACTATTTGTTGTTGAGATTTTATTCGATAAAAAGTCAGTTAAGAAAATTACATAAACGAAAATATTGTCTAAAAATTAGGCGCTGAAATACACAAAAGGACGCGTCGACACTGTCTGCGACACTAAAGTATGTTGTTTAAATAATTGACTAAAAGGTGCCATAGATCAATCAGCAATAGTTGGTTGTTTAACGGTTCTGTTTCTAATGAACGCCCTAATGAAATGACACTCAAATGGCATAAATGATTTTCAGAGATAACACAGTCTGCTTATTTACTATTGGAGTAGCTCCATAGGACATATATCACCCACGTCCTTATAGCTATAACTGCGAGATAGTTGACGGCTTGGTCTACATCGACAGAGCAGCTACAAGCTACGTCAATACCAAGATCAAATGCAGAGTAACTCTTGCCAACCGCTGTTTCTATGGGCTCAACAGGTAATTGAGAAATAGAGTCGTCTCTTGAAGGACCAAGCTGACTCTATATGAAACCATGATCATTTCAGTCCTGGTGTACGGCGCAGAAGCATGAAGAAGTCATTTATCTCTTCGATAAAAAAGTGCGATATTTTGAGCTGATTGCGTTGACGGAATTTCGAGGAGAAGATTTAACCAAAATCTTTGCATAGCCAAGCGGTTTGGGTTCTAACGCGTATATGTAGAGTACATCGACAACTCAGCTCCGACCGGCAGAGTCTGCGACTACGAGACAGTAGGAGAATGCAAAAGAGGATGTATCTAAGGTTCCGCATCCAAGTGAAGGACTTCTACCAACTTGGCATTCGAAGGTGGATACAGCTAGCTAGAGGTCGCACTGGTTGCAGAGGCTTGTTGGTTAATCTCGGACTTTAGCGCGAAATAAATAAGAAAGAAGTATATCCAGAGTTCAAAGACCATCATATTATGAACTGAGATGATGTAAACAATAAACTCTCAATATTTAAAGGGAAGTGTTGTGTTCCGGTGTCAGATTCGTACACAGGTTCTTCAAGTTGTCCTATTTAATGCTTTCATGACGAGACACATTATTGTTTTGTGGCCACAATGAAGAATAAGTTGCAGACCGCCAACGCAATCAGATTCCAAGAGTACAACCCTGTTCAAATGACAGAAATCTCACCCGCTCTGTCATGGAGCTCAGACGCATCACCCTGCCTTGCATCGTCTACTCACCGGTGATGAGTCCATTATCAGCTTGACTAGTTCCGCGCCGAATTTATCCTTGTACTGCTTGTACAGTCTTTCGGAGATCTCGCTCAGAGATGTCAGCTTGGGTTCCTTGTAGACGAATTCCACGGCATGATCCTCTTCGAAGTACATCTGCAAGAAAATAAACCGTCATTTCAAACACACAAATCAATGACCACAATCTTACCTGTCCATAGAACACCACGCGATAGAATCGTCCGAGCATTCTCTTCCCAGACCGGTTCACCTCCACTACCTTGTTGTACGACTGCGTCAAGTGTTCGTAGGAATGAGCCAAGGCAACGTAGTCTCGTCGCTTTTCGTAGATTGGCAGGATCAACTTGTACAGCTCGCCCAAGCACTCGAATCTCTCGGCCCTGTCCAGGTAGTCGGCGCATTCCTTCAGCTGGTCTAGCAACATTTGCTCGGTGTACTGGGAGTCCTGCGTCCCGCAGTCGAGTTTCAGGCCCTTCTCGTCGCGAGGGATGTTCCTCGAGATGGCAGTGAATGCAGCAGCGCCCCAGTTCATTGTCTCGTAGCCCCTCAGCTTGAGGTATTCGGACATCAGAGCGGCGATGTGCAGGTGGCAGCAGGCTGCCTCGGAGATGTTGCCGTTTTGCTCGTGGTTGCGCGCCATGGTGATGAGCCAGGTGTGTCGCAGTTCTGGCGTCGAGGCGTACGAATTGGCGAGCGACAGCTGCAGCTCCAGCAGACGCTCGGGATCCATGTGGTGCGCCTGCATTTGGGCCGTGGCCATGAGGACTGTGCGCACACGTCGGGTGAGGTCCTTGACCTCCACCGGGAAGCCAGTTCCCTTCATAGCCTTGTCGCTGTTCGCGTAGCTGTTGATCAGCGAGAGGGATTCCTGGAACCGGGCGTTATTCAGCCCGATCACGTTGCCAATCATCTGTGAAACCGATATGATGACCTGCAGGTGAACCCTTGTCAGGCCTTTCCTTCCGCTGAACTCGAAGTTGCTGCGCATCAGGAGGTAGAGCACGGCACAGGACTCGTGTCGGATTGTCACCAGCCTGCTGTCGCAAGCCTTCAGCAGCTCGTATACCATTTGCCCGCAGAGGATCGCGTTGCCCTTGAACAGAGCCGGCGAGAAGTTATTGATGAACGCTCGCAGCGCTGCGAACACGTGCTTGGAGAGATTCTCGGACTGGCCCAACTGCAGGTACCGCAGGTAGACCCTCGCCAGCTTGGGAAGCACACAGCTGTCGATCAGTTTGTCCCGGAACTGAATGGAGTACAGGCCCATGCAGTCAAGGATGATCATTCCGACTTCGGTTGCGAAATTCGACTCGTACAGCGAGAGGTGGCTGCGCACAGTCTCGTCGACGAGATTCTCGCGGTTCTGCGAGATGTTCAGTGTTCCCGTCTCGTGGACAATGCCGTTCTCGATGCTCGGCGGCACCATCCGCGCGGGCAGTGTGCTGGCCTTGGCCAGGCGGCTGCTTCTCGCTGATTCGTCGCTCAGAATGAGATTTTTCTTTCCCACATAGCGAAAATGGACTAGACACAGATCGAGGATGGTCAGGAAGGAGATTATCTCTGTCTCAGTGCAGTTCTGCCACCATCCAATCATCTGATCTTGCGCCAGATGCTTTATGACAAAGAGAAACGCTGTGAGGAGGTCTTTGGTCTCGACGACGGAGAACTTGTCGTTGCGCGGCATCTGCACCGGCTGTGTGACGCTGATGGACCGATTGTGGCCGTTCCGCAGGGCGACTTCGTTCTCGTTGTTGATCGGCGTGGTCTCGTTCGAGCCGCCGTCGGAGTTCAGAGAGTTCAGAGACGTCTCCGATGTGCCGTTGGCCATGATTTGGCCGGCAATGGCGGCCAGGTAGTTGGTGTCCTTGATGTTCATTGACGCCCGCAGCGGACTGGGGTGCTCTATGTGCAGGGTCATTCGGTTTTTGGCCCGCGGAGTGCTCGACGACGAGGTCACGCCGATGTCTTTAGAGAATACGTAGCTGCTGCTGGACGAGATCCGCTGCGTGAACGAACCCGCGTCGCCGCCGAACATCTGCTTCTGCCCGCCCTCGTCCATGAGGTCTGGAATCCGGTTCAGATTGTCCATGACTATGCCCAGCCAGGGCACGTACAGCAGAGCGATGCGGCCCAACTGGCCTCCGTTTTGGTACCTGTCGTCCAGCTCGTGCTTCGCCAGGAGATTCTTCAGGATCGCCAACGCATGCCGCCGGACGTTGGCCACCTCGTTCAGACTGCTTTTCACCTCCAGCAGCATCAGGCCTGAGAGGAAGTGCTGCCGGCAGAATTCCTCGGAGAGCGAGAAGTGGAGCATCATCTCGGGCGGCCGGTTCTTGGGGTTCAGCAGGAACGGCAAATTCAGCGGGACGTAGTGTTCGTGCTGGCAAATCTCCTGCAGGAAGTTGAACTTGAACTCCTGCAGGGTGCGCGGATCTCCGGGTCCAAAGCTCTGCAGGTAGAATCGAATCAGCTTGAAGACGAATCCACGGTCCATGTACGTGAGGCACCGCTTGATGAAGAGCGACAGAGACCGGTTCAACTGCTGCGTCTCCACGGGAAGATCCTTGTACCGCGCGATCAAGTACGGGACCAGGACGTGCACCAACGACTCGATTCGCATGGGAAACTCCTTGGGAAACCTCTCGTTCCGGTGCATTCGTATCCGCCCGGTGTCCAGCAGGTGCTGGGCCATGCTCTTGATCAGGATGTCGAAGAAGATCCCCGAGTACTTCATGAACTTGTTCACGATCAGGAAGTCCGTGTTGGTCGGATGCAAGATCGCTGGCAGATGGCGCGACAATTCGCCGTGGACTGTCCTCGCCTGGCTGCCGACGCCCTTCTGACTGAAGTTTGGCGCGTAGAAGACGTACTTCGAGTACGAGGCCAGCAGCTCCTTGCGCCCGGCCTCCTCGATGATCAGATGAATGATGTTCGTCAGCAGACGAATGACGTTCAGACCGATCTCTTCGCTGGTCGTGTTCACCAGCAGGGTGAACAGTTCGTTGAGAATGGTTGGCAGGAATGTTATGAGTGAGGTTATGTGAATGGCGTGCGCGGCCTTTAGGATCTTGCAGGTCTCCGATTCGGCTGGAATCGCCGATATCTTTCCGCTTTCGAGCAGCTTCTCTGCGTGCGCGAACAGGTTGTGCAAGTGCTGGTCGCCTGTCAGGACGGTCGAGTCCAATCGGAATGTTACCGTGAACAGCGGACGCTGATTGTCAATCCACTGGATCTCAGGACCACAATTCTGCTAAAAGTATAGAAATGGAAATTGTTTTGTAGTGATGGTGTTTTTTGTTACGAAAGCGGGAATGCGGGAGGAAGGCGATAGCATAGAGGAAACCCAAGTGGTGACAGTTGAGAGAGGAGAGCAAATGGGATTGAAGGGATTAAGGAGTCTTGTTGAGAAGCGCGCTCCCAACAATGATTCTTTAATCATTCAGGGACATTTAGAGCCCCTGAGCATACAACCATTCTATGCGACCAAGAACCACAAGCTTTAAAAGGAAAACAAAATAAAAATAAAGGGTGACCAGATAGCAATGATAGGTTTTCCAATTGTTATGTTTCGGTAACTGCAAAAGTTAACAATGACATCCAGGTGTCAAAATATTCACTAGAATTTGTCATTTCATCATGTATTTCCTCAGGCCTCTCGGTCGTGTGGACATTATTGAAAAATCGAAATGCCAGCTCAGTTGTAAATACACAACGTGAATTTCGTCGTGAGCTTGAGCGTGAGTTCCCTCTTCTGGACCGTACGCCATCAACCAAACAGATATTGCTGCAAAATGAAGAAAATATGGCTGTCGTAGCGGCCAGAATTGAAGAAGACATCCACAGAAAGTCAACCCGGCTTATTTTGCAACTGGATTTGGTCCAAAATTCGTATAAAATTGTCCTGATGCAATAATTGGGGCCGGGAGACCATAGATACCGCCGTAAGTTCGCACAGTAGACTGGAAACTGGAAGTGTTTGCCGGAAATCTGAATTTTAGCCAAAAATTCATCTTCCCGGATGAGCCGCATTTTTGGTTGAGCGGCTATGTCAACAGCGATTTGGCATCACTAGATTATTTATATATATATACTTTGAACGAGCTCGCGTAGGCAAGTCACGGGAATTAATGTGGATTGTGGATTATGTGGATCTACTAAATACTTTATGGCGCACGTATTTAATAGATGGTGGAAAAATGCGAACAGAGTAGTTCCATAAACAAGCTTAATAATATACAAAGTCTAGCGTGTATCTGATCATCCGGAGCATTTAGAAAGCCGCCGATCGCAGGGATGTAAGCAATACTGAATACATTCCACAACCACACACTGTCATACAGGCAATGACTGCAAAACAAGACTTAACCTTACAGAGAACCTGTGAATACAAAGAAGGAAACCTTGTTGGACATCTTCTTCTTCTAATGGCGCTACAGTCCCGGTTAGACCTGGACCTTATCCATCAAGCTTCTCTAGCTGGCACGATCTTTAACAAGCTGGCTCCAAATGTGCACGTCAAGTTGGTTGAGGTCCTTCTCCACCTGCATGCGCCATCGGTACCGTGGGCGTCCTCTATTGCGTTGTCTCACTGGTTCGGAGTCGAAGAATCTTCGGTCTGCAGCAGTGTTGTCCATGCGCTTTACATGGCCTAGCCATCTTAGGCGTTGAATCCGTAGACGTCTGGCCAGATTCATGTCTCTGTACAGCTTCATGTTTGAAACTTCTTCTCTAATAACCATCAACGCAAACAGGATCAAAGATTGGATCGAACAGACCAAAGGCTTCTTCATCTGCTTTTGACATTGTCAATGTTTCCGCGCCATAGAGCACGACAGGGATGATCAAGGTCTTATATAGTGTTCGAGAGAGAGGGGCTCTACTACTCAATTTTCTCTTGAGCCTCAAGAAACAGTAATTGGCAAGAGTTATTCTGCGTTTAATCTCGGTACCGATGTTGTTCATACTGTTTGCTTGGGATGCGAGGTAGACGAAGTCCTTCACTACCTCGAAGTTATAGCTGCCTATGGTGACGCTCTGTCCAAGACGTCGATGTTGTGTGTCCTTTCTTGATGACAGCATATACTTCGTTTTACCCTCGTTCACCGCTAAACCCATTTTGGGCGCCCCCGCTTCAATACCAGCAAACGCTTCATTGACGGCTCGCTGTGTTCGACCAATCACGTCAATGTCATCCGCGTATGCTATCAATTGTACGGATTTTTGGAAGATCGTGCCTCTTGTGCTAGCGTGTGAGTTCTACACGACCTTCTCAATAATGAGGTTAAAAAAGTCTCATGATAGCGCGTTGTTGGACGAGATTTGGGAGTTATGCCGAGTAAGTGACCTAATGTCCCTTGACCGTGTAGAGAGTAATGGAACAACAACACCACTTGTCTGAAGGATGAAGCCCAAAAATGGTACACAGATGGAGGAAAGGGTTTTCCAATAACGACTTGAAAACTTTTTTTTCAAATAAACTCAAACCATTTGAGCTTTTTCAAAAACTTTATTATCGGCTTGAAGTAAAATCAACACATTTATGAATGGAATTCGACTTTGTTCATATGGATACCGCGGGAGCGTTTGTAGCGCTCGAGTCATTGAACTCAATTTTTAACGACTTGGCCACACATTTCGGCCAAAACGGCCGCTATTTCGCATTCATTGTTGGCTCTTAGTTCTTTCAACGTCGTCGGCTTGTTGGCATAACCCAATAACTTAATGTAGCCCCACAAAAAAAAAAGTCAAGGGGCGTTAAATCGCGCAAACGAGGCGGCCAATCGACTGGCCCATTTCTTGAGATAACACGCTAACCATACATACTCTTCATTGATTACAACGTGTGCTGTGCGACGTGTGGCACCATCCTGTTGAAACTGAAACCGCATGTCGTCCAATGGGGGTAAAATAAAAAATAATCGGTAATCATGGCGTGATAACGCTGGCCATTCACACTAACGTGACGATCGTTATCGTCGACGAAAAAATATGGCCCAATTCACCCGACCAATAACGCATATCTTGGTTGTTGACGAACCCATTGAGCCAAAACTGATTTTCGGCGAAAATTAAGTTGCGGTCATCGACTCCGAATTTCGGTAGAAATTTTTTATAATTTGCGTTTAATAAATTGCAGACGTTGATGGAAATGTTGAGTTTAAGGAATAAATGGACAGTGACAGTTTGATGATTAGTGAAAGAGTGTGTTCAGGAATTAATTTCAAAGTTGTCAAGTCCCAAATGGCTCCTAAGCCAAAGGAGGAACTCGCATATTATTCATTGACTCCTCCCCCGTTTGTAGATTCAATAATACGCACATTTTCACCAACACAAATATGTCTTAAAAGAAATGAACGATTTTTGGAACAGGGGGTATTATTAAGCACTCAAGAATGTTCATGGAACAAAACTAAAGTCCCAAACGAGCCAAAAAAAAGTCAGGAACTTAACAAAGCTGACCGAAGACCGCTCTGTGTTTTTAACCACATATTTAAAATGGGCCTTACCAGCACAAAAATCTGCAGGCACTGTGGCTAGGCCAAGCCAAAGACACAATGGCGCACATACTAATCGACTGTCCACGACAGCCTAACAAAGTTTCAAAATGATAAACAGAACATCCATAACAGGGAAAAACTTCGAAGAAATCCCATCTAGAGAAGTTTCCAGGTTTTTCTAGTCAACACTCAAAAACTTGACCAATCATCCTACGTGAATGCATGTGATTTACTCAAACATTGCTGATATGCCTGATTCACTTTACATTTGCCACACATGACGCAGTTTCTAATCATTAATTGAAAACTCCATCGTCGTCCGTCAGCAAATTAATCAGAATCAAAGTGTGCAATTGCACGAGAAGGCACAATTCATTTGCTGACCGTGACACTTAATAACCACGCACACTATCAGGCATACGCTCTGGACTTGACTTTCAAATTATCACGGAAGACGGAAAGAGAATTCTTCATCACGATTTACTGCCGCCGGCCGCTTTCTTCATTTAGAACTGTATAACAGAATTCATTTGCCATCACTGGTCGCTATGACTTGTAATGAATTGATAGCGACTTAATTCAACATGACTCCGTGGCGCAACGGTAGCGCGTCTGACTCCAGATCAGAAGGTTGCGTGTTCAAATCACGTCGGGGTCAAACATGAGAATCACTTTTTTTTAATTTTTTTTGGGCATCAATGCATGATTCGCTTCTTTTTTTTAATTTCTTCACAAGTGACTTTTCTTTTTATTGGAGGAAGCCATTAGAAACCCCTTTTGTTATTGAATTTCTCAAGACAATTAAACATCCAAATGCAATTGAATTCCATCCTGTGGACATCTTTCAGTTAAATAAAAAAAGCACCAACAACTCAGATTGTTTACTTGGAACAATGATGAGATGATGACACAGTGTGGCATTTTTATGCAAATGTGCGAAATTTTTATTTTATAAAAAATATGCAAATATTTGTTTGAGCGGTAAGCTTGGGATGACGTATGCCACCCAAAGCGTTAATCAGAATCTTGTGGTGTTCAGCTTGATTCAGGCAAGTTCATTGATCTGGCAAATTGGTTATTAATCTAAAGTGAACAGTGGCACTGTAGAGACGTCACGATTGACAGCTGCAATTCGGAAATAGTAAGGGCGTTGTTTATCACGAGGCTAATGTAAACTTTACCAATGGCATCCGATCCAGAATCACCATTAGCAACTATTGCTTCGCGGGCTATTGAAAACGTCTGACCTAAATCACGTTCAACAAATTACATATTCTATCAATGCTGCGAAAACTGGACGATAAACAGTACGGCAGTGCTGAGTCATGATGCATTCGAAAGAAAAAAACTGGGTCTTATCTGTCAGGAATGTAAGTGAATAAAAGCGAAGACAACCACAAACGAAAGGGTAGATTATACAGGAATTAGTTGGATATAATGCGTCGACCACATCGAGCCTTCCGCCAGAAAAGAGTTTCTTGGAATCGGAAGCTCATGGTTGATAGGAGATGAAGAGTGATTTATTTTGGTCAAAAAGGATTCACCATTTGGTTTTAAATTTGGTTTGGTTTGATTTTAAATTTCGTTCTGTAAGATTTGAGTCATCATTGCAATGCAAGCAATAAAAACAAAGTTTATAAGAATTCAAGCAACTAAACCTTGTTTGACTGTACTAAAAAGGGCTTAATACAAGTGACCATCAAGATATTTTTCCCTTTAGATTAGGTAAGTGCATAGACGCGTAAGCCACGTCTCGCATAGGTCCAGTATACCCTCTAACGATTTCCGTAGATGTTGCAGAGATGAAGAGGAAGATGAAACCATTTCACACCTTCTTTGTAACTGCACTGTCCTCTCATCTCGTAGACTCAGTCACTTGGATGCCCCTTCTATGACCTGACAGAACTAAGTCAGATAAGTATCAGTCAGCTTCATCGCATTATCAAAAGGTCTAGATGGTTTGCGGATTGGCAGCTACTAAATCTTTGTGGTAAGACAACAGGCCTAAATGTGGCTACCTTTTAGGTAGTCAGTCACTCTAATCTAACCTAATGTAAACATGTTCTGTTAAGCTTAAGCCCATTCCTTGATTTGGAATCATTTGCAATTGATTACCGTACCGAAGCTTTTCCTTCTCTTGTGTCCTCTCGGTTTATTTCCGACATCTGATGAAATGTTATTTATTCCTTTATTATTATTTATTTTTTAACTTTCACTGGTCAGAGTGAAAGTTGGAATGGTCTAAAGTGATCATCGATGGTTGATTATCGAAATCTTAATTTTCCAATAACAGCAAAAATACGCTACAAAAGTTCCAAGGAAACGAACTAAAGACTCAAAATTAAATAGTTTGTTCCCACTAGACGATTTTAACGGATTTCAGAAATTTCCCTCGAAATTAGGATCGAAATTGCCTTATTTCCCGTACATCGAACCAACTTCAAAATTCCCTCAATTTCAATGAAATTGCCCAAGACAATTGTGTATTATGACAGATTATGCCAGTTTTTGCAAAGTTATCTTGGAAATTTTTGACAGATTGTGTTGTCATTCTTTGTTGAGTTTGAGAAATATACGTGTCGACGAAAAGACATTTCCCCGTCAAACCAAATTGCTCCAATCGTAGTTCACTTTGGGTAATTTCGAAACTGCGATACCGAAATTGTGCATCTTCGCGTCTAGTAGGAGCATTGTATAAAACGGTAAATGAAAGCAAATACATAGAAAAATCCATACAAATGTTAGCAAATACACGCACCAGATGGAAAGCGTTGCCTTTTATTCGATTACATTAGAGATGGCCGACTTCACAGCTCATTGGCCCCCTAGTCCATCGACGAATTTGAGTGCCTTTTTGACAGATTATAAACTTTTAACGGTTATTCACGAAATAAAGTAAATTCCGTCCTCTGATTGGTCAATTTGGTTTATGAACACATTATAAGAAGCAGTTGTCAAACATTTTAAGGTGCAAGAGAGGTAGAAGTCGCGCGTCTAGGTAATACTTAATTTCTGGACTGAATTCCAGTTGAGATATCACTGTGAGACCTTATGAATTAAAAAAACAAACTGAACCGGGTTTAAGGTTCAGCTGAACTGAAGTTTGAAACATCATTGTGAAACTAGGCTTCGCTCAAGCTCATAGTCTTATCTGATATACTCGGGTATGGCCAATCCCTTTAAAGTGTCGTTCATATGGCAGCGAACTTTTAGAATCAACTAATTTCCAAATATATTCAAAATGTTATGCCAGGAAGGTAAACAGGTAAGAAAATGGGTACTGAATTATCGGGTTCTCAAAATCTTAAAAATAATTAGTTTATGAATTTTTGTTGACGATTACAAATTTTTTCTTCACCAATCAATCATTCACTTTGCCAACTGTCAACCTGAGTTCGCAATACACAAGAGCAGACATGACGAAATATTGCAGATACGCCCGACTTCTACCTCTCTTGGCCAAAAAATTCATGAATATCTGTCAAAAAGGCACTCAAATTCGTCGATGACCTAAGGGGATATGAGCTGTGAAGTCGGCTCTCTGTAATACTTCATTTCTGTTCAAGAGAACACGACCTGCTCATTCCGACTAAAAAACTCGCGATGTGTGTGTTAGCTTAAATTTTACCCATTGCTTTCTGCGAATGTGAAAACTCCATATGAATGAAGTGTCTGAGTTTGCGAACATCGCGATTCGTAGTGAGCTCATATGAGTGGTCCTTAATAGCAAAACCCTTTCAATAGCAAGAAATTATATTCAGCTGAGATTTATCAACGCCTTCTTAAATGAACGACTGGATGGCGCAGTTGGTAGAGTGGCTGCCCCTGGTTAAGCGGGGTCCTCTGTTCGAATTCCAGTGAAAGCACTGGTTTTCAAAATTTGGCCAAGTGACCATTTGCCGTTGGGATCAAATTAACTGCACTATCACTGGAGTAGTCAGTCAGTGGTAGTAGTCTGACTATGGGCCTACCTAACCTAACCTAACCTAACCTAAGCCTACATAAGGTCCCCGCTTAATATGAATTTAATTGAAAACCCGCTTAAAAGCAACACAATTTTATGCGCATACGGAGAGTACTGTAACATGTAGGCCCAACAATTTCGGAAAAAACAACTTTCCGCAGCAGATGAAATGCACGTTCGTGGCGACATCAATTAATTATACGCAGAGATGGATACTACATGAGGTAATCTACTCGATTAATTATGCGTAGTTATTCGAATAAACTAAACGTGCGTTTAGTTTCAATGATTATCTACATTTGTTGCATGCGGATTTTGCATTCACATTTTTCACAAACAAGCACAATTGAACTGACGTTAAATTGACATCTCAACTGCATTTTGACATTCTTTCTACGTCATTCTACAATAACTACACACTTTGTAGCAGATGTAAGAAATGTAGTTAATGTGACATTTCTGCCATCTCCGACAATACGCCATCAATTAACTAAGAACAAGGGCTCTTTAGATACCAGAGTGATTCAACTTCACAGTCATTAGTCCTCTATATATCAAAGCGCACTGTGATTCTTCAAATCAACGGATTGCCTTATCACATAACCATGCCCATGCAGCTGTGGTCACCCACAACAGATCTAACCACAATTCATTGGTATAACCCCTGAGCTGATAGCATGCTTCCACTGAATCACGAGACTTGTCTGATTCACGCAGAGTCCCTTAGGCATCAAAGCATAGTCTCATCGACAGTGTTGCAATTCAAACAAACAACATTTTCTGATCAAACATTACGACGTCAGTCATGCACTCGTCCGCGAACTGACACAAATATCAAAAGAACACGGAAACGTGCCCTGCAACAGAAATTCCTTCCTTTTTTTCAGAATTCCTCAGCAGAATTATGTCAAAGTTATTTGCGTCTATCAAACTGCGTGCACTTGCAGCGCATTCCTTTCTAATCTTCGAGTAAACCACAAACAAACAGAAATGAAAAGTACCCCAGCGTTGGACAAAGCAAAGCAATGCAAGAAAAACAAAAACAAAAATCGTAGCTTACCCCCTTTCCGAGACCAAGTGGCTGAATCGACAAATAGCCGGCGGGAAGTGTGGCGGCCACCGGTAGTATTTGCTCTTCTAAATTAATTTTTCCTTTATTCAGCAGCGGCAGCCAGGCATATCCCACTGGTGTCTCGAACGTGGCGTTCGTATCGCGTTTCTTCGACAAATTACACGATACATGCAGAAACGAGAAGAGCAAATGATGCTGGCCGGTCAGTTCCAATGGGAGACGCAATTTGATCTCCTCGTACCACGTTGGAGTGGTGCTGTGGTGCAGGACGGGGCATGCTATCTGGGAGACGAACAAATCCTGTCCCGGTCGTCCGTGGATGCACTGCAAGAGAAGATGGAATATAATGGAATGCAGGGGACGTGGGGATGGAGATGCCGTAACAAACCTTTAGTGCCCTGGCGTCATCGCCGTCGGTCTCTCGCAGCTCGACTATCACTGTTATGTTGCGTGCTCGGGAGAACAGCTTCTGGCTGTCAAAAGACAGACTGACGGGGTAGACGAAGAAATGATTGACGAACGTCGTGTACGGATGGACATCACGCTCGGAAGTGCTTTGGAATTCAGCAAGTTCGAGTGTCGGCTCATCAACTGGCGGCAGGGGGAATGGCTTCAATGGGGCCAGCGTGGTTGTCAGGGTGTCTGCAAAAAGAGGCACACATTAGTGAAGTATGTTCGGATTCGCTTGGAGGCTTACTGTTTGGCAGTTCGGAGATTCCGTCTATGTCGACCTTTATGCAGCCAGGTATCACAGTCAATTTGCTAAACTTATCCGGTTTCCGGTACTCGGCCAGGAGGCGCAGCAGTTCTTCGTCCTTCAGCCGGTTCGCCTCTTGGCGGTAGATCGCCGGGAACTCAATCGTCGTGTCCAACTCGCTGCTGTAGAGTCGGAAGAGTGGTCGAGCGGCCCAGGCAAACGGCATCCGATAGTGCCCGATCTTTTGAGAGTACGACCGCACTGACTTGTGCAACTTCAGCGCGGCTTTGGGGTCCTTGCCTGCCTTCAGGTAGGGCTCTGAAGACTGGTTGATGCCGCCCTGGAGGATCTTTTCGATTTTCACCACCAGAAAAACGTCGGGGTGCGGTGCGGTGACGTTTAGAATCGCCTGCTTGGGATAGCTAAGCCAATCCTCCGGCAGTTTGGACAGTTCCGCGGGAAGATCCCCGTTCAGCAGGGACTTCGAGCCGCCATTCATTTCGTGCTTGGGCGAGCAGCAAGAACTCGGAAGCATGTCCCGCACGTTGTCGGCGTTTATGTCGAAGTAGAAGGATTCAGTCAACTTCCGTCCAGCTTTGGCGTCGTACAGGGCCAGGCTGGTAATGTACGGCTCCACCTGGCACAGGGAATCCCCCTCTGACGGATTCTGCAGGCGGAACCGCAAGCTCTTGCAGGTGACTAGGATGCGCTGACCGAACTGCTCGCGGTACTGGTCAACGTGGTCAGTAATTGTGGCCTTGCTCGGGGACTGGTAGCAGGCGAACAATCGTCGTCGGTTCTCTCTCCTCGCTTGGGCTATCGAAATGTCAGTCTCACGGCCGTACTTGATCAGCTGGGGGTTCATGCTCTGGTCGAGACCCTTCAGGGTGCCGAACATCATTGTGCTGGGACTAGGGGGCGGAGCCCGCTCCAGACTAGAGACTCGCTTATCCTCTTGGATCTTGTTCTGTTGCAGCACTGACGACAGTTTGCTCAGCCAGTCTTTCAGATCTTCATCGTTCTCTGCAGCTAGCGTGAAGGACTTGTGACCCGCCGTCATGCGCAATTCGAAACAGAGTCTTCCTCGTTTGGGATTCTGCAAATGGACACAAATTGATTAATCTATCCAAACTGCGGTAACGAGTGTAAAGCTTACCTGAACAACTTCCGTGCAGAAATCCATCACAATTGTGGCCTTGGCTTCGCCCTGCCGCTCGTCCTTGTGCAGTTCCAGGATGTAGGTGCCGTCGACCTCCTGCCGCAGGTAGCAGTACCTGCGCTTAAAGGACTTCGATCCAATGTTGGCGAACATCCGGTCTGAACTGCTGTCGGGCCCCTTCAGAAGGTAGCCCTGTTTGGTTATGGAGTCGGCCTGCGATCTCGTCATTTGCTCGTCGATGCGGTCCTGGTCGGCGTCGATTTCGTACAGCTCCTCCTTCAACTGTTCCGCGGGCATTATTCTGCGGAAAGAAGCATAAGCATGTGATGCCAGACCACGCGGTTTCGTACTCACTTTGGAAGATCGTGGCAAGTGCCTCCATACGCGCTGTACTTGTAGTGAACCAAGTGGTTGTTCGTCTGGTAGGTGTACATCGCCTGGCGCGTGAGAAGAGTTCCGCCGACCGGCGAGGTGGGCCTCTGGCTTATCGTTCCCGTGCTGGTCTTCAGCGTGGACGTGGACGACGAGGACGACGATGAGGTGGCCGATATCGGCGATTGCACCGAACCCAGAGATCCATTCGGCGACGATGACGCAGATGTTTGTGAATTCTGTCGCGTGAAGTTGCCGTTCTGCGAGCCAACGCTCCCGTTGTGCGATGACACATTATTGTTGTGCGTGATTATGGTCGTGTTGGGCGGTGCGCTGAATTTCGGTATTGTGCTGGAGATTGTGCGAAATTTTCGTGGCAGAACAACTTCCTGTCGAGAGAGAGAGAGAGAAAGAGATATCAATTATGCATCGTTGCGTGACGGATGGTGTCGTAATTCCGAGCCGTGCCTCGCAATGCAAACACACTGCGCGGCCCCGGGGGACCCTCTGTCGCTTGAGTATCACAGAAGTGAACCTGGGTAATTGCAATAAATTAAACGAGAGACTGAGTGTCAGATGAGCAGCGGCGTGTGAAATCGTGTCGACTCGAGGTGACGATGTGATTATTTTGTGGAGACAGGTTTGGGCATTCAATTAATTCTTTTTTTTTTTTGGGTCGTGCCGGGTGCACGCTTTCTTCTTGCTGCCGGGCGAAATTGAAAGCAAAGTTGAGTCAGGTCTGGGGTTAGTTGCGAGCAATTAAGATGAAATGAGGGCTAGAGCGCCAGAAAGTTGCACTTTTAACTTTCTTTTGTTGTAAATCAATTGTTCTTTTTTTGGATTCTGTTTGGTTTGAGGTTGAGGTTGAACGACAGAGATCAAATTTAACGAGGAAATGCTTCTGTTTCGTGGAGATTCGCTTTCTATGGATGGGAGGGGATGGATATGAGGTGCTGTAACGAGTGGAGAGCACTCAAAGTTGTGTTGGAGAGATAAGCGACGAAGAGGTAGTTCCTGTTTGGGTGAGCTAAAGGAACTCGGAAGAAGTAAAGGAAGAAAGGACCTTGAATTCTCTTTTCCCGCGTCTAACACGTAGTCCCCACTGGACATGAAGCATGCCCGGATCATGAATGTGATGTGAAAAAATCTAGCGGGGGCACATAAATCCATGTCTAGAGAATCATCTCGATTTTACGACATGGCATGAGCGCTGTTCACAAGTTGGCCATGAGACTTGACGTTTTCGTAAACGTGCACGATTTTGTTTGAATGGAGTGGTGCAAATGAGAGGAAAATAAAGTAAAAGTACAAGTGTAAGGGGATAACATTTTTACGCACCCATTTTAGTGAGATCTATTTCGCTGATTGGTGGTTGGTTGCCCCCTGCTTGATGTTGACTCTCTCGCAGCCGACGTTGAAGTGAAGCGACATGGCATATCTTGCCCACGAAAGAACAGATCGCGGATGGC
Organism: Eristalis intricaria; assembly: GCA_964034865.1. NCBI lineage: Eukaryota > Metazoa > Arthropoda > Insecta > Diptera > Syrphidae > Eristalis > Eristalis intricaria. Next base: position 76,849,575 of record OZ035874.1, read on the forward strand.
TGTTCAGATTGTGGCTGCAATGTTGGGCAGAAATATGTCCAGTGGGGGCGGTGTGTATATTCCTATTGTTCACAGAAGAAGAGACACTTGCTTCTGTGCACCAACTCGACGGAGCCTCTTTTTTTAGATTCGATCGCCGCAAGAACAGTCAGCAAGCAGCTCCCGTGAATCATCTTTTCGCCTTGGGACGGCTTGCGTGAACAAAGTTTACGATAAAATCATAATTTCTGTGTCAACTAAAACATGGCGTGCAACACGTACTTTTATCTTGCACAAACAATGGCCGTGGCGCATTTCACAGTAAAGCAAATGACAGTGCCTTATTTTCTAGTGACTATAGGCTCCAGTCCTTGGTTAGCCTGCCTTACATATTAGGCAAGATTTCTAGACCCCATATGAAGGAGTAACCTTTTCGACTACGAACTTGTAGGACGACGTAACAGAGGACGCCCGCGTCTAAGGTGGCGCACCCTGTTGGAGATGGACCTCAACCAAAGTGGTGTGTTAAATTAGAGACAGCTAGCCGGAGATCGCGCTGGTTGGAGTCTGGTTCATCCACGATTGCAGCGCCAAATAATGAAGAAAACGAAGAAGAAAATATGATGGCGTTGTACTCAGACGTGCTATACACCTCCAAATCGATTTGTTTTGCATTTCTGTAAAAATGATCAGTTCAAGGCGTTGATGAAAGCGTCTCATGCAGGCACAGGCGTCTTCACTTAGCCTCTTTCTTCGAACTACTACTCTCACTTCAACGTGGTCAAATCTGGGAGTTGAGAACCCTCGATCGATGGGGTACCCACCAACCAACCCCCAAGAGATTATAACGACGGAAGGGAGAATTCAATGTCAAACAAGTGTTTAAGTCAAGGCGAAGCGCTGTTATGTGACTTCTAAGGGTGGTCTTATCAGAGTCTAGTCAGACTCTTTGAGAACCTATCCAACGCTTAAAGTGACTAGGTCAGGGAGAACAACTTGGACTCACCTGAAAAGACTTCGACTTTGAGCACGCAAAAATGTAGCACATTAACATCTACGGAGGCGAACACAAATATAATAGTATCTCAAACAACTTGGTGTGCGTTGCTGGAGGCAGCTATCTGAGATCGTGCAATCGTGAGAGACTTGTTGGGCGAAGCAGATTTACACCGAACGTTTGGCGCATACATTGGAAGTGAATACTAACCTCAATAGGAGACTCCAAACCAGAGATCGCAGTACTGGTCCGCTCGGACTGGATGGACCAATAAAAACCAAAGGCTCCTGAAGTAGTTTTCGTTAATTCGAACGTTCAGAATTGCTCAAGCCCATAAAGGTGCCGAGTTTTGTGCGTTTTGTCTGCAGTCGTTGCAACCTCCACAAAAACAAAAGGCTGAGCTGGTACTTCATGGATGGTCCATTAAGGCATACACAAAATTACAATCCAAATTTATCAGCTGTCTTCAATCACATAACACACAAAAAACTCAATATATGTGTGTCAACACAGGGAACCATTCCACGCAACTGTTTCAACACATGGAACAAAACATATGCGTTCCTATGTAGAATTACGTTGCTTAGTTTTTAGACCGTGCTTTTGTATTGCTTGTGTTGGAAGTGAAGTTTAACTCGCCGGTAGCACCAACATTAACATTGTGGCTCAGGCATTACCTACGAGCCATCATTATTTTCACCTTCTGACGAAAGATTTTCTGATTTTATAGACATTTGAATGCAACCATGTCGCTCATGGCACACCAACTCCTCAGTCCTTTTTTTCAACGATGAGCTTAATTCAAGTACCTTTTCTAAAACTAAGGTTTAAGTGATGGCACATCTATAGCAGGTGGTTAGAGGGAGCAACATGCTTTTGTATTAAAGCCTTGCCCGAAATCGAATTTCAAAAGCTAACAGGCCAGACTTTCGGCAAATCATCGGTGTTACAACTGGGCAAAGTACAATTGACAAACAGGGTAGCAAAATAAGGCACTTTAAGGCTACTTGTAATTTTTTCATTTAATTTGATAGGTTTATTTCATGTAAATGCTGTTTATGACAACGTTTTGAGCAGAAATGAAGTATTACCGACTTCAACCTCTCCTGCCCCTTAACACAACTGTTTTTTATATTGTTTTCTCAAACCATTCCATTGACCCATCAGAGAACGCCATTCACGTTATTTCGTGAATAACCGTCAAAAATTCATGAATAACTGTGAAAAAAGCCTCAAATACGTCGATGGACTAGGGGGCAATCAGCCGTGAAGTCGCCGATCTCTGTAATATGTACTTTATTTCTGATTTAAAGCTATCCATACGGAGAGTCAAGTTTCGAGCATAAGGGCGAGGTCTCGTTGATAATACGTGTAATGTTGTCTTCCTAATTGGAAGGAAGTGAGACTAACCACAAAATGTCGGAAGAAAATACCACAATCTTATTCCATTACCATTTATTTCCCAAGAAACGCTGAACAGGAGTACAAGACAACACTAGCTCTCCTTGATACGCAAAGTGAGGGAATAAGCAATAAATTGTGGAAGGTATGGTATGGTCGCGACGTGGAAACTGAGCAGTCAACAGCCCTTGGACGTCATGAGGCGTCAAAGCAATTCCTTGAGCTATAGGTTTGTCAGTGTCAGGTTGCAGTGTCTGGACTCAGGAAGTCGGCGGAGGTGATGAGTCAGTTGACCACTTCAAATCCGACCCCGGAAAGAACAGTTTGCAACTGAGGGGGAGAAGTAGGAGGAATTCATGTCTCTCTCGGAGGAGATGAAGGAGAGCATACTTCTTGAGGATTAGAAAGGGGCAACACCCCGTATGAGCAATAACATTATGCTCCCCTCATACAAACTTAAGGTGGCCCAGGTGAACATCCACCATGCTATAGCTGTATTTTCTGTTGTAGCAAAAAGTTCACCACGGAAGATCTGGGCTGCGTTCTGAAGACAAAGTTAAAGGACGGGCATACAGGACTTCAAAGGTATCTTCGACACTAGGGTACCGAATTCAGGAGCATACAGGAGCATCAGGAGCATTAATACCTATTATTAATTATGTTCCTCTCCCAAAGTTTACCATGAAAGCCCTTCTCCCCATTTTGGTGAAAAGGTGGGCAGCGAACTGTCGTTCTGTGCTGGAGACGGGCCAGCAGTACCAAAGCCCTTCTCCCCATTTTGGTGAAAAGGTGGGCAGCGAACTGTCGTTCTGTGCTGGAGATGGGCCAGCAGTACCAGCATCTCAATGTAGCAACTGATGGAGCACTGGAACAGGCTCGAACTACCCATATTCATTGGGTTTCTGCCATCACAAACGGCAGAGGTGAGAACCTGCTACAAAATATTTTAAACTCATCTTGTGTACCTATTCAAATAGAAATAAACTTAGCCGTGTTTTATTCAAAAATTTATTAATAGTGAAGTAGGATTTTGCACGTAAAGCACATACAAAAACCTACTGCCTATAACTGCCTATAAAATTGACAGTGAAAAGTGTCGACTTCGAATTTTTTTTCATACATTTTGACATCAATTTCGTACAAATAAATTTGTCTTTCATATATTTTGACAGATAAAAATCAAAACTACTGCGAATCGTTTTTGTGAATCTTAATTAACTTCACTATCGATAGCGATGAAAAAAAACACGGCTATTATTTGCAGAGCAGGAATTTTGAAAATAAAATTCAATAATTCTGTAAGCTTTGCTCGACTGTCTAATAAAATGACAATGCAAGTGAGCATGACATTGACTTTGACACGAATAATGCGTGAGCTGTCAAAAATAAAACTCTGTCAAACCAAACAGCAAGCTTTCATCCACTGCATATTTCAAAAGTGATCTCTCGAACCGATCGAAGGTACATCGTGACTTAAGGACAATTCATAAGGACATCGCGTAAATCGCGCGTGAAACATCAACAAGCATGAAGTAGTAGTGCAACTACAAGTCATCATCCAGTGTAAATGTGTGAGTATGTTGAGCGTATAAATGCGAGTCAGCAAAGTAGCCAAGGTCCATCAAGTCCTTGGTAACACCATCAAAGCAAGTCGCGAAGCAAATACATGGAGAAAAGCATCCATGGCATTAAACATGGATCAGCCTATTTAGGAGTGGACATCAAAATTACATCAATGGAATGGTAATCATCGTTTTGATCTTATTCCAAATGACAGTAAACTCCAGATAGAGAAGTCAGCGGACATGATAGATGAACAGAATGCCTTAGACATCACCAAACGGACACATCCGCCAATAGTTGTTGACATCTCTTTCAATTCAAGCCGCTGACACAAAAACAACTTCCTTCAGAAACGGAATATTTTTCCATCACTAAAAAGAAAACAAACAAAATCAAACAACTTACCGAAACGTCATCACTTGGATACATCAGCAATTCGCGGTGTGGATCATTCTGTATAACGGTTTTGTTTTTTGCAACGAATCCTTCGAAGTCAATAGGTTCAACGACCATAGGTCTGTTCTAGAATTGAAATAGAAAAAAAAAACAAATTAATTTAATTCCGTCCGCTTACTACGAATTTCGAATGATAAATAGAACGTATACAAAAACAACAAATGACAGGTTCCCGTCAAATAAAAAACAAAATGATAACGCAAACAGCGAGATAGCCCGAGTGATCTTCGCTTAATTGTTAATCGAATACTTTTTTGCAGTATTTAAAGATAACACTAGCGACCTTGACAAGGATGATAACCACTTCTTAATGGGTCGACCTGATAAGATGCGTTCGTATGAATGAACTGGCGGGCAGATGACTCATAGGCTCTAGAGAGGAAGTTGAGTCTGAAGTTCAATGATAAGGGGGATAATAGCTTTATATAGGTATACAGATTCTGGGGCTTGGTTTATTTGTGGAAGTGGTAATGGAGATGCTCTTTTAGCCACTGACTTATGCCTTTTTGAGGCATGTTCACACAAAATGAACCGAGGATGATGTGTTCTCCTTCTTCTTACCGTGGCGCTGGAATCCAAATGGATCTGGGCCTCGATAACGAAGTCTTTCCAGGTCTTCTGCTACCAAACGGTTAAGTCTTTTTTAATCAAATTTATTTATATAATAGTACTAGCTGTACCCGTCGCGTCTTGCTACGCATATTAAAAAATTATATGTAAAAAAAAGTCAGCATATATATATTTTATATATATATATATATATATATATTTTATATATATATATATTTTTATATATATATATTTTTTTTATCTTTTTTATTGAAGTGCTGTTGGATTTACAATATTTTTTGTTTTTCCGTCTCGTGCATAGACGAATAAATCAGGAGGTTTTCCGACGCGTGAACAGGTCACATATAGTCGCCCATGAAAGAAACACGAATTTTCCAAATTCAGGCCACACACTTGTAAAGATTGTCGTTGTGCCTTGTTGATGTTGCTAGTCGCACCGGAAACTGCAAACATTTGAATTCAAATGGTAAATCTGTTAGAATCATTGTAATGATAGGTAATAGTACATCTTCTTCTTCTTCTTCGTGGACTTGGACCTCAACAAACAAGCCTCGCCAGCTAGCACGGTCTCTGGCTAGCTGTCTCCAGTGTCGTACGCCAAGTTGGTTGCGGTCCTTCTCCACCTGGGACCACCTTAAACGCGGCACGGTCTCTGGCTAGCTGTCTCCAGTGTCGTACGCCAAGTTGGTTGCGGTCCTTCTCCACCTGGGACCACCTTAAACGCGGCATCCTCTGTTCCGTTGTCCCACGGGTTCGGAGTCGAAGACTCTCACATCTTCTCCTTTGAATTTTCCAATCAAAACAGTAGCTTCGATGACGTTGGCCATCAGTTTGTTGAGCATTTTGTTTCAAGGCAAAGTGATGAGTACGCCAATTTTCAATGTTAAAACGTGCGGAAGCATGCTGGGTAAGTTAAACGAATTCAAGAACTCAGTTGGATAGTTGACAAAGTTGTCTTGATTCATTAATTCTTTACAGTATCGATGGACTTATATGTTTTCGCTTCGCCTGGTACTTCCCATTGAATGGTGGAATTAATGGAGTCAGCATCGTTGTTTTTGGCCTCTAATATAGTACGTCCACTGAGCCATTTTTGGTTTTTGTAATTTCTTACGATATTAGGGAAAACTTGGTGTATTAGCTCGCCTGTAGTTGTTGTGAATATGCAGAAATCTGGTGACCATGTGATACATTGTGTGGCTTTATCGATCGTCATTTTACCATTTTCAATATCCAACAATTGTTTTGCAAAACGTTTAGTGGGTCCATTATGCTGCAATTTTATACGCTTATTGGTTTGTAAGCTTGGTTTCTATACATGTCACCATTAAATGGAAGATTTTAAGCACGCATTAAGCTCGTCAGCCTACAAACAAAAATTGTCTGCACAGTAATCAGCTTTTCATGTAATCTTGATTACAGAGGGGGTGCACCTTTGCAAAGTAATCAGCATTTCATGTAATCTTGATTACAGAGGGGGTGCACCTTTGACCGTGGATACCTTTGAAAAGATCATACGATTTTATTAGGGATTTTAAAAGGTTCCCATAAGATAGACTTTTGATAACTATTTTTATGTAGATTACAGATTTCATTTTGTATTCATTATGAAAAGTAATAAGATTACAATCAGTCAGATAAGGTTAATCAATAAATCTGATCACAAAAGTACTCAGATTACGGTCAACTTTAATGAAATACATTTCATTTGCGTATGAAATGCAATCAATGACGAAGATAAATTGCAAATAATAAGTGGTAATAAATCACAAAACTACATCCATATGTACTAACAAACATGATGACAGACATACACCCAGCTTGCTTTAAAATGCCATGATGAGAACTTGTTCCTTTACTTTCGTAAATTTATATGCACTTTCATACTCAACTCACAACATAAAGCCGAAAACAAAAATGTCTCCCAACATTCTTTATCTCAAAACAGTGCGCTACCAAATCCCTATACAATCTATATATTTGTATGTTTATATAGGCATAGCCCAGTCAAATATACGAAAGAGAGCTTGACACATCACAACCAGAGATAACCTATAATAGAGATATCCAACTTCTACCTCCCTTGCCCCTTGATTTCATCTGACAGCGTATATATATACGCTTTTTGTCCCGTGTCTGTGAATACGTGTGAGAACAGCTGTACAACAGCTGATACCCTTCCCCCCTTAATAATGGGGTGAATCAGAGTTCTTATTTGAACGTTTTTTTAAATTTTCAACACGAACGACCATAGCTTATGCCCGGGGGGAAAAAATGCCCGAAATTGGATATCTCTATTATCCCTTATCTCTGATCACAACTTCATCAATGTGGGGTGGAAGTAAGCAGTGTGTTTGTGACTTTGTGAGTGTTCTCGAAATGTATGTGCACACTCCACTGGTGGGCTGTTGATTGCAATGATCCACGCATATCTGTAAAAATATAATTCTCAAATAATTACAATTTTGCTTATTACTTCCGCTTTAAGAATCACATAATGACTGATACATTAATCTCTTCGCCAGGAAATTTGCTAACCGAAGAATAAAGTCATACTCATCTATCTGTTCAGGCGTTTTGTAGTAATATGTGTGTAAAGCATAAAAAAAAAACTGTTTTTTGTTAAATGGTTTGTAATAATGGAATTAGGATACTCAAAACAAAAACCTATTTCACAGAATTCTGAACAAAGTTGCCAAGACATCAGTGCTCTATCTTTTACCATTTAAGGGTCCATACAGCCCAGACGAACAAACAAACCTTGATCGAAAGAGATATCGGAAGTTTATTACACTTTTCTAAATCATTTCACTGCTTTAATTGCTTCATGGTTGGTTGCCGCAAAAATTTCAGGTGGGACTCTAGATCAAAGGATCTGAAGTTATATCTGTCACATCGCTAAGTTGTTCGGGTATTCACAGTCTGAGGGCGCTGTCGTCGCTCACAGGGTTGTAATTGGCACAATTATTGCTAACAGGGATGTTACAGCCTTAAATTCTATATAATATAATAATAATATGGGTGGCGCGACAGTCCGAGGTGGACCTTGGCCTAGCTTCTCAGCAACCACTCGTGTTGTGTGTGCTATTGTTCTCTCACGCGTGGAAGGGACCTACAGTTTAATGCCGACTCCGAACGGCGTAGTTGAGACGCTTTTTCTAGACAGGATATAATCTTTGAGCATTGTCAGTGACTCGAAAGAGGTGGAGCTGTGAAATATGAAAGGTGGTAAATTCGGGTATCGAACCTGACACCCTCTGGAGTCGACACACTAACCCACTACGCCACGGCGACCCACTATACCCCATCTATAAATTCTATATAGGTTTGTTTTATTTAGAATCTATACTCAGCTCAGTTTTGATTCTCAAGAAAACGCTCTTTATTCTCTTTACTTTTTTTGTGTCGAAAAGCTGGTTTGCGAAATTACTGTCATGGCACTAGTTGTCAAAATAAAAATAGATTTAGGAATTGGTTGTCAATGAAACAAATGTGTTTGTACAGTGTCTTTTTTTTTGCCCCTTTTGGCCCAATTGCGGGTGTCTCATGGAGGGTTAATTAGTCGCAGTTGACAGGACAGTCTTGCATTTAAAGCTACTGCACGGAAAATTAAAGAGCCACTGACCTATAAAAAAACCCTCGGCATGAAGAGGTCTGCGGATTGAAGACGTCGAGAGGATAAATGACACTGGATGATAACAGTAGAAGACCCATGAAACATAAGACCGGGTCAACACTCGAAAAGCCTTTCTCGGAGCAACGTTCACCGGGATGAGATCACATGTGGTCTAAGTAACTAACTGACCTCTTGCGCGACAGATGTACTAGAATGAAATTAAGATATATTTAAACCTTCCATGTTCGCATTAAAAGCCAGCATTTTTATTATCAACTTTAGTTTTTTCTCGTAAACACTTCGTCAACACATCCCTCCGTTCCGATAGGCGATTCACACACACATCCCATATCAAGCGGCCCTTGAATATTCCGTTATCTCCAGAGACGCCCTAATGGACGGAAATACCCGAGTACACAGACTACACATCCACTCTGCTTAATTCGGTCTCCATCTCTGTGACTTTAGTTAAGTCATCGCCAACGCAAATTACTGCCATCAAGCGGCACGTTGCTATGCCCACACCAGCCAGCAGCACAGCACCCAGCACCGCGGGAATAATCAAGTCTTAACTGGAATTTATTGGTTGGCCCCTTTTTTGGCGTGTCTCCAGCACTGCCATACATGGAACCCCGTTGGTTAGTCTAGTTCGATACATCAACCAGCGCTGGGCGCAGATAAAACCTTGACCTGCATTCACACTGCCTTCCGCTTTTCACATCCGCCGCCGCTGGCACACACATTCTTCCCGCAGTGAGTTTTGATTAACGTCCCATGCGGTGCATGGTTGCCTCGCCGAGTCACGCTCCTATCAGCGCGTGAAAGAGTGAAAGTGGGCGGTATCCAAACACGCGAGTAAGATACCCACCAAAACTCATATCTGGCATCTGTCGCAGTCGTCGGTAATGACGTCTAACGTGTGTGTTTGTTCGGCTAAATGCCCAATTAGGCCTTACCGCCGCGCCGTCTATGATGCGATGATGCGAATTCATGGCTCGTTAGAGTGGGCGACGGTGGCTGGGTTTCATGGTCAAGAACTCGTTTAGAGACACCACCGTGATGCGCATTCCATGTGTGCACTCTGGGTATCTAGGTGGATAATTAAATCGAAGACAGACCGAGGATTGGATGTGGAAAGTGCCTTTCGGTTTTATGCGTCTGATTGGCTTGGTTGGTGCGGCAAATTTACGACCTGTTTGCTTTTGTCTAAAAATATTCGCCACTTGACCTGTTTCGGCGGCGCGGCGTGGAACCCCTAATTAAGTTCTTCGAGACATTGGCGGCCGCGGGGAAAGCCCCATTAATAGGATTGACGGCGTTGTTCGTTCTCGGATTTATAAATAAAATTGTCATAAATTTTTGTTTTTAATGCGAACCGCGTGGTTTGGGGGGAGGTTGATTAGATGGATGCGTGTTATTGTTTGTGTTAACAGGCGCAGTCACAATTTGTTGGCGATCTTGCGGTTGCTTCGCCTTTCTTCGGCAAGTCTTGTGTCAACTTGTTAACAGCTAATAAACTAGTGTTGCTGTCGATGGAGGGTGGAGATTGAGACGGCAGCAATAAATGTCAATGTGACAGCTACAGCTCTCTAAAAGAACACATGGGGTTACGAAATTCTTTACATCACAAGGAAGATGGAACACAGAGGTCGGGAAGATTTATTTGAATATCTTACAGATTAGAGCGTTTACATGTTTCCTTTCGTTCACTACATGCACATGACGGAATATTGTCGCAGTTTTACTCAAATCTTGAAAGTAGACTCTATCTCTTCGCACATAGTTATTGGTCGTGGTCTCATCCAATTTCGTTCGTCACCTATGTCTCGATCGTCCCTTGGGGGTTAATTCGGAGATTTTCCCGTCTAGACCATTGATTTCCATTCGCTCTACAAGACCTAGTCATCTAAATCACTGTTTCAAAACTTCTGTGACGTTCTTGCCGAGACATAGGTCTTGTCTTGAGCCCTTACTCGTTGACAGCATATACTTAGTCTTGCCCTCACTTGCCGTTAAACCGTTTCGGTCTGTGGGCCTTTGCAATTGCGACTAAATTCAAATAGCGGCAAGCCTGCTATCTCCCTCTCTCATTTATAGTATTCATAAACTGTTATTTTCTGTCAACAAACATTTGTTAAGGCCGCCACTTCAAATTTGACAGCCAATGACATATGAAATCAGTCTCGATGGGAACGACCTACTGTGGTTTCGGCGACCGACCATTGGCATGGTGTGTGTGTGTAGTTTTAAGCACGCAATAACATGTTCAATTTGAGTATTTCACAGAAGGGTGGTTTCTGCTTTCGTTACGATTTAAAAGAGAGAACACACTGGAATTTCGATATCGAATATATATATATGCTACTGCATGCGTAGAACCACACACAAACACACACACCATGTCAATAGTCGCCACTGCTGGTTGAGTGTTGCCGATGGTCTCTAATGATGGAACATTTTTAAACGATAATTAGTTGCATTCTTTTGAGCGCTGCTCAACTTCAGGACAATGCAAATGGATGGTTGATAGCTCAAATTAATAAGGAGTAGATTTACTAAAAAGCATTTTTTTTAGTTTTTCAATCCGATAAGCCATTAATGAGTCAGGACTGTGTAAGGATGAAAAAATTGCGGTGTTTGCCCCATTACCCCCCTTAGACCCGGAACAAATACTCTAAGTACATCGCCAAGATCAACTCTATCTCTCTACCAAATTTCATTAAAATCGGTTCATTGGTTTAGACGTGAAAGGATAACAGACAGGCAGGAAATAAAACGAAATCTTCTAGAGTGAAGCTAAGCGGGCAACTCTTGGATAGCTTTCACTTCTGCCTGGAATATACTATAGTGGTTGAACAATCGACGGGACAAAGAGAAAGATATTTCCTGCGATGACGCAAATACTCCTAGTCCAGTGCCTTCTTCCGTTATGGATCCCTCTGTGTATACTTCCAGATGTGTAGCTTCTCTGACTACGTCTGATGACCAGTCTTCTTTATTTGGGATGAGTGTCTTATACACAAATTCAAAGTCCACGACGGGCGCAATATATTCTGTATACTTTGGAATGTTCGCATTCTAATATTCTAATATTACGCCTGACTAGTAAAACTAAGTGCCTTGTTCTTGGTGGGGTTAAAGGAGGTATTTTGTATCTTTTTGTAAACAGTGCGAGTTCCGTCTTAGATGGGGTAACCTCTAGAGCAGCTCTTCCCGTCCACCTTTCTAGCTTCCTTAGACAGGTTTCCATAATGTCTCTAATGGTTTGGGGAAATTTGCCTGTTACGACTAAGGCTATGTCGTCTGCGTAGGCTATTGGCTTGCAGCCGCCATGACTAAGTTCAATCAGATTTTCGACTACCACTAGTATCCAGAGAAGAGTGGAAAGTACTCCCCCTTGCGGGGTGTCCTTGAAAACTCTTCTGGTTATGCTGTGATTTCCATAAACTCAAACGGGATAAATCATTCTTTATCCAGTCACTAATACTTCCAGTTACTTTTTGTCTTGTTAGGGCGTTAGTTATCGCTACACTGTTGACGTAAGTTAAAGCCCCCTATATATCAAGAAAAGCAACCATTGTGTAATCTTTGTTATCCAAGGACTTCTCAATGGTGCTGACTAGGGAGGGAGCTGCCGTTTCTGTTGAATACCCTTTGCGATACGCATGTTGGGTAGGTGAAACTTTTAACCGCCCAATCTAATTTGGACATCTGGCACGGTTATATTTTGCAGTTCAACCTTTCTATCGATGCAATCAATTTCGTTGGGGCCTTTGTTCCCAGGGAAATGAGTGTCGATCAGAAGTTTGAGGGTTTGCCCAGCGGATTCCGTCCAGACTCCGTCTGACGACTGAATGTACATTGGCATGGCGTTTTTTAAAGTAAAAGCCTTAACCGACTGCAGTCCTTGGTGTTTTCTATGTTGTCACAGAGAGCTTTCCAGGCTTCTTTTGCGCCATCTTGAGCTCTGTTTTTATAGGCCTGGAGACTTTGCTTATATAGAGGTCGCAGTCCGCTGTTTCCCTAGAGCTTAACTAGTACTTAAAATATTTTCTGTGTTTTTATAAAAACAGTCTTTTCTACGGATATAAGCACATTTTTTTTCTTTTATCCGTTTATTGGGTTTAAGAAAAATGGATATAAGCAAGAAATGTTTGATATTTTTCAACTTTCTTATATCTGATATATACGTAGCTTATTTTGACCCTGCTTAGGGACAATAGCTTTACAGAATCAAGACATCAACGTTTTGGAACAACTAGATTAAATTGTCATATCATCACGGACCAAGTAGCATTTTTTCTCAAAAAAACAGGGATTTTAAACTCAAACCTACCTAAAACGCCAATAAGATGGCAACACTGGTTTAACCTAAAAAGTTTCAATCTATGGACTTCTTCAAAATCTCTTGTTTCCCCCAGCAAACCCTTGCGGCCTTCCGTAAGAAATTTGTGAAACCAAAATAAACTCTTGACCTCCTTTGTGAATGACTTCGCTCCTCACCTGGAACTGGTTCTTTAATCCAAACCCTCATTGCCTGACGATGACTCAGGTCAAGAGTGTTCTTGTAAAATGGAAACAGAGATAAACCACTGACCAATTTGTAGCCGACTGGCCGCAAACACACATCCCATTGAACATGCGAATGCACGCAGAATTGCATTCAAACCCTAAGGTTAACAACCTCATGAACTGGTTTAATTAAATTTATGTACACGCTCCGGTGTCTCGAGAGGTAACCAACTGCGACGGCGGTGGGGAAACGAAGAAACACGAAAGAACGTCAAGAGAAGAGAATTTTTGTACGAAAATTTAATTACGCAAGTATCCTCAATCTCGAGGGGATTTCTTCTCACTTCCTTGCACCGTCGTCGGTAATCTCCTGCATTCATTGTGACTGCTTAAAGCTCCAAAAAGGAAAAAGCTTCTGGGAGAGATGCTGTTCATTTCTTCCCCTACAATGGAGACAAAGGACTTCCCTCAACTGTGAGAGAGAATGTGGAAAGGATGAGGATGTCGAGATGAAGAACCATTCGGTCCTTGTTTCCGGCGTGTGAACTCAAAACCAACCGCACAAAGGCGGCTTCAGTGTAGCTGATGATGAACAGCTGAAGGCTGAACGAACGTCTAAGGACATGCAAGAACGATTATAAATGAACTTGTGGATGGTGTAATTCCAGCCTGGTTGTGATATAATACCGTGACTCATGGTGGATCTTTGTGCGATGTCCTTGACTGCGGAATGACTCATGGCGGTGGTTGTTGTTGACGTTTGAATTCTCAATCACTGCGATGTGGGGATGGGCTTGGATGGAGGAGCTCATCTGGTACAGTGACTCATAGGCTCATTGGTTTGGAATGTCAAACAGAAGCTGTGGCAAAGAAAACAAGTCCTTCTTTTGTCTTTCTTCAACATGTTCCCTTAATAACCGAAATTAAGGAGTGGCACTATCTGTATAACTGATGTCTTCAATCGTAAAGATATACGCAAAGCAAGTGCGAAGGACTTCATTCAACCATTCAGCCGCCCATTAAACAGGTTGCTATGCGTTGTACTTCACGAACATAGCCCCCTTTTAATTGTTCCACAACAGTCGCAGTTACAAAAACTTGCGTCACAATTTCTAACGACTTCTATCTCCAATTACCACACTCGCACAAGTGGTTCTTATTGTCAGCCCTGCCCTCGACCGTTCGCACACGATTCACATCACTTAAGCCGGTCGCCAAGCAAGCGTTTAAGCCGCCGTAAGAATGCACGCCATTAATTGTGCGGAAAATCCAAGAAGAACACGAAAAAGAAAAACAAGAACACACACGTTTAAGTGGAACCGAGTCACTCACACCTAATTGCATTATAATCGCATTAAAGCCCGTCGACTAAGACCTGACCGCCGCTGGTCGGTTCAAAAGAGGGGATTATAGACTCACTCAATTCGCTTCCACTTCCACACATGGGCCGCGCCGGCAACACGACGACAGAGACACAAAATCTTGGTGAATCTATTTTAATTGGCTTACGGATAGTGCGTGTGCGTTCCCGGGGATGGATTTAGAAAAAGGTACTTGTACGTGATCGCGTTCGGTTTGCGAGCGATGGGGTTTGACAATCCGAAAGCAGGTGCGACGAGGAGTGATGCCACATCTCTCGTTCATCAATCACGAGGGGATTATGCGGGATGCGCTTCTAAGTGGACGACTGTTTATTGTTCGTTCAATGGGATTACTCTTGGACTCTGGGGCGAGTCTCGCCGGCGACATTAAATTAACGCATGAGTTGCCTCTGTATTGCTTGTGGTTTTGTTTGATGTTTGAGAATTCTTGAAATAGTTCTGTTGCGACGGTGGTCAGCCTGGCGTGGGGAAGCTCCCGAGAGGTAATTAAGTCTGAACAAGAAGCCATTAATGCCAAGGTCTTGTAGTAGGTTAGGTTTGGACGATTGCCACCACTGTAGTCAACTTAGATCCTGGTTGGATAATTTGTGCTAAGGTCTTGCAGACAGTTATCAGGCAGTTGCATCGTGCCCTTATTTTGCCTTTGCTGTGAATGAGAATAACGAACGCGTTCACTAACGCGTTAGTAACGATGTGTAACCACACCATTTGTGTGTCATATCCACGGAGAGGATTTTGCTAACTTTGCCTAACTTTTTTTGGTTAATCCGAAGATTATTGACTTTACTCAAACAAGTTTCGTGTCCCCATGATTTCAAAATATTGGTACAGTGCAGTCTCGATTTGTGCAACACTCGATTTTTTCAACCAAAGTAATGGTGTACATTTTTCGATTTTCGCAACTTTGAAATTGTTCGGCTCAAAATGGTATACGTACGTGTACGATACATACGTGTGTACGCATACGCCGGGACATAGTGGGTTAGTGCATCGACTCCTACACAGAGGGTGCCAGGTTCGATACCCGAATTTACCACCTTTCATATTTTCACGGCTCCACCTCTTTCGAGTCACTGACAATACTCAAAGAGTATTCCTGTCTAGAAAAAGCTTCTCAACTTCGCCGTTCGGAGTTGGCATTAAACTATAGGTCCCTTCCACGCGTGAGAGAACAATAGAACGCACAACACTAAAGAGATGGAAAACTTCACGGCCGTATTGTCCCCTTGCCTATCGATCGAATTTGAGTGACTTTTTGACGGTTGTTCACCAAATACTACTTGTGGCTCCTTATTTTCTTGGGAAGACTTTAAAGCGACTACAAGCACTAAACGACGATTGCTCACGAAATTCTACTCGTCGCTCATTTTTTTCTTGAGAAGAGTTCAAAGCGACTACAAGCACTAAACCCTTGAAAAATGATATCAGAATTGCTGATCATTAGGAGGAAGAAGACTGTGGTCCTTTGCTTTTAATTCGGGATCCAATTTTGTCAGATAGATCTGATAATAAGATATGGACAGCGATGACTTTTCTGAATAGAAATGATCCGAAAAGCTGCAAAACAAACGAGAAGCCCGAAAATAAGAAGTTCCCGATGACGTGTGGAAATGGAAGTATTTGATATACAGAAATTAGAAGCCGTAATAAAATGCTTCACCTTATACTTGTAGTGAGCAGAACATACTGACCTAACCATTCAAAAAAGTATGCAACCGCAAAATATGCGGTATAAAGCTGCTGCCAAGCGATCTTCTGAAAAGCAGCTGCTGCTTTACATATGTAGTATGTAAATGAATTCGTTTTTTTTTTAATAAAATACGAATAGGGACATTAAATAGTATAATGCTTAAGCTTTTTTAGAGTGTTTAAAATATCTGTTCGATTATTGAAACTTTTCGATTATAGCAACAGCTTATGTGTTCATTAGTTGAAGTAATCGAAATTACACTGTATTTTATTTATTATAGCAAGTATTATTTTAATTCATTTTTGTTATTCAATTCATAATAAACTTACCTACTAGACAAAAATGCTTAAAACTAGTTAGACGAACAATGTTTTTATTTCTATAATAATAATAATAATAATAATAATAATAATAATAATAATAATAATATGGGTGGCGCGACAGTCTGAGGTGCACCTGGGCCTAGCTTCTCAGCAACCACTTGTGTTGTGCGTGCTATTGTTCTTTCACGAGTGGAAGTGACCAACAGTTTAATGCCGACTCCGAACGGCGAAGTTGAGAAGCTTTTTCTAGACAGGAATACTCTTTGAGTATTGTCAGTGACTCGAAAGAGGTGGAGCCGTGAAAATATGAAAGGTGGTAAATTCGGGTATCGAACCTGGCACTCTCTGTGGAGTCGATGCAATTACCCTCTACGCCACGGCGACCCACGGCGTTTTTATTTCTAACTTAATTTAAACTCAATATTAAGAAATTTGGAAAACTTAATGACTGGACGGTTTTTATAAAAACTAACAAACTAAGTTACATTCTTCCTTAAAATAAAACTTGAGCTAACCTACGTATATATGCATATACACATGTATAAATCCCTATTTTATATATCCCTTATTTTATTTTATTTTTGTTGTTTTTTATAAATATATATATATTTTTTTTTTTTTATTTACAACTTTCTCTTCTACTGTAAAAACTACCCTATGCTAAGTTAGTCCGCCATAGGTTGCAGCTGACAGATATAAATATTTACATTCAATACACTGCTCTCCATGGGGGGTCTGGACTACTTTTTCTAACCGGGGTCTAAAGGATTCGACGAGGAAGTTTCCTTCCTCAGCTCGTTGTGTGACAGAACGGTCGTGGTTGAGTCGCCCATCCACTGTTGATCTGGCGATGTGTGGAAAGTATGTAAGTATGCAAGCATGATTCTTACTCACTCATTATACGTACACCTATTTAAATTCCTAGAAGCATACAAAACATAATGCGTTGCAGATGGTACAAAAAACCACTATGTCAAGCCGACCTACATTCTCGATCAATTAAATTTGTACTACAATAGTTAAAAAAAATAAATTTGTAACATGCCTATCAGCAACGTCCACAAGAAAGGAGACCCCTTTGACTGCGCCAACTACAGAGGGATAAGTCTCTTGAAAATCGCATACAAGATCTCAGGCGTTTTGTGTACTCGCCTGAAGCCGTTTATTAAATAAACTGATAGGTCCATATCAGTGTGGCTTCAGGCCAGGAAAGTCCCCATCGACACGGCAGATCCTGGAAAAAACCCAAGAGATGCAAATCGACACCCACCACCTTTTTGTCGATTTCAAGGCCGCATATGGTAGCCACAGACGAGCTATACAACGACATGTCTAGTTTTGACATTCCTGCCAAACTCGTCAGGTTGTGCAGGATGACGATGGAGAATTCTCGCTGCTCCATCAAGGTCGGTAACAAACTCACCGATACCTTCAATGTCAAAAAAGGATTTAGACAAGGCGACGCGCTGTCATGTGATTTCTTTAACATCATCCTGGAGAAGATCGTGCACGACTCACACGCCAACACAAGAGTCTCGATCTTCCAGAAGTCCGTACAATTGCTAGCATACGCGGATGACATTGACGTGATTGGCAGAACACAGCGAGCCGTCAATGAGGCGTTTGCTGGCATTGAGGCGGAGGCGGCTAAAATGGGTCTGGCGGTGAATGAGGGCAAAACGAAGTATATGCTGTCATCAAGAAAGGACACACAATATCGACGTCTTGGACAGAGCGTCACAATGGGCAGCTATAACTTCGAGGTAGTGAAGGACTTCGTCTACCTTGGCTCGCAAGTAAACAATACGAACAACATCAGCACCGAGATCAAACGCAGAGTAACTCTTGCCAACCGCTGTTTCTATGGGCTCAAGAGGCAATTGAGTAGTAGAGCCATCTCTCGAAGGACCAAGCTGACTTTATACCTTGATCATCCCAGTCCTGCTGTACGGCGCGAAGGCATGAACAATCTCAAAAGCAGATGAGGAAATCCTTGGTCTTTTCGATAGAAAATCTCTGCGTGCGATCTTTGGTCCTGTTTGCGTTCACGGTTTTTGGAGGAGAAGATTCAACCACGAACTGTACGGACTGTACAGCGACATGAGTCTAGTCAGGCGTCTTCGGATCCAAAGCCTAAGATGGCTAGGCCATGTAGAGCGTATGGACAACTCAGCTCCGTCCTGAAGAGTCTTCGACTCCGAACCCGTGGGACAACGCAACAGAGGACGCCCGGAGGTAAGGTGGCGCACCCAAGTGGAGAAGGACCTCAACCAACTTGGCGTGCGACACTGGAGACAGCTAGCCAGAGACCGTGCTAGTTGGAGAGGCTTGTTGGTTAAGGCCCAGGTCCACCCCGGACAATAGCGCTAAGTAAAGAAAAGCCTATAAGCAATGAGAGCGGCACCTTACTGTTAACAACCCAAGAACTTAACGAAATGACCGGAAGAACTTGGCGATCTCTCCACTGATCTCGAGTCACATCTGTCACTTTTGCGGGAGTCATGGAGAAGTAACGACTTCACTTCAGTATTTAGTATCCAGAAGAAGACAACAGCCGGTCTATGAAGTCCCGAGGTATTGGAACGAGTACGGCAGAAGGACACTTAATGTTGCAGTTCCATCAGTGCTTAACGAACTGCCAAGAGAATTTCGCAACCTAACATAATCTGAAATTTTAAGAAAAACTAAAGGAATCTACTTATCTTCCAGTGTGTAAAATATACTTGTTTTCATTTTTATAACGTGAATTATTGCTTTTTACATTGTATTATTGTATTAAAGTAAATTCAAATAATAGAGAAATTTAACGTTTAAACTTAACATAATTTAATGTATATGATCGATACCGGTCTTCTGCAGACAAGCCCTTAAGGCTTTGCAGATAATAATCTATGACACAACAATGAAATAATGAATAAAAAATGAATTGAAATTGAAAAAAAAAATAATAATAATATCCTGAAACAAGTGGAACTGAATAACTTGAGTTTTTTAATAAAACTAAAATTAGCTATACTATTACACTTTTTTTTTTTTTAGTAGTAGAAGTATCTTTATTTAGCAACAATGTACAGTCTTTAAATACAATTGAAAATTTACATAGATATGGTAGCCATCTACCTTACTAATGATGAGACTATAATGCAAACACAAATAAATGGAAAAAGGCTATATTCGAAGGAAAAGCTAAAAAAAAACCTTCGTTCGTATGTATCACAGTATGTATGTTTGAGCTTCATGTTTGTGAAGTATTGTAATATTAGTTCTATGTTCGTTGCGAATTAACAAGTATTTGATTAAACAAAATAAATAGAAATAGTTAACCATCAAAGTTAAATATGCAAATTAATAAACAAATAAATAAATTGATTAATTAATTAATAAACAATTTAATTAATTAATAAACAAATATATAAATATATAAATAAATAAATAAATAAATAAATAAGTAAATAAAAAAATAAATAAATAGATGAATAAATAAATATATAGGGAAATAAATAGATAAGTAAAAGAATAAATAAACTATTAACACTAGTAAGCAATAACATCCTTGGGTTGCAATGTTACCATGTTGAATATATTTAATTGCTTTGTAGACTAGAGATTATAATGCTATTGGACAAATTACACGATGTGATGAAACGTTCGTTAAGCTTGTCTAACCTGGTTGCTACGGTATCTAGATTAGCTATTTCATGGAGTAGCGAAGTGGAAAAGTGCCGTGGTAGTTTTAAGATCATTTTAAGGACTTTGTTCTGACAAATTTGTAGCTTCTTAAGGTGGCAATTTGAACAATTGCTCCAGACTGGTGCTGCGTAAAAGAGTATGGATTGGAAGATCGATTTAAATATTAAAATTTTGTTTTCAAGGCTTGATTCAGACTTGCGGCATATAAAAGGGTATAATATTTTTATAGTCAAATTAATTTTATTTACCACGCTGTTTGTATGCTGGCCAAAGGTTAGTCTTTTGTCCAAAATGACTATACTATTACACTGAAACTTCTATTTACGGACAATTTGTCATAGTTTAGGCATGAAGATAATCGTGTATTTCAATACCTTCAGGACGGACAATCATGATAGTCCCGCTACTGTCCGCTATATAGAAGTTTCACTGTATGCCTAAATTTGCGTTTACGTTCCTTTTATGTAATTTTTAATAAATGAATAAATGAAAAAAAATTTTTTTTTTGTCAACAAAATCCTAACTCCGCTCATATCATTTTGCGTGAGTTTTGTAAATCAAATAGGTACCATAAAGTGTCCGAATATCGTCCCCTCGTCTGTTTTAATCCAAGAAATTACTGAGATTTGCCTTGTGTTTCATGACCGAAAATGCCCTCATTCCGGCCACAAGGTATGTCTTAACAACCAGCTAAAAGACTGTAAAATTCACAAACTTAAGGGTTTGTTAACTGATAAATAGATAAAAAGAACTTCTAAACTCACGCCGTGTACTGCAGCTAAAGAGCATCAAGGATTCAGGCAGGGCTTTCTGGAATGCCGCCAAACATCCGAGGACCTGGATATGCAAGCGACTTTCGGCTGCGCCAGTCTGGGCTGAAGTTGGCGTTACAAAGGAGACAGCAAGTAAGCTTTCGTCAAAATTAAGGCTCGGCGCAATAAGAAAAATCAGGGGTTTCCAAACAATTTCGGACGAAGCGAGTCCTATGGACTCTCGAACGAGATGCAAAAGGTGAATGGCAAACAATGCAGAGATGCTAGAAGAACGAGAAAGGGGCTAGATCTGTGGCACTGGACAAGCCAGATGGGCATGCGGACCTGCAATCTGATATCCGCGACTCAAGCTTGACCAACGAGAGCTCATGGAGACTGCAATCATCGTCTCCACAGAATTGATCAGGTGAGATGAACCTTCTGTCCTGAATATGTGGACAAAAAAAAAACGCTTTGCTGGGGCAGGAGCAAGTCGAGCAACCCCCGAACTCGTAGTCAGCTGACAAATGGTGGTGGAAGTGCTGCATTATAACGAGCGTGCACACCGAGATAAGAAGGCTCGAAAGAGAAAGGAAAGACAAATCGACAAATCTGGAGCGCGATATGATAACCAGTCCCGCGAAGTAATACTTAACGCCACTCCCCCGAGGAGACGAGTGGAGGATGTGAGTTATTACGTCGGCGTATTCCCGAAATCAAGTGCAGTAAAACTTCTCTACAGCGGACACCTGCAGGACCATAATTGTCCATTGTTTAGCGGTGTCCGTTCTAGAGGGGTAATATTAGTTATTTCTGAAACTCACTTTTTGTTTGAGAGTCAAGAAGAGTTTACTCTCAATTCATTCTCATGAATGAACCGAACAGCACAACAACCAACTGACATCAATTCGGTTCCAAAACGCACACAAACCGCCTGCTTACACTAATTGTTTCCAATGGTTTAAGCTCCCTTTGGAATGGAGAAACACAGTCGGGTCTACAAACGCTGGGTGTTCCTACATGTGCACATATTTGCCTGCATATAGATCAAAGGAATGCATGAATATATCATTTTTCTGTCTTTTAAGGGTGCAACTGCTCAAACGGTCGTGTCCGATATAGAGGGGGTCCCATGTAGAGGGAATAAAATATCCGAGAATATGACGCATTGTCCTTTAAGAGGTGTCCCTTATAGAGACGTGTCCGTAAAGGGAAGTTCCACTGTGCTTGGACTTACGAATCGTACATCCTGATACCCCGGCTTTAGTATATTTAGATGATTACCACGTCATTGGACACAAAAATGTCCTCACTCACGGAAAATTACTCCAACTTTTGACATTTCAGCAGCTATCTTTTAAGATAAGCTCGTTGCACCCTTTAATCAACGCAATCTTGCTGTAGATTCACTCTTCCGATGCAATTAACCTCCTTCACGAGTAAACTGAGTCACATGTTCCGATCTGTCCACCGGAGTAGCCAGCCCCACACCGTCCTTATCGGTGTCGTCGTCGCAACGGACAACACACCCGTTGTCCAACGTTCAGGTCGAGTGCTCATATGCGAATTACAAGAAAAAAGAATGTATCTTCTGCACGTGGGAGTTGCATTTATCGATTTCTCCCCCCACACCGGATTGGTTTCACTGCACAATGATATCACAGAGAGTGCAGCGGATGTGGCTGTGGGGGGCATCGGTTCTTCTTGGTTATGTTACCAACGTCCGCCCCCTTGGCTTGCATCACTTTCAAGTGAATTCCAAGTCAACTCAGCAGTGAATCGATAAGGCACGATTGAAAGTGCAATCGGGGTTAGTCACCCCTTCGATGGAAGCATGGAGGGTTATGCTCTGTCTGCTGAAGGAGGAGCTCTTGTGGAAATGAGCCTCGAATCGACATGGTTTGAGGCGCCACATTGTCATTTACTTTGGGTTGAGTAAATTCCCAGAGCACAGTTCTCCCTTGCTACGACGAACGCAGGGTTGTTCGGCGGTCATTTAGACACTCTGTCAGAGATGTTTGAAATTCATTTGATTTTCGAGAACAGATTCATTCTTCAGAGTGTTGAATCTGAGACTGAGCCAGTCCGGCGATTTGAGAATTTGGGGGAATCTTGGGAACGCTTGGAACGATCCTTTCGCGTCTTTGAACAGATTTCAGTTGAAGAGGATCACTTCTCGACGACAGTGTCACAACATCTGCAGGAGTTCGTAACAAATCAGCCCCGGAATCGTTCATTAAGAGAGAGAATCTGCCAAAGACCTCCACACCTTCCCCGCGAGTTCAATGACATCACTTGTCATTCCCTTCCGCTCCAAGCCTCAATCATTTACTCGATAAAATTCATTAGGAAGCCCATTCCCATTCGATTCGAGAACTACTGCAGTCTTTTTTCTCAAATTACCCGAACCATTTCCTTCCTTCCTGGCTTCCCATCAAATTTGTGATTTACCGCCATTGCGGTTGCCGCAGTAGTGCACCAGCAAATTGCATCTCGGAAATTCAAATACAAACTACATCCCTTTCCATTTCCCTTTCAGACTGTAAATCCAATTTTACCGTCGGATTTGGTGCTCATCCCAGTGCCTAGTGGAATTACATTAGACTTTCAAGAGCTTTCCTTCTTCCCTCTCTCTCTCACTGTGTGTCTCTGAATTGCAACTAATGAACCGCCATTCACTCAGCTATGCGCAGCCAATGTCGTGAAATGAGACAGAGAACAAAGACAAAACACATTTTCCCAGACTCCCAGATCTCTGGAAGTGACTGGGGAAATTATTTGGGTTAATCTTTATGACCAAATTCAATTATGAACTCGCTGGAGAGTCTTGAGCGCTTTGCCTCCACTTGTAGTCTTGCCACACAACAGACACCCTTCTCAGGGACAGAGTGGATGTAGTAAATTCGGTTGAAGTAATTAGTGCTAAAGGCGGGGACAGCGAACACTGGGCTTGGCTTGGTTGACAGAATGATGACATGACGCAGAACGCCATTGTAATTAAGAGTTTCAGTAGAATTTCTTCAAGATTTGACAGTTGTAGCTACTTGTCAGATGGATGGGGGATTGTGTCTTTCTGCTACGAATGACGTGGTGTCACTTTTGACAGATGACATGTGAATGCATAGTTTTGACAAATGATTTCTGAATGATGGTTCTTTTTTGTTTTGCAGAAATGGTCGTTCCTGTGGGAGAACAAACAAATTCCCAAAGCAAAAGGAGAAGGTGGACTGAAAAGGGAAATAGCAGTAATTGGTGAGGAATTTTGTGTGGACGGTATGTCTCTTAGACAGTGACGGGAATAATGCTTCCTTTAAAGAATCCCCTCTCTTCCCAATAAAAATTTTTTGTCTGCGATTTTATATCGTTTCCACGGACCGAACGAATCAATCACAGAATGTCATTTATATGATTTTGTGAAGACTGAAGTGACTGAAGACTGAATTGAATGAAGACAAAACTGACTGAAGACTGAACTGGATGAAGACTGAAAAGAGTGAAGACTGCACTGACTGAAAACCGAACTAGCTGAAGACTGAACTGACTGAAGATTGAATTGAAATAAGACTGAACTGGATGAAGACCGAAACGGAAGAAGACTGAACTGGATAAAGACTGAACTGACTGAAGACTGACCTGGATGAAGACCGAACCGGATGAATACTGAACTGACAGAAGACTGAACTGACAGAAGACTGAACTGGATGAAGACTGAACTGATAGAAGACTGAGCTGGATGAAGACTGAAAAGAGTGAAGACTGAACTGGATAAAGACCGAAACGGATGAAGACTGAACTGGATAAAGACTGAACTGACAGAAGACTGAACTGACTGAAGACTGAACTGGCTGAAGACTGAACTGACTGAACACTGAATTGAAATAAGACTGAACTGGATGAAGACTGAACTGATAGAAGACTGAACTGGATGAAGACCGAACCGGATGAATACTGAACTGACAGAAGACTGAACTGACTGAAGACTGAACTGGCTGAAGACTGAACTGTCTTAAGACTGAACTGACTGAACTGACTGAAGACTGAACTGACTGAAGACTGAACTGCCTGAAGACAGAACGGACTGAACTAAAAAAGAGACATCATAGGTGCGGTCGCATTTTCCAGCAGTTATCCCAATTTTCCGATCCATTGCTGTGAATGACATCATCTTCGGAGTGGATACTGTCTCGCTTTTGTGTAAGACATTCACGGCATGTTAATATGACATTGCGAAGATCAAACGACACATCCAAGTTCATAGAGTATGCTTGTAAATCACCGAAGTGCTCGTCCATTGAGTAGTGAGTTTCTGTGACAGTCTATCAACTTTCTGCCTATTTTTGATGTTTGACAATAATGGAGCTTTGGCAACTATTAAGAGCTGTAAGACGAGTCGAGTGTCGCGACGAGTTCAAAAACTTCCCATTAAGAGTACAATGAATTCAACTCTTTGGTATGAGTGAGCCATGGCCCTCACAAATGACATCAGCAACTTTACCGCCACGAGAAAAAGAAAAAGGACTTCCAAGACCCCAATTAAGAAAAAACAAAACACTCGTTCCATCCAATGAATTTTTTTATTTAATCGCAGAATACAAACGCCATCAGTGCAATAATGAATGTTGTCAAGTTCAACCCCACTGTTGCACTGCCACCTACTGGGACTGGGCTTCTTGGCGCTTCTTCTCCTGGTAGATCGCCGATCGCAACTCCTTATGCTCGTCCACAAACCTCATCATCAAGCTATAGATCGACTGATCAGCTTCACAGTCCTCGACTGATTTCAGAGATAACGACTTCAAGTGATCATTCAACTCCAATCCCTGAAGCCTGACACTCCGACGGCAGGAGAAGACCTCGGCGTAGGCAGTCGGGCTTAATTTCATGCACCGATCCAGCGTTCCAATGAGCGAATTGATTGGCTTGATTGCGTCGCTTAGCAACCAATCATTGCGATCGTAGCAGATCTTCTGGAATTCCTTAAAGGCTTCCACTGCGTTCAGAGTACTTTTCTCGATGAACTGGTCGATCCTCTTGCGAAGCTCTGGTGGCAAATTGAAGGACGGGTGTTTGCGTTGCTCCAAATCACTGAATTGCTCGTCCATGTACTCCTGGGCTCTCGAGATGTTCCGCAAGGTCTGCTCCAAGGTTGGAAATTGCACAATTATCGGAACGATGTTATCCAAGGGTGAGAAGATGTCACCGTAGATCCGTTTGTAGGCAATACACTTTGAGACGGCAGCGGAGAATGCCTTGACTTTGACGGCGACTTCCTTTACATTGCCTGTGTACGCTTTGAATTTGTCTTCATTCAGAAGCTCCGTGTTGTGCACAAGGTCCTTAAACGACGCGCACGTGTGCCTTCCTGTATCGAACACCTCCTTTAGGAGCTCTTCCCGTGGATTGGCATCAACGCAGGCGACCAGCAGGCACACACCGAGAACCACAAGCACTTTCATCGCCGAGCACGAAAACAAACGCGTTTCACAAACAACTGATGTCGCTGGAGTTGTACGCGCTCTTAAATAACAAACTTCGGGTGTCCGATAAGGACAGGAAGTGTTGGCAAATTAACTTGGGAACTCGTTCTCTGCCATGAACTGGCGGCGATTAAAAATAGTTTCAGACGAAAAGTAAGCAACAACAGGCATCTTTATCGCCAGAAACTGAACTGATTCGGGGAACGTGAGCTTCTCTGAATGAAGACAAATCTCGTTTCGTTTTATTTGCTTCGAAATTTCCAATGTGTCAGAGAGTAAGACGAAAGTGACTTCTCGGTTTCGGTGAGTAGATCCATTCACCTGTCGAGCTATTCACTGAAACATCAAATGCTAGTGACGCAGTATAAATTAAGTCGGTTTCGGACTCTGAACTCAGAAATTGGGAACTCTTATCGGAACAGAGGCGTTCTTGGGCAACAAGGCTGAGCTTGGAACGCAGAATGTGATTTCTTTTCCGTGCGCAACACTTTATCGCCCGCAAATGGAACTGCGCTGATGAAGTGACTGACGATTCAGCATAACTAGGAACTCTAAGGCCGACAGACGCTGGAATCTCGGTCCCTTCTAATACCTACTGTGTCTACAGCAAGTTTACAAGTTACAGGCCTCTATTCATCTCTGGCTAGTCTCCAGTTTCGCAGTCCAAGTTGGTTGAAGTCATTCTCCAACTGGGCGCGCCACCTTAGATACGAGAGTCCTCTGTCGCGTTGTACGACAGATTCGTAGTCGAAGAGGAAAACTTCGGGCCGCAGCTGAGTTGCCCGGGCAGTTGGTGGTTAGGTCTGCCCTTGGAGCGATTCATCGATGCTATAGCCACGCATTTTCGACAAGAGAGCTTGATGCCAAACTCTGTCAAATGCTTTAGAAATATCAAGCGGAACGATCTTACGTTGGCCTGCATTGTGCAAAGATTGGTTCCACTTTTCGGTGAGATAAGCTGTAAAATTACCTGTGGGCCTGTTGCTGCCGAAATCGTTCTGCCGGCCTTTAAGACGCTTCCGCGATTCAAGAAATTTCATTAGCTGACTGATTTATCAGCGTTTCCATGACCTTAGAAAGAAGGGAAGAGTCGGTACGAGGTGGGTGACGAGGATTCGCCCTTTTTAGGGACGTGCTGTACAAATGCTGTTTCCCACCTGTTCGGGTTGATGGATGGTTTCGCCATCGCCGAAGAGACCCCCCCCTTTACAAGTATAGGGGGAACGCTCCACCCTTATTTACCCTCAATCATCCATTAAGTCACTCAGAGCTGCTCTCAGGCAGACTTCGCAATCACCGCCGTTCGCCTCTCGCAATTCAAACCCCTTTGAATTCAAGGACTCTTCTTCGTCACTTCAATTGAATGTGCCATGGACCGACCGCCCACATGTTCAAGCTTCAATTGTTCACTTGCCCTTTCGATTTAAAATCAACGAGAAACATGCACGTCCCCGAAATGAGGGTTCGATTCCCGGAATCACTTTCACCACACACCACCACCCGCGCACACCAAAGCAAAGTGTTTATTCGAACTCAACACCCCAAGGGTCTTTTAATTATGCAACCCTTGTGTTCAGTACCCACTCCATACAGGCGCGGCGCATCGTCTCCCCTCACAAATTGAACCTGACACATTACAAAATTGTAGTCGTCACATGCGGGTTCAAGCAGTACACTGCAATCCACACGCAGATGCACGAGCGGATGCACAACTTCAGTGAACTTCATCGCAGAACGACGTGAAGGTGAAAGAGATACACTTTCAAGTTCAGTAAAAAAAACACAAGGCGGACGTCGCAAACATCCCCCGAGTGCAGAACAGACGTGTAATTCCAAGCTAGACAGCGTGTCTACGCGATGTCAGTTGGAGCGTTTTGCGGGAGCGCAACACAACCAGGCAATTTGAAATCCAACAAAAGGTTTGCGGCACAGGGCTTCCAGTCGAGGGCGGGAACGGGGCGTGGGGAGTAAATTACATCGCTTCTTGGCGCAGAGGAAACATGAATTTGCGTGTATTTCACACAATGGACTGCTTGGAGTGTTGTTCTTGCGAATTGAATGCGGCTGCAGGCGGGGAGCGGGCAGAATGCCACGCCAGACGACAGCCTTGGGAGGGAATTCAGCAAACGTGGCAAAAATGTTTGCCTTTGCTTTCAGAAGGGTGCGTCTCCGATGGCGTTGCCAAGGGATGGGAAATGGAAAAATGGAACTTTAAAGTGGACTGAGAAAATTCATTTAAAGTTGCTGCGACTTCGCTGGACAGAGTTTATGGCAATTAAACTGCAGTCACTCCGGAAATGAGTAAGCGACTGCTGTTAATGACGTCTTCATTTCACATTCATGGACGGGCGTTTGGTGGGAATCTTTCGAGGGATGGGCGGTTGGTGTTCACTGCGTGGTCTGAGGTCGCAAATCGATATTTCAGCCGCAGTTCTTGAACTTTGTGGTTGGGACTTGTGTTCCCTCACTCAGAAAAGACATACTCCATCGACTACTTGGCAAGAATGTCACACATGGCCAGTTAGAAATGCGGGATGATCGAAGACGTGGTTCTCCTTGGCTTTGAAGTAACGACGCCAACGATACCGGAACGGACAGCAGGTACTAGATTGTTATTCTTAGTTCATTTGTCGTTGTGCTTAACAGGAGATTGTGGCAGCAGAACCCTACCTCTTAGAAATGATATGCATGTCTTCGAAAAAGCCCCTAATAATCCTGAACGGAGGTGGAACTGAATCATTAGTATAAAGTACACAGAGAAAAATGAACGATGATTTATTTAAACAGAAGACTGTGTGATACTTTTCAAAGTTAAGTCATAATCATTCATGTTTGACAAAGCACAAAGCACTATGAATTTACAGTTGTCAAAGCACGCGACGCTATGAATTTACAGTTGTGCAAACTGTGAATTCATAGCGTCGCGCGTCGCCTCTTCATCATCGAGGAAGTTATTGCAAGTTTGTGTGTTGTTTGTTGTTGTGTTTTTTTTTTGTTTTCTGAATTTGTGAAAAATTTTGTTCGTGAAAATCTTAACTGTGTGATAAATATTTAAAACAGAAAAAAACAAAAAACGAAGTAGTCGATATATATATGGAAATACTTTAGAGCACAAACTTATCTACAGTCAATGCTATAGATAATAGTGCTGATGCAAACTGTGCACCACCAGGATACAAAATCATTGTCAAGACTTGGGCTCTCATTGAGTAACTTATAGTTTCTAGAAAGAGAGATCGTCCTCTTGATTCGCTTCGATGATATCGTCGACGATTTGCTTCATGTAAGACCATCAACAGAAATGAAGTATCACAGAGATAGCCGACTTCACAGCTGATTGCCCCTTGGTGCATCGGTGAATTTGAGTGCCTTTTTGACAGATATTCACGCATTTTTGACGGTTATTCACGAAATTACGTAAATAGTGTTCTCTGATTGGTTAATTGGTTTAAGAAAGCGTTATAAAAAACAGTTGTCAAACATTTTAAGGGGAGAGACAGGTAGACGTCGGGGAGCATCTCTGTAATACTTCATTTCTGACCATCACTATCGTAACAATTTGAGTGCTCAGAAAATAATAACTCTCACGTAAAAGTGGCATCTGTGCTTTAATTCCTCTAAAATTTCACTATACATTCTCATTTCAGTTTGCGAACAAAACTAATATAAATGCGACCTTTCACTCTAAAAATGTCTCAAAAGTGTAGAACAAGAAAGATATGTACAAATTCATTCAGTCAATCAAACTCATATTCGTACACCAGATAAGAAATAAATCTTTTTCGATTTATGCAAGAACTACACAAACTTCGAAAGTTAGTTGGTTGGAATACCAAGGATCTGGTAAGGATCTGTTGTCAAACAAAAAAAGCCATCCTTTAACAAAAACAGAAAAAACAAACAAACCATTAATTGACAACAAATTCATATTCATACACTTAACAATTCTTGGTGATAGACAAAAAATTTAACAAGTTCTAATATTTTGAGTCATGTCGCTTATTTTTAATCGCATGCTTAAACCTATTTGCCATAGCTTGGACAGGTTTCATTGTAGTTTCAGCCGAAATTTAGTCCATTCTTTCAGATCTTTTGCATTTCTAACTGATATTTATCTTAGGCCGCTTTCACACATGGAAATTTTGTCGGCGATTTTTCCATATTGTAGGC
Source organism: Eristalis intricaria (assembly GCA_964034865.1). NCBI lineage: Eukaryota > Metazoa > Arthropoda > Insecta > Diptera > Syrphidae > Eristalis > Eristalis intricaria. Next base: position 76,880,153 of record OZ035874.1, read on the forward strand.
AAAGGAGGTGAGGCAGGATAAGGGTAGTCCGCGTCTCTTTTCTATTCTCTATTATCTCTCTTCGTTTTTTCTTTGAATTTCTTTATTCTTATGTTCTCAATGTTGGGTATTGGAAGCATGATGTACAAGTGTGAGAAAGAGATGACGCATGTGTGAGAATGGGTAGGAAACAGAAAAAGTTCAGAATTCAGATCTCAATTGCAGAGACTGAAAGATGTCCTGTGTGAAAGTAGCTTGAGATCACAAAAGGGATTTTGGAACAATCGCCGACGAATCTTAGCGAGTGTGAAAGCAGCCATAGTTGCTGGCCTAAAGGGCCCCACACATTTTCGATGATCACGGTCTTAATATCCGGTGACTGAGGTGGAGTTTGCATCACTTTAGGGCAACTATAAAAGGGGAATAGTCGGGTAGTATAGGCTTTATGCTTTGGGTCACTGTCCTGGTAAAAAAAATTGGTTGCCAAGACCCAAATTTTGGTACACTTTCTTCCAGATTTTGCTTCAAAATTTCGATTTATTTCTTGTGGTTCATTGTCCATTCCATGTTATATGCAGCTTTTCTAAACCAGTTACCGAAAAACAATCCCAAACCATCACCGACCCACGAGCATGCAGTTGCTGTTGTTACCGTGTTTTTAGAAAGGAGCTCCGTATTTTGTTTCCGCCATACCATTTGCCGTCCATCCGACTTAGAGATATTCAATCTTGATTCTTCTTCTTCTTTATTTGGCGCTACAGTCCGGGGTGGGCCTCTCCAGCTAGCACGGTCTCTGGCTAGCTGTCTCCAGTGTCGCACGCCAAGTTGGTTGAGGTCGTTCTCCACCCGGGTGCGCCACCTTAAACGCGGGCGTCCTCTGTTATGTTGTCCGACGGGTTCTTTGTCGAAGATTCTTCAGGCCGGAGTTGAGTTGTCCATACGCTCTACATGGCCTAGCCATCTTAGGCTTTGGACCCGAAGACGCCTGACTAGACTCATGTCGCTGTACAGCCCGTACAGTTCGTGGTTGAATCTTCTCCTCCAAAAACCGTCAACGCAAACAGGACCAAAGATCGCACGCAGAGCTTTTCTCTCGAAAAGACCAAGGATTTCCTCATCCGCTTTTGAGATTGTCCATGCCTCCGCGCCGTTCAGCGGGACTGGGATGATCAAGGTCTTGTATAAAGTCAGCTTGGTCCTTCGAGAGATGCCTCTACTAGTCAATTGCCTCTTGAGCCCATGGAAACAGCGGTTGGCAAGAGTTACTCTGCGTTTGATCTTGGTACTGATGTTGTTTGTACTGTTTACTGCGGAGCCGAGGTAGACAAAGTCCTTGACTACTTCGAAGTTATAGCGGCCCATTGTGACGCTCTGTCCAAGACGTCGATGTTATGTGTCCTTTCTTGATGACAGTATATACTTCGTTTTGCCCCCATTCACCACTAGACCCATTTTAGTCGCTTCCGCCTCAATGCCAGCAAACGCCTCTTTGACGGCTCGCTGTGTTCTGCCAATCACGTCAATTTCATCCGCGTATGCTAGCAGTTGTACTGACTTCTGGAAGATCGTGCCTCTAGTGTTGGCACGATCTTCTCCAGGATGGTATTAAAGAAATCACATGACAGCGCGTGGCCTTGTCTAAAACCTTTTTTGACATTGAAGGTCTAGGTGAGTTCGTTACCGACATTGATGGAGCAGCGAGAATTCTCCATTGTCATCCTGCACAACCTGACGAGTTTGGCAGGAATGTCAAAACTCGACATGTCGTTGTATAGCTCGTCTGTGGCTACCATATGCGGCCTTGAAATCGACAAAAAGGTGGTGGGTGTCGTTCTGCATCTCTTGGGTTTTTTCCAGGATCTGCCGTGTCGATGGGGACTTCCCTGGCCTGAAGCCACACTGATATGGACCTATCAGGTTATTTATAAACGGCTTCAGGCGAGTACACAAAACGAAAGAGAAGATCTTATATGCGATGTTCAGGAGACTCATCCCTCTATAGTTGGCGCAGTCAAAGGGGTCTCCTTTCTTGTGGATCGGGCAAACGATACTGAGATTCCACTCATCGGGCATGCTCTCCTCCGACCATATCTTACAGATGAGCTGGTGCATGCGCCCAACCAGATCATCTCCAGCTGCCTTAAAGATTTCAGCGGACAGTCCGTGCACACCGGCAGCTTTGTAAGACTTCAGTCTTGATATTGCTATCTTGACCTCGTCTAAGTCGGGGGACGGAATTCTCGTCGATCATCGTCCATATTGAGTGGAACATTCTGCCTGACAGCGGTATTGGTGTCATCATCGCCGTTTAGCAGTCTGCAGAAATTGTTATTCCAAATTCTCAGTATCGACTGCGACTCTACTACTAGCTGTCCATTCTCGTCCCGGCAGGCTTCTGTCCGAACCTTACACTGGATAATTGTTTCCAGTAATTGTTTTCAATTTTTATTCATTTGTAAAAAAAAATAACAGTTTTCCAAAAGCCAAAATCTTTGAATTGATTCTCTTTCGCAAAGTTGGCGTTTCTGTCTGTATCTTATTATTTCGAACCTACTGTACGAATATGAATTTGATTGACTGTACACACAATTTGTTCTCATTTAATAGGAGACCATACTGAAATAGGTATCGCCAAAAATTTGTCGTCGAGATGATAGTTACTGACAGCGGTTAGCTTAGGCAAAGCAATATCTTCCAGGCGCTATCGATTTTTTATGCTTACATGAAGCAAAACTAACGTCGAAACGCTAACGCGATACTATTGTCGACATACGCGATGAGAGCTCTGATAAATACTATCGTAGAAAAGGCACTACAAAATTGAAAGACACTTCAATTCAATTTCAATTCAATTTATTAATAATATAAATAAAATGTACAATGAGATAAGGTATCTTTTGCAGTACTTACAGCTAATACTTACTTAACAGACCAACGACCCTTGGAGGGTCAGAGCCTGAGCTAAAGCTGCCTTCCATCGTCAACGGTCCTGGGCACGTTGCTTCCAGTCATCAAGACCAGACCAAGGTTCGGTCTTCCTCTCCTTCTCGAACCAGGAAGCTCGGATTCGAAGACCCTCTTAGATGGAGCGTTAATGTCCATGCGCTCGATGTGGCCGAGCCAGTATAGTCGACGGATTTTTTCATTTCAGACTTCATAGCGGTTATGTCTTCTCCTCCATTCACCTCTCAGACAGGACCATATATCCGACGTGGAATTTTTCTTTCGAAGGCACCAAGAATTAGCTCCGCAGTTTTGCGTATCGTCCAGCTTTCGGCTCCATATAGCAGGACTGGCAAAATAAGGGTTTTTTAGAGCATCCAAGAATGAGCTCCGCTGTATTTTTATCGTCCAGCTTTCGGCTCGGGTTTTTTAAAGCATAATTTTGGTCCTTCGAGTTAGTTTAGAGTTTAGACGCCAGTTATTTTGACGAACCGAAGTAACACCGATTGCCAAAGGCGGTTCTACGTCGGATCTCCACTGTGATATCGTTTGTGGAATTTAAGTTTGCCCCGAGGTAGTCAAACTCGAAATTGTAGCTGTAGTTCGTGATGTTTTATCCAAGGTGGTGTGTGACGGAGAGTTTCTTGGACGACAGCATATATTTTGTTTTGTCCTTCTTGACCTTGAGACCATCCATAAGGCTTCCACTATGGCACGTTGGGAGCGCTCGACGATATCGATGCCATCTGCGTACCCCAACATTTGGACACGCTTGTGGAATATAGTGCCATCCGTGTTTATAGCTGCCCGTTGCACTATCTTCTCCAGTACCAGATTGAAGAAATCACACGACAGCGCACCTCCTTGCCGAAATCCGGTACAGGTTTCAAATGGCTCAGAAGTTCTCGAACCAAACTGCACGGTGCAACGCTTATGTCTTAGCGTGGTGCGACACAACCGGATCAGTTTTCCCGGGATTCCGAATTCGGCCATCGCACCGAATAACTCCTTGCGATGAATGCTGTCGTATGCGGCTTGAAAATCTCGGCTGTATGCGGCTGGCCGACCACTACTCCAACTCTTCGCTACAATTGATCTTTTCAGCAGGTGTAGTTGAGGAAGAGGAAAATAAAAACTGAATCCAATAACACCTCCTTTGAATGTAAGGAACTCCTTTCCTTTTCGCTTCCATCTCATCTGACAGATGAAACCAACTTCCGCATGCTATGACGGTTAAAAGACTAGTCAGTCATTCGTATGCCATGTCAATAGCGAATACTACTTAAATCAACTCGTTTCTCTACACGTCGTCACACGCCTGCCAAGTCCTAATCAATTCAAAACTTCCATTAAATCACTTTGCGAAGCCATTCCAACGACAAACCGAAGTGTTGCCAAGTTAACCTTTATCCGCGGCTCACATGACACTGACAGCTATACATGTCAAACTCCTAGCACCGTTCTGCGTTGCATGTCAACACACAACTAACAGTAGAACTTGTCATAAACATAACCTGCACCAAATGACAACACTCAAACCCCACCTTGGTGGCAGCCCTCGACTCCATCACTCATTTACGTACGCTCATCTCATTAATGCCCGTAAATAGAATGCCGTACATCGTCAAAGTGTCGCGTATTATCCGTCACTCAGCCTGACACATGAGTACGTGCGCCTTCAAAGAGACATCAAATCAATCGATACCACAAGTGAAAGCCGCTCATCACATGATACGGGCTATCGATTGTTCCGACTGATGTAGGGCTTCTGGAATCGGCCAGCCTCAACTGTCACCCTGATCCGTGACAATTCCCCCTGAACTTGGGTGGCAATCACAATCACAATTCTAATTCAATTCCAAGCCGGCAAGCAGAAAAGAAAACGAAGAAAGCCCACCCATCACAAAAGGGGAATACAAAGCGAGAAACAAGTCAAATTGTTGACAAGTTTGTCTTTTATTCATTCCTTGGTCGACACACGACAACGGTTCAAGTTGTTTCTCGCCATCGCGTCGTCGTCGTCGTCTGACACTGGTTGTGCCTTTTTTGCGGTCACTGTCAATGCGAGAGAGAGAAAGAGAGAGCGACAGACACTCGAGTGGAATGAATGGATGCGTGCAGTGCCATAAAGAAGTGGTTTATGATAATGAGGTTGGAATTGCTTAAATACCGTAAGAAACGAGTGGGTATCGTCATCGAGTGATGGCCTGCATGCCAGATGGTGTGGATGTCAAGAAAGTAGATCATTGGATTAGGGACGTGTGGCCCTTTTTTTTGTTTTTCTGAATTGATTGCTATTTTGGGGGGAATTAGATAATCTTCTGCTGAATGTGGTGTATAAGAGAAAGTAAGAGTTGTTGAACTAGTTTGGAATCACTTGCAATTGTTAACAGTTTTATTGATTTATAGGTCATAGTTGTTTTTTGGAAACTTTTGTTTTTTGTTTGTTTTGCATTTTTAATTGGGAAGATATTTGTCGAGTCGCGATGAGTGTTGGATTATGGAGTAATTAATCAAAGGGTGTGAGAGTGGCTTTAAGGCATACTGTAGAGTCAAACAAAGAAGAAGAAGTCTTTAAGGCAGAGTACCTGTGTAACGAGGGAAATTACAAAGCAACTCTCATCTCAACAGAAATCCAGAGGAAATGGAGCAACACTCTACCGACTAAGAATTGATGGAAGCTGACATTGGCGATTTTAAGTGATGTACACATTAACCGTCACTTGCAAACTAATAAGTTTTACACTTCATTCAGGTTGAATTTTGGTTGGTCGAAGTTAGTCACGAATACATGAACATTTACGCGTTTTGTTCATGGTTCCAGTCAGAGTTGGGCTAAGTTCTGATTTTGCATTCACATCCAGGCGATTCTACGTTCAAATCGAAGGCAGCAAATCAACAGAGCGAAGCACCAAGGCGAGAGTTGTACAAGGATCAAAGCTGGGACCGTGGGTTTTCAACATCAACACGGCAGACCAACCACATCCAATCGACACAGTGGACTGCCGTCTATTTGCAGTTGACTCGCTGATTTATGCCAGCTCGATTTCACCACCGCGCGTTGGGTCGAATTCCAGACAGAATACTATACCAAATAGGGTATTCATATCAAAGCTGGGAAATCGTTACTTATGTGCTTAAGCAGACCACCCCGAGGTGGGTGCATATCAGCAGCCAAATGTTGAAGTATAAAGATAGTGCTCCCTAACGGTACAGACATTTCAACGGACAAACAAGTCATGTGTATTGGCGTTAACTTCACGAACTGTTGAAGCTCAACAGCCATTCGAAACTGACCCTTAAGAAGTCCAACCTAGGCTTCCATCACATCTATCTGTTGATTCACCAGCAATAGGGATTAAGTGAGGACTAAGCTGGTGCTCTACAAGCAGCTTAAGTGGTCGATCTTTACGTACGTCTTCCCACTGTGGCACACCATCTCTAAGACCAGCATGAAGAAGCTCGCAATTTTCGAAAGGAAGATACTACGAATATGTACCCAACTCACCTTCGATAGGGACCGTCAAAGATACCACAGCAACAAGAAGCTTTATGACCAAGCACGCATCATACCCCTACAACAGTACATGGTAACATTGTTCAGAAAGCAGCTACTAGACATCAACAACCATCCTAATGAGGAATTTAGGAGTTTTAGAGACACAATCCCCAGGCAAGGCTACCTCTACGCGCTAAATCTACGCGATAGAAATCATCGTCGAGGCTTAATCGGTTACCACACCACCACCCCATCCCAAAAGGACCACCACGAACACACGGATTTGAACAACCCGATGTAAGCACAAGCCACTGTAGTATATACAAAATAAACAACACATCGCAAATATTAATAAACGTTTGTTGAGCCAGCACCCTAACCTTTAGTTGTAAACTTAAGTTGAAACATTATTTATCTGTTCAAATAAAATGTTTAAATCGCTATGTCGACTATCGACCGAATCACTTGTCGACAGACATCACTTTTGGTATTGTGTAAGTCAGTCGATAGATAGTTATACAGCGCTCCAAAAAAGTCTGCGTACAACGTTGAACTTTGGAAAAAAATGGTATTTATCCACAGAGAATAAGTTAAAAATATTTTAGAAAGGTACATTCCAATAAAACAAGGTGAAAGGCTTCAGTTTTCCACAAAATAAATTTAATATTGTTTCTCGTTCATAAAATACAATAACAAAAACCAAAAGAAGTCGCAAAATTAACTCCACGGAAGTTTGCGTACAAGGAAAAATATTCGTTCATTTAACAGTGTTAATGTAACGGTAGATAGTTTCTTCACATAGGTTGCTTGTTTATTCGAGCATTGACATTGCTGAGGAACGATGAATCGCTTGAGCTATGATGAACAGGTGAGATCAAGGGCTTGATAGGCCGTTGGGAGCGCGCGACGATATCGATGCCATCTGCGTACCCAAATATTTGGACACGCTTGTGGAATATAGTGCCATCCGTGTTTATAGCTGCCCGTTGCACTATCTTCTCCAGTACCAGATTGAAGAAATCACACGACAGCGCACCTCCTTGCTGAAATCTGGTACAGGTTTCAAATGGCTCAGAAGTTCTCGAGCCAAACTGCACGGTGCATCGCTTTTGTCTTAGTGTGGTGCGACACAACCGGATCAGTTTTGCCGGGATCCCGAATTCGGCCATCGCACCGAATAACTCCTTGCGATGAATGCTGTCGTATGCGGCTTGAAAATCTCACCGTGGCCGACCACTACTCCAACTCTTCGCTACAATAGATCTTTTCAGCGGGTGTAGTTGCCATGACGGTACGGATTGTACAAGAGGAAAATAAAAAATAAATCCAATCACACATCCTTTCAATGTGAAGAACTCCTTCCTTCCTTTTCGCTTCCATCTCATCTGCCATTGCTGAGGAACGATGAATCGCTCAAGCTATGATGAACAGGCGAGATCAAGGGCTTGATAGACCGCCCATCGAAACTCATTCTAAGAGATAAGCGTGTCATCAAACGAATCGTCAAAAACCATTTATAATGACTAACAACGGAGCGATCAACTTGAATAAGTTAATAGCACCCAACGCATCCAGAAAAAAATTAGAAGAGCAATAAGCCGTTCAGGTCATGGACGGACGCCCAGCAAAAAACTGTTCACCAAAAAGTTCAATCAACAGAAACAGGTCGCATTCGCAAAGGTGTATGTTAATAAGTCGCCAGACTTCTGGCGTAATGTTATCTTCTCCGCCGCATCAAAATAAAGCGTTTTTGGGTCTGATAACCGATTGAGGGCATGGAGGCGCTAAACCGAGCCCTTAAACCAGAATACTATCGAGACAGTAAAGAACGTTGGTGGAAGCGTTGTGCTGTGGGAAATCATCAGGAATCGGAAGGATGGTACTAATCGAAGTAATGATGAATCTGTCCGTGAAAATTGAATTATTTTTAAGAGCATGTGCTGAAATTTTGAGAATTACCCTCGATTATTTCATCACAGCAAAATAATTACCACAACAAAACCACACAAAATGCATATATTTGCAGGTTATATAGCCCCATCAAAATACTAATACTAATACCCCACAACAGAGCCCAGAACTCATGCCCATGGAATGAAAGATCCATACCCACGATACCAGTAATAGAGAGCTGTAAAAATAAGATTTATAAGTTGAGTGGACCAATATAATCATTTCTTACAGCACAAAATTGGTAGCATCCATGTAAATCCGGTTAAAGAGAGTAATAAGGATAAGAGGATATCCTATTTAATAATAGCATGAAAAAGAAATAAGACTTACAGATGACTTATCGACTTGTAGTAACGTTCCTAGCATTTATTTATATACTTATTCTGTGAAAAACAGAAGTCTTTCACCTCGTTTTATTCGAATATACCTTTCAAAAATATTTTTCACTAATATTATGTGAATGACAGCTTTTTTCTAAATTGCATTATTGTATGCAAACTTTTGTGGAGCACTGTATTAATGTGAATGAAAAAGTTCATATTGTGAATATTTTACAATTTGACAGCAAAAACTCCAATTGTTTGTACATTTTTCAAAAGATATTGTTTTGTTTGCGTGAATATTTATTAAAAAAAAAAAAATTATTTATATTTATTTAATTTGAATAAAAAAAATTATCAGTGTGGACTGATCGCATCAGTTGTGTTGTGAATCGGACGAAGAAATTTTAAGTGATTTCCTTGAAATTTCACGTAAAAGGAGGCGGCTAAGTGATACTTCTACTCTTTGGGCATATATGACAAACTGTAAGTAGGTTCTTTAATAATTCTGTTTATCTACAAATTATAAATTTGTCACAGTTTTCTGAATTACTTTCTAAATAGGTATTCAAAGACCTTCTCGATGAAAAAACCCGTTGATAAAATACATCAAGAAAGTACCTTATACCACCAAGCTTGCGACAACTTTGTGATTATGTGCTCAAGATTGCTATCAAAATAGTTGCGGCAATGAATTTTGCGTTAGTTAAGCGCAAAATAGTAGTATTTAAAGAAAATCCTGTATAAAAAGAAAATAAATCGTCTCTAGAAACGTCCTTTATTATCTGCAAACTAAAAAAAGTGAGATACGTTGTTTATGATTCTAGGAGACACAGATGTCGGGATTTTACTTCCTAAATGTCTGGATTTTCCGATAAAATCTTCAGTTGCTTCTTATTTGTTACTTGCAGTGACATAAAATCGCTTCACTTTACAAGAACCCAAACGATTTGCCGGAATATACTTGCATTTTCAATCTAAAATTCTTAGTCGAAGTCTTATTCTTGTAGTCCAGCGACCACAAAATTGAAATCGCTAAAAACTGCTGTCAAGTCGACAAATATCGACTGCAAACGACATTCGCAATACCAAATTTCAGAGTTTAAAGTCGAAAGTTCGATAACGAGAGATTATCAGTCACAATAGGGACCATTTTGATTTTCTAATTACAGCTATTTTATGTTGTGAATTTTTTATATTGTGTGTGATTCTCCCCTATCGAAAAATTCACACCAAATATCGCTCATTTAATTCAATCATTCTGAATTGCACGAATTACGTAGTCAAAGTGTATAGTATATGGAATCGCAATGCATCTACTACTCGGACATCATTTTCGATTACAGACTGTTACTGTGATTTTTCAATAACTGTGAAGAAGTAGCCATTAGTGATTTTTCGCTCAACTTTCGGTCCAGTCTCTATACAAAAACTGTAACAACAGTAGTAGCAGCTTCGGGTTAACGGTGCTAAGCCTTTCTCCGTTGGCGTTGAACTTCTCCAAGGAAGCGTGTTGTCACCTCTCCTTGTCATTGCTTATATGGACTGTCTGTTGCAACGCATCCGAGGCGAGGAATGTTTTACATTGGGAGAGTTGAGGGTAAGTCATCTTCTTTTTTCAGATGACTTAGTTACTCTCACTTCTTCCCAGACGGAACTCCAGGGCGCACTCGATCGGTTTGTGGCCGTATGCGCTGATGCTGGGATGAAGGTTAACGTGGACAAATCAGAGGTTCTGGTAATTTTCAGAACGTCTGTTCAATGCACTAGTTAGTAGAATCCCATTGAAGCAGGTGGAGAAGTTGTCCTCACGAGGGATGTAGAGTAAATCTGAGCTTCCGAGTAGCATTGGCCAAGCTGGATCAGTTTTGAAACAGCTTGGAAGATCTGTAATCAGGAAGACCATGGTTGGTGTCAGAGCTACGTTAGCGGTTTCCGAGTCTCTCACCTATGGTCATAAAATTTGGGAAAAGAAAGAAAGAATAAGATCGCGAATACAAGCAGCTGAGCTGAGATTTCTTTGTGCTGTTGTGAGAATTACTCTCCGGAAGAAGGTGAGGAACAAAGCAGTGCGCGAGGAAGTCAACGTTGAGTAGCTTGTTCATCGTACAGAAAGGGATATACTTCGATGGTTTGGTCACGTGGCACGAATGTCCCCACCATCACGACTTCCGAGGCGAGTTTTGAATGCGATTCCGAAGGCGACCTCTTGGCTGACGCAGGATGAGGTGGTTGGTCCATGTCCAAAAATCCAACTGCCTAGAGATATATATCTATCATTTTAGTGGATCATGCGGTTTAGATGATGATGATCTTTCTTTCCCATGATTCCGTGCTGCCCCGGCACATGGAGAAGTCGTAACAAATTAAGACTGCCGATCAAATTCAGAGAAGACTTTCATTCATGAACTATCCTCAAAGTGGTTAAAAGGTTGAATAGGACCTTAAACACAGCATTCTTCCTGTTCTGTTCCTCTTCTTCACAATATAGTTCGTGGCCATTAGCGTCGTATTTTTCGCTTGGAAATCCGACGCAAATTTACCTAACGAGGTGGACAGTCTAATGTTCCGTCCATGAAGGTTCGACTACAGTTCGTTACTGGCTGAAATGCTGTCCAGAGCATCTTTTTTTTTCAAAATATGCCCTACCTCCTAAACAGGGCGAGATGGAGTCCCCCTCCCACTGTAAAAATGCATGTTTTTAACCCCTCCAACCAATTCTTGGCGCCAAAGTTATCGTACTCTCCCCATCAGGAGGATTAGTTGATAAATTGTTCGGGCAGTGGAATGGACATTCCTGGATTTAACAGGGAGACTTCTATTATGATCTGTCTAAGCTGTAGTGAGAACGTAGGAGAGGGTCCACCTAAAAGGCCTTCCACATACAGTGAGACTTCAACTTGGAATACAAGTCTTGTGACAATCAAGAAGGAATCAAAAAGAATGAGGTGTCTAGCTCAGCCGTAGTTTTAAAAGTCGTGTGCCCACCTTAAACCGGCAGAAGAACTAAATTCCAAATTAAGTGGAACTTAAAACCACAGCTTGTTAAAGGGTCGTCCCCTATCAGCCGATTTATGATTCTCACATCACAGCTTAACAACATTCATACATCAATTCGTGACCAAATTTTGATTTCAATGCCAATCCTACTCACGGCCTTGCTTGAATCCAGAAGTATCCGACGTTTAAAAACTCACTCAAACTGCCTTGTCAATTAGAAATTTATGACAAATTACTTCTCGCACTTGGGCACGTGTCCGCGTGTGATTCTTCAAACGATCCACGGACACGTCAATGCGGCAGCTCTGTAATTAACCATTTCCATTGTTAAAACACACCGTCTCCGGCATTTGAGCTCACATGAGTTTTAAGTGAACTTTCACACGCTGATCGACAGCTCAGTGAGTCGACTTTCTCATTTCAGCCCGAAGCAACGATCACCGCCTTCCGCATGTGATTCATCATCATCTGTTCGCACCGCCATCAAAACCGCACACTCGTCTCCAGCTAGCTTGATAGATTGTATCTATTTCCATTAGCATTCAACTGCGAAAAATTTCACATCATTGTGTCGCCAAACTGCTACTGTCCCGCTTTGAGCGATAGATCCCACTCGCGCAGTCAAAAGCTGATGTTTTTCCATCTAACGACTAATTTCCTCTGTTTTGTGTGCCAATTTGTCTCCATTTCCTTATCTCGGGCTTCGATTGAACCCTGGCACTAACTCCCGTTCGCTGGACACTGATGGACACCAGTGACAGTTCCCGCCAAAGTGTGCGTGTGCCACTGCGGAAAGGTCAATGAATTTGCACCCAATTCCGACATCCATCAGCCGGCGAGAAAGTGAGTGAAATTCATCATCGCCTAGATACAGAAACCACTGAACAAATGTCACCCGGCTCTGATCCACATACGATGACTTCGGACAAATGTCACCGTGGAAGGCATAGTTAATTCGGTTCATTACTGAATTTAACGTCGAAGTCAAGACCATTAAAACCGCACAGTCGTAGCTCATCGGGAGCGGGTTACGTTCGTCGGCGCATTACGAAAGTGGAGAACGAGGTTACCGGTAATGCAGTGTCATTGTACGCATTTTGTTCGCCGCTAAATGTCACCGCTGCGAGTGAGCCGCTCATCTCGGCGGTCGGTGTAGGCTTGTCTCAGGGAATTTTTCGATTAATTAGACGCTTTTCCATCTAATTGCCAAACACAGAAGTTGCTTTCGTGCCGGTGTCACGGTAATAAAGTGATGACAAGTTATTATTATTTCCCACCGCGGCCGAGGGTAATTCAAACTTTAATTGGCCTTTAAAAACTCAGTGAAGCATCACCGCGAACAAATGACAGGCGGGCGGGCAGAGACAAACGAAAAATATCGCAAGCACGCTTCACTTAAATGGAATTATATCACACAATCGGGAAAAAGTTTTCGAACACAAGAACAACATTATTTGCACAAAATGTATTCAATTTAATGGCAATTGTAAGGCCAACGACTGTGGATGGGATTTGTGGGGGCCTAATTGAATTAACATTGCACAGCGCCGCAAAGGAGGAAGCTGATTTGAAGTAGATTCGCGGATTTCGATTCCCTTTTCTTTGCTTTTAAGTTTTAGCTTTTGTCGGGGTGGCGGGTACAATTAATTGAAGCAGAAGTTGTTTAATGTGTTTCGTTGGCGATTTGCAAAACACACGCGTATTTAATGACGGAAGGGAAACACGCCGAGAATGGGAATGCGAATTACGCTGAAATTTGCTTTGCATGCCGGATAGAATGTCGTCGTAATTTGGTAGCACTCTTTATGTCACACAGTGGCATACAAATGTGCGGTACCTGAAATCCATTTGTTTCTCATTGTTTTTGTTGACACATTTCAACGGGAAATGAGGTAAATGGGGGTTGTCTTTTTGGGTGACAGTTGAAAGGGATAGCAGTTTGCGAAGACAAACAAGAGGCATTTGTTATTCTCGTCCATCGTATAAGGCAGGCCACAGTTTTTTGACAACATACAAAACGGACTAAGGAACCTTTGAACGAGGGGTACCTTTGATCAGGGCTAATACAATCTTATTTAGACAATATATGAGAGCGGAAGCAAATGTTTATCCTGGTTTTACCGTTTTCTTTGAACGTCAACGGCTTTCGGTAATATTTTTAGGAATCGATTTGCATTTCCAACATTTTTTTTATTTATTTGTAAGCGTACAGAAACTTCTCTAAAGCAGACAACTGCTACACCGGGAGTCATTTCTCAATGGGATAAAATACAGTAGATGCTCGATAACGTTACACCGGTTAGTGTGAACACCGGATAACTGCCTGACATTTCTAAAACGTGAACAAATCATGAACACTCTAAAACGTGAACATCAGTATTTGGCCTGAAATTCCTTGTACTTAGAGAAAAGCAGTGAGAATGCTTTTGAAGAAGAAGAATTGACTGATTTTGTCCATTAAATTTCGTATCGCCCGTATGCCCGTGTTCATCAACATTGTAATACGTTTATAAACATACATACATAGACTCAATGGGGTATAAAGCGTAATTCAACTTACAAAATACCATCCTCACCTGCACGTGGTATACCCTGCTTCAGACTAACGAGGCTCTGGTGACCGAGTAGGGGCGGTATAACTCCCATCATATCTGGACCAAAGAAGTCCAGACTGAAGATAAAAGTCGTAGCCAGGAAGGCGAGTGGCTTCAACATCCGATCCCGCCTCAGGCACAAATGCCGCAGGCATTAAGACCGAGCCCAGTAAGGTCTTAATTATGGTATACTGGAAACATCGATTTGGATCTCGGAAGCTATAAGGGCTGACGTTGGTAGTATTCTGTTACCCGAGTAAGCTGGAGTGAAATCCGGTTGAAACGGCTCTCAGGCTAATGCTACACACGCCCCCGTCCCGTTAAAACCTTGGCAGGACTCAAAGAACGCTCAATGTTGCGTCGCCATTAAGTTGGTGGTGTAGGTCCAGATGTAACATTCCTGGTTAGCACCGGTCCGGCTCTGGCACACGACCCCATAAGGGCGCGTGTCAACCCTCGCATGGCCTCCCTGCTTGCATAGACAACCATGGGATCCCGGGTGACTACACATTCGAACATTGATAACGGCTTTGAGTGGGGACCAAACAACATGAACACAACAAGTAACTTAAACAGAAACGGAGGAAGCGAAGGGACGATTGTCGCGGCTTTTCAAAGGAGCGCGAAGGTGCAGAGATCACCAGTAGGGCAAATATCAACGCCCCGAGCAAGCGAGGAGGATAGCGTGGCCCAACAAGTACGCGCAAAGCCCATACCTGAAGCAACTAGCAACCCATCTATCTTCCACAAACTAGGGGAACAGATCAAAGCGCTGGTTGAAATGCTGGAAGACGGAAAGAGACGCTCAATCCACCAGCCAATGCGAGACGCCATCGAGAGCATCAAGGCGCTCTATGAACTGGCAGCTATCGAGTCACACGACGACAAGGCCAAAGAAGTGATACGGAAGAACAACGCTTCCCAAACATCCCCATGGATGAAACCCGCAGTTGCGGAAAAAACCAAGCGAGGCCCGGAGCAGAACGGGAAAAGCCCGAGCCCTAAACGGAGGCAAAATCAGCCAGAAGCGACGGGGAAAAATATCACCCGCAAAGAGCAATCCTCGCGCAAGATCGAAGGAAGAGAGAACGCGGAAGCCCATCCCCAAAAAACAACGAAAAAGCCGAAAGCGAAACCGGCGGATAGCAGCAGAAAGCTGAACTCTGCGAAGGATTCGCAGAGGAAAGATGATATTCCGAGGAAAACCAAGGAGAAAACAAGGCCTGACGCAATAGTTGTAGCAGCGAAGGGCGACTTGTCCTACGCGGATATACTGCGGAAAGTCAAGAACGATCCCAAGCTTGGAAACCTCGGCGAATCGGTGACAAAAATCCGCCGCACACAAAAAGGAGACCTGCTCTTCCAGCTAAAAGGAGCGGGAATAAAGGCCGACCATTTTAAGGGAATAATTGGAGAATCCCTGGGAAAAGACGCAGAGGTCAGAACACTGACCCACTGCGTTACCGTCGAAATCAAGGATATAGACGAGGTAACCACCAAAGCGGATATCTGCGAGGCAATAGTATCCCAGACTCAGCTGACCGAACTGAAGGAAACAGACATAGTAAGTCTGCGCAAAGCCTATGGCGGCACCCAAGTCGCAATGATTGGATTACCCGCAGAAAATGCAAACTCACTGCTGAAGGAGGGAAAGATACGGATAGGCTGGATCAACTGCCGTATCCGGGAACGCACAGCGCTAACCAAGTGCTTTAGATGCCTAGGATTTGGGCACACAGCACGTCAGTGCAAGAGTGAGCAGGACCGCTCCAAAATGTGCAGAAGATGTGGCACAGAGGGCCACATAGCTAAGAACTGCTCTCACGAGCCGAAGTGTTTCTACCTCCACAGATTCGGTCACGACAGCTCACCCACTTGTCCAGAATGCGCGCGCGAAGATGAAGACGCAGAGCACGTAATATTCCATTGCAGACGCTTTGCCGTGGCGAGAGGAAGTCTACCAACTCCCGAGCTCGTAGTTAGCCATATGATGGAGTCAGCTGACAAATGGCTAGTGACATGTTCCTTTATTACAAGGGTGCAGATCGAGCTAAGAAGGCTGGAAAAAGAAAGAAAGGCCGAATTGGCAAATATAGATCACATAGCGTGATATGCTAACCAGCCCCGCGAAGTAATACCTAACGGCAGTTCCGCGGGGAGAGTGGTAGAAATGTGCAGAGGTGTGGTTTAGGACGTAGGCGCGAGGAAAAAGGAGAACAATATCCCGTGAATCGTTCATGCTGGTAACACGGGTTACCAGTATCTTGAAGAAGATTCCACATCCATTGGCGCAAACCATAAAAAAAAAAAAAAAAAATACATAGACTCAAGTCTCTAAGTGGATGCATCATATGGAAAAGACAAACATGTATCTTTTTCCTAGTCCACAAAGTTCGGGTACAGTCTGCCCAAACCCAAGCACAAACAACCTGTTGCCAAGCAGGCTTGACAAACAAAAGACGCCGCCGCAACAATGTATGAACTATTGTCACGTGTCTCTTTTCTGCATGCTCCCTTTTTGTAAAGCGTCCTTTTTTGTCTCTCTTTGTCGGTATTGCTTATGTTTGTATTAGCTGTTACTTTATGTTTTAAGAAAATATAGTTCACTCGAGTTTTGGACGACTAAGAATAAAGTCAACTTTGGTTTTTAACGTAATTTGTTGTTTTGATTTCTAACCGTTTTCCACTGTAACATAACTCGTGGCGTAGTGTGTTAGTGCGTCGACTCCTCCGCAGCTAAGCCTCGCTGACTGGGTTCAATTCCCGCTACCACCAACATCATTTTTCACGGTGGGGACCTCTTTGGAGTCACTGTCAGTGCTCAATGAGTAATAACTGTCTTGAAAAAGCTTCTCAAACTTGGCCGTTCGGAGTTAAACCGTAGGTCCCTTTTCAGTCGTGAGAGAATAATAGCACGCACAACACGAGTGGTTGCTGAGAAGCTAGGCCCACATCCGCCTCTAACTGTCGCGTCACCCATATTATTATTATTATTGTGTTCGTATTTGAAGCGGTTCCCTTTCCAAAAATTATATATTATGTGAATGAAGGGTTTCCAGGAAACGGCCTTGAAAAGTCTGTACGCGTAAATCAGTCAAATCAATATTATGAACCACTGCACTTTGGCGATTGATTTAACTCATCCTAACTATAAAGCAGAAATTTTGTGTGTCTGACCGATAAAGGCTCCGAAACTACACGTCGCAGAGCTCTGAAATTTTCAACAAAATCATTCTAAAATTTAGATGCTCAATGTGACCGTAAGTCGGTACGACATACGGTTCGGAAGTTACGAGCACTTTTTAAACGGGAATAAAATTCTCAAAATAAGGGTGGTTGCATCAATCCGGTACCATTTCGAGTTGCGTAGTCGTGGATATCAACCATCCCCCAGTGTGTTGTAACTTCCATCAGAGACAACCAACTGCCTCGGATACGGACGGAATTAACTTCCATATAAACACACATTTTTCATATTTTGCTTTGGTGCAACCATTCATTTTTTTCTACGTCTCAATCGAACATATACGAACGACTGCCTGAGTCACCAAACGAAAAGGAAGCAATAAACATGTTCGCACTTTTCTTTCGGATTCTGAACGGATTAGCCGATTTAGATAAAATTTCAGAGCTAGACTAATTACATAATGTGTTACAAGATAGGCTAATTTTTTTCAAGGTTCATGAAGTTTGACTTCAATTTGCACAAAAAGTGAATATCGTGCGCAGGTACATAGGGGAACCCTACTTTCGTGAGAACCATTTATAAGTTGGCTGTGTATGGAGATGTTCCACTTTGCACCGCGCTGTGGGATGATCAATGTTTTGTATAAAGGGGTTTTCTCGATTTCTCAACTGGCCCTTTTGGCTTCGTGAAATAGGCATCGACGAAAGTTATTTACTGACATCCATTTCAATGGTTGGACTTTGATCATTGACAGCTTGCTGCTTTGGCCAATATTCCTATTCATGTTTGCGGAAAAACCTAGAGTCGGCCTGAGTTTCCACAATCTTCTAGAGAATGATGTCGAACTGTCCCATACCTAATAGAAAAGGCGTAGCCTTCCTTAGATGTTTCTTCGGCTTAGAAGGTATCGGTGAGTTAGTTACCGACCTTGACGAAGAAGCGAGAGCTTCCTATCATAATCCTGTACAGAGGGACGAATTTGACAAAAAAGATGGTGCAGGTCTGTGATCTGAATCCCTTGGGTCTTTTCTCGAAACTGTCTCATGGTCTATTGAGCACTTCCCTGGAAAAGGCGTCCGCATCAGTTCCAACTGCCATGCAAATTTGATTGATTGATGACGTTCTTTACCCCAAAGCCTCAGCCAACTCCATAAAGAGGCCATAGACACTCCCTTAAAAGACGTGCTGGGCTAAATATAAAATCTTTCTTAATTCCAACCCAGTCCCACAAAAATAGAGGGATCCATTAACGCTATTCCCGACATCAAAGACGATTGCCCCAATATCAGAATTTTCCACAAGCAACAGGACGGGGAAGGATTACTGCCGCCGAGAGATTTATTTTATTGGAAAAGAAATCCAAGCCCCATCGCAACACAATGGGAACATTTTAATGAACACATACACGAGCGTCTATGCAACCCACATGTCAGACAGCCTGACGACGATGGTGGAATGGGACGATGGACTCACGAGCGCTTGAAATGGAACCCCGGCAGTAAAAGCGCCTCGAGAACCCGGAGGACATGACAAATTGAATCGATACTATCTCGGGGAGATGAGTAATGTTTGAAACAACAAATTGGATTTGTTGATGGAGGAATGCGCATGTAATAGAAGAGCCAAGGAGAAGGTCAAATATCGTCAAAACAAGGCAGTCAAATTTTGCCATCGGCGAGGCGCAGAGACGGAGTGTTTTGTCATTTACTCCACAAAAGAGGGGTTGAGGTTTATGAGGCGTAGCAACAAGTGGAAACCATCTTTCGGAAACAGAAGCCGATAATGTCTCTTGTGCGTTGAAAGCATTGTCGTGTCTCGGGACTCCTTTCAACGGAATCGTGATGCTAATGCAGTGACTGTGGAAAACATGTTTTTGGTGGATCATATTTCAGGTACTTCAGACATATTCGAAGATATGTCTTATATGAACATGTTTTCGCTCTTGAAGGATATCTATGTACAGGGTGTCAATTAAAATGTCGTCATAGTTGGCCGATGCATGTTTCACTTGTTCGATGAATACATAAAGGTATTCAACTAAAGAGTTTTCCAGTAAGGGCTTGACAACTTTTTTTTTTAAATAAAACACAAATCATTTGAGATATTTCAAAAACTTTATTATCGGCTTGAAGTACAATCAAAATATTTATGAATGGAACTCGATTTGATTCATATGGCCACTGCGGGCACTTTGCAGCGGTCGAGTCGTTGGACCCAATTTTTTGGGCCACACATTTTGGCCGAAACGGCCGCTACTTCGCGTTTGATGTTGGCTCTGAGTTCTTTCAACGTCGTCGACTTGTTGGCATTACCCAATGACTCAACGTAGCCCCACAGAAGATAGTCAAGCGGCTTTAAATCGCACGAACTAGGCGGCCAAACCACTAGCCCATTTCTTGAGATAACGCTATCACCATATCATACCATAATCGCGCTTGTGGCACCGCCATGTTGTCCAAGTCCATATCATCCAATTCAAGCCGAAAGTAATCGGCGAAAGTAATCATGGCGTGATAACACTGACCATTCACAGTAACGTGACGATCGTTATCATGGACTATAAAATATGGCCCAATAACGCCGCCGGCATGCAAACTGCGCCAAGCAGTTATTTTTTGTGGATCAAGTGGTGATTCATGAAGCACATGTGGATTCTCACCCGTCTAATAACGCAAATTTTGCTTATTGACGAGCCCACCGAGCCAAAAATCAGCTTCGTCACTGAAGATGATTAACGCTCGGTCAAAGTTGTGGTCACCGACTCCAAATATCGGTCGAATTTTTTTATAATTTGCAGACGTTGCTCGTTCGTGTACTTTACCACGATGAAAATGTTGAGTTTACTGAATAAATTGACAGTGACAGGTAGACTAGGGAAAGAGTGCGTACACAAATTGTATTCAAATTTCGTTGGTCTTCCAAGAAGATTCGGTTAGGTTAGGTTGAGGTGGCTGACTGCGGCGCATATGGACAGCAGACACACTTAGACCAAGCAGATGCCCATTGTGTTACCACGGACTAAAGCTACCTATTCCGCAAACCAATTTGTGCTTTTGATAAAGCGAAGAAGAGGGCTGCTCAGTTCAGATTAACAAAGAAATGAGCCCCCAGAAGTCTGAATCTACGGCATGAGAGAGCACTGCAGCTACATAGCAAGTGTTCGATGGTTTCTTCCTCATCCTCGTCCATGCAGCTTCTACAGAAATCATTATAGGGAAGGCCTAGTCTAGAATAAGCTACTCGTCGTGCATTACTACCTCAAGACCATCATCGACTTCAGACATCACAACGATCATCATCTTTTGCCTCGCATGAGCCATTAAAGGGGCCGCGGGGTGAAGCACGCACGAGAGAGATTTCCAGGCCACTCGATCTTCCGCCATCGACTTTAACTCAACACGAGATATGTCCCAGCGCAACCAGGCGAGTTATTGGCCGTAGGGGTTCTTTGCACGTAGATCTGAATTTTCTGATAAATGATGAATCCAGAACATCGCGGAATCTTCCTCTGAAGGAGCTTCCCCCATTTAATGTTCCATCATCAAATTTCGTAATGATCACTTGACCGTGCGTCAATCAGTGACACTTCCATATGCCCCCTCGGAAGAGAACCGCAGTACAACGCCAGCGATAAAGGAACCTGAACACCAAAAAGTCATTTACGAGAATAATTATAATTCTGCACTTGATTCAGTTCCCATTTGTTGTGGAATCGATGTCTGTGATTAACTCGAGCTTAAAGCTGTCAATTTGTCTGTTCTTCTTCTTCTCGGGTAAATTTTAAGCCACTTCCGTTTCAATTGCTTCCAACGACCGACGCCTTAATGAGAACTCGTTGTTCGTCCCCTCACGTAAGTGTCATCCGCGTGTGATGAATAAATGGTCTTAAACGATCGTGTCTCGATTGCTAATGACTGAGTTTCGAAGTACGAGCAACTTTTCCAAAATTATGTCAAAAAAGTAGGGTGACAATGCATTGTCTTGTCTTTAGCGGCTTAATTTACGCTCTTTACTGCTCTAATTTTGAAACTAAGTTCAACGGAGAAGGGAAATTTTTTAAGGCCACCTCTACACCGTCGGACAAAATAAAGCGCAAAAAGGGGTTGACTCATTTTTAAAATGTTCTTGAATATTTTTGATTTGGACTTTTTCTTGGAAGATTAGTTGAACTATGAAAATATTATTTATTTTTGACATTCCAAAAAATTGCTGAAAAGTATGGTATGTCAATCTCTGGAGAAAGCAACAACTTAAGCTTCCCTTAACAAGGAATAGTTGCCAGCTTTGAAAATATTAGCAGAAGGAAAGGAAAAACAACAGCAACACATGACTACAAAATCAAATTTGTGTTTAAAAATTAAAAGAAATTTAAAGAAGTCTTACATCTAAAAATAAAAACAAGAACAGGCCATAGGAGGCTCAGAGAAAGCGGTTTAGACATTTTTTGTGAAGAAAAAGCCTATGTTCATCCTAGAAATTTCAAAAAGCGCCTAGACGTCGCAAGGATGTTTTTATCGAAGCTGCAAACGTTCTGACAGAATGAAAATTGCAAGTTCAATTTAAAAAAAGACTCCAAAACAAGGAAGCGAGCTTTGTTCAGACCCTCTAAACGGCTCAGCCAAAAGTCATCAGAAGCCCCCAAAGCTCGGTCGATCATACTCTGGGAATCTTTCTCCTTCAGCGGCGTGGAAAATCGTGTCGAAATTGACTTCAAAATGACAACAAAGGTAACATTTAGATGCTTCTGCTTCGAAAAGGTTTTTGGGAAGTCTTGTTTCCCAACAAACTAACGACCCAAACAATACAAGCAAGTACCTAAAGAAACCTAATGAAAAATGTTCCCTAAACAATGTTGATGTATGGAGTGGCCGTCTCAGTCTCCAGACCTTTAGCGCACTTCTAGAAGGTCTTGGGTGGAACTTTGCAATAGAGGAGCGCCATAGTATATGGTCTTTTTGGAGGAGTTTGAAACAACAATGAGGGATACGACATTTTAAAGAAACTGGTTTCAAGAATACCCAATCGATTTGCGGCAGTGAATAGAGTACAGCGTCCGCTTTCTCAAAGGAGGCACTCCTAAATACTAAATCCAAAGTTTTATTTCATAATGAACCGAATTCTGAAGTTTTCTTTTATTTGTTTAAGAACTTGAACTTTTTGTCAAACAGTGTATATCATCTCCAGTCTTGGAGCCTCTTTTTTTATCTGAACCTCGTCCGATAACGGATTATTTTGTTTCAGGTGTTGACAGAAATTAGAGCGATTTCTTTAAGCGATGGTTATTGGCTTTGTTGCACCTGATTCAGCTTAATTTAAAGGAAAGTAGGTTAAGAGTGTTGTGTAGTCTAGGCCTTGGTAAAAACCCAAGGCAAAAACTTGAGTCACGATATCAAAAAATTCCGTTTGGTTATTGGGATAACGCGGATGAAATAGGCGTGATTGCCAGCGGTGAACGAGGAATATCTTGTCTTTACGGACACTCTTCTATAAGCGGCACCTCTCTTTACGGATAATTCATCACGGTCCGGACATGAAGGTATTCTTGAATAAAATCATAACGCACACTTATTATGGCCCCGCTACTGTCCGATATAGAGACATTCCACTATACATACTATCCCCAATAAAGAAAACACAAAGTCGACCTATTGGACAAAACCTCACACTGAGTAGAAAAAAATTTTAGATATCTAAGAGCTTCGTCTAATTTTCCTTATTCGTTTTGAATAGTAGAAACGGTATCGGTATCCAGGAGGAAAACTATATACGCGATTCATGGAGCGTCTGCGACTGTTCTTAACCCCATTATGTCCTTGACGGTACTAGGCAAGGACTGATTTCAGTCATTAAGCGAAAGTTTAACGCCGAGTTTTACACTTCATCTGTACACCACGGGTTTTGTCTTGCTCTCGTTCTCCTGCTTTCACCTTCTTCATGGACAAGACCAAAATAGGCCAAACAGAAATGTTTTTTCGGAAGAGAACGCTTGTCGTTGTGTTTATCTTCGCTCGCTAATAGGATTTTAACCCTTTTTTAGCAGGGTTTAACCCGCTTACGTGACTTCGTCGTTCTGCTAATGGTATGTCAACAATTGTCTGGTAGGCACCTGAAGCTGAGTAACTTATAACTTTAAAAATGTTCGACGGTTTGCAACGACTTGTACGAACGATCCGTAATTGAAATAGGAATAACAACCTTCGCCATGTTTTGAAAGTTATAAAAACAATTTTGGACTTATGACCCACTTCGTTTTTTCATTTGTGGAATTTTCTTTCAAAAGATTGTGGACTAACCTAAGCGGGTTATAAGTCCGCAATTGAATTGTTTGTGGACATTGTGGACTTATGGCCTATGGACTTGTGACCCTGCACCGTGAGTGTCATGGGTATTTTCTTGGTATTCTGGATATGTTCAATATTTTTTCCCTTTTTTTCCCAAAACTTTGCTTAGAATTTTTTCAAGAGCAATTAAAGTTTATACGCCGGCACCGGAAATAGTTACATGCGACCTAACAACTGAACTATTTACAGGCGAAAAAAGTAGTGCGTATTGATTTGAAACTCTTCTAAAAAGTTCTAAGAATTACTTAGACAAACACTAGAGAATCCTTGAGAGTCTGATTTGGTCAGTTTGCCGTGCCGAAATCCGTTCGGGTTCGTTTAGGCTTTAGACGTTTAAACAGGACGCAGGACATGACCGTTAAGGCGACATCAAGCGGAGATGTACTTCTAACGTTTTGTAGGGATGGAGGATCGCCTCGTTTTGTGGATGAGGCATATAAAGCTGATATTCCAGTCGTCGAGCATGTTTTCTTCCTCTCATATGTTGGAGATGATCTGGTGTAGATGTTCTAACAAAACACTTCAACCTTGCAGCCATTTGTGTCTGCGGCTTTTTCGTTCTTCCGATTTTTTATGACTGCGCCATCTACTTAAATACTAGGCTGTAGCCCCCTCAGGCCCATCATCGTCTAAAATGGAATTTTTTTCCACATCACCATGAGCTGATTCACATTCACAACCAGAACTTACTTCGAGCGGTTTCTAAACAATCTGTCATTTAAAGAAATTTTCTGAAAAGCTTCTCGATGACTTACCGCCTTGTCACTCAATTTTATAAGTCTCCGTTCAAAAACTTATCCTCATCGAAACATAAAAAAGTGTGTAAAATCCACATAAAAAAAATCAAAAACCATCCAATTCGAAAGAAACATAACCAAAAAAAAAACAATACTTTTCTCATTTCGATATGAAAATTACTAAATAAGTTTCGAAATTTACCCTAGTCCCATCGCTGCCGGATGTGTATTTCATCTACAAAAAGAGAGAAATAGAAGAAAAAACACATTTTTTATACAAACACAGTTTTGAATTTTCGCACATAAAAAAAATACAACAAAATTCAAAACATCATCACTCACCACAACATCTAGATATAAATGTGCTTCAAAACGAATAAGTATAAAAAAAACAAGAAACTCGTAAAAAATTTATGTACACAAATATTTGAGAAAACGTGCAAGAGAGAGCGAGAGAAGAGAAAAATTTACGGCACGATCATCACGTCAAATTGGGGGGAAAAAGAATGAAAATGAAAATATTTACACATCTGACGTCTTCAAATTGTTTGCATGTCTGCCCGCCCGACAACACCCAATCTTTGGGCAAATAAAATCAGCACACCCACTGCAGGTGGGAGCTGCAGGGCACCTGTGGGACCTGTGGGCGGTGAGGTAGAATGTCGTAAACATTTATCTATTTACATAGCCATAGCCGTACTGTGCGCGCTTGGCTGCAAACAACAACGTCAACAAAAGCGTAGGAAGAGAAAAAAACAATTAAACTGAAAAATGTCAGACACAGCGACGAGATGGAAAACATTTCATTCAGGCGTTCATTTTCGTAATGCGCTTCTGAGCAAATGTTTAATTCATCTTGAGTTGAGTCCACCAAAGTCAGCGAGGTCAGAGGCCATGAAAGAGGCATTTGGAAATTGTGCGAAGAACAAGAGCAAAATGAAAGGGAATCCCTTGGATGGGATGCGTTCGCAAAGTGCTCAAAGTGATTTGCAAATGACGGCTTTTAGTGGATGACATAAAGGAGAGATACAAACAATCTGAGGAAAATGGAATGGAAGAGATACGCTGGGACGTGAATGGCTGTGGAGGTGGGTTCTTCATCTTAAGGATGAAAGGATTAAAGGGTCGTCCTTGTTAATGTCTAGGCTGGTCTGGACGTGAGGTTGTGTTCAAGTTGAACACGTATAAATTATTAAAGGTTGCTTTTGGCAAACGCCGCCGTGTGATTTGATGAAGGATAACATGAAACGTAACAAAGTTGAATAGAAACAGCTGGAGGATAACGATGAGGTTAAAAAATTATGTCAAAAAATGAGGGTCTTCAAAGAGATTGTGAATAAACTGTTCACCCTTTCCCAACGATACGGTTTGAATTCTTGAAAAAGTGAATACTGGTCAATTCGTGTTTTTCGAATTATCGATGCGAAGACATCACAACTATCATCCAGCCAAGAAAAATTTATACATTTGTTTGTTGGCGGGCAGGCCAGGTCACATGAGAACGTATGAACTTGAACAAAAATGTCAAATCAGAAGGAAGTACCGATGTTTAGGATAACAGAAGTGTAACACCGCCATTAATTTTTTTTAATACTATTATAATTAAAAAAATTATGTAAACTGGCATCACCAATCTAATCAAATACAGTGGCAACCTTGTTCCACTCACAAAAAGCTTTATGAGCAAATAACTAACGGTACAAGAGCTTTATGCTTTACTGCAAATGCTCATTTTGCACAGTATAAAAGGGCGATACATTTTCAATTCAAATCACTCTTGTTTGCTGTTTCATCTAACGACGGTAAAACGACTGCCATACAAAAGTCCGGGGTCTCAGTTGCGCACCAAAGAACACAATACTACATTCATTAGCGCTACGGTTTTCTACCGCACAGTATTGCCTCGACATGTGGTTGCTTGCTACCTAATGACAGATATTAATTTGCGCACTCAAGAAAGTCGACGGTACATCTGTTAGTGCTACAGTTTCTTCTAACCACACACATACGGAATGCTGAAGATTGTGCACTGGGCTGCTTGATGGGTTGCGTCGTTTTAAGAATTTCTTAGTTTTCCTTTAAACTATATTTTATTTGTTAATGGTAGTTCTTTTAGTTGTTGCTCATTCTTTGTTACTGTGTTAATAAATTTTTATCATTATTTATTTCTTGTTAATTTTTTTTTAATAATTTCTTAAATTTTTATTACTTGTCCGCTTGCCTGTTCATCGTTAAATATCAAATGTCGGACTTATAAAACGAAGACAGATAGGTAGACAAAGCACAGGCTTATGACTGAGAAGTGTCAGCAACCAACCTAGCGTAGAATCGCAATCATCTACTCATTGTGAGGACCAACCTTCTACAGAAGTATTTTGCCACCAAGGCTCCGTCTTCCATGGTTGGCGCCTAGGTCCAATTCCGGACATGAACAACTTTAATAATTCCCTACTCACGTCTCTAAGAATGCTGTCTAAAATGCGGGTATGAGCAGAGATAACCTATAATAGAGATATCCAAATTCTACCTCCCTTGCCCCTTGATTTCATCTGACAGCGTTTTTTATACGCTTTTTGTCCCCTGTCTGTGAATACGTGTGAGCTCTTGAGAACAGCTGTGGAACAGCTGATACTCTTATCCACCTTAGTAATGGATTGAATTGGAGTTCTTATTTGAAAACTCGCTCGTTTTTTAAACGTTTTTTTTCAAATTTCGGTGTTAAATTTTCAACACAATATGGAGGGGTAAACGAACGAACAAAGCTCATGTTCATGAAGTCGTTTCATTAAAACTTTGATCAATTTACAATCTGAAATACTTGGGCATAATTACTGAAAGGGACAACATAGTGTGCATTTTTTCATATGAATAAAAATTAATAATACATTCACACGTTCGGTTAACCAATAATAAAAATATTATTAAAGCGTGAATCACAAATAAGAAGTTTTGACAACCATTTTTATGCATTAGTAAAAGTTGCAATATCTTGCCATTGTTCTTATCATATTGTTTAAATTTAATTCATGAGTTTTCAAAATTCATGAATCAAACCTATAAGCGGGCTTAATTTTTTGAGTTAATTTGTCAGGTATGATTTTTGAATAAGCTGTATATATACTTAAGAATTAATTTGAGATCAGATAGTTCCAGTTAAATGGGCATTGCAACACATTTTTATTCACGAAAGTCCATATAACAATGTAAGAAAATTCCCTTAAAAATACTAGTCAACTTTTGAACACCCTCTGAACAACATACCCATGGACATGGAAAGTACATGGATTCCCACTATATTCATAAATCTGCCGCTTTTTTCCCACAAAATTCACGAATCGGGCGCCATATTGTGGTGAATTGACGAGCGTTGTAAATGTATAAGTGAAATACAAGGGATTACCACTACATCTTCGTTGTGGGCTAGGGGTAAAAATGGCCGAAGTTGGATATCTCTATCATCCATTATTTCTGGTATAAGCATAGCATAGTCAGCATAAAACTGTAGATCCCCTCTTCGTAAAGCGCAATAATTGCTGATGACGATAAGTTCAGGTCTAGCTCCAAATGTAGCGCCACTCATATTTTATTGTTACTGTTGATAGTTGATAGAGACAGACAACAGCTTTTATGTTCAACACACAACTACCATACCAGCAACCGTTGCATCCAATTGGAAGAATTTTCCGCAATTGATGTCGAATCGGGGTGTAGATTGTCAAGTCTCGAACGCTTATATGAAATTGTACATAGCTCAAGCTGCTATAAGCTTACGCGAATATGTATAAAGTGGACTTCAAAGGAAAGAATATCAAAACTCCGCCGTTGTGAATTGCAATCGAGATAAAATTGTGATCCTTAGTCGCACAACACGGGTGCCAACTAAACAAACTGCATGAAGATTGACACTATCCATTAACTTAACTGGAATTACTACATCGACTGCATGACTGAGAAAATTCCATCTAGGAGGAGACACCCTCCGCGGTTGTAAGGCCCGGTATCATCTTCGCCTGTACATGCAACTTGGCGGGTATTTTACCCCCTTTAAAAAAAAAAACAGAAATCATTATAAAGAAAATCTAGTCTAGAGACGTGAGTTCCAATGGCGTTAAAACGCCAATAAGAGATCTGAGATTTGGAATGCTTAATCTGATCAAGCTAAGCGATCGTTTGGGATCGATCATAGGCCATAGTTGTTTGGTAATAAGGCATCCTGTGCCTGATATCCATCGCCGGTTTGTTTGAGCAAGCATTTCAAGCTTAAGCAGATGTTTTATAGCAGCGATAGGCATGGAGGGTGGGTCTTCACCCGGAAAGAGTACAGAATTTGTGCCTTTTCTAGTGAATTCGTCTGTTTCGCAATTCTCGAGAATGTTACAGTGTCCCGGCACCCACATAAGTTGGATGTTAAAATACTTGGCAATCTCTTTAAAAGATAGGTGGCAATTAAGGGATGTCTTGGGGTTAAAAGTGACTGAATTCAGAGATTTGATCGCTGCCTGCCTATCGGAACAGTTGACGACATCTGTGCGCGATATTACATTGTTTTTTTAGGTGGCTTCCTTAATCGCTATAGTTTCAGCCTGAAAGACGCCAGAGTGATTGGGTAGTCGGAAAGATAGCTGGATATTTAGATCCTTAGAATATACGCCAGCACCCACACCTGCATCCATCTTCGATCCAACTGTGAAGATTCGCAGTGGACCTTCCAACGCCAGATGTAGAGACTCCCAGTAAGATCTAGGTGCTATGCTGGTTGAGAAATTCTCCTCGAAGAGGAGTTTAGGTAGAGTGAGGTCTGTATCTATGGTTATAGAGGCATACCTGCGTAGGATCGTTGAATGTCCAGGCTGCAGTTCTTTCCAGCTTCTTCTTCTTCATTTGGCGCTACAGTCCGGGGTGGACCTGGGCCTCAACCAACAAGCCTCTCCAGCTAGCACGGTCTCTGGCTAGCTGTCTCCAGCTGTCCACGCCAAGTTGGTTGAGGTCCTTCTCCACCTGGGTGCGCCACCTTAAACGCGGGCGTCCTCTGTTGCGTTGTCCCACGGGTTCGGAGTCGAAGACTCTCGTTCCAGTTCTTTCCAGCTACTCAGCGATATTAATCTACTAGCCGTACTAGCTACTGTCTGTCTGCCAACTAGTTCTATCGGTGACAGGCTGAGGAGTATGTTAAGTGCTTCGGAGGAGGTAATCCTTAGCGCTCCGCTAAGTCATATGCAAGCCATCCTCTGCATTCTAGCGACTACTTCGGTCCACCAAACCAAGCGACGCCATACAGCAGTTTTGGTCTGACTACTGATGTAAATAGCCAGTGAACCATTCGGGGCTGCGGTCCCCATTTGCACCCAATTGCCCTTTTTCAGCAGTAAAGAGCCGTGGACGCATTCTTGACACGTTCCTGGATATTCAGCTTCCAGCTTATCATGCTGCCTAATATGAGACCTACAAATTCAGTGCTGTCACTTAGCACTAAGAGGGTCTCGCATAATGTGGAAGAGTCAAAGTAAGGGATTTTATACTTCCCAGTAAAGAAGACTAGATCTGTTTTTGCGGATTGACGCGTAGTCTGCCTTCACTAGTCCATTTCACTAGCTCCAACAGGGCACATTGCATAATATTCCTGATCGTGGATATATATTTCCCAAATATTTCTTCTTTCTTTATTTGGCGCTACAGTCCAGGGTGGACGTAGGCCTCAACCAACAAGCCTCTCCATCTAGCACGGTCTCTGGCTAGCTGTCACTTGTGTCGCACGCCAAGTTGGTTGACGTCCTTCTCCACCTGGGTGCGCCACCTTAAACGCGGGCGTCCTCGGTTGCGTTGTCCCACGGATTCGGAGTCGAAGACTCTTCAGGCCGGAGCTGAGTTGTCCATACGCTCTACATGGCCTAGCCATCTTAGGCTTTGGATCAGAAGACGCCTGACTAGACTCATGTCGCTGTACAGCCCGTACAGTTCGTGGTTGAATCTTCTCCTCCAAAAACCGTCAACGCAAACAGGACCAAAGATCGCACGCAGAGCTTTTCTCTCGAAAATACCAAGGACTTCCTCATCCGCTTTTGAGATTGTCCATGCCTCCGCGCCGTACAGCGGGACTGGGATGATCAAGGTCTTGTATAAGGTCAGCTTGGTCCTTCCTGGTGGCTCTACTACTCAATTGCCTCTTGAGCCCATACAAACAGCGGTTGGCAAGAGTTACTCTGCGTTTGATCTTGGTACTGATGTAATTTGTACTATTTACTGCGGAGCCGATGTAGACGAAGTCCTTGACTACCTCGAAGTTATAGCTGCCAATTGTGATACTCTGACCTAGACGTCGATGTTGTGTGTCCTTTCTTGATGACAGCATATACTTTGTTTTGCCCCATTCCCAGATATTGCGATGGCAATATCATCCGCATAGGCAATGACCTTACACCCAGTCTCCTCAAGTTTCACAAGCAGCTCGTTGACCACTATGTTCCACAGTAGAGGGGAGAGTACACCACCCTGCGGTGTGCCTCTGTTCACAGATTTGCGGATGGTGGTATCACCAAGCTTCGAGCTTATCACTCTGTTATTGAGAAGTCGGTGAATGAAAGTCACTATAGGCTTTTCGATCCCGAGTCCGTTGAGTGTTGAGGTTATTGGGTGGGGTTCTATGTTATTGAACCTCCCCCGATGTCGACAAAACCAGTGAGAACTCGAGGGATTTTTCAATAGTGTCAACCAGTGGGTGCAGGGCTGTTTATACAGATTTGCCCTTGTTGTAGGCATGACTAGAGATCGAAAGTTTATCTGTGACTATACGTCGGATGAATACGTCGATAAATTTTTCCAGTGTCTGGTGAATGTCAATGATTGCAAGTACTGGGCTCACTTCATGACTCCAGTCGTGTCAAGTGCCACTTGTCAAAACTGTCAAGCTCAACGCTTTTTCATTTTATGTACCAAACAATTCGCTAGAACTAGGCACAATGACATCAACAAGTGTTTTGTCGTCGCTCTAGTGACAAAATGTTGCCATTTTTTGAATTTTTCACGACTCCATCAACAGCAATCCTTCGAAGTACTCGGTTTGTTTTGTACCCCACATGAAATTGTCTGTTCTCTTGGATTCCCTTTCCCAATGCATCGCTTTAAAGAACTGTAAGAGATCGTACAAATTGCTCTACAGTCAGTTCCCTCAAATTTTGTTGCAAAACTGTTCAAACTTTAAATCTGCCTTGACTGCACATCGGGTTCCAGAAAGCAACAACTTTCGGTATAGCTCGATGTGAAGGAAGACAAGTTCAAATGGGATGTCAATCTCCAAACAGTGTAAAACTAAAAATAAAATTTTACGACTTCGTTCGAACTATCCCTCCTGTCATCTATTTTCAGACACCACATCACAGATAAATCAGGACGGTCACTGTTTAATGCGCAGAGGCCAAGGACCAAGCAACTTAAAGTCCATGACATGCCTTCAACTTGTCTTGCGCAACATTCAGCCTCTCATTTCCAGATTGCAGTCACATAACATCTGCATCTGCATATCTGATGACCGAATTGAATCCGGAATTGAAGAGAGAATGTATGTCATCAGACACGAAAAAAAAGTCGTAACATCTTTGATTAGGCGATAAAGATTCATCAACTTGTTGGCTACCACTTCAGCAAAAGTCATCTGCAGCGCTGAACTATACTCCAGCAGGTTGGAGACGAAATCAATCAAAATTTGAGATGATGCTAATCAACTATGAATCACTGACGAATAATCAACGAATTCGGAGGGTGGCCGGGGGGTGAGGTGGTCGTTGGACGTGAACAGATATCCGAAAATGAATTTCTTTATTTTTTGATGTCCTGCCAGCATTTCTTGCTTGGTGCTTCCATCCAAAGACTCTCCTTGCTTCGTCGTCCTCTGCCCGTCCGTCCGTCCTTGCCTCACAGGCTCGGAGGTAATTTGAATGAAAATCCCTCAGGTCATCCTCAAACTTGGTCGACTGCCACCCTCAAAACTGACATTAATCAGACGCATTTGTCTTAATTAAGGCTTCAGATTGAAAATGATGGCATCTCCAGACATGAGTGGAAATTGGCAACGCCATTCCCATCATCCCCTAGATGATGCTGCCATCCTGCCATGCATGCAAATCAACTGATTTTGACAAAGGTGTGGTCTTGGCTTGTGGTCGATGGGTAAGTATACGTGTGTCCTGTCCATGGCACTGGTTTCGATCTGGAAAACGTTTAGAGAACAAATTTTTTTCCCGTAGTCAGCTTATTGCGTACATTTGTTCACCGTGCGAGATTCAACGTGGGATTTTTTGATTTCATAAGCCTCCCTCTCTAGGTTTCAATGTCGGCTTCAAAAGCTCTAAAAATGTTATCCTCTCTGACAAGCTGGCGGGGTCAGATATGGCACTGGACCAGAGATTCATACGCCAGGATGAGTCTTAATAAATGGTGACCAGATAGCAATGATAGATTTTCCAATTGTTCTAATTCGTCATCTGTCAAAGTTACTAATGAAATCCAGCTGTCAAATTATTCAGTAAAGTTTACCATTTCATCGTGTGTCATTTTATGTCTGCAGACTGTGCCGAAATGACAAAGAAATATAGAAATATCGGCGCAATTGAAAATACGGAACGTGCGTCTCATCGTGAGGTTGTACTTCATCATGGCTTCGGTGTGCCACATTCGCCGCAACGTGGAAAGGTTTGATCGTGAATACACTACCTTTTCGTAAGTTGCAATACATCTACATCCAGAACCTCGGGTATATTGGAGTACTGGTTCTTGGTTGTCTAGACCGGCGACCCATTATAGACCGACTAAAAAAAGTCGGCAAATAGGTAACATGTTCCATCCAAGTTTGTTGAAGTTACATTTCCAAATTCCATTACCTTGTGCAAGTCCGAGGAATTTCTTCTTAAATTAACCTAGTTCCAAAATGATGCACCATTGCTCCTTACCGAAGATTCTACAGGCAGGACGTATTAAAATAAAAACTACATAAAAATCTGTTCAAGAACTCATATTCTTTTCTGAGTCTCAAAAATCGTTCACGTCGTATTTAAAACATAGTTCGGGTTTCTGTAGCCAAAGCTCGACAACATCGATACATGCGAATCGTGGTTCCAGAAGGCAGTGCTGCATGTCATCCAAATCCACAGCCCTACTTGACGTTTCCCAGGCTATCGACAAAGTCTGGCATGGAGACCTAAATTGCCAACTAAGCAGGCTTCTACCGACAATCTTGTATAAGATACTAGAATCTTATCTCAATAACAGGATATTTAGAGTTAAACAAGGAACTGAATACTCCGATTTTAAAGAGATCCGAGCAGGAGTCCCTCAAGGGAGTGTCCTTGGCTGTACATTGTAACTGTTGTACACTAGAGACATACCTCAAACTGAGGGTACACTTGTGGCTACATTTGCGGATGACTGGTCCTGAGAAAGAGATGTTCAGTTGAGTCCTCAACTGAAAACTGCAACGAGCTCTGGACAAAATAAACGAGTGTTCAAAACGCTGGCGCATTGCTCCCAATGAGACCAAATCAACGCACATAAATTCTACCTACAGACATATTGAAAATCTACCAGTTTTCATTAATTCTCTACAAATACCGTACGCTAATGAAGCAAAATATCTTGGTGACACTTGATGCGAAACTCAAGTGGAAAAGAAACGGGATGAGCTCGAACACCGGTATAGGTTACTTGAAAGGCACTCCAAGTTAAGCATGTACAACAAACTGCTATTATAAAAGCAAATACTGAAGCCTATATGGACTTTAGGACCTAGGGGTAACTACCGTCGATGAAGAAATAACAAACTCCGCTCGAAAGCTAAGTATCAGACTTCGTGGTCATTGTAACACTGACATCCTCCAAACTTTAGACATGAGACGTTTAGTACGCCGACTCCAGCGTACGAGCCGCTCAATTTGGCGCAATGATAATAAACCATCCTAACGATGGTCATGTCACGTGATTTTACGGAAGGTCTACCTGCAACACGCGAAAATATCCTTAAATGTAAGCTACTACATAAGGAAACTTAGTTCTAGTAAAGAAAAACCAAAAGGGAAGGGTGTTTTTATAATAAAAATAATAATATAATAATATGGGTGGCGCGACAGTCCGAGGCGGACCAGGGCCTAACTTCTCAGCAACCACTCGTGTTGTGCGTGCTATTGTTCTTTCACGTGTGGAAGGAACCTACAGTTTAATGCCGACTCCGAACGGCAAAGTTGAGAAGAGAAGCTTTTTCTAGACAGGAATACTCTTTGAGCATTGTCAGTGAATCGAAAGAGGCGGGGCCGTGAATTATCAAAGGTGGTAAATTCGGGTATCGAACCTGGCACCCTCTGCGTAGGAGTCGACGCACTTACCCACTACGCCACGGCGACCCAAGGGTGTTTTTAGCCAGTAGAAATCTGACACTTCTTTGTGGACACGGGTCACATAGTGTCTTGTTGAAGATTTTCACCAAGTTTTGTCATCCAAGTCCAAGGCGACTGGGTGATCTCACGGTGAAAGTTTATCAATTGCCAGCCGCGATCATGCGACATGACACCACTTGAATTTCTTCTCAGGGGCAAAGTTAAGTCCTCAGGCAGCGCTAAAAAGTCAACCACTTGGTACGATCTAGACGACCTGCGCTACTGATGGAATAACGGCACACTTATAACCACATATGAAGTATTACAGAGATAGCCGACTTCACAGCTGACTGCCCCCTAGTCCATCGACGAATTTGAGTGCCTTTTTGACAGATATTCATGAATTTTTAACGGTTATTGACGAAATAACGTAATTGCCGTCATCTGATTGGTCAATTTGGTTTATGAACACGTTATAAAAACAGTTGTGAAACATTTTAAGGAGCAAAAGGGGTAGAAGTCGGGCATCTCTGTAATGCTTCATTTCTGCTTACAACAATCGAAAGTCATCAAAAATTGCCCCGATCCTTTGAAGTAATGCCAGATAAGCTGAGCAGGACGTTTGAATGCAGTTTCAAAATGTTGACAGACTCCAGCCACACACTAGTCTCACATCTGTAATTCATGTAATCATTTCTTTTTTTTTAATTTAAATCTACTTTAAGAACCAAAAAATGGCTAACCCTGTAGTTCTTAGCTCAAAAATTATAAAAAAAATAAATCCATGTCACTTCCTGACTGCTGGCCCGTCTTTATACACAAAATGCTGTCCTATTTCCTGTGACGTTGATTATTTATCTTCAGACTTCCTCTGCAATCAGATGAGTCCACACAGCAAACGCCATCGTAGGCGAATTGTGAAGACGTTTGCTCCGGTTCCCACTCACGTATCGCGTTTCGTGCGCATCCTCTTGCCATTCTCCCTCAAGCATATCTTATGTCAGCATCATTGCTGGTTTCAAATAGAATCCCCCACCGGAAATGAGGAGGATTCCATACTTCGTTGCAAATGAGTCACCTCCACACCGACAACAGTGCAAGTGTATCAAAAGAAACTCTCTCTAGCACAAGTGATTTTCCTTTCATTTCACTTCCTTCGCATGGAGTAGTCTCCTCCGCTTCCCCACTCTGCCACCGTGCACATGATTTTCCTATATAAACACACTCATTCAAAGGCCAAGGTCACACAAGCCCAGTCGCACCGCCAACGACGACGCTGAGCGGCACAAACAGAAAAACACAACTTCCCCCGACTGACACCCAATTATAAGTGGGTTCGTCTATAACACGCCCCGCTGCTCCCAAGGATCCATAACCAGTCGCAGTCCCCGTCTTCCGACCGCGACGCGACTCCAAAGAAACACGAAAACGTGATTCTTGTTTTAGTTATTTTATTTTTTTGTTCTTTCCTCGTGTGCACATTCGTGCGCTCCACTAAATGTGCAATTGAATGCAAAATTAAACCAAAAAAGGAGAGGCAATGAGCAGCGTGGGGACTAGTTAAAGGAGATCGAAGCGAGCTTTTGCCGGAGAGGCGGTTCTATAAATAGACGCGCATACCTGCTAGTGGCGATTGACTTTGACCATGACTGGGCTCTGTGTCCGCACCTGAATCGGTCTTCGTTTACATGAATCGCCATCGAGTCGGAGTTACTAGAACACGATGTCAGAGCAGTAGTCGTACTGTGCCCGTGACCGCGTCGTCGTGGGCTTACCATCAGCAACAAGTGACGGAAGGTAAGCGAGTGGCACAACGCCCCGAGGGCACAATCGGTTAATCAACTTCGGCCGGCAGTACGATGACACATTCGAGGTTGGCAAGACGCTGTTGGCCGGGATTGGGGTTAGTCATGACGTTGGTCAAGAATCGGGAACCTGGGATATGACCCGATGAGTGCTTTTGATAGTTAAATTTTGCGCGGCGTGTCTTGGAAATGCGAGTCATTATGGGTCGGTTTTATTGACTTCTGTGAAGAAGTCTTTTTAGATTATCTCGAAGAATGATCGTCCGGCCTTAATTTCGGAGTGCCAACCGGCCTTCAATGGAGGAAGGAGTTCAATGGACAAATGGAAAAGGAGGATACATTTGGTCAAATCTTTTTTTTTTTTTTATAAATTGCGCGTGCTCAAGGGATTGTTAATACCCTTATGTGTCCGGGGTCAAGACACAGCACGGGCCGAAGGTATAGAGGGAGAAAGGGAGAGGACCTGTGCACATTGGTCTTAAATATCATATTAGGCTGGGCAGAGCATTCCATATTCGTGCAAAGCGGCTGAAGAACGAGTCTCTG
Organism: Eristalis intricaria; assembly: GCA_964034865.1. Lineage (NCBI taxonomy): Eukaryota > Metazoa > Arthropoda > Insecta > Diptera > Syrphidae > Eristalis > Eristalis intricaria. The sequence goes on from OZ035874.1 coordinate 76,917,415, forward strand.
AATTTAACTGTGCGTCCGAAGGTAGGCTTAAGGGTATACTGATGGGCATTCCTGACGAGACGAGTATTGCGGGAGAATTCATGGAGAGGAGGAATGCAGTTGGCTAGCTCACTTGAGCATCGTTTGTTGAAATAACGATAAAACACGGACAAAGAAGAGGCGGTACGTCGATGTTCGAGCGAGTCTAAGGACTCTGCGATATTGTTGTCTCCTATATGTTTTACCGCTCGCTTTTGGATTCTATCAAGTAGGTGCAGTGTGGTCTTGGGTGCACCAGACCAGATATGAGCGTTATACTCAAGCTTGGGGCGGATGTACGCCTTATAAATTAAAGCCAAATCAGAAGGGGTGAAATATTTCTTGCATCGATGACGAAAACCTAAACATTTCTCAGCATTTTTGGCGACTTCAAATATGTGATCGCTCCAACTAAGTTGTGTTGATACATATACCAAGGATGGAAAGTTTTCCGGTTTCATCGACACAAGCGCCATTCATGGATACTGGCTGATTATCAAGGGTTCGCTTGAGTGACAGCAGACAGCATTGAGTTTTTGAAGCATTGAATTCCACTCTATTGTTTTTCCCCAGTTAATTATGCTGTCAAGATCGGAATTCAATGTGCCTAACATACGCTGCCGTTCCAATTCTACGGCCGAAGGGCGGGGTCGTGAGTCTTGGAACGAATATGAAAAGCCAAGGGCGCTGTCATCTGCGAAGGAAAGGATTGGATTAGAAGTAGCAGACAAGAGATCATTTACAGAAATGAGAAAAAGTGTCGGAGACAGAACTGAGCCTTGGGGAACACCAGCATTTATTTGGTGGATATCAGACTTGAACCCATCCAACACAACTTGAATTGAATGGTTCGAAAGGTAATTTCTAACCCATGGAAGAAGAGATTCATCGATAAATAGGCACGCATTTTCGACAAGAGAGCTTGATGCCAAACTCTGTCAAATGCTTTAGAAATATCAAGCGCAAAGACTGGTTCCACTTTTCGGTGAGTTATGCTATCAGATCACCAGTGGACCTGTTGCTGCGGAAACCATATTGTCGGTCATTAAGAAGCTTCCGCGATTCAAGATATTTCATAAGCTGACGATTTATCAGCGTTTCCATGACCTTAGAAAGAAGGGACGTAAGTGCTATGGGTCGGTACGAGGTGGGTGACGAGGATTCGCCCTTTTTAGGGACGGGCTGGACAAATGCTGTTTTCCATCTGCTCGGAAAGAGACCTAAAGAGTAGGATAGATGAAAAAGCTTACGCAGTGGTTTTGCCAGCGCAGAAGAACACCTCTTCAGAAGTATAGGGCGAATCCAGCCGGGCCAGCAGATTTGTGCACGTCGAGATCTTTCAGTACTCTTGCAACTGTACGAGCGCGGAAGTGGATTTGTCCCATGGTGGAATCAACGCTCTCAAGTACAAGTGGAGACAAATTGGAATCTGGCAGTGTTGAGCTGGCTGCAAAATAAGCCGCAAGCAGATTAGCTTTGTCTAAGTAGCTGACCGCTGGAATGTCATTGTAAATGAGCGTGGGAATTGAAGACGAGGCGGAATTCTTTATGTTTTTTACAAATGACCAAAACCTTTTGCTACCCTTGGGACATTGTAGCACTTTTTGCCTCAACTTTTGGTCATAAGAGAATTTCACACGTCTGATAGTTGCATTGCAGTCATTTCTCGCCCGTTGTTCCGCAGGCCCGACTTTCTGCTTGTCAGGAAAGTCAAAGGTGTCACGGACCAGATCGGCAGAACTTGTGGGAAATCGAAACATGCTGACCCATGGGAAGCAAGCATTTTACATGAGTTACATGTTTCCGCGAAGCCGTGCTTTTCTGCACAAGATTGGGTTTCAAATTAAGTAGCAAGCTTGGACAACTAGTAGTAGAGTCGCAGTCGATACTGAGAATTTGGAATAACCATTTCTGGAGACTGCTAAACGACGATGATGACACCAATACCGCTGTCAGCCAGAATGTTCCACTAAATATGGACGATGAGCGACGTCAGAAGTTCACCAGCGTCGTAAGTTGAAGACACATTCCATCTGGACAAAACCCAGCTGATATGGAGTGTCGGGGATTTTTACAATCACGATTGTTGCACAATGTCCTATGGAATGGACTATCATCTCGCCACGACACATGGGAGTTCAAAGCTCCAAACCAACTCTGCACCTTGGAGACAAATGAAGGCAGATGGGAAGTGAAAATACACTGTGCGGTAACAAAATCAAATTACATCAGTTAAGTCCTCCTTTCACTAGAGTGATAGCTTACTGCAAGAGATATGTATCCAATTCGCGATTGAGAAAGGGAAGAAGAGAAACAGGACCGCTGTCACCATTCGCAACAACCACGATTGTCATAACTGCACAAAAATAAATGTATCCTGGAGATTTGAGGAAAAGCCTCACAGCGGTGAAGGGATTGAAATCGTTGAACCCAATCATCATCGATTTACAAGGAGTGTTAAGAGTCAACAGCACTCAATACTGTTGAAGAGGCATTACCACCTAACGAGGATGGTCATAATAGAGACAGGTGAGCAATGGACGGAATTTTTCCTTCCTCACTGCATCCACATCCTGCTAGAGCTCGTAGACGTCCTAGCAGACGTGACCATATAACCAACGCAGAATTTCTCTCTCGTATGCACCAAGAATCCACTATGCCGTTTTGCTCATCGTCAGGCAGGATTGGCAAATTAAAAGCAGGATCTTGGTCCTTCGAGTCAGGAGTTTTGCGTTTAGACAAACCGAACTACCATCGGTAGGTTCTAGGTCGGATGTCCACCAGGATGTGACAAGGAGAGTTCAAGTTTGGCCCGATGTAGACAGGTCCTTCAATACCTCCAAATTGTGGCTGTCGATGCGGACGTTTTGACCCAGGTGATGTGAGACGGCTCAGTTCTTGGCGGACTTAATCGCTTCGTACCAGAATTTAGTGAAGGGGAAAGTTAGTCACAGTCGCCCTACAAAAAAAAGTGTACATATCAGCCAACGGAGTGACCACTTCTCATCGCCCGTGAACCCAAATCGCATCAACTATGCCAAGAAAACAATATCAAGACTGAAGTCTTACAAAGCTGCCGGTGCGGACGGATTGTCCGCTGAAATCTTCAAGGCAGCTGGAGATGATCTGGTTGGGCGCATGCACCAGCTCATCTGTAATATATGGTCGGAGGAGAGCATGCCCGATGAGTGGAATCTCAGTATCGTTTGCCCCATTGACTGCGCCAACTATAGAGGGATAAGTCTCGTGAACATCGCTTACAAGATCTTCTCTGCCGTTTTGTGTACTCGCCTGAAGCCGTTTATAAATAACCTGATAGGTCCATATCGGTGTGGCTCCAGGCCAGGGAAGTCCACCATCGACCAGATTTTCAAACTACGGCAGATCCTGGAAAAGACTAAAAAGATGCAGATCGACACCCACCACCTTTTTGTCAATTTCAAGACCGCATATGACAGCGTGCATAGGGACGAGCTATAGAACGCAACGTCTAGTTTTGACATTCCTGCCAAACCCGTCAGGTTATGCAGGATGACGATGGAGAATTCTCGCTGTTCCATCAACGTCGGAAGCGAACTCACCGCGACCTTGAATGTCAAAAAAGGTTTTAGACAAGGCGACGCGCTGTCATGTGACTTCTTTAACATCATCCTGGAAAAGATCGTGCAAGACTCGCACGCCAACACTAGAGGCACGATCTTCCAAAAGTCTGTACAACTGTTAGCATACGTGGATGACATTGACGTGATTGGCAGAACAAAGCGAGCTGTCAATGAGGCGTTTGCTGGCATTCAATTCAATTTCAATGAAGTATTACAGAGATAGCCGACTTCACAGCTGATTGCACCCTAGTCCATCCACGAATTTGAGTGCCTTTTTGACAGATATTCATGAATTTTTAACGGTTATTCACGAAATAACGTAAATAACGTCCTCTCATTGGTCAATTTGGTTTAAGAAAAGGTTATAAAAAAGAGTTGTCAACATTTTTAAGCAATTTCACAGCTGATTGGGATTGGGATTGGGATTTGAGTGCTTTTTTGACAGATATTCATGATATTTTGAAGGTAATTCATTTTGTCAAAAATTTTAAGGGAAAAAGAGGTATAAGTCTGACATCTCTGTAAAGCTTCATTTCTGGTTCTGGATATTGTCAGAATACAAGGCCTAATTGGTTGAAGGCAATTTTGTCAAACACATGTCGGGACAGAATATACAAAGCCTGAAGCACGTACGAAAACTTGGGCTTGTAAAATATTTTTTTAAAACTCTGGAGACCGTAGCGCCTTTGTAGGTGCCTCGCATATTCCCTGGACGTGAATTCTGTGTGAACGAAGTTACTCAACGCGGGCCTCCAGAGAGACCTGCACTCATCCCCACATACTCAATTACCACACCTAATGTAACATAAAATCGGTGAACAGAGACCAAATGCACGGTCTGTCATAACCTTGACTGACCTCTGCACAGTGACTGACTTCACTTGAGCGACATCATTTCCGGAAACTATTTAAAAAAAATCCTAATCCTTGCCGAAAACATCCCTGACCTCCCTCAACTCCTCGAGTCCTTGAAAGCAATCAAATTTATGAACCGTCCCGAGACGAGATCCCGTCGACATCTCAATAAACCTCTCCACACATAGTCGGAAATACTTATGCAAGACTAGCATCAAATCGAAATCTCCTCAGTTTAATCCATTATCACAGTCAACAAGTATTGGTCTGCGTGTCTTAAATAAATATTCCGACATCTGAAAAAAACAAATGTTGGACGCCCTCGCCGAGCATAGTTTCTCCGGAATTTGTGCGATTCCAAATCAAATCAAATCACTTACGCAGCCGCCTGTGTGCGCCTGTGTGTGCGCGTAAACAAATCATTTCACATAAATAAATCGAGATCTCGATGTGCGAACACATCCCGCCTCGCTGCTGTCTATCCCAATGCGGACGGACGTGCGTGCGAAGCAGAGATAGCTTTTTTCCTGAAATCCATCACTCGGATGCAAAAGGGCGAGTGGACGAGACGGCTGGAAATTAGGCAGCACATTGCCCAATTCAGTCTGCGATGAGTGTGTTCAGTGGAATGCGAGGGCGATGCCGCCTCAGATTGGCGAAGGGCAAGTACCGCTGGAGTGGTGGCGTGTCTGGGCGCTGTTTGCGTTTCAAAAGCGAAGCAGGGAGAAATGCAATTTCTAAGCTCACCAGCATGCCCTAAAGAAGCTTCAGCGAGCGGGTGAAGTGGCCCCTTGACTTGCACGACCGGGAGGTGTACACAACTGGGAAGAGTTGGCAACTTTTCAAATTTGAACGTTCCTCTGTTTACTCAGCGTTTTGCGCTGTTTGTTTACAGTTCATGTGAGGGTGGTCGGGTGGGCGGTCGACAACGGTGTGCTGGCATCGCAGGAGTCGGCTCCTTATCTTTTTCTATTTTTACGCCTGTGAGAGATGAAATTATGGCTTAGAATAGATGTGCTTGTGCTTTGGCATGCGGAATGGGGTAATTTGCAACAACACGGGGGTGAATTATCGTCGAGCGAGAATGTGGGCCAAGTTACTCTATTTTAAGTTCGGGAATTTGTGTGTAATTTTTGAATTAGCAATGCGATCTGGCTGGGGGAGAGACTTGTGTGACCTGGAAACTACGTCGAAGAACGCTAGCTACTTTCTGCAATCCGCTTCTGGCAATTGACACATGAATTTGCCTTTGTAAAGGGGTCGGACTGGCAAGGAACCAACGCGAACTTAGGCGGATGCAAACTTTCCTCGCAACTACTTGGAGCGGAATGCTGCGTCTTTCAGCAAAGCTTTGAGACCCACGAGAAATGGAGAAACCTTAATTTTACTTGCTTCCTGTGTTTGCTAGGCGTACTGTTGTCTAGAGCTCCAGCATAAGATTCGAACAGAGAGATTACACCCTTCCGGAATTATCTTCGTAAAGAAATGCCACACCTTTGTCAAAATCACTCGTGAGCCAAGACTGGCGAGGAAATACTAGAGAATATTCTAAGAACCCTCTTTCCAGGCTGCGTACAGGTGTCGACAGATCACAGGGGCTCTTGAACAGTAGACGCAGGAATGGACTTGGAAAAGATCTGCATGTGGGAGGATAACTTTGGGGATCAGATATTTCTTCTCACAGAAGTCGGAGAAAGCGGGCAATTGTTAAATTATGTTTCCAATGTTTGTTGTGAAGCCTCCTCATAGTCCAACACTACAGGTTTACAATTTACTTGCAAACTTTCATTTTCTTCTTAACGCCTGTTCACGCCTCAGTTGGTATCTAATATCGACTTGCAGTTCTGGATTCTTTTGATGTTTTCAGTGCCTCCTCGAAGAAATCCAAATTGTTTGAAACAAAATACGAAATTTCATATTCGGGAGATCAGGAATGTATTATCTTCTCCATTTTCAGAATGGATCTACAGAGGTTGCCTAAGCCTTAGCTGTTTTCAGCCAGGAAAAAGTGTCACGTCAACGAATTCGAGTCTCGTCCTCTAATAGCTTGACAGCTTGAAAACCGAGGTTTCATGTTTGACAGGTTCTACGAATCCGTTTATTTTTCCTTTTCGACAATACGTAAGCTGCCGCTGTAGTAAATTTGGAGTAGAAGTTTAATAAAGAATTTATATATTAATTATTTTCTGACTTTGCATTCCTAACATCTACAGTCGTCTGCCTTCAATTCTGGGATTAGAAATTCTTATACGGATATATAAGACCACCTATAAGCCGACCAGAGAGTTAGGTCACGCCCAACTCAACCGATCAGCGCTGAATTGACATTTCTGACACTTCTTCGATACTGTCAGCAAAGACGACAGTATGTTCTTTATTTCGCACATATCTGTGCATGGTTGGTAGGCTAAGGTCTGAACTCATGATAACGATGAACGCTGAAATTCCCATTGCGTTTTTTCCACTGAGCAGGAATTCCGATATTTTTTAATAATTCTTGCACGATCAGCAAGTGTCATGACCCACTAAATATTTTGACAGATGGATGTCATTTGTAACTTTGACAGCTGATGCTTCTTTGCTGTCTGCGCACCTTTTATTTAAGAGGTATCTGGCTTCACAGCTCATTGTTTTCTTGTCTATATTGAAGCGAGTTTCTAGCTAAAGACAATGCAGTAATCCCCGGTTAGTTGCGTTTGCTGAAATGTATGATTTTGGACGCATTTAACCGAGGAACGCAATTGCAAGTACACCGCTTAATTGCTTTGCAGACGCAATAAAGGAAACACCACGCTTTATATACCTGTCAAAAGGAATAAAGCAGATTTTAAATATTAAAAAAAAAACTGTTTTCCATTCTCCAAAACCATGTTTGAAGAAACTATAGCAGACAACCTTATTGGGTAAAACTAAACTCTGCAACTGTCCAGCACTTGCCTCAGCTAGGAAAGCTACTCTTGGCCCCTACTTCTTCGATAATCTAAGCGAACTGAGAGAGACACCAATCATATCGCTATTGGACCTCATCGACAAATCTAGCTGGCTGTCGTAATAACCACGCCGCGCCGGCCTGACCCCTCCTTTCTTTGCAGACAAACCTACGTGGCAGTACAATGGGCCTACTAAGTGCATCTAAGCCACCTACAACCTACCTATATTATGAGAATGACAGCTCTTTTTTTCTAAATTGCATTATTGTTCGCAAGCTTTTGTGGAGGACTGTATGTTTGGATGTGACTGGTTTTAGCAGTAATGACTCTTTCACAAGGGGACTTAACTCCTTGGTCTAAGCTGTAAGACCGCCAGAGCACTCTATATATGTTTCTACGGCTCTTCTTAAAGCGACACTCAGACTAAGACCACCCTCGAACGCAAGCCTATTTGTCACAAGGATACTGAATCCCATTCGTATAACCGAACTCGTCGACTATTTGGTCTACATAACTTAAAGCACAATCGCCTTCATCAATGCGTCACTTCTTAACAAAAATAATCCATCATACTTCAATTTTGACATAATTTTGTTTTAATTTAAAGCCCATTTCACAATTAGTCGTTTTATTACTCTTTTAAAAGACCGCATAAAGGCATCGCTTACTTAATAAATTGTGACACAAATTCATATTTGGACGACACATTTCTATTTTTGACACAAACCGACGCGCCGCCTTTGCGGACTGACCCCGGCGTTGGCTAACGAACACTGCCCACCCACCAGTAGCGCCGGCTGAACCAATTTCAGACGATTGCAACAATTAATGTGACGGGAACGCGGAAAATGAAAGCAAATAAATAATTGAAACTAGTTATTTGTTGTAATTTGAGTGCGGTCGTGCGCCGTCTGTCAATTAAAATGCTAATCGCGTACCGATAGGATTTAGTGCATATGGGCGTCGTCTGCATATAAAGTTTTGCCGCACTTTATTAGTGCCTATCAATGCTTTATTGACTTGACTTTGGTGTGTTTGTCGAAGAAAATGGGTTAAATTTGCTTGCTACGCACCGACACTCGCTATAAGGAAGACACTGTGGTCGTAAATTTGTTTATGGCTTTGTATTTGAAAGTGAAGGGGGTTGCAGTGGTTTGAATTTTGTTATTTAGAATCTTCGGCAAATATTTACATTTTATATTGGATCAAGAAATAAAATTTATATATTTTTTTAATGTCAGCACACCCTTAAGGATATACACGCTTCAATAGTCACGATATGGCTTTGAAATGAATTCCCTAAAGTTTGCAAAAGTTGCCAACTTCATCACAATGGCCCACTCCGACTGGACGCTTCTTCGAGTCTGAACAAAACAGGCATTCTGTCCAAAAATATTGATTCAACCGCACCCAGAAGCTTCATGAGTAGGAATTTAGAACAGGAGTACAATGATTATTTGGACAATTCGCCGCACGAAATAAAGAACTCTTGTTCTCAGTCACGCCACATATTTGTTGGCAACGTTGTTCAAAACTATTCTTCCTCATCCAATAACATTCCCTGAATATAAGCCAAATCAAAGAAAACCCCAAAGAAACGGTTAATTTTTCTATCACAATCGAAAACGACTGTGGTAAACAAATCGCTTCAATCCAGAGACACGCCATCCTTCTAACAATTGAAGTCAAGTTTGTGGGTCGCCCAAGTGGAGTCACAATTCATAGCTGCTGGCATTACAAGGAAAGTAATACTCTAGCACAACTCAGCGAAATTGTTCTGAATCTACTCTCTCGTGAAATTTCATATAATGTATTTTAACATTGTCGGCGGATCAAAACAATTTATAGATTCTGCACAAAAATGTGCCAACTGCTGCAAAAACTGAAGTTTGTTGACATGCGAAATCCACATACAGTTAAGCACGAAAGTAAGTGCACAGTGTAAAGTTGTCTCTGTTTTCAACAAAAAAAAAAACTCAAACGAGAGTACAAACAAATTATCAAGTCTATTGCCACAACGAGTCATAAACCAAAAAATGAAGCGAAGTTCAAATTCCAAAAGAAAGCATGAATACAACAGGTAAATCACTTAAAGAAGGAAATCTGGGTTTTTCGTAGAGTAACTTGCGCCAAAGTGGGTCGGCGTGTCGTTCGTCGACTCCTACGTAGAAGGTGCCAGATTCGAATCCCCAATTTACCAATTTTCATAATTCAATGCTCAATGAGTTATCCTGCCAAGAAAAAAACTTATTAACTTCGCCATTCCGAGTCGGCATAGAACTGAACAGCAGGTCCCTTCTACTCGTAAAAGACCAATAGCATGCATAACACGACTGGTTGCTGAGGAGCTTTTCCCAGGTCCACCTCGGACTGCCACGCCACCCATATTATTATTATATAACTTGCGCCAAAAGCATTTGAAAACAAAGCTTAGAAGGACCTTATTTATTGGCGATTTAAATTTTATTAGCTTTAGAATGCATTTAAGAATTTTTGCATTGCGGTCCCGTTTGAGATTATTTTTTTGTTGAAAGCACTTACAACTTTACGCTGTGTACTAACTTTTGGGATTGACTGTATATTGCACGAAATGCGAGAAATTTCTAAAAATAAGAATAAGAAAGGCACGTTTATTATTATCTATTTTCCCACCAAACGAAATCGCGAGGTTTCATCAAAATTCACGAAACCTCCGAGCTGACAGCGTGAACTTCAGTTGATTTTGATGTTCATTTCTAGATGTCAATATATTTATGTAAACATGCTTATATCTTGGCCTCTCATTAAACAAAACAAACGCGAACCATTGCTAAAATTGCAGACCAAAGTTTTGATATACCGCGAACGCTCTGGAAAGGGTACCAATTCCGCCGTACTCCCTCTGGCTGGAGTTCTGTCATTGATGGCTATCGCTTCCGCAGAACATCTACTGAAACGTAAAACGCTTATTCAGAAGAATTGTAGATGGTCTTCTGGCCCAGTGCCCCTAACTACGAAACAATTCAGCCATACTCTCCATCGGAGACGATCACACAGAATGAGCCGGCCGAATATCAGAACTCCTGCCGGTGTCATCATTGGGCTTTAAGCCACTGATACTCAGCCTCAACTTTTTTTTAAATAAAACGCAAACCATTTGAGATATTTCAAAGACTTTATTATCGGCTTGAAGTACAATCAAAACATTAATGAATGGAACTCGACTTCGTTCATGTGGCCACCGCGGCACGTTTGCAGCGGTTGATGCACATTTCGGCCGCAACTGCTGCTATTTCGCGTTCAATGTTGGCTCTGAGTTCTTCCGACGACGCCGGCTTGTTGGCATAAACCAATGACTTAACGTAGCCTCACAGAAGATAGTCAAGCGGCATTAAATCGCCGTGTCACGTGTGCTGTGTGGTCTGTGGCACCACCCTGTTGTCCAAGTCCATATCTTCCAATTCGGGCCAAAAGTAATCGGTAATCACGGCGCGATAACGGCGACCATTCACAATAACGTGACGATCGTTATCGTCGACGAAAAAATATGGTCCAACATGCAAACCGCACCAAACATTAACTTTTTGTGGATGAAGTGGTTTTTCATGAAGCACATGTGGATTATGACCCGACCAATAGCACATATTTTGGTTGTTGACGAACCCATTGAGCCAAAAATGAGCTTCGTCGAAAATTGGAGTTTACGCTCTTAAAGTTGCGGTCATCGACTCCGACTTTCGGTAAAAATTTTTTATAATTTGCAGACGTTGCTCGTTCGTGTACTTTACCACGATGAAAATGTTGAGTTCACTGAAATTGACAGTGACAGTTTGATGACTAGTGAAAGAGTGCGTTCACAAATAAAAAGTAAATTCAAAGTTGTCAAGTCCCTTTTGGAGAATATCCCTTAATATCGCTTCGCTTTATCCGAAACAACAACTGGTTTGTTAAATAGGATCAACTTAGACAGACGACCTAAAAAAATCGAAGAATTCGGTCCAGAATATCATACATCAGACGCTTCTTTTGTGCGGGAGTCCATGGTGGACGGGAGCCTCTTTTGTGCGGGAGTCCATGGTGGACGGGAGCCTCAACCAACAAAGCTTTATAACTTCCAGTCGAGTCCACCAAGCATCTTACAAGAGGACGTCCTCTGCTCCGTCGTCATACAAACTCGATTTCGAATACTCTTCTGTTGTCCAAGCGCTCTACAGACTACAAGACCCAGCCACCTTAGGTGTCTGGTCCGTACACGCGGGGCTAGACGTTCTTAACCCAAACATAGAGATCTGCTGTCAGTTAATATTAACAACAAGTTCCTCCCTCTCGCAATCCATTTCATTATCGAACTACCATTAAAACCGGCATTATGTAACCAGCGAAACGGTAGTTCCCGGTTCAACTTCAAGGTCCCCGATCAGCAGATCTTGTCCAAGCATCTTGAAGTGCACTTCACCCATTGTCAACTACAGCCGATCAGGTTTTATTTTACGATTCGCGCAAACAATCATTTCATTCAATTTTGATTAGCCTGCCCCAACACAATCGCCAAATTCTAAATCGATTAATTTCCGCGGCAAAAAAATAAGCGGTTTGTCCTCCAAGGTGTTAATTCAATCAGCGAAAGTTATGAATGCGCTTCACTCCAAATGAGGGTCGCGATAAATAGCGAATACGATACTCATTAGCGTGCTTATCATCGAAAGTCGGGCACTCTTGTGTGCACTTTGGCTGTTTGTTGTGATATCTCGTGGATACAAATACAAGCGGGCTTTCTTTTCGAACTTACATCATGAGTGAACTAGAGTGGGATCTATTTTTGTGTATCCACTCTACAGCCACAGCTGGAGGGTATAATTATTTCTTCAATGGATGCGCAAGCGTTGGAGCAGAAATATTTCATGGGCTCTGTGCTATGATCTCATTGAGCACTTCTATTGATGCTTGTTGTGCTTTTGCGTTGTTGTTTAATTCAATTCAAATGGCGTGCGTGTTTACAAAGCGGTCACTTGAACTGCTGGCATGGTCAAACTGTTGGGGTGGTCTCAATGTTATAATGAGTAGTTTGAGCGAACAAAAATGCCAAAGCAGCGATAGCACTGAGAAATGTGTGTGTATAACCACGGACAGAGATATAATGCAGTTGGTCATCTTGACCTGATACTGCGGCCTAGACGGATCCTGTCCTCTTCACCAGAAAATGTAATATCCGTCACACCCTCAATATTTGAGACTCCTCTAAACTCCTCATCTTGGACACGAAGTTAAGCTGGAAGCTCAATATCTCTGAACGTGTAGAAGGCCTCTATAGCTCTTGCTGCTGCTGTAAAAGGGCCACAGAGCGCAAATGGGGACTGGCTACTGGTTACTCATATCAGTAGTTAGACCCATATTACTGTTTGGAGTCGCGATATCGCTGACTGCGTTCGAAAATAACACCAACTGTAAACCGCTTGATAGACTGCAGTGCTTGGCATTTGTATGAATCAGTGGAGCGCTAAGGACAACCCACTCCGCAGCTCTGAACCTACTTCTCAATTTCCCACCGATAGACTTAATCAAGAGCAGCGGCGGTGATTTGGCGGAAATCGCTGGAATGAACTCCGTCTGTCCTCCACAATCAGAAGCAAGTATAGATCTATACCCATAGACATTGACTTCATAGCATCTAAGTCCCCCTCGAGAAAGTGTTCTCACCTGGGTCGAATATGGATCAAGGCGTGAGTGCGGGTGTCTATACTAAGGAATCTCTGTCCTAATATCAAGTGCACGCCTCTATACTCTGTACTGAATGAGTGCAATGAATAGAGTGCACTGAAGTAGTGTACTCATTTAGACAGAGAAAAGTAATGTACAGTGGATGTTCGGAAATCTTGACTCTCAGAAAAGGTTACTACACAGAAAAGTTGACCAAATTTAACCTACCTGACGTCTCTTAGAGAGAGCATGACACTGACATAAACGAAGTCAAATATATAACTTAGCAGCGTTTTCCACATGTCATTGGAAGCATGTATAGTGATGTGCCAAGGCGAAGATTTCTTAAACAGAGTTGGAATTGTTGCAACGCGAGTTGGCTAACTGGGTTTCAAAGATTTATTTGATTTATTGAATGTCAAACTTGATAAAATTGATTCAAACACAACTCAGTAAAGGGTGTCCCACAATTCGAGCAAAATTATTTTTTAATAAAGAGCTAAACATTTTTATATTCGTAGACTATACACATTGGGGTTATGTTGGATAAATGGCCACCACGTTTATCATGTCACGATGACGAAAATCATTAACTGTCACATGCATTTTCGAAAAAGAATGGTCCGATAATGCATACAGCCCAAAACCCACACCGAACAAAAACACAGCACATGAGTTGTGGATGCTTTTGTTTGTCAACAATTACTCGTGGGTTTTCCGAATGCGCCAATTTTGACGATTAATGATGCAATTGAAATGCAAATGAAAAGGGATCAGCAATCCTGTGGAGACCGATTTAACATAAATTTAACTCGGTTTGACTCGATTTATCAACTCGAGTTGGCGGACACATCAATAACAGTGAATGCATTGATCAAATAGTCTGGCGAAAATAACGAACGCTACTGAACACACTTGATCAAGTAGACATGGGTCACAAGATCCCACATTTCCTGCTCGTACATGTATTGTACATCAGAGAAAATGGATGCACTGTTTACAAACAAACGTGTTATTGAAGACCACGTGGTCATGGGCCCTTTCTCCAAAGAAAGTATATCAGTAATATGTCGTTTTATGTATGATAATGATCCTACGCTCATTTCTAGCCTTGTGAAGGGTTACTTTAGCGATCAGCATGTCAAAATTTGAAAATGGTCCGCCCAGACTCACAATCTGAATCCGTTAGAGACCCTTAACTGCGGGCTGCCCTTAACTGAGTATTTCATGTGCGCACCGCTGGATGGGTATCCTATAAAATGACAGATTCAATATCTCATGGTCATGAAAAGGACACAATGTCTTCTAATGTGCAACATTTTTAAAACACTTTCAACGATATTTCACCACCTGATCCAACACTAATTAAAACTCACCTTTATCATTGACCAATGTTCACGGACTGTACTGTTCTCCGCTTCATATTTTTACACACCCTTGCCAAAATGATACAATGCTTTATCTGGTGACTAGCGGCCCCCACTGCCGAAAGTTTGTAAGCGCAGTTCCCACGCAGCGAGACTTGGCTTGCGTTGGAAAATTGTTCCCAGACGCAATATGAAACGTATCAGATTAGTTTACACTCTGTTGATACCACTGCCGTAAAGAAATCCGTCACATGTGTGATATCGTAAAGCCTAGTCCATTTTTTAGCGGTTTCGGTGTACTGTGATCATCGCAATGGCTCTGCTCGTTGATTGTGTTTCACGAAATATCGCAAAGAAAATTAAAAATACTTCTGGAATAATTCTACTCCACTTGCAATCATTACAAGACATTTGGTTTCTTAATGCTTTAAGTCTTGAGAAGTCGCATCGGAAATAAAAAGTGACCAGAAACCAGCAGCTGTCAAAGTTACCAATGACATTTAGCTGTCAAAATATAAACTAAGGTTTACCATTCCGTCGAGAATAGTTTTATACTTGCCAAGAGTGCCGAAATTATAAAAAAATATCGAAATTCCGGCTCAGTTTAAAAAATGTTTTGTGTCAGTCGTGGGTGAGGTCCGTCGTAACGAAAGCTTCAGTGTGACAGCAATTTGGGATACTGTGAAAAGGTTTAAGCATATGAACACTCTCTTTTAGCTTAAACCACCAACAAGGCCGAGATTGGTGAGAAATGAAGGAAACATAGACATCATGGCGGCATGTATCGAATTTTGACAATTCGAATGCGATGTTTTATCATTTTGTGCTCACATATTATATCCCAGTTTTGACAAACGGTGCATTCAATACAAGCAACGGAATCCTGGATGTTGTGAAGAAGACATTTGGGCGATTCTACTTGAACTTTCATTGAATTACCATGCAACTTGAAACCGCTTGCTTATTTTCTCTGGCGCTAAGTCATGTCCTTAGTTTACGCTAACAAGGCAACCACTTTAGACGAGCTTGATGCTAACATTCGTGACGCATTTGCCAGAAGAACCGCGCACAATTGGGTCGCGTTATACAAAATTGGAAGGTTTCGCAACGGGCGATGGGAAGGACAGTCTATCAGTCTCTTTTTCATACATGGACTACAGAGGCAGATGTTTCCTCGTTAGTTGTTGCACTAGAAATCGTATGGTCAATGGGAACAAATCTACATCCTTAATACTAGAAAACTGAAATACGTTACAATGACTAGTTTATTCGTCCTGTCAAATGTCAGCTGATAAAGATGTCAGCGTCAAATGACAAAATTCGTAAAAGTTTGGTTGAAAGGTTGGGAAATCCATTATCGACCAGCCATATAGACAACAACGTCAAATCGGCTTTTCCAACTATATCGATTTCAACGCCGAATGTCACAGCAACAAACGAGCTATACAACTCCACGTCTACTTTTGAAATTCCTGCCAACCTCGTCAGAATGAGCAGGATGGCGATGAAGGGATTCTCGTTGCTCGATCAATGTCGGTAAGTAACTCATCGAGATCTCTAATGTTAAAAAAGGATTTAGACATGGCGACGCGCTGTCATGTGAATTCTTTAATATCATCCTTGAGGAGATGGTGTTAAACTCAATGGACAACACTAGAGGCACGATCTTCCAAAAGTCTGTAAATTTGTTGTCATCAATAAAGGCTCGGCCAGAAAGTCTCTGTAGCCAACTATAAGTTCGGATAGGAAAGGACTTCATCTACCTCGGCTTCGCGGTAAGCAGTTCAAACAATATCAGCACCGAAATCAAACGCAGAATAACTTTTGCCAACCGCCGCCTTTTTGGGGCTCAAAAGGCAAATTCAGTAACAGATCCCCCTCTCGGAAGACCAAGTAGACTCTGTTTAAGACCTTGATCATCCCGGCTATTGGTCTTTTCGAGATAAAAGTTATGCGCGTTATTTTTGGTCCTGTTTGCGGTGTTAGCGTTTGAAGAAGAAGGTTCAACCTCAAACTGTACGGGGTGTGAGCCTAGGCAGGCGTCTACGGATTCATCGCCTCTGATGACTAGCCCATGGAGAGCATATGGACAAATCAGCTTAGGCCCGAATAGTCTTCGACTCTGAAACTGTGGGACAACGCAACAGAAGTCGCCCGCGTTTAGGAGGCAGCTAGGCACAGACCGTGCTAGATGGAGAGGCTTGTTGGTTGAGGCCCAGGACCACCCTTAAGCATTGGTACAGCTATTCAGATCATTTCTGGTGCGATCAGCCAATCATTGATAACGAATCCTTCGGAGCGGGTTTCAAGGGTGGATCAATAAGTACCTACGTTTGAAAGCAGGTGCCCTTGAACGTCAAACAAAACCTTGTTTCGAAACTAATTAGTTTGGCTTGTATTTGGCCTTTGGCCGCTAGTTTCCACTCTGTAGACCTAAAAAGGTGATCAGAGGTCCGGGCTGTGGATGAACAGAAGACATCGGACGCTCATACAGCTCTTCCTGTATGCTTGCAAGCCATCTTCTATTAGTTAGATTGCACGGTTTGCTGTCTCTCTTGGCTAGAGTTTAATTTCTTCGATTAGTCTCCATGTTTACATTTTCTTTATAGCTTAGAATGTCCCCCAACCAGCACAGGCATTTGTGACAGACATCTGTTCTGGAGATGAGCGACGGTGCGATACATGTTTTGAGATTAGACAGAGTAACTCTAGTCTTGTAATGTCTGATTGTTTGCTAAGATGCTAATATCGCAAGTACATATTGGATTACATTGAAGATTTTAAGTCTTTCTAGTGTTTGGAGAGTAAATGAACACAGAGAGGTAGGTGAACAGAGTAGGAAGGTAAGCGGTAACAATGCACTTAAAGCAGGAGTAGGCCCATTCTACCGCCACGTAGGAGCTTCAAATTAGAGTGATTTTATGACCAGTTTTGTCAACAAATTTTACTAATACGTTGACCAGTATTTCGCTGGGGTCGTGCAGATTGTCGTAGAAGTAGAAGCATGTAGTTGAGGCAAGTGCGGGACAGTTGCAGACAGTTCCTCCTCTTCTTCGTCTTGGCAGCTTCTACAGACGTGCTTGGAGTATAGGCCTAGTTTTAGACTTCATTGTGTGTAGCTTTGCCAGCATTTAAATACCACTATAGCTCTTCTCCATAGTATTGGACTTTAGATAATTTTCTAGTAATAACAATACTGAGCCCAAGCTGTAGCTCCACAGGACTTAAGTAAACGAGCTGAATGCCGTGAAAACAGCCAAGTCACTGTGCTAATTGGATTCCTCCTGAATTCCATCCACCCCTCCATAAAAATTAACTGAAAAAACCCCTTGTCATCTGACAGGAAAGTTTCGAATGGCTCCTTGTTACTCAGAGTAAAATGTTTAATCCACCAGATATGTTCCATCTCGCAGTTGATGTCAAAGAATTCGTTAAGCCCCGGCACACAGTTCCGTCAAAAATTTCAAAATAATCGACAGAGAGAACAGATAAATCTCTCAAAATAAAACAAAAGCAATTCCAACCGCCCACAGCCAACACTCTGTGGACTGTGACTCTGCGAACAACAAAAATTCTCAAGATACTTTCGCAGCACCCTGGGTCACTCAATGAATGTGTAAATGCCGCAGCGAGTGCTGTTGCCAAATTGGTTGGCAGTCGCATGAAATATTGATTATCAGTTGGATGACAGCTTCACGGACACTTTCACATGCAGCGAGCGCTGTGCACTGTGCAACCAGCCAGACAGTGATACGTTATCTTTCGTGCGAAATGCGCAGATCTGTAGTTCGGCCAGACAGCCTACTTTCGCCCCCCACACGGATAGTGAGGGATTACGTAAAATGCACATATCCACTGACACTCGGTGAACATATCTAATTTGCTCATCTGTTCGCAGACTGTTCGTCAATCAGCCGCGCGAAATTTCCTCGGTTTTCCCGAAGCAAAACATTGCCAACAAAAATAGAAAGAGATACACACTAACATCGTGAGTAAACAAAAATAGGAGAGAAATCCCACGATTCCCAGGAATGAGTGGCACACTGTGAGGAACACCAACACCCACCCATATGCACACACCATGCAGTATGCACAGCACATCCACTGTGCTAGTGCAAGTGAACTCAAAAAAGGGCGTGTATCCCTTGCAGCACACACCACCAACCATCCAGGCATGCAGCTACACGCAATTCAAGGAGATTATGCAAGGCGCGAGGGATTAACGACCGCGTCTTGAATTCCTAATCACTGAGCCAGGGTCTGAATGTGACAACATCTAGAAAGGAAGCAAACAAAAAGATAACACGAAGCATGCTGCAAAGGTGTGCATGGGGATAACAGAAAAAAAGTGGGAGAAATAAAACAGCCTTCGACATACCAAAACCGCACTCTCCCGCACCACTTGCGAGACCGTCTCCCGGAGCTGGGCAGCCATTCCTGGCTTGTTGAGGCCGCGGGTGAACTTCCTTTCGGTCATTTTGCGACTATCGACGTGGTGTTATCCCTTCTGATTGTGTTATCCCTTCGTTCTTACGCCACCACCGGCGCGGCGCGCATACACACGGCAATTTATCGGAGGGAATCACTATTGTCCGGACTTTTTTTTTTCTTCACATTTTCCCCACCCGGGATTAAATAGCCGGTTGGATACAATACTTTTTTTGCTTAAATATTTTTGCTTTTCTTAATTCCCTTTTCACTTATGGATTTTTTTCTTCCTTTTTATGCCGAGATACAAAACCACTTTGCACGTCACCGCACTGCCGCCGTTTCACCGGTTTCTTTCCTTTTATTTGCACAAACCAATTGAATTTATTCCCCGGCTGGTTCGATTGCAGAATCACTAGATTTGTTGTAAACAAATTAAATTTTGCGCACAAGAAAAATCTCACTCAAACGTAACAAAACATAGAAACAACTGACTGATATGGGGAGAGGTACAGAGGGATGATAGTTGTATTTGTATCACGAACGCACATTACGTCCGCACGGCGAGAGAGGCGAACAAGTTGCTCAAATAACGCGTCGAACTAGACTGTCAGAATGTTTGTTTGAAAAAATTCAACAACTGGAAATGTGCGGTGTATGCCCATTGACGGATAGCAACGCGTTCATGTGGGAATTGCGAGTCGAGTGATGCCAAGTCTCAGGAATTGATACTGGAGAGAATTTATGACATGAGAAGAGGTTGTAGAGATTAAATGTTGTCAATTTTTTGTCTTGATCTGGAGAGATTGCTACTAAGGCTCAGTTGAAAAAGCAAAAATATTATTTGGAGTTCTTATTATTATTTACTATTGAATTGAACATAGATAATGAAAGTGCTCAAGGTGAAGTGGCAAAAACCGTGATTTCATACGAAGTTGTGTGTTGACTACATACTTTATTGAAGTAGCTTTTATTTTACTTTACATACGCTAAATACTTCGCAGATATTCCAATGTTGTTGGCAAGGGAGGTGAGACATGCTAGGCACATCTCAAAATAATAAACTAAATTGTGTGTTCATATTATACTCCACAGTCTTGATGTGATTCTCTTCTACATTTCTGAGAAAACATAGTTCAGTGAGAATTCCCTGAAAAAATTTGAGACACGGTTGAAATCTACAGAATCTAGCAGAGTAGAATCTACTCGATTAAATGCGATCAGAGATGGCAAAGTAGACTACATGAGGTAATCTACTCGATTAATTAAGCGTAGTAATTTGAATACACTACACGACGGATTTGTTTAATCGACTACCTACATTTGTTACGTGTGGAATTTGCAGTGGTTTTTAGAATGTTTCCACATTCATCACATAGAAAGTCACTGAACTGGGGTTAAATTGACATCTCAACCAAATTTTGACACGTACGCTACGTCCACTACATTTTGTTACGTACACACCATTAACTACCCTAATGAGTAGCAGACGTAAGAAATATAATTGTAAGAAATGAAGTATTACAGATGTGCCAGACTTCTACACCTCTTGGCCATTACAATTTTTGACAGCTGTTTTTTGTATCGTTTTCTCAAACCAAATTGACCAATCAGAGGACCAAACAAAAAACACTCAGATTCGTCGATGGACTAGGAGGCAATCAGCTGTGAAGTCGTCTAACTCTGTAATACTTCATTTCTGGCAGTTTTCCGAAAAAAGTGACATTTCTGCCATCTCTGGTTGAAATATCTCTTCGATTAGTTCGAAGTTATAGAAATATTCAATTTATAGAAGTTCTAGTTTGGGAGCAAACAATACAGTGCTCCACATGGTGCGCACACCACCACAAAGCCCAGACATCAACCCAATTGAGCACGTGTGGGAAGCATTAGAAAGGAAGATCCGCACCCACGATATCAGAAATAAAGACATGTTCAAGGAAACTTTGTTAGTTCAGTGGACTAATATAAACATGAAAGAGTTTATAAGGATGAAAGGATATCTTACTAAGTATTAACACCAAAAGTAATAAGATGAAATGATTATTTGTCCATTTGAATTAAAATTCTTTCCATTCAAGTTACAGGTGTACGCAAACTTTTGTGGAATGAATTTCGGAACTTCTTTTGGTTTTTGTTATGGTGTTTTAAAATGAATAATAATTTTTAATTTATTTTGTTGAAAACTGAATCTTGAGACGTTGTTTTATTGGAATTTACCTTAAAAATATATTTTTAGCTTATATTAGGTGAATGACAGCCATTTTTTTCCAAATTGCATCATTGTACGCAAACTTTTGTGGAGCACTGTATATAAAATGTAGGGGAAACTCAGTGTTCAGAATAACAGTTCGATTTACAGAAGTTCGAGCCGGAGAGGTAGCATAGTTTTTAGCGAAGAACAAATTTGTTATATTTAAAACGAAACAGAAGAAGTAGAGGAAAGGAAAGTAAATATACAGGGAAACAGAAAATTGTTGCACAAAGTTCAAATTCGTTTTATTTGCAGTTCAATACACACAGATATGGAACAGAGGTTCCTACAACTAAGGTGAATTAAATGTATGAATTAAATGTATGAATAAAATGAAAACGTTAAGGGGAAAAACACGGCAATCAAGAACAACTATAAAGATTCGTTAAACTAATCACTCTTATAGCTATATCGCACCTTAACCCATTATGCAAAATGCAAGAATGATATGAGTAAGTATACTTTTATAACTTACAGACATGATTAAGGTGACCAGATCTTTGAACAAGAAAATGAGGATGCCTTTTAGAGCTGTGTCAATTGTGATTGATTCGGTCGTTTTGACCCGTTCACTCAGAAGTAGTTGTGATGCAATCACACAACTAAAAACCAATCAATCATATAGTCAATACTTTTAGAGATTCGTTCGTAGCTATTTGAACGAACGAAACGATATGAGCGACCCAAATGTAATGAATGATTGAAACGATGTGAACAAACGAAACCATTCAATACTTTTGTTCCGTTCGTTATATAGATTTCGGTCGATCATTTGATTCGATCGCTCTTATGAACAGATAGTCCTCATTTAGTTGTTTCGTTCGTTCACATCGTTCCGATCGAAATAAGCGAGATGATTTCCTTTCGTCGTTTCTTCCTTTGTTCGATGTATGCTAGTAGTAGTATGTTTGTGTTTCGCAATTCCATTCTCTCCCTATTCATTTGTTCAAGAGATGGGCATGAACACATTAGAACATACTGTTCGAGGCTTCAAACATACATGTATAATACTATGTTTGGTTCTTATTTATGTGCACATTATTTGCATGACCGAGTATTTGTATTGGTCGTTTAAACAACGATCGATTGTTTGGATTGGAACCATTTTTGTTTGCTGCTTGTAGTATTGAACGAATGCAACATATCGGTATCTATCTTTGAATGACCGATGATTGAAATGAACGATCGATTGACATGGCCGACTCCTTTTTTAACCAATACATGAATTTAAACGATTGTCCAGCTTTTGAAGGTGTTAAAAATCTCAAACCTGAAAAATTGAAGAATTACAAAAAACGCAAATTGAAAAAGAATATAATATATCATCTTTAATTCATTAAAACAAAAAAAAACATAAATGTTAACAAATACAAGTAAAATTAATAACAATATTTTTACTTAAAATACAAAATAAAAATACAATAATGAGTCTAATTGAATTATTGACTCTGATTATACATATCTGTCGTTGTTAATATTTTTTTTAATATATAGATAGTCGTAAATTCCATTTTTAAAATTATATTTTAATAAAATAATTGCTCTACATTTTCGACCTTGAGACTATTTCGTTCTTCAGTTCGCTGGCTCTTTATCAAAGAAAATACACGCTAAACATTATTGTTATGTGCAGGAATTAAAAAAACAAACTGCGCAATTATGCATTTTTCGGGTGTTTGCATGGCTGCATTAAGAAAGTTGCAGCTTTGTCGACACCTTTTCGCGCAAATAAAGCAACGAATCTTCTATATCGCTCCATTTGGGAATTTTGTTTAAATACATTCATGTAGGTAAAACAATCAAACTTGATGCAAAAAATGTCTGAATTAGTTTTGGAAAAAAGTTTCGTGTTGAAGAATTAAGTTAACTGAGTTAACTGAGAAAACCCAAAAAGAAGAGAAATTGCATATTTTCCAAGAAGATACACTACATTTTTTATTAGACAAAGAAGAAAGAGTACATGTCCTCTTAAAGGAGCACTGGCATGATTGACATTTCTCTTTGTTAAAAATATTACGAATAAGCTCATTCGCAAAGTGAGAGCATTTATATTTCTCATTTAATTTATCAATGCGAAATGACATGTCAGTTACATTAGCTTTTTTGTGAAGCCTCATAGAGGAAAAAAGAGAAGACAGGTTTAACAATAGTGGGTCGCCGTGACAATGTGGATTAGTGCGTCGACGCCTACGCAACTGAACCTCGCTGCCTGAATTCGATTCCCTGTTCGACGAGAATAATTTTTCACCGCCCCACCCTTTTTAAAGTTACTGACAATGTTCAAAGAGTATTAACTGTTTAGAAAATGCTTCTTAAAGTTGGCCGTTCGGAGTCGGCTTTAAAATATAGGTCCCTTCCACTCGCGCACAACATAAGTCGTTTCTGTAGAAGCTAAGCCCTGGCCCTCTACGGGCTATAGCGCCACCCATATGAATATTTAACATAAATTCTAGCACCTTACTTTGACAAATTTGTAGTTTTTTAAAGAGTGACTAGGCATAATTGGCCCACAGATCGGCAACGTACGATTACATTAGAACCTTGATATCAATACTAAGCTTTGACTTACGATTGATAAAGAGATCTTTACAATTAGGTTTACTTTATGAACTGCACTCGATGTATGTTTTTTGAAAGTGAGTTTTCTATCGAAAGTTAGTCCCAAATACTTAAGCTTTCCAATGGTGTTCAGACCACTCAATGTTAGCAGGTTTGTTTGAGGTAAGAATTGCTGTTTTCTGCGTCGAGTAAACCACATAACCTGAGATTTATTTGTATTCGGTGAGATCTCCCACTTGTTGCAGAATAACTGGACCGTATCTAGGGGATGTCTTAGAGAATTTAGCGCGTCCTGTTCTAAGATATTTGCTAAGAACAGAGCTGTATCAGTATTGTCATAAGGAACTGGTATATCGAAGATGAATATAGTGAATAAAATGTGACCCAGCACTGAACCCTGAGGTACGCCAGAGTGAGTGGTATACAATGATGATGTTGAACAAATACAAAGAAACTGTGTGCAGAAGACTGGCGCAACAGGAACAAATGTGTGTCTAAGATATGTCGGATGTTAAAATGGATAAGTAAACATATATTCTTCATATCGTTATCGGGCATTCGTGACTCGTGAGCGAGGAGAATTTTAAGATTACCACTCTGGTGATAAGACTGGCAATAAGGACTTTTATTATTATTATTTTTATTGTGCACAACGACCTTTAGATCTATTGTGCCCCTTTTCGTGTCTTTGCTGAACTTTTCAGAGTTGTATTGAGGCTTATGGACTCCTATTGCGCAAATGTGGAAGAGAGATATTCCAGAGAAATCTCTCTAAACCAGTTTCCTTTAGGAATCTGAGAATGAAAGATATCTTTTGGGCTAGCGCCTCACAAAATCCCAGCACGTGTTCTGGAAATTCTTCTGATACTCCTATTTTCCTTAGGTACTTCCTGGGTCTGGAGGGCCATGTTAAGAAGCCTGTTAGGATACCTAGGTTGTTCTTCGTGATACATGCCTCAGACCTCTTTCGGTTATATTGATCCGAGAGTTGTTCTAGCCTTCTGCCCAGTTCCTTCTTTCTAGTTTTCTTAATTTTACTCTGAGGATATGGTCTTCTATAGCGCAGGGCTATAGATAGCAGGGGCTACAGACATGACAGCACTCATCACATGCCGTGTAAATAAAAGTCGAATAATGAACACTATTTACAGATTCGTGTGTGGTGCACATACGTTCTGCCAAATAAAGCCCCTTTATGCTTCAGGTCCTCTTGAGAATCCAAATATTGCGAATTGAAGACATCTGCGTTTCATCGTATCTTCAAATACATTTGAGTTATTTTCTGTGTTTCAAAATTGACCCAGCCTGGCCAATCCAACAGGAAAGTTCAGCATTTACTCCCATCAATCGTAAAAAATACCTTGAGATACTTAAACTTCTCCACCCGCTTCAATGGAACTCCACTTACAAGTAGAGTCCATTGCACAGGCGCTCCGGAAATTACCATAACCTCTGATTTTAAGACGTTTTCCCTTTTTTGTATAATAAATTAAATTGTGGTGGGTCGCCGTGACGTAGTGGGTTGGTGCGTCGAACCCTACGCAGAGCGTTCCAGGTTCGATCCCCGATTTCTCAGGTCTACCTCGATAGTCCGAGTCCGCTAACCATATGGATGGTTATAATTGCAAGGTTAAGGAAGTAATGGCTTGAGGTGAAGTAATTAATAAAAACAAACTTTACCGAAGCCACAATTTTGAAAGGAAAGTACAAAAGCGAAGGCGTTTTGATTCCAGGAGTAAATGTGATACCGAATGACATACGATTCGACTTTAAACGGTTACAATTTCCAGTACGGCTTTCATGTGCAACGTCGATAAATAAATAGCAATGCCAACCGGTAAGTTATGAGACACCAACAGCGAACTGATAAAATAATAGGCGGCGTTTCAAAATATGGTTATGCTCGTTTAGACGAATTACAAAACGGTATACGATTGGTTTTAAAATTTCTTTTATACAAACCTTATCCTCACAAAAAGGGAAAAAAGAATCATCCAATTTGGTGCAGTCGTTCGGAAGTTATGGGGATACATCCATTTCGATAATTTATTTCTATATATTACTAGCTGCCTCGGTGAACTTCGTACTGCCATATTTTGTTTGTAAATATTTTCGAAATTCTTTTTATTGATAATTGAAGATATTGCAATACAGGTTCAATTTAAATCAGTCAATATTAATGTCAAATTAAAATACGACTGGAAGTGATACAAGATAATAACTTAATTGCAAAAATGACGATTATAATTGAGGACATGTGCTTGAGCTTGCCAAAAAAGAATTAATACAATTAAGATACACAATGAAAAGTGTAACGTGATGTACGACGAATTTAGTCAATTCAATCAGTTGAAACGGAAAATCGAATACGATACCGAACCATTGAGAGAAACTGCCTTTTAAATCAAGAATAAATATATAAATATATACGCTCATGGAAGTAGTGAAAGATGGAACTTTTCTTATATGCTTCTATTAGAACTGGATGAACACATTTTTAATATCATTGATATTGGCAATAGGGAATTCCACTTGCACTTGCTTCATCTGGTATTGCAGCTACATTATCGCCAGACATTGACAACGATTCCACGATTAACGCCAGCCGAGGAACTTAATGCATGCAAAAAGTCATCTATTTTATGAAAATATGTACCTACGTCAAACCATTTAAATTACATATGAACATGCGAGTCGAATTTCAGAACTGAAGAAGAAAAATTCCCGTTGATACATTTTCTAAATAAATTAAACTCCCAGTCAATTTTTGTCACCTTACAGAATCAAAGAGTCATTGCTCAACATTGTTATAAAGAGTGCAACAAACGTTAATGTCAACACCCTGTTGCAACGGGATGCAATTAAAATAACTGGATTTTGTTATGACTGGAAGTTGCTTATTAACTTCCTGTTCTTCTCCGTGCACAGGGCTTGAAGTGATACGCGTAAGATCTGGAAAGAGTTCTGCATTTTTGGCCCTCAGGGTCAGCCGTTAATCGTGAAAAGTGTAGTCAGATATCTCGGCATTTGGTTGCGATAATTTTCTGTTTTTTAACAAACATATAGAGAAGGCTTTGACCAATGTTAGAAAAACTTTTGCTTTGGCAAGTAAGCAGTTTTACAGCAGCCAACTTGATACTACATGGCCCTCATAAGGCCAGTCATGGTGTATGGTTGTCCCCTTTGGTGCAACGTGAGCCCTTCCCAGATGGAAAAGATGAGGGTGTTCGAGAGACAGTGTCTTAGAACCTTTCTCCGGTTATATCGGACACCTGAGTCCGAGTACAAGAAGTACTATACCAACGGAGTCTTGTACAACAGGGCTAACGTGAAAAGAGTAGACAATTTTATAATTTCACTAACGCGACGGCACATTGCAAGGAGTATGATGTCTGCCAACAGTCTGATCTTCGGGGCTTATTACCCGAACTTTATGTATCATGAGAGGGTGGGCCACGCCGGCTTCATGCCACCTGAGGCTTTTGTCTATTTAGATTCGATATATTTTGATTGAGGTAATTAATGGATGTCCTATAATCTTCCCCGCTGTACAGTTGCGTGGAACAGTTGCGACTCCACTATGAAACAGATATCACTCGCCAACACGAGGATCAATTCCGGTTCAGTAGACGATCCCTGCTCGAGATAAGAGAGAGTGTGCAAAGGAGCGGCACTTCTTCTGGTGGCTACACCAAAACCAGTCGGTCAGATAGTCGGCCTGTTGGACAACAGCCCACCTACATAGGTTTAAGTTAGGTTAAGTTAGATTAAGAAAAAAAAAATAAACAAAAAAAGGTGTACAAAGGCGTGTATATTATATATGTCAAGTATACAAATAACGTAGACGCCCCTGTACACACGTCCGCAATGTCACCGACATAGTTTAAGGCAGTTTAAATTTTATTAGGGTTAGGGTTTAGTGTTAGAGCTTAGGTTTAGTTAGTTTTAAGAATATTTAAAAAAAATGTTTAGAGCGCCAAGTTTTCTTGGGCAGTAAGAACAAACAATAAAGACTTGTGAAAGTGTAGACGCCGAAAGAGAAATATATAAGTAAGTTAAGATTATTTTAGAATACCTGCGAAGGGTCAGTAGGATAGATTTTAAGAACATGAATTGTTTAGATATTAAGATAAATTTAATCATGTTTGTCTAGTTTTTTAGGATCATAAATTTTCCAATAAGAATAAATTTTGAAGCTAAAGATGACATAAAAATCAGTCAATTCTGTTACAAACCAAGTTGATTTACTACCCAACGGAATTTTTAAATTCACTAGAATTTTACGGATTACCACCTCCTTGACCTCATTCCGACTTACATACCATTCAACTGTTGAACTGCTGCAACCTCCAGTGTGGCTTGCATAAATAAAACAACAAAAAACCTCTAAATACACTTCACAGCACATACTCTTAATAACTTATACCTACTCACTTTTGAATAATTATTTTCAATT
This sequence comes from Eristalis intricaria, assembly GCA_964034865.1. Classification (NCBI taxonomy): domain Eukaryota; kingdom Metazoa; phylum Arthropoda; class Insecta; order Diptera; family Syrphidae; genus Eristalis; species Eristalis intricaria. Next base: position 76,945,560 of record OZ035874.1, read on the forward strand.
AACGGCGAACTGATGAAATATAATCGGCGACATTTTAAAAATTAGCTTATTCTCGTTTAAATGAAACATAAACGGTATGCGATTTTTTGCGATAATATTCTTCTATACAAACCTTGTCCTGACAATAGCGAACACACAACACAAAGCATTATCAAATTTGGTGCAGTTGTTCGGAGGTTATATCTCCTATAGATATAGATTGAATTGTGACAGCAACACAACTCTCCAGTGTCAAAAACGGCAATGAATGAGGTCCAAACTAAAAAATGGCAGTTATGGTAACTGTCGAGCACACCATGTTTTCTTAGGCCGCTTTTACACGGTCAAATGTCTTCAGATTCTGTCGCATTAAATGCAAGGTGTGCAGGCATGGCATTTTTATTCCTCTCTTTTGAGCATACTTATTCTCAGCGTTGGGTTTTGACTTTTATGTATCAGATGCAATAATGGCTGAAACACAATAGTGCGCTGCGCAAACCGACTTCATGTTACGATGACGCACTGCGTTGAAATAAATACTCAATTTATCAGCTGTTCTCTCTCTCATCTACTAGATGAAAAATATTGCCGCCTTTCTGCATACACTCATTTTAAATGACTTTTGTCGTTAAATTGTTTTTAATCAGCTGTTTTCGATTCTCAAATCACAGTTGACAAAAAAATACTCTCAATTTGGAAGAAAACTCTCAATTTGGGAGAAAATCTATCTCACAACGCACCCCTCTGTCAAAAATATCCAACATGTTGAATATTGACGTGCGATGGACTACGTTTTACGTTTTATTACGATCCTCTCAATCTCTCCCATTATTCACTGACGCAGGTCGACGCAGTATTTTGTGCTTGGCCATTGAATTGTATGTGTTGAAAGCCATTGAATTGTATGTGTTGAAACGCCAGCGCAAACGCACTATTGTGTTTCAGGCATAAAGCATGGATCTAAGTCGACGTGTTAATGGGAAAGAGAGAAACACACTCATTCGTATACTATCGAATTTTGTTTAATTTGACCTTGTGAAAGTATTGTACTTCAGTTGAATCAGGGATGGATAGCGGTATTTGATGCGACGAAATTAGACCGTGTAAAAGCGGCCAAAGCAGACTTGTACACATACATTTACACCGCACCTCAATCTAACATTTCCAATTTTGCGCTCCCACTGAAACTTCAACATTTCAAATGACATCTAGTGTCAGAATTGATTACTGATATTTTTTTTCTGATTCAAAATTAGAAGTGGTTGAACCTTCAGACATATTAAAATTATTATTGATATTGTAATTATCACTTGAAATTATTGACTGTTTTGCTCACAGCTGTTTTTTGTTATTGTTTGTAAAGAGGTTTCTTCGATTTGACAAACTCACAAATGAAGAGACAAAATGCAACATTCCGCTCGAAATCAAAATTTCAAAAATTAGAAAATATATGTAGGAAAGCTGAACATTTGAGCTGAAATGTTGAAACGATTACCACAAGTTTTGCACGTAAATGTGAATTGGTATTAGAACTTTGCTTAAGTTTCCAGAAGCAAATATTGGCACTATTGGAATTTCTTGTCGATACTTGTCATTCAGTCTTGACAAAAGCTTAGATATGTGTGCATTCATTATTACGAGCAATTATTTAAAAAAAAATATATGACCAGCAATAAATAATTCACTCTTTATGTCTATTTACAAAAAGGCGATGGTGGTACCTATAATAAATTTCAAAACTTTCAATTGTCACCCTGTGTACTGTAAATGGCTTTGTTCAATATTTGTTTATTTTAAGAATATGCTCACAAGCACAACCACATCGAGACGGCTTGACTTATCGTTTCTGGGGTGTTAATGTCATCTTCATCGCCTATAATGCACAGTTAACATTTTCTTTAAACTAATCCCATCTCCGAGTATATAAGAAATCGTTCGATTGAAATGAAATCAGTTATCGTTCGACACTGTGCTCGTTCTCGTTCTGTAAAGATGAAAGTGTTTGTAGTTCTAGAAGCCATCGTTCTAATAACGATTAGTCAAAACATTGTTCAAAGTGTTTCTGAAATCCCGATACCGCGAGCAGTGAGCAACTTTTCAATTCTCACAGAAGCGCTTGAAAAATTCGATTGGCAAAATGAAATTAATACTGATTTCGTACGATCAACTCTTTCAAAACTTCGTGAAGACATACAAAGGTTTCCTACTCCTGAGCGTGCTGAAAACTATATCAGACGCAAACAAATAGAACTTACTAAACTAGTGGACGTATTATACACCCAAGGATGTGACGCAGAGAGATTCGCTGAAGATTGCATGCGAGACACAGCTACTGCTGCTAATGTTACCTATGAAAAAGCGAAGGCATTATTTGTACAAGCTGATCCATATTTTTATCAATTGCATGTTCAGGTTAATACTTTGGCAGAAAAACTAAAAAACTGTGAGGGACTTCCGCTGACCGAGTTCAAAGATTTCTTTGAGTGTAACCATGAAATTTGGTTGACTGTGTACCCAGGTTTGAAAGAGAATTCCCTGTTTCCCCGTGATGAATCGGTTTATAATATGATTGATGAGGTTGTTCAAATGTGTCAGTCAATGAATCGTAGATATGGTTGAAAATACAAATATTTACTTATGTTATGATGGTAAACCATCAGAGCATGCGGATTTGTTGTACTTAAGCCATTTTATGGCTGTGGTGTAAAGCCACACAGTTCTCGGGGAAGCCCCGAAGAATTGGCGAAATCTAAATGACAATGTAAAGTGAAAACGTTTTGGTTCTTTATAAGCGGACATTTTCTTCTTTTAACGCACAAAAAGATTTCGTTATTAGTCCGGTAGCAAAATGTATGTAAAAGTTCCCTTTAACCGGGTTCGCTTTAAGACGTCACTACTGTACTTAGTTTTGCCCTCATTCACCGCTATGTAGCCGCTTACGTCTCAATGCCAGCAAACGTGTTATTGACAGCCCGTTGTGTTCTATCATTCACTTCAATGTCTTTCGCTAGCAGTTGCACTGACTTCCGGAAGATCATGCCTCCAGTGTTGGCGTGTGAGTCTTGCACGATCTTCTACAAGCTGATGTTGAAGTAGTCGCGCGTCGCCTTTTCCTTTTGATATTGACTTTTTCGGTAAGGTCGTTACTGGCCTTGTCATCTTACCCAACCAGACGAGTTTGATAGGAATGTCCAAACTACACATGACGCTGTATAGCTCGTCTCTATGCACGCTGTCATATCCGAATAGGTGTTTGGTGTCGATTTAAAACTTCTTGAGTCTTTTGCAGGATCTGCCACAGTGTGGGTTTCAGGTAGGCACACAAAACATCAGAGGAGAAGTGAAAAGTGATGTTTAGGGAACTTATAACTCAGTAGTTGGAGTATGCAATATGAGGCGTGATGTTAATTCTATGTATACTCAGCTCAGTAATGATTCTCAATAAAATGATCTTTACGAAATTTGTTCTTTTGTATTACTTTTTTGTGTCCAAAGTTGGTCCTTGACTTCACTTTCATTTCGACTTTAGACTTTAACAATCAAATAGCTTTATTTACTTAGAAGCATTTGTATATTAAACAAAGGATGGATTACAAATTGGAATAAGTTATATGTCGAGACTTAGAACACCAATGCTGATAATTCTGCTTTGTCTTCTAGCATTGTCATAGTGTCTGCGGCATCTATGATTTAGTGGTGGTAGTTGAGGCGGCAGCTGTGATATCGATTCATCAACGAGCTGCAGTCAGTGTACTTTTTGCTTAGTAATTTCTTCTGTTGCTGCTTCACGTGTAAAAGAAATACTGAGCTGAGTGTAGATTCTCAATAAAACACACCTATTAATAAATCAATCTGCAGCGCACGCTCACTTCTGGCTTCTGGTCTCTAGATTACTTCGACTACTTCGATTGACTCTAGAAACATTCACAGATCTCTTGACAGTCGACTTAGATTCGAGAATGCTTTTTTAAAAGTGTACGTTCACTCCGCAGTTTCGGATGGCCGGAACACTTCTTGTGCAGCCGTGTACAATGGGGTCTTCTTTCTTGTGGATCGGGCAAATGATACTAAGATTCCACTCGTCGGCCATGCTTTCCTCCGACCATATTTCATAGATGAGCTGGTACATGCGGCAAACCAGATCATCTCCAGCTGCCTGCAAGGTTTCAGTGGGCAGACCATCCGCGCACCGGCAGCTTCGTTTAGACCTCAGTCAGGTGATAGGCACATTTGTAAAGAATACCCCTGAATCCTAGTACAAGCGGGTCGCTCCAAAAAACATCATTATTTCCATCAAAACATCTTTCAAAAAAATCAAGATACTTACTGACTGAAAGGAGTTTTGTCTCGAAATTGAGATGTAATAGGACATTTATTTATTTATTCCGATAAGAGTAGGATCAAAAGATTATGATGTTAAGATCTCAGAAAATTACAAAAAAAATGTATAATGCCATTTTAATAATTTCTATTTAACCAATTAGAACTCACTTAAAAACTTGGCATCACTTGACATTATTCGTATGATGGCCATGCCCCACGTGAGACTGGACTGAATCTGTCATTCTGACATTTCGATTTGTAAGAAGTCGACGAGCATTTTCCGAAAGGCAAATAAAGTAGTTTCTAGTTTCTAATTCTTCCATCACAGAAGAAAATGGCATCGATTTTGCGTTCAGGAAAATTATTTCGCTACTTTGCAGCATTAACGCGAAATGTTGTATTTCAATCAGTTCGCGAAACAGAAGGCAATTTAGTACAAAATTCCCAATGCATTTGCAGTAGTCTTACAAGGTGAGTACATTCGAGAAACACCGAAGAGGTTACGTATGGTAGAAATGAGACCTCCCGGTTCTTACGCAACAAAACACATTATTTTGAAATTTCAATTAAATGTTGAAAAAGATGAATGAAAATGTGTTTGAATTCTGTAATTATGAATTAATTACTTTTATTCAGTGCATAAAAATTGCAAGAATGTTAATTTTCATAACCTCGAACATTTGTTTTTCAGCGGCTATGCAACTGCCGCCCCGAAATCGGACGTTAACTTGGAGAAGCAATTGAAACGTCTGGATCAAGATGTTCGTCGAACTGGTAGGATATCTCGTCGAGACATTGAGGATGTTCTTGAAGAAATACGACATCAACGCTCTGCAACAAGTTCACAGTCATTGTTGGTCATTCGTTGTTGTGGAAATTTAGTTCCTGAAGAATTGCCCGAAGTCCGTACGGCATTGGTGCAGGAAATATGGAACACACTAAACTCACTGGGTGTTCCTATGGATGTTTCTCATTATAATGCTTTGTTGAGGGTCTATCTGGAAAATGAACACCCATTTTCGCCAACCGAGTTCTTGACAGAACTCGAGTCGAAGGCAATCGAACCGAATCGTGTAACGTACCAGCGGTTGATATTGAGATATTGTCAGCAAGGCGATATCGACGGAGCAACAAGAATCCTGGAATATATGCGTGAGAAGAACTTGCCAGTGAACGAAAGTGTGTTCAATGCACTTATTCTTGGGCACTCACAGGTACGATACTTTGTTGTTTCTTTTTTTACTTTAAGGTTAGAAAAGTGTCCGACATGTCTTCCAACCTTTCAAAACTAAAAATTTGCGTCACGCCTTAGTTTGTAACCGAAAATTATTGTTATTTGCAGGCTAACGATATCGATTCCGCGAAATCAATTCTCTCTGTTATGAAACAAGCTGGACTTGAACCAAGTGCCGACACGTTCACTACTCTGTTATGTTGTTACGCACGTCACGGTGATGTCGATGCCATCCTTCGCACCGTTGACGAGTGCGAGAAGAACGAAATCTTCCTCTTGGACAAAGATTTGTTGGATGCTGTCTACGGGCTGGCCATAAATGGCCACGAAGCGAAAGTAGATCAAGTTCTTGCAAAGCTTAAAAAATACAACGGCTTCAACCAGGAGGCAGTGAATGTCATACTTCGGCTTGTGAACAAGGGCCACGAAGACGTCGGATTGAAAGTACTCAGAGAAATGCCGCGTAACCCACGTTCGGACGGCCAACCCATCGATGCTGGAAACTTTTTCATTCGTCAAATGGTAAAGGTCAACCGACCTCTTGAAAACATCCTCAAGATTTGCAAACAACTGCAGGACGAAGAACTGAATCCAAAGGCCTTGCTAATTGCCACCGAAGCTGGTCTGACTCATGGCGTCAAGCACTCCGCCCTTCCTCTTCTGAAAGAACTAAAGAACGCAGGCTTACCCATTCGCCAACATTACTTCTGGCCTCTGTTCTGCTCGGCGGAATCCAATCAGATAGTTGACATTGTCCAGCAAATGCAAAACGAATTCAGTGTTCAGCCTAACTCCGAGACCGTGCGCGAATATGTGATTCCCAAGATGAATGAGAAGAACGTAGACCGCATGGTGACGATTCTCACGAATGCGGGAATCTCAAGTGGAACAGTTGCCTCAGCGGCTGCATACAATGCGCTTGTTAACGGCAAGTTGAGCGATGTAGCGAAAATCGTTGAAACCTATCGGGCCTTCTATTCTCCGGCATTGTTCCGTCAACCTTTGATTCAGGCCCTTAACCAAACCAAAGATTTCACGTCGTTCATCAAAGTCGTTCGTCAGATTCATGACAATATTGGAAAAGAAAACATTTTAAGCTCTCCGCAAGGAGTCCCCAATGAGGAAGTCTCAGAGGTGGGCGATGCAGAGCAAAAATCCACCGAAAATGTGACTCCACCGGCTGAGCAAAAGTCCACCGAAAATGGCAACCCAGTGAGCATAATTCGTGCTGAATTCATTGGACAGGTCACGATAGATGTTGCAAACTATTTCCGAAATAATCGCAGCGAGATGCTTGTACCACTGCTGAAGGGCTTAGTCAAACAGGGTCTATCCATGACGAATGCAGCCGCGTCAAAAATACAAGAACGATTGGGTTCCGAAATGACGCCTGAAATCGCTGAGCTTTTAAGCAAACTTACTTCGGGCGAACTCGAACCAGTGCAGCTGAACACTCCCTCTCAACGCAAACGTACCCTGGACAAGTTGAACATTGACGAATTGGAAAAATTCATCGCAAACCAGGAGGCTAAGGGTGAGAACACAAACAACATCAAGAGGCAATTGATAAACACCTGCATAAAGTCACGGAACCTGGAGAAAACCGTTCAAGTATTCCAACGTCTCGAGGACGAGAAGTACTCTCTAACAAGTGGCAATTGGGCCCAACTAATTGACTTGTATGTTCAGAGCGATAGGATGGATGAGGCCATGAAGTTATACGAAAAGATAAAATCAAAGGAACCAGAATTTTTGTTGGACAACTTGAAGTCCATTCGCATGGCTGAAATGCTGGTGAAGTCGGAGAAATTTGACGAAGCACTAGCGTTCTTGGAGAAGAACAAGAAGAGCTCATACCAGGAGGATGCAGATGGATCTTTCATCTACACTTCATCATGCTGGAAATTGCTGAACCAATTGGCTGAAGCCGGGAGCGCCGATAAGCTTCAGAAGATGTTCGACACCCTGATGAACAATAACTACATCATGCCGACCAACATTCTCCTGGGACCCCTTATCAAAGTCCACTTAACAAAGGACGATGTGCAGAAAGCGATGGAAGTATTCGAGAGTATCAGTCAAACCTACAAAGTGACTCCGTGGAAGAACGAGCTCGCTTGCCGTCTCATTCAGAAGGAAGACGCAGCAAATCTGCAGAAACTTACCGACCTCAGCACAACCATCCATGGTGAAGTTAACAGCCTGTACGACTTAGTTTTGTCATTCGTTGAGTGCGGACGCATACGTCAGGCTAGAAAGATCCTTGAGACCCCCGGACTTCGCACACGACCAAAGCGAATTGATTTCGCCTGTGAACGCTACAGAAATGAGGGATTAGTGGAACCCTTGGAGGGACTGGTTGAGGCCACGAAAGATCTGCATCACATTGACCGAAACTCCATATACTACAACCTTCTCTTGAGCTATTGCAAGAACGACGATGCAGAGAAGGCGCTTGGGCTGTGGACTAAAATGCAAGAAGAATCGATAACACCAAGCGATGAGTTCCTCGACAAGTTGGCGATGTTCCTGAAGAGCAAGAATATTGAGGTGCCATTTGTTGCACCCTCCATGCAGAAGGAAACAACTGCCCCAGCTAAGGAAGCGAAACCAGTGAAAGAAACAAAACAAAGAACTGCACAAACAGCCAAACAGACACCGCAGCCATCTGTTTCCAATAATTTAAGTGAACTCCGCAGCGCTCTTAAGGCAGGAGACGTGGACCTAGCTATTTCACTGAAGGAAAAGCTGACCCCTGGCGAACAACCGAGCTCCATGGATATTTCTCTTCTGATCGAGAATCTGATTCATAAGCAGCGCTTAGACGAAGCCACCAAGTATGTTTTCGAAATGCTGGAGAACAAGAGGAAGCCAATTCCAAAGGTGTTCAAGTTTTATTTGAACAAAGTCGCTGCGAATGGAGACACTGAGACCATCGAACGCATCGGAGAATTACTGACCAGTGAACAAAAGAAGGTTGTGTCCTACGACAATAGGTACTGCCACGCCAATATCGTTGCGGGCAAATGTGAAGCATACTTGAAGCGTTTAAGTGAAAATATCAAAAGTGCAACGACCACAGAGCAAATAACTGATGCAGCAAATAAATTCCCACGTGGTGGATCACTGGGCATACTGGAGAATCATCCTGAGTTGGTGCCGCAATGTAAGTTGATACTTGAATGAATAATATAAACAATATTCGTAATTTCATTCCGTAGGATGGAAGACTGTTTGTAAATCCATCCACAAACTTACGTTTATCGAGTGTCAAAAGCTCGCAAAGGAAACGGTTAGATTGCATTGAAAGCCTGGCTAGTTTTACTGCATGCATTCGTATGGGCCATTATTCTGTTTAGAGGCAGTCTTCTTGAGACTTGACCAGATAGTCTATTGTGTTGCACCTCATATTGGTTGGTCGTATCTGCCTAGATGTTATAATAATAAAATCCTGAGCTGGGACTAGGCACTACAGCAACCAATAGTGTGATACGTGCTATTGTCCCAGACGGCTTGTGCGCGGCTTATTTCCGCCTCCAATCGGTAAAGTTTGAGAGAGTCCGAGCTTTTCCAATGATCTGAAAGAAGTGAATACGTTAATTGTGGATGTTAGGTTATGTTGGGTGAGTGGGTAGACGTTCCTAGTTCCTACTCACACCCTTCCAGTTGGTCCAGTCCAGCCATCCAGAAATCTTGACGAACCTGAAAATATAAGTTAGTAGGATCTCTGCAAGTTCTTGGAGATTCTGGAAGAATTATGGATGTTGGTCTTGTCAATAATTTTACTTAGACACTTATCACTATGAATCGAGGCATCTATTTATTTGGCCCTATTCGCGGTAAACCTGGGTCTCAACCACCAAGCCCCTCCAACCAGCACAATCTTTGGCTAGCTTCCTCCAGTGTCGCACGCTAAGTTGTTTGAGGTCTTTCTCCGCCTGAGTGCGTCACCTAAACGTGGGCTTCCTCATCTGCGTTGTCCCACCGGATCGGAGCCGAAGACGTTGCGCCTAGGCAATGATATACCTAGTTGCTGATTTCTGGCTCGCATGTTTCCTCAATGACTGGTGTCATCTCTTGCAATTCAGTTAGCTGCCTGCATCAAGTTTAATGTTTTCTTCTTCTGTAACCAAATTTCTTCATTTAATCTTTAGGATGACTTTTTTGTTTCGATACCTTCGCAATATTCAACATAATAATCATAAAAATATTTTTCATTTAAGTCTCTGAACTTGCCAAGGAGTTTGCGGAAAAGAAAAACGTAGCACCGATGAACGTTCTCTGGATGTACTACTCAATTAACGGAGAAGAAGCTAAAGCCACAGAAATTTGGAGCAAATACCTCAACAATGAGCCACGTTTGATGTTCCAACGTATTCTGCAAAAGGCCCGAGATAATAACAATGAGAAACTTGTTCAAAATCTAATCAATCAATTGGCCTCATCGAAAATAACCGAAGGAGCTATTGGCAATGCCTACAGTTGTCTGCTGGACATTCAATGCATAAATGGAAACTTCGACAAGGGATTGGAGACACTGAACACCGTCCTTAAGGTGAGCCCCATAGAGAACATTAATCGGACGGCTTTGTTGCGTCTGCAAGCTGGCATCGAAGCCAGCGGAAAGAAGTTCCCCCACACCATACCGCCAAAGAAGAACTCGAAACAAAACGAAACGACAAGTAGCGACAGTAGTGATAGTAGTGATGACGAAAAGAAACCCAAGAAAAATTAATGGTATTTCACTGTTCTAATTCGTGATGATTTCAAGTCTTCTGTTAAGTATTTTTAAATACCTAGTTTGTAAATTGTTTAGGCGAGCCGTAATACATTTAACCAAAATATAGCTGTAAACTTATTTCTTTTACTTGTACTAACTGTAGTTCGAGCGAATGCATTTGCAAGTTAATGAAATAATAAAGTATGTAGGTCTTAAAACTAATAAGAATCACATAAAGTCGTGTTTGTTTTGTTTTGTCTTTTCATCGAGGAAAATTGCATCGATTTTGAGAAATGATAATGACGGGGAGCGAAGACAAGTGCTTTGGTCCCATACGTGCGGATTGAAGAAACAGGTAGATTGCTAACTTATCAACCAATGTATACTCGGTAAGTTCAAAATAAACGGAATAAAACCAAAATTGTTTCTCCAGAGTTGTTCTGACTCTTCACACGTGTATAGTCGCTGAATTAAAAAAAAAGTGTTTCAAACAACGGTGTTCAACTTAAGCAGTGTTTTGATCTTTAACTTCCTTAAATGTTTGTTAAGTTAGGTGGTAGAGCGGTTGCTAGTGTATTCACCAGCACACTTAGCCCATGTTGGTCCATTGTGATACCCACAGTCAGACTACTATCACGGATTGACCACTCCAGTGACAGTGCCGTTAATTTGATCTCAACGGCAAATGATGACTAAACCAGATTTGAAAACCAGATAAAAGTGTATTAACTTTGCTTTCGTTGGGATTTGAACCGGGGACCCCGCTAACTAGGGGCAGCCACTCAATCAACTGCGCCATCCAGTCGTAGATGTACGTTAGTTGACCACCACGATCAATTCTCCCATATTTGTCATTGGAAAGGAAATGTAGTGTACCCACCAGCAGAAGTCCCATTATTTGGTGGACTCTTTGCTGTTGGTCACTCTGTTGAACCGAATAATATTATTGCACCATCACCTTGGCAGCGTCGCCAGTGTATTCAAAGAGAATTCCACTGAGTTCCACCATAAAGACGGAGGCAAGTCAGACTGAGAAGGACATATTGCAGAACCATACGCAATGACTGATCTTCGCCGTTTCCAGTGACTTGACATTGTCAAGCTTATTTATGGTACGATTATTATATTCTCTAACATTTGTATGCGCATTCTTGGCTGCAGTGTTCTCTCCCGACGAAGATTCTTAGTACAGCTTGGGTATGCACCTGCTCCAGCTAGAAGTTTTCGTATTAGACACCTTATTCAATGAGAATTTATTGAATAACAATGCCATTATAGATTGTGGTTTATGGGCCTAGGTAATGTACCAGATTACCTTCAGCCTGATATGAAGTTGGATGCTCTAAAACTAATCCAGAGAAAATTCTTTGTTAGCATCTGTCTTAGAAAAAATACAGATATTGATATTGAGTTTAACCTTGATTTTTTTTATGCCGAACCCCTCTAAACATTTGTCTGTCTAACTTCAATATCGGTTAACAGCTTAGATCCAGCATGTACAGTATGATGCCTCGTCCTAAGTCCAATTTGTTTTTTCGGTATAATCTTAGTCTGCTCGTACCTTTGTTTTAGAACTCGTATGCATTCATCAAGTAGTGGTTGGACCAAGTCCATACACTCGCCTGGTTACGTTGGGCATAACTCCTGATGAGTTAGAGGCGATGGTGGAGGACCGAGTTGCTTGGAGATCTCTCACACATTCAGAAGAGCCAGAAGATAAAGATGATGAGTTCTTCAAAGACCTTGCTTGTGCAAGGAAGAGGACTTATCGACCTAAGATTTTTCGGAGTAGAGGTGCATTAATTCCTTTAGGTAAATGTTGCTCAACAGCTGTTTTCCATACTGCCAGCCATCACAGCCCTATCTCTTGAGTCATTGATAATCAAGAATAATTTGAATTTCTTGTTCACCCGAACTATTGTAAATTTCCATCAGGAAGTTATTCGTAATAAGGGGCCATTTTTTTCCTTTTACTTTCGAACATTGTCCACAATATCGGGTTCCGGTTCAATAAGAGAAAAAGTTCGGGGAATTTATTTATAATAGGCCGGAGGACGAAACTGCCTTGAAAAGGTTCCTCAAACTCATCTGTTCGGAAAGTTCCAAGCAATATACGATACAGCTCTGATGGACTACTTAACACTTGAAGAAGAATACGTCAGATTGATCGTCTTGACTTGTCCATTGCATATTTCAAATGCAATCGGTATTTGGTAACTCACCAGCCTCAGGCTTCTTTAGTTGTATTCGAAAGTGAGCCACATCGTTTCCATGTTGATGCAAAAATGAAATGCGCTTGAGTTGTCTTTATAAGTATCGTTTCATACGATTTCCCTCTAATTTCACAAGAGGTGAATGATTTGATTTTTTTCCAGTTTTGTCATCAACACTGAGTTAACACATTTCATATCCCGCTTAGCATATTCGAATGAAACTGGAGATAATTTACATGATCACTATGTAAATTTCAAAATTTCACTTGATTTCCATTTGGGAACCTCGGGGCAATCCAGTAAGCCCCGCGTCGACTGCATTCACTCACAGTTCTCACTCCGTGTTTACTTATGTACCTCAACGACACATTAGCATTGCATTAAGTAAATCCATTTCCATTCAACTCGCTAAGTGCACAGAAAACAAAATAAAAAAAGCTCACAGTTCTAGCGTCTACTCGCACCTTTTGTACCTTTTTTTATTTATACAAATTCATACAAAAAAAGATTATCATTAACACTAGAAACGGAAACAGCCCGTGTGGCGTGTTCAAAGTTTAAATGAATAATTCTGGTCATTAACGTGCCTTCTTTGACTTGTCTTTGGCTGATGTGTTCTTGCTACTGCCGCCACCAAGAATCTTCTTCCGCTGAGCGAACATGTGCAAATACATTTGGGGGAAGAGAGGAATGTACAGCAGCATTACTATCCAGAGAAAGTAGAAATATGAAAATGTTGCATTCCATTTGTTGGGCATCTCTGTGGTCCAGACTTTGTTTGTGCGAGCATAACTTTGTGCCCACCAAAAGCACAGCAACTCTCCAGTTACTCCGATTGGATAGAGGGCAATAAATGTTGTGTAACGCAGCCATACGACAATGTGTGGCACAAGCTTAACAATGTTCAGAGCATAGTAGCCGTAACGAATAATCTCTGTGACTGACCAGGCTAGTAATGCGATTGGCAGTCCAGGTGAAATCTTGCCAGTTGGAGTGGCCATTACAACACCACAAACGACCATCATTCTGCTGAGCACTTGGAATGTAGTGATGACAGGATTACTTTTAACCAATCCCAATGCGGCATTGAATATTTCCACTGCTGCCGCATTCTGGAATATGATCACTGCTAGTTTAGTGTAGTCCCAAAGTGTTATGCTCGCTCTGAATTCTGGTCCCGCGATGAAGTAATAATTCGCGAGTTGATACAGGATGTAGCTCCAACCTCCCACCTGGATCGAGTTGTAGGCGAAGAGATAAGCTTTTGTCAGAAAACTTTGTTCTTGCTTTGGTTTTGCGGCTTTAGACTGTGACATCGTTGATGGTCTTATTAGTTTTCTTATTTAAAATTATATAGATTTCTTCGCGAGTGAGTTCCGAAGTGAACTTTCACCTGTGGTCTGATTGTTATTGTGCAAGTTAACTTTCACCTTACCACAGCGACCGCAAGCAGTAAACAACTTACTTGTCAAAGATGAGCGAACAACTGATTGTGCGCTGTAGAGTTGTGCTGTCCGAACTGATTCCAATCGTTCCGCATACATGCAGATATCTCCCACATTCCTGCAGATTGCCGAAAACTTAACAGCTGATTGCCCTCTTGTGAATACTATTTTTACGAGCCACTTGGAGAATACCACCCATCACGGTGGAATCATAAGAAGCATAAACAATATAATATTAACGATATATTTAGTTCCGCGAATAAAAGTATACATACTTTTGTTAAAAAACAAACCATTCCATATTCGTTCCATAGTTGGAACCAGTTGGAACTGTGTAGCAGAACACACTGCGTTATCAACTTGCTTGACAAGCGGATGACATACCCTCATTCAAAATAGTCTGAAAGCATCTTGAACTATCAGGGTGACAAATGAATGAGTATGTTCAGGAATATAATGAAATCAAATAAATACGTTGAATTTTGAAAAGCAATTAAAATATGCTCTTTGTGGAGTTTTCAATGGAATTTAAATAAAGTTTTAAATTGTGTTGGAATTTATAACTTTATTTCAAATGTCAAAGAAATTACAAGTGTCAGACTGATTGTGTGGAGGATGTGAACATCTACGTATGTACATGCTATGGTGCAAGGTAGTGCCGGATATGCGTTTGCAAAAGCAAAATTATTGCTCTTGTTTTGTTGTTGCAAGGCACTCATTCATTGAAATCTAACAGTGCGTATTCATTTAATAATTTATAATGGACTGTGAAGATTTCATTTGGTGGCCTTGCGTCGTCCCCAACCCAACCTAAACTTGCTGTTAGCCGGTACAACCAAAAATAATTGTCCATTTTCCCACCTCTTTCGAGCAATAACTTTCTAGAAAAATGTTCTTAAATTTAGCCGTTCGAAGTCGGCATAAGACTGGTAGGTCCCTTCTACTTGTGGTAGAACATAGCACGCACAACACGAGTGGTTGAAGAGAAACTTGACCATGACCCTCTTCAGGTTGTAGCGCCACCCTATTATTATTATTATTATTAACATTTCATTAATAAGAACATTTTATCTCAGCACTATAAAAGCAGGACAATAATATTTAGTCCTCTCACCTGGGTTCACATTTCCTTACTGCCTTGGGGTACCCCTAGCGAATTAAGAAACTTAATCCACAATCCCTCGCGCCTACCCCAAGCCCTACAGTGACCCTGTCAAGGCGGTTGCAGGGGGTGTGGGCAGCATGCCCCTCCGTACCCATTCCTGTTTAGTGTATTAAAGTTTCCACGGAAATCGTAATTGTGCCCCAGTGATGAGAAATTGGGTCCCCCGGCGTTATCGCGACCAAAAGTCACGATTTATATTCGTCAATGATGATATCATCCATTCTTACTATTCTGCTCGCACTAAACATCTTCTCCCTCTTCAACACTTTGCTGACGTTGTGGAAACCTCATCAGCAAATCAATAACCGAATGATGGATAACAGAAATATCAGTGATTTCGTATTTGTTTCCCCCCCTTGTTTTGAAGGGAATGATTATGTCGACACTATCGACTGTATTGATGAGGCTTATCTTATCTGACCCAATATTTGATAAACAACTAATTTCTGAAGAATATTTTGGGTAAACTATTCTAGAGATCCTTATCCCGAATGAATTGTAGAGTTTAATGAGAACATCAAATTAATTCTCTAGAAATGCCTTGTTAGGCTCGCGGCAAGCAAACACTCTCCGTTCAAAAAGAAATAACAACCTTATTCACAATGTTCACTTATGTGTACGTACATTTATTGTCTATTTTTTTAAATCAAAACATAAATTAGATCGAATCACATTTTCGCTTACAATTACTCTAGATAATAGAAAATGACACCGCACTAAGCACATTATCGTTTGATATCGTTTATAACCGCCTTAATTATTTTGCCAGCACTAATGTCTCCCTCCATGGAATATTTTTAATTGTTCAACTGCACCACAACCTGAAGCACTAGAATATTATTAGTTTCCGTTCCCATTATGTATAACATTCTGTTGTTGCTACAGAGCACCTCATGAATGCGGTACAATTGCAATGCACTCAAATGAAATTGAATCAAAATCTACGCAATTCTTATTCGTAGCCTTAAAAGCACATACACCAAAGTAGTGGACAACACCATGTAGAGACTCAATATCGCAACACTCATAAGCGATCCTCGTCCGGAGGGATTCAAGAACATGTTGACGCAACCAGTCAAAATATTCGCAACTAAAAAGAAAAGTAGTCCATTCCTGTTTGTCGCATCCATCAGTGGCGGCAGTTTACTCTTCTCGGAGTCAGGCCAATCATAGAAAATGTAGTCGCAGAGAATCGTATAGAATAGGAGCATCGTCAAGGCAATTGAGAATGTCCATGAAATATATCCCAGATTGCAGACGCGACGCGAAATTCCTGTCAAAGCTACACACAACAACATTATTACCCAAGTTATGACCACCGCCAAAGTTAGTTTCTTAAGTTTTTTGGAATATTCCGAGACCAAAAGCTTCGATTCCGATAGCATTAGGCGGGAAGTGAACATAGCTAGCAGGTATATTGCAATGAATCCCGGGAGGGAGGATATTCCTTCACGATTCGCAAGAAAGAACGTCTCCCGATCTACCATCGGGTCCATGACGAAGTGCGCTAAGCCAAATTGCAGCACACATTCATGTACTCCCGTGACGAAGAGTCCCAGCAGCAGTATTTGTAGATTTGAAGAAGCCACCGCACTGATGATGGCACCGAACAATTTCGTTAATCCAAGAGTAAAAAACGCATTCATGTGGGTCCCATATTCTGTGTTATCTTGATGGTAGTCTATGGCCTGCAAAACGATTGTCCGTGCCAATCCCAAAGCTAATGCTGGTATAACGACTTTCAAACTCTTTACAAAGTCCTTTCGGTTTTTTGCCGGTTTCGAGACTGTTCCCATACTGAACACAAACAAGCCAATTCCGGTATCCATTAGACCCGCTCCATAGGTTCGGCTTTTTCTCAATGACTTGGGGAACGATGGGAAGTCTATAGCCAAAATGCACACTGCTGTGATAATACTTATAGTTGATCGAAGTAAAGTCAACGCTACTGGTTGATGGCCCAAGATCACAACACAATCCGGATCCACAAACGGACTCAATTTATTTCTCCACATTATCCATATAGTAAGGACGAGTAGAACTCCAACTATTATCTCTACAAATGAATTGAAAACGGTTACATTCAAAATTATCGGAATGGTTATGATGACAAAATCCAAGAGAAATCTCCATGTCCCACTTGAAATCTTTAGTTTTCGCGTCGCAACTATAACGAATGCTATCGAGAACAGTATCGGAACGATGGTAAAGAATATGTGAAATATTAGAACTGCTGTTTGCACGGGTGTTGTTCCCGTGGTCATTGTGGGTGCTGTACTGCATTGTCCATATCTGAGGCCTTCAAATAGCGAGGCATAGTTGAGCTTTGGGCAGGTGCCCCTTATGTTGACAGAACCCTCCATTATATCTCGGTTAACTTTGTTATCACCAATTAATATTGATAACACACAACTATAGATTGATTTGCCTTGTGTGGAATTTAGGTAGCCGGTTAGCCGATAGGAAAATCAAATATATATCCAACAACCATTTCTGCCAATAACAAAACACTTTTGAGATACGTCTAATGCGACAACTGTCAAAGTAGACACTTGTTCTAGGGAAGTGTTCGAAAATGTGGCTTATGAGATTGTGATGGTTTACATGTGTAGTGTTATTGTGTTTCATTATTTAGAAAAACAATTTTTTTTTTAAATTTGAGAGCTGACAGCTTTATGGCTTTATGGACGCTAAAATGTGCTATCCCCGGGTAATAACATTGGTACATGAACCATTCCCAATTTGTCAGTGGGCCGATATCCGTCGTTTTTTCTCACGATCGCTCAAAATATGCTCGAAAACAAGTTCAGAACAAGCCCTCACTATCACCCGATCAATAGAATCGAATCTTTCAGAAAAGCAATACCATTGTTATTCATTGATTTATTTAATAGTTTTCTTTTAACCGAAAGAATAAAACATTTTACAGTATATAATATAATTTGCAATAATTATTACGCTAAAAAAACACAACAAAGAAGATAAAGAAAAATATCAGCACACCGAATATTTTAATCATTAACCAGCGATTCTTCGATACCGATTGGAAATACTTGAGAATCTCTCCGTGAGCTGCTTCGATATTCAATTCTGCATCCTGTACATTCGTATCGATTCGTTCGACTATTTCCTCTTGCTCCTTAACCATATGCGCTAACTGTTGGAATATCCCACCTAATTCCACAATTGTACTCTCAATGTTATGCATGGTTTCGGCTCTTTGTTGGACGTAATTATCAGATTCATCATATAGAACTAGTTGCTGCTGAGCTTGCATTTGATTCGAATGACCCGATGGACCGGCGAGTAGTGGTCGATTTTCATCGGCGGACATGTCGATACTTATTTGATTTTCTTCGCTCAATAGAAGACTGCCCTGTTTAGCGGTTGCAGCTGACATTCTGGATGTCATTGGTCCTTGACTGAATTGGTCACGACGGGTTTTTTGTTGTTTCAAATTTTCCGTACGAACTTCGAGTATCTGCTTGAAATCCGTACTCATGCTGGCTAGTTTCGATTGCAATGCAAGTACCATATTTGAGGAATGTGATACCAAATGCTTTCCATTGGTTGTTCGGCGTTGATCCTTTGAAATCTCCTGTAGACGTGCGATTTGCTGATTGAGAGCGTTTAGGTCGCCTTTAATGATGTACGTTAGCTCTTGGATTTCTTGAGGTCGGTCGTCGAAAAGGCTTTTCTTTTTGGCCACTGCAGATACAAAATATGAAAGCAATTTTGTTAATTGATTTTTCCTAATAGACTATGTTTAAATTATCATGTCATCAGTTCTAGAGTGCGTATGAAGCAGTTTGCAACTTTCCCTACTCAAGGCAACATACGGTTTAAGAGGAAATAATGAAAGATAAATTTAGGAGACTTTCAGAAACAAATATTACATGTATGGGTCACCACATAAGGAACGGGAATCATGATTAAATTGCAGGAAACTTTCTAATAAGATAAGAAATTTGACTTGTGGTTTTGAGGTATGTGTCTGGTTAAGATGAACAATCGCCAGCAAGGTAGTCCCTTGTGAATTAAGTTTTTAACCGTTAGGATAGTAACTAAGCAAAAGCTACAACTAAATTTGCATGGATAAGGGATCATTTCTCAAATGTGGTTTCAGCCTTAAAGAGGATATAAATCCCATTAAACAAGGGTTTAACATTTGAAAGAAGTAGTGCGGATGCCTTGGCTAAGAGTCAGATGAACTTGAACTCTCTCGAGTCCAACCGACAATTCTCAAAGTCTTCACCCGTCTACTCAATCGTGGCCATTGCGTGGGAAATTGTACGTGCCCTGCTCTCCTGAGAGAATACTGGCACACACAACACGGAGGCAGCTGTAGAAGCAAGGCCCATGTCCACCTCGGACTGTAGCCGCACCGGGATGCAGTCAGACCAAATCTACAACATTCTTAAAACAAGTATGAAAAGCCCGCACAACTCAAAATCGCCGGCATAGTCACCTTTCGAAGAACCATAAAATGCCGGGAAATCATTGGCACGCACAGGAGGAATATTTGCAGACCCGTAACATATGACAGGTATTTCCTCTGCAGAGCTTTTACGGTCGCGTGACAAGATTTACGAATACGTTTCCCCCCACTGTGCATGTTTCATAACTCTGCTAATTGATCTCTTCACATGGCCCCACAAAATTAATAGATATCAATTTGTATACTTACAAAGAGTTAGTTTTTCCAGTTTCGCATATGTGCTAGCAATATTCTTGCCAACATATTTCGCCACCATCATGAATTCAGAATGACTCTGAATTTGTCGTGCCTTGCGTGGATCCTTAACATTCACGGCTCTCGATATATTTCTGCTCTGTAGGGACCTTATCGCATTTGCGAATTCGCCCGTTCGATCTCTGGCTGCCATAACGAATATGTTCTCTTTGTCAAACGAATCGTCAAATTGCTCACCAGAATCACTTTCCAGTTGATTACCCTGTTGTGGATTGTTGTAAGCTCCGGAATTCGAATATGGTCTGCTCTCAGTGGTTGTTGCTGATGCAAGTGGTGTCTGAATTAATGCCCGTAGGGCATTGCCTGAAGTTATTTGTATACGATTGGATAAATTGCGTAGATTCCAACCTTTTGAATATTTCTTATTGTCATCCGCTTCTTGCAGTTGCGAACTAAGTTGTGTATCGACCAATATTGATGTGGGAACTGTTGTAGTTACTGTACCGCTTAAACTTTCGTCCGCGTCAGTGAAAATTCCCGATTGCAAGCGACGTCTAGTTGGCATCTCATAATCCACAAACGATAATCAAATTTCTAATGTATTTCACCGAACTGGCTTATACATTCAATTGGAGTTTAGCGTTTTACTTGTCACACAGAAGGGGAATGCAGAAAAGGGATTTATTAGAATTTCACATAAGTGACTCAGATTATGTCCTTGGGAAGTGTATACTTCAGATCACTTGCATTGGCTTTGTTTTGTTTCGTATTCTACAGTCATTTGCAGTGGGTCGGTAATTTCGAGTTTCCAATAAATCAATTTTAATTATTTCTGGTGATATGGAGAAATTAAAAACAAAAAAATAAAAGAAAAACACCTTTCTGTACGGAGAATAGTGACATGACAGATGATACGTGTACTTGTCAATATTGACACTTGCAATTGATACTGTCGAAACAATGTGGCGCTGAAGTCAGTAAAAGTGAAATTGAAATTACTTAAAGAATGGACTAGACGTGTGGAATCGTGTGATGAAACATTTTTATTTTTAAGAGTTGACTATGCTTGAACTTGAAAGTCAATGGCGGCGTTCAGACACAACAATTTGTCGTGACGATTTCCTTGACAACAGTGATTGATAAGCAAAATCGTTAATGTGAACGCTCGTTACAACAAAACAGCAAACTTGTTTTGTGGTAGACAAAGCATTTTGACTTTTCAGTTTGATTGACCCAAGCAAATCGTCACGACAAATTATTGTGGTTGAACGCCGCTGATAGTTACTTAAGAACATTTCATATCGATAAACCAATAATTTCACAACCTACCGTTCTCAGTTTGTTATATTTTTCATAGTCATCTTTCCTAGGAAAGATCTTACCAACATAACTAAGCAAATTTTGGAAGCAAATAATTTCTTTGTTTAAAACATTGTATCGATTCTAAATAATGCATAATTAATTGGAATTTATCAACTCTATCAAAAGTACAAACAAAATGTAATAGAATAATCTCATATAAGTCGATATCGGCAACACTATTCAAACTTTAATCTGTCAAAAAAAGTGACGTTTCACATGGAAGTTTTCAGCACCCGCACCTAGTTGATTAAGACTTTTCGACATTTTCTCCTTTTTGGTTTAATTTAATTACTTTCTGAATAAAAACTAGGATAAAAATGACTTTATATCACTTTGGTAATTGCGTAGCATTAGTTTATGTGCCATATTATATGACATATAAATATTCAGGGCTGTAAGTTGATTAACCTCCATTACATCTTGTCCGACAAATAAACATAATTTTCAATCTTATAAGATTCTCTATAAACTTTACAATTTTAGATCGGAATATGGAGCATTTTGGAAATGCATTCAGGCTGGGTGCATATACATTTTTACTCAACTCTGTAAAATGTTAGTTTTAGCAACATTTTTTGACTCAGAAACAAT